>OY856379.1:2876000-4314000 GCA_963693495.1 Malacosoma neustria | reverse complement strand
GAGTTATTGTTACTCTGATATGAGAGATGACGTCAGTGTCGCAGTCAAACCAATGTTCTTCGTCGGCTGATAGCTGAAAATTAAATAATTAGAATATAAATAGTAAATAAATTGATTTAATTGATTAATTTAAACTTATTATCATAACTGCTTGCGTGGTCGGATCAGTAGTTTCTAAATAATTCTTCTTTATAGGCTTGCGTTCGATTTTACTTTATAATCTGATGTACATTTTTGAGTTTCCCAGGATGAAAACTACTATTGGATTTTTAAGACACGTTACAAAATGGCGTAGCCCTATTTTCCCTTAGTTACCAAGAATTATATTTCCACATGGAAAAGAAGATTCATCATCGTCGTCCCAGTGTTATATCTCAGTCGCAACCCAAACTTCCGCTTCGGTTCCCGGTTTCGGATTTCTTCGGGTTTCTTCTTCACTTCGCACAATCTTCGGCATCCTTGGTAGTGAGACCAGTGGCACGCATATTACCTTTTACTCTGAAATATCCATTAGTAAAATTTAAATCAGAAATTTTGACAACTGCTTGCATAACATTTGAATAAACTACCATCAACGGGATTAATTCTGATATTATTAAGACCAGAACTTCTGTGACACTTCCTTCGAGACACATTTGACTAGATAAAATTAATTAGAAATATACCTTACTACGGTTGACTATATTTTGCCAATCAAAATCATTGTCGGACGTGTCATCAGATTTGTTAATATAAGCTCCTTCAATCCTCACTGTATCTGGATAGTTTCCCTTGAAATGAGAAGTGTCTATGCAAATCTCTTTGATTGTTCCCGGATAACCTAGTTTGAAGACTGCCCACTCATTACCTGTAAAGAATATAACCACTTGTTATGAAATATGTATTTAAAAAGCAATGAATATTAATATTGATATAGTTGTAATTTTTTAATGGAAATGAGGATTTATCAATATTTTTAAGATGTGTGTTAAGGTGCAAAATCGCAGGTGTGAGCCCACACGTATCACGAATTACTCTAGTTCCTTAGCAGCCGGTTTAAGAGACGACGCATTGCACTTTGTATTAGTAAAACAATTTGGAACTGTTTTTTCGAGTAGTAATTTTCACGTTCTATCACTGTGATGTTAGTTTGGCATGTTCTTGTGACAGTTTCCTATTTCTAGTTTGTTTGTTACAAATGGCGAGAATATTTTTCTCCTATTACTAAAGTAGTATTATAATATAATATATTATATTCGTAGGACATCATTAATATTTCCTATTCGTAATTACATAAAGATATTATTATTCATTGTATTAAGTATTACTTGGAATAAATTATTATAATGGACAACAGGTCACTTAAATTAAAATTCTATAGAAATATTAACATGTCAGTAGAAGTTTCCGTCTATTTTTCTTATATATTTCGTTAAAGCAGAAATACCATACGTTCTGAAAGTCTTACCATATAATTTCAAAGTGCCATCTTCATCGGTTTCTATAACTTCAGGTCTATTAAGCTTTCTTGCTGTCTCCCAACCATCAGCCATAGATTGACTTTTACCTGGTTTAATTAGATTTCGAGGGTTACCATAATGAGCGTTTGAGTAGTCTGCAAGAGCAAATTATAAATAAATTGATACAAAAATAATATTTTTTACATATGTGATTTGAATAACATTATTACAATGTTCAATTATTTAAAAACATTAATAAATTACATAACACTAAATTAGGTACGTATTTCAAAATAAAGAAGTTACGATTCCGTTTCAATTTTAATAGTAAATATTTAGTAAGCAGTAATTCGAATTATGTTTGTACTCAATGAAATGAGACTCGATATAATAATAATCCGTCCAGGCGTCAATATGAAAACATTATCCAATACCATAAGTTTTCTTTATTAGAATTAATATACACTATTTACTATGTGTTGTTCCAATTTTAGTTCGTTAATTCTTTTTCATCTTTAATTCACAATCTATATAAATAAAATGATAAAGGTCTGCAGTTGTTCGCGCATCATGGCAAAACTACTGGACAGTTTTCAATTAAATTTTCTGAGATTTACTTCTTAGATACCCAAGTATCTAAGAAAAATATTGCGATATTTTCATTTAATATAAAGTTATTAAAGTTTTAAGAAACAACGATTTTTTTAACCACTATATGTTCAGTGACGTGTGTTTTCTTTCCGCGGAGAAGTGAGGCAAGCGGTGTAGCGCGCATGGGTACGAAAACTTCTCATATTTTTTCGATTTACCTTTTACTCTTACTTGACCAGCAAATCGAGTGGAAACGATTAGTATAAAAATAGATACAGAAGTACAAAATATATATTATTTCATGGATGAAAAAAATAAGTAAAGCATAGTCATTAAAGTTTGACATAGACTTTTATTTAGTACCCATTACCGCTCTGCTTCTTACTTTAAGACTAGTAGACTCTCTGTAAATCATCACAATATATTCATTTTTTTATTGCTGTAGGACAGGCTGACGGCTCGCTTAGGATTCAGCAGTTACCATCGCCTATGGATGTATGCAACACTAGTGGCATCGCGAACACGCTGCTGTCCCATAAGGGTACAGGAACTTGGGTCACTAATGTCGGAACACAACACAAGGTAATTATGGCGCCAGGCTTAAGACCAAAGGTGGTCGCCATCCAAACGGCTTGAGGCCATACCACGTAGCTAGGGTGTTTTCTCGCCTTTTACGACAGGCCGATCCCGGCCGCAGAGGTTAGTATTCTTTCTCCGTCCCTGCACGGAAAAATTATGTATGTATGCTACTTTCTCCCAATACTGATTAATTTTGAACAGGAAGTTTCCGAAGACATTAAATTCCGTGCAGGGACGGAGTAAGAACACTGTCCCCCGTGGCCGGGGTCAGCTTGTCATAAAAGGTAACAAAATAAGCATAGGTGGTATAACTCCTAGCTCGTCAGGTAACCAGCCCAGATCTCTAAATTTTCCGCTCTAAAAAAAATATGCCGCTATAAGAACCTTATTCACAACAGAATCCGGTATTGTTGCCTCAGGTTCCAGTAACCCTATGCACACAGCAGCAAGTTCACGGTGCCCCTAGCGTCGCAAACATCCATAGGCGACGTGGGCTTTCACGATGTCTGCTTCTCCTCTGCAATAAAAAAAGAAAGTGTCACAGCTGTCTACCAATGTGGCAATGGACCAGGGCTCAGAAATTATCATTGATGATGCTTTTAGAAGTTACCTTCACATACTGCACCGTTCAGTAATGACACTAAGTCAATAATTTGTCCAGGGAGAGGTGTTTCAGGTCGTGCTTCACCAAATACTCGTAATCTAGCTATTCCTCCATCAGGGTATATGTTAATACGTAAATGTGTCCAGGCTTCATCGCTTAACACCTTTAAGTAAAAAATTATATTAAATTTAAATATATACACTCCTTTTCTTTCAAAATTTATTAGTTTAAAGCCCAAGTCAGTGATCTAGGCGGCTGCGAGAAGAACATTCGGAGACGTACGCACACGTGAAAAGCCGTTATGGGCAAAATATCGAGGTTGTGGCAATACAGAAATATCTCCAACATAACAAAAAGGAGATTTGTGAGGACGCTGGTATGCTCGATATTCTTATACGGTCCCGAATCATGGTCAATTCGCGCAATGGACCAAAAAAATAAAGAGGCATTCGAAATGTGGTGTTTGAGGAGAATGTTGCGCATACCGTGGACTGCGAAATGCACCAACAAGTCCATTATTGACCAACTGAACATTAAGATTAGACTCTCCACAATTTGTTAGCAATGAATCCTAACTTATTTTAGTCACACCGCCTTCAGGTAGCCAGATAATTATGAAAAACTGCTTGTAATTGGGAAAATAGATGGCCAAAGACCACGTGGGCGAACACCTACCCGTTGGTCTGATCAAATCAAATTGATAACCAGGCTTACTGTTTCCACTGCCCTGAAGAAAACCGAAGACAGAGTGATGTGGAAGTAACTCGCCACCGATTCCGTTAAAGCGTTTCAAGACGGGCACGACCTTCAGTAATGAAGACCATGAATAAGAAAAAAAGAGGGCCAAGATAATATAGCTGTAGCAGGGCCTTTCGAGAATAGAGGATCAGACTAATTTTATTAGCTGTATAGTCATTGATTTTATCCGTGCAGGGGCGGAGAAAGAATACTAACCTCTGTGGCCAGGGTCGGCCTGTCGTAAAAGGCGACAAAACAACCCACCCTAGCTACGTGGTAGGGCCTCAAGCCCGTCTGGATGGCGACCACCTTTGGTCTTAAGTATGCCGCCATAATAACCTTGTGTTGTGTTCCGGCATTAGTGACCTAAGTTCCTGTACCTTTATGTGATAGCAGCGTGTTCGTGATGCCATTGGTGTTGCAAACATCCATAAGCGATGGTAACTGCTAAATTCTAAGCGGGCCGTCAGCCTGTCTGCTGACCTACAGCAATAAAAAAAGAGGAAAATGAACTAATATAGCACGATTATACACGAATAATTACGTACTTGGAACTGTATGCAAAATGTTTCATATCTATTAATAATATTTTAAAGAAAATAATATTTTTGAGATACACTTATTTTACATTTTTACACAGACAATGCTTTTCCTTTAAAAGCCAGTGAAATCCTGAGCCTAGGCTCCTTATTTAAGAACTTCATTCCTATTTATTTGTGTTAACATAGTTTAAGATGTATATTGGAAGTATAAACAATTAAGAAATATAAGAAGTAGAAATAAAAATCTTACTTTCATCTTTGCAAAAATTTGCATCATATGATATCTTTTTTACATAAAGTACACCGTCTTTCGTGAAAATTGAACAAAATTATAAAAGCTAATCATCTAAGAGAACATTAGATAGTTATGATAATTATAGAATATGTGATGCCGTTAAAATGGAGTCTCCAAAATACTCTTCATTAGCAGGAGATGTCACGAGGATTAGATCAATCAATAACAAACAACGCAGCAAGTAGTACACAAAAAATTGTTAGTAGTTACTAACTTTTTGATCGAGTAATTTCCTACCCACTTAAACGTAAGCAGTTTCTGTCGCCTATGGGGGCTTTCGATGCCAGTAGCTCCGATAATACCTAGACCCGGAATGCAGTTTTTTTTATAGCCGGAGGTCGTTATTTGCCCTCCGGCGCCGCCGACGTGGCCTGCGTTGGCGGGAGGGGAGTGTGATGGTCGACTCCCGCTCCCGCTCCGCCGCCTCCTTTGCGGACATGATTGCCTCGCAGAAGGAGGCGACGGCCGTCCATCCAGGATCGCCCCCGACCATGGACAGAACCAGGGCCGGGAGCGACAGGTCCACGCCGATTTGGGCGACGAGGGCGCGGCGCTCCTCGCGCCACGCAGAGCACACGGCGACAGTGTGGTTCACCGTGTCCACCTCGTCGCCCGCGCCACAGTGGTGGCACCACGACGTCATCTCCCGCCCTATGCGACACAGGTACCTCCAGAAGCAAGTTTTAACGTGCGTCAACCGTTACGCCATGGAGGTCGTCATCACTTGTGATATATACATTAATAATTTCAAGCATATCATTTTCTAGTTACATAATATATTTTAACCCACTTTTTGGTAGTTCAGTCTCGAGTCCTCGTATCCTGGCCTCAAAGCAGTGATAGGTACAATCTCTTCCCATTTATCGGATTCCAGTTTAGCCATTCGTTGCAACTCATGATTTGTAGCCGCTGTACCGATTTTCGGTTCCCTCGCTGGTATATATACTTCATCTACAAATAAAAGTTAGACTAGAATAAAAATTTATAAAAAATCACTCATCTATTAAAATATGAGAATGTCATGCTCTTTACTGATATTTATGTTGTTGTAATATTATTTTATAATAGTTTATCATATATCTACCCTGCTGACATATGATTTTTAAAGATAAATGTACATAAATAAATAATTAAAAAAAGTAAACTTAAAATACTATTCGAAAATAGATGCTACTTGTATGCATTAATTAGTTGTTAACTAGTTTTATCTGGTCACCTTCATACATCTAAATAAATCCTTGCTTTGAATTTAAAACCAGAAAAGTAATTTATTCCAAAATGCATTATTCATGACCAGTGCATAATAAGGAGTTTTTATGTTACTATCATAACTTGCAATCATGCCGATTTTTTGTGTCACCGCCCAGAGATAATCGATTTTCTTATTTGGTCCCGGAAGCACAGAAATGCTCTTTCATCGAATATACCTAGTCAGGTCATAAGTATTGTCACACAGTAAAAACTTTTCTTTTAGAATGCTGGCCACAAAAAAGTTTATTGAATTCGAATTTCGAATTGTTCATGAAAATAAAAATGTATACTTTTAGAATTTTACTCATTTTTAAATATGGAGTGGACGCTTAAAGAAGACCGTGTTGCAGTTATTGCGTTGCATCGTTACAGTTACGCGCCAATTCAAATTTTTAACATACTGAAAAATTTGAATATAACCAAAAGATTCGTTTATCGTACCATCAAACGATATAATGAAGACTCTAGTGTAGATGACAGGTCAAGAAGTGGTCGCCCTCGGTCTGTTAGGACTCCAGCAGTGATAAAAGCTGTGAAGGCACGAATTCAAAGAAATCCCAAACGTAAGCAGAAACTGTTGGCCCTTCAGATGGGGTTAAGCAGAACCACGGTGAAAAGGGTGTTAAATGAAGACTTAGGGCTTCGGGCATATCGAAGAAAAACAGGACATCGTTTGAATGCTCGTCTAATGGACCTGAGACCGAAGAGATGCCGCGCTTTGTTGAAGCGGTACGCGGGAAAAAAATATCGGGAAATTCTTTTTTCGGATGAAAAAATGTTTACCGTAGAAGAGAGCTACAACAAACAAAATGATAAGGTGTACGCACACAGTAGTGAAGAAGCGAGCAACCGTATTCCGCGTGTCCAACGAGGTCATTTTCCATCCTCGCTCATGGTATGGTTGGGAGGTTGGTACATTTTTGTGAGAAAGGTGTAAAAACGAATGCTGTTGTGTATCAAAATACAGTCCTGACGAACCTTGTGGAACCTGTTTCTCATACCATGTTCAATAACAGGCACTGGGTATTCCAACAAGATTCGGCGCCAGCTCATAGAGCGAAAAGCACACAAGACTGGCTGGCGGCGCGTGAAATCGACTTCATCCGGCACGAAGACTGGCCCTCCTCCAGTCCAGATTTGAATCCGTTAGATTACAAGATATGGCAACACTTGGAGGAAAAGGCGTGCTCAAAGCCTCATCCCAATTTGGAGTCACTCAAGACATCCTTGATTAAGGCAGCCGCCGATATTGACATGGACCTCGTTCGTGCTGCGATAGACGACTGGCCGCGCAGATTGAAGGCTTGTATTCAAAATCACGGAGGTCATTTTGAATAAACTTTAATGTCATAAGAATCTATGTTTTGTTAAGTTCATTTTGGTATATGAATGGTTACATAATGAATAAACTTGTTACAATTATTTTACATTAAACATGTGACAGAATTTATGACCTGACTAGGTATATAGTAACCCGGTAAAAATGTCAATTATTTAATTATATAAGTACAAATAAATAAAAATAATTTTATATTTTATGGCAAACAAAGTCATACTTAAACTTCAAACACCCCAATCGTTGTAAAAGTAAAACTTGTTTACTTATTTAGAATTCTTAGTAAACGCCTACCCGTGGATACAATGGCCGAAGCAACTAATAAATAAATTATTAAGGCACTTCAAAAGCACTTTGGTTTATTGATTCTATTTATAATTCCTTGAACGCTTTCCATTTTATCTTATAATTTCATCTTTTAACGAACATTTAATCGTAGTTGTATTTGAAATTATACTACTGATTATTGCCTAAATTATGTCGAGAGGAATAGAAAGATGGTCAGAAACTCCTTAGGGTCGTTATCTCTATCTGCGAGATTTTCATGTACGCCAAGGAAGCGGCGGAGAGGGAGCAAAAGCTGGCTTCCGCTCACTCAGGGCCACTCGTCGCCGGAGGTTTGCGACCAACCTCCGGTCACCGTAATGATTGGTTGCAGTTGTGACCCCCTGGAAGAAGGGCCAAAGTTGGCGTTATACGACCACCCTTTATATTTTAAAGTTTATGGTTAATATTCAACGATATCTACAAAACTATTCGTAATTTTAAATTTAACCAACAATCAATAATGTTATGTAACGGAAATAATTCTAAGGCATCATCATCTCAGCCGAAAGACGCCCACTGCTGGACAAAGGTAGATCTCCACGACGAAAGGCCTATTTATTTCAAAGTAAAAAAAATATATCGTGTTTTTTAAATAATGGACTGCCTAGGCCCGAGGCGTAACCTTAGCCGTAGAATATTTCATTTCATAAAAAATTTCAGGTTATTATTTTTTCTGGCTGTTTTTATTTCTCTTTGTCGGTTCGTTCTTGCCAGTCGTAGTTTCATTTTCTATTGTCTTTTTCTGAAATAGATCAATTTAGTAAAAAAAAACACTAGTTAATATATACATTTACTTTTATAAATATTAAAAGGACACAGATGTATTTGTAACAAATCGAATAAATATATATTTGTCTCCAAGAAATACAACTCATAATAATATAATGTTACAGTAAAGACTGAAAAAATCAGTTCTAAGAATATAATGAAATCCTAGAAAAACAACTCGAGTAAACAATACAGCGACAAGGACGAATCTTCAATTGTATGTATTCGGTTGTATTGAGAGCAAGCGCAAAAGAATGTATATAAATGTATGTGAATAAATAATGTTAAAAATATAGGCATGTATAATAATAATAAAGAAAACCGACCTTCAGGTGTCAAAATTGCTGCTTGAATAGAAAATTTTGGTGCGTAGTTCCCGGTGAAGAATGCTGTATCTAACAAAACACCTAAAAAACATTAAATATTGAAAACTAAATTCATTTCAAACTTATATTTTTGTATATAACACCATAATTTTTGTATAAAATACTTAGAGAAATAAATTTTTAATATGCAAAAAAAAAACACTATACCTATATTGATATATCTAAATTTCTATACTTAGTTTTAAATACTTTGTATATTTCAATATTTTTTAATTCTTAAGCAAACAACATCATTATTGTTTTAAATAAAATATTTTGTCCCGTTTACCTCTAATGTTTATATTATAGTTCTACTACTAAATAAATAATTTGTAATAATAATAATAATAACATCCCATAATGTCCCAATTCTGGGCTAGGGCTTCCCCCTACAGCGAATGGACAATATACCCGCCACGCTTGTCCAAGGTGGATTGACGGGTTACTAATACCGGTGATCTTAGTTTACAGATTTCCTCGCGATGTTTCACTTCACCGTCTATATGTGGCAATTAATATCTTATCCGTGCAGGGGCGGAGAAAGAATACTAACCTCTGCGGCCGGTCTCGGCCTGTCGTAAAAGGCGAGAAAATAACCCACCCTAGCTACGTAGCAGGGCCCACCTTTGGTGTTAAGTATACCGCCATAATAACCTTAAGTTGTGTTTTGGCATTAGTGACCCAAGTTACAGTATCCTTATGGGATAGTAGCATGTTTGCGAGGCCCCTGTATTGCAAACACCCATATGTGACGGTACTGGTAAATTCTAAGCGAGTCATCAGCCTGTCTGCTGTCCTACAGCAATAAAAAAAAACTTTAGACGAAGAAAATCAAACATAGCTTAATGTATGAAAAAAATTATAATACATTATAAATTTTTTATCAAATAGTAAACTCAATATATTAAGAATGAATATTAATAATATTATCACTTAACAGTTTCATTGTATTTTGACTACTAACTTGAACTATTGAGAAAAAAAATTACCTCGTATAACACACTTAATAGCTAGCTTAATAATACACCAATCGTGTCCAACTATCCTCTTTCGTCTTGTCTCCCAACCATCCATCCATTTACCGTATTCAGTATATTTGTCGCCAATGAAAATTGGCTCGCTATCAGCTACCATATTATCGCATACGGCGAAGAAGTCATCGGTTGCGAACAAAACTTTACCACCGGCCTGAAAGAAAATAATTTAATAAATGTTTGTTTGAAACAGATATTTGTTTTCCTTATTTTAGGATTTTCGATTGATTGTGTTACAGTTTTAAGAAACTGGAACGCAATATTTACTGGGCGAATTTGTTTTCTTTTAAAAAGACAGAATTTCAATAATGTATGTTTGGTTATATGATATTGGTCTAAAAAGAAAGCCTATCCATTTTTTTTGATGCAATTCGTAATAGATTAGAAATTAATAACTTTATCTGCTCAAGAAAATATACCATAAAACGTTTTCTCTGGAGGGGTTTTTTTTTTCAATTATTTCAGCTACATAAATTTATATATAGAATGTATTTTTCTTGTTGTTCAGAAACCTTCTATAGAGCGATTTTGGTAAGATTGTATTTCTCTTCTTCTTCTGTTTCAAGAGTCTATACATATATTTAGTTTGGCCTAGCAATAGGAATGGGAAAGACGCCAATCGCATTTATTAAAAGAAAATACATTTTTTGTACTAACCTAGACAAAAAAATACAATGTAACTCAGGAGACATTAAATATATCACCTCTAAAATACTCAATACATAACCACTACATAATTTTAGTAACATATATACATGTACTTAAGAAATATAAAAGTTATTGGATTAGCAAAATAGTAATTTCGTTTTGCACCAGTAGATAGCATTATGTTTGTTTCGTTATTATTTTCTTAATGTAACAATTTTATTTTTTAAAGTTTGGTAGTCGATACCTTTACGTTGCTATAGAAAAAAATTCAGTGTCTATTTTTCACAACTGTCAGTTTACGATCAGTTTTAACATGGAGTGCAAAAATAAGGATTTTTCAACACATTACTGTTTTATTTTTACAAAAGCAAAAAAGCGGCTGAGGGTCACAAATAAATATTTGAAATTTATGGTGTTAATTGTTTAACAGAACGCACTTTTCACAATTAGTTTAAAAATTTCGATCTGGTGATTTCTCATTGAAAGATGACCAACTTTCTGATCGACCTTCTGAAGTTGATGACGACTAAATGAAAGTCATAATAATTGAATCTAATCGTCATACAACTGTTAAAGAGATTTAAAATCAGTTACATATATCACACACAACAATTGAAAATCATATAAGATGTCTTGGACTTGTTAAGAAGCTCGATATTTTGGTTCCGCACGAATTGAAAGAAATCCACCTAATACAACGAATTAATATTTGCGATACGCATTTAAAACTTTATGGAATCGACCCTATTTGAAACAAATTATCACTGTGAATGAAAAATGAATGGTCTAACTAGAGTAACGTTAATTGAAAAAGATCATGGTCCAAACATGATGAACCAGCACAAAGCATATATCAAGCATCAAAAAAGATCATGCTGGCAATTTAGGGATTACAAAGATGTTGTGTATTTGTAATCCCTCGAATATAATCGAACAATCAACTTAAACGCTTACTGCCAACTACTTGTGAAATTGGAAAAGTGATCAAACAAAAAAGGCCAGAGTTAGAAAATCGCTAAAGAATTGTGTTACACCATGACAATAGCCATACACATCTTTAGCAGCACGTAAATATCAACTGGAACTGAAGTGGGAAGTAATGTCACATGCTCCATACAATCCCGAATCTTGCATAATCGGATTATTATTTTTTTCGAAATTTACAAAACATCTTAGATGGTAAAAATTTCAGTAATATTAATGACCTCAGTGAGAAGTTTTTTTTGCTGTTCTATTAGCGCGGGATCATGAAGTTACCAGAAAGATGGCAAAAATCATCAAATAGAATCAAATATATGTGACTAATTAAATTTGATTTTTTTGTATAGATTAAATTGAGTTTCAATACACACTAAAAATTTTTTCACGTAGAATGTGATCAAATACGTGTTTAATTCTTCAGTTAACATTAAAATATGGTTTAAATTATCATAATATGTTAATTAGCCGGTTAAAATTACGTTTTATTTATGTAAAATATAAAAACTCACACTAGAACTTGCAAAATCAGTTAAATTTGCAAAACTGGGTACGATATTCTCAATCATTGTGCTTATATAAAACTTGTAATGCTGAGAATATTAACACTAGCTATGTAATTCACTGACTGAATAAGACTAAAAATGTACCGCCTTTATATAAACATATAAGGTGATAAAAATAAACGTGGTTGATTATAGTAACAATACAACTGAGCTGTATTGAATTTATACAATATTCGAACAAATCTGTTATCTTTGTAAGTAAACAAGGTCATTTAAAAGAAACTGAAAAGTATATTTTATCTATATAAAAATTGTAATATATTTAAAAAAAATATATTATGCCCGTAAAGTAGGGATGTAAGAAGTCATGCCAAAACCTTCGGAGCCCGATTCTGAACCCGAAAGGCTCACAGTTCGCACCCTATGACCGCCAAAAGTTCGTTCAATGTCACCTTGTTTACCTTTTTATAGCTTCAATTCAACAGATAGGTAAACAGATCTCTTAGCAAATGGTCACCGTTGCCTACGGAAGTTTGCAACACCAAGGGCTCTGCTATTATGCTGTGGCATTGAAGAAATTTAATAACGTCTTTTTTAAAAAGAGGTAGTGAAGTAGAAGCCACTTTTTAGTGGGTAAACCTAAAAAAATCCTATCCGTGAAAATTGAAACTATTTGCACTATATTCGTACAGGGGCGGCCGGGGGCGGCCAAGGGCGGCCTTAACCTTAGCTAGGTGGTAGCCTGTCCAAATGGGAACCAAGCCTAGTTTCTAAATATGCCGCCATGATAACCTTGCGTTCTCCTAGGACAACAGCGTGTTAGCGACGCCTCTGGCATCGCAAACTTCCATAGGCGACGGTAAGTGCTTATTATTAAGTGGGACATCAGCTCGTCTGCTGTTCTACGGTAAACTATCCCAACCTTATTGATAGTGTATATACATACATACATATAGTCACGCCTCTTTCCCGTAGAGGTAGGCAGAGACCACTTCTTTCCACTTGCTACGATCCTTACATACTTGTTTCGCTTCGTCCACTTTCATTATTCCCTTCATACATGCCCTTCGGTTTAGGGTACTCTTGACCTGGCCTTTTTTCAAGACGTCCCTCATCTGGTCTCGAAACGTCCGCCTAGGTCTACCCCTTCCAACACTTCCATTCACACTCGCCTAATACACTTTTTTCGTCAATCGTTCTTCATTCATTCTCTCGACATGGCTTAACTATCTCAGTGTTTATACGTTAAGCGCTTTTGTCAGTTGCCTTTTACGAGCACTTACTAGTCAGTTTTCCTTTCATATTATTTTAAGCACTACGTTTCCCCAACTTCCGGAACTCGTTTTTTTATGTATTTATAATTAAAATTTTTGTTCTGGTATTATTTAATTATTTAACTTCATAATATTATTCCAACATGATCTATATTTTCAGTACTATCAGCATGAAACGAGCACAAAACACGGTTCATTTTCTAATTATCTACGTATTTATTATAATATATTTACATACTTATTGTTTTTTCACGTTGTATTTGTATGAATTAACTCTATGCTGAGACATTATTTACTACATATGTACAACAATAGGTTACATGTTTCTAAATGTTATTTTTTATTGCTGTAGGACAGCAGACAGGCCCGCTTAGAATTTAGCAGTTACCGTTGCCTATGTGTGTTTGCAACGCCAGTGGCATCGCAAACACGCTGCTCTCCTATAAGGGTACAAGAACTTAGGTCACTAATGCCGGAACACAATACAAGGTTATTATGGCGACATACTTAAGACCAAAGGCGGTTGCCATCAAGTTTCTAAATATTGTTATTTGTCTGTTATCATAAATAACAATTGAAATTAAGTACTACTTCATGATGCCTTCCTCAGCTAGAACTTAATTGAAGATGAGAAATAGTTTAAACAAAGAAATACTTTTTAATATGTTTGAAACATAAACGTTAAAACCATCTTCAACCTATGTCTAAATAAGAAGTAAGGTAATTTTTACTGTATATTATGTGACCTATACTATGACCTATACAATCATTATACCGATTAAATAGATATAAAATTAAAGCTTAAAAATTATCACAACGAAAATAAACTTTATACTATTTAGTCCAATTAATCATATAATTCAATTCAATCAATGTAAAGAGTGAATAGGTAGTAAAAAGTCGAGTAAAAACTTCGTACACAAAAGTAAATATAGTTTGAATAAAAACCTTTTAAGTAAAATTATAAAAAGATTAAACTTACAAAATTGACTTTAACTAACAATAGAGTACGAGGGAATAAATCAAATACTTTTTTTTTCTTCTTGAATACGACCTGAGTACTAAGAAAGTGTTATTATATATCCTGAAATTTTAATACAATAGCAAATCTTGTTCACCCCTACAAATATACATTTATAATAGTTTCTTATTAGAAACGGGTTAACGTGAGTCAACTTGCAAGCTTAGCTAGACTCTTTTGTTCAACGTTATGTGATAATATTTATTTGTCCCTAAAGAGAGGATGAATCATATCGGTAACTCAAGTTCAAATCTTATAATTTTGGGTAATACTGATGATCAATATTTGTTTTTCGTAGTACACCCCTATTTGACTGTCCTCGATAAATGTAACTCAAAGAACCTAATAATTAATTCAAGACGCGTCAATCTATTTTACCATGTTCACGTGCGTTACACGGGAGTCCTACACTACCCCTCCACTAGCCCCCAAGTGGTGTGCATCAAGCTTTTCAACCTCAAAATCTAGCCCTACCCAATAAAAACGATGTTAACCTTTTATCCGCGCAGGGGCAGAGAAAGAATACTAACCTCTGCGGCCGGGGTCGGCCGGTCGTAAAAGGCGACTAAACAACCCACCCTAGCTACGTGGTAGGGCCTCAAGCCCGTCTGGATAGCGACCACCTTTGGTCTTAAGTATGCCGCCATAATAACTTTGTGTTGTGTTCCGGCATTAGTGACCTAAGTTCCTGTACCTTTATGGGACAGCAGCGTGTTCGCGATGCCACTAGTGTTGCAAACTACATAGGCGATGGTAACTGCTAAATTCTAAGCGGGCCGTCATCCTGTCTGCTGACCTACAGCAATAAAAAAAAACCTATCGCCCGCGCATGAGCTCTCTCCTGTTACAGAGAAGCATCCCAATTAGTGTACGTATAGAAACAATCCAGAATTGAAATGAGTCGACATGGTACAATACCTCTCTTGTAAGGCCCTCCGCTGTCCACAACGGTCTTTGGACTACCTTCAGCCTTTCTCGTGCCCTATTTGCCGGGACAGAAGCTGGTTTGAAAGATCTCGCTCCGGCGTCTCTTTATGGCCATTACAACCAGAAGGATGAGATGGAATTCCATCCACTGTAGTTATCGGTCAGGGCCAAAAACGCAAACAAAGAGTAACGTCCTTTAAAGATCCAACACAGACCATTTTATGTTATTAGAAATATTTTTACAGTATCATTTATATTATTTTATAGATGAAAAAATATAAATAGAATTTACATAAATAAAAATAGCAAATTTAGGTGTACATGCTACATTACATAAATCGAGACAGCACACTGTGTAATCCAGTACGATGAAATTTTTAAGCCAATTAAAAAGGTCATGCATACGGAGTCACGAGCAGGTAAAAAAAGTTCATTTTGATTGTGATATAATACAACGAAAAATAAATTTATCTAAAATTTTCCAGGAATATTAAGTCAAAATCTAATTTTACATAAATCTTTCAATGGAAAACTATACTGAAATATTCATATTGGAATTACAAGAATATACATTTTCTAAATTATCCACAACGAAATATCAATTTAAATTCAAAATTTATATGTCTGAGATTCAGCCAAAATAAGATGACTCTTTTTCTCGAAAGCACATAGATTATTGCTCTCTGTCTTATGATTTTTGTTATTTGATTTTTAACAGTTATTCTTGTGTTATACATATACTTTGACGACCTCCTTGCGTGACGGCACGTCACGATACTCTTGCTGAGGTCACGGGTTCGTATTCCGTCCAGCGTCTAGGTGTTTATGTATAATATGTATTTATTTACAAAAGAAAAGAACGAGTATATACTCGTTCTTGTATATGTAGTATGTAGTTCTTGTATATGTATCTTATATGTAGTATATCAGTTGCCTAGTACTATAACACAAGTGCTATGCAAGTAGTATGCGACTAGATGGCGCTGTGTGAATCGTGCTAGTATATTTATTTATTTATTAGGTATATTTTTAAAACATTACTGAACAACACTAAATATTTCTATATTTGGCCATAACCACCTAAACAAACTCAACAACCAAATATATCTGTGAATTTCAGTAGAAACCAATATATATTCCCGGTTGGAGATGAAACGTTGAAAGAAACAATTTGAAACAAAGGGAAGTGTGCCTAGCCTCAGGTGTTTCGATCCCAATGTAAGGCATTTTACCCTCTCTACGCACCCCCCAGGGGACATTAACGTATATGTTTCTCACCTATCGATTGAAGTGTGTTTTGGAAACAGATATTTTGTTGGCATATTAAAATATTGGTGTACTGTAAAATAATTTGTAAATAAAAACTTTTAAAACCTTCAATAAATTAACATATTTTCTTAAAACACCCTTATAACAATAATAATGGTAAGTATTATAAATTTACTGATTTAGTTGGATTACAATTGCGTTTTGTACACCTTTGTTGAATAAGCATGGACATTGCCGAGCCAATGATGTATCCCAATGAACATTGTACACATAAAAACAGGTTCAGCGTCTACGCGCACAGCGTGATATAAAAGTACCTGTGAATGAATATTTGAAGTTTGTATAACAAAAGGTTATCATATAAAGTAATATCTTATCAATAATTTAATTGAAAATATGTGGTAGTTATGTGATTTTATACTTAAAGATGTCACTGGTCAAGGGCAGGTGCATGTCAGAGGTATAATACCAACATGGCATGTTTTTCTTTTTATATTAGAACACAATTACACGTACTGTCTGTAAAGAAAATATCGTGGTACATTTCATTTTTATGTTTATATATTTTTATTTATTTTTATTTTATTTTTATTTATATATAAATAGATTGATAAATAAATAAATAGATTTTATTTTATTTATAAATAAATAGATTTTATTTTATTTTTATTTATAAATAAATAAATTATAAATAGATTGCATAACATAAGCCAAAAGCGTAAACATTTAAGAAACTTATCATGAACTGCACTTATCATTTTATAAATAAAAAGTGAACACAAACTGATAGTGATTAATAATGAATGGAACAAAGTTCTCTTTCTCAGTAAAATATTTAAATCTATTCATAATTTTATTCTGAACTTAGTTTTTAACGCTTAATAATTTTTTGCTAACTGCTTCATGAAAACCGCCAATGAAAAGTAGAAGATTCATTAAAACTACAATAACTTTAGTTAAAACAGATATTATTATGTTCTACAAATTAATTATGTAATAATATTAAATATAGGATCACAGTTTAACAATGAATTCAATCGTAGATAAATTATTAGAATATTAAAGGAGGTATTTAAATATATTAGAAAGATTTTCTATCGGTAGTTCCTTAGAAGATTGAAAGACTAGACAGTTACCTTTTAAAATGTTAATTTGTTAACTGTTTCATTTATAATTCAAAAGATTTTTTCAAAAAATAGTAACGAAAAAAGTGTCACACCTTTTAATTAATTTATAATAACAATATCAACATTGCATTATAGTCAATGTTTTTTACAGTTCATATACACTTTTATACTATTATTATGAATATTATATTTACATTAAATCAATAATGCATATTAATCAGTTTCTGTATTAATTAGAAATAAATATTATAAATATTATTGAAATATTCTCAATGAGAAAAAGACGTCAACCTTTCATTAATTTGCAAAACTCCAGACAATGTGAAGTAAAACCTCTATTTATTGTTTTAATTGCAATATCCTCAAAGTCAGAGAATATTAAAATATATTTTTAAATTCTACGAACTCGTTATGCCAATTCTAAACTTAAATTTTATTATAATTGCGCCAGCCATAACACTACTTCGCACTTCTTAATTATGACTCCCAGTTAAAGTGTTAAAATTAAATAATACTAGAACACAAGTCGAGGGACGAGTTAGGAGTAACGCTAACGTAAAACATTTCAGACGTTAATGCCAAGGTCGTAAAAGACGTTTGCTGGACGTAATGCGGTAACGAGTGGATCGGGAGTGATGTTACAAGGCGAAATCTATGACTACAACACTATCTAGTGACAGAGTTGCCAAGCTTGAGAAATTTATATGAATGCTAAAGACATGTTGATTCACTTAAAATTTATTTTTATTTTAATAAATAATAATAAATAAATTTACTGGGAAAATTCATGCAGTGCCATATAGTCCCAAAGTATATATAGCACTTGTATTATGGGTACTAGACAACTGATAAACTACATATATACTTTTTACTTATAACACCCAGACGCGAGACGGGAATCGAACCCGTGACCTCAGTAAGTGTGCCGAAGTGCGCTAGCCACTACGCCACGGAAGTTTTCAACGAACTCAATCATAGTAACTATTACAAAAGTCTCCATTTAATTTAAAATAAATAAATAATCTAAATAATAATTATAAAAAAACAACTGCATGTAATGGATATGCTACGCTGGATGTGTGGACTAAAGCGGAAGGACCGCTTTAGGACTCCCATTTTCACGAGAGCCTTTATGTGATTGACATTGCGGATAAATTGCAGGAGTGTTGCCTTGGCTGGTATAACCACGTCGTTAGTACCAATGGACTTACTATCAGGGATGCCAATGATAGAAGAAAATATCAGAAAGCGGACCCCATGCAGCGAAGCAAAAGTTTCGATTGTAACTAGACTTAACTCTCAGATAATGATGATGATAATCCAAATAATAAATACATTTTGTTTGTAAATCTATAATATGTTATAGCAACCCTGATTTTAAATGGCCATGTGTCGCGCCGGTTCCCATGACCCGTGAAAATAGCTTAACTGCTGAGCAGCAATAAACTGCAGTCGTCAAGTGTTGCCTGCGAAAGATGCGCGCAGGGAATGGTCCGTTTTTATTGAATTAGTCGTTTTATAGCCCCCATGTTAACGGTTTGCAATCAAAATGTATGGCGGATGTAAATTGCCAAGTGAACTTTTATCGGTGGCTTTTAACAAATTAAAATGGGCGAATTATGTATATTACAACTATAAAGGATCAGGGTTGAGCTATTTTTCAAAGTATTACAAAACGTAATATAAAAAAAATTCTCTCCATTTTAAGTAAAAGAATGTATATGTAAACATTTTAAGGAAGTAAAACATTCTATAAAAATACCATATAATTTAATATCAGGTAGTGTCGAGCTCTCTCATCGACTGGTGTCACTGAGCGCTGGGGTGCCGCGTTTGTTCACGTTAGACCAAAAACGTGTTCGAATGAACAATTCCAACGCTCTGTTTGTACAGCTTAGGCGCAATAAATCTGAGTTTTGGGGCCGATTAATTAATGTACACGAAACTTGGATACACCATTATACGCCCGAAATAAAAATAAAGTCCAAATAGTGGACTGCAAAGGGGGAACCGGCTCCAAAAAAAAAAGCAAAAACTGGTTTTTCGGCTGGGAAAATGATGGCAACTATTTTTCGGAATATTCATGGAGTTATTTTAACTGACTATCTTCAAAAAGGAAAAAACATTACAGGAGCATACTACGCATTACTTGACAAACTGAAGGCAGAATTTTCGGAAAAACGACCACTTTTGCAGGAAAAGAAAATACTGTTTTACCAAGACAACGCACCATCTCATACCTCAGCGGTTGCCATGGCGAAAATCATTACTCACCAGATCTAGAATCAAGCGACTTCTTTTTGTTCCCTCATCTAAAAATTGCTTTCAGAAGACAGAGATTTTCGTCAAATGAATAGCTCGTACATGCAGTTCACAAAACACACTTCAGCAGCAGCAAATAAAATTTTTATTTTACACATATTTTATATTAAATAAACAGTTTCAAGGTCATATGTATATGAATCCTTTTGTAAATGTTTCTCATTTCATATTCCATTGAAGATCACTAACATTTCGTCGTAGTCGTAGAATAGTGACGGATCTGACATAAATTAAACTTTACAGGACAGCCATTTTAAAAATACACAAGCGTCATTTTACTATGATAATCTATCATATCCGTCACTTTACCGACCGCATAATTTGAAATCTAAAATACATGTAATTTTTTTTTAATGTAGCAATAATATTTAGACAATGTAGTATCCAAATATGGTAAAAACTGAATTTTGGATTTTTTTCAAATCCGACGTTATTCTACGATCACGACGATTTTCAAGTAGTACAACTACAGCAATAAAAAAAAACAACTTTGTTGCCTATGGACCATTTGCATGTAACATTCTACCTAATTAGTTTTATAATCATCACATCAACTTAACATGCAACACAAGTTTTTAACCATTGAAAACAAAAGATTGAAAAGCGTATACTTCTAGGAAGCTTACATGTAAACCGTTTACTGTTACAAAAACGAACCGTGCAACCTGTTACACTCGTAAAAGGGAATAATCGAATTTGATTTACGTCTTGATTTAGGTAAGCCCCCGCTTACCGGGCATTCGATAAAATATTTTATATCGACTTGATTTGCGCTTTGAATTGTATTACAAATTTACATGTTACATATTATATAACCGTATTACATGTTTACATATTTTTTTATTAGAAAATAGTGCAAGGAGGACTTAAAACCTCTGAATACTGTATAGCAAATAAATATAAATAAATAAATAAATATATTGGGACATTTCACACAACGTCACTTAGTCCCAAACTAAGTTGCATAGCACTTGTTTTATGGGTACGCGCTCCTCTGTCCGAGGAGTGCACGGGTGTGCGTACCCGAGGTGCCCGAGCATCCGTCGCCTCACTCCCCTCTCCGTCCGAGGCGACAGAGTCCTACCTTTCTTCCCGTCTACCTCCTACATCCTTTCCAACTTCGCTCTCTGTTCGTGGCGTGGTCCTCGGTAAGATGGTTGCGAATACTAATTGGGGTCCCGGGTTTTGCCCCGGGCCCTAATTTGGTAGTCGAAACCATGCCTATTTCGACTGCGCCTGCACAGAGAGTGTTCCTGGGGTGGGAATCGCATCCTCGCTGTCGGTTGATCATGCTGGGCCGGCTACGGCGTTGGGCGACTCCCTGGTTTTTCTGGAGTGTCGCCTGGTAGTCGTACCCACGCCTGACCGGCACGCGACGGGGGTGCGAGTCCCATCAAGAATTGGCCGCCGACCTGTCGCTCCCGGCCCTGGTTCTGTCCATGGTTGGGGGCGATCCTGGATGGTCGGCCGTCGCCTCCTTTTGCGAGGCAGTAATATCCGCAAAGGGGGTGGCGGGGCGGGAGCGGGAGTCAACTCCCGCCAACGCAGGCCACATCGTCGGCGCCGGAGGGCAAGCAACGACCTCCGGCCGCCGTAGAAAGCGGCCGCGGGCGGCCCCTCGGGGGAGGATCCGCCGCCCGCACTATTGCCGCAAGGGAGAGGGCCGCGTGCTGTTCCGCGGCCCTCCTCAACTCCTTGAGTCAACAGGAGAGCGCCGGGGGGATGAAACACTGACCCCCTGGCGTCAACAGTTTAGAAGAGGCCCGCCTTGAGAAAGGGCGGGCCGGCGCCGGCCCGGGCCACGAGATCGGCAGGCCACATTTCCGTAGGCCCGGGCGTAGGCGATAGGAGAACAGCGGGGTTTTTTAGTGGGTAGTCGGCTGGCCGAACATCTTCCCCGGAGTCCCACATATCCCTCGGTCCCCCCGGGCCGGGGGAACCCGTCAAGAGAGGGTTTTTCTCCGAAACCAAAAAAAAATGGGTACGGTAAAAACGGGTAGTCACAAAATAATAGCCTTCATACTGAATGTGCGATAATTTTTCATATTTAATATACCTAGTCAGGTCATAAATTCTGTCACATGTTTAATGTAAAATAATTGTAACAAGTTTATTAATTATGTAACCATTCATATACCAAAATGAACTTAACAAAATATAGATTCTTATGACATTAAAGTTTATTCAAAATGACCTCCGTGATTTTGAATACAAGCCTTCAATCTGCGCGGCCAGTTGTCTATCGCAGCACGAACGAGGTCCATGTCAATATCGGCGGCTGCCTTAATCAAGGATGTCTTGAGTGACTCCAAATTGGGATGAGGCTTTGAGCACGCCTTTTCCTCCAAGTGTTGCCATATCTTGTAATCTAACAGATTCAAATCTGGACTGGAGGAGGGCCAGTCTTCGTGCCGGATGAAGTCGATTTCACGCGCCGCCAGCCAATCTTGTGTGCTCTTCGCTCTATGAGCTGGCGCCGAATCTTGTTGGAATACCCAGTGCCTGTTATTGAACATGGTATGAGAAACAGGTTCCACAAGGTTCGTCAGGACTGTATTTTGATACACAACAGCATTCGTTTTTACACCTTTCTCACAAAAATGTACCTCTGTTAAGCCCCAATAAGAAACTCCCAACCATACCATGAGCGAGGATGGAAAATGACCTCGTTGGACACGCGGAATACGGTTGCTCGCTTCTTCACTACTGTGTGCGTACACCTTATCATTTTGTTTGTTGTAGCTCTCTTCTACGGTAAACATTTTTTCATCCGAAAAAAGAATTTCCCGATATTTTTTTCCCGCGTACCGCTTCAACAAAGCGCGGCATCTCTTCAGTCTCAGGTCCATTAGACGAGCATTCAAACGATGTCCTGTTTTTCTTCGATATGCCCGAAGCCCTAAGTCTTCATTTAACACCCTTTTCACCGTGGTTCTGCTTAACCCCATCTGAAGGGCCAACAGTTTCTGCTTACGTTTGGGATTTCTTTGAATTCGTGCCTTCACAGCTTTTATCACTGCTGGAGTCCTAACAGACCGAGGGCGACCACTTCTTGACCTGTCATCTACACTAGAGTCTTCATTGTATCGTTTGATGGTACGATAAACGAATCTTTTGGTTATATTCAAATTTTTCAGTATGTTAAAAATTTGAATTGGCGCGTAACCGCAACGATGCAACGCAATAACTGCAACACGGTCTTCTTTAAGCGTCCACTCCATATTTAAAAATGAGTAAAATTCTAAAAGTTATACATTTTTATTTTCATGAACAATTCGAAATTCGAATTCAATAAACTTTTTTGTGGCCAGCATTCTAAAAGAAAAGTTTTTACTGTGTGACAATACTTATGACCTGACTAGGTATAATACATTATAATATGCTCATTTCATTTTCTTAATGTGTTCAATTCTTTCTCTGGCCCATTTTAATTAAAATTTTAAATGATCGTTTACAAAAACAATACATATAAATAAAAAAATAATTTCATAAATGTAAATATGCGATAAAAATATACGAATAATAAATATGTAGGTACACCAAATGTTGTTATCCTATATTATTTTAATGTTATCGTATCCCATACTTGCAAACAATCCAGGCACGTTTAGCCTTCAAATAAATTTTGCGTATTCTACCGTCTGTACAACGAGTAATGTTCTAAGGAGCTCTTAAAAATGATTCCTTCTTCGTCTTTCTACCACCACACTATTCGCAATCGCTTGGGAGTTCATCCACATCTCCTGGAGCTTATTTTGTCCTGTTCGAAACGGTTCTCAAAAATGTTCGTGTTGCCAACTTTTTGAATTTAAACGAAGCTTCTGAGGTTTTCCTATCGCAGTATGGTATAGG
Organism: Malacosoma neustria; assembly: GCA_963693495.1. NCBI lineage: Eukaryota > Metazoa > Arthropoda > Insecta > Lepidoptera > Lasiocampidae > Malacosoma > Malacosoma neustria. The sequence goes on along the minus strand of OY856379.1, from coordinate 4,290,207 downwards.
ATTTTTCAAAAAAGGCGTTACGTTAACGGTGGGTCGTTTGCCTGTCTGATGAACTCCAGCTGTAAAAAAAATTGTCCAAGAAAAGTGCCATAGATGAGAAGTTTTTCTCTGAAAATGTAATTGTAAGGAGTAAAAATATAATTAAATACACCTACCTTCTAATTGACATTGTATTAAAACTAGTACTACTAAATTTAAGTGTTTGGCCCTGGTTTTTTTTTCATATAATGTGGATTTCTCCTTTAGCGCATACCCACACTATGTAAAAATCAATAAATTGTTAATAAATATCAGTCACTACGACGTATATTATTTGTTGAATTTATTGAACCAATATGGCTGCCGTCTCCATCGCTAGGCAACGGAAAGCGTCTTGAAATCTATTACATTGCAATTTATATTCTATTTAAATGTATTACAGTTCATTATGGATTACGGAGATTTTTATATTTAAAAAAAAGAGACATGGACAGAGCGGCTGCGCATTCACTTGCTCGTGTGCTCATTTGCTTGTAGTAGGCTCGATACACACATCATACACACAGCATATGGCATTTCGTTACGTGACGATTTCTACTAAATCGCACTACCCGTAAGCCGCGTTAAGGCACTTCGTCCCAATATAATCAAAATATTTAAATTACATTACACTAGATCAGCATGTTCGATCCAGTCTTCGGTACAAAGCATGTAATCTGGAATGTAACAGTATGCACTACGGATATTGCTCCTACATCCTTTATATCGCCACAAAGACTTACGTTGAATTTTCGGCTGGTATCCAAAATTGTTTTCTCTGACATATGAATTGAAGAACATAAAATGCGACTTTAAAATACAACATGACGGAGTATTTATAAGAGTAACGTACATTTTTTTTTATTTACGGCCCACTTAATAGTAAGCAGTTAGCGATGCTAGGAGCACCGAGAAAATGATATCCGCATAGGGGTACAGGAACCTGAGTGACTACTCTACCGGCACGCTATGATGGCCGTTTTGACGTTTGTCCCCAGCAATTTGCTTCTTCAAATGTAATTACTAATTAATACGAAACTTCATGAGTGGGCAAACATCAAAACGGCCATCATAGCATGCCGGTAGTTTAATTTCGACTATTTCCGAAATACAACACAAGGTTATTGTGGCGGTATAATTATAGACCAGGGGTGGTTGTTATTTAGACGTGTTTTACCACCTAGTTAGAGTTATGCTGTCGCCTTTTACGTCAGACCGACCCTGGCCTGCTAGGAGCTAGCATTCTTACTCCACCCCGCACGGAGAAAAATACTACTTCTCATATATTGTAGAATATGGTCGCCAAATGTCTTCTCTCGAGTTAAATTTAAGAAAATGATTAACTTTTTCCCTGTATGTATATATATTTATGTATATGTGTGTGTAAATAATGTTCTCCCTCAGCTTCGCCTTTCGGAATTTGCTTGCATTAGATTGGATTGAAAAGGTACTGACACCATAAAATTTGAATTTAGATTAAAATTGTTATAGAATCGACATAAAATGAGTTTTGTTCTGTGATCCTAAATTCAACAGGGATGTTAAGGTACTGACTTATATTCAGATATATCTAACTAAACATTCTCCATAAAAGCAAATAACCACAATACGAGTAAACCATAGGTAAATTATATTATATAATATTTTACTGACTTAATGGTAGAAGTAGTCATTTTGAAACACCCCACGCTTTTTACATTAAAATCATTTTTTTGTTAATCCTTGATCTAAATTTATTGAAAATTATTTTTTACTTTTTAATTTGATTTGCTATAAAAGCGTGTTTTTCTTAACTAAAATATATAATAAATATAATATATTAAAAAATAAAAGCGTGTTAATATAATTTATTTGTTATCAATTGTAATTCGGTAAATGTTTTTATTAATTTAACGCCATCTTCCGGCAGTGTTATTACTAATTTAACGCCATCTTCTGGCAGTATTATTAATTCAAGTCCAGATGGCGTTGCGGCAGTATTTTGAATTTTTTTGGTTGTTCAAAGTGGGTAAAAATCGAGTCGAAATCCAAAAATAAAAAAAAATTGTTACATACAGGTCAAGTTAATATAAAGCGTGTAAAAAAGGAGCAAAAAGCTACCGTACGCGGTGTTTTCAAGCAGTCACCCATCTAAGTACTGACTCCGCTCGACGGTGCTTAATTTCGGGGATCGGACGAGAACCAGTCCGAAAATTCATTAATCTTGAGGATCCTGGTAAGATATTATTTGTCATCGGCCCTTGATAAGTGTGTGACCTTTTGAAACGGGTGAAAATCACGTATAAAATTCCATTATTGTTAGATAGATACATATATTACATACCAAGCTAATAAAAACATGTTAAAATGGAGTTAGTTGTGACAGAAATAAAAATATATTCTAAATATTTATTTCAAGACACAACTCTTAAAAGTAACGACACCAAAAGGAACCTCTTTTATAAAAGCTGCTACTATTTTCATGATCTCACTTGACACCTTCAGTGTATAAAGAGAACAGTGTGGACTAGCACTTCAGTGCTTTCTATTGGGACTGGAGCGGGCGGGTATTCTATATACTATAGGGTCTTTTATTTACTGTATACAAGTGACGTAAATGAATGAAAACTATTATTCTGTTTGAAGTATATTGTTTTGTATATATGAAATTTGTAATTATTCAACATTAGCCGGTCTTATTGCTTGTAACGACCTCTCCTCCTTATATTAACGTTTACGATGTGAGAACACATAAAACAAATGTATTTTAAACTATTTTCACTTTCGTTTGCTAAAGCAGAAAAATCAGCTCCCGTCTCGCTGACGCAGGACTACGTTACAGGTCCTTGCATGACCTCCGGCATCCAACGTCCTGCAGCCACCGTAAACTACGGCCGGGGGCGGCCCCTCAGGGGAGTCTGCGAGGATAAAGGCGGGCGTACTGCTCCGCGTGCCCCTTTTCAATCTCGGATTGACAAGAAGAGCGCTGGGGGGGTTAAAATTCTGATGACTCACACAATGGAAGAGGCCCTCCCTGACACAAGAGTTGGGCCAGCACTGGTCTGGACCACGAGATTATCCGACCAGTACAGTCAGTCATTTATTTGAAATATCTTAAAAATACTAAAAGTCAATGACAACGCCATATACTAGGCTGTGATTAAACTACCATCACGTCATCCAAAACACAAAACTGGCGTAGTTTTAGTGGGTACCTCAGCGACGTTGGTCTCTTGCCTAATAATATATGGGGCACACAGGAACATTGCACTGTGACTCCCACATTACCTCGCTGCGCGTTCCCGAAGCGCAGGAGTATTTCTAACTCAAAAATATGTCGTATGTACAAGAAATTGTTTATAGTATAAAATAAGCTCGATACCTTCTTTCATACTTTAAACAAGTTTTATTTATTTTAAAGAATAAGGCCTCAGTCCTGTCTTGATATCGTATCGTAAATTCAATTTAACAGTTTTCAAGTAATGTTTGCGCTGTTTTATAGGCTTTTAGATACTGTGTCGATGGTCTGACATAGTAATAAAAGACATTGAACTATTTTATTTAAGAAATACTGTATACAAACACCTATTTTATCGAGGTCTGTACGTGTAGACTTTTAAATTGGAAAACTTTATTGTATGAACGTAAAAAAATTATTTACGAAATTATTTTATACTACATTAACAATATAAGAAATAATTTAGGTTATATTAATGGTTACTCGTCATTAGAAATGATGAATGTAGGTTTATCCGGTACTGCATAATACGGCCGATTCACTTTTTACATTTACCTACTACACGATATTAATTTTAATAGCTTTGAATGTTATATTCTATAACCAGAGTATTTCAGGAGTTTGGCACAGGAAATCACTAAATCGTAAAGCACGGTATCGCTCAACGCAGCACTCACCTAAGCCAGAATATGAATTCGAGTCTGATTCTCAAATAGGAAAACTGGTAGCTGGTGGAATGTATCGCCTTCTACATGCTCTACACCCCGCCAAGGAGCGTGACGTTTGTTATGAGCTATATCAGGTAGAAACTTAGGGCTGTGACCTGGTGGATCTACAAATTTTCTCTGATGGTAGTAAATTTAATGTAAAAGTAAACTTACTGGCGGGAAGGCACAAAAATCTGGAGCTAGAGGATGAAGCTCGGGTCGTTCTGCATGGTTTGAAGCTGCTACAAAGCTTGTGTCTTGAAAATACATCTGTGAGATGGCCGAACGACTCGAAGTCGTCTATAGATTTAGTTGGAATTAAATTACGGTTCGTAGGAAGCTATGGAAGATTAGGGAACAAGACTACGATATCTAGCTTTATTGGATTTGAATGTACGTCAGTATGGCTGGAAATGAGCGTGGCTGGGTACATGAAGTCGTATCATCAGTATAATCGGGTTCCTACGGAATTCAGAGGAAATGCGGTCTGATAGTGGTCCCAAAGATCGAGGCTTACATTGGGGCGAACAGGTTAGGTCAACATCAGATGCCGTAAAGGCTTAAACTTTTAAAAGTTTTTTTTTCTTCTTTTATACCGCTGATGAGGGCTTTGCCGCATATTTGACTAAGTACAAATGAATGAACACTTAGGAGCTGGGGCGGACAAAATCGTTCAGTGACTTATATTAGTGTCAAAGATAAGTCCACTAAAATGTAAACCATCACGCATAAGCTGTTATATTATAATCTATCAAAGAAGACAATGTTGTAAATAATGACCAACAAAGGTGCATGCATGATCTCTCTTAGAAAAAAATTACATGAAACTTACAAAAGACTCGTTCAATAAAAATAAGACGCGGTGGCAGTAATATTAATCATGAAATCATTCGATATATGTAATATTGAATTCAGTCTTGCAAAATGTGGAATTAAAGCAGAATATGTACAAATCCATTATCATGAATATACGCGGAGTCTGGCTAATGCTATTTTTCTTCTTTTTCACTGCATTCGCATAATTTGACCAAATGAGCTTCCGCAAGTAACTCGGCTTTTATATCAAACGTGGAATACCTGTTGTAGGATTCTTTTGTTTCTATTATGTTCTTTTTGTTGTGATAGTCGAAACGTGAATTAGAAAGAGTGTAAAATAAAATGTAGCCAACTTAGATACATACCTTCATAACATATTATAAAATGTATTCTCTCATATAACTACTTAATTAAATGATTAGTAATGAATAAAGTTTTTTTATTCGTTTAAATTACTTATAATAGTAATAATAAAGCCATTTATTCCTATATTACAATATTTGTTAGTAAGGTATTTAAATTTAAGAAGGCTACTTATAATTAATGTTAGTATTATTAATATGAGATTTGGACCCCTGTTTGGGTAAAGGTCTCCTCAATCCTTTTCCATAACTCCCTGTCCTTGCCTGATTTTATCCAGTCATTTCCTGCGACGTGTGTTAGTCATCAGCCCACCGTCTTAATTGTCAACCAACACTCCTTTTCCCCATTGGTCCTTTCCATCGTGTGGCTTAGATGATCCATCTCCTGCCTGGGTATTGTGAGATGTGTCCGGCCCGTGTCCATTTAAGTAATAGCGCGTGCCTGAGAGCATCGGTGACTTTGGTTTTTTTGACGAATGTTTTCGCTCTTAATTTTATGTATTCTTCTAATTTTCAACATGCTTCTTTCCATTGCTATTTGACTGCATTTGATTTTTTGTTTTATTTTATTCGTAAATAGCAAACAGAGTAATAGGCATGTGTCAAATATTGTCCTTTTCATCAGCAAGCTGTAGTTCCCTTTTCGGATTTCTCTTTGTGCCCAGAATTTCTTCCAAGTTGCGTTGATTCTTCTTGTTACTTCTTCTTCGTTACTTGATGTTTTGAATGAGATTTGCTTCCCTAAATAGATGTATTCGCTGACGTATTCTATATTGTTACTTTTTATCACTATCGGGCGTTCGTGTCTGTTGGTTTAAACACTTACACGTGTTGGTTGGTTTAAATTACTTAGTTATTACTAATTAATACAACAAATATTATTTAATACAACAAATCTAAATAATTTTAATACGGTCCTCTTGGGTTTTGGTGTGGCCATTAATTCGCTTGGCTATAAATCTATGAATTTACGCATTGTTTCTATGTAAACATAGATATTTCTCGACACCATACCGTCCTAAACATACTACATTTTCTTATGGACTGAACACAACAAATAAAAAAAGATAAAACACCACAAATAAAAAAAGTATTCTCAGACCAAGTCTATTTTTAATTTACATTGACGAGCTGTATAATTTGTTTCTAACTAATGGTAAAATTTTACGTATGCGGATGATACTGCTATTATTTTTCATACTGCAACTTTAGATGAATTCAAAATAAATGTAGAAGTGGGTCTACACAAAGTGCAATCATGGTTAATGACTAATTAGCTTACAATTAATTTCGACAAAACAAAATACATAAACTTTACTTCAAATAAATCTAAACCCTTTGACTACTATTTAAAAGTACACAAATGTAACTTAGTTTCAAATAATACGTCTTGTTCAAACTTAAATTGTATAATAATAAATAAAGCAAATTATATTAAATACTAATCTTGGATGAGAAATTAAATTGGCGTTTGCACATAGAGTACCTTGTCACTCATACCCGAAAACTTATATATTTATGTATTTATGAAATTACGTCACGCCGCTGATTTAGATACCTTACCACATGTGGATTTTGCCCTGGTGAGGTCTGTTCTTGGATATTGTATTAGTGTATGGGGAGGTGCATGCAAATCCTACATGATCTAGTTTGATAAAACTCAAAGATCACCGCTAAAAACTAAGACATTTAGTCCTTTTCGTTATCCGATAAATATGCTATATGCAAAATGTGCGGAATTAAGTGAGCAACAACAATACATACTTCATATAATATTAAAACAACATAGACGGACTCCCTATGTAGCGATTACTTATAATCTTAAACGGACAACTTCAAATGTATGTCATCTCCCTAGATATCGGACATCCCAAGCTAGGAGTCAGCAACATTACATGGGTATCACTTTATAACAAAATAAATAAATTTTACATTTTCAGCCACTAACTACCAAAGAGGCAAAATTTAAATTAAAAGAATTTTAGACTACGACAAAACTGAAACTGTGGTACGATTGCTTTATAGAACACACAGATAAGACACTCGTATGCACTCATATTAGCTCATTCATAGACACACACACACACACGTGCACGCGCACTCTAATTTTATTTAAATGTTTACGTTATTATAATTTTGTAAAATATTTGAACAACTGTGGGCACTGGCTTCTGTAACACAGACTTTGGTCTAGCTTAGAAGCCAGGGTAAAAAAATTGTTGTATGTAGATTACTGTATATTTTGCAAATAAACATAGATAAACTTATACATTTTCCTAATAAAAGTTGAAAAAATGTATTTTATGGCTTAACACCAAAAAGCTATATTGTATTAAATATACACGATAGGGTTTGAACACTTGATGTGTGAAGTTAGCGTAAATTGATAAGGAAATATTTTCTTCATAATTTTAAAGAATACTTCCTAAAATTTAGTAGTGTTCTAAAGTCATCATCATCATCTCAGCGATGAATCCCGGTTGCAGCCCAAACTCTCGCTTCGGCGCCCGGGGTCCGCTTTCCGACTTTTTCTTCTCCACTTCGCACGGTCTTCAGCATCCCTGGTAGTGAGACCATTGGCACGCATATCACCCTTTACGACGTCAAGCCAGCACTTTTTGGGTCTACCCCTCCTGCCGGGGCCCGGCGGAAGCGGCATGGCCAGACATTTGTTTCCCACGTAAGCATCCGGTTGCCGTAAAACGTGGCCATACCATCGGAGCAGACACTCCTGCAATTTATCCGCAATGTCACGGACATGAAGGCTGCCGCGAATGCGGGAGTTCCTAACGCGGTCCTTCCGCGTCACTCCACACATCCACCGCAGCATATTCATCTCCGTGACACGCAGCTCTTGCTTGTGTCGCTCTAACACCGGCCACGCTTCACAGCCGTATAAAAGGACAGGCCTAATGATGGTCTTATAAACCTGTCCCTTCAACTTTACCGGCATCTTGGGGTCACAAATGACACCAGTTACCTCACGCCATTTGGCCCACGCGGCAGCAATGCGTGCCTTGACGTCACAATCGATGTCACCGGATGCATGAAACACAGATCCCAGGTATTTCACAAGGTCCGTGCGCTCGACCGTGTTGCCGTCTATGCGTACGGGTGTGGGATCTGTGGAGTTACAGGCCAAGTACTCGGTCTTCGCCACATTGAGCTTCAGACCACCGTTCTCAAGCGACTCTTTCCACGCCTTCACACGTCGCACCAGCCTACCCCTGTCCGAATCTGCCAGCGCGATATCATCAGCATACATGAGCAACCACGGGGGCTGCTCATGTGAGTTTCTGATGCTGTCTGACAATACGTCTAATACCACGCTAAACAGAAACGGACTAAGGACGGATCCTTGGTGCACACCGACGGTGATGGGGAAAGGTTTGGTGTCGCCAACAGCGGTTCAAACTACGGAATCGGAGTCACGGTACATGTCTCGGATGATGTCAACATAGGCCTCTGGAATCCCTTTGGACCGCAATGCCCACCAGATTATCGCGCGAGGAATACAGTCGAAGGCCTTCTGCAAGTCGAGAAACAGGCAATGCAGAGGCGTATTCTTCGCCCTGTATTTCTCCGCGACAGTCCTTAGGGCAAAAACAGGGTCCATTGTCCCGTGACCAGGGCGAAACCCATATTGACAATCCGAGACAGTGCACTCCTGTCGAATCCGAGAGTCGATAACCCTTTCGAAGAGCTTCATGGTGTGGGACATGACCTTAACTCCTCGGTAACTACCGCACTCCTGCACCGACCCCTTGCCTTTGAAGACTGGAGTAATGATACTCAGTCTCCATTGGCTCGGGATCGTACCAGTGAGGAGTGTCCGGTTGAAAAGGTCTGTTAAGATGCCCACACCACGAGAGCCCATCGCCTTCCAGGCTTCGATGGGGACTCCATCGGATCCAACAGCTTTCCGATTCTTCATGCGGCGAAGACAATTCTGGACTTCTGCAGGCGTTATCAGTGGCACTAGTCCTTGATTCGGAGGAAGATCAGGTGGCTGCACCTCTTTGTGCTGCGTGTTCAGCAGCTCGTGGAAATACGAGCGCCATCTCTCCTTCACCGCGAGGTCCTCGTATAGCAGGTTGCCCACAGGGTCTTTTACACAGCGGCACTTGGAAATATCCTGTGCCGCTTTGACCCTGGAGCGCGCCAACTTATAGATGAGCTTCTGCCCCTCAGACGATTCCAACTTATCGTAAAGTGGTTGTAAGTGGTCTCGCCTGGCTCTGGCAACAGCTCTCTTAGTGGCGCGCTTTGCTACCCGGTATGCGTCGCGGTCTTCAGGAGATCTGGACGCTTGCCACTTCTTAAAGAGGGCTTTCTTCGCTCTAGTCTCCCTCTGGACTGTGTCGTTCCACCACCATGTCTCCTTGTCACACTTGCGACCACCCTTAGACACCCCAAGCACCTCCTTCGCCGACCCAAGGATAGCCGCCTGAATCTTGTCCCAGTAAGCCTGAACTGGTTCGCCCATACCACCGGTGCACTTGTCACCGACGGCTAAGGCGAACTCCTGGGACGTGACTTCATCAAGCAGCCACCACCTGATTCGGCGCTGAACGCGCTCGGTATACGTGTCTTTAGGCTTAGCGCAGAGGTCCATGACAAGCAGACGATGTTGTGCAGTGAGACTCTCACCGGGTATGACCTTGCAGTTGGTTACTTTGCTGATGTGGTGTCTACTAGTGAGTAGGAAGTCGATTTGGGTAGCATTCCTCCCGCTCCTGTAGGTGATGAGATGCTCGGGTCTCTTTTTGAAATACGTGTTCACGATGGCAAGGTCGGCCGCCGCACACGCATTGAGGATGTCCTCCCCTTCTGCGTTGCGGCTGCCGTACCCAAATCCACCGTGAACACGCTCGAATTCCCCACATTCATCACCCACATGACCGTTTAGATCACCCCCCAAAACGATCCCCTGTGATAATGGGATTCCACGGAGCACTTCTCCGAGTAGATTCCAAAACGCTATTTTATCGGCGTCGTCACAACCGGCCTGTGGCGCATAGGCACTTATCAAGTGGGTAACTACCCCATCGATAAGCACCCTAACGACCATAAGTCGGTCGCTATGACGTTTCACTTCCAAAATGTCGTTCTGGAACTCCTCCGAGAGCACTATGGCAACCCCATTCTCCCCACCAGGTGCACCTGTGTAGATCAGCTTGTAGCCATTCCCAATGAACCGGGATCTGCTGGCCTTCCACCGAGTCTCCTGCAGGAACGCCACGGCCACCCTCCGCCTGGAGAGCACATCGGCCAACTCTCTCGCGCGTCCGGTTAACGTGCCTATGTTCCATGTTGCGAAGCGGATCTTTCGAGATGTTTGGGCTGCGTGAGATGGGGCTAGCGTCGTTAGCCGTGCCCGCCCATGACACGGTAGCCCTTGTCCACTTCTCACAAGAGCCGGGCGAAGCTCTTGCGCGCCGTTATGCGGCGGCGCCCTAGCCCTTAGCCGATCTCGTAATCTTGTTCTCTCCATGTTGATTTGGCAACTTTGGCTTTTACGGGGGCGACTGCCGTCTGACCCCCCAACCCCAAAAGGAAAGCCGTCGTCAGAGCCTCGTCCGTTATTCAGCAGGGTGCGCCGACTTGCAGGTGAGGTTGACTTGGGCCCCGAAGATGTTGGTAGGGCCCCTTACACCCCTAGTAGTGTTCTAAAGTGTCTCTAAAATATCTCAAAAAAAAAAAACTGTGCAAATAAACTTATACATAATTGTCCTGTATTTTGTAGTTTCCAGGCCATCCCACGGTCACTCCACTTCTGTCGTGGGTGCCATAATTCAGCTAGCGCGCCGCTGAGAGTGATCTACAAGTCTTGCCTTATGGTTTTCCTAGGGTTGTCGCATTAGTTTTGTAAAGACAAAATATTTCTTGACATTATTGTATACAAGGGATTAATAAGTAACGAAATTTAATAAAATACGCATATAATTTGAGCGTGGCTTTAGTTATTATATAAATTTCAAAATTCTACAAAGCTATTATAGTATTGTAAATTTATTTAAAAAACTATATCATACACAAGCAATGCGTCACTGAATACATTTTTTACTTTTTTCGTTATTTTCGAACTTTAGGATTTACATATTTAAATTAACTAATTTACTACTTTGTGGTATTAATGTCAGCACAGTATCATACGCTCGTGACTGTTGGTTTGATCGCAATACAATACAAAAACTTTATTGTATTCAATATTGTATTTTAATCTCTATTTTCTCCTAAAAAGTATTATATAACACTATAAATAACAAATAATTTAATAATATGTTATTTCTCAATCAAAAATCTACCACAATGTGTTAAACCAATATATCATCATAAAAAAGAATACGTTTCATTCATCTTTAATAAATTACATTTCAGATTAGATAGCTTTTAAAATGGTTATTTTATAATTTAATGATTAACACATTACTTAATTGGTTGTAATCCAAACTTTCCCTTCTCTAATAAAATATATTAGCATACAGATTTCATTTAAACTTCAATGTGCCAGCTCCAGTGAGTGTACACAAATTTTATGATAAGACAGACTAGATATTGCATTGTCCTGCATTATCAAGCTCAACAAACATATAATTGGCACTCGGAAAAAAAATATAGAGTCATTAAACAACTGTTCAATAAAACTACAGAAAAATTATTGTTTAATCTGAAAAACTGTCCAACCAGCCCTGTCATAAACAAAGGAATGACAACTTCACAGAAGCAATTAAAAGTAGAAACGTGAACTTCGCCGCCGTAACAACAGGCCTTTGCTCATCAAACGGAAACTATAAGACCCTTAGATATTCGAGACTAGGAGACATTTGCCCGAATACGATATCTTAATCATGGACTGACTGGAAATAAGAATAGGCCAAGCAAATCACTGTACTTTAATGTTGTAAAGACATCTTTAATGACCGTTATTTCGTTTTACTTTTGGCAGTTTTTTTTATTGCTATAGGACAGCAGACAGGCTGACAGCCCGCTTGAATTTAGCAGTTACCGTTACCTATGGGTGTTTGTAACGTCAGTGGCATTGCGAAAAATCTGCTGTCCCATAAGGGTACAGGAACTTGGATCACTAATGCCAGAACACAACACAAGGTTATTATGGCGGCAAACTTAAGACCAAAGGTGGTCGCCATCCAGACGGACTCGAGGCCCTACCACGTAGCTGGGGTGGATTGTTTTGTCGCCTTTTATGACAGCTGACCCCAGCCGCAGAGGTTAGTATTCTTTCTCCGCCTCTGCACGGATAGAAGTTAGACTAAGATTTTCCTCTCTCAAACTGAATTAGCTCATTCGTAATTCAATTTTTAGAAATTTTTAAGGCATTAATACGCCGATGCATTTGTAAATATATATAAACCTAAGTTTTTCTTTAAGGAACGTATCATAATCGATCATGCAAACATGCAATTCATGCAGTTGGCGGTTTAAGAATACTACTGCAGCCCGGACCGACCTTTTGTAAAAGATCACAAAATAATCCAAACTAATAGGGCCTCAAGCCTGGTAATTGCTTACTAATAAATGGGCCGTCAGCCTGGAATCTGGAAATATATAAAGTCATAGGTAGCTTAGACACATATAGGTAGCTTAGACACTATCCGTACAGGGGCGGAGAAAGAATATTAACCTCTGTGGCCGGGGTCGGCCTGTTGTAAAAGGCGACAAAACAACCCAACCTAGCTACGTGGTAGGGCCTCAAGCCCGTCTGGATGGCGACCACCTTAGGTTTTAAATAAACCTAACCTTATGTTGTGTTCCGGCATTAGTGACCCAAGTTCCTGTACCCTTATGGGACAGCAGCGTGTTTGCGATGCCACTGGCGTTGCAGACACCTATAGGCGACGGTAACTGCTAAATTCTAAGCGGGCTGTCAGCCTGTCTGCTGTCCTACGCAATAAAAAAAATAGAATATAGAAAATAATGCAATATAAACTTGTTATGTATTGTTCATACATATTTTAATTTGAAGTTTGCCCTATTTTGATAGTTTGTATGAAGTGGTCACACATAAACACGGATACACAAAAAGTGAATTATCTAAAAATTATATAATAAATATATATACTATAAAAATAGTATGCAATCCATGAGTCACGAATTTAATTTTCATCTCAATATGTACTCTTTAGTCTTTATTTCTCGGCTAATATGAATTTCATAACTGCTACGTATTGGCGTCGAATGAAAGCATTGTATCCACTTTGTTAGTATAATATTTGTTTTTTCTAGAGCGAGACCCAAGCCTAGTAGTGGAATGTTAATAGCTGTCAATATTTAAATTATTCATAGTCTAAGTGAACTGGCTTTTTAAGGTGTTAGTACTTTTTTAAGTGGGTGAAATGTACTACGCACACTACGCCAAGTAATAATAAAGAAATAAAAATAAATAGCGTGGGTTGCCAGGAAGAAATCGCTTAAAGCGATAAGGCCGCCCATTGTCTCCAATATTTACAATATTCTCTTTAACTTGTATTATATCATTAGGTTAAGTTGGTGACAATAAAGTATTATCTATCTATCTATCTATCTATAGCTTAGACCTTGTGTTATTGGTACTAGACAACTGGTATACTACATATTTACTTTTCTTTTATAAATAAATACATATTATACACAAACACAAAACGCACGACGGAAATGGAAGCCGTGACCTCCGGAAGTGTACCGAAGTGCGTTACCCACTACGACATAGAGTCGTCAAATAGGAACATATGGCGGGTAGTGTAGGCCTGTCCGTGCTTTTCGCCGGTGCATCCTCCTTCTGGCCATACACACGTCACCATTATAACCACTAAAACCACTCTAGTATTTTTTAGTCGGCTTGAGCGCTGAGGCCGTATAACCTAACAACGTTCGTCAAGCCATAGGCCTCTTCAAAACTGGAGGATGATGGGCGCGTGAAATAGCGATACACGCTCTCCTCTCGGTTTTAAGGCATTAGCTGCCAAAAGAGCTGGTAAACCCATAAAACTTAGCCCGTAATTGGAGGGGTATTCAAACACATGGTCCAACAAAATATGCTGAACGATGTATTAAGACAATCATACAAAAACTTTGATAATGAAATGTTTGTGAATAATAAGTATATTAAATACGTCATTTCCATTCCTTTTAGCTTCACAATCACGACTGAATAGGAAAATTAGTTTGTCAGAACCACTGGCCCGACAAGCCTTTGTGCCATCAGCAAAACAAAGTTATCCGCACAAAAGTTAGTATAATCTATATGTTTAGCATTCAAATGACCCGCTCGTCAGTTATTCGATGACGCAATAATGGATCTGTTTTGGAAAACAGGAATAATTTCAATTGTGAATTTAATTTTGGAAATTCAATTCCACGTGTGTTTGTTATGACAACAAGCACCATCTAAAACGTGATTAAGTAACTCTTTGTTGTATTCAAATCTGTGAAAATCAACGTTGTACTAAGAGTTTTTTCAGACTATCTTTTTTATGCCAGTAAAACTTGTTTCTTTTCTTTAGTTTGAAACATAAGCGGCACATCAGCAAAAGTTGTTTAAAACACAAATTTTCAACTGATTCGTTGCATATTAATGACAATATGTTTCTGATGCCCGAATGACCGTGACCCCACCGGTCATGTGCGTTAGCAGTTATGCAACGTAGGTAATCTTAAATATTTTTATATCACGGCTGGCTCAGAGGTCATTTAATGTATTCATACGATTGTATCTGTAAGATCAGTCACAATAATTATTTGACTAATTTAAATTTGCTCTACGGAAGTTATAACAATAAATCTAACTTCGCACAATATTACCATTTAATACAAAAAAGTTTTTTTCACGAAAAGATCAAAAAAGGAAACAACATAAGTGAACCGTAGTCGAGAATAAAAAGAAAATGTTAGGCAAATCGTGCCAAATGACGTTACAAAGGTCCTACCGATCCGGGTTCATTGTAAAATTTGATTTGTAAATACCTCACGGGGAGTGCGTCTCATTTGGAATCAGTTGATTCGATTGTACGGTGATGACACAGAAAAACAATACAGAAGGTTAATAATGAGTTTTGTGGAGATTTACATTTCGCCATTCGTTGGAACTCATGAGCTATTGATTGAGTATTGGAATTTGTCAATATGTATCTATATTCACCTTTATTTTTATAGATTATTAAATTCCTTTATTCTCCTATGACTACGTAAGTAAACTAGTAAGAAGTAATATTAAGGCTATTCTTTCACCGAAGTAAGGAGAAATAAAATGTAAAAAAAGGATTAGATCTTTTTTCTTACAGAAACCCGACGAAGTACCTTTTTGCTAAAGTGGCGGCTACCCATTTCGGGTGGGAGCGTTATTGTTTACATAAAAATTAAATTCATAAAGACATTTCGATAACATTTTTTTGTACTTGCTAAGCTTAAAAAGATAGAAGCACACGTGAAAGCATATCACAGTACCCAAGCCGTGAGGTTCGCATCAAGTATTTCCATTTTAAAAAAGACAACTGTATAAAAAGCATGCTAAATTTGCTCTGTGACAATTGTAAATAACGTACATCGGGCTCCAAAGTGAATTTTCAAATGCATCGCGGATTAATTGCATGTAAAAAAGTACAATTTCAAGCAGAATATTTATTTTTTATTGTTTTTAATTCGCATTATGTTAACTATTTGCTAAAACCTTTTTTATATTTTACTTTTAATTCATCAAATTTTCTAATTTCTTTTTTATTGACCTTCTTCAATCTATCACACTTTTTTTCTATCGTACAATTTAAAAATATATTATATATCTACAAATCTAAATGTGTCATTTCTTTGGCCTTACTACAAAATATATTAATAAAATAAACGCGTAAATGCTTGCATATTGTGTGAAGTGGCTCTTTTGGTTCTCTATTACTCTGTGACGATGGTCAAAAAGGGAGGCGGGAGGGACTTTTAAAGCGGTGCTCTTATATTTTGTTTTTACAAGCGAAGTATTGGTTTATTGATTTTCAAAATTGGATGTGAACATTATTTTTCAAATTTATCACGTTTCTACAAGGATACTATTAAATATAATATTAATATATGTGTATTTATTAAATATTAAACGATTTTTAAATAAAAATGTACTACAAAACAAGAATAGGTAACCCACCCATGCAGACCATATTACCAACCGTCAATTTTAATACGGAAAAAAGATCAAATCACGACCTCGTGTATTGTTCACAAAGAACACCAACTAGAAGATGGGACAATCTTCAACTAAGTGTTAAATTCCAATAGCATACAAATATACAAATCCAGTTACTGATACCGTAGTATTTTAAAGCACAAAAAATACCTCATCTGCACAAAATTGTCTTTGTTCTAGGAAGACAATTTTATTACCCCATTTTACGGTAAAATGCTGTCGATAAATCTGTTGTGAATCGCTTCATAATAGAAGTGTATTCTAACTTGTTTAATGTCCCATTTACTTGCTAAATGATCGGAAATGCTCGAGAAAGATTTGCTTGAGTGCGTTGCTAACAATCAGAATTGATACAAGAAAAATAAATAGTTTTTTTATAGTAACGATTTTACTGAGCTCTAAATAACTTTATGTATATAACATACATTAATTTATTTCATAAAAAAATAGTAACGTAAAAAGTAAAACCTATTAGATAAATATCATCATTACATGCATGTTTTAATCACCCTTGAGCAGGTCAGCCTTGCCGTTTGAAAAGAGTCACGGCACCCTGAACTTCCACCAGATGCAAATCATCTCGGAGCACGGTTGCTTCGGTACGGATCTGTATGTTATAAGCAAGACCGTGTCACAGTGCCACTATTGTAACACGGGCGACGAGGACACGGTAGCTCACAAGGTTTCCGTGTATCTCACGCGGTGTGAAGAGTGCGGCTCCCTCGTTCTCCAAACTGGATTTGACTTTTTGCTCTTAACCTTGGTCCTAGTCTTCATCATAATCAACTTAGCGTTAAATCCTAGTTGCGGTACAAACTTCCACTCTCCGACTTGTTCTGGTAGCGAGTCCATTGGCACGCATATCATTTGTATGGATGGGACCGCCTGTATGGCAACTACCCCTGGTTTCTAATTATGCCTCCATAATAACCCTGTGTTCCGGAAAAAATGACCAGGTTGTAGTTTTCCTACGCGGAGGGCAGCGTGTTACCGGTACCTCTGGTGCTGCTAACATTAATAGGCGACGGTAACCGCTTACTATTAAATAGGCCGACAGTCTACCATACCTACTATACTACCTACCATATATGACGCTAAAATTGTACTAATAATGAGCACTGAACAAATAATTAAGTTATTTATCAAATACATACAATCTCAATGAATTTCCATTCTATTGACTATCAATAATCACGAAAAGCGTTGAGTGCGAATAGCAAATAAGAATACAGAACACGTCTCGCTGACGAAATAATTAAAATGTACGTGATTTTCATAAAAGAAATTTCGTCTACACGATAGCGCGCCTCGCAATATTTCTCTTGTTTGCTTCTTTAATGGGAAACAACCTTGTTCTACTGTTTAAACAATGGCTTTCGTTACACGCATTTTTTATAATTAAATTGGATATTTTTGGAACAAATGTTTTCATTTTCTTTTTAACTTAGTTTTTGCGGAGAATGGTGTGGAATTGTAGAATATAATCAATGTTTTAAATATGAGATAAAGTACTTTGCATGTTATTTTTAGTTTACAAATAAAAACACGTATATTGGTTTAAGACCGCCATTTAGAAGTGAAGTAATTTATTTTCATAATAGTTTAGAGCAGTAAATCTAATACTTACTTGTTATTCTTTTTCTTATCAACTATTCATCTCGTTTGCATTTGAACAGTTTTGAACCCTTAATAAGCTGTAAACTTAATAACCATGCAGCTCTTAGCCCTTTCATAATAAACAATAAAAAAATTTATTATATTTATAATGGAACTATTTACACGGTGCCACCTAGACATAATAATCAAAAGGGCACTTGTGTTATGGGTACTAGATAACTGATATTTATATCCTTTACTTATGTAATTAAATAATGTACATATATTACACAAAAACACTCAAACTAATGTTACTCTAGCACGTAACTCTCGCAAGTCTTCCGATGTGTGAAATCCAATGTGCCACGGAAGACTTAAACTTATATGTACTAGATAAAGATATATAAAAAATGAATTATGAAATGGATATAGCTAAACTGAGGTGTTGCAACTACCATCATCCTCCAAACATGGAAGGAAACCCCGAGAAGCTTTTGGTTTACGGTCTGCCTTTTCACCCTTTACGTTATAAGGCAACTCACAATGACAATGATATATATATATATATATATATATATATATATATATATATATATATATATATATATATATATATATATATATACCTAGTCAGGTCATAAGTATTGTCACACAGTAAAAACTTTTCTTTTAGAATGCTGGCCACAAAAAAGTTTATTGAATTCGAATTTCGAATTGTTCATGAAAATAAAAATGAGAATTTTTTAGAATTTTACTCATTTTTAAATATGGAGTGGACGCTTAAAGAAGACCGTGTTGCAGTTATTGCGTTGCATCGTTGCGGTTACGCGCCAATTCAAATTTTTAACATACTGAAAAATTTGAATATAACCAAAAAATTCGTTTATCGTACCATCAAACGATACAATGAAGACTCTAGTGTAGATGACAGGTCAAGAAGTGGTCGCCCTCGGTCTGTTAGGACTCCAGCAGTGATAAAAGCTGTGAAGGCACGAATTCAAAGAAATCCCAAACGTAAGCAGAAACTGTTGGCCCTTCAGATGGGGTTAAGCAGAACCACGGTGAAAAGGGTGTTAAATGAAGACTTAGGGCTTCGGGCATATCGAAGAAAAACAGGACATCGTTTGAATGCTCGTCTAATGGACCTGAGACTGAAGAGATGCCGCGCTTTGTTGAAGCGGTACGCGGGAAAAAAATATCGGGAAATTCTTTTTTCGGATGAAAAAATGTTTACCGTAGAAGAGAGCTACAACAAACAAAATGATAAGGTGTACGCACACAGTAGTGAAGAAGCGAGCAACCGTATTCCGCGTGTCCAACGAGGTCATTTTCCATCCTCGCTCATGGTATGGTTGGGAGTTTCTTATTGGGGCTTAACAGAGGTACATTTTTGTGAGAAAGGTGTAAAAACGAATGCTGTTGTGTATCAAAATACAGTCCTGACGAACCTTGTGGAACCTGTTTCTCATACCATGTTCAATAACAGGCACTGGGTATTCCAACAAGATTCGGCGCCAGCTCATAGAGCGAAGAGCACACAAGACTGGCTGGCGGCGCGTGAAATCGACTTCATCCGGCACGAAGACTGGCCCTCCTCCAGTCCAGATTTGAATCCGTTAGATTACAAGATATGGCAACACTTGGAGGAAAAGGCGTGCTCAAAGCCTCATCCCAATTTGGAGTCACTCAAGACATCCTTGATTAAGGCAGCCGCCTTATATATATATATATATATATATATATATATATATATATATATATATATATATATATATATATATATATATATATATATATATATATATATATATATGTTTCAATTTAGACATGTGGTTGAAAAATATAATAAAATTGTATATCCTCCTTTGTGTCAATGATAACCTAAATTACGCTCACGTTTACAGTAATTTATTTATTTGCAATAAATCAAAAATACAAACTGGACTTCATTAATATGTATGTCAGTTAATAAATTCATCTAAATTGCAATATATAGTCAGTTTCGACCACATCGCGACCAATTTTAACGGTACAGTGATTCCTAATTTGCGGTTATTTCTGTATTTGTTTGTAATTTACCCTTGATGATGGTAAATTTCGTTTTAGTGGGATCTATTTTCAAGTAGGGCTTTATATATGCTGACAATTAACTTATTTTTCAGCTCAAAATATAAGGTCTACCATACTATTAGAAAATTTCAAAATGTAACAAATCGATTTTGCCTTTTGATAATTTATACGTTATATTTAAGAGTACTTACTTTTTTTATTGCTTTGAAACAGCAGACAGGCTGACGGCATTCATAATACGCACTCACCGTCGCCATACGTGTAAGAATATTGGAACATACGTATAGGTTATATTTGGTGGAACACAACACAAATTTAATTTTGGCGGGCAAATTTAGGGATCAGGGATGGTCACCGTCCAGGCGGGCTTGAAGTCCTAACACCTGTTGAACTGGGGCTGTTTTATGACAAGCTACACCTGGCCATAAGGTCTTTCAGGCTAGGTGGTCATTTAGCAACCCCTCCTCCCGTTAGAATATTTAGTATCGCAACTTTGTTTTAATTTTACAACTGTACTTTCATTTTAATTACGACCAACCATCATACTCGCATAATTTGATAATTGTAAAGATATCTTGGATAATAATGATACTTTTATTGAGATACTTTTCTACAATTTTTATGCGATAATTTTATTTTAGCCCTATAACTTGATACTTACAATGACGTAATGTATAATACATCAGGACACCTAGCGAATATTTAGATACTATCTTATAGTTAACGTAACATATAGTTTTCGTAAAATTTTGTATATAAACTTGAACAGCACTCGGTGGACGTTTTCAACACTAAAAACCGGCAAAAAACTGAAAATCAAAAATAATAACCTTCTTTTTATTAACCTTAATAACTAAGTTCTTAAACTGACGTAAGTATGTCCTAAGCAATTTTGAGTCAGCGTGAAAACACGAACGCTCAATGCGCCACTATCGTATAGTAATGAAGTATTTGAACTATTCGATAACTACTTGCATGTTTAAAATATGTGAAAAATAGCAGCACAAATATTATTTCTGTTTGCTATCTTAAGTAAAGGAATAGTAAAATCATGACTGATAGGTTGTTCGTGCCCGCATTATATCTTTAAGATGGTTTTACTGGAATACTCGTTCACATTAAAGTTTCGCACGATAACAAAATCACGCGCATCAAAGCGAGATACGAATTCAAACAATTCATTTAACTTTTTCTTTTATCTCGAAAAGAAGATACAAATCCGTGTGCACTGACAAAGCTTGCACGTGCCTGGTTTACAACCGATAAAGACTGGATAAAGTGCAAGAAGCTTTCTACGTACTGTAACAAGTTGTGGTGCGACTGTTATAAGAAACGCAGCGCTTGAACGCTCGTTTCACGAAACATTCTACGGTAGTTATACGTATTTTATATTGACAACCTCAATGGCGCAAAGGACGCCTGCGGGTTACGGATTCAATCCAGTTCAGAGATCGGGTGCTTGAAAAATAATGTGTTTTTTTGGACAGAAACACTCTTATAACTATTGTATACATTGAATTAAGAACATTGAGTGTGTACTAAGCATGGCCCGAAGCTTAGTGTTGTGACAGATGACTAAGTTGTAAAAATGAAAAACAAAATCAATTATTTAAACATCAATAAACAAAATTTTAACATTTACTAAGGTTATGTGTAATATGTATTTATTTACAAAAGAAAGTAGCCAAATTTCGGTCATCGACTCAAAAGAACGTATAAAACTCACTTTATAATGTTTAACAATTACCATACTTTTAAATGGAAAATAATTTTCCAGGATATTTAATTCAAAACCTACCATCTACCACATCAGGTCAAACAAACTATCTTTAAAATATTATATACATATTGTATGCATTAAAATATAACATTTAGCACGTTTTACTTAAAATTCAGAAATACTTTCAATGCTTTTTCTTTGCAAAATCAGCCAAGTCAAATAGTTATGGACGGACAACCCATCGTGGCAGATTTAGTATTCAAATAAATTAGACATACGTTTATACAATAAATATGACCGCAGCCCTACTTATCCCTTAGAATCAAAGATTGGAGCAAAGTCAACAATTGTCTAACGTGACCATCCCTGTTAATATTACTCTTTGTATTTGCTGAAAATCTTCATTTCTACGTAAAAAAAGGTTATCTTATGAACACATTCTTATAAGTCTTAATGAACTTACTAGATTTTACGCGCGGCTTAAACGATGCATATTTATTTGCTCATCCTGGAAAATCATTTTTTTTATTGCTGTTGGGCAGCAGACAGGATGATGTCCGTTACGTATGGATGATTGCGACGCCAGGGGAACCGCTAACATGCTGTCAACCGCGTAGAATTGGAGCATGGGTCACTTATGCTGGTATACAACACAAAGTTATTTAGGCGGCATATTTAATAACCAAGGTTGGTTGCTATCTATCCCTGTACTAAGGGAAATGATAATATAGCAGAAACCGGATAAGCTTTTATTTATTACACTATTTATAACTATTATTTATTTTAAATTTTTTAGTTGGATTTTTTTGAAATAAATCTTGAGTGCTCTGCAGGATACGAAGTTACCATGTTCGGAATACATGAGTGTTACGTCTCCTAAGTTCGGCAGGACGAAGCAATCTGATACGCTGA
Organism: Malacosoma neustria; assembly: GCA_963693495.1. Taxonomy (NCBI): domain Eukaryota; kingdom Metazoa; phylum Arthropoda; class Insecta; order Lepidoptera; family Lasiocampidae; genus Malacosoma; species Malacosoma neustria. Next base: position 4,267,622 of record OY856379.1, on the reverse strand, counting down.
ACTGTTAGTCTAACTTATATTCTTGCTGATTGAACTTTGAAAGTTCACTCTTCAAAATAAATAGGAACAATGCACGACTCTGTATGATTAGAAGTGATAACATACAATCGCTAAAACGGGGGGGGGGGGGGGGGGGAGCTTTATTTTCAATAAAATTGGGCGCCTGCTGCCTCTCTTGGATGATATAGCCACTTTTCAGACTCCCTCTCCTAAAATTTCATCTTATTTAAAGTCGTCAACTTATCAGAGAAATAGGTGATCGGCGCGCCTGGCAGTTACCATTCTTGGTCTTGGCGCAGACACTACCAATTTAGGAAAACAAAAAATCGCTAGTCCTGATTATCCTAGTAAGGATAACGGGTCTGTTTAAAATATTGAATTGTCATCGGTCCTTGATAAATATGCTAAATTTCGAGTTCATCATCATCTCAGCGTTCATCCCGGTTGCAACCCAAACTTGCGTTTCGGTGCCCGGGGTCCGCTATGCCAAATTTCGAGTTAATCCGACGTTTTGAGTGAAGTCACACAATTTCATACTCACATATTAACATACTTATGAAGCTAATAAACGCGTGTTAACAAAAAGTAATGTTGTTTAATAAAAAAGTAAACAGTGATCATTCATTTCTCAAATTAAAACACTTTTTAACGAGAATTTGGAAGAAGAGAAACTTTTTTAATAATCTGTTTCTCTTTAGGCAATGTCTGTCAGTTGACAAAATAAGAAGGGCCGAAAAAAGTACCAATAAAAAACAAACAAACTTTTTGGACTTATTTATTTTGTACTTCTAGCTATTTATTTTAAATACATATTATTATGTGGTGTTAAAAATATTTTTCTTAAAAAGTGCATGGTTAAGTAGTTGTTACGTTAAAATCTCAACCCGCACTAGCGGCCCTTTTTAATCAATTTTAATGACGTAATGAGGGTAAAATAATTGCTTTGATGATATATTACTGTTGATGAAGGATAACACTACGAAAAACCAAAACATAATTTAATAGATTATTGATGATTCCAATTATATATATATATATATATATATATATATATATATATATATATATATATATATATATATATATATATATATATATATATATATATAATTGGAATTTCGGAATCGGCTCCAACAATTTTCATGAAATTTAGTATACGGGGGGTTTCGGGGGCGATAAATCGATCTAGCTAGGAATTATTTCTAGAAAATGTCAAAAGGTGGCGTTTGAGTAGTCCTAATTTAAACTGAAAAATGACTCTTCCTGACATCTATCGGCGAATAATAATACTATTTTCTTTTAATTGCTTTAACGACACAACAACACTAAAGCTATTCCAGCAGATGGCGTTGTTAAGTAACACGAAGTCAATGAGTGTTTGCTTTGAGGTTAGACTAAGAAAATCAATTGGTAGTTTCCAAAAAAAATAAAAATACCGAGCAAAGCTCGGTCATCCGGGTATTACAGCGTTATACTACATAATATTTACTTTAGAAGTACTCAAAAGTATATTCAAAAGGTATTTTGGTTATGTTGTATAGCTTTACAGAAGAATATGGTCCTTCCATTTTATTCCTAGAGTTGAAGAGGTTTTACAGAGTTCACATCCTGACACATATGGCTCAGGGTTGCAACTGGGATTTTAGTTGGATTGACATTGCGAGCAGATTCGGGTATCTTCCAGTTGAAGCTCAGAACTGAAACGGTGGTACTATTAGTTTTCTATTCAGAGTTGGTAAAGAAGTGAAAGTCCCTCCAGTGTAACTAAAATTTATCACTATCTATTCCATCTCTTGATAATAGGTTGTGTTGAAACATAAGAAATGAAGTCACAAATAGACGAAAAAAGGCTAAAAAAAATTGTATTATGACATTGCTTAAAAGTGGACCATGGGTTCCGAATCAAAAGTTTAAGATGAGACTGGGATAGGCAAAAAAGTCCACTAAGAATATGTAATATATTTAACTCAAAGAGAACGAACCCGGGATCCGACCTAGTATTTAAAAATACCCGCTGATATCGATCTGGACGCAGGTGTCTGCGCTGAATTTCATTGTGGCAAATGAAAGAAATTAATTTCATTAAATTTCCCACCTAAAGATTTTTTAGCCAAATGCTACACACTCATTTCATTCATTCGCGTAGTGAAAAACCCATTATTTTTAACAGTTATGAATAAACTGTAATGGTGCTTTATTATAATTTAAAATTTGTATATTGAAATTTATTACTAACTACTAACACACACACACACACACACAAACCTTATATATATAAGATTTTGTATCCTTTTGCATCTTGGTGTTTTTTTTTCTTTTCTTTTTTGTTTGTATAATTTGAGAGGGCACTAGTTTCCAAGACACAAACTAATGTCTAGTTTGGAAACTAGGGTTCATTGACTTATTTCTTTTATATATATAAAAAGATATCTCTCATTCTTTTATATATATAAAAAGATATCTCTCATAAATCACTCTTCCTCCCATTTCTCAGTCTAATTCACAATCCACAGAAAAGTAGTTTAGTGATTCTTTGTCTCTTTCTCCACTCACTCGTTGTACGCTATGTTCTAGGTCTGTGACCGGCATCGTAAATCATGCGCTTATGCGTGTAATAAGCGTATGATGCAATTGCAGTAAAATAGTGCAGTGAATATATTACACCTATACAATCGGGAAAACTTAGAGTAATAGAACTAATAATAATTCAATAATAAAAAAACTCATTTCTAAATGCTAAAGTAAATATTTAAGTTAAAAATAAAAGTTATATTTCACGGAGTAGTTCGTAACAGAATCACTAATATTAAAATGGGGGTCATTGTTCTATGAGCATCAAACAGTTCACGATCTGCAGAACATAATAATAATTAGTATACTGTATAAATTTACTGCAAAATATCTTAAATATATATCATAAGTCTGGTTGTATATTACACGTTCACTTTGGAGTCTGGTATTCGTCGAGCAATATCGTAAAATGTAAAAGATTGCTTACAGCACTATGTAAAACTGTGCATAGCGTTTCCTTCTTACATTTGACTCAGTTACATTTCTGGTAAAGTTTCTGCGCGGCATTTATATCGGTACCTGTCTATCATAACACGTTTTCCTGAGAAAAGACTTCTTTGAAAATTTGTTTAAAAAAATGTGGCTTCATTTCAAAAACATGAAACTGATAAAGTTTGAGAAATATGGTTAAGGATTACATTCTCTTTCGTAACATACATAACCTTCCCTGAATTCCGACCATAGGCGACACGTCGGCTAAATTTCCCGTGTATATATTCGGTGGCTGTGCCCGTGCGCGAAATTGCCCTCATTTGTATGTTGAACGTATTGACATCTCGTTAATGCCTAACGATTCGTAATAAAGTTAGAGCTTTTACCTCAAAATCGATAAATACATCAGAAATATTATCGTATATTTATTATTACCAATGTGGAATCAAATGGACTTAAATTTATGATTTTCCACGCAAAAATTGTTTTCAAAATTAAATTATATAATATAACTTCTACATTTTCATTAGGGCTAATTACGCTTCGGGTTTGTCTAAAAAGGTTTCCAACTTTAATTTATTATAATAATAGAATATTTACTCCAATTTCTTCTGTAAATGATGTCTTATATGTAATTAGGTCACTATTTTGACGCAATTTTTTTATTATTGCTTTGAAACAACAGACAAGGTCCACAGGGGTCAACTTAATAACAAGCACAAGAAACGCATAATACTTTCCTTTTTCTTTATTGTTATGTTCCTCCATCTTTTAAATATATTAGTTAAGCAAACGACTTTCCTGATATTAAGTAGTCACCATCACTTATAGACGTTTGCGACAGCATTGCAAAGGCGCTTTGTAAAAAATATATAACGCCTTTTTCTGAATCGTACCGGAACGGTTAAACCTCAGACAGAAAAATCTAGTTAATATATTCATCGAAAGAAATATTATTCATCCTGGAAAGACCCGTAGATGTATTTTGATCATATTGCATGCTGAAAAGTGGATATTAACTGGCCACAAGTAAGAATAGGTAAATATTGGTCATGTTGCATTTATGCTGGTATTATTTGATTACTCATTTATATGCAGAATAATTTGGTATGTACCTATGTACAATGACATTAATTGTAAATGTTGATGCCTTGTGATATCATAAAGCTACAATATATTACATTTATTTGATCATAATATCCGACTTTCAAGCTAGCCTGACCGACAGAACCTAATTTAGTTATTTATAACAGCTCATAGTGTCCCATGTCCCATTGCTAGACTCTGGACACAGTAAACGCTTGTCCTAGGCTCAATGTGCAGTTTATCCTTGCTATATTTATCGGGCAGTTAAGAAAGACTAGTTAACTTATAGAGTAATGAATACCCATCCTACGACAAAGGCTCTGATGGCAAGGGTTTTCAAATGGGTGGCTTATCCAGCATGCGGTGGCATCCCGCAGCCACCGTTGTCTGAGTGGTCGCAATAGGGAAGTGAGACGGAGAACCCACACGCCTACCTACTCGGCATAAGTCCCGAAATTTTAACTTGGGATTTAAAAAAACTTATAAGGTGAGAAAATCTTCTTAACTTGCAAGTTAGTAGCAACTAGAAGTAAATAGTTGCAGGTACTAATGAATTTGGAATTTATTTCAACAAAATGAAGCCATGTAATCTTCGCGTTTAATGTCCGACAGTATTCACATTTGTTACTTATCTACCTTCATTATGAAAATATTTGTGATACCTAAACCACACTACCAGGTATTTTAATTAATTATTATAGCCATAAATACCTTTTAGAGATCCCAATCGGTTTTATGTGTAATATAAGTAAATGTAAGGTATCTACTCGGCGACCATCGAGCCCGCTTAATCATCGTAAATAATAAAACCAACTTCCTGAGTAAATCTAACACTTAACAATTTTTCTTTACCATTAAAATATAGCTGACATGCAACAAGTAATCAATTTATGTATATCGCTCGCCTAATAACAGGTTTTGAAATAAAAGTTTGTTTGTTACGAGGCTTTAATGGGCGAATACCATGCGATATTAAAACCGAGCGGGTTGTATTAGGTGGAAACTTTTGATATGGGTACACTTCCGATTTATAATGGAATCTGTTTACCGCTGAAGTAATGTGAAATTTATTCATATGATATGTAATTAATAATAATGTATATCGAAACTAACTTTGATTATTCAAACATTTCATATCGTAAGATATAAAATATGTTTGTTATTATGGATCGCTTCTTCCTCCTGCCCTTATCCCACATTATATGGGGTCGGCGCAACATGTTACATGTTGTAATAGTTGTGGCTTAGTTTTTACAACCGGCTGCCTGCCTGACATTAAGCCCTTTATGGGGAAAAGTTTGTCATCCTTTTTTTTTTTAATTTCTCGTTTCACATTGAAATTAGGACATGAAATTTCGTTGTCAATCATCTAATATATCCTCAATTAACACTTTAATTGGTTCTCGAGAACAATACTTACTTTAATATTTATTATGGGTCGCTGTCATACTATTTACGAAACATGTACATTGAGTTTTATTTTTAAACATTAAATAAACTTTATTTTTTATAGATAACCTATCTCTTCAAAGCTTAATATGAAAGCCCGGTGCATTTTTGGGTAACAATATCCAAAAATTAGGCAAAAATCTTAAATTTGTATGTAATAGACCGTGTTACATATTTATGTGTTGTAAAAAGTGACAAAAAACCGTAGCCAGGTGTGCTCCAAGCCCGTCTGGATGACAACTAAACCTGATCTCTAAATTTGCCACTGTAATTACGTTGTATTGTGTTCCAGCATAAGTAACCCAGACTCCAATTCCCCTACGTAGCCAGTAGCATGTTAGCGGTGTCCCTGGCATTGAAAACATTCATAGACGACGGTGACTGCTTTCTATTGAGTGGTGTGTTAACCGCTTCTGTCTTACAGCAATGAAAAACAATAGATAATTTATATATGCTTGGACTGTCTGGATAAAAGCTTATCTTACTCCAGGAGCCTGAGTCAACTTTAATCGCTTAAATAATCTATCTACTGCTAGATTTTCTTCTGTCAGAAGTAGAAGTCCTAAATAAACAGTATAGAATTAATTACTGGCTATGCGTATTGAGCCACAAATCCCGGTCCCTTGTTTTTCACGTCTTCTTGCTACTGTAGCGTAGGAAGACCCCAGCCCAATGGACAGATGACCTATGCAGTCCAGCTTTATGAAAAAGAACGCTACGTATTTCCTGCATAATCGCCGAATTTTGTGGTTAGCGGTATTTGCGCTATAGAATTTGCCTGATTTAAAAAGTTAATTCAAAGGTTACTTAGGAATGGCGTCAAAAACAGTACAGCATGTTTCGACGTTTTATCGTCATATGTTCGTATCACACGTTCCAAAATTGAATATTTCGCTCATTCTCCCCTTGTGGTGACGAATTTGTAACACAAAATAAATATGACTGATTGTACTAGTATTGATAGCAATGATCAGTCATTGGCAATAGAGGTTGTCCGAATAGCTCATCTATCTCAGTTAGGAAGAAGCGGCTAATGCACTTCCGCTGTAACATATCACATCGTTCACGTCGCCTTATAAATTGTTACGTTTACTAATTAAATTTAATTTAACATTATATGTTCTGTGAGTAGAGAGACTTGATGAGACTTTAGTAGTTAAGTGATGCTGAAATTATGGTTATCACTAACCTGGAATAATCAATCGATTATATTATCATAATATAGTTGCGAGCTCGGGATTATATATAATTCAGTAATATTCACGACTTTCGTAGGCTTTAGAGATCACGGATCGCTTCATCGGTCTTCATGTTTTACTAGCCATTCCCGCCCGCTTCACAGAAAAAAGTAAATCGAAAAAATATGATAAGATTTCGTCCGTACGTGCGCTACACAGCTTGCACAATTCCCCTATCAAAATCATTGTTTCTTAAAATTTTAATTACTCTATATGAAAATATCGTAATATGTGTCTATGAAATAAAACTTAGATAACTTAATTGAAATCGATCCTGTAGTTTTGCCGTGATGCGCGCACAACTGCAGACCTCTATGATTTTCATTTTCTCCTTGGTTTTTTATTTTTATTTTGTGACAGTTCACACAGTGCCATCTAGTCCCAAACTATCCTCAAGCGTATCGAAGTGCGTTAACCGCTACGCCACAGAGACACCACAAAACGCCACAAAAAATATATACTAACATGTTATATAGCCCAGACATTAGATATAATAATAATAAAAAAGCAATTAATTCTATTTTCTTGTTTTTTTTAAAAATAGAAGTTAATTGATAGCGTCCAGGGCCGTAGCTAGGGGGGGGGGGGCATTGTGGGGCACTGCCCTACCATGAAATCACAATTCCCTACCTTAAAAATACCAAAAACTTAAAGATATTTCTTTTTTATTGCTGTAGAACAGCAGACAGGCTGACGGCCCACTTAGAATTTAGCAGTTACCGTCGCCTATGAGCGTTTGCAATGCCAATGGCATCGCGAACACGCTGCTGTCCCATAAGGGTACAAGAACTTGGGTCACTAATGCCGGAACACAACGCAAGGTTATTAGGGCGGCATACTTAAGACCAAAGGTGGTTGCCATCCAGACGGGCTTGGGGCCCTACCACGTAGCTAGGGTGGGTTGTTTAGTCGCCTTCTACGATAGGCCGACCCCGGCCGCAGAGGTTAGTATTCTTTCTCCGCCCCTGCACGGATAAAAAATATATTAAATATATAAAAGATAAATGAGATTTTGTTCATAGTTTGAGATAAAAAAATTATAGTGATAGTTAACTAAACTTTTCCGTTCTTCGCATTTTTAATAACACGGCGAATCGTAGAATTCAGCTATTTTAAATATTTTTTATAATTGTGTTAATTATTATTATATTAAGTTTGCAGAAACAATATGATCTAAATGGTATTTTTGGTCACCATATCTAACAATTAATTATTACCTCACTCTCACTCAGACCTGGATCTCTATATCCAAATCTGGAAGTTCAGCCATCTTGTTCGCTTGTTCTTCATCATTGAGTATTTAATAGTTCTTAGATCCATGCTCATAAAAGATACATATATACATGGTGATTGATTTAGGAGCCCGTGCTTCGAGGAGAGATCAATTATAATAAATTTTTTACTTCTGCCCTATTTGTAATCAATGGTGCCCTACCTAAAATTCGACTCTAGCTACAGCCCTGATAGCGTCGTATCGGAACGTGTTTTTAAAAATGAATAAAATTGAAGTTTGCGCGTTAGTAAAATACCTCTGCTTGAAAAATTTTACTACGAAGTTGGTAAATCAAGACATGAGAGCTACATTAGAGGTTCATGCTCCTCCATATTCTACGGTTGCATGTTGGTGTGCTGAGTTCAAGGGAGGAAGAACTTCAATTAACGACGACCCCTGAACGAGACGCCCTGCATTGGTAGTGAGTGAATAATTGATAAAAGAAGTTCAAAACATTGTCTTGGCGGATCGTTGTGTTACTGTTTATTTTATAGGAAGTGTCCATAATATTATACACAACCATTTGGAAACCATATGAAAAAAGTATCAGCGCGCTGGGTGCCCAGAATGCTTTCTGACGCGCAAAAATGAGACTGAGAATTTCACAAAGATTCATAACTATGTGTCCATAGTTATGAATCTTTGTGAAATTCTCAGTCTCATGTTTTGTCAAACATGGCCTCACCATTATGACCCAGAAGCGAAAAAATAGTTCCTGACTTGGAAGAGATCGTCATCTCCAACTCCGAAGAAATTTAAGGCGATTCCATCCTCCGGTAAGATGATGGGCTGTTTTTTTCTGGGACAGCCAAGGGGTGGTAATGATCGAATACCTCAATCACGGAGCCACTATTAAGGTGAACGCACACTTGTCCGATTCGAACGCGTCGAACGAATCGAAGTCAAGGAGGCCTCGCACACATATCCGCACTAGAAGAATCAACCGCGCCGAAAGAATCGACCGCGTCGAAGAAATCTTTTCTATTTCCTTTACGCCTGCAATGCAGAAATAGTACTCGTTCGTTGCTCTGTTATACGCAACTGATAGAATGCGAGCGCATCGGTCGAGTCGACCGCATAAGCTGCGCCGAATCTGATGACGTCAACTGAATTCGTCTAGGATTTCTGTGGTTCTTCCAGATTCGGATGATTCGACGCGGGGAAGTGTGTGAGGTTTCATGAGATTTCATATACAGAATTCTAAAATGCGTTTCGTTCGGCTCGTTCGACGCGTTCGGCTCGGATAAGTGTGCGTTCACCTTTACAGGGACTTTGTACACAGAACAAATAACAAAGTTGCGTGAGGAAATACGCAAACATACGCAAACTTGCTAAAGTTGTTTTGTTTCACCAAGATAACGCTCCCGCGCACGAGTCCAGAGTTGCGATTGCTGCCATTCAAGAAGCTGGCTTCGAATTACTGGAACATCCTGCATATTCCCCGGACGTAGCTCCTAATGATTTCTACCTATTTCCGCGGTTAAAGCAACCTCAGGAGCCATACATTTGAAGAGGATGAAGCAGCAGTCGCGGGGGTACACGATTTGTTAAGAGATCAGGAAGTAGATTTAAAAAAAGGGATCTTAGCATTAGAAAAAAGATACACAAAATGTATGTACCTAAAAGGTGACTTAGTCGAGAAATAAAATAACATTTAATAAAAGATAATTGCGTCATACTCATTATCACTTTTTATTGAACACCACTAATATAGAGATAGAGAGTAGTAATAGAGAGTGATGGAATAATTAGCATTCGCATTCATGTTTAGCATGCAAATGTTTATTTAGCATTTAGCAAATGTAGTTGCGAAATTTTGCGAATTGAAAAATTCATTGCTTCATAAGTTAATAATATCATGCTGTACGATGCACTGGCAACGTACGCTCTCTTTCGCACTCACGGAAAGTCGGGAATACTAAATCTATTTGTTTCACATGAACCTACCTTCTTACTCGTTAGCAATATAGCAGCTAATGCGAATAATGAGGTTATCCAAGGCAATTACTATCTTATTGTCTATGATTTTCTTAAATTTAGGGGCGTTTATCGAATGAATTTTGAATGTGTAATAGAGATCCATATAATATTTATTTACACAAGAAAAGTAAGTAGTTGTGTAGTACCAATAACACAAGTGCCACTAACTTTGGCACTTGGCGTTAGTGGCGTTGTGTGACTTGCCCCAGTATATTTATTTAATAAAATATAATTTGTCAGTTGCTCAAATAAAATTGACATTCAGCATTATATAATAATAATAATATAATATTTTATGACAATTTCCACAGCGCCATCTAGTCCCAAATTAAATAGCATAGTACTTGTGTTAAAGGTTTAAATGATATCGCGAACATTAAAAGAACCGGTTAGAATTAGCTTGTTTATTCGACTGGCGCAGCCAGCTAAAAACATGAATAAATAAAAACTGAAAACTACCCACAACAGGGTATTAGACTAAAGGCTATGTCGGATACAATTCCGATTTTTTGTAGACCCAGTCACTAAAGAACTTAAATGTAAAGATTACATATACTATACATAAATTATATATAATATTTTATGATTTTATTGGGTGACATATCGCACGGGAGTTCCTCACGACCCCACTATTACCACACCATTACCACCCAAGCCGGGGAGTGTGCATTAAGAATTCCCACCTCCAAAAATAATGAAAAAAATACTAAATACTTAGCAACAACTTATATAAGATATATTAGCAACATAGTTACAAACTGCGAATAAAGCTTCGTTCCAGATACCGTATGGATGTAGAAGCATTTTCGCACAAATAACTATTTCCCTACAAGCTTGTAGGGGTTACTGGCCCATTTACTCCGGTCCCACGTACAAGCAGTTACGTTCCGAAGGTTGCTTTGAATATTACCATATTTTCATAAAAATAATATTATTATTAGTATTGCAGGTCTTTTTGACCTCGGAAAATAGTGACCCGTATTTGTAAAAAGGGTAGCCACATTTGCATGTTTTAATTTTTTACGCGTGTGCTCTTTAGCTTTATTTTTAAATTTTTGTATACATAAAACGATTCTGCAAACGAAACAAACGTTATCTCCAATTTAATGTAAATATATAGTATTTTGCTGTAACTAACGGAACTATTTGTGTGTTTGTTTTTTGTATCTATAATAAATAATATTATAAATGTATTGGTACAATTCACACAGCGTTATCTAGTTCTAAAGCATTCTAACAAATCACTTATCTCATCGGTGTTAATCAATTTATGTGCGTTTTTTTGTCAATAAATACATATTATTCATAAAAACTCAGACATGGGACAGGAATCGGGTCCATGGCATCTTCAAGCGTACCGAAGTGCGCTTTTTTTAGGGAAAATTCCGATTGACGAGGTAAGTTGTACGATGCCGGTCACCGACCAAGATTGCACCGTACAGGTATGAGAAGGATAGCTGGAGGGCAGTAAACTGTATGGGAGAGGAGGGGAGAGACGCGATACCTTACAGTGGGCAAAGAAATTCCCACTCTCCTTGATTCCACCCCTTCCCGGTTCAGTTCAGGCCACGGAGTAACCGTTGCATGACACAAGTTAATGTCACGCACTGAACATACAATTTTATGGCACGGCCAAAGAGAGTTTGGAGTAACTATCAGGGAGATCGAACGTCGACCGTCCAGCGCGTTTGGAAGCTCACGCGTTACTACTTCTATTATTTGCGTTCCACCCTCGCTTTTAGCATTTAAGGTAACAAAAATCAGGAGGCGAGTTTTCAAATACCCTTTATGCAAGGATCGAATATAATAATAATAAAGCCCTTTTATTCCGAACTACATGCAATTTAACATTTTTGGATTTATGAACTTTTCTCTATAATATATCTCGCAGTTCGGCGTGCCTCCTGGCATAGGCCTCCTCCAGCTCTCTCCAATGAGCTCGGTCTTCTGTAAATCTGGTCCAGTATAGTCCTAGGGTTAGACGGATATCGTCACTCCATCTGGTTTTCGGACGCCCCTGTCTTCTGATGTCCCCTCTTGGATACCATAAGGTTACTTGTTTGCTCCATTTATTTATTTTGCAACGTAGCATATGTCCTGTCCATCTTGTACATCAAGGATCGAATATAAGTCGTCTTAAATAAATAAACAAGTAATCCAATATGATTTTCAATTGAAAAGGCTTGGATATTTTTTGCGAATCTAACTTACAATGGTCCTTGGTGGAGTTTTCAAAGGTTAAGGAATCACATTTTTTTTTATAGTAAACGACAAAACTGTCTTATCAGCAAAACTTGAAAGAAGGATTAACCTCCGGGGCTCAACAGCTAACGTTGTTAATGGCTGCGGAGGTCATATGTGTGTATATGTCACATATGCGAATAATATCATATGTATTTATTTGCAAAAATATATATATATATATGTATGTAGTAAGTATATCAATAATATACTTACTACATACATATATATGTATGTAGTAAGTATATTATTATTTATTGTATATTATTTCATTGTTTGTTATATGTTATATTATTGTTATATTATTTCATTATTTTACTATTTTAAACTGCACGGAAGAAAATATTTTTGTTCTACTGTTTTTTTAATGCTGTAGTACAGCAGATAGGCTGACGGCACGCTTAGAATTTAGCAGTTACCGTCGCCTATGTGTGTTTGCAACGCCAGTGGCATCGTGAACAAGCTGCTGTCCCGCATGGGTACAGGAACCTGGGTCACTAATGCCGGAACACAACACAAGATTATTATGGTGGCATACTTAAGACTATAGGTGGTCGCCATCCAGACGGGCTTGAGGCCCTACCACGTAGTTTGAGTAAAGTAGGTGGGTTGTTTTGTCACCTTTTACGACAGGCCGACCCCGACCGCAGGGGTTAGTATTCTTTCTCCACCCTGCACCCTGTATTTTATATACAGTTAGACTATACAGGTACATATTAGTCAATTGGAGTCATACCACGTTCTTGGTAACAAATATAAAGGTTACGGCATAGAATAATTACTCGAGTTATGGGTTAAATCGCACGTCCCATGCCGCGCTTGTCCATGACGGATTTAACCCGTGAACTGGTATTACTGAATGCTTTCTGATGCCTTGCATTCCTTCACTGTAAGTATACGGCATTTACGTTATAATATGTAGTTAAGGTGAGAAAAACTAGTTAAGGTGAGAAGAACCAGTGACCTTCGGGTTGGTGTCCGACATGAAACCTCTTGGCTACCACGTTTAAGAATATATTATGGATAATAATTTGAAAAAAGCCCTCTTTTCAATGATTTTTTTTATATATAAAATATCATTGCCTCTTTTTCTCAACTCTACTCATTTCTTTATATTTATTGCAAACATAAACCATGGCCAAGTTGATTCGACAATAAAACATTTAAAAATAAGAATACAAGAACATGCGTCATAAATATCAATTGAAAAATGTGTTTTAACTATTTTAATAGAATTATTTTTAATTTAATTATAGAAATTAACTACTAAATATACCGTTTATTGTATACTCCCCAAAATATAATACAGTGCATTTGTGCGCCAAATACATATATATATCACTCGCAAATATAAGTGCAAATAAATGGTGATAAAACACTTTTTCAAATCGGTGTTGTATTGTTAATTTTTTTTATTGTTGGGGAACAGCAGAGAGGCTGACGGCCCACTTAATAGTAAGCAGTTACCGTCGTATATGGATGTTTACGACGCTAGGGGCACCGCGAACGCACTGCTGTCCCAGAGGCGTATAGCAACCTGGGTTATTATGGCGGCATACTTCTATAAGCCCATCTGGATGGTAAACACCCTTGGTCTATACCAAGGGTGGTTGCCATCTAGACGGGCTTGGGGCTCTACCACGTATCTATGTTTGTTTCGTCGCCTTTTACGACAAACTGACCCCGGCCGCATAGGTTAATATTCTTACACCGCCCCTGCACGGTGAAAATATTAGTAACATATTCATACACACAAGCTTATGCATCTAGAATTTTTAAACAATTTGTGTACAAGTTAATTAGTTAGAACGAGACATGGTGAGGCAGAACAAGAGAACTCTTAATTAATGAAGTTGCAGCAGGCGGACTGACTCGCACAGTTTTATTGTATTGTTTTTTTGTGGCTTCCACTGCAGAGTTGTGATTAATATTCCAAAACTGATCAAAGTTCTGCTTTAAGATGATATCGAATTTTAAACTTTGTTTTGTGGCGCTTGATTGATTTTTAAGAAAAAGTTCTGTTTAAAAAAGTTAAGAATTAAATGATAAAGACGAAGGATTATTTATGAATGAATGAATGAATGAAAACTCTTTATTGTTCACCTTAAATATATATACAAGAATATGAAATAAACTTACAAGCTACTGAACAATGGGTGGTCTTATCGCTTAGAACAATTTCTTCCAGGCAACCCTATGTGAGGAATGATTGACAATAAGTATAACTATGGAGGTGGTGGCTAACATAAGGTAAATAAAAAAAAAGAAATATATATACTTAAAAACATATTTGATACACATACAAATATAACATAAATACATATATCGATGACATAGATGACATATAGCGATATATGTATTATATATATACATACATGTACACATATACATACATACATCGATGAATTAATCAAATCACATTATAACTGACCAGTAATGGTCAGTGATTCTCTTTTTGAAAGTAGGCAACGATTTAACTTGTCTGCTGGTCAAAGGCAGCGAGTTCCATAAGTGGACAGCCTGAACACTAAATGAATTGGCAATTATTATTTATTTGTATATGATAAACTTTAAAATGATGTATTTTCCCAAAGCTCAGATCGGCGCCGGTCGATCTGCCTTGTATGGCGGCCCGTTCATTATGTCATGATGGGCCTCTTTTTTGGTATGCGCCAGGTGGTTTCGCTGAACTGGGCCACAGTATCAGCAGGACTGCTTTCTGTTAGCGATTTTAGGAGAACGGGATTTTTAGTGGGCAGGCTCACAGACACCTACATACGTACTCGTCGACTGTTCCGCGTTCATAGAGATTCAGAAATAAGAATTTCCTCTAAAAAGATATCGGTTACATTTACAGATTTACAGATAAATATGAATAAATGGTGTTTTTATAAGGGAGTCGACGGACACATATCATCATATAACTCCATAAACTTTTACTTTTCTGTTTATGTTTTTTATTACATTGAGGTTTACATTTTTCAGGGTTTCACTTCTATCATGTGTAAACTGCACACGTGTTATTGTGGTTATTGTGTTATCGTGTATATAATGTTAGTGGTGTCACTTAATGGCCCCAGCGGAAGATCAGCGCTGGTAAATTCCATCAGGAAATGCTGAACTGGGACCAATTTGGGACAAATATATAGTATATAATTATAAATTGTAAATAATAACTTTAAGTCCTAAATAAATACATTTTCTTTCTTTCTTTCTTCTTTCATATGTCATATTTAAGAGGTGAAGTGGAAAAAAGTAAATCTTCCGTTTCCGTGCAGGGCCAGAGTAAGAATACTGACCCCTGTGGCTAGGCGAGGCCTGTCTTAAAATGCGAAAAAACAACTCTAGGTGTTAGGGCTCCAAACCCATCTGGAAAACACCCCTGACCTCTAAATATATTGCAAAATAACTTTGTCTTGTGTCCCGTCATAAGTTAGCCAGGTTCTAGATCCCGTACGCAGAAGGCAGCATATTAACAGTGTTTCTGGCGTTGCACACATCCATAGGCGACGGAAACTATTTACTAATGGACCTTCAGCCTGTCTGCTTTTTCACAGAAAAAAAATAGTGCACTCGATGAACTAAAGCGTAGCTTAGAATACAACCCGTATTTAAAGTAATACAATTTTATTTTTCTATCACATCAATTAAATGTTAAGTTTTTCTTTCTAAATATAATAAAATCTCTAATTACATATTTTTTTATTTCAAAAAATATCTAGAATCCTTTGGGTAATACTGTGATACATTTATTACCAAAAGTTGAATTTAAATGGGTTCTGTAAATCAGATTCAATTTCAGGGAACGCTGCCACGAACCTTAGACGCTGAGGTGAACGGTGCAGGGCTATTTGGAGTCTCAAGTTAATTAGTAAAGTAGCGGTGCGCAAAGTCCCAATGTTTATCCCGCGGGTTGTTCTTTTATTAAAACTTAATTGGTTTGTTTAAACTTCGTTTAGTTTATTGCGAATTTGTACAAATGAGTTTTTGAACTTTTAAGTATAAAGAAAAGCTTTTCCGTTTATTTTTTTCACGTTGTACGTCTAACAGGTCTTAGGTTAGTTTAGTGTAATTTTTAGATATGTATAGCCTATGACAAATAGTAGACTAATGAATGATTATAAGATAAACGCATCTTATATAAATTTATACCGTTAAAATCTTAGTTAGGTTTTAATTGAAACTTTCACAATCTTGATTTTTCTGGATTAGGTTGATTAATGATAATTATAATATTTGACTTGCTTTAGTTTTATTAAAATATATTGATTGTATGACTTTATAGAGGCAGTTATCGTATTCCATTTTTCCAAACTAGAGCCTCTTCACCACATTAAATCATTTGAGGGAGAGGAAGAAAAAAGCAGTTACTGTCAATTTCGTATGACACCTTAAGCCACGCAAATTTTCTAAATACACAGAGATAATAGACAGGTTTTTGGGTATACCATCTAGTTAGAAGAAAGCCTGACAATAAGAGAGCCCGAATTTTGTATATTACTAAGTAATGACTTAATTACTATTATACAATATTATTCTTGAAAATATTTTTTGTACACAAAAACAAAATATCTCAATATTATTGCAAATTTATATTGAACGTGCTGTATTTATATACAGCACGTTCTAAAAATACTGTATCCTTTCAAACATCTAAAGAAATCGCATAAAATCACTATCGTTGGTGCTATCTCACTTTTTCAAAGCTTTGTTTACATTGCTGTACGTGTAGGACATGCAAAGGTGAAAATTCAAAGGGTTAAACACCTTTGTCTCAAAGTCACTACCTATATCACTTTAAAAACTAAGTTACTACTTTCGTCTGAAAAAGTTTTATTTTTCTATGAATACTTTTAGTTGCTAATCTTTTAGGAGAATATGCATTACATTTATGGAATAAAATATATATTTTTCAGAATTCATAATGGAGGTGAGATGGTGGCAACTTTTGTTACTATTTTTATCAAAGGTCACAAAGCTATGATAAAAAGTCAATCTGTGACTACCAACATAAGGCTTATACCGGGGATAGTCGGTGTGCCTACGTGGCTGCTAATATAAAAGAGCGGCCACAGTAGGAACAATGTGATGAGTCCGACATAATTTGTCGACTTACCTCCGGACTTCCAACGTAGAAATGCTAAGACAGTTTTCTGAATTTTCATCCTGTAGCATCTATCATATCATATCATCAGACAAATCAGTCAATCATCCTTTAAAACAACTGTAGTAGATCATTTTCAGTCTATGAAATAGCAAGGCTGTATACATGTTATTAGCAAACTATAGTATACATGACTATTATTCACTATCTAATATTTTGTATGTATATTGCTCCTGATGTACTATATATATTATATATTTAAACGAGAAATTCTTGTATATATATATATATATATATATATATATATATATATATATATATATATATATATACATATATAATTGGAATCTCGGAATCGGCTCCAATAATTTTCATGAAATTTAGTATACGGGGGGTTTCGGGGGCGATAAATCGATCTAGCTAGGAATCATTTCTAAAAAATGTAATTTTATTCGCTTTTTTTTATTGGAAGAAAAATAACAAAAAGGTGGCGTTTGAGTAGTCCCAATTTAAACTGAAAAATGACTCTTCCTGACATCTATCGGCGAATAATAATACTATTTTTTTTAAATTGCTTTAACGACACAACAACACTAAAGCTATTCTAGCAGATGGCGTTGTTAAGTAACACGAAGTCAATGAGTGTTTGCTTTGAGGTTAGACTAAGAAAATCAATTGTTTATTGTTTATTTATATTATTTGTGTCTTCTTAATGCACGTGTTCACTTAAAAATGCCTAAACGATCTTGGAAAAAAACGCTTATAAACAATCTAACTTCACGAAGCCGAAAAATACCGAGCAAAGCTCGATCATCCAGGTACTACATGTATTAAGAAAATAACTTTATATTTGGATGTGTATTTATATACTTATATGTTCCATTTATATTTATATATAATTTAATTACGATTACGAAGCGAGAGTTTGGGCTGCAACCGGGATTCATCGCTGAGATGATGATGATGATGATAATTTAATTACGATATTACACCACCACTAAAGTTTCTTATATTTATAATATATACGTTTATATTTCCTGGGTTAAACGGTTGCCTGGAAGAGATTGCTTTAAGCGATAAGTACGGCAATTGTTCATGCTATGTATATAGATTTCTTTTCTCGCTGATGCTGTATTACCTTAGTTGGTGAACAATAAAGAGTTTCATTAGTTCATTCATTCATATGACAAGGAAGTCTAGGCATCTATTAGGAATATTTGAAAACAAACAATATCACGCTTCGATGATAATCTACTTCATCATATTGAGGATACATACATTTACCTAACCGAAAATATAAGAATTCTCATAAATTAAAAATTCTTTAGGTAGTCTTTCAACGGTCAAACTCTAACGACGCATTTCTTATTATAGTAAAATATTATTGTTTACAAATTCGGATATTACTTTGGACTACTTAATATTACCATTAATCTTTTTTAAATTTGATTTGTTGCTTGTAAACATGGCTAGTAAAGCATGTAAAGGAAAAGAATTTATATTTTATACATTTTTCGAGTATTTTAGTAGAGTTTCTTAAGAATTTGAAAATATATTTATGAAACATTAATAATTGAGCTTATTTTTGGCTACATTTAAGTGTTAAGAAGAGACTCAAAGTCATAAATAGTGAACAAGCTTACTAATGAACTCTCAATCAAGAGTGTTAGAACTGTGTAAGCAAATCCTGAGAATTGAAGTGAAATTTTTGTTTGCGATTATTGTTAAAACGATGATGATTTTCGTTTAATAAAGTAGATACTACTAGTATACTGTACATTTTATTATATTATATTTAATAATCTATAAATACAATAAGATAAAATTATTCATTATAATAAAAGAACCTAAATTATGAATAGCAAATAAAACATCATCCTAAAAGGCCATAAATTTAGCATGGGCTGGTAGAAGCTACGGCCACTGTTTTTCGATTGGACCTAATTACCTTAGAGATTGCAGGAACGCAAGAGCTAAGCACTATCTTCCAACAGCTGTACAGACTTCACACATCGTTATTAGAGTCCGAAGATTGAGAATCTGATTACCGACCTCCCGGTCATGAGTTTGGAACAATTGAACAAAGGATTAAAGATATGATATGAACTTAAACGACTGCAATAAAGCTTTTACTAGAAACTTGCTTTTCGATTCACTTTGATGACCTCCGTAGCGTAACCACTTTCACATGTCGGAACACTTACAGCGGAGAAGAGTTCGATTTCCGTCCTTAGTCTGCGTATTTTTGAATAATAAGTGTAATATGTATAGAAGAAAAATATATAAACAGTGTACCAGTTGTATAGTAACCATTATAAGCATTCTGTTGTGACTTGTGAACTATGTGAATTGTCTTGACTGTATTGATATGTAATATATTTTTTCAAAATAATTCTATTAATTTAAGTAAAATCAAGTACTTATATATATATATATATATATATATATATATATATATATATATATATATATATATATATATATATATATATATATATATATATATATATATATATATATATATATATATATATATATATATATATATATATATATATATATATATATATATATATATAGTAGCGGCGTATTCGCAATGCCACTAGCGTTACAAACACCCATAGGCGACGGTAACTGCTAAATTCTAAGTGGGCCGTCAGCCTGTTTGATGTTCTACAACAATAAAAAAAAAAACTTGTATACACATTTTCATATCAATTATCGAAAAAGAATGCATTAATTTTCTATTCAATTTTGAAGGTCTCTTCAGTTACTAAAACTAAAGTACTACTCCCGAACATCTACATTGAGGTCAATAGTTGCGTTCAGGGCGCGTTAAATAGATAGATGCCTCCTGTCTGTCATTGTCCAAACTGTTCCCTTTTCGGTACAGCTGTTTGTCAGCACCCGGCGGCACTTCGGCTGTCCTTATTACTTTGATTAAAACCCTCTTTAATTTAAACCGTACCTTAATATGGAAGAATAAAGTCTATTTTAGTGTGTGGATTTAAACAATAGGTTTTGCTAACTTAATCCGTGTATTGTTGGGCGTAAATCAATTAATAATCTTGGTGACGTATATATCTGCTAAACAAAGGTAGCATACTACGTTTTCATGAAGTATGAGTATTACCGTCATTCAATAGGTGTCCGTACCCTGGCTGTTTATTTATTTATCTTAAACGCCAATCACTGTATAGGTATATAATTATTAAGTTTTATAAATCTCTAGGATATTGTCTTCTTGCCAATTATAGACGTAGACAGCTAAATCAACAGTGTTAAAATTATTGATATTATAAAATAATGTATAATATAAGTAATTATTTAAATTTAATTTAATCTAATTTAAATTACCTAATTAATCTCTTTACTTTATAGATTTAATTATTTTTTATAAATTCGAACAAACCAATCCGCCCCTTTTTAAATTTTTATACCCCTATCATTCGATTATGTACATTTAACATGACTTGTGGAATAAATGATTGACTATAAGAAAAGGGCTACCGTAAAACTTACCTAATAAGTCACAAAAAGCTTACTTTTGCAAATTTACAAACAGTAAAGGAGAATCGAGTAATGAAAAATCAAACGGAGTCTTCACACCGGTTGGTCAGATGGCTGTTGGTCACACTACTTCAAATTTATTATTACTATGGACAATATCATGAATACACGTCTGTATAATTAAATTACTGGCAAGCCCAAGTCAATCAATTTCTAAGTTGATAAAATACAGCAGCAAATCAAAAACCCTAAGTTTCGTTCCTGCTATGTATCAAAATTAAATTAAGTAGTAATTAGTTTAAGTACAGATTGTAAATTTTTATTCTAGTAAACCTTTTTGTTATTTTTTTACTCCGTCAACATTAGAGCAGCCATAGTCATTAAAAAAACTATGAGCGCTTGGAGAATGAACTATGGAGAGTAGAGTTAGGGATCTCATATGGAGGAGAAGTTGAAAAACTTTACAGCTGTACGCTGTAAATTATAGTTCAAAAAGTCGTCAGAAGGTAGCGCTAGTGCTACAGTGTACGCTATGAATGCAGCTGTTGATGGCGAATTGAAGTGGACTGAATTAAAAATTCTGTATCCCACTCTAATAACTACTGTCGCTTTGCTCTAAAATTTGCACTGATGCTATTGTGACACCACCTTAATATAACACATTTTGACTGACACTTTTCAAACATAGAAATGATTCTCTTTAACCACAAAATATTCCCAACATAATAGCACTCTTTTGTAGTTTCAAAATCTAACTGCTGTCAATGTCTTACCTTTTAATTTCTGAAATGGATAAATATGTATAATATATCAAATAAATTATTGATGTTATCAAGTCACGTATCAATCAAATGAATCAGGGTTGGTATTGTTTACTTTAATTAACAACCTTCTAATTAAGCTTGATGTTTCAATAATTTAATTATATTTGAGATCACATCAGTATAAATTCAAATTATGTTTTAAAATCTATTATTACTATGCTAGCTTGGGGGAAACCAATGAGGTTATGTAGGGGTTACCGATCAACTACGACCACTCGTATGCAACAGTTAGTGGTAGCCGCCGGTTTAGCCACTAAACTCTGGACGTCACTCAGAGCCATGCATGGCAGACTTTTGGTCATTGCTCTGCAATGCTCCTTCTTCTCTAGAATGGGGAGAACCTTCAACGAGATTATCTAGTCATGTACAAAATATAAAACAAACATGGCCATGATCATATTTGTGGCGCCAACGCATGCTTCTCCCTCTCCGACTTGGAAGCTTTCTTCCAGCACATGATGCATTTGGAGAAAAATACCACTATCTGTAAACATGACTCACTGTGGAGCATTAAGGTATGACCCCGAAGTATGCTGCACGCAGCAGTGCTGCCGAGACACTGCTGCCGCGGCATTGCGCCGCGGCACTACCGATCCCCATACAAACTCTATCGCGCAGCAGTGCTGCCGCTACATTGCTGCCGCTACATTGTTGCCGCTGCATTGCTGCCGCAGCATTGCTGCCGCGTCATTGCTGCCTAGCTCAGAATGTACCCTCATATAAGCTTATAGAGATTGTATGGGGTAGTTCGGAATCATACCTTTAGTGAAATTATATTCCATCGTAAAATATTCTATATTCTACCACAAACATCCCGTCCTTGGTAGTTCTCATGTGTGGCACTACATAATATTCTACTGTCGCTGTATCTCTTTAGATTAGATGCTACGCTTGATCTGCTTTCATGAAAACGCTTTAGCTAGCACAACCGTCTAAAGAAGTCAGAGTTCTCCAGGAGGTGGAGCGAGAATAATATACGACTACCCCGAATAATCCTGTAAGCTGGCTATAGAAGAAATCAATTTTCCTCTTAAGAAACCTTAAAAAAATGCCACCAATAGTCTTAGATCATTCACGACTTCCGTGGCGTAACGCCTAACGCACGTGGGTACGCTTGCGAAGGTCACGGGTTCGATTACCGTCTCGCATATGAGGGTTTATGTATCATATATATTTATTTAGTATGTATATGTAGTATATTAGTTATCTAGTATCCATAACTCAAGTGCTTTGCTACTTACTTTGGGACTAGACAGCGCTGGATGAAATTTCCCAGCATTTTTTTTATATATTCCACAACTACCTTAATCTTCTTTCTGCTTGGTACTACAGGTTCAGCTTGACCACATAAATTAATCTTATTCTATAAGTAGAACTACCACAACGAACTTGTTACGCTCCCAGCGTAAACAAATAGGTTTACAACCATGTTCTATGTCGCCTCCGAGCCATTACAAGCTGGCGACATAACCTGTGGCTTGTATGGTAAGTTGCTTTAAGAACTGCAATTTGTTTTGAATAGGTAAGTAAATAATATAATCTTCATACAAGTACTCTGTTCTCTGATTCTATTGTACATATGAAGTTGAATGTATATGTGAAACACTTTTTCAATTCAGCTTATAACTCTTTACTTATGAGTTTTCAAAGATGTCACTGTTGTTTATAATTTTTTTATAGATTTTAAATGTGTTTTAACTTGTCATTTTTATTGTGGCATTTTAAGTACTTTTTAATAGGCGTTTTCATCTACTAAAAATCTTAATAGATATATAAAACTTATTCTTAAGCATTGTTTACTTTTTTTAAAATTAGCTATGCATTTTATATTAGTCTAGCCTTACATTTACATCGTTTTTCTAAGTTAGGAGCTGAGGATCTAAAGTGAAAATCTGAATTTGGTGTTACATATCTACGCAACTTTTACTTCGGTGCCCTCCCATGACTACTTTAATTTAAAACAAAACAAAATAAAAAGATAAGGATAAATTTAGTTTTTACCTGATCTGTTCCAGTCTGACGAACCTCGAAAGCGAAAATTATTTCGTTTCTTTATTATATATTTAGCTATGAGACAGAATAATCTGTCAAATTTAATGCAAACTAGAAGCTAAAAGAGTTGATCCTAATTTACAAAAGATCGGAGTTAAATACAAAAAAATAAATACACCTCAAGCGGCCGCCTATCAAGAACGAATGTCATTCGAGCGCTTAAGTTTCGTCAAAGGTGATAAACGTATTTAGGGCATCAGCAAGATGAAAAAAAAACATGCGGGGCAGTCTTTGGGGACTGCCGATAGAAGGGAAAACTAAGTAACTTGTGAATTGTATCGTCGAGCTATTAGATTATTATTTTCGGTTTATAAACAAGTGTTTATGATCAAGGATTAAAGTTTAAATTGGTCATTAACACTTCTTTACAAACCAAAAATTGTTCACCCAAAAAGTGCTCAACACACCTAAAGAAGTTTTCACTTCAAAAATACTCAACTGTATTTCATTGTAATAAAGTCGAAATTCAAATAGATATGTATAAGTAATGCAATGAAATCATTTAAAAGTTACATTATAAAATAAACCTTAATTCATTATAAATAAAATTGGTATTAATGGAGCAAAAATCCGTCTTACGTCTTTCGAATTCTTACGATCAGGACACGTGACCTGACGTGAGTTTAACATTTTTTACCCATCACAAAAAAGTGCACAACGCCGCTAAAGAAGTTTTCACTTCAAAAATGTCAACTTGAGACGCAATAGCCAAAAGCCCAACACGAGCTTGTTTCACAAAAAACCGGACTTATTACTTCAAATTATAGGGATTACCTATAAGTCTATATATCTAAATATTTTCATATATTTTTCACTCGTCTCATACGAACTCATATTTTCGATAACTATGAATAAATTATAAATTCTTTTGGACTGATTGTACTGAGGTTTGTATTGCAAGATTTATATCCTCCTTCATTGGAACACAATGTGGCAACACTTTTCAATTTCACATATCAAAAATGTATTATTTCTCAGTCACGAGTTTCAAATTAATAGTTCTAGAAACTTTAATAGTTTGACGTCTAGATTTTAGAACTGTACTTAGTCCTTGAATTGTTTACAGACACTGTTTTACAAGTCACGTTCTTCAGAAATTGAATCTATTGTTATCAATAGTATTTTAGTTTTTGTGTAAATTGTAATTGTTTGTGTATAACCAATCTACCAATAAATACCAATCTAAAAATATAACTATCACGCAGTCCTTTATTGATGGAGGCGTGTATGAAAAACCTTTTTACATCTTTTTTGTTGCTACATTTTGTTTTAATCG
This sequence comes from Malacosoma neustria, assembly GCA_963693495.1. Classification (NCBI taxonomy): domain Eukaryota; kingdom Metazoa; phylum Arthropoda; class Insecta; order Lepidoptera; family Lasiocampidae; genus Malacosoma; species Malacosoma neustria. Next base: position 4,242,586 of record OY856379.1, on the reverse strand, counting down.
GCGAATATTAACCAAAAAGTATACTGTTGTCATTGAAATTAATTATGATGGATACGACATGGGTATTTATGTTATATAAACGCGGAGTTTTGAAAGGCAATAAGACGACCTAGCTAGGTGGTTGGGCCCCAAGCCCGTCTGAATGGCAATCACCCTGTTTTCTAAATATGCCGTTCTGCTAATCGAATGTGGCAGTGCGTTGATAATGCCTCTTAATGCAAACGTCCATAGGCGACGGTGAACACGTGCTATCGGGTGAGCCATTTGTCTGCTGAATTTCAGCATTAAAAAAGCCATTTTCACTAGCTGATGTCCTTGCTATATACAAAAGGCGTTTTCACGAAAATAAATAATATTATTGAGGAGCAAGCATCTCTAGGAATCTCCCAATCCAAACCAGTTTTTCAAACTCACTCCTCTGGGAAATAAATTCAGAACATCAAGGTTGTACACGTGTCATCACGATTTTGATGTCACTCATCCTCAACTTTACATACTATATTTCAATAGGTCTTATATAGACCCGTGCAGGGACGGATTGAAAATACTAATCTCTGCGGCCGGGGTGGGCATGTCGTAAAAAGCGATAAAACAACCCATCCTAGCTACGTGGTAGGGTCCCAAGAACGTCGGAATGGCAACCACCCCTGGTCTATAAGTATGCCGCCTTGATAACCTTGTGTTGTGTTCCTACATTAGTGACCCAGGTTCCTGTACTCATAGGATAGAACCGTACCCCTAGCGTTGCAAACATTCATAGGTGACGGTAACTGCTTACTAGTGTGCCGTTACCCTGCCTGTTGTTCCTCAGGGATAAAAAAGGCCCGGTTTATATCATGTTTCCATTGTTATTTCTAAAACATCAGAGTGAATTGAACATTTTCAAAACGCAAACAACAGAGTGTACTGTTAGTGGAATAACGGAGCTTAACTCAAAGTTTATCTATTGAAGTCTAAACCTAGGGAATGACTCAAACGTGCTGGCGGTTCAACAAAGTTTTAATGTCGACCGCGTTCGAGTGCTCTCCAGTCATGGTCGATCATGATTTTCAGTAAGTTAGGTTGGTTTAATTTATTGTAATGGTATGTTAAAGTTAATGAATGATTCATCCTCTCTAACATCTTTATGGATTGTTCTTAAACAACACAAAAAAAATGTGGATTTATAACAAGCGCGCTTATGACTGGTGACTTCATCACATGACTTCAGCGGAAAATCAACGCTGTTCAAAATATCCAACAAGCCAGAGCTGCTGCCAATTAGGGAAACTGTATTATAATATAATTTAAGTTAATCATTTGTAAACTAAATGATATTTTGCTTATATGTTACTTCCTAGGTAAAAAAAATGTATTTTTGAAGTAATTTTGTTAGAAAGCAATCGCTTTATCAAAAACTTTTTCGGGTGTCTTACATTTTTTCTTCCCCATTTTATGAGGTCTTCTGCATTTCTAATAGTAGACCATTGGCAAAATATCTTTTGAGATACATACTATTATATCTTTTGAGATTTCTTATCAGCATCTTTTTAATGGCACAAACTTGTTTCTCAAGAAGTAACAAGCGCGCGGGAGGAGTGGCAAAAAAAATATGGTCCTAATGTAATTGATTGGTTTTCATGCTACGTTTTATACGTCAAGATACATTCACATACCTCGCATTCTTCATTTCTTCAGCATCCCTCGAAAATAAAAGATGATGCTCAATAAATATTAAGGAGTTGCAATGTATTATAACTAATTAAAAGAAAACCTTTTTTAGTTCAGATATTTATGTGTTGTTTATTTCTAATATAATTAAAAACATATATTGATTAGTAAACGTTAAATGGCTTTATAGAGATTATACAATTAATTTTTAATTAGGTTTGTATAAAATATAGACTTACTTATTATTCTTCACCACGTATGTTATTGTGATCAAAACGGATCAGTTTATTGAATTTTCTACTGTCACTGATTTATGGCCAAGTTATAATCCAAACGTTAAACATATTTGATATTAATTTTACATGTTTAGTTTGAGTCTAGCTGTTTATGTACAATAATATAATATGTATTTTAAAATTATTTACAAAACAAAAGTATATAAGTAAAGAATTCAAGCAAATAAAAAGCGCTTCGCTCCTTACTTTGGGACTAGACACATATGCGTGAATTGTTCGAATATATCTTTATTTAACTACAAAACACAATTACAGTATATCATAATAGTATTTAATGCTTCGATCAAGATCGAAGATTTAATGTATCTAAAACTTTACTGAGTTGCCAAAATAAACTTACATCCATTCATACAGTCGTATAGAAAGGTGTAAAGGCTTCTTTCAAGGTTCGTACGTTCTTCAGGCTGTTAGATCATCATCGTCGTTAAATCGCGGTGGCAAAACAAACTTTCACTTCAGTGCTCGGGGTCCGCTTGGCAACTTTTTTTTCTCCACTTCGCATGATCTTCGTTATTCCTTATCGTCAATCAATTGGCACAGTCATTTATGACGTAACGACAGCACGTTTTGGGCCAACCTCTCCAGCCGCAGCCTGGCAGAGCCAGTATGGCAAGATATTTATCATTTATTCAAGCTAATAGATAAGGCAGTGATTCTTTAAACAAAATGTAATAATTTATTTTGTTTATATTCGAGATAAGCTTCTAAGTCAACAGAGTAAAATTTCGACCCTTCTTTAGCGACGTCACCATCCGTGGTAATTTATTTTGTAGTAATAAAAGGAGTAAGAAAGTTAGATAGATGTGTTTGACTTCTATAAGGAGTGATTATCATCTAAACCGGTCAGATTAGTCTAACTGGATGCTAGGATCCCAAGCCTGTCTGGATGGCAACCACCCCTCATCTATAAGTATGCTGCCATAATAAACTGATGTTCCGGCATTAGAGAACCTCTCAGTGCCCATAGGGGTACAGAAACCTGTAGTGTTCGTATAGACGAATAGTAGCGTATTCGAGGTATCCCTAGCGTCGCAAACATCCATCAGCGATGGTGATTGCTTACTATTAGGCAAGCTATTACACTGTCTGCTGTTCTTCGGCAATAAAAAACGAAAGGAAATCGAATGATGTTCTTTCTTCGCTGTTTGTGCTAGCTGAAGAAACAACACAGGGTGTTTCTCTTTGGCCGGAAAATAAAATCTCTAACACATAAGATAGGTTGTATATACGTCACAAACACAGTTGCTGATATCATGTACAGTAATTATATAATATACTAGCTGAGCCGCCATTCTGCCATGTATATTAAAAAAAGAACAGAATTTAATTATGTACACTCCTATTTCAGCCCTTCAAGTTTCATTTTCACAACAAAAAGCAGCTTATATCCTTATCCAATGTCTAATCTATCTTTACGCCGAAGTTCATCAAAATTGCTTCAGCGGTTTAGGCGTGAAAACGTAACAGTTATTTTCACATTTATAATGTTAGTATGGATTAGGATTTATATCCTCATCAGAAATAAACAAGCAAATATTTATTTACAACCAAAGTTAATACAAAAATAAACAAGGGAACAACACGATCTTCCCTAAAGGTTCTTTAGGAATTTTAGTAGGATGGACGTGAACAGATTTGCTCGTAAAAATGTTGTCGACCTCACATCAATTCGTAGTTTATACTCGCGATACAAGTGTATGTTTTATTCTAGGCTTAAATGACACCAGTGTGGATGGTTAGGGCTCTCCCTTAGATATTCTGGTACTGGAAGTTACCGACAAATTTTATATCATCGCAAAATTATGATATATTTTAAACTAACTTGGATGACTTCCATGGCATAACAGCTAGCGCATTTCAGTTGGCTTGCGGAGGTCACGGTTTCCATTTCTGTCTCGCGTCTGCGTGTTTAAGTAGAATATGTATTTATTTATAAAAGAAAATTATATGTGTAGTATATTAGTTATCTAATATCCATAACACAAGTGCTATGCACTTTGGTAGCCCCTAAGTAGGACAGCTTACAGGCTGACGGCCCACTTAGAATTTAGCAGTTATCGTCGCCTGTGGGTGTTTGCAACGCCAGTGGCATTGCGAACACGCTGCTGCCCATAAGGGTACAGGAACTTGAGTCACTAATGCTGGAACACAGCAAGTAATTATGGCGGCATACTTAAGACCAAAGGTGGTCGCCATCCAGACGGGATTGTGTGACGGGTGGGTTGTTTTGTTGCCTTTTACGACAGGCTGACCCCGGCCGCAGAGGTTAGTTATCTTTCTCCGCCCCTGCACGAATAGAGAGAGATGGCGGAAATTAGCAAAGATGGCGCTGTAAAAATTATCTCAGTATATTTATTATTATTTTATTAAAATAAACCGACCCTGTGGTCCCAGCCTGTAATAAAAACAGATCACACAAGTTCATGTGGAACACATCAATTATAAAAATTATTACTGTGTCTAAATTCAATTATTTTCATTTGTTAGTGTATAGATTTAAGACATTTAGTGACATAAATATAGATTACACTGGTCAGCAGTGGTTTTGTTGCCCTTGATATATTGAATTCTGATATATTTATGTTCACACTTCATGAAACTATCAATGATTTTGGATGATTTGCTCTAGGTTTGTTTTAAATATTTATTGACTTTAATTTTACACCACTAAATTCTGATAAAATTAAGAAAAAAAATAACAGAAAATAAAAAAAGACAGAAAAATGTTAAAAATCCATATCATTTTTCATTAAACGTTTTAAGGAACTTTTCTTCTACAATTTTTATAACCGTAATAATATTTGCATCTTTCATAAATTGCCGAATTTGAGGAATATCAAATATTTTTAATTTTGTCATCAAATTCTTTTAATTTTTCCCTAAGTACCAAACTTACAAAATTTTCTGTAAATATAATCTCCTTTTCTAACGCTTTAACAAATTGTTGTACTTTTAATTTTGTTTCTGTTTAATAATAGTTTCTTGATTACGTTGGCTTTGCCGACAGTGAAGGACTTTCTCAAAGGTCACATCTTGTGGGAACATAGATAGATAGATAACACTTTATTGTAAACCAATTTTACAAAAACAATGAAACTTATTTACACAATCAATATGTACTTGACTTACAATGGGCGGCCTTATCGCTACAGAGCGATCTCTTCCAGGCAACCCGGGCTATAGAACATTATTGGTGTTATATTGATGTGGAAGGGAGGTATGGCAATAAATAATAATTATATTCTATTTACATAATAAATAGATAATATACATAAAATTCAATAATACATATAAAATATAATAAATAAATAGATAAACATACTTAAATATCTATATTTGTAGAATACATAAATAAATAATATGTTTTGTTGTTACACTAAAGATAAGTAGTGATTTTTATCCAATTTTTTAAAAGTTGATAGTTACTTAGCTGTTATTATAAAAAGAAGAAGTATGAACAGGAGTTTTAAGAGATAGTTCAGTAGATGTACGCAAATTTCGGAGGCCAGGTGAGTTAAGAAACTCGAATTGATTCCTTAGGTAAATAGGGGCATTTGGAAAAAAGATAAATTTGTAAACGAGTGAAAGGATATGAGTTTTGAGGGCACATATTATGTGGATAAAGTTGCTTTGCTCTAGTGTCCCACAGACAACGTGTTTGCTACTGCCCAATGGTATTATATGTATTTACTATGTTGACAAAGTGAAAAGTTAATCATTTTCGTTTATTTTTTTAAAATATAGAATACGTTGAAATCGTAATAACTAGAGCACATTCATTATTTTCATAAATATATTCGTAAACTGCGCACTTGAAAACATAGAAATTCGTAGATATATCGTGAGCAACTAAAAAATATTTATTTTAATAGTTGTGTTAGGCATTATGGTGCCTATTTGAAAGAGTAAATATCCACAATATTCTTGATAGGCACAGAATAATAGCCAAGTTTTAGAAACTAAAATGTTACTAAGTATCGGTAGGTATTGTAGTATTATAGATATAGGATATAAAGTTTAAAATCCATGTCAATGTGTCATAGGTAAACAACATTTCTGGTCGAAATAATATTTTCTTAATTAGTGTACGTATTTTAAATACTTTATTTTTATTTTTATTATTTGATTATAATTATTTAATTATAATTTTCTTCGTGTACGAGCGGAGTAATAATAAAAACCTCTGCGACAGTCGGCAACTATGTTACTAAATACAATGCAATAATAACATAGTGTTTTATTCTAGCATAAGTGATTCAGGTTCTATTTCCCCTACATGGACGGCATCGTGTTAGCGGTGCCTCTGGCGTCGCAATCATCCAAAGGCGGCGGTAACTGTTTACTATTATGTGAGCCGTTAACCCCTCTGCTACAACATTAATTGCAGCATCCTTTTTATTTATAAATGTCCATCGTGTCAACTATTGAATTTTATTTCAATATCTTAGTGTCAAAAATTAGTTATATGTAAAAATGTAAGCCACTTCCAGCATAGTCCACAAGGTTTGCGGCAATAAATCCCAGCCGGTACGGATCGATAGCCCACTTATGATACATAGTTTCCTGTACCGGACTCGCACGATAAAACCTTGATTTGTGATCTACAGCCGAGAGGCATTACAAAGCTGAACTAATAGTAGGGGTAAACAGTATTCGTGAGTGGAATTCAAAATGTGTACAAGTAAAGAACGTTAAATTAGTCGATGCTAAAAAGAAAACGTTTTTTGAGATATTTTAACTACAGCTGCCCCCGTATTAGGTAAAAATATGTACTACAAGAATTCCAATCTCGTAGCTACTGAGCCAACCGTATCATAAAAATTACCTTTGAAACTCATCATTATCGTTATCTTAGCGTTGAATCCCGGTTGCAGCCCAAACTCTCGCTTCGGCGCCCGGGGTCCGCTTTTTAAGTTTGTCTTTTCCACTTTGCATGATCGTCGTCATTTCTGTTGGTCAGTCCATTGGCATGCATATCAACCCTTACGACGCCAAGCCAGCACTTTTTCGGTCTACCCCTCCTGCCGGGGCCCGGTGGAGGCAGCATGGCCAGACATTTGTTCCCCACGTAAGTAGCCGGTTGTCGTAAAACGTAGCCATACCAGCGAAGGCGACACTCCGGCAATTTACCTATCCGCAATGTCACGGACATGAAAGCTGCCGCGTATGCGAGAGTTCCTAACGTGGTCCTTCACATGCGTATAAAATGACAGGCCTAATGATGGTCTTATAGACCTGTCCCTTTTTAGATATTTTAACTACAGCCGCCCGTATTAGGTAAAAACATGTACTACCAGACTCTTCCAAACACGTAGCTACTGAGTCAACCGTATCATACAATTACCTTTGAAACTGATATGTTGTTTATATAGGTACTAGCATAACGTTCTCTCTTTCGGTAAAATTCATTTATTTTTACAGCATAAACACAACGAACAAATAAATGAGCATTATTGTTGAGGTGGTTCGTATAAGCACCTGCGTAATGTCCTTATGATGCTTTCAGACATCTTATCCATTGCCAACGTATTGTTTAAATGAGTTAGGGCAGAATATAATGTGACCCCTCAGGGGCGCTCCTCTGTCCAAGGAGTGCACGGGTGTGCGTACCCGAGGTGCCCGAGCATCCACCGCCTCATTCCCCTTCCGTCCGAGGCGGCGGAGTCCTACCTTTTTTCCCGTCTACTACCCACATCCTTTCCAACTTCGCTCTATATGCGTGGCGCGGTCCCCGGTGGGATGGTTGCGAATGCTAGTTGGAGTCCCGGGTTTTGTCCCGGGACCTGATTTGGCAGTCGAAACCATGCCCATTTCGGCTGCGCTTGTATAGAGAGTGTTCCTGGGGCGGGAACCGCATCCTCGCTGTCGGTTGGTCTTGCTGGGCCGGCTACGACGTTAGGCGACTCCCTGGTTTTTTCTGGAGTGTCGTCTGGTAGTCGTACCCACGCCTGACTGGCACGCGGCGTGGATGCGAGTCCCGTCCGGAATCCCCCAGCTTTGTGGGCTGGGGCTGGGGGACCTATAACAGCCCACCCGAAGCCTAAGGTTCCGTGGTGCGCCGATGGGCTGCATGGCCAGGGGGAAAAACCTGGTCCCAAGCGCCACACCATAGACCAAAATGAAAATGCAGAATGAGAAAGTACTACCCCAGGGAGGTACCACCCAACAGGGTGGAGAATCCTCCCCTGCACCTTCGGGTGCAGGCACGGGCCCAGCGTATTCTGGGGGGGCCCACATTCTGCGAGAGAGGTCACCTGTGGTGACCTCGAGAGATTTGTCATGCGATCCGGTTGACGCCCGGCGCTCGCAGGTACCCGGGCCTGCGAGTGATAAATTGGTTACCGACGGACGCACAGGGGTAGGCGACCAGGCCCCTGTTGCTGATAGTATTACTGGAATCTGTCATAAAATAAATAATGACGGAGGGCCGCGTGGTCCGTCTTCCGTTAGGAAACGTCCAGGCGACCCTGCTCTGGTGGGAAGTGGGTCAGTGGACCTGTCCTCAGATGAGGAAGGCCTGCTGGCCCCGAAGTTGCCGACCGCGAGGAGAGGTCGGCAGGCTTCGAGAGGGCTGAGTGCTACACGGCCGCGGAGGGACGCACAGGGTAGGTTCGTGCGCTCCAACACTCCGGCGGCCAGAGAAGCAGAGAGTGACATGGGAGTCACCACTGAGGACCCTGGTGGCGAGAGTTGTGTCTCGCTAGGGAGCTCAAAGGCTGAGCTCAGCGCCACCAAAAGAGAGCAACGCAAAGCCGTCGCGGCCGACGAAGTGTCGCAAATGGCCCGACGCGCACGTGAGCGACGCGCTGCTCTAGCGGCGGAAGGGGGGGAACCATCTGCGGTGGCCCTAAGCCAGCTTGCCCTGGACGGGGTGGACTTAGTCCTGAAGGTTGCCACCAAATCCGGCAGCCTAAAGGGGACGTTCACTCGCGGTCTAAAGGAAGCTGCCGCGGACATTAAGGAGGCGATTGGCATCCTCCTCAACAGGACGGCCTCAGACGAGGTCGCGAAGTTGCAGGAGGAAAACAGTCGTCTCCGAAATGATTTGGAGGACCTCCGGCGACAAGTCGCTGCGCTGAGCGAGCAGCAGCAGCGACGTACGTCGCCTAATGCCGCATCGGTAGTGGCCCCGGCTCCCGCACCGAGACCGGCAAGCACCAATACCGACGACGAGGTCGAGCGCATTGTCCGGCTCTGCATGCTCCAGTGCGGGAGCATGGTCACTGCTCGTATAGAGGCGATTTCTCGGCGCCTCCCTGCGGAAATCCTCCGTCCTCCCCTAGCGGCCGATACACGGCGGAGGGCTGAGGGCCCGCCGAGACCTACGCCTCAGAAGGGGAAGCCCGCGGAGGGTGTTAAAAAGCCCGTGGAGGGAGCCGCATCGAGTGATCAGCCCACGACTGCCGGGTCTAAGGGTGAGACCTGGGCGACAGTCGTGAGCCGCAAGAAGGCCCACAAAGCCGCCAAGACGGCCTCAGCAACAGCGCGCGCCCCCGGCCGAGCCGCAAAGGCGGTTGCGCAGCCTGCGCGGCGGACTGCCAAAGGCGGTCGCAAAGGGCCGGCGGTACGTGCTCCGCGTTCCGAGGCTGTGACGCTCACGCTACAGCCCGGAGCTGCGGAGCGTGGTGTAACGTACCAGTCGGTCATTGCCGAGGCCAAGGCCAAGATCAAATTATCAGATCTTGGTCTTCAGTCCGTCACCCTCAGGCAGGCTGCTACGGGCGCGCGGCTGTTCGAGGTGGCTGGTGCTGCGAGTGGCAGTGCCGAAAAGGCGGACGCTCTGGCCGCCAAGATGAGGGAGGTCCTCAACCCTGAGGACGTCCGGGTCTCCAGGCCAATGAAAACCGCAGAGATGCGGATTGCTGGTCTGGACGACTCCGTGACCTCTGAGGAGGTGGCGGCAGCCGTTGCCCGAAGCGGAGAGTGTCCGCCGGACAAAGTGCGGGCCGGTGATATACGCACCGACGCCACCGGACTCGGCGTGGTCTGGGTTCGGTGCCCTATAGCGTCGGCGAAGAAGATCGCCTTAAGCGGCAGATTGCTGGTTGGCTGGGTTGCGGCGAGGGTGAAACTCCTGCAGCCCCGGGCTTTGCGGTGCTTCCGGTGCCTGGAGAAGGGGCACGTTCGGGCTAAGTGCACCGCTGAGGTTGACCGTAGTGACCTTTGTTATCGCTGCGGTCAGCCCGGCCACAAGGCGGCCCAGTGTTCCGCAGCGCTCAACTGCAGCTTATGTTCGGCTGCAGGGAAGCCAGCGGGACATAAAGTGGGCGGAGGGGCCTGTGGCGCGCCTGCCAGCAAGGCCAAGAAGAAGAAGAAGAGGAGCTCTAAACCTGCCGGGGAAACCTCGCGGCCCCGGCAGGCTAGTAGCTCCGCGGCCGACTCCCGGCCCAGGACCGTTGCCGAGGGAATGGAATGTCAATAATGGCACAACTCCATTTCCTCCAGGGCAACATCAACCACTGTGCCAGAGCTCAGGATCTTTTACTCCAGAGCATGGCAGAGTGGTCGATCCACGTGGCTGTGGTCGCCGAGCCGTACTTCATCCCCGCCCGTGACAACTGGTTGGGGTGCGCTGACGGTTTGGTGGCCATTATTGGCGAGGCTCTGATCGACCCGTCTCGTGGCCGCGGCTGGGTTGCTGCGGTCTCGGGCGGCATCGTCATTGTGGAGGCGTATTTCTCCCCCAACAAGAGTCTCGCCGACTTTGAGAGTTTTCTTGTCGAGTTGGGCGCCGTAGTAGGCCGCTATCACCCTCGTCCCGTTCTGGTGCTCGGGGATCTCAACGCTAAGTCATCAGCGTGGGGATCTCCGGTCACTGACCCTCGGGGCGAGGTGCTGGAAGAGTGGGCGGTGACGACTGGTCTGGTCGTCCTGAATCGGGGTTCGGAATACACGTGCGTGCGGCAGCGGGGCGGGTCGATAGTGGACGTCTCGTTCGCTAGCCCCTCTGTCGCTAGCCGAGTCCGCGACTGGCGTGTCGCCGTGGAGGTGGAGACGCTGTCGGACCATCGGTATATCCGGTTCGACGTCTCTGCTCAGACCGCGAGCGGCCGCCATCCAACAGCCCCGATTAACGACGGCCCGCGTTGGGCGCTTAAGCGCATCGACAAGGAACTACTCGAGGAAGCTGCCTTAGTTCAGTCCTGGATTTGGGAGTCGACGACGGACGGCCCCGTCGACGTCGAAGCGGTGGCGCTGTGGTTTCGCGGGGCGATGATGCAGATCTGCGACGCGTCCATGCCCCGTGTCCGCCAACAGTCCGCAAGGCGCCAGGTGTACTGGTGGACGGACGAGATCGCCCGGCTGCGCGTTGAGTGCGTTGCGGCTCGCCGCCAGTACACGCGATACCGGAGACGACGTCGACGGGATTCCGTCGAGGAAGACGCGCTGTATGAGGTGTACCGCGCGTCCAAGGAGACTCTGTGGCTGGCCATCGGCGACTCTAAGTCGCGTGCCAGGGAGGAGCTGCTGGGGTCCCTAGATCGGGATCCGTGGGGGCGCCCCTACCGTTGGGTACGGGGCAAGTTGCGTCCCTGGGCGCCTCCACTGGTACAAAGTATGCAACCCCAGTTGCTAGAGGCGGTGGTATCGGCCCTCTTCCCTGAGCGAGTGGGACACGTTCCCCCGGCGATGGCTTCGCCCTCAGCCACAGAATCTCCAGAAGAGGAGAGCACTGATGTCCCCGAGGTGACGCAAGCAGAGATGAGAGCGGCCGTGTCGCGACTCCGGGCTAAGAACACAGCGCCCGGACCCGACGGAGTTCCTGGTCGAGCTCTCGTCCTGGCTCTGAAGAAGCTAGAGCCCCAGCTGAGGGGGCTCTTCACGGCATGTCTCGAGCGGGGTCAGTTTCCCAGTGTGTGGAAGGAGGGGAGGCTGGTCCTGCTCAGGAAGGAGGGGCGCCCCGCGGACTCGCCGTCCGCGTATCGGCCCATAGTGCTGCTCGATGAGGCGGGCAAACTTTTTGAGCGCATTATCGCAGATCGCCTCGTCAGCCACTTGTGCAGAGAGGGGCCGGACCTGGACGACAACCAATTTGGTTTTCGTCGGGGGCGCTCCACCATAGACGCCATCATGCGCGTGAGGGCCCTGGCGGAGGAGACGGTATCCCGGGGTGGGGTGGTGCTGGCGGTGTCTTTAGACATCTCCAACGCATTCAACACCCTACCCTGGAGTTGTATTCGGGAGGCTCTGAAATACCATCGCGTGCCTCCCTACCTCCGCCGTACGGTAGGGGCTTATCTGGAGGGTAGATGCGTCACCTATCGGGGACGTGACGGTGCCGGTCGGCACTTCATGTCGTGCGGTGTTCCACAGGGATCGGTCTTGGGACCGCTCCTGTGGAACATCGGCTACGACTGGGTGCTGAGAGGCGAACTCCCGTCGGGCGCCGACTTGACGTGTTACGCGGACGACACGCTTGTCACTGCCCGGGGGAGCTCGCACAGGGAGGCGACGTTGATAGCCACGGCTGCGGTGTCACAGGTGGTGAACCGCATCCGGCGCCTGGGCCTGGAGGTGGCCCTAAACAAGTCGGAGGCCATGGTGTTTCATGGCCCCCGACGTGCGCCGGCGCCGGGATCACACATCGTGGTCAGCGGGGCCCGGATAGCTGTCGAGTCCACCATGAAGTATCTGGGACTGGTGCTCGACAGCCGATGGGAATTCGGGCCCCACTTCCGGCGGCTGGCGCCCAAGCTGATGGGTGCAGCGGGCGCGCTTTCGACGTTGCTTCCCAACTTGGGGGGCCCGAGCGCCGCCTGTAGGCGGTTGTACGTGGGAATCGTGCGGTCCATGGCCCTGTACGGGGCCCCTGTTTGGGCGTTGGACATGACGGCCAGCACTCTCGCCATTCTGCGTAAACCGCAGAGGGCGATGGCCGTCAGAGTCGTCCGCGGGTATCGCACGATTTCCTACGAGGCGGCTTGCGTCCTGGCCGGATCCCCGCCCTGGGACCTAGAGGCGAAAGTACTCGCGTCATTATATCGATGGCGCGAGGAAGAGCGGGCACGGGGCTCGAAGCCGGCGCAGCGGCAGATCGCGCTGCGCCGAGAGGAGCTCCGTCAGGTCTTGGTGGCGGAATGGCGGCAAAGGCTTCTGCGCCCTACCGCCGGCCTCGCTACCGTCGAGGCGATCCGGCCAGTACTCGACGACTGGCTCGGGAGAAGGCACGGCTCCCTGTCGTTTAGGGTGACGCAGGTGCTGTCGGGGCACGGCTGCTTCGGCAAGTACCTGTGCCGCATAGACAGGGAGCCGGACGCTCGGTGCCACCACTGCGTCCATTGCGGGGAGGATACGGCGCAACACACGCTCGCCGAGTGTGTAGCTTGGGAGGAGCAGCGCCGTGTCCTCATAAATGAAGTGGGAGACGATCTGTCGCTGCCGGCCGTAGTGCGGAGGATGGTCGGTAGCGCAGAGTCGTGGGACGCAGTGGTGTCCTTCTGTGAGGACGTGATGTCGCAGAAGGAAACTGCGGAACGGGAGAGGGAGATCTCGACTCCCTTCCCCGGCCGCAGAAGGCGCACCGGGCGCAGGAGAAGGGCGGACAACGCCCTTTTCCAGCCCCCATGAATAGGTCCAGGGGCGAGGGACTTGGGGAAGTTCCCGCCCCCTATTCGATGGACCCGAGGTGGAGGCGCGCGCGGGTGTCGGCGCGCGCCTCTGAGGCGATGCACGGGGTAGTTAAACACCTCACTACCCCGTGCAGGAGACGAGGCCCGGACACACCGGGCCAGCACTAGTGTGGGGCTGCGGAAGAATTTGGATTCCCGCGGCCCCGCGCGCACGTGTGAGGAGACACCGGGGTGGTGGTTTTAGCCGGTAAGAATCCGGCACGCCCCTCCGCCTTTCCCCAGGCGGAGGTAGTCCATGAGGATTTCCCCACCCCGTAAAAAAAAAAAAAAAAAAAAAAAGAATATAATGTGAAAAAGTGATTCACATAATAGTCTAAGATCCGGTATTAGAAAAATATACCGTCATCTGTTAATTATATAACTATGTGTGTAGTTACAAACATACCTGGGCTTACAATTATATGACTACATTATATTATCGTAATAATTTGATTGACTTTTAAGTAGTCTAATTTTTTTCATTTCATTTTACTTAGGAGAACTCTAAAAAATATTTTGATCCTACCTACCTTCTTGCATGGTAAACACATAGATCGTACCTTCATATTGATGGGTAGAAAAAGTAAGTTGATTATTAAGTTATAGAAGAATACGCAATTATTTTTTACGTTTTAGTGCATAATTATTAATTTGTTTTGGAATAGTTTTTTTAGGCGGTTTTTTTTTGTTAAAATTTTTATTTTACCTTTACGATACCCTTTATCAAAGCGTCTACTCAAAATAGCACCGTCTAAACACCTACAAATATTGCATTTCATGCGTACCTTGCAGATAGTAATCGCTCATAATATTCCTAAAGGGACACAATTGGCTATTTGAAAAAAAAAATTAATGATTTTTTTTATGTATTTTAAAACGTTATTATTAATAATATTGATATTTAATGCAAAAAATTAAAAACATTTTTTATGAATTAATTATAAACAATTAAAAATTGATGAAATTTAAATAAAAATCACGTGACTATAAACGCGCCATGATTGGTCACCATAGTTGTGACGTCATAATGTTATAGCTATTCAATAACAGTACAGCGTTAAATGCTACACGTGACTAGACAATAATATTGAAAATTTATTGCTAAAATACGAGTTGTTAGTTCCGATTAGCTTTGTGTGATAAAGAATTTATTAAGGCAAAGTCTGATAATATTCCAGATGTTGATATATTTATGATAACTAATTTAAAAAAAATGACGTTCGGTTTAATTCTGCTGAAGTTAGAGGTGCCAAGGCATCAAGGTAAGTCTGTTAAAAAATAATATGATAAATGAAAACATTTAAGTATTTATTATATTATTTTGTTTTGGGATTATCACGGTGCACTACTTGAAACCATTTATTTCGACATTTGTCATCTTGGGGAACATTTAAAAACATTTTGTCACAAGTTTTTTTTGTAGTATTCGTACATAATGGTACAAAACAAGAACGATAACTTTTTAGGTTCGACATTTTTAATATAAATTTAAATATTTAACAATGACAACAAAATTAAATAGATCAAAACACTGTATTTATTATTTTTCTATCAACTGCAATGAGTGAAATCTAACATCATGACGTCACACACGCGCTCGGGTTTGTTCGGGAGTTATCGGCGTGTCTTCGGTACTGGATTCAAAAATTAATTTTTATTTTGAAATAACTTTTGAATTATTGCGAAAAAAAAATAAAAATAGTTTTGCTATAAAACAATATTATGATCTTTTCATTTATCACAAAAAAATTTTTTTTCAAATACCCAATTAAAATTATTATTTTTCATTGAGGATTTGTAACTAAAATGACGGTACTTTTTTTTACTTTTCTTCCGAACTAAGACTAGCGCGGTTCGTTGCTGCTTGTTGTAATTAATTAGAAATTATACTAAATCACAAAAGTACATTGAGTTTCACTAAAGAAATTCCATTCTTGTGCCTAAACACCCTTCAATATAAATTATTTTTGACGACACGCTGCCACATTACAAAATGATTTCTCTGTAACAAATAATATAATACAATGTATTAGAAATAAAGTATCTTGCACACCTATTTTCTCAAAAGCATTAAAGTAACACCACATTATTTATTACTCTACGGTAATTCAATGAAACATAACCGCGCTCTCAGACACTGCAATATGCAATAAGAGAGGACATTAAAAATGTCACGACTTGGATATCACACCGTGTGACACTCAACCATAAATATTACCGCTCTGTTGGAATATTATTATGGAAGATTTTATTATATGAAGATTTACACGAAGGAAAACTGAATCATTTTTATCTTCTCGTCAAAAGAGAGTTTTTCTTTTTGAAGCAAAACTTTTGTTATTTTTTTCTAATGCTGAGGAACACCAGACTAGCTGACGGCCCACTTATGCAGCTTACTAATACAGCTAAAGGTATGCAGTTTCTTATGGATGATGTTTGCGACGCTAGGGGCACCATGAACATACTACTGCCCCATAGGGCTACTGACCTGGATCACTAAAGCCGGAACACAGCACAAAGTTATTATGCTGGAATACTTATAGACCAAGGACCTGGCATACTTATAGACCAGGAGTCAGGGAGACCCGATGAAACAGTTAACCGCTGGAAGCCCGCCACTTAGTTAGGGACCAGAACCCGGATTATCCGGTCCGGGAGGCTGTCCCGCCAGCTGGTGAAAAATCTTGGAGAGCTTCTTCTTGTCGGTTCGTAGAGCGGAAGTGGACTTGGCGCAGTTTTCTATTATTGATTAGGGGCCCTTCCGTACTCCACTCCTGCTCAACACACAACCTGCAAGCATGGGTGTGAAATGCATGATTCTACTTTTTTTCCAGGTCTATCTCTAAAACTGTAGTACTTACTTACATTCCTTTTTTTAATATTACAACTATGAGCCGAAGAAAGAGAAATAACAAGTTTACATCAGTGGATCCCTCATCCACATTCAAAGTGGACTTCTGTAACGTTAGGGGCATCCATGCTAACTTAAATGCCATTCATCACCTTCTCAAAACATCGCAGCCAGCCTAACTGTTTTTGACGGAAACGCAAATATCTTCTCCGTCTGACACTGTATTTACAGTACCCCGGCTATAATCTTGAACATAAGGTAACTTGTAAGGCTGGGGTCTGTGCATACATTGAGGGAGACATTTGCTGTGTCGTCTTCACGGGTTCGAGGATAAGAATCACTTCATAATGTGGAATCGCATGGATTGTGGTAGTTTAACGAGGATTTACGCGTGCTTATACCGGTCCCATAGTAGGGGATGCGTAGGGACTGAGACAGCTCAGTTTTTAGACATGTTAATGATAAAGCTGACAGAGTTTTCGGGCAATATCCATCTGCGGAAGATATCGTTCTTGAAGATTTTAATGCTCATCATTCTGAATGGTTGGGCTCTCCGAGGACTGATGTGCCGGGAACTTGAATTTGCTCTCACGTATGAGTTCAATCAGACCCGTATACCGGACAGAGTGGACCATGAACCGTCATTGTTAGACCTTCTGCTGAAAACAAACCTGGAGAACTATCTGATTTCTGTTGGTGCTCCTTTAGGATCCCCGAAGTTTTTGCATCCTACCCATGGCAGCGGCTTTGTTTTTCTTCAGAAGATCCTGACATTTGCGCGAGCTCGGTAGCTGAAGTGGGAATGGAATTCTTACAGGGAATGGAATATTTTATTCCAAACTCTACAATACTTGTTGGCAGCTCGAGCCAGTCATGGTTCGATAGGTGTTGTTTTGAAGCTGTAAAGCTCAAGCAACAGGCTTATTGAGCCTGGATTACTGCGCGGTCACGTCGAGATCCAAGGCATTCCGTCCTCAAAAAGGGATACAATTCCATCTCCAGGTCTCTCAAGAAGACGTTGACGTTAGCGCGAGCTGGACCTCTGAGTGAAGCCCAAAGGCAAACGAGTCGATTGCCTTCAACGCCGAATCAGGTAGTGGCTGCTTGATGAAGTCAAGTCCCAGGAGTTCTCCTCTGCCATCGACGACTAGTGCGCCGGTGGTGAGGGCGAACTGGTTCAAGCTTACTGGGACAGGATTCAGGCAGCTATAGGTAGAGATAGGTGCTTGGCGAGTCCTAAGGGTGGACGCAAACAAGTTGTGTATCAAACGAACAGTAGTGTGTGTAACGTTTATTTTAAATAATGTAATGTATTTCTAACGGATTTTAGGCAAAAATATCTTTTTGTACTTCTTCTCCATATAAACATTAATTTTGCCAAATTTCATACTCCTCCGGCCGCGCAATTTTCGTGAAAAGGTTACAAAGTTTTCGCTTCACGTATTAATATAGATTTATAATTTACACAATGAAAAATATACACCTAATTTGCCTTTGGCCACAAACGCAGCATATGGTAGAACTCCAAGGAACTAACTACTAGAATCTTCTTTTAAATAGAGGCTATGTGTAGGATAAATAAGATAGGTGCTAAAATTATAACCTGTGATATTCTTCTGTGAATGGGCAATTTGAAAGAAAAAGGTCGATATGATTCATTGAAAGCACTTTTAGATTATTGATTGCATTGATTGTTTCTTTTGTGGGGAAAACTTTTGCTTGTAAAGGTGAAATACACCATTATAGTTCATAACTATTAACACAAGCGGTTGATTTTACAAACTCGGAAGATTTACTCAGCCAGAGTATTATTACTAGGCAAATATTACGCCTAGCTTATTTTGTATCAGCTACATACTTCCTTCTTATGTAAAAAAAGATATAGGAACATACATATAAGAATGTTGCTAAATTAGAATTTAGTTCTAAAATTTAGTTTTTTAATTACAAACATAAGGTGTGACTATGGTGAATCATATAATTGCGCACAAAATCAGTAACCTAAAAAGTAAAAACAGATATAAATAAGGAGTTGAAAAATCGAATTTATTCATGTAAGCAAGTTAGCTAGCTGTGTAGGTTAAAGGAAGTTAATTCACACATTTGTTAAATTTAAAAAAAGAAGGTCTATAATGCTTGCTAACTAGATGAACTTCGGTATAATTAAATTGTTTTAAAAGTCCCAAGACATTCCTGGAAATAAATATTACTTGAAAAACGGAAAATAAGTAAAAGCGAAAGTTCTTTAAAATCATTTCCTGTACTCAGTTTAATGTTTCGCTTACCTTTTAAAAAGGAAAAATATCGACAATCACCTCTTTGAACTAAGTTAAAGGTGAACGTTAACTGTAAAACGATAAGGGTCAGACCATCGACGTTGCCGCAGGAAAGTTTGGTCCAACTTAATTTCCCTTTGGCTAACTTCAGGGGAATCTCAGCTATAAATCTCGTCAATTTGTTGGGCCATACCATTAGAGTACATGAAGTGGATTCTCAATCTCACGTTTAGTGTACATAATATTTGGACTTATTTCTAAAATCTTAATTAGGTATCATAGCGGATATTTATAAAATTGAGGTTCTTTGTTTTGGAAATTAATCAAACAAATACGTGAATAAACAGCTAGAAGTTTGTAGTATTGACTCAAAATTAGACACTAGATTCCAATGTTTTGGATTTGACTGGAATAACACTTTTAGAACAAGATAGTAGCAAAGAGTAGCGTAATATTAACAACACAAATTATATATACTACTCTCTTATGTTACTGGCTACCGTTTGGACTCTGAGAATACAAATTTAACCAATTATCCCTTCATTACTTTAATATTTATCTGAAGACATCTATCCCCCGATTGATACGGTAGATAGGTTCCCGACAAAACCGTGGGAAATGAAATCTCTGATTTCGCTATGTAAAATCGTGTAAAATGAATAAGTGCCCATAATGTGCTAATTCAGTCGCCTTTTTAATTAAAAAGTCTTTAATTACCTACCTATTTTCTCCGTGAAGGGGCGAAGTAAGAATACTAACTCCTGCGTCTGGGATCAGCCTGTCGTAAAAGGCGACAAAACAACCCTAGCTACTATGTGGTAGGGTATCCGAACCCGTATGGATGGCAACCACTCTTGGTGTTAAGTATGCTGCCATAATAACCTTGTGTTATGTTTCGGCATAAGTGATCTAGGTTTCTGTACCCCTATGGGACATAAGCGTGTGCGCGGTGCCTCTGCAAATATTTAAAAGGCTTTGCAAACATTTAAAAGTGACGACTGATTACTATTATGTACGTTATCGGCCCGTATGCTGTTTCTCAGCCATAAAAAATATTTTCATAGACTTTTTACACATTAAAAAATAACAATAAAGAAATAAAAATCTGTGTGTGTCAGCTGCGACGCACGACTGGAGTTAAGAAACTTAAGAGTTTATTTAACTGAAATGGGTAAATTAAAAAATTAATGAAAATAATATACATATATAAAAAAGTTTTAAAACAGTTTTAAGTTCAACCTAATTACAACTATGGCACCTAGTAATAAGGTCACAAATCTCCAAAACATTATCTAATATTTACGATCATTCGTCATATAAAATGAGCAAAGCAATAAATTACTCTTGTCACTTAAAAATGAAAAGACATATGTTAAACAACATTTAATGTGCAATCAACCTTAAATTGTAACAAATAAAGTAATTTTTGCCTTGAGAGATACATCGTTTTGTTTGTTTAGTGTGTTCCAGTGCACGCGCACTAAAAACGTAACGAGGTCATTCATTAGTAGATTTTACTTTCACATTTTTCTCATACCGGGCGCCTTATATATGAAAATCGATTCTTAAGGAGTAAACTCCAAAAATATTCAATAACTTAAATTTGCAAATTTTAACTGCTGTACTTTTTCTGATGGAATTATACCTAGTCAGGTCATAAATTCTGTCACATGTTTAATGTAAAATAATTGTAACAAGTTTATTAATTATGTAACCATTCATATACCAAAATGAACTTAACAAAACATAGATTCTTATGACATTAAAGTTTATTCAAAATGACCTCCGTGATTTTGAATACAAGCCTTCAATCTGCGCGGCCAGTTGTCTATCGCAGCACGAACGAGGTCCATGTCAATATCGGCGGCTGCCTTAATCAAGGATGTCTTGAGTGACTCCAAATTGGGATGAGGCTTTGAGCACGCCTTTTCCTCCAAGTGTTGCCATATCTTGTAATCTAACGGATTCAAATCTGGACTGGAGGAGGGCCAGTCTTCGTGCCGGATGAAGTCGATTTCACGCGCCGCCAGCCAGTCTTGTGTGCTCTTCGCTCTATGAGCTGGCGCCGAATCTTGTTGGAATACCCAGTGCCTTTTATTGAACATGGTATGAGAAACAGGTTCCACAAGGTTCGTCAGGACTGTATTTTGATACACAACAGCATTCGTTTTTACACCTTTCTCACAAAAATGTACCTCTGTTAAGCCCCAATAAGAAACTCCCAACCATACCATGAGCGAGGATGGAAAATGACCTCGTTGGAGACGCGGAATACGGTTGCTCGCTTCTTCACTACTGTGTGCGTACACCTTATCATTTTGTTTGTTGTAGCTCTCTTCTACGGTAAACATTTTTTCATCCGAAAAAAGAATTTCCCGATATTTTTTTCCCGCGTACCGCTTCAACAAAGCGCGGCATCTCTTCAGTCTCAGGTCCATTAGACGAGCATTCAAACGATGTCCTGTTTTTCTTCGATATGCCCGAAGCCCTAAGTCTTCATTTAACACCCTTTTCACCGTGGTTCTGCTTAACCCCATCTGAAGGGCCAACAGTTTCTGCTTACGTTTGGGATTTCTTTGAATTCGTGCCTTCACAGCTTTTATCACTGCTGGAGTCCTAACAGACCGAGGGCGACCACTTCTTGACCTGTCATCTACACTAGAGTCTTCATTGTATCGTTTGATGGTACGATAAACGAATCTTTTGGTAATATTCAAATTTTTCAGTATGTTAAAATTTTGAATTGGCGCGTAACCGCAACGATGCAACGCAATAACTGCAACACGGTCTTCTTTAAGCGTCCACTCCATATTTAAAAATGAGTAAAATTCTAAAAGTTATACATTTTTATTTTCATGAACAATTCGAAATTCGAATTCAATAAACTTTTTTGTGGCCAGCATTCTAAAAGAAAAGTTTTTACTGTGTGACAATACTTATGACCTGACTAGGTATTTTCGTATTGCTCTTATTGTCAAAAAATCAACATCAGTTACTCATTAACGATGCAATCGTTTCCTTAACAGAAAGTATTTTAATTTATGTTTACAAAGAAAATCGTTGTTTTTTTAAGCGACTTTTTCATGTTTGAATATTTTTTATGTGTTTATATGTTTGTAGCATTACAAAAGCTGGAAAAATTGAAACAAGAACTTCAAAAAAGCTATAAAATTTATAATTTATCACTTCTAATACACAAACTTGTATTTTCAGTCAAAAATATGAGCTTTTAATTAACATCTTGCTTTCACATGAACTTATTTGTGTTTCGCATGTACATATTTGAGACATATTTGTACATATTTCGCATGTACATATTTCCCTAAATGTAATTTACGGAAGCGGGAGCACATGTGAGGCGCTAGTTACATCGTTTCACAGCTACGCGGGTTGGTGCGCACGCGACCCGCTCTGGGTAGAGCCCGTATAACGACAACGTATCGTTTACACAACCGTATCGTACTGAACTCACGTTTCAGAGCACTGCGGGCGTGACCCGTACGGGTCTTTCGCATACGGACAGCCCGTACGGTCTCCCGGATAGCTGTGAAGCCAGCCTAACAGTGTAAAAGCGAAATCATGTAAAACAGATACCGTGTAAATTGGAGAGTAGATGTAATCTTAATTAAACTGTTTTTTCATATTTATTTTAAATATGATTTTAATTTTTATGTATTGCAAAAAGCTGCATTGTAAACAAACACATGTATTAATGAAATTTTAATATTATAAACATGTATTACACAAAATATGGTAACATACACTTCTAAACTTATAATGTTCTACTATAGGCTCTTAAAATTAATGTAATTCTTACAAATAATTTACCACGTAATATCGATAACCTATCTATTTTAATGCTTTAACAACGATATTTTCGGTGTTTGGTTCCAAGGCACAGTAGTACGGTCGTTTAACCCGTAGCAGCATACTTGAGAAGGCGCCTCCTGTCAGGTAGACATGAGGGACAATTTTGAGGTAATTTTTCTATATCGTTTAGATACTGTCAAATATTAAATTGTACATTCTGTTATAACAAACGTTTGTAATTTTAACGATTCAGACTTCAATTCAAAAATTATTGTAAAAATCTACACACACCTCACGTCCGCTATTTAATTTAATGCTTTATAATGCATTAGGTGAATCATATATCCAGTATGGATTAACGAGTTATGGTCGCACCTTTAAGTCTTACATGAATAAAATACATAGACTGCAACATAAAATATTAAAAAATATTGTTTCCCTAAATATCAAACATAAATTTGCTGATGATGAAAGCAGTCTTTTTAAACACTGCAAGATTTTACCTGTAGAGATTCAATTTAAAAAAATGATACTCAAGGAAAACTTTTTTAATAAAAAAATACAAACTAAAATGAAGCACGCTGTATGTACTCGGGCCGCTGCTCAAAACCGGTTTGCTACCAGCGGCGCGAAGAATATGTACGGCAAGCGCACAACTACCTACTTAGTTCCAAGATTATTAAACGATTTACCAACAAATATAAGAGATAATATAACCCAAAAAAATATTAAAGCCTCACTTAAAAAATACTTTTTAGAGAAATTGTAGTCTAAATTTACTCAGTCATTTGAATGTGCGTAGACTTAAGTTTCGATGGCATTGTACAAACCTTAGTGGTTTTTTTGTGCTATTATTTTACTAAGCCAATGTAATAACTGTGAATTTGATAAATAAATTTAAAAAAAAATTTCAACGATTCTACGAGTACTTCAAGAATTATCTTTTATTTCGTCCTATCATTTAAAATTGCTTGTTGCTAGAATTTTTAATGCAATGCACATGCAAAATCATATGTTTGCAGTCAAAATAAACGCCGCCCCTCAAGGAAACAATTGCTCTAAGGCCACGTCTGGTCCATAGGGAAGCGTGGCCGGCCCTTTCTTATTGAATTACTTTGGCAGGGCACCGTGTCACGTCTTCGCGACGGTAACGTATTTATGAGCGGTTTTATTTGCGTTAGACGCAAACGTGGGTGGAAAGGGTGTTGAAGTAAGTTAATGTTGTAATGAAACGCGGTTTTGCGGAACGATTTTTGTGGTTGTTTTATAGATTGGTGAAATCGAATACTATAAGATATTTTCGAGTAAAAATCTTAAACTTGGAGTAGAGTTGTAAAAGTGTTGGAATTATTAAGTCCTTAAAAAACATGTAACAGCAGATAAAACGTCTACCAATATCAAAAATTTTCATAATCAACCACTTAATTAGGTATATCTTGTTTTCATTTTCTTTAATCTGATTCAGTTTAATGTGAATGATTCAATATGTATTTGTAAAAACAGAAGAAAACAATATAAATAACAACCAGTAACGTCACACATACACACATGGTATACTGTACATGATGTCTGTAACACCACCACCTATATTGAGATGAAAAAGATTTGGTAAAAATGTTGTTTTTACGGAAGTGCTGATCACTTTTAATACTTAATCCCGGAAGGAAAAAACAAATGTAGTCCAGTTTCCCTGTTGCCTGTAAACAATCAAAGAGTCTATTTTTAGACGTGAAAAAAGCTCTTCACACCTTACGTGGTATGAAGATATCCATTACTGAAAAACCATGAAGATATTACATCGATTTACTAAATACATATTTATGAACGGCAAACATTATTGACAGCAGAAGTAAAAAATTATCCAAAACAATTAAAAAGGTAAATAAAGATTTTAGCTACTCCAGCAGCCTTGGCAATCAATTGTTTCTCCAATCTCCCTCTCCTCTCCAAAATCGGTTTACTTTTACTAAAGGGAAAAGTACTAAGTACATTAACTAAATTCAAACTCGTTCTAAAAGTGTATATAAACTAAGGGTATATCACTGAAATATGACAGAAAATTTGTTAAATAAACTGCGCTTATAATCAAAAGCCCTTTTGTTTAATCAGATAATTGCGAGCGATAATACGACATAAAAGCGGGTAAATTGATATAAATTAGCTAAATTTTGTCAAGTATTCCTTTAGATTATTGAATAGCGCAGCGTTGACTTTAATTATGTTCTTCTGACCCTTAACTTTGGGGTATCGTATTTTGTGAAAAGGGTTTAAGGTATGCAGGTCGTTTGGGATAAATAGGAATATAGATAACGCTTAATTATTCACGAAATTAATAAATGAAACTGAAAATGAATACTTCACTGGTTATTTATCTTGATTATTTATAGAGATAAGTTTATCAAAGGGATATATGTATATATATATATATATATATATATATATATATATATATATATATATATATATATATATATATATATATATATATATATATATATATATATATATATATATATATATATATATAATATTATTTATTTGTTTCAGTCTGGATGGTCCGAATAAATCAAACAAATTTGTTTCTGTAAAAATAACAGAAACGACAATTAAAGTTGATTACTCGTCTCTCATAACTCTTGCTTTTCTATCTATTAATTAAATTATTTAAATCAAATCTGTAACGTAATAACGTAAATATTGTTTACTTTTTTGTAGGCAAATGTCATGTGTCACACTTCTATGACACATGACATTAAGCGCGTTAAATCAAAAGGGATTATGTCCTGGTTACACAACCTAACCATAATACAATAACATTAAAGAGATGATATTCTCTTTACATCTCCCCTCCACGATATGAAAATTGCATAATTTTTCAATCAGCTTCAACTTCAAACATTGGAATTAGTTTTGTCACGTGGAATAGACTCGTGTCTTGATTTCTTTTTCCAGTTTTTATTTTATAAATTGAGTTTGAAATTTTTTCTTCTATTATATATGGGCCGATTCTTAGTTCTTCTAGCTTTTTCCTATTGAGTTTGTTTCCATTCTCTATGAATACCATATCTCCTTCGTTAAATTCATGGTGTCTTCTGTTTCTATTAAATAAACTTTCGTTATACTTATGTGATCTCTGTGTTCTTTCTAATGCTAATTATATGCTAATTATAAACAAAAAAGAAGGTAGTTTACAATTTCTGATCCATATATGTGTTTGATACAATTATTCTTTTAAAATAAGTAAAGTAATATTCTTACAATATTTTAGTGTTAAAACGGATATAACAGTGGATTCTAGCTCATAAAGTGTTATCTCGTATTTCTGTTAAGTGTAAAACACAAATTTAATCTACCGCAAAATTAACGGCCAACCTTTCATATTATAGTGAAATATAAACAAGCACTAAATATGCCAACCGAAAGATGTGGTACATGTAAAAAATTTATGTCGTCTACAGACGATATTAGATGCATTAAATGTGGACTGCTCCAACATAGACTCTGTGTTGATCTTCCAATAAAAGGAAAGGTACCAAATTCCTGGCGGTGTCCAGCTTGTGAATCTAGCAGTTCCTTAGAGGACGCTCCCATGTCTTCGCAAGCTTGTATTAAAATTATGGAGAATGAATCCCCGGACCTTTCTACTATATTGGGGGAAATACGTGCAATGCGTCAAGACTTCTTAGAGTTTCGACACGAAATTAAGACTCTAAAAGCCACGGTTCAATCTTTCAACTCTCGTATTGGCAGTCTCGAGACCCGAATGAATGAGCTGGAAGACGCTGTTTCAGAGCAAAGCGTAGCACAAGTTCTAATTGAAAAGGTGACAGACCAGTTAAGGGCGGAAATTAATGACCGGGACCAAGAACTCTTGGCAAATGACTTCGAAATTCAAAATATTCCCGAACTGTGCAATGAGAACGTTCACGACGTGGTTATTTCCGTTGCCACTAAGTTAGGTGTTAATTTAGAAACCCGCGACATTGTCTACGTAGAACGCGTCGGCAGCCCTTTGAATTCGAGAGCGGAGGAATCCCGACCGAGAGTCCTCGTAGTCCGCCTGGCTCGACGCCATATACGCAATGAGCTCTTAAAGAAAGCTCGAACCAATCGCGTTATTCATACTGGAGACCTCGGATTCCCTGGAAATTCTACCCGTTTTTATATTAACGAACGCCTGACAAGGACTAACAGAAGACTGTTTAAGGTGACACGCGACGTGGCCCGTCGGAACGGCTGGCAGTATACCTGGACCACACGTGGACAAGTTCTATGTAGGCGCAAACCTGGGGAAGCTGTGCTCAGGATCCGAAACCTGGACGATATCAATAACAACATTGGATCTTGTGATACCCTGTAAATCATTAACTGTGTTTTGTCGCACATCTTTTACCATTACCATTGTTGATGACCTGTTGGCGCCTGTAGGGGTCGCGGGTTTGATTTCCATCCAGAGTCTTGGTGTTTATGTGTAATTATTTGCAATGGAGGGTTATAATTGATATGTCGGTTAATAAGTGATATGTCGGTTTTGTACCCATGGCACATGTACACTCTGCTGCTTACTTTAACTATATATGTGTATATACATGTGTGTGTGTATATGTATGTATATGTATGTATGTATATATATGTATGTGTATGTATAAGTATTTATCTAATGTTAGACTAGATTTTATAAATTTATAACTATATACTTCCATGTATATACTTAAAACATTTTGTTACTCTAATCAAATTTGCAAAAAAGGAAAAAAACTAATCATCAATTTCTACAATACGCCTATACAAAATAAATATTAAAATTTAATAAAATTAGTATTGAAAAGTGCTTGAATTCTTAAAAGTGCTGTATTTATTATTGTCATTAGTTTATTCTGTATGTAACTTATTATTTCTATAATATTTATAATACACAATTACATACCATTTTAAATGGTATTGTATATTATAATTTAATATCATATACATTTCTTTGCCTTAATTATATTATTGATATAATATGTATTATATTTTTGATATACCTATTAATTTTATATTTAAATAAAATGGAATTTAAAGAAAAAGTTTTCACTAATTTCACAAATAATTATAAAGACTAAATCATAATGTTAGCATAAAATCCTAACCATTATTTATTAATTGCAACAGTATATGGAATATGCTATCATGCTTTTTCGTAGTGCTATTTTGTTAGTTTTTTTTCTGTTTGATTGTTTTTTTATTCTTGTATCTTTTAATTTAATAGTAAAAAACACTCTTAATTAATTTGTAAAGAGAATAATAATTTTAACACTTGGGTCAACTAAGGTTAGAGTAGAATAGAGGTTGGCACTGAAAATCAGCGCCGTGTCGAAACTTCGATACGGCATAATGCTGAGTGCAAACCTTATTGGTGGAGGGACGGCGAATATTGGCGAAAATATGTACTCTATTTGGTAACTTTTATACTTGCTTGTGTTTTATGATAATTTTTCTGTATTCGTCATTCTTGATCACCAATAAAATATCTTTTTTTCTTTCTTTTTAACTCTTCTGGTATGTTACTGGTGTCTGTGCCATATAATAGATACTCTGGTGTAAATCCCGTTATTGTATGTTCTAGTATATTATACTTATTCACACATTCTCTCGCTATCGATGTCCATGCTCTATTCTTTTTCTCTTCGTTTATTTTACATCTTATTTTATTTACTAATGTCTGATTCAGTCTTTCATTCAGACCATTAGAAAATGGTGCATTTATTGCAGTAAAAATTAATTGCACTCCTTTATTTTTTAAATAATCTTTAAATTCTTTCGAATTTATTCCAGGATATTGGTCCGTTAAGATTGTTCCGATGTTTTCTATGTCTAACACAGTTTGAATTAGTTTTATAAAATCAGCGGCGTTTTGAGTTCTTGATGTTGAAATGAACGCATATCTCGTGAAATGATCAACAAGTAAATGAATATATTTTTTTGTTGATCTAGTGCTTCCAAATCCTCCAATTGTATCTATGGACATAATTTCGAAAGCTTTGGTCGCTGGTCCTAATTGTGACATTGAGCCGAATTTATGTTGCCCTCTTGACTTATTCTTAATACATATATAACATTCTTTACAAATTTTTTTTATATTCTTCACTAAATTTTTAGCAGTATAATATGGACATATTTTCATTTGTGTTTGTGTTATTCCTGTGTGACACCATTCCTTGTGTATTTTATTAATTAAATCAATACTGAATTTTTCTGATAATATGATTTTCTCTCTTTTCTTCACTTTTTTATAATATATTCCGTTTTTCTCTATTAATTTTTCTTTTTTATTCTGTAATAGTATATTATTCATCTGATCTAATTTTATTTCATCTATTTCAATAAAATTTACCATTTTTAATAAATCCTCTTCTTCTGTATTTGATTCTAGAACAGGGTTTCTACTCAAGCAGTCCGCTTCTTTATTATCTTTACCTGGGACGTATATAATTTTAAAATCGTATTGAGATAGATAGTGACTTAGATCGCCCAATTCTTCGTCTGTTCGTGCTTTTATATTCATATTTTCCAGTGGTTTGTGGTCAGAGTATATTTCGAAGTATCTCCCTATCAGCCAGTGTTGCCAGTACTTTATTGCCTCTTTTATAGCTAAGCATTCAAGATAAATAGCTTTTTTTCTTTTTTGCGTTTCATTAAGTTTCTTTGAGAAGTAGGCCACAGGTTTTTCTTTTCCATCCTCTTGTGTTTGTTTTAGTATTGCGCCTATACCTTCAAGTGATGCATCTGTATATATCTTGATTGGAAGGTCTTTGTCGAATATCTCCAACACTGGTTGGGAACATAGCATTTCTTTTATCTTTCTGAAAGATTTTTCACAATCCTCTGTCCATATAAATTTTACATTTTTTTTTTTAATAGTTGATGTAATGGATCTAGTAATATTGAGCTCTTTTCTATATATTCATGGTAAAAATTTATTTTCCCCAGAAATTGTCTAATTTGCTTTTGTGTAGTAGGAATTGGGAAATTTTTTATTGACGTTATGTTGTCTTTCAACGGTTTAACCGTATTTTCTCCTATTACATGTCCTAAATATCTAACCGAACTAGCAGCGAATGTACACTTTTTAAATTTTAACCTGAGTCCTTCTTTTTTTATTGCATTTAATAATTTTTCAATATGATTTAGATGTTCTTCAAACGTCGGTGAGTGTATTAAGATATCGTCTATATAGTTCACTGAAAATTCAGTTAGTCCATATTTTCTTAATATGCTACTCAGAATTCGTTGAAATATAGCTGGAGACGTTTTTAAGCCAAACGGTAGACATGTCCATTGATAGTGACCATCTTGTGTTACAAATCCCGTCTTCCTCCTATCCTCAATTCTTAGTGGTATTGACCAAAAAGCTGAGTTAATGTCCAGTGTCGTAAAGTATTTACAATTTCTGGCTCTTATTATTATATCATCTATTAAAGGGAATGGTTGTGCCTGAGGGACAATGTTTTTATTTAAATCTCTAAAGTCTATGCACAGACGTGTCTTTCCTTCATTTTTCTTATATGCTAGTGTGACGGGTGCAGCAAAAGGACTATAAGATTCTTCGATTAAATTCTTCTCTAGTAAGTTGGCTATTTGTTTCTCTATTTCTTTTTTGTCTTTTATATTACATCTATAGGGTCTTTTACTGCAGTATTTCTCCACTATTAAGTCAATTCTAGCTTCATATTCGTTAACAGTCCCAATATCATACTTGTCTTTCGCAAACACTGATTTGTTTTTATCTATCAATTTTTCTATCTTCATTTTTTTATCTTTATCTAAATGTTCTATATTTGTTTGAAATTCTTCTGTTTCCACGTGTTCATTAAAATTAATTGAACAATTTGTAACTTCACTTAATGTTATCTCTGGTTTTTCTAACTTTTTCTCTATTTTCTGTGAGATTTCTAAATTTTCATTCAACCTCAACTTAAACATAGGAATTAAGTCTAATCCTATTATAAAATCTTCAAAATCCTCTCTTTCAACTACATATACCTAGTCAGGTCATAAATTCTGTCACATGTTTAATGTAAAATAATTGTAACAAGTTTATTAATTATGTAACCATTCATATACCAAAATGAACTTAACAAAACATAGATTCTTATGACATTAAAGTTTATTCAAAATGACCTCCGTGATTTTGAATACAAGCCTTCAATCTGCGCGGCCAGTTGTCTATCGCAGCACGAACGAGGTCCATGTCAATATCGACGGCTGCCTTAATCAAGGATGTCTTGAGTGACTCCAAATTGGGATGAGGCTTTGAGCACGCCTTTTCCTCCAAGTGTTGCCATATCTTGTAATCTAACGGATTCAAATCTGGACTGGAGGAGGTCCAGTCTTCGTGCCGGATGAAGTCGATTTCACGCGCCGCCAGCCAGTCTTGTGTGCTCTTCGCTCTATGAGCTGGCGCCGAATCTTGTTGGAATACCCAGTGCCTGTTATTGAACATGGTATGAGAAACAGGTTCCACAAGGTTCGTCAGGACTGTATTTTGATACATAACAGCATTCGTTTTTACACCTTTCTCACAAAAATGTACCTCTGTTAAGCCCGAATAAGAAACTCCCGACCATACCATGAGCGAGGATGGAAAATGACCTCGTTGGACACGCGGAATACGGTTGCTCGCTTCTTCACTACTGTGTGCGTACACCTTATCATTTTGTTTGTTGTAGCTCTCTTCTACGGTAAACATTTTTTCATCCGAAAAAAGAATTTCCCGATATTTTTTTCCCGCGTACCGCTTCAACAAAGCGCGGCATCTCTTCAGTCTCAGGTCCATTAGACGAGCATTCAAACGATGTCCTGTTTTTCTTCGATATGCCCGAAGCCCTAAGTCTTCATTTAACACCCTTTTCACTGTGGTTCTGCTTAACCCCATCTGAAAGGGCCAACAGTTTCTGCTTACGTTTGGGATTTCTTTGAATTCTTGCCTTCACAGCTTTTATCACTGCTGGAGTCCTAACAGACCGAGGGCGACCACTTCTTGACCTGTCATCTATACTAGAGTCTTCATTGTATCGTTTGATGGTACGATAAACGAATCTTTTGGTAATATTCAAATTTTTCAGTATGTTAAAAATTTGAATTGGCGCGTAACCGCAACGATGCAACGCAATAACTGCAACACGGTCTTCTTTAAGCGTCCACTCCATATTTAAAAATGAGTAAAATTTTAAAAGTTATACATTTTTATTTTCATGAACAATTCGAAATTCGAATTCAATAAACTTTTTTATGGCCAGCATTCTAAAAGAAAAGTTTTTACTGTGTGACAATACTTATGACCTGACTAGGTATATCTACTATTTTTTCTATATCAAATATTTTTATTCTTATTCTTACCAATCCATTTGTCTGATTCACACCATTGACAGACCTCAAGAATATCTTGTTTAAATCTTCTCTATTCTCTTTTATTTTTATCCATTTCGAGTTTATCAAGGATACTTGAGAACCTGGATCATATGTTCCCATTATCTCTATCTGATTCTCAACTAGTAGCTTAAGTCTGATCAATGGTGTGACTATTAGTTTTTTTTCTCTGTATTTAAATTTACTTCTATTACTGAATTGCTTCCTATAGCTTTAGGTTTCTCTTTTTTCTCTAGTTTAAACCAGCATTTTTCTTCTGGATGATATCTTATACCTTTACCCATGTTTTCACATGTCATACATGGTTTCTTTTCTTCATTTCTGAATTTATGTTCTGGTTTACCTTCTTTTTTAAATGTTTTCTTTTTATTTATTATCCCTTCAAGCTTCTGTAATTCATTTATTAAATCTTTTGTATTTTCTATTTCATCTCTGGCGATCTTCTCTCTAATAAATTCTGGCAACCCAAATGCAATTCTATCTATCATTGTATCAGCGTCCATGTCCTTATTTATTTCTAATAATAATCGTTCTTTCTTTATTGCATATTGTACTATTGAACCTTCTTTGTATTTAAAATAATGAGCATATGTCCTGCTACTCCATCCCTTACCTGAAAAGGTTTCTATTAATATCTGTTTCCACGTATTCCAATTGTTTTCATGTTCTCCTTTTATTACAGTAGAAGTATACCAATCTTGGCAAGTTGCATCTAAAAATATTCTTAATAATTCTATTTTAGTTTTATCTTTTTCTATTTTAAATCTTCCACACTCTTTTTCGAATATATGTAACCATTGTCTAACATTAGATGTTTTATAATAAAATTTTTCTAATACAAATTTATCTACAATATGTTTTAAGTTTTTTTCTTCTTCGTGTTTTTCTGATTTTTCAATTAATTTTTCTAATATTTTTTCCAAGCTCGAGTTTTCTTTAATATTCTCTTGAAGTGTTTGTTTTAAATATTTCCCTCCAAACTGGATATTTCCTTCATCATCTAAATATATCTTTTCTAATTCTTTTGAAATTTTTATCCATATTTTTAACTCATCATGCCTTTTTCCTAATGAATTTTTTACCTTTTTGAAAGTCTCCGTCTTTGTCAACTCTTCATGATAATCTGCATACATGAGGTCATCTGGTATAACATATTTTTCCCCTTGTTCTGTGACAATTGAGGTTACAGCTACTACTGTAGTTTTACAGTCCTTTGGAGAAGCCACAGCTCTGAACTCGAATTGCAATTTCATTTTGTGACGAAAATTGTCGTTTTATAATATTATTTATTTGTTTCAGTCTGGATGGTCCGAATAAATCAAACAAATTTGTTTCTGTAAAAATAACAGAAACGACAATTAAAGTTGATTACTCGTCTCTCATAACTCTTGCTTTTCTATCTATTAATTAAATTATTTAAATCAAATCTGTAACGTAATAACGTAAATATTGTTTACTTTTTTGTAGGCAAATGTCATGTGTCACACTTCTATGACACATGACATTAAGCGCGTTAAATCAAAAGGGATTATGTCCTGGTTACACAACCTAACCATAATACAATAACATTAAAGAGATGATATTCTCTTTACATATATGTATATATATATATATATATATATATATATATATATACCTAGTCAGGTCATAAGTATTGTCACACAGTAAAAACTTTTTTTTTAGAATGCTGGCCACAAAAAAGTTTATTGAATTAGAATTTCGAATTGTTCATGAAAATAAAAATGTATAACTTTTAGAATTTTAGTCATTTTTAAATATGGAGTGGACGCTTAAAGAAGACCGTGTTGCAGTTATTGCGTTGCATCGTTGCGGTTACGCGCCAATTCAAATTTTTAACATACTGAAAAATTTGAATATTACCAAAAGATTCGTTTATCGTACCATCAAACGATACAATGAAGACTCTAGTGTAGATGACAGGTCAAGAAGTGGTCGCCCTCGGTCTGTTAGGACTCCAGCAGTGATAAAAGCTGTGAAGGCACGAATTCAAAGAAATCCCAAACGTAAGCAGAAACTGTTGGCCCTTCAGATGGGGTTAAGCAGAACCACGGTGAAAAGGGTGTTAAATGAAGACTTAGGGCTTCGGGCATATCGAAGAAAAACAGGACATCGTTTGAATGCTCGTCTAATGGACCTGAGACTGAAGAGATGCCGCGCTTTGTTGAAGCGGTACGCGGGAAAAAATATCGGGAAATTCTTTTTTCGGATGAAAAAATGTTTACCGTAGAAGAGAGCTACAACAAACAAAATGATAAGGTGTACGCACACAGTAGTGAAGAAGCAAGCAACCGTATTCCGCGTGTCCAACGAGGTCATTTTCCATCCTCGCTCATGGTATGGTTAGGAGTTTCTTATTGGGGCTTAACAGAGGTACATTTTTGTGAGAAAGGTGTAAAAACAAATGCTGTTGTGTATCAAAATACAGTCCTGACGAACCTTGTGGAACCTGTTTCTCATACCATGTTCAATAACAGGCACTGGGTATTCCAACAAGATTCGAGGCCAGCTCATAGAGCGAAGAGCACACAAGACTGGCTGGCGGCGCGTGAAATCGACTTCATCCGGCACGAAGACTGGCCCTCCTCCAGTCCAGATTTGAATCCGTTAGATTACAAGATATGACAACACTTGGAGGAAAAGGCGTGCTCAAAGCCTCATCCCAATTTGGAGTGACTCAAGACATCCTTGATTAAGGCAGCCGCCGATATTGACATGGACCTCGTTCGTGCTGCGATAGACAACTGGCCGCGCAGATTGAAGGCTTGTATTCAAAATCACGGAGGTCATTTTGAATAAACTTTAATGTCATAAGAATCTATGTTTTGTTAAGTTCATTTTGGTATATGAATGGTTACATAATTAATAAACTTGTTACAATTATTTTACATTAAACATGTGACAGAATTTATGACCTGACTAGGTATATATATATATATAAATGAATGTTTGTCTGTATGTCCTTTATAGAATCGTAAACTATGCATTTGTTATCAAATGCATAGTTTGATGACATAATTGTCATGATCTTCAGCAAAGTGTTGTGCATGAGCCCACAAAAGTTTCTGAGTTGGTACGACCAATCTTTGACAGATGGCGCCACTATCATTCCAATGAATTTCATTTATTGCCCTGACAGTTGAACGTAAGAATTTATGTACATTGTGAAATTAAAATCCATCTTTTAATATTATGGATGTATTGAAAAAGTTTTTCATCTTTGCATAAAAACTCTTTCCTTTATGTTACGAACATATTTATCATAGCCAGCTTGATTCGATAATAAAATATTAGTGAAAACGTACTGTTGCCACGTATCCCCATGATTCCGACAGATATGCCATTCTAATTCAAACGTTTCCAGTTCTCGGTGTGACTCGCTTTCGCAATAACTATCAACCAAGCACAAGGATAATTGTTGCAAGTCTGTGGATTAAATTTGGAGAATCCATGCTTCTGACATGGGCACCTCTATGTGGTAAATTACGACGTGATAAATGTAACAACGTCACCAGAGTCGACATTCTATTCTACGACGACGACGATGATGATGATGTTTCGTCCATCTAATAAAAATTTTCTGCGGTTCGAGAGTCTTCACGACTCGAAGAATATACTGAGGAGGAGCTTCTTCAGTCACGACCATCAAAACGACAAAAAATATATAAAAAACCGTCAATATAAGAAAAGGATTGCTCTTAATTATTATAGTTTATACAAAAAAAATTTTTTTTTAATAAATTTAATGTTTTTTTCATAATTTGTCTGGTTCATTTATTTATTTTATATCTCAGTAATTTCCTGAACAATCTTACTTCCGTTTTAACGGGTGTGCATACAACCGTACGAGCGGCTAAATCGAAACGGGGCACGGACTTGGCGACTTTGCGGCTCGCCAGAGGTCGTAATTTATGTCGAAAATAAAAAATAAAATAAAAAAATAAATTATAGGTCTGAACACGCTCTACAAGTTTGATATTAAATGATTTTTCGATATTTATCACGAGAAAAGAGAAAATAGCAAAAAACCCATTCTACCTACATTTTTGAGTTTTTCGATCGATATCTCAATAACGATGAACGATAGGTAAAAAAGTAAATGACATATCTCAACGGAAAACCGAGTTATTGTAAAAAAACTGAATGCAAACCTTTTTTCAAGATGGCGGAAAATGCACATAGGAAATCTTGGTCGACAATTTGAACTTAAACTTTTCTAGGGTCCCCCCAAGTCATATCCAAAATTCAGCTTTCTCGGTTCGTTTGCATTTCTGAGCCGTTTTTTCCGACGTAGTGACTGGACTAATTCAACATTTGTGTAATGTCTTTCCTTCAAATTTATTTTAGTAAGTAACGTAGTAACGCGCGCAGGGTACAGCTAGTTCATTATATAATAAATATGACAATTATTCTGATAGCTTACATACAGTAAGGAGATGAGTTTTTCTTTCAATGGTTTGAATGTTTGACTACCTTACGTGCATACAATAGCAGCCTATAATATTTTATCGCTGGCCTCGGACCTCCTAATAGAGTAAACGGACAATACTCGCCACGCTTTTCCAAGGTGTATTGACGGGTTACACATATCGGTGATTTCGGTGTGTAGGTTTCCTTACAATGCTTTCATTTTCTGTCGGCAAGTGGCAATTATGCTATAATACGCACAATAAGCGAGAAAAAATGCCCAAGCGCTGGAGCGCTTATGCTGGAGCATAAGTAACCGGTTCCAGTAGCCTTTTGTTTTAAAATGGGAAAATCCTTAGCCAATATCTCGCGGGGCAGTGGTTCAACGGTGGTTATGTAGGACTCCCCTGGCAGTCTACTCACTAAAAACTCAGCACCAATCTACGCGATACAAAAGTAGGAGGCATTGCAGGGCCAGTCTCGCGACTATTTACTGTTATTTCTCTCCTACAAAGTCCTTGAGCCTGGAGCTTAAAGCGTTTGCCGAAGAAGGTGAGGATATCGTCGCCTGTTGCATCCAGTGCGTTTTAAACGCATGAGAGGCAACCCGGCATCTCTCTCCTTCTCTCTTTCAACGGCCTCCTTTCGCGAGATAACTTCCTCGCAGAAGGAAGGCACTGCTACCATTCCCCTCTCGTTTTCGATCATCTCTTGCGCAAGACTTGGCAGTGAGATATAGTGCCCAACTGTGGTCTGTAAGTCCTGCCTCTGTGACTCCCATGCGCTACACTCGAACACGGTGTACTCAAAAGTATCTATTTGTGCCTCGCATTCGTGGCAAACAGGTGTTGGCTCACGTCTTACAATTTGATGCAGGTGCTTGCCAAAATAACCATGGCCAGTAAGTACCTGCACCAGCCTGTACGTTAAGATTTCGTGTTCTCTTGAGATCTACATACTCATTCAGCACGGGAATTGCTTCAACTGTGTGCCTCCCAGATACTGGTGGGCCCAAAATCTCTAGCCACTTACACATCAGGGTCTTGTTTGCGCTAGCCGAGATCCTCTGCATCTCCATTGGCCACAGCTTTTGGCCCTGCTCCGCAGCCTATTTCCGAGCTTGAATGTTGCTGCAATGACATCCGCTTGTAACTCCCAGCGTGGGTCGCTGGCCAACAACGTTGCCCCTCTCCATGACACCGTACGACATGCCCTTGCAGCTCTGATGGCAATCACTCGCTGCGGCTGTCGGGGCAAAGGTATTGTCTTTACCTTAATTGCGATTAATTCAAGACGGAAGCTATTCAATAATCGCAAACTAGCATTTTGTCAATGTTCCAGCAACTAATAGAACAATTCGAATAAATTCCAAGAAAAGCTTCATCACGCTTTCAAGCTTGAGTATTGCAATTCTTTTATTCTTTATTTAACTTTATATATATTTGCTTCTGTGAAAATATGCCCGTCATTCCTGAATTTGGAATGTAAATTCAAAATCTGGCGTCTCGTCTATTGCTCACCGTACATGCCTTCATGCTCACTACTACAGTTGGGCTAAGTCGTTATTCCTCCGATCCCCACCATGGGACCTCGAGGCCCGGGTCCTGGCGCTGTTGTACCAGTGGCGCCGGGACGCGGCCGAGCGTGGCTCTCGCCCCGCGCCTCGCGAAGTTGAGGCAAAGCGGGCGGAGCTACGCGACGTGGTGCTCATGGTGGAGTGGAAGGAGCGCCTCGCGCACCCCAGCGCGGGCCTCGCCACCATCGAAGCGGTGAGGCCCGTCCTGGCTGAATGGTTGGAAAGGCGCCACGGCGCCCTGACCTTCCGCCTGACGCAGGTTCTCTCGGGGCATGGTTGCTTCGGGAGGTACCTGTGTCGCATAGGGCGGGAGATGACGTCAGGGTGCCACCACTGTGGCGCGGGCGACGAGGAGGACACGGTGAACCACACTGTCGCCGTGTGCCCTGCGTGGCGCGAGGAGCGCCGCGCCCTCGTCGTCCAAATCGGCGTGGACCTGTCGCTCCCGGCCCTGGTTCTGTCCATGGTCGGGGGCGATCCTGGATGGACGGCCGTCGCCTCCTTCTGCGAGGCAGTCATGTCCGCAAAGGAGGCGGCGGAGCGGGAGCGGGAGTCAACCACCACACTCCCCTCCCGCCAACGCAGGCCACGCCGGCGGCGCCGGAGGGCCAGTAACGACCTCCGGCCGCCGTAAAAAGCGGCCGCGGGCGGCCCCTCGGGGGAGGACCCGCCGCCCGCACTATTACCGCGAGGGTGAGGGCTGCGTGCTGTTCCGCGGCCCCCCTCAACTCCTAGAGTTGTTAGGAGAGCGCCGGGGGGACGAAACCCTGACCCCCTGGCGCCAACACTTTAGAAGGGGCCCGCCTCAAGACAAAGGGCGGGCCGGCGCCGGCCCGGGCCACGAGATCGGCAGGCCATATATCCGTGGGCCCGGGCGTAGGCGATAGGAGAACAGCGGGGTTTTTTAGTGGGTAGTCGGAAAAATCCCGGAGTCCCACATATCCCTCGGTCCCCCCGGGCCGGGGGAACCCGTCAAGAGAGGTTTTTCCCCGAGACCAAAAAAAAAAAAAAAAAAAAAAAAGTCGTTATTCCTCTAAGAAATATATCTTGCTCGCCTTAGTGAACATCTAGTTTAGCTTACGTGACGTTTCTAGAGTACGAAATAAGTTTTTTGCTGACTGTACTAAACCAAACAAAAGTGATGTAGTATCACTTTGGCCTTGCAATATTATGATATAGGAAGATAGATTTAATAATTTAGTGTGTCATGGCGTTTTAATAAAAAGTCAAAAGATATTAACTCT
Organism: Malacosoma neustria; assembly: GCA_963693495.1. Lineage (NCBI taxonomy): Eukaryota > Metazoa > Arthropoda > Insecta > Lepidoptera > Lasiocampidae > Malacosoma > Malacosoma neustria. Next base: position 4,203,441 of record OY856379.1, on the reverse strand, counting down.
ATTTATGATATTTTTGATAGCTTGAATTCAGCTGCTAGGCGTTTGCCTGTCGGCTGATGGCTGCCAACCTCGAAGAAATTTGATATCGCTTTTCTTAAATGCCCTCATATTTTAATGCGATGTCCATATTAGATGAAAGCATAAATTTTCTTGAGAACTGTTTGGTAAAAGATAGAAGAATACGCAGCTGATGACAGTATTTATAATTTTATAGTAACTTTTTTTTATTCTCTGCTTTGCATAATTATTGACTTAGGCGGAGATGACTAGGACCTCTCCAATTATAAGATACCTGTGGGTAAGTAGGTTAGGTATCTGAATCCCGTTTGAAAGAAGGTTTTGACTCCTGACTAGGGAATAACTAACGTGAACATTTTCTCAACATATTGAACAGACAGTGTAATATCATAATACCATGCAGTTAATAGATATCAATGTCTTGAAGTAATCATCAAAAAAATTGCTTATGTAACTTTGCCCATCTAGTAATAGGCAATAATGTTTAAAATGTAAATATATGTTACTTACATTTATGATCAAACTTGAAAAGCTCAAATAGCAATATCAAAGGTCAATTTAAAACTTTTTTATATACGACCTGACTATTGTATCGCGAAAGTCAAGTTCTGTCTGTTAGACAAATATTTATTCTTTGCACAATATTAAAATAGTACACCCAAGTACTAATGCCTTATTTAAATTAGATATATCGAGTAGAAGGAGACTCAGACCCTATAATACACTTATAACTAGAACATCGTTTGCTAAGAAATATAACTCAGTATTCAGCTCATTATTTTATGACAAAGTTGATAAAGAAATTTACATTAAATAAATTTCAAATTAAAAATAAATTAAAGTCTTAGGCTATTAAAAATGGACTATTCTAGACAAGATAGAAAATTTTATTCATATTGGAGCATAATACATATTTATGACACGGAGAGTAATACACACACATACACACGCGCACAAACGCATAATCACTCACATTGTTTATTTATTTATTTATTTATTTATTTATTTATTTATTTTAGTAAGACTTACAGGCTAATAAAAATTACAATATGTACATATAATCTAATATTCTTAAAAACTATTGCTGATTACAAGTCTTAACATTTAATTATTTACCACTACTCTACACAGTAAAAAGAAAAGAAAAAATTAATAACGACTTATATTCAATGTTCAACAATGTCGAAAAAGTATTTACCCATCATTACTTTGAATCTGTTAACTTTAGTTGTGAATAAATCGATTTCGAGCTGGGCATCTAATTTATTAAATTCATTTGCACCTCGAATAAAAAAGCTATTTTGTCTGTAATTAGTAGGTGCAAATGGCACACTTAACAATTGTCGCTTTCTAAAATTTTTATGCTGTGTACGGAATCCTATATTAGCTAAAAGTTCGGGACAGTCGGATGATCCATTTGCTATGTTAATAAGTAAACAGACATCACTTACGGATCTTCTGTATTCAAGTGGCAAAAAGTGATAACGTAAGCATCGATCGTGATAGTTTTCAGAGTTCTGTTTAGTCTTAAAATCTAAATATCGTAAAAATTTCTTTTGAATACTCTCCAAGCGAGATATATAAATTTGGTAAAATGGATTCCACACTGGTGATGCATACTCTAATAGGCTGCGTACATAAGAACAGTAAAGGATTTTGATGGTTTTCAAAGAACGAAAATTAATTGAGTTTCTTATCACAAAACCTAATGATTTGGATGCTTTATTAATCACATTGTTTATGTGTTTATCAAATAAAAGTTTACTAACTAGGATTACTCCAAGATCTTTAATGCTATCTACTTTTTTAATTGGTTCATTATTGAGCTTATAACAAAAGTTTACTGTTGATCGCTGCCTTGTAAAAGTGACATGAAAACATTTGGAAACATTCAACTGTAATTTATTGTCCGTACAGTATACAACAAATTTATTTAAGTCGTCTTGTAAAAGCTCAGCGTCGGACCTAGTCTTAACTGATTTTATGATTTTCATGTCGTCCGCGTATAAAAGAATTTGGGAATGTTTGAAACATAGTTTTATGTCAGATATAAAAATTAAAAACAAAAGGGGTCCTAAGAGAGACCCTTGGGGCACACCCGAGGGCACATTATACCACTGCGAAGTATATCCTTTCAGTACGATAGCTTGAGTACGATTATCTATATATGAACTAAACCAACGGTATAAGTCACCATGTATTCCCGCATCACACAATTTTTTTAGAAGGATTCGGTGATCAATGCGATCAAAACATTTACTATAATCAGTATATATCACATCCACATGTAAAACATATAATACTATTCTTTAGTTAATTAAAAATGGGAGAGGGAAATTGTCCCAGAGATAGTTCGATTTAGTTCTGGAGCAAGTGGAAACAATTATTTTGTCCACTTTTTGCAATTTATATAAGTTTGTAGTATTTAGGTTGCACCCTTATACTTTTTGGTGCAATAAAAGCAATTTAATTTAATTTACTCGTACAAAAGTATAAGAATATAAAAATTAAATATCACAAAAAAATATGTTATGTTAATAGTCTGGTGTCTTTGGTAAAATGTCACCATGTTACCAACCACCAAATCCTTACTAGTTTATGCCAATATCACTTTAAAGTAACATCCAAAATGTAATAAAAACCCTAAGAATTCAGCATTCGCTTAGTACAAAATAAAAAGACAGTTAAATTAAAAACTAGGTTTTCGTAGAAGGCTTACAAATGCTTTTCGTAGAGCTTTTAAGCGTCTATTCATGATTAAACTCGTATTCTAAGCCGAAGAGCTTTTCTAGAAACATTTATGAGATTTTTATTTTTTAAATATTTTTGAAAACATGTGACAATGATTTTTTTGATTGAAATTACTAGATTTAGTTCTACTTTATGCATTTAAGTCATAACACAGAAAATATTTGGTTCATTTCCAGAATTACATACACTACGTACTTAATTTTGTGCATATTTTTTTATTCGTTAGGCACAGCAGACAGGCTAACGGCCCATTTAATAGTGTCGTAGACACGCGAGCACGCTGCTATCACATAGGAGCAATTATTAATATTTATTAAATTTTAATATAATATATTACAGTTAAGAACACCTTTATCCGCACATCACAACGCACGCCGCTTCTCCTTGAATTAACGTGACGGGTATATTTTTCGTGCCTTAAAAGAGACCTGAGACTAGGACTTACATGGTCTTTTCATTAATGGATAAATTACACCTGATGATGACTGAACAACTTTTTCTATGGTAAGTAAATATGTTAAGGTACTGCAACTAACTAACTTCTTTAAATTGATCGCACTTGTAATAGTATGCTGTCGAGAAATCGTAATTTACAGTTGAACGACTTCAAGTCTGAGAGTATTGAGCCTTTTCTGCCTCGACTGACAACCTTATGCAGGTTGTTGGCTACGCAGCCCAAACAGCTGGGGCTGTCACACTACGACAGTCTAGATGCATTGGAAGACTTTTTTGCCTCATCGCCTGTTGCTTACTGTCCTGCGACAGATATACCTACTATTATTTGTATACTGTTCAACTGGTGAATTGGCTAGCTTTTAGTTCTCTTAAAAATTCTCTAATTCTGATCTTTTTCACCAAAAAGCACTTTACCCAACCCGCTACTTAACCCACTGTACGACTTAAAATATGTGGACTATTCCCGCCGTCAGTATTTAACTCTCACCATTAACCTAATTTCTTCTTCTCTTCGGTTAAATTCTTCATTGCTGAATGTGTCCTTGAAAATCAACCGTGGCTTATCTCGTAAGCTGTTTCCACTTCGTCCAATCCTCAGCTTCTCGAATAGCGGTTGCTATTGGGAAGCCAGTGGGGGCGGTTACTTGGTAACACCAGCGGCTAGCCAGGCACGTAGGCACCTTGCCTGTCACGATCAGCTTATCCAAGTTATCCGGCTGTCATCAGGCAACGTGACTAAAGTACCCAATAATCTTCTGATAACAGATTGTTAAGAGCCTGACTAAGGTAATCTGATGAAACCTTCTTGATGATGACTCGTGCTAAATTAAAAAAAAAAACAATTATTAAGTTATAAGCAATGCCACGAGTTCTAGTCAAACCAATAACTATTTTACCATACGATATTGAAAATCTGCTTATCACTCGCCAAACAAACGGGACTGCATGCAAATATTACCTTTGGTGGAATACATGCAATCTGCCTTAGTGATATTTATGCAGAACGTGTAATTCCTAATGCATCAGGCGGATTTAGTTAGTGATGTTGGTGCTGTTATATAAGCTAACAATGAAAATAATAACGATAATAAACGTGCAACAAAAAATTATAAATATAACTTGATTTATAATTAAGTGTAATCTTAAACAGGGTATGTGTTATATACAAATATATCGTTTTAATGTTCATAAAAATGTATATCTTTATATATATCGTCATATCCATACATCTTCGCAATTATTTAAAATAAAATATGCTCTTATAGGATTTTAGTCACAAAACTTAAGATATAGTTAGTACTACTATTGTAGTTAGTACTAAGACTTAGTTATTTGGATTGTTTTGTTATTCTTCTAAAAGCACTGTGACCTAGATGCCATAGCTGTATTATTTTTATTGCAGACTCCAATACCAAAGACAAGAACACGCAACAGAAAAAATTTATTTAACAAATTGTTTTTTTTTTTTGGAGTTTACTCCTTAAGAATCGATTTTCATATATAAGGTGCCCGGTATGAGAAAAATGTGAGAGTAAAATCTACTAATGAATGACCTCGTTACGTTTTTGGTGCGCGTGCACCGGAACACACTAATCAAAACAAAACGATGTATCTCTCAAGACAAAAATTACTTTATTTGTTACAACTTAAGGTTGATTTCACATTAAATGTTGTTTAACATATGTCTTTTCATTTATAAGTGACAAGAGTAATTTATTGTTTTGCTCATTTTATATGACGAATGATCGTAAGTATTAGATAATGTTTTGGAGATTTGTGACTTTATTACTAGGTGCCATAGTTGTAATTAGCTTGAACTTAAAACTGTTTTAAAACTTTTTTTATATATGTATATTATTTTCATAAATTTGTTAATTTACCCTTTCATATGGTATTAATCTTTTTTCAGTTAAATAAACTTTTTTTGCGTATGTTTAGATAATCGTACTTATTTATTGCTGTAGGACAGCAGACAGACTGACGGCCCGCTTAAAATTTAGCAGTTACCGTCGCCTATGGGTGTTTGCAACGCTAGTGGTATCGCGAACACGCTGCTGTCCCATAAGGGTACAGGAACTTGGGTCACTAATACCGGAACACAACACCAGGTTATTATGGCGGCATACTTAAGACTAAAGGTGGTCGCCATCCAGACGGGCTTGGGGCCCTACCACGTAGCTAGGGTGGGTTGTTTTGTCGGCTTTTACGACAAGCCGACCCCGGCCGTAGGGGTTAGTATTCTTTCTCCGCCCCTGCACGGATGATAATAGACTTCGCATTTATTTGCATATTGCATATTCTATAGTTCATACGTCGTCTTTCTATCACCACACTGCCCACCACCGGTTGGGTGCTTACATCCATTTCTGGTTCTCAGAACCATTCATGTTATGTGCTCTCTGGATTCGGAATGAGCTGGGCAAGTTGTTTTTCCATCGTAGTATGGGATTTTTAAAAAAAAGACGTTATAAGATTTATTCGAAGCTGGCATTGGGTGATGGTGACCACTTGGTATCGGGTGCCTCGTCTCTGTTTGATGAACTCCAGCTATAAAATATGTATATCTTCTTCTTCTTCTTGCCCTTGCCCAAACTATGTGGGGTCGGCACAACATGTTCTCTCCTTCCACTCTCCTCTATTAGCCGTCCGCTGAACATTTACAACTTTTTTAACCATATCATCTTTTACATAATTCATCCATCCTTTCTTTGGTCTACCTCTCCTATTATATCTTTCCACTCTTTCATTTCTAGCATCCTTCTTGTTACATGACGCTCCTCTCTTCGCATTATATGGCCATACCAGGCCATAACTTCAGCTTCTCAATTACTGGCGCTACTTTCAAACTTCCCCTAATATAGTCATTTCTAATTGTATCCATTTTTGTAACTCTGATCCATACAATATGACAGATCTTATAACGTACTTATAAAAATATGTATATATACTGAAAAATACCTTCTTAAAAACCGTGATATTTTCTATACTAATAAAGATCATCAACTAATATTACATAATGTTCTGAAAGATTGTACCTACAAACACCAATACACGTTAACGCAGGTCATCCATTGCACCGTACCCTACTTGGAACTATTCCAAACACACCGACATTTCTCCTATCTTTCACTGTTATTAGTAGTTTTATGGCACATTTCTGTAATTTGATATATTGGTTAATTTTAGTTGGAAATATTTCAAACCTTCGGGCTATTATGATGATACATTAAATGAGATTCAAATTATACCAACTGTCCCCAATTATACAGATATGACATTTTGAGAAATTCTGATATGATATTTTGAGAAAATTTATCCGTGCAGGGGCGGAGAAAGAATACTAAACTCGGCGGCCGGGGTCAGCCTGTCGTAATAGGCAAAAAAAAACAGCCCACGCTGGCTACGTGGTAGGGCCCCAAACTCGTCTGGATAGCAACCACCCCTGATCTATAAGTATGCCGCCGTAATAAACCTTGTGTTGTTCTGGCATTAGTGACCCAGGTTTCTGTACTCCTATGGGACAGTAGCGTTTCGTTTCGCGATGCCACTGGCGTTGCAAATACCCATAGGCGACGGTAACTGCTTACTGTTAAGTGGACCGTCAGCCTGTCTGCTGTTCCTAAGCAATAAAAAAAATACAAATATGAATATTTTGAGAAAATTTTAATGAAATTTAGTAATAATTGTGATACATACGCCGTCTAGTTCCAAAGTAAGAAACAGAGTGAGAGATAGTGAGAAACTTAAGGTGGATTTATATTTGTCTGACGTGTCGTGTCGTGACGCGTCAAAAGCATATTTATGGTTTCATATATTTAGGACAGACGACAGAACGCGTCACGACATACAAATATGTCCCTAACCATATTTTATTTATTTATTTATTTTTAGTAAGACAGGCTAATAAAAATTACAATATGTATATATAATCTAACATTCTTAAAAACTATTGCTGATTACAAGTCTTAACATTTAGTTATTTACCACTACTCTACACAGTAAAAAGAAAAGAAAAAATGAATAACAACTTATATTCAATGTTCAACAGTGTCGAAAAAGTATTTACCCATCATTACTTTGAATCTGTTAACTTTAGTTGTGAATAAATCCATATCGAGCTGGGCATCTAATTGATTAAATTCATTTGCACCTAGAATAAAAAAGCTATTTTGTCTATAATTAGTAGGTGCAAAGGGCACACTTAACAATTGTCGCTTTCTAAAATTTTTGTGCTGTGTACGGAATCCTATATCAGCTAAAAGTTCGGGACAGTCGTATGATCTATTTGCAATATTAATAAGTAGACAGACATCACTTACGGATCTTCTGTATTCAAGTGGCAAAAAGTGATAACGTAAGCATCGATCGTGATAGTTTTCAGAATTCTGTTTAGTTTTAAAATCTAAATATCGTAAAAATTTCTTTTGAATACTCTCCAAGCGAGATATATAAATTTGGTAAAATGGATTCTACACTGGTGATGGCTCTACACTGGAATGGATGGTTCTACACTGGACATAGGCTGCGTACATAAGATCAGTAAAGGATTTTGATGGTTTTCAAAGAACGAAAATTGATTGAGTTTCTTATCACAAAACCTAATGATTTGGATGCTTTATTAATCACATTGTTTATGTGTTTATCAAATAAAAGTTTACTATCTAGGATTACTCCAAGATCTTAAATGCTATCTACTTTTTTAATTGGTTCATTATTGAGCTTATAACAAAAGTTTACTATTGATCGCTGCCTTGTAAAAGTGACATGAAAACATTTGGAAACATTCAACTGTAATTTATTGTCCGTACAGTATACAACAAATTTAGTTAGATCGTCTTGTAAAAGCTCAGTTAATATTAAATGTATTAACCGATATGCTTCTGATGCGTCACAACACGACACTTCAGATAAATATAAATCCACCTTTATACACTTTTGATTTCCATTATTATCCGTGCAGGGACGGAGAAAGAATACTGACCTCTGCGGCCAAGGTAGGCTTGTCGTAAAAGCGACAAAACAACCCACCCGTGGCTACGTGGGGTCCCAAGCCCCTCTGGATGGCAACCACCTCTGGCCTTAAGTATACCGCCATAATAACTTTGTGTTGTGTTCCGGCATTAGTGGCCCATGTTTCTGTAGCCCTATGGAACAGCAGCGTATTTGCGATGCCACTGGCGTTTCAAATACCCATAGGCGAAAGTAACTGCTAAGTTTTAAATGGGCGATCAGTCCGTCTGCTGTCTTATAGTAATAAAAAAAATATATTATCTATTTAATTCTTAAATTATCTTTAATCAAATATTTGTTATATAATAATATTAAAAGTTAGTAACACAAATATGTATTTGTGTAAGCAGATATCATCTGCAAAGCAATAATTGCAGATTTCGGAATGAAAATTAAAATCCTTGGACGTAATGTTAACGAGGCGCTTACACTGATAAAATAATTGGATAAGTTGTTAATTGCGCAAACCTGCATTCAGATTGTGTACGGGCGCGTGCGTAATGGAACATGAATATTGGCACCCTGGTTTAATTATAAAGATTGACTTAACATTTCCTCCCTCTGATTTAGAACTATAACATAAATATGATAATTAATAGATAACTAAATTTAACAAGTTTATATAAAAAGGCTTATAATTAACCCTGGGTATGTTTCGTAATGATTTCGTCTGATTATTTCTCTTATAGAGAATGTAGAGAGAGAGAAAGACTGTATCTCATCTGGTCCCATCTAACATCCTTCACCGTATAAAGTATTGATAGAAGAGCTTAAGACAGTAGTATAAAAGGTTGGTATAAGAGACTGGGTCCGTTCTCTTTCTCTGTGAAGTGAAGGTGGTTCTAGAAACTGAATATCGAAAGAAGTAATACTTGAAATTACAAGTGTTATAAGCGGTCACAAAATTATAATTCCTACATCATTAAGACCTCCAATCTCACCTGACTTGCACAAGTCTGCATATTCCAAATATACATTTTATAGCTACAGCTGAAGTGTGTATTCCTCAGGAAAGTTCTTGCATCTAAATATATTTTTAATCAAACTGTTCAATAAATTAACTTCATTAAATTATAAATCAAATATTTATTAGAAAAATAAGAAAATACCATTATTGGTGTAATTATATTCTTTTTTTTTATCTCGGGGAAAAACCTCTCTTGACGGGTTCCCCCGGCCCGGGGGGACCGAGGGACATGTGGGACTCCGGGAAAGATGTTCAGCCATCCAACTACCCATTAAAAAACCCCGCTGTTCTCCTATCGCCTACGCCCTACGGATATGTGGCCTGCCGATCTCGTGGCCCGGGTCGGCGCCGGCCCGCCCTTTGTCTCAAGGCGGGCCTCTTCTAAAGTGTTGGCGCCAGAGGGTCAGGATTTCGTCCCCCCGGCACTCTCCTGTATTGTAGGAGTTGAGGGGGGCCACGGAACAGCACGCGGCCTTCTCCCTCGCGGCAATAGTGCGGGTGCGGATCCTCCCCCGAGGGGCCGCCCGCGGCCGCTTTCTACGGCGGCCGGAGGTCATTGTTTGCCCTCCGGCGCCGACGACGTGGCCTGCGTTGGCGGGAGGGGAGTGTGGTGGTGGACTCCCGTTCCCGCTCCGCCGCCTCCTTTGTTCTAGCATGAGGAATTACAACCTGGTATCAAGTTATTCTTTAGAAATATACAAGTTTAATATTTTGGTATTAATTATTAAGTTAAAGCATATAATTTATAAACATTTAGATAATATTAATTAAAACAAGAAATAACATGATACTAATATCCTTAAAAATGAAGTCATACAAGGAATTGTTATTTTTCCTGCGTACAAAGTCCAAACTCATAGATACCTCTCGTCTGACTAATAAATATCAGGCGAGATTTAACTATCAAACTTTACTTCTTTTATGACGACAATCAGAAGTTTCCGCGTTCGCTCCGTTTGAGGGCCATTTTTATTGCATACTTATGTGTTGTAAGACAAAATATAAGAACACCGAAGTTGTTAACTATTGTGTATTATGGTCACTTTGGTTTTATGGCAGTTATGAATTATGTGGCGACAATGTAAGTTACGAGTATGTCCGGGGTTGAGTACTTTTTTACATCTTTTAAGCGTTTTGGAGACTGGCATTCCTTGTAGAATAAATAAATATTTATGGATTAACCAAACATCTTATGTATAATTAACAATTTTATTAAAATTAATTAAAATAAGCTAAAATAATTAACATAAAATATAAATATAAAATATAAATAGTGCTCATGGTGGAGTGGAAAGAGCGCCTCGCGCACCGCAACGCGGGTCTCACCACCATAGAGGCGGTGAGGCCTAACCTTCCGCCGGACACAGGTCCTCTCGGGCATAGTTGCTTCGGGAGTTACTTGTGTTGCAGGGTGGCAGCCAACATCAGGGTGCCATCATTGTAGCGTGAGTGATGAAGCGGACACGATCGTCGTGTACCCTATGTGCGCGAAGAGCAGCGCGCCCTCGTTGTCCACATCGGAGTTGCTTCCGTCACTGGTTTTGGCCAGGCGAATCCGGATGGACCGCCATCGCCTCCTTTTTCAAGGCTGTTATGACCGCACAGGAGGCAGCGAAGCGGGAGCTGGACAGTTAGCTCCCCTCCCGCAAACGAAAGCCAAGACGTTAGCGTCGGAGGATGTCTAATGACCTCCGACCACCGTAGAATGCAGCCACGGATAGCCCCTAGATCCGCCGCCCGAAAGAGAATCTGTGGCAAGTTGCTAATATAGTTTTTTTAACTTACTAATATTTGTGTATAAACCAATTTAGAAAGTTATTCAATAAAATACATGTACACAAGAAATATTAATATCTAGTATTCCTTTGAAGGTTCGAGGAAGGCATTGCACCTCTGCCTTTGACTGTACACAATAGCGCAAACGCCTTTCTACTCGATGGTACGGGAGATTAATTTCCATTTCATTGGATCTGCTATTGATATTTGTAGTACAGTCGAGTACAATGAAACTTGTGCAATGTAAGACGCTTGAATTCAAGTGTCGATGCTTCTATGGACCTAGAATATATTGCGACACAACTATGCATGAACAAATTTATGTCAAATATTAAAATTATTACTGAAGCTGTAGTTTCATTCTCTCTTCATTCCTTCTCTTCTTTCACGTAATTTGAGCCAGCTACATTAGAAGCTTTCAAGATCCGAGAAGCGTTGCTAGATGTTTCGGCAACATTGTAGCTCGTTAAGTGGTCATGTCCACGAATGAGATGGAGCACAGAAGTGACGCCCCTTGCCGTCAGGGCTGAGGCAGAGGGTAATTAATTATTGGGTATCTCCAATCACCATAGATCGCAGGACAAGGAACACTGTGCGCCTCTCTCACCTCTGTGAAAGGCCGAAGGAAGCCGGTATAAGTTATGCCTCAAGCATTTCCACCTCAAAAAAAGCGTGAAGCTCTTTCGTGAGACTTCCTTTAATTTATCCTAGAAACGCAAAAAGAGAATGATTATGGTTGTAATCAATAATATAAAAATAATAATAGACATATTTGGGTTTTATAGACCCATTTGCCACTATCTCCTTTAAAAGGGAAAGACTAAACTCTGAAAAACCTGTATAAAAAAGTTTAAGCACTGTGTGAGAAATTTTAACAAAATAAACATCAAAGACACATACTAAGTATGCAAATGACACATTATATTTAAAGAATTTTATAATAATTAATTTATCAAATAATATGCATTATTGCCAATTTTCAAATTTAATTTACGAAACCATATTTTAGTATGTAAATATCATCCAGTAAATTCTGTTCAGTCGCAATAATTTAGTGTTTATGTAATATTTAAAAACTCTATAAACCTAATATTTACTGAAACAATAAACATGAAAAGTTTTGTTAGTATGTAATCTGAAAATGGTCTAGCAATCGATTTCAATGATTATTTAATATTATATATATTTATAGCCTTTCGAATATTTTCTCCTTCTGAGTAATTAATAATTTATGTCCAGGCGAAGTAGGAGACTCATTTTTGAACATAATGAAATATACCTATATTTACCTACTTCCGTTATATTAATTCATGTTATAAATAAATTTATTTATAATTAAAATGGAATAAAATGTTTATATAATGTTATATTAGGATTAAATAAAAATAATAAAACCATAATATTTATGTTTATACATACATGTATGTATGTATGTATAAACATAAATATGTATTATAGTTTTATATTTTATTTAAAGGTTTTAGAAAGTAATTTTATAAATATAAGAAAAATACCTTTACATGTTTTTCCCCCCTTAAATATAAGACACGAGGCACTTTCCTCGATATCTTCAATAAAATAAAATCTTTTAAGAATCATTTTTATACAGATCCTATCACGAATGTAATAAAACTATTCACCGGTGTAGATATTTTTGCAGTAACATTGTAAATTACAAATAATTAAATTAAAGAAATAAATATTTTTTTAATTAAAATTTTTAATGTGTTTTATATTTTTCTCAATCAGTTTTTTATTGGGTGACGAAATTATGTCTTAAGTGTTATTTATTGAGTAATTATATGTCCTGAATAAATAAAAAACCAAAATATTTATTTTACCGTAACTTATCATTTAGTTAAAAGGGGGTTTATTTGATTATTACTTTTTATGATTTCCTAGTAATGTGGACTCTGTTGTTAGTAAGAAATTTAATTGAAATTGTTTTACTATATTCATACGAAGGGGGGAACGGGTAGAATCTAAGGAGTACATTAAGTCAGCGGGCGTTCCTGGCAATTTCTATTAATCACATTAAATACACCCGGTACTTGGACTATATCCAATTGTCACAGAACGCCCTGTTGTTCTATAGGGTTGATATTATTTAGATATTCGAAAAAATTGAGAATTTCATTGCAGCTTTAAAGGTCTTAGTGAAGTACTAGCCCTGGTTTTACATTCAATACATACAAACTCTACTAAAAGTCAATCTAGTGGTTTACCGAATAGAGTATTTTCCTAGTCTGTGTTTTAGTGTATTTTCAGGACATTATAATAATTTTATTTTTAACAAGCAGTTAAAAATTCTTTAGAGTTCTAACGGCTCTTTATAATTTTTAACACCCTTAAAAACCTTAAAATGTAAATAAAAAGGTAATGCGCAATCGCTTAAATAAGATATTTGGAAAAAATTTGCTTTACCTACCAGTGCAGTGTTAGTAAGTTCTTTCAGGTCGAAGATAAAGAAGGCATTCGTATCAGTAAAAGCGGAATGTGATAATAATAATTGTGCGGCTAAACTAGTTAGGCTTGCGTTATAATTTATACAAAGTCAATCCTCTCTCAATTTTAGGGTCAATCCTAATACATCCACACTTGTATATACAGGAAAATTTGCTTCCAATTTATCATACATGTATTACATGATAACTAATTATATAGTTGACTAAGGGAACGCTGTATAACAATCGATATAGATAATACGTCGCGTCGTCACTAAAATGTTACTATTAAATATTAACAGTACTCAATATCCAAGGCCATTGGCCATTATGTCCAAACACTCTAGAACGAGGCCTTTTCATAACAGGTTGGTACCGTCAATTTGTTATTATGATTGTTCATATTACTGTGCTACGCTTTTGCTACGTGGTAGTGCCCCAAGCCCGTCTAGATGGCGACTACCTTTAGTCTTAAGTATACCGCCATAATAACTTTGTGTTGTATTCTGGCATTACTGACTCAAGTTCCTGTACCCTTATGGGACAGCAGCGTGTTCGCGATGCCACTTGCGTTGCAAACAATCATAGGCAACGGTAATTTTAACATAGATCACTATCTAGATAGTCTGACGGCCCACGCTGACATACAGCAATTTAAAAAATATTATGAAGTACATCAGCTTAATATGAATATAATATTTTTATAGATAGCACTCGTTTATATTTTATATTCCTTTTGAGATGATATTTACACTTGTAATGGAACTTTTAAGGTCTATGTTGAAGGCCTTATGACTTTTTTCATTGCTGAAGAACAGCAGACAGACTGGCGGTCTACTTAATAGTAAGTAGTTGCCATCGCCTATGGATTTTTCCTGGCACCGCGAATACGTTGCTATCCCATAGGGGTACAGGAACCTGGGCCGTTAATAGCAAAACACAACACAATGTTATTATGGCGGTGTAGGTTGGCAGCTCAATTAAACGGCGATGTATTTGGATGAGAAACATATTTATTTAAATAATTAAAGCAATAAAAAAATTTAACGTGTATATGACAATGTACGTCAAATCTGACGAGTAATATTTTGTCATAATGTCGAAAAGCATTTGGTAAAACCTTTTTGTAAAATATAATTAACATGCATTAATGTTACACTGTGTTACACTACAGCGGTATACTTATAGACCAAGAGTGGTTTCGTTGCCTTTTACGAAAGGCCGACCCCGGCCGCAGGGATTAGCATTCTTACTCCGCCCCTGCAGGAATAAATAGATTTCGATCTTCTTGACCATATAGATTATCAATGCAAACAATGCTTCATATAAATTTATTGTCAGGCAACCCTAGATCCATAAGTAATGCACCACGTTACACCATAGCGTACATGCAAAACGTCTGCATTATTAACACCCATAATTGCGCAGACAACATTCCAAATGCTTCGCGGTATAAAAATTATTAAATAAGCTCACTTTCTACACTTAAAAGTATGTCTACGAGTGTACGTCTGAATCATAAATATTTAAAAATCCACTTATTTCATTTCTGAGCAACTGTACACAGGCTGGCGGCCCGCCTAGATATAAACAGTTACCATCACCTATAGATATTTGTGACGCTAGAGCCAACACGAACAGGCTACTGTATCATAGATGAACCTACAGGGTTACTAATGCCGTAACATAACGCAAGTTTATTATGGCGGCATACTTTTAGACGAGGGGTTGTTGCCATCCAGATGGGCTAAGGGCTTCTACCACGTAGCTAAGTTTTTTTGTCACCTTTTACAACAGGTCGATCCCAGCCGCAGGGGTCTGCAGGGAAACTGCTTGTTAGAAGTGGCGTTAAACTTTTTTATAGTCTATTCAGTCAATTAGAATTTTGGTTAAAATGATTATCATAAGATAACCTTGAGTGGTATTAGCATGTCTTTACTGTACCCAATTTTTTTTATGTTTATGCGTCGATGCCCGTAATCTTAAAGTAATGTTTCTTTGTCAATGTAATTGTGTTTGTTACGTATCGGTGGTCTTATATGCCGCCATAATAACTTTGTGTTGTGTTCCGGCATTAGTGACCCAAGTTCCTGTATTATGAGCCAGCAGCGTGTTCGTGATGCTACTGGCATAGCAAACACCCATAGGCGACGGTAACTGTTAAATTCTAAATGGGCCGTCAGTCTGTCTGCTGTCCTACAGCAATAAAACAAAACCAAGGTAGGATCCGTATTCCTCCTCCCAGGGAACTTAAACAGCGCTAAACTTTATCCGTGCAGGGGCGGAGAAAGAATACTAACCTCTGCGGCGGGGTCGGCCTGTCGTAAAAGCCGACAAAACAACCCACCCTAGCTACGTGGTAGGGCCTCAAGCCCGTCTGGATGGCGACCACCTTCGGTCTTAAGTATGCCACCATAATAACCTTGTGTTGTGTTCCGGCATTAGTGACCCAAGTTCCTGTACCCTTATGGGATAGCAGCGTGTTCGCGATGCCACTGGCGTTGCAAACACCCGTAGGCGACGGTAACTGCTAAATTCTAAGCGGGCCGTCAGCCTGTCTGTTGTTCTACAGCAATAAAAAAAAAACAGCCTGTTATTTCAGAAGTTCTACAGTTATGATTTTGTTATTCTTTTCTTTTTCCTTGAAAACTATTTTAAACCCTAATAATCGCCGGACTGGATATTCAATTTAGTTCATCTAGCGTTTTTAATTTGTTTATCGACTTAGGCTTCAGAGCTTCATTGTTATTTAGTAAATTGCACCAAGTTGGGAGTGATGTAGGTTTGTGTTCGGAAGGCGTTAACGAGACCCTTTGCTATCCTACATTTACTTTCAGTACGCCAATTGTTAGGCAAACGTTATATTGATCAGACCCGTAAAAGAAAGCCAACAAAGTTGGGAAGTTATTATGAGTATACCAGCAAAACGCGTCCCTTATCCAACAGCTAAATATACCCGTGCATTGCAATGTAGTCTAAACACTACCCTATAGCGCGTTTTTCTAAGCGGTCTATAAAAAAAACGCTAAAACAAAGATAATAATAAAATTGGTAATATTTTATTTAAAGAGAATTTCAACGAATTAAAACAAATTATCAAACCAAAGTCATCAAATTGAACTTGTGATAGCACAAAGACTATTATTTAAAACAAATAAGTAATTTCAGTTTGTTTGCTGAATTTAAAGTTTGTTTTGTTCGTGAACTTATTGCAGTTTCAGGAAAGTTTCATCCCATTGAAAAACAAAGCTTCCCAATTTCAATATTAAATAAATGTTTTCATAGTCTACATGTAAATTGAATTTTTAAGGATAGAATAATAACTTTGGGTGTAAAAGTTTTCGTGTTTTACTTGATTTATTTTTCTATCGTAAATTAGCTGACAAGAATGACTCACTTGTTATGCAATTAGTTTAGTACGGTCGTTTGTTTGAAATACCTAGAGGATGAAATATTTATGTAATACTTATATATAATTATATTACATACAAATAAATATATAATTCTATATCCATGTAGGGGCGGACTAAGATTATTGACTCCTGCAACCTGTCGTATATGGCAATCAAAAAACTTCAGCAAGGTAGTAAGGCTCCTAGCCCTTCTCGATAGCAACCACCCCTCGCTTATAAATATGCCGTCCTAATAACCTTGTATTCCCGTATAAGTGACCAGGTTCCAGCACCCCTACGCGTACGAAAGCATGTTAGCAATGACATGACAGGCAATAACAGGTTAACGTTCGCTGTTTGCACCATATGCTTATTCTGTACGATTGAATTAATTATCCTATATAAAATATCTTATGGTTAAAATTTGACAAACAATTTATGATGTTTAGTGCGTAAAAAAATTTGGACGGGTTTGTCAAAGTCACCCTGTATATATATAATTGTGTTTTTTGTAAATTAACAATTATTTTTTTTAGTCTAACCTCAAAGCAAACACTCATTGACTTCGTGTTACTTAACAACGCCAAAAAAATAGTATTATTATTCGCCGATAGATGTCAGGAAGAGTCACATTTTTGTTATTTTTCTTCCAATAAAAAAAAAAGCGAATAAAATGACATTTTCTGGAAATGATTCCTAGCTAGATCAATTTATCACCCCCGAAACCCCCGTATACTAAATTTCATGAAAATTGTTGAAGCTGATTCCGAGATTCCAATCATATAAGAATATATATATATATATATATATATATATATATATATATATATATATATATATATATATATATATATATATATATATATATATATATATATATACCTAGTCAGGTCATAATTTCTGTCACATGTTTAATGTAAAATAATTGTAACAAGTTTATTAATTATGTAACCATTCATATACCAAAATGAACTTAACAAAACATAGATTCTTATGACATTAAAGTTTATTCAAAATGACCTCCGTGATTTTGAATACAAGCCTTCAATCTGCGCGGCCAGTTGTCTATCGCAGCACGAACGAGGTCCATGTCAATATCGGCGGCTGCCTTAATCAAGGATGTCTTGAGTGACTCCAAATTGGGATGAGGCTTTGAGCACGCCTTTTCCTCCAAGTGTTGCCATATCTTGTAATCTAACGGATTCAAATCTGGACTGGAGGAGGGCCAGTCTTCGTGCCGGATGAAGTCGATTTCACGCGCCGCCAGCCAGTCTTGTGTGCTCTTCGCTCTATGAGCTGGCGCCGAATCTTGTTGGAATACCCAGTGCCTGTTATTGAACATGGTATGAGAAACAGGTTCCACAAGGTTCGTCAGGACTGTATTTTGATACACAACAGCATTCGTTTTTACACCTTTCTCACAAAAATGTACCTCTGTTAAGCCCCAATAAGAAACTCCCAACCATACCATGAGCGAGGATGGAAAATGACCTCGTTGGACACGCGGAATACGGTTGCTCGCTTCTTCACTACTGTGTGCGTACACCTTATCATTTTGTTTGTTGTAGCTCTCTTCTACGGTAAACATTTTTTCATCCGAAAAAAGAATTTCCCGATATTTTTTCCCGCGTACCGCTTCAACAAAGCGCGGCATCTCTTCAGTCTCAGGTCCATTAGACGAGCATTCAAACGATGTCCTGTTTTTCTTCGATATGCCCGAAGCCCTAAGTCTTCATTTAACACCCTTTTCACCGTGGTTCTGCTTAACCCCATCTGAAGGGCCAACAGTTTCTGCTTACGTTTGGGATTTCTTTGAATTCGTGCCTTCACAGCTTTTATCACTGCTGGAGTCCTAACAGACCGAGGGCGACCACTTCTTGACCTGTCATCTACACTAGAGTCTTCATTGTATCGTTTGATGGTACGATAAACGAATCTTTTGGCTATATTCAAATTTTTTCTGTATGTTGAAAATTTGAATTGGCGCGTAACCGCAACGATGCAACGCAATAACTGCAACACGGTCTTCTTTAAGCGTCCACTCTATATTTAAAAAATGAGTAAAATTCTAAAAGTATACATTTTTATTTTCATGAACAATTCGTGATTCGAATTCAATAAACTTTTTTGTGGCCAGCATTCTAAAAGAAAAGTTTTTACTGTGTGACAATACTTATGACCTGACTAGGTATATATATATATATATATATATATATATATATATATATATATATATATATATATATATATATATATATATATATATATATATATATATATATATATATATATATATATATATACAAGAATTGCTCGTTTAAAGATATAAGATATACGCCGCATTATCCTACAATCCATAATTCTGTCTTATTAATCTTTAATACAGTGCATCAAATTATAACAACCCAAGACGTTTCACGGCTGGGCCCGAGCCACTCCCTAGAGGGAACGAACAGAATACCCGCCACTCTTGCTCTCGCTCACGCTCTGCTAAGGCAGATTGGCGACTTACACATACCGATGATTTCCTTCACCGTTAGTACATGGTAATTATGCTACGTTAAGCAAGAATAACTGCCTAAACTGTGTATGCCAGTGTGGGATTCGAACCCTGGACTAGATTGCTCTTTGAATGTAATACTCCCGAACTACCACACACACCAGTGCACACACACATTCTCAGTGCATCAAAGACTAATCCAAATCTCACCAAAATCAACTCAATACAAGCACGTCATTAGTGGAATTTCGGCTACCCGGCTCGATCCGTTCTGCAAGTTTGAACAACACGGTTAAACTGTGACACAACAGTAGGATTATACCCGTATGCTTTTAACATTCTGCGAAACTAAACCGTAGTCGTGTTGAGTCAGATTAAAGCTAGAAACGCTTTGAATAAATCTGGAACTAGATTTCTTAACTTAAGTTATTAATTTTAAAAGACAAATTTACTTCTATCTAGTATATACATAATATGAGTATTATCTATACATATCTATACAAATAAATAAAATTGGAGGGTCTGTTTGTAATATTAAAATAACCACTTTTTACTAAGTGCATTCGGACGTATACACGGTACATATACCAAAACAACATTTTTTACAATTTTTGTCTGTCTGTCTGTCAGTCTGTCCGTCTGTCTGTCTGTTTGTTCCGGCTAATCTCTGAAATGGCTGCACTGATTTTGACGGGACTTTCACTGGCAGATAGCTGATGTATCAAGGAGTAATTTAGGCTATTTTTATTTTAGAAAAAAAAGTTTTTGTTAAAAATGATAAGTTTCGAAAATTTATATACCAATTTAAGTTAACCTCAGATTTATATCAACAATCATATGAAATAGGTTTCAGCTTAGGATGGAAATTATAGGTTTTATTTCAAATTTAAGTTGATTTATATCATCAATCATATTATAAAACTAGCTGTGCCCGCGATTCTGTCCGTGTGGAATAGTGACTTGGGCAGCATTTTTGGATATATCGTATGGTATATTTTGGATTGCAAACCCTGTTAACACTAAAATATAAATAAATGAAATATGCAAACAGTATTATCGAATGCAACTGTTACGCTATATAAGTAGTTTTTGTTAAACAAGATAAGTTTCGGAAATTTTATTTCCATTTTAAGTTGACCTCAGATTTATATCATCAATCATATGAAATAGGGTTTAGCTTAGGCTGGACTTTGTAGGTTCGAACGTACGTATTCCGGAGGCGCATGGCTTAACAGTTGCATTCGATAATACTGACTGTTCATTTATATTTTAGGGTTTATAGGGTTTGTAATCCAAAATAAACCATAAGATATATCCAAAAAATTCTGCCCAAAGTCACTAATCCACGCGGACGGAGTCACGGGCACAGCTAGTTTAGAAATACATTTTAATCGTTGTGGAACAGCAGAAAAATTCTGTCCAAAGTCACTAATCCACACGGACGGAGTCGCGGGCACAGCTAGTTTAGAAATACATTTTTAATCGTTGTGGAACAGCAGAAAGGCTGAAAAGGCCCTCTTAATAGTAGATGTTTACGATGTCAGGGGCACTGCTAACACGCTGCCGTCTAAATAGAGGAACTGAAACCTGGGTTACACATAACGAAACACTAAGTAAGCTTATTATGGCGACATATTGCAGTCCTACCACTTAACAATACCACATTGCTATGTATATTGTAAACTTCTTTTTAACTTCTTCTCTTCTTTCTTCTTTTTTGGAGTTTACTCCTTAAGAATCGATTTTCATATATAGGGCGCCCGGTATGAGAAAAATGTGAGAGTAAAATCTACTAATGAATGACCTCGTTACGTTTTTGGTGCGCGTGCACCGGAACACACTAAACAATATAAAACGATGTATCTCTCAAGGCAAAAATTACAATTGTTACAACTTAAGGTTGATTTCACATTAAATGTTTAACATATGTCTTTTCATTTGTAAGTGACAAGAGTAATTTATTGCTTTGCTCATTTTATATGACGAATGATCGTAAGTATTAGATGTTTTGGAGATTTGTGACTTTATTACTAGGTGCCATAGTTGTAATTAGGTTGAACTTAAAACTGTTTTAAAACTTTTTTTATATATGTATATTATTTTCATTAATTTGTTAATTTACCCTTTCTTAAGGTATTAATCTTTTTTCAGTTAAATAAACTTTTTTTGCGTATGTTTAGACAATCGTATTTTATAAGTAGTAATCTCCAGTCGTGCGTCGGAGCTGACACACACAGTTTTTCTTTTCTTCTTTTTTTTTTCTTCTACCCTTCAGTGTAACTTCTTTTTTCTGAGCAAAGAGCCACAAGGAGAAAATATGACAAAAAAAATTATTGTTGAGGAACAGCAGACAGGCTGAGGGCCCACTTAGTAGTAGTAAGCAGTTACCGTCACCTATGGATATTTCCGACACTAGGGGCATTGCAAACACGCTACTGTTCCATAAGGGTACAGGAACCTGGGTTACTAATGACGGAACACCACTCAAGGTTATTATGACGGCATACTTACAGAGCAACGATGGTTGCTATCCAGGCGGATTTGGGGTGCTACCACGTCGCTAGAGTTGTTCTGTCGCATTTTACGACAGGTTGACCCTGGCCGCAGGGGTTGGTATTCTTACTCCGCCCCTGCACGAAGATTTCGATATTGAAGGACAGACTGTCTGAGGCCTCAAAAAGAAAAACGAACTTAGCATTTCCTTTATATGCTTCCTAATAAAAATAGAATAGACTTTTCTCCTTTTTTAGTCGTAAAGGCATTCCACCATATTAGTCATGATTATACGAATAAACTGAATGAATGTCTCCAGTTTGAAACTTTCAATTCAGAATTTTTTGAAAATAATTTAATTTCGTTTTACAGAAAAACACTAATTATTTATTTATGATTTTTTACCTAAAAATATATAATAATTATAATACATATTTATTTTTTACATGTAAAATTATTTTGTAGCGTAAATAAAACATGAACGTATAAATAGGTACAGCTATGTTTAACAAAATATTGATTTTTCCAAACAACGAGAAATAAACATAATGTTGTAAAATTAATACATCCGCAATAATAACTGAAAGCTAACAAATGTTTTGAGTTGTTAAGTAAATTTATTTGTATTGTTAACTTAATCTTCCGTATACATTTAATTACCATCATATATGATAAAAACATACACAAAGAAAGTAAGCTTATTAATATATCGTACAGAGTGGCTACCAAAACCCATGAAATCTAATTTGACCAAGCAAGTATATAGACATTAAAACAATATTTTTATTGTACAAAAACAAATTAGAACCAACACTATCACGCAAATATCTACAAGTATTTCCCTATGATTTTACTACACACCAGATCCCGGAAAGCATAAGCTTTGGTTACAACCGATCTTAACTGATTGGGTCATGATCACACCATTAGTCAACTGAATTCTACTCCTGAACATATCCCTATCCTGATATACAGCATCTAATGTTTATTTTTGCTTGTTAATTAACCAAGATTAAATAGATTATCAGTTTTTCGTGGAGTATAAGTTTTCTAGAAAATATTGGCTTTAAGTAAAATAGCTCGACCATTATTTGTAGTCATAAACTATAAAAGTGAAAACCACCACCGAAATGCGAATAACAGTTCCGCAGGTTTAAACCAACTTCGCCTGAACGTGGTGTTTAAAACTGCACTCAAAATACATTAAGCTACGCTCATGCTTTGTAACAACAAAAGCCGCTAGAAATCACGTAGTAATTTTAAATTTGGCCAGGCGTATATCATATTAGGCCATTTTGAATTCAGAATGAATTGTCAAATCCATAGATATTAACTCAAAGCGTTTGAAAGCCTCGCTAAATTGAAAATAAATGTCCAAATTTCATATATTTTACAATTTATCTACAATTATTATATATATCATAAGTTATTTATATATTTTACTGTAATAACTTGGTTTTCATGGAATAATTCTTGATTCTTGAGAAATTTTCTTATAATCACAAACTTTGCCAATAAAGATACTCGTATCTTGAAAACTTGTTAAAATATCCCTCGAGTAAATCACAATAATAAGTTTTACAAGTTACTATACAATTTATTTTCATACTTAAATCACGGTTTCAAATGATCCAATTTATATTCTAAGGAGTAAAAATATTTCATGCCGTTACAAGAAGAGTTCATTGCTCTCGAGTTCTGGGATCTTAGATTTGTGTCTCTAAAATTATCGAATGTGTTAGCTACATTGTTATTGAAAATAAGCGAGTAACAGTTTGCAATTATCTCTCATTGAACTAAAAAAAAACAGGTATAAAAATATTAAACAAATATTGGTTTCATAGCTAGAGAGTGATTTCTTTCAGAGAACCTGGGCTTGGACTACGCTTCGATATCTAACAAAGGGAGTGCGTGGGCATGTGGTACTCAAACGTGCGCAATCCTATGACATATCCACCTTTTTTTATTTGGCATCAATACGTTTATGATATATTATTACTAGTATATATGATAATAAATGCCTAAAATGTACATGCTATTCTGTATAGATACATGTAATGAATTTTGTTTTTCTTTTCTTTCTTTCGTATATCGGTCTTCTAGACTGCACTTCGATATGCCCCTTGGTTATCACGTATTTCAAGAGTCACGTTGTTAAAATTTCTAATTTATTTATTCAGGTTTTATACAACATTAGTATTAATGATAAGTTGAATTGTTTCAAAAGATCAGAAACTTAGGAGAATAAGTTACTATACGTTAAGTTATTCATTACAAATTAGATTGTCTCTGTACTAAATTACTAATGTAAGTCCACTTAGTTCTTTGACTTTGTTCTTCGCTACTTACTTATTTGGCAGATAGCCAAAAAACTTGAATAAATTAAGTCTTTCTATTGATTAATTATATTCCATTAGTGTAAGTAGATAGAAGTTGTAATTTACTAATGAGTTTTATATTTAAAATTATTGTAAATTTAAACTATACTAGTGGTTGCCCGGTGGTTCAATTAACCCTTATGTTAAAGACCTGGGGTACCTGGGTGCCTACCGCGGTGTATTAGTATGAAAAATAAAAAAAATCAATAATTAATTTCAAGGTCTTTGATCGTTGTTTTTTAACTAAAAAGCAAGCTAATTGTGAATGCTTTTTTCTGCTTTATTTATTTTTTAAATGATCTTAAACTTCAGCTATCGCCCCATTGGCTACCGGGTACCCGGGTGCCCACAGTAGTAAGCATTGATAATAATTTGAGAATGGTTTCTATAAAAGCATGCAAGTCAATTTTAATAAAAAAACTTGATGAATCTAACAATTTTTTTTATACCAATCGCATTGATTATAGCATTTAAGATACGTGTATTATTTTAATTGAATACTCATCACAAACTGTCAGTCTATAAGTATGACAGCTCTTGCGCGTTTTTCATTGTCTTCTTATTGGTAATGTCATGCACACATGGCAGAATCCTGTAATATTTTTTCTCCCAGTTTTATCTAACTGAACCACTGGACCAGGATTTGGTCAGAAGTTTCTACTTCACGACTTTAAACACTTTGAATGGCATTCTTCGTAGTGAAGTGGCGCAACACTTGAGAATTTGCTGTGCGTAATTCAATCATTGCCAGTGCCAGTTCTTCACTCAGTTTACGACTTCAGATTTACAACTTTCTGTTGTTTTTTGGCAATCATTTTATCTTTTTCTAAGCTTACTTTCAAAAGCCATATCATAAATTTGAACAATTTTTTCTAAACCAGAACTAGGTAATTCTATAAATAAATAAACTGTAACAATTCACACGGATTATGGATACTAGACAACTGATATACTAATTATATATTTTTTGCGTGTATAAATATGATACAATCGGGACGGAAATTTTACGCATGGCAACGGAGCTCCCCAATTATACATCATACAAATATTTATTACAGCATCCATGTGATGATCATTATGTCGGCGGTATTATTAACAACATATAAGTAGTTAACCGTACCTTATAATTATATGCTTAATTGCTGTGGACTAGCATGTTGTGATTAGACTCTTCAACAAAATTAATTGCTGTTAAAATTTTTAATAATGGTTTGGGCTTAGTATCATCAAGAAACAAATCACGGTTTCAGTTTATGGTGCACATCTTAAGCAGTTTCCTCACCCAACGCATATATAATATTTAAAAGAAATCACATGTTCTAACGGTGAAGGAAAAAATCATGAGGTTGCATATGTTAGAAGGTGTGAAGAAGGAGGCACGCAGTGGAAGCAATAAAAACGACTTCTCTAAATATAGTACAATGTATAATATGTGATAACAAAATAACAAGTGAGCGTATTAGCAGAGTGAGACATTATTTATACTATTCCTAAAAGTCATTCTATGTCAATTAAAAATTCAATCTTTATTCTTTTAATATTTGAACTATACATAAAAACTCTAACAGCATAGCTATAGATAACGAATGTTTTTTTTTTTTCTTTATTGAAAAGAGTTTTTCCGCACAGCGGCAATGTCACCAATGTAAATCATATTAACTTACTACTACTTAATTACAAGGTGCTGAAAACAAATAATATAGTCTGCAAAGCTTATTGACCTCCTTGGACAAAGGAGATGACAACAAGCCATTGTGATCTCCCAACGTGGATAGACCATGACCTCCAAGTAGCTGAACTCTCTGTGCAAAGCCGCTAATTCATCTCGGTGAAGCGTATCGAAAATATACTGTCCATTGTCTTTAGGAATAAGCCAGGGTCCATCAATATTATTATATAATAATAATATACTTTCATTTATATACTTCTTTACATTATTTCATTATGAAAAGAGCTTATAGCACGTTGAAGATACAAAAAACATTTCAGCAAAGCCAAACGTAATCTTATTAAACATGCGTATTTCCAACATCCAAATAAACGAAGCTGGAATTATACATTAAATTTCAGAAGCAACAAGGATTTTAAAAGAAAAATACTTTCCGAAGCAAGAATTATGTATTCAAATACAACATTTGAAATTCATAAGGACTCCCCTATATTCAGAGAGAAAATATGGTTATTTATCGTAACATCTCTCGTTGCTGAGTTAGACGGTTGTTTCCAATTTAAAAAATATTTGTTTTTAAACATATAAACTATTATTTCACGCAAAGTTTTAGTTGCAACTTTAATTGACAAGACGAACTTATTACGTGGATTCACGGATATTGGAAACTTTGTATGGCAAATGAAGGAGCCTTTACTGGGCACTTTGGAACCAACAACATGCTCATGAAGATGGGTCTAACCGCGACACCCATGTGCAGGTTGTGTGGGGAACATATAGAACGCATGGAACACCTACTGTGTACATGTGATGCATTGGCCAGGAGGCGAATGAATCTTTTGGGGGTAGGATATCCAACACCGGAAGACTATAGGCTCCTATCTCCATACCTCATTGTTAGGCTCATGAGGCAAATTTTCAATGAGATTGGAGAGGAGTGATTGCTATCTAGGGGAACACAAAAGATCCCATTGGGTCGAAGTGTCCGAGATGTTTCTCGGCCCCAAAAATAAGATAAGATAAGATAAGATGGCAAATGAAAATCTAGCAGATCCAGTGTATAAGTTAAAAAGGCCACTTTCCGATGTGCATTTCACTCACCTTTATTTTTTGTATTACTATCCAGCCAAATGTGGTATTAACCTGCCAATGCAACTTTAGACACTCGTTCTAGGTTAAAATTTATTGTAGCTCTAGACAGGCCGAAGTCTTTCAAGAGGTTGTATTGAGATTTTAACGGATATTGATTAACTATTAAATATATTGATAATTCATTTGTAAGGTCGTACATTGATATATTAGTAATTCTGTGGCTATGTGTTTTTGATCAGAAATAAGAATAGTCTGTTATGGTTCGCAGGATGGACGGGCGGGACGTTATTAGTATTATTATAATAAAAGACTATAATCGACGTGTGACTGACTTTAATGGCGAAAAGACAGGGGCGTTGGTGTTGCCAACAATATATTAAATAACTACCCAACATCTCCCCTTTTAAAATAAAGACTAAAGCCTACAGATTTCAAAGCAAGATAAGAAAAATATTAATTTTATTTATTTATTGACTTGACTAAATGACCTGTTATTCAAGCTATGAAATCTTTACAATATTGTCTATGATAATTGACTTATTACACTGACATTACCCTAATATTTTTCTAGGGAGTAGTAAATACTGGTACATGGAATACTTTTTACTATTCTAAGATATTTTTCTCCATGCAGGAGCGGAGTAAGAATATTAACCCCTGCGACCAGGGTTGCTACCAGCTTCGTGGTAAGGCCCCAAACCCGTCTGGATCGCAACCACCCTTGGTCTATAAGTATGCCGCCAATAACCATGTGTTGTGTTCTGGTATTAGTGAATCCTTACTCACTATGGGACAGTATTGTGTTTGCGGTTCCCCTGGCGTCGCAAACATCCATAGACGACGGTAACTGCTTACTGTTAAGTGGGCCAGTCTGCTGTTCTTCAACAATAAAAAAGATAGCAAATAATGGCAATGTTTAGTTTATTTTCCGAAGATGACACTAGTTAGAACCGTATCTATACAATTTTTGAGCCCCTTTTGCCATGAAAAATTAAACATACACTGAATTTTTTTCTTTGTGACAATAGTCAAAAGCGTAACAGGCACTTTAAATTTAAGCACCCGATTAAATCAAGATTAAATGTGGTTTCTACGTCTCTAATCAGAATGAACTATGAAGAATTCCAGAATACCAAACCCTATACATTATAATTTACATTATAACCTATTAGTATTGAAATTGCAGGTGACAGGCGAATGTATGCTAATACGATTTGAGACAAACAGGCTATGCTAAGACGTAATACTGGCTGTAATAGGTTTATTGAGCTCAATATCTTGCCTACACTCACGAAGACTGATAGCTAATAAAGTGGTTGCCTTCATCTACTATGTAATAAGCTTCTCTGGAATTATATTGTAAAGTTTTAAGACTTTATCAATAAAATTCACGTTTTATATTAATTTTTTTTTATTTTGCCTTTTCATCTTGAAGTTTGTAAACGCTAAATGTGCTTAACGAAGTAGCTTACTCATAATTTTCTTCTAAGCAAACATGTATATCTATTAATTCATTGTATCAGTGTTTCTGGCATATAATTATAAGCCTGTGTTTCTTCGTCATTATTTGAACTTAAAGATCCATCAAATGTCTGCAGCAAATCAGTTACATCAGCTAATTAATTAATTCATTTAAATTAATACACCCATTAGAAGCCTTTAACCTCTTAAGTTGTGCAGCTGACTTGAATTAGCAATTATAATATAACAATAAATAATTTTTGTTGCAATAAAAGTATTTCTTACTGTGTTTTTTCTGAAACTAATTTAATACTGTGACTATCTTTGTATAACTAAAATAAAAATGAAGAAACCATCGTTTTGGAAATTCACCCACCAAACAAGTCTCTTTTGTTTAGTGGCACATCGTTTTACTAATATATACGAGTATAAGCGAAATACCACTCATTACAAGATCTCTAAAGGTGTTTAACGTTAATTAGGCTAAATTACAGAATGACTTAATTGTTACTTATTATTATTTGTTAATTGTTATTACTACTAAACAGCTGCTGATTCTAAATTTTATTTTATATTTGTATTTTTTGTTTTATTTACATTGGGTAGGTATTTTTTTTAATTAATTTTATGGAAATTTTAAAGAACAACCTTAAGTTTAGTTCGAATACGAATTACCGCCTGCTTCCTTTGTGACCTTTTTTTTTCAGTTTCTTTGAAATAAGTTCCTAGTTGTCATGCATTGTTTGAGAGATAAGACAATTTAATAATTGTTTTTAAATAATCTGCAAGCCAAGTTTCATGACTTTTTTTTTGTTTATAAGGCATTTTAGTGGCAAAAATCTTTAAATAATATTGAAATGATATCGTTTATCGTCTCCTATTTTTAAATTTGGGCGGATAATTGTTGTTTTTATATTGATAAATAATCAGTGTTTATCGTTTTTATAAATCATAAGAAAGAATGAGATTTAATTTAATACTATTTTTTAAATAATTTTTTGTTGTTCTTGACTTATTTTGAAAAAAGCTAAAAAAAACATGATAACTCAAAAATGATTCACTTTTGTGTAATGCATATAGGGGTTGGAATTATCGCAAATAGTCACCCCTACCACTTTCTAACAGGAATATGTCGAATTACCAATAACCCTGTATAGAGAATTTCTATAATATTGTTCAAATAAATAATGAACACGTATAATCGTTTTAAAACGTGAATTTAGATATAAACGTTCTCAATATATACAATATGCATTGTTTCAAGTAGAATGTTATAAACACGTTTATATTTTTGTTTTATATAGCGTATCAAAATCAATGTTGATGTCGAAGATTTTGATTAGATTTTCTTGCTTTACATTCACGTATCGTACACAAAGGCGTAATATGTATACAATATTCAAAGTACATAATCCTTCGAAGCTTTTTACGCTTTCGGAAGTCAAAAGATTAATAAAAAAAATATATTAATTACGACAGAATTACTGGAGAGTATCAGAATCTTCTGAAATACTTCAGAATATATATTTTATATTTATTTTCGCCGGAGAGCAGACAGGCTGACGGCTCTCTTTATAGTTACCAGTTACCGTCGCCTATGATAGTTCAAGATCCGGTATAAGAAATATATGGGTAAATGTACGCGCCCAACACAATCTATGTCACTCTCACCATTCGCGTTTAAAATTTACATATAAAATC
The DNA here is from genome assembly GCA_963693495.1 of Malacosoma neustria. NCBI lineage: Eukaryota > Metazoa > Arthropoda > Insecta > Lepidoptera > Lasiocampidae > Malacosoma > Malacosoma neustria. The sequence continues at coordinate 4,173,333 of OY856379.1, read as the reverse complement.
TAGGCAACCATGGACTGGATCAACTTTTTAATAAGGCAACCTAATACGATTAAATTGAAAATAAAATAAGCTTTCATTTGACATAATACACGATTAAATAACTGATGAGGGTATATAAATAACATTTACTCATCGGTTTATACCTGGCAACTCCACAGTTGCGCAGGGGAGAACTCAGGTAACCTTTACGTTTTCAATTCTGTTGGGTATATTCTTTTAACTAGTGTTATTTTTTTTTTTAAATAACCAATGAGGGAAGTAGATTAAATAAATTTAATTAAAATTTTAATTAACTATTTAATATTATCCGTATGCAATTTAATTAGGCAACCTATTTGCAATGTGTCAATGTGAATATTATCTATAATTTATTTCTCATCACTAATAAATAACAGATGAGGCTATATTTTTTATACCAGATCTTAGACTATGAATGTTTGCACCGCTACGCTGCCGTCCACGGGGTATCAGTTAACAAGTATTATACCTTATATGAGTAATATCCTTTTTTTTACAACAACGAAGCAATATATTTCTTTACTCCTTATAAATTTTGTTATCGACTACGAAAATTTTCTTATATTAAGCTACGTATAACATATTATAATTCCGCGGTATTTTTTTTATTGTCAGTTGTATTATATTTTATTTCAATAATGCCATAACACAAGGTTATTATGGCGGCATAATTAGAAATCAGGAAAATTAGAAACCATCTAGCTAGGATGATAGTTTTGTCACGTTTTGCGACAGGCTGACCCTGGCTGCATGGGTCAGTATTCCGCTCTTGCACCGAGTTAAATAAATAAAGTAAAATTTCTAAATATGGAGAATGTAAAGAGTAGATCTATGTACTAGATTACTTCGTTTCATTATCAAAGATACATTTTCATACGATCTCAAGTAATTTACTGTCGGCCATTCAATTTATATTTACTTAACTCCGAAGCTAAGGGTCACTTTAGCTTTTACTACAGCGCTTAAATTTAACACTCATTTTATTAAGTTTTGTTTAATAGTTTATTTATGACTTTGTGTTAATTTCAAAGTTACTAGTATTTATCATCATTCGGTTTTTAGTACGTCTTTAAAAAGCTTAGTTTACAACAACTTACTGATATAATATTATCCGTTTTTACATCGCTGTTCCATAAAAAGTAGCTTGAGATTCTGAAGAAAACCTGGTTTATGGTCTCTTTATTCAAGATATGGAATTCTTTACCGCTTAGGATAAAATATTTGTATTATATTTATGTTTTTTATTTATAATGGATTCAATGATGCACTTAGATTATATAGATTTCTATATAAGATAATATACTTTTAATTTATACAATACAATAAGTTTTTAGACCAAGAGTTATTGTGACGGATAGTAGAATGTGAATTAAATAAAATTTTGAAAATAAAACGAATTAAGAATAAAGTACAAAAAGGTTTGTTACGTTAGCAAATAACTGTCTTTTCTGTGTACAGTTGTACATCAATAATTATAGTATGGTGATTTGCGTCAGACGTGCGTCTTGCACCTTACATTTAACATCGTTGGTAGATAAAATTAATTACGACACTAATATCTTGATAGATCTCCCAAGCACCTAAGATTTATAAAACTATTCTTAACATATAATATTTGCCGATTATATATAAGCTATTGTCGCAGTGCTAAAACTATGGGTGCCTATTTTGGCCATTATAAATAAATAAATATACTAGGGCAATTCACACAGCGCCACCTAGTCCCAAAGTAGCTTAGCACTTCTATTATGGGTATTACTATCCATTACACAACTTATACTCCATATTTACTTTTCTTTGGTAAATAAATACATATTATATATAAACACCCAGACATGAGACGGGAATTGGACCCATGATCCGCAAGCGTACCGAAGTGTGAAGCCGTTACGCGAACAGTTAAGGAGTCTATCCACTAGACCGTTCATTACCATGACCATGCTAGGAACATGCCAGGTAAAAAAATATTCCTTGTATCAAAAAGTATGTGACTATGCCCACTAGATCGTTCCGTAACCGACCAGCGTTTGCTTTTGTGTCTGATACGGTCCTAGCACGGTCATGGTATGGAGCGGTGTAGTGGGCAGACTCCTTTAAACGAAAATAGACGTAAATTTGTTAACTATTTAACTAATTCATTTACATGTACCACTTGACTCTTAGGGTTAATTTAAATTGACATCGTATCTCAATATAACCCAATGGCGCAGAGGTAAACAGAATTGATTGTTGTCCCCGCTTACTTTTATTACACACAGAACAAATTTATTGAAAACAAAGTAAGAAATGTGGCGCCCTTTTATTGCCTGGAGAAATCCCTTCTGCTATTAACAACACAACGGGATGGGAGTGCTTTTCGGCTAAGTGTTTTTGTACTGGCTTAAAATTATTTTTTATAATGGAGCACGCTATGTTGGGTGTTTCTCTTATGAACGAAATCCAAAATGAGTTTATACATAGGAGAACTAAAATGATGCACATACTCGTAGCTCAAAAAATATGTAAGTTAAAGTGATAGTGGGTCAGTTATGTCTGAAGCATGACCGATACATGATGGAGTAAAAGTTCTGAAGTAGAGACAACCCCAGCTCAATTGACCGATGACCTGCGAAAGATTGCCGGTCGAGGTTAAATAGTAAAAAACTACATTTAAAAAACCGACTTCAAAAACTGGAAATAAAATAATAATAAAATACTATTATTTATATGTGCTACCTATTGATAGGTTTAAGTCGGTGCCAAGCTCTAAACAAAATAAAACTTATAAACAGCTTACTCACTGTAATCTCAAAGCCACGCGCTGCGAGTGTAGGTACCTACTATTACATTTGGCTTGGCACCGCCTTCACAGCTATCAATAAGTAGCACATACGAATAATAGTATTTTATTATTATTTTATACTTTCTAGTTTCTGAAGTCGGTTTTTTAAATGTAGCTTTTTTACTTTTTAGTATCTGTATATTCAAGAACGTCTTGTCAAAGAGACGTTGACAACGAAAAAAAAATACCAATCGAATGTTAATAATAGCTCCCTCTTCAAAACACCTTTAGTAAAACAATTACTGTCCGTGTTAATGAAATTATAAAGCGCCTAATTCAATTTAATTAAGCAAGAAGTTACCAGGTAGAGTAAAATCCAAGTATTTAAGTAGACGCATGCTAAAAATTTCAAACTAAAAAAATGTTCATAAAATGAAAACGAATGAGCCAAACTTTGTCAAATTTTTATGGGACCAAATGGCAACTATTTCGAATCAAACAAACAACAACAACAAAACAACAATATCGATGTACTGTACAAGCAGCTATTACAGCTGCTATCGACCGCGATAAAATTAGCGAGGCTTAATATTAATATAGACATATTCAAACAGCATAATATACTTCAAAGTTGTTGCCTCGTTTCTAACTATAGTCGGAGATTCATTTGCCTTTCTATTAGTGTTGATGCCCGTATATTATATTATAATAAATAAATAAAAATAAATATACTGAATCAATTCACACAGTGCCATCTAGTCCCAAACTAAGAAGCATAGCACTTGTGTTATGGGTACTAGACAACTGATATACTACATATATACTTTTTTTGTAAATAAGTACATGTGTATTATACATAAACATCCACACCCGAGACGGGAGTCGAACCGTTGACCTCCGCAAGTGTACCGAAGTGTGTTAGCCGCTATGTCACGGAGGTCGTCATGATTATGTATTTCCTGAACAAGCCACAAAAATACAGATAAAACATTTTTTTCTGCCACTAGTAGAGACTCCCAATGACTTTTTCCCTAAAAAGAAATTTGAAGGATGCCCTCCCTTTATGTAAGAATCTGTAAAAGAAGTAATCTTACTTACTAGCCTTAGCCGTTAAACATATTTGTAGTAATACAGCTATTGTACAATTACTTAATATCATAATATTGAAAATTAAAACCCCAGTAAACTAAAAAAATAAGAAGATAAAATTTGTTATCCATAAAATCGGATCACAGACATTATTAAAATGGAAAGCATTATAGGAAACAATATCTTTGTCTTTATGAAACATGATAGGCTTAGAATATTTTTGGAACATTGCCCGAAAAGGGGAAACCTTGTCTAAGTGGGCACGTTATATGGAGATGCTGAGGATGCCTGGCGCCATCTTTGGACAAGGGGATAAGTAGCTACAGGGATTGAAATGAATGTACATGTACTTTACTTGGCTCCTAATCTGTTATTAAATTATAAGGAACAGATATAATGGAATTAATACTATAATTTTGGATAGGTAAGAAAACTACAACGAAAGAAAGATTTTAAAATAAATAACATCAATTATTATGGCACGAGTAATAATGTAATATATAATGTAGTATATCGATTGATTGCTCAGCTTATTTTTTTTGACTATACTTATTACTTACAAGTTTGATAAAATTGACGGTCGACGATGCGCGGTGGACGCCATTATTATAAGTATTAACATTAACATATTTACTCTGCATTTCTAAAAGCATTTAGACAACTCTTTCAATTTTTCGCACTCTTCTGAAAACCTCTTATTACCGATTCCTACATAATCTTAGTCATTTTACTTAGATGTGCAGCTGTCCATCTTCAGAAAAGCGAAATCGTTTCCTATCTTTAAAAATATGGTCAAAGAAAATTATTCAACTTATAAATTGTTACGTCGTGTATGAATTATTATTAATGTAATTCTATTGTTTTATTTGTTTTTAAAATTGCAAATTAATTTTCGAATTATTCGTCATTTTATTATTACCTCCAAACAAATGCCATGACATTGTTATTTATATTATTCTAACATTATCAAATTATAAGGATAATTCGTAATTCCTAAATATCATTTATCAATATAAATAACGCTTTCCTTCGTACTAAAGTACGAGAAAGCGAAGAGACCAACCTAAAACATACAAAAGTCAGAAGTTAGTGTCCAGTTTTAACTTGTGCTTAACTTTAGATGAAAGATCTCGCATGATATGTGACGTAGGTCGTCGTATCGCCGTCGTCTAAGACCCGAATATCCGTCCCGACTTGAGATAGAATACGATCTTGAATATATTTCAAGTACTTCCCGTTTTGTACAAGTTTTCTGCATAAACTTATTCAGAAAAGCTAATATGTTTTGTAAATTTTATTTCAAGATAAATTTTAAATAAATTTAAAACATCATTGAATATGCTTTTTTTATTTCTGTAGTACAGCAGACAGGCTGATGGCCCGCTTAGAATTTAGCAGTTACCGTCGCCTATGGGTATTTGCAACGCCAGTGGCATCGCGAAAACGCTGCTCTCCCATAAAGGTATAGGAACTTGGGTCACTAATGCCGGAACTCAACACAAGGTTATTATGGCAGCATACTTAAGACCAAAGGTGGTCGCCATTCAGACGGGCTTGAGGCCCTACCACGTAGCTGGGGTGGGTTGTTTTGTCGCTTTTTACGACAGGCCGACCCCGGCCGCAGAGGTTAGTGTTCTTTCTCCTCCCCTGCACGGATAAATGCTTACTAAAGATATAATAATAGTTCCGGTAATATTTCAAAGCTTACTCCGTTAGTATTTCTATCGATTACTTACACAGGGGGTTGCATAAGACAGGTGTATGTTTCTCATTTTTCTAGTATACAGCAGTAAAGAAATTCCACTGCTCGAATTCTCTTTTCAAAATTGGGAGGTCATATGACCATTGTTGATATAAATTTAGCTACGTCTACATGTTCCTATTATTATCTATTATTATAGAATAGAATAGAAAACTCTACTGTGTTTCATGCGTCTGGTGACATCGATTGCGACGTCAAGGCACGCATTGCTGCCGCGTGGGCCAAATGGCGTGAGGTAACTGGTGTCATTTGTGACCCCAAGATGCCGGTAAAGTTGAAGGGACAGGTCTATAAGACCATCATTAGGCCTGTCCTTTTATACGGCTGTGAAGCGTGGCCGATGTTAGAGCGACACAAGCAAGAACTGCGTGTCACGGAGATGAATATGCTGCGGTGGATGTGTGGAGTGACGCGGAAGGACCGCGTTAGGAACTCCCGCATTCGCGGTAGTTTTCGTGTCCGTGACATTGCAGATAAATTGCAGGAGTGTCGGCTCCGTTGGTATGGCCATGTTTTACGGCAACCGGATGCTTACGTGGGAAACAAATGTCTGGCCATGCCGCCTCCGCCGGGCCCCGGCAGGAGGGGTAGACCCAATAAGTGCTGGCTTGACGTCGTAAAGGGTGATGTGCGTGCCAATGGGCTCACTCCCAGGGATGCTGAAGATCGAGCGAAGTGGAGTAGAAAAAGTCGGAAAGTGGACCCCGGGCACCGAAACGAAAGTTTGGGTGGCAATCGGGACTAACGCTAGGATGATGATGATGATGAGAATAGAAAACTCTACTGTTCACCAAATAATAAAATAAAAACTGCCTAAAATATAAATTTACAAAAAAGGAACAATGGGCGGTCTTATCGCTAATAAGCGATTTCTTCCAGACAACCTAACTAGGATCGTATTAAGGAATATAATAATGGCGGTCCACATTAATAATATAACACTATATCCAAAAAAATAGAAAAGAAAAGAAATCAATAAAAAGTAATGACAAACATTAAAATTACGTTAATACACTGCGAATTCACAATGCGACAATCAATTAATTTATTCAGATAATGTTCTTTGACCATGTTTTTGAAGATAGGAAGTATTATTTACTTTATAATGATAGTCGTAGACCGATCCTCAGTTTTAAGTATCATGGTCACGGCGTGTGTACTTCCTCGCTGGGTTTGTTAAAGTAGGAACAGTAGGTAATGGCGGCTTAATTGATAATCCCCGCTGGACGCGCGTTTTCTGTTGCGTCCCGCTCCCATGTGCGTGCAGATTGGCGTGTTAATGTTTAACATTTAATTTCGACTGATCGTGTTTATGCGTATTTCTTTTGCCTTTTTGTTTAAAAAATAATGAGTTACCGTGAGGCATCAATGTAACAAGGCTACACAGAGATAAAGCTCTGAAGTGCAAGGTTAAGATGAAACTGAAATTTAGATAACTTATTCATAATGAGCATGACTTAAGCTACCAGATAAATTCTAAATTTTATTCAATAGTGTGTTGAAGGCGTAAACGATCTCTAAAGTCTAATTTCTGCTGTCGGTTAGCGATTGATTCATTTTCCTAATCAAAACGATTGTTTTATGACAATATTCGACAGCAAGTTCAAAATTTAAGATCAAAAGAAAATGCTAGAAAGAAGGCCAACATTCATAGTGTCCTTTTTATCAATTTTTTTTTATCATTTTACAGTTTTTCAGATTTATAGGCCTCTAGAAGGTAGCGTAATGATATAATTAATAATTAAATTTATCAGATAAAACAAAATATTTTATAAATAGCAAACAAACTTAACTCGATTTCATAACATTCGAGCTTCGTATTTCTACAATTTTTGAACCCAATATTTTGAAAGCTTGTAAAAGAAATATGTGAAATGCTGCCCGCTGAAATGTTGATCACGGTAAGGATTTAATGTTTGATCACAAAAAGGTTTAATCGTTATTTTGTAGTAATATTATGTTTATAAATATAACATGATCATCATTCTAGTGTTAAGTCCCGGTTGCAACCCAAATTTTCGCTTCGGTGCCCGGGGTTCTCTTTCCAATTTTTTATGTTAGATTTCGCACTGCTTTCAACATCCCTGATTCTATTAGAACGTTCCCGTTCTATTAGAACGCATACCTTTATTCTTCTTATACATATGATGTTAAGTCAGTACTTTTTGGATCTCCAACTACCATACTGTCGGGGTCTCCTAGAAATTTAGATGTTGCTCAAGACGGTATGGCTAGGCATTTACCCCATACCTTATAAGCCGGCTACGACTGAGTATATCCAAATCAGCGAAGCCTCTTGCTGTTTACAATATATTCTTCTTCTTTGTCGGCACAACATGTTCTCTTCTTCCACTCTCCTCTGTTAGCAGTCATCACAACATTCACACCCTTTTTTGCCATATCATCTGTTACGCAATCTTTATTTTGGTCTACCTCTGCTCCTGTATCCATTCACTCTCATTTATATCATTTTCTTTGTTATATGGCATTGTACCCTACTTTTAAGTTGTTCCAAAAGTGGCGCTACTTTCACACTTCCTCTAATAAACTCATTTCTAATTTAATCCATTTTCGTAACTCCATACATCCATGTCTACAATGTCACTAACTGAATTATAATTTTATATCTTATAGATAAAGAATACTTTAGACCATCTTTAAATGTCTTAAAAATTGTATACAAATATTTATTTTATAAATCGTTTCTTATAAGTTTGATAAACGCAGAAAGAAGAAGTTGTCGCTTATAAATTCTTAGGTTAGTATAGAAGTAACCAGACATTTTGTACACAAGACCTTTAATATGTAAATTTTCCAAATTAAACTACTCGTATAATCTAAAAGTAAAAATAAAATTCATGGTAAGGGAGAAAATAATTTTATTATTCTTCAAAGACGACACTTCTTTTACGACAGGCCGACCCTGGGCGCAGAGGTCAGTATTCTTACTCCGTCCCTACAAGGAGAATATAGTTCTTATTATTTTCTTTTTAATAGGAATATATTTTCTTTAAAAGATAAATTGAATATTGAATTTGAATACCATAACAAGAATAGCCGGACTGAGTATTGTACACCTGAAACACGGCACGGCGTGCAGTCGGTTCACGTCAGACGTAAATAGAGCAGAGCCTTTAGACCGTCACAACCCCCAGGAACTGAAACTATATTTACGAGAAAATTTGTATGGAACGCAGCGAGCTTAATAAGACATTGGTCTTTAATTACTTTCCTACATATTTATTATTATTCCTCTTTATTTATTTTCTTTTCTAGTTATTTACATTTTTCAAAATAATTTACATTTCATTTTATAAAATACTTATTAATATTAAAAAAATAATTTATTTTATAAAACGATATTTACAAAGAAATTAAATTAAAAAATATAAAAAACTGTCCGTCGCTGGGAGCGAGGCCTAGGGCCCAAGCTACCGGTGGTTAGGGCTCCAGAGACAGGAATCTCCTCACTATGCGTGCCGTGCTTAGGAGAACCGCCTTCTGTATCCGACCCTTCACCCATTTATCTAGCGAAAGCCTCTCTAGGTGTTTATCGAAGCTCTTCGCTATAAGCCCGTTCACTGACACCACTATCGGTACGATGCTCGTTGATTCCATGTGCCACATGGCGGCAACCTCGTGAGCGAGATCTAAATATTTTGTAATCTTGTCAGTTTCTGCTTTCACGAGGTTACCATCATGTGGGACACTAATATCAATGATCATCGTATGTCTCGCAGATCGATCTATTATCACAATATCAGGCTTATTGGCAACAATAGTCCTGTCTGTGATAATAGATCGATCCCAGTAGAGCGTGATATGGCCACTATCAAGAACTGACTCAGGCGTGTATTTATAATAGGGCACTTCTGAAGATATAAGCTTGTATCGAAGGGCAAGTTGCTGATGGATGATTCTGGCCACTAAGTTGTGTCTGTGCAAATACTCAGAGTTAGCAAGGCGAGAACAACCAGAAGTAACATGCCTAATCGACTCACCAGGACAGTGACAGGCTCTACACGTGTCGATCGTGCCGTCTTTTAGGATGTACCTCCGGTAGTTGTTCGTCTTAATAACCTCGTCCATAATTGCACAGACAAAACCTTCGGTTTCCCCAAAGAGGTCACCGAATCGAAGCCAGTTCACCGATGCCAGCAGATCTATATCGGGCCCATATAGTGCTCGATAAAATCTACCGTGCAGCTCCTTGCTCTTCCACACATCCATACGCTCAGCAGTACTCATTACTTCAGGCCTGCTCCAGCTCTCTTTTGCAAGAGAGAGCGGGGTGAGTCCCTTGTCTACTGCCTTCATATCCTGATGCATCCCCACGTTGGTTTTGAGAAAGTATTCCCGGAGCTTGCATATCTCACGGTTGTGCAGATTTTTGGCATTTAGCAGACCTCGCCCTCCGCACTTCCGTGGGATATACAATCTCATAACCGATGATCGTGGGTGATGAATCCGATATGAAGTCATCATGCAACGAACCCTTCGATCCAAGGCATCCAGCTCTGTCTGAGTCCACCTTAGTATACCAAAGGAGTAGGTCAGCGATGGCATAACCCAGCTGTTAATGGCGCGAATCTTGTTACCACCTGAGAGGAAGGAGTTCAACACTTTTCTCAGGCGGCTAAAAAATTTCTCCTTTACCAGCTGTTTTATGTCTACGTCATCGATACCTAATGATTGTGATATACCAAGGTATTTGTAGGTGTCACCTTCAGAGAGAGATCTGAAGGACATATTTACAGAGAGTTGTAATTCGTTTGAATTGACAACTCGCCCCCGCTGTACATGCATAACCGCACACTTGTCCACGCCGAACTCCATTCCTATAGAACTACTGAACCTTTCAGTTAGTTTTAATAGTTCTAGTAGGTCCGTTTTTTTTGACGCGAACAGTTTGAGGTCATCCATGTATAGTAGGTGAGATATGACTTCACCCCCTCTGCGAAGTTGAAAACCTAGTCTTGAATCCTCAAGCAGTGCGCTCAAAGGGTTCAATGCTAGGCAAAACCACAATGGGCTCAAGCTGTCACCTTGAAAAATCCCACGCTCTATTCTTAATAGTCCGTCTAAAAACCGTCCTCTTCCTGGGAGGCTAAGTCTTGTGACCCACTGTCGCATGCACGAACCTAGGAAGGTGCGTAGAGTAGCATCAATTTTATACAACTCCAACACCCTCATAAGCCATGAATGCGGCACTGAATCATAAGCCTTTTTATAATCAACCCAAGCAGTGCAGAGGTTTTTTCTATTTCGACGGACTTGTTTATTGATAGCCATATCTACGAGGAGGAGCTCTTTCGTACCACGGGACCCCGGCCTACATCCATTTTGAGTATCAGCCAAAATTTTGTTGTCTAAGAGATGTTTCATTAATTTTGTTCTCAAAATGGATGTAAGCAACTTGTAGATGGTAGGTAAGCAAGTTATGGGTCTATAATTTCTAGGATCCATGGTACTACCAGATTTGTGTATAAGGTGCGTGACCCCCGTGGTCATAAAGGATGGGAGGCAGCACGAGTTTATAGCATCTTGGAATTGAGTTGCCAAACAGGAGTGCGAAATCTTAAACCATTTGATCCAAAAGTTGTGTAAGCCGTCCGGTCCAGGACTTTTCCAGTTTTGGCACGAACGGATTGCACAACTTACGTCTGATGGAACCACTATGACTTGTTCCATCTCTGGAATAAGTTCACACCTCTGTTCAACAGCCCCTTTCCATTCGTTCTCAGTGTGACTTCCCGGAACAGACCAGATGCCACGCCAGAATTCCAGCGTTGCATCGTTATTTGGCAACTGTCCGTCAGCCACTAATACCTTCGAATGTTCCCAGCCTCTATACACACCTTTCTGGTTTCTTTGGAAGCGACAATTAAGGAAATATCTTTCTGTGCGTTCTTTATACCTGCGAATCCGGTTTGCCCAGGCATAGACTCTCTGTTTCAAGAAGTCTATGCGCTCCGTGACTCTAAGCATATAGTCACTAGATCCAATATCGGTTCCAGCAAATGCCTGAGTCACGAAACGCATCACCCTTGGTCGAGTATTTCCCGATCGAAAACAAATTAGTTTAGCTATTAGAGTTCGTGTTGCATTAATTCTACGTTCTATTCTGTACTGCCAGGCTGGTTTGTCATATGTTTTTTTTTCATATTGGGGAATATTATTAAATTTCACACCAACAGTACGACACACGGCGACAGCCCCACAGTACAAAATAGAATGTGTCTCATCCAGATCTTTACTTGTTAATATATACGGTTCTAAAAGCTGGTTAAAATTACCCAAAATAGACAAACTATGTCTATGTATGGGTAGACGAGGTAGCTGTGGTCTATTTAGGGTAGGTATGTCTTTATACTCCTTAATTGCCTCCTCCAAAGTCCTCCTCATACGCTCTAAATCCTGGCTACTTACGGAATCAGTCCTATGAATATCCAAATCCGTATTAGATGGTGATGTTGAGGATACTTCCATCACAACATCACTATGTTGTAGAATTGGATATTGTGCATTTTCATTTATCCTAAGACTGTTCCGTACTTCAGTGCGTAGACGATCAAGTACAGGTTCGTCCAGCAGTTTTAACCGCTGAATGGCCCGCACCTGATCCGACAAGCGCTGTGCCGTGACAGTGGTATTTGGGTGAAGAACCTGAAACAGAGACAGCATCCGATCACGATACGCCGTGAGGTAGGTTCCCATCTTTGTAGCCTCAAAGTACGCGCGCATGACACTCTCATTCATCTCCCTAGTCCATCTCATGCGGCGCACTACACCACCAGTAGCGGGAGTCGGGCGCGGGGCGCTCCCCGCAGGCTCCAAGCGTGCTGATGGTGGTCGTCCACGTCCCCGCGTAGGTCTTCGACACGAGTTAGACGACACTGTCCCATCCTCGTTGTTATGGCTCGACATCCCTCTGGCCAAATCTTCTGTGTTAGAGGTTGGTCGGGTGGAGTTTGGTGAAGTGGGTACAGCAGGTGGAAGGCGTGCGCGATTACGGCTGGCTATCTTGTCTGTTCATGTGACTTGTTTTATTTATACATATTAAATTTTACAACACTTCGAAAGCATATTTTCATTTTGACGTGAGTTGTCATTTTGAACTAATTTATGAGATTTTAGTTTTCAATAGTTTATTTCTTATTTTTATGATATATATATATACACTTGAAGGATTTATTTTCACTATTTATTCGTAATTGCAATGGCAAATATGTAAAAAGAAATCAGAAAACTATTTTTTAAATAAAATTTTTCAGACAGCCATGTGTCAGCATTCACAGACTTGACAGTTTTTTTATTATTCTTATTATTAGAAAATATTTTTGTAGAAATGTGATTTTTGGCTTTGGATTTTGAAAACATTTGACGGACCTTTTTATCGCATAAATATTTTGTCTTCCATTAGAGTTCAAACTAACAGACATGATCGTTCAAACCACTTATGTTGCTGTTGAGCCAGCCATATCGCCATAAATTTATTGGAATATTTTAATGTTTCTATTAATCCCTTATTATTTGATTACTTTAAAAATTTGCTTTGGGGGAATAAAAAAGCCCTCAAATTTACGGCGCCTCTTTTTTCTTTTTAGAACCGTTTCATGATTCCTACAAGTATCTGAGGTGGAAGGTACGCTGTTGATTTTTTTTAACAAACTCAAACTTCTGCACGCCTTTTGCAAGAGTTATATTCTGTCCACCGAACTGAGTGATTCATTCAACCTTCAACTAAGAAAGTAATGGAAGGAAGAAACTCCCTGTTTTTGCTTCTATTTTTACAGAAAAAGCGTTTAGTCTACGATACAAACATACGGGAAATACCCACAATGGAAATAAAAAGAAAGAATGCATAATCCAAAATGCTATTTTATTCCTATCATACGAAATTCCAGGTAAAAGGCACGGTTGGCGAAGTACAGTCAGCATGCAACAAACGGCCACCATAACTCTAGATAAATGCTTAATGGACGTATCGTGTTTTAACGGATACATTAAACGCTTGTTCCAGATTTAAATTTTCATCGTGTTTATATTTCCATTCGTAAACAAATTTAAAATAACTTCTTTAATCGTTACTTTTATAGCAAATGTTTTGCAACAACAAGAGTGGTAAAAAAATTATTTATACAAATATTTATATCACATCTGCGGTATGGAAATGCTAATTCTTTTACCACTCTCTCTCTCTCTCCTTAATTTTTTTTGCGGGTACTATTGGTTTTACCAGTGTAAATTAAACCCTGAAAAGGATACGCGTTTTTTGCATCGCAATTCCAACAAAATTAAAACCATACTTAGCCGGTTCTCATGGTATACATATATTGAGTAAATCCTGTGCGACCTCAAAAATGATATAATTGTTCATCAATAGTTCATCTCCATTTCTACAATAAATTTCCTGATGTAATTTATTTACATACTTTAGAACGATAAACATTTAAAACAAAAAAATTGTAAACATACTTTCGCTAAAATTTTATAAAGAATATTACAATACCCCACGTACCCGGGTGCTTAAAACGTCGGTAAAGTTGGGTATTAACACAAGGGTTAATGGAAATTGAATTTTTCCAATAATAAATAAATGCTTATATAATATGTAAAACTCTTATTATTGAACGGAAAAAACATATTTTGCTTTTCAAGATATTTTCTGTCATTTAAATAGCATTTGTAAAACATAAATTGGAAAAAAATTAGACTAATATGCTGCAACTTAATTATTCTACTGTCCTATCTGAGAGTTCCATGCCATACAAAACAAAATATCTCAATGATATGAATACTTTATCCTGGGCTGAGTGAGCTTTATACATGTATATACTCTTCAAAACAAGCTGACACTTAGTTCAGGGAACCCTATCAAAACTAAAGTTTTTTGTTTAATCCCCTAGAAAAAGAATTTCTACTAAATACGTTGACTCGCTGCTATCGCTTTACTGGGTTGTTGTGTAATTAGATAATAAACTTTAACGTTAATATATTATTTTATTCTATTATCATTATTCTTCTGTAGCTAAGTTATATTATGAATGATAATTTCTAATACAAATATTAATAAGTCAAAAAAATAAAAAATATCTTAGTAGAAAGTCCAATTCGATTTACAATAATAGTATATTGTCTAGACCTAGTTCGAGCTAATGAAGTGTTGCGTATCGGGACAGTAATCGGATCAAGCAGTCTCCCCTAACGAGTTAATATTTAAGCGTGGATCCACACTGGCTTTTCTAGTAACAGCACATAATTATCTCATTTCTAGGGTCCCAAGAGGAAACACAAGGTATGGCTCCACACTTAACCTACATGGAAAGAGTTTAGTTGAGATGTAAAATATTTTAAAACACACCGGAAATAATCGTATTCACTTTATCTTTAACCATTTATTTAGGCTCTCTAATTCGTAAATGTCATCAGTGTTGAAACAAACTCTTTTTTTGATATCAACATGAATTTGTTTTTTTTTTCTAGTTGGTATTTTCGTGGTTTTTTTTTTTTCTTGCTATAGAACAGCAGACAGGCTGACGGCCCGCTTAGGATTTAGCAGTTACCGTCGCCTATAGGTGTATGCAACGCCAGTGGCATCGCGAACACGCTGCTGTCCCAAAAAGGTACAGGAACTTGAGTCACTAATGCCGGAACACAACACAAGGTTATTATGGCGGCATACTTAAGACCAAAGGTGGTCGCCATCCAGACGGGCTTGAGGCCCTACCACGTAGCTAGGGTGGGTTGTTTTGTCGCCTTTTACGACAGGCCGACCCCGGCCACAGAGGTTAGTATTCTTTCTCCGCCGGTTTTCGGAAGGACGTGTCGCACTTAAATAAAATGCAGCAGAATAGTTTAAGCTCCTCGTGCAATGCACCTACACTCCCTTGTTTCTGAGAAAAGTCGCATGTCACTGGTATATCCCGCTTTGATCATATATGCGAAATAAAGAATGACAACCCCCGGGGAAAATGATACAAATGAAAGTAAACGAATACAGGAGTGATAGAAAGATAAAAGAAAAGTGCCAATAAAAAGATTTATATATTTATTTATGCAAAAAATATTGTAAGTTTTTAGATTAACATAATGATTGGAAGGAGAGAATATGGTGGGTAAAAAGACTCAAATAATGTGGGAGATATAGATGAAGAAGAAGAATGAAATTTTTATTCCTGAATTGAATAGTAGAAATCATTATAATTTAACTGGTGCAACACGGTTCAGTTATCTCTTACACCTCTTACGCAATTTTTCTAAATTGTTTCATAAACGATAATTTTAAAATAAAAATTGGAACAAAAATATACTCCAAGAATTAAACATTATTTTTTTAGAAGATGATTGATATAATTTTATGTTATTATAACTTATGTGGATCGAACTTTATTCTGAGTTTTCTAAGAAAGCTTTTTCTTTTTCACTGATATGAGATAGGGCAATTTTACTAGATACATATTTCAAAGGTTATCAACTCTTTAGAAACAATAATGCTGATTATTCTGTTTATATTCTTAGAATGCAACTTATTCTTTATCAATTTCTTTTATTCTCTCAAATGTAGTACGATGTTAACATTTTTCAACTGAAACTTGAACATTCACACACCATAATATGACACTTTCAAATGTCGTAAATATTAATAGTAAATGAAAAAGTGAGCCGTTTCAGTCCCTTCGCACTCTCTGACATGAGACCGATATAGGCAGGAGTAGACTCGGGCGGAACCACCAAAAACTACCCGCACCCATAAGATGGACAGGTCCCTGTCTTCGAGACTGCTAAGACGATGACCGCATATATCGTCCTGGACGTACAAGCATACCTCAGCTTTTGGAAGGAATAAGTGTTCCAAATTATAGCCAGGGTAGCACAGGTGCGATGAGTCGGCCAGAGCAGATATTTGAGTTTTCGTCAGAAATAGTAGGGCTTTGCCGTTTCTACGTGCTGATGAACGGCATTAAGATTGAAATGTATACCTCTAATGTTACATTAGTTCACCTTAAATGTGGATTCGAGGTCCACACATTTACTATTTTTGGGCAATTCATATTTGTTAGACAGAAGGAGGCTTTTTGGAAGTGTCTAGAATGTCCACGAAAAAATGGAAAAAATTTGAGTGTGCTTTTGCTACCCAAACCCACAGGTTGTGTGATAAGTTGGTGAGGAGCACGGAAGGGCCCCCAATCCCTCCTGGAGAATATCGCCGGGTCTACATCCAGTCTCCGCTCCGGTACGACGAAACTCTCCAAAGACTGCACTAGTTGGCGGGACAGCCTCCCAGACCGGATAATCTGGGTTCGGGTCTCCCTGACCTCTGCCCCAATCCATCACGACTGTAGGTATGTGATGGGATTTTGCACGTCTCCGGTTCCAAGTTTCGTGGGCACTCCAGAACTTCGAGTTAGGGAAGCTAGAACCTAGGCCACCTATGCCGGAACACAGCACAAGGTTATTATGACGGCATACTTAAGACCAAGGGTGGTTGCCATCTAGGCGGGCTTGGGGCCCTCGCCTTTCACGACAGGCTGACCCCAGGATTAGTTTTCTTACTCCACCCCTGTACGGAGAATAAAATTATTATGTTTGTAGGAATGTCCATGTAAAATACTCTATTTGAAATGAAAACTTCGTAGTGCTATTTCATTCAATTTTACAAAACGAATTTATTCAGGCTACCAACATTGAGATTATTAAAATCCCTTGACCGTTCCGGAACAAGTTCAAATTTATTATGGCAGAAACTTTGATCGGCGGCTAGAAGCGTCACCCTTCGTTAAACGTATTTCAAACTTCGCCTGGAAGCGGTAAAGTTGTACTGGAGAAAAAAGTTTCTTATTACTTTAAGTCAACAATATTTTCCATGAGGCCGCTCATGAATAAAATCGGCTCAGATTGGTTAAAAACGGTCCAAATGAGCGATTGTGTACAGTTGATTTGATATTGAGTTTTACAGCGTTTTACATAGCGGGGATTGATTAAAGTTATGGACTTCTCTGGTCCATGTCCATTATTACATTAAAAATACAAATATATGGTATCTAGAAAATTCAAATGCATACTGCAAAAAAGGATAATTTAGAATAAAAATAAAATAAATCTTTATTATAACATATTATTACAAACACTCAATAAACCATATTTTCCAAACTAAACATTAATCTATGTCTGGGAAACTAGTGTCCTTTCAACTAATAAAAACAAGAAAAACAAAACATATTACTAAGATACTATTAGAATTTAAGAACAAAATAATATGTGTGTTTGTGTGTGTATGCGCGCGCTCATTGGTATGTGTGTATCGGTGCGAAAAATTGATTAATTACGTTAAACTATTTTAATTTACATATAATATTGTTCATAATCTATTAAGGATTCTATTAAAAATTAATTGAAAAAACACTCATATTTAAACAGGTTACGAAAAACAAGAAAAAATTTGACAATCTCCGTCGCGTAACGCACGTATCAACACTTGCAAAAGTCACGGGTTCGATTCTTATCTGTAATATCTGTAATATGTATTTATTTACATAGAAAAGTATATAAGTAACTTATCAGTTATCTAGTAGACATAAAGCGCTATGCTAGATTGGTACTAGATGGCGCTGTTTGTATTTATTTACGATAAATTCAAAACTAGTGTTCTACATATTTTATAATCTTCTTTTTTTTAATATATATACGCATAATCGTTTTTCTACCCACTAATGTAAAAGGACAATCTGACACTAAATTCTTACACCTTTCAGAAGATGATTAAGGAAAACGGAAATTCGGAAAATCCCGGCGAAAAATTAAATAATGTGAAAATTCAGTTATTTTAAAAGCACTGAATGTAAAAAAATTTAAAGTAACAAGTTTGCTTTCCGGATTTGTTGCTTAAACTTTCTTTTTAAACATTAAATATTAATTGAAGCCAATCCTCAAAGTTCTCGTTTTAACTTTTTTGAATCGAATACAGTATAGTTTTTATTAACTTTAAAAAAAAAGAAAAATGTATTATTATATATTAATATAATATTTTATATTATATATTTATATAATATTATTATTTATTTAATATTATTATTTAATATCTCAATTTTTTTACCGATTTAAAGAACCTATCATTTTGGAAATAGATTCTTTTCTACATCTGATATTGAGAAAATTCATAAAGAATTAAGAGATTGTCAGTTATCATAAAGTTATCTTAACCATTGTGTTCATTATGATACTACTACTAATACAGTATATATTTTCATTATTGAACACAAAGTATTTATTTAGTATAATATATAATACAAAAAGGAACATAATTCCTAGGCGAGTCAAGCGATGCTTGGATTTTTTCATATTTGTTAAAGTATCACCAAACTCAAAGAACCAATACACTGCAATCATATTCAAATAAATTCAAGATTATATATTATTTACAGTAGTAAAAATGATATCTTACTTTCTGTTATTATGTACCATTAGTCCTGATTGATTATCCTTTTTAATGTTACATATCAGCTACATCCCAAACTTTGGTTCTCAACTCCTTCGATGGTACTCTACCACAGGAGTTAAATGATGAACTTATTGTTCCTAAAGTATTTATCTTAAGATAAGGCAATAAGTGAAGGTATCCTAAATTAGTTTTGAGGCTCGGTCTGGTACGATTCCAGCAGGAATTAAAAATAAAGCTACCACCGCCTACTTAAAGAGTCGTAAACTAATAGACTTCCTTTCAAGGCAAGGGTTTCAAACGATACTTGCTCCGAAGAAAATATTGAAATTAATTTTTCTATTTTTTTTATATTATGGCTTAATATTTATAAAGAGATCTACTCAAATGAGATTAAGTTTAGCTCGATGACTTTACATAACAATGGAGCCTATTTTAACATGATTTTATGAGGTTGGTATGTATGAATCTATGTATCTTTGAACGTGATTTTCACCCCTTTCAGAACGACGGATTGATTTGAAACTTTGCACACTTATTAAGGACCGATGACAATATAATAATCTGTATAGTTTATATCATTATCCTTACCAGGATCGTAAAATTGACTTCTGATTATTGATCTGCATAGTTATTTGATGAATACAAGCATTACATGCAAGTAGTCTGAAATTTTTTAACATACATAAACATCATAGGACATCGCACCTAATTAGTTTTTATGGAGTTTGCACCTTTCTAAAGAAAATCTCGAAAAAAGATAAATCTCGTCACAAACTATTCACCCAAATTTATGTCACTATTAATACCAAGAACTCAATCCAAGCCAAACGTAAAGGAGAAATTCATTCGCAACAAATGATAAGCCATAAACAGGCTCATCCGAATAAATGTGGTGCTTTCCTTAATCAAGTAGGCGTCTTGGTCAGGTCACAATATTAATGTTGGCCGTATTCTGAATAATTACTCCTTTTTCCTTCCTACGATACTTATCTAGGATCTTTATTATGTCTTGTATTTACACTAGTCTTCGTTTTAGCGGTACTGCTGGTCGTATTTCATTTTTTTTTATAATAGTTGTTTTTTATTATTAATGAACAACTTTTGTGAATCTGGTACATAATGAATTATTATAATAATAATAATAATTTATTTCAGAATCAAGTCCCATACATTATACAATCATATTAAAAATTCAGTCAAAATCAATAAAAGTTACCAAATTAGGAATGTGATTAAAAATAAAAATAAAACAAAACTAATTATTAATAAACTACAAAATAAACCAAATAAATTAATAAACTCTAAAATCATTGAATATAAATCTAAATATCCGGATGACCGAGCTTTGCTCGGTATTTTTTTTTTTATAAATTATTTTTTTTTGGAAATTAACAATTGATTTTCTTAGTCTAACCTCAAAGCAAACACTCATTGACTTCGTGTTACTTAACAACGCCATCTGCTGTAATAGCTTTAGTGTTGTTGTGTCGTTAAAGCAATTTAAAAAAAATTGTATTATTATTTGCCGATAGATGTCAGGAAGAGTCATTTTTCAGTTTAAATTGGGACTACTCAAACGCCACCTTTTGACATTTTCTAGAAATGATTCCTAGCTAGATCGATTTATCGCCCCCGATTATTGTATATAATAATTAATTTTAAATTCAGTTGCTTTTTAATTGAAACATATCGGAATTCTTGAGCTCAAAAATTATTCAGTTGGATTTAATTTTAAGCTAGTAATATCTAAGTTTAATTCTGTTTAAATACGAAACCCCTATGTACTATATGTATATACTTGTGTTTTTAGTTGACTTCCGCAGGTAAACGGCCCCACCCGATGTATATTGAAAATTAAGTTACGTTTTTTTTCAAATACCGCTGTGGAGGAAAACTTCAGTCGGATGCTCCTTCTAAATCCAAAGTGTACGCAACATGAAGGTCCTAGGGAACCGTTGTGTATATGAACGAAGTAACTTGATGAAATGAGGATGAACGCCATAGTATCCCTGTACTTACACTAGGTAAATGTAACACACGTGGCAGAATAATCCCTACCTCTCTTGTAGCTAGCTCGTATTGTACTATACATACTTGATATTAGGTGCCTAGATTTCAAAAATAATTGCTCAGCCATAGCCCTATCCATGCAGGGGTGAAGAAAGAATACTGACCTCTGCGGCTGGGGTCGGCCCGTCGTAAAAGGCGAAAAACGACCCAATCTGCGTGCCAGGGCCCCAAGCCCGTCTGGATGGCGACCACCTTTGGTCACTTAAAATATTATAACTTTATACTGTGTTTCGGTATTAGTGACCCAAGTTCCTGTACCCTTATGAGGCAACAATGTGTTCACGATGCCACTGGCGTTGCGAACATCCATAGGCGACAGTAACTGCTATATTCTAAGTGGGCCGTCAGCCTGTCTGCTGTACTACAGCGATAAAAAAGCCAATTTTGGTGACTACCCTCATGTATTTTTTGAGGCGAGGGTAGTACGGTAAAATAGATTCGCCTCTTATGTGTCAACGTTTGACAAATCAAAAAACTAATCTGCAACGTGTGTTTAAATTATCGTTACCTTATGGGCCTTATGTGCCTTATGGGCTCAGCGGAAGATCAGCGCTAGTCAACTGACCAGCATTATGCTGAGACTGATTTCCCTTTTAGGACAAGTTTTGTTTTAAGTTTAATTTTATTAACACATAGTTTTATATTAGTTTAGTTTAACTGTTCTAAATAAAAATTATTTTCTTTCTTTCTTTCTTTCTAAATTTGCTATTTGGTAGGGCTAAGTATTCCGCCATAATAAACTGATGTTCCGGGATAAATGACCAGGTACCAGTACCACTACGCAGATATCAGCAGTGAGCCGTCAGCCTGTCTACTTTTCTATAGCAATAAAAAAATGTGTGCCCTTAATGCTTATATTGTTAGCCGTGCTAAACTTAAATTCTTACACCACCGGAAAGCTCAGTGTAGGTGTACAAGAAATTGCAACGTAGTACTGGTGCTATGCGGGGTTCTACGACAAGCTGCACCTAGAGCCGATCCAAATCGGGGAGATCACAAGATTAGTGGAGCTTTAATGCCTCTTCAAATTTGGGAACTGACTTAGTATAAATTTTATATAGTTCACCTTTTAATTTAATCCAGCAAACTGTCACATAAAATCGACGAAAGCTCTCGATACTTGTTATTGACGTAAAAACTAAAATAAGTCGCTAAATTGAGTCGCTAATGTTAAAATCAAGATTATGAACCGCCGGTAAACATTGCGTGTTTTTTCCAGTTGTTAAAGCTAGACCTAAATTGGTTTAAAACTTCAATTTAAGTCCTCGACGTTCAATCATAATGTTATTATGATTAATCGTTCAACTTAAAACCTAAAAAATATATGTTCAACTTAAAACTTAAAAATATACGTTCAACCTTAAATGATGACGAGGCTTGCTCAGTGGTACGTCAGTGTGTTATCGTGTATAACAAAATATTGTATGATGCAAATAGCTTGTAATGATCAAAGCTTACGCATACTTACGTATGTGGGGAACAAGTGTCTAACCATACCACCTCCGCCGGGCCCTGCAGAAGGGATAGGTCCATGAAGTCCATTGAAGTCGTAAAAGTTAATTGTCAATGGACTCACTACCAGATAGCCTAAAGACCGTGCAAAGTGACAAGAAAAGTCGGGAATCGGACCCCAGGCACTGAAACGAAATTTTAGGTAGCATCCGGGATTTAACGCTGAGATGATGATGATCTAGGCGTACGTGTCTATCAAATATTAATTGTTAAAAAATAATGCATATGTACATTTAGTGCTACATCTACTTCTAATGCATCGATGACCTCCGCGACATAACTGTTGACGTATTTTAGTACGCTTGTGGAAGTCGCGGGTTCATTCCCGTCTCGCATAGGTATATTTACAAAGCAAAAGTAAGGTAGTTTATTAAATATCTAGTACCCTAACACATACAAGTGCCCTTACTTGGCCTTAGATGGCACTGTGTGAATTAACTCAGTATTAAGTGCTACTGTTCTAACAGTACTTAAAATACAGACGCGATAGAAACTTCTGTACAAGCATTTTCCCCGGCACACTCACCATACACATTACCTTTAAATCCATGACGTTTATGGTGTTTCTGATTGTAAACTAATTTTGGAATATAAAGGTGTCGGCGCGTCATCGATGCAGGCAAGGCGTACCTCTCGTGTGCACGTACGACCAAATTCTGTCAGATTCTACCTTGCGCACGCCATGTACAAAATTTAACCAAAAATAGTTGTAATAAATCTTAGTCAAGTCAACAAGAATCTATTGTTTTAATGTTCAATAAAGAACACAAAGAGCCCTGGAACGGGCTATGTTAGGTATCTCTCTACGTGATCGAATCAGGAACACAGAGATCCGGAAGAGAACGAAATTGGTCGACATAGCCCATGTGATCGCTAGCAGAAAATGGAAGTGGGCGGGCCATATATGCCGTAGACAGGACAACAGGTGGGGTAGTCGGGTGCTTGAGTGGAGGCCTAGAGTAGGGCATAGAAATGTAGGCAGGCAACCGATGCGTTGGACCGACGACCTTGTTGACCGGTAAGGACTGGATGCGAAAGGCGCTGAACCGAGAAGAATGGCGTGCATTAGAAGAGACCTACACTCAGCATTGGGTGGTGAAAGGTTGAAAAAGAAGAAGAAGAAAAAACACAAAAAATTAGGTATAAATGATAGTGCGTAAAAAACTCACTCTCATATAAAACTGCAACTTTGTTTGTATAAAACTAGCAGCTTTCCAAACTCTGTTTAATATGCCAGAATACAACCTAGATAACAGTCGTAATAACTCAAATAAGCCAGTAAAACAACGTTTAACTATTTGCTAAACAAAAGTACAATGCAATTTATCCCTTAAAGCTGTTTAGCGAAATGCCAAACGACATCAGCCATTATGTTAAACCTATGACTATGCATTTCATTATATAATGATCACTCTTATGACAAACGAATAAGATTGAAATTATTTTCGTTTTTCATTTCGTGATAGTTCAATTTTAAATGGTAATATGGTCACGTAAAATGTTCAACTAACGGTTATCGATTTTGACGTTACACTTGTTGTAAAATACGTTTCTAGTTCAGAGTGATTATAATAAATTTCTAGTGTGTACACGGTTTTTGTCGATTATATCCGGGAAATTGAACTGGAAATAATGTTTGCATTTATTGTATGCTTATTTTTTATATTCAAGTTATTTTATTTTATAATTTGTGGCTGTGTGGATCCAGAAACAAAAATCTCGTAAAACTTTTTAAAAAATCTACAGGGGTGAAGTAAGAAACTGCCCCTGCCGCCGAAGGCAGCCTGTCGTAAAAGACAAAAATACAACTCTAGTTAGATAACAGAGCTCCAACCCTGACTGGATAGCAATAATCCCTGGCATCTAAATATGCCGCCATGATAACCTAGTATTTTATTCCAGCAAAAATGACCCAGGTTGCAGTTCGCCTACATGAACGTAAACATATAATCAGTACCCCTTGAGTCCCAAGAATTTATAGGCGACAGAAACTGCTGTCAGCCTGTCTTAGGTTTCTTCAGAAATCAAACCATATCATGCATCTCTTAATCAGAACCCTGCTTTATAAACTCTGCGGGGATAAACGTTGTAGCCAACTTGGGTCACCCTGCCTGTCACAGTTACGGATTACTAAACATTTTATTTGAAGTCTTTTCCTACTATTTTTTTTATTGCAGTAAGACAGCAGACAGGCTGATGACCCACTTAGAATTTAGCAGTTACCATTGCCAATTGGTGTTTGCAACGCCAGTGGCATTGCGATCATGCTGCCGTCTTATAAGTGTACAGGAACATGGGTCACAAATGCCGGAACTCAACACAGAGGTGGTCGCCATCTAGATGGGCTTGGGGCCCTCCACGTAGATAGGGTGGGTTGTTTTGTCACCTTTTACGACAGGCCAACGCCGGCCGCAGAGGTCAGTATTCTTTCTCCACCTCTGCACGTATAGAAAAATTAAATAACTACAAATAAATAAAGTTTCTAAAACGCTACATTCCTGCATTGGATGACACCACTAATCCGCTACTAGAATTATACACCAACTTTTGACATCTGTCAAACGCGTCGATAAGTCGATAAGCTTAACAAGAGTCAGACCTCATGACCCCTGAGTATCAACGCCAATATATATAAAATACCTATAAATACAATATTATCTAATACGGAAATATACTATCTGATACGACAAACGTTGTTCTGCCATATAAATAATAATTTGGATAGGATTTTCATAAAATCCATTCTTAATGAGCTCTATATCACAAAATAAGTAAATATACTAAATTTCAAGTAAATTAGTGCAGTTATAGAGTTTTCGTAATGAGTGATATATCGCTATTTTGTTATGTTGAAAGTGTGAAACAAATATTGGCAATCGATGAGGACCAGTGAAAAATCTTTTTCAAAACTTCCCTCTCGACGTTGTAACTTTATCTCTTCCGGGCTATTTATTTACTCTAAGCACCGTCAGTGACTCCGAAAGATTGATCGCAGCAGTGACGCAGCACTCTCTGATTGACATTGCAATTTACTCTATCGGGGTTTTTAATTTATCCAATATGGTTAATAGGACTTGAAAATTAATGTGATTTAGAAGTTATCATCCTGTCATTTTTTACAAAAGTAATAAAGTCTAATTTTGTAATAAATGTTATTGTTGTTGAGTTTTTACTTCCAGATCAAGCAAGTTGTTAAGGAACTAATAATTTGGTCGTGTAGTTAACTGTATACATGAATGGTCGAAATTTCGTACTATAAGATATAGTAATGCATACTCAGTAGTGGCATAGTATGTAAGACATATCTTATGTAGTTTTAAAAGTCAAAGTTTGGCTTTTTCTTTTGCTCAATTCACAGATATGTTACAACAAATACCTATATATTGACCACCCAATTTCAAAACACAGAAACTAACAAAATTAAAATTTTATTAAATTCTATCGTATTCACAAGACTACTTGAAAGAAAAAAACAAAAATTGATTTTGAAAATTTGCCCCTAACTGTATTCTAAAATTGGACCGCCGATATGTTGATACAAAATTCATTTTTTTTTCGAGATTGTTCCAGATGTTAGCAACCATGTAAAAATAAAATTTATCAAAATATCAACTATCCGTTTAAATTTTGCGGAAGATTTCTAACATACACGACATGCAGTATTATTGATTTATAATAATTATAATACTTTGCTGTGCTAACAGCGAACAATTCGTATTTAATCGATTATGCGTTTGAGTTATGATCTCAATCACTTACAGATAAATGTAATTAACTCTAAGAGCAATATTTAAAATATTATGAGCAGATTGTTTAATTATATTCCAGATACATAGGACCTCCACACCACTAACACAATGTTCGTCTTTCATTCGAGCATCTCAGCGAGTCTTGTTTTCATAAGCAAAATCAACACGAACAAAAAACTGGAAAAGATATTGACTAGCCCTCGGAGAAGATCCAAACGTCTTTATTTATTAAATTTTATGTAAACTAAAGAAAACAATCGATCGTATGTTATTATTGACATATTTAAAAGTAACAGACTAGCGTGGTTTGGTCGTGTAATGCGAAGAGGAGAATACCATACATCAAGGAAAATGGTAAAAATGAGAGTAGAGATATACAGGAAGAGAGGTAGACCAAATAAAATATGAACAAATTTGCATCAAAGATGATATAGCGTAAAAGGTTGTGAATGTTGAGATGACGGCTAACAAAGGAAAGTTAAAGGAAAAAACTGGAATAAAGGCAAGAAGAAGAAGTAGCAGCTTCTATTATGGACGCCAGTTTCCAGTCAGGCTAGTGTGGACTGTCATAATCTAACTAGTTATAGTAATTAAGTGTAAATAGCAAAACCCAAAACATTCAATAGATCAGAGCAAACAGCCAACCTAAGCCTTCGTAGTAAACATGTTTACGCCACGTATGCTTATTGTGAAGGGTATTTTTTTTATATTATTCAGGCATAACGGACTTCAGATAATTGCTACATGTAGGAGTAAATAGTGTTTTGGCATTCTCCGCAGTATTATGCTGCTTGTAATGTATGAGGAAGTAATTTGTCTCATCTCGTGTATCTATTATTTCGTGTCCGCTCAAAAATAGACCATATTTTAACTCAACTAGATAGATCTATTATAATAAGTAATAAGTAGCCGTATTATAAAAACCCAATCAAAAGCTTCCTGAAGTTTGATATCTGTTATATATATTTTAAATAAATTAATTAATTAAAAATAAAATAAAATTTACTTTATTGCATATAAGTAAATTATATGAAATGGTACATAATCACTTTCTCAGTACAAAGGGCGGTCTTATTGCTGGAAGCGATTGTTCATATATTTTACAATTAAAATTATTATAATGCTGAGAAAATTCTCACAGCGCCATCTATTCTCAAAGTAAGCAACAGAGCACTTGTGTTATGGACAACTAATACTTTCTTTGTAAATAAATACCTGTATTTTTTTATTGCTGTAGGACAGCAGACAGGCTGACGGCCCGCTTAGAATTTAGCAGTTACCATCGCCTATGGATGTTTGCAACATCAGTGGCATCGCGAACACGCTGCTGTCCCATAAAGGTACTGGAACTTAGGTCACCAATGCCGGAACACAACACAAGGTTATTATGGCGGCATAATTAAGACCAAAGGTGGTCGCCATCCAGACGGGCTTGAAGCCCTACCACGTAGCTAGGGTGGGTTGTTTAGTCGCCTTTTACGACAGGCCGACCCCGGCCGCAGAGGTTACTATTCTTTCTCCGCCTCTGCACGGATAAAAAATACACAAACACCCAAACGCGGGAGTGGAATTAATCATTTGACCTCCGTAACTCCGTAAGCGTAACGACGTGCGTTAGCTGTTGTGCCATGGAGGTTATCAATATTGTATTTATATAAAAAGTGTATTTTTCTTTCTTTCGAGGTTAGCTAGTCAGACCACAGTCACATCCGTGAAAATTTTTAAATAATAAATTTGAAAAGTTATTTCTTAGCTTACACAAAACAGGAATGTATTGCAGATGAGCAGTGACGTGAAGACGTGCATGTTTCACCCGGTCATTACACTCAACAGCAAATCCTGCGCCTGAAATCTATGCAACCGCAATTAAATCAATTTTCGTTGACACTAAGTTTCATTCAATACTCAAAATCTTAAAATAAAGATTAATAAGTACAATTATCAAGAAAATATCATCTAATTTGACCTAAATAGTAAAAAAAAAATACCGTTCAAGGATCAAAGAAGGATAACAATAACACATCCCACGACACGCCATCATTTTCAGTCCAATTATCGTTAATCGCTAAGAAAACATCAATTAAGAGTTGAACGAACAAGGCCCTCTTATAATGCCATGTTATTTTCGCCTCTGATGTAGGAGTTGAGAGGTAAAATGGACAAACTCCGAAACAACCTCAAGTTGAGTAAGCAACAATTAAAGTCAAAACGTTTCTCCGACCAGTCCTTACAACCATAAGCACAGCGATTTGTTTTGAACTTAAAAACAAGACACATCTCATTTATCGTCACCATTAAAATTAGGGGCTATAGAGTTAATATTTTATGCAATGGCAATAATACATTTTGATAGAGAAAACAACTAACTAGATTGTCACACAGTGCCAAAGTCACACAGTGCACTTGGCACTCCACCAAGCTGCAGAACGGGATCGATGGAGACAGCTAGTTGACGGAATCAACCGGAGTCACGATCCTCAGCAATGAGGGACCGATTGAAGAGAGATAGAGAGAGAGTAAGTGCATTTTAGTACCAATTATTTATTGAAATGATTGATCAATTACGAATTAAAAACATGTATTGTTTAACGATAAATTATTAAACAATTTAGATTAGACTTGTATCGTAGTACTGGCATACCCAAACAGTTACGATTGCTCACAAATTTATTGGACTAGAGCTGATAGTAAGTTGTACTTGAAAATAAAATAACATATTTGCTTTTAGTATATACTATTTTATCTGTGCAGGGGCGGAGAAAGAATACTGAACTCTGCGGCCGGGTCAGCCTGTCGTAAAAGGCGACAAAACAACCCACCCTAGCTACGTGGTAGGGCCTCAAAGCCCATCTGATTGGCGACCACCTTTGGTCTTAAGTATGCCGCCATAATAACTTTGTGTAGTGTTCCGGCATTAGGGATCCCAGTTCCTGTACCCTTATGGACAGCATACCACTGGCATTATAAACACCCATAGGCGACGGTAACTACAAAATTTTAAGTGAGCCGTCAGCATGTCTGGTGTCCTACAGCAATTAAAAAATACTCTACTAAATAAGATTTGATATATAGGTATATTATAGTCAATCAAGAGTTTTCTTTAATTACCGCAGCTTTTATGGCCACAAGTTTCAGTTTGATTGGAGTAAAGAAACAAAAGACAGGCAATTTATTATGAGCTGGAGGAGTCAAGAATAATAAAGGATTTCCTAATATTTCAAACTGAAAATTTAATACCGACCCTTGAGAACTCGTTTGTGAATTGTTTATAATAATACGGTATTGTTTGTTTGATGAAACTTGATGAGCCGTTTTGTAATTATGTATTTTCTGTTACTAAATAGTTATTTCAAATTATTAATAAGACGTGATATATTATTTTGAAACTGGCTAGAGTTAGTATTAAGACAATAATAGTATTATTTTCGAACAAGGTTTAAAATTCATCTCATTAATAGTTAACTAAAATACTAAACCAAACTCCGTAAAGTATACAACCGATTTATCGGACAATGTATACTTTTTACAATTGAATGCCACAGAGCGTTCAAACACTTTAAATAAACAAATTAAAAAATAAATTATTAAGCAACGTTTGTGTGGAAAATGATATTAACTCTTAGAGTGCGAACCGTCGATAAATCGACTCTCGGACGTATCGTAGCGCGCGCATATAACGTTTATAATAAATTAATAGCATTTATTAATAACCATTTAAAATATGTCCCTAACTCAGAAAGAATTACGAAAATCCATTTACATTTGAGGAAATTTTTAATAAGTTACTTTTTTTTCAAAAATCCTTTTGAAATTTATGCAAACTATGTGAAAATTGGCTTAGCACTAAAAGGGTTAAAGATTATATGGATAAGTACACGGACTAGGAATAATTATCTTGCCATAAAGTTGAATCGATTATTTCTCTCCAATATAATTATAATGTTTTAAATATCGATGGCATGGAAAAATATAGACTTAAAATAAGTCCAACGCGGTAATGCAGCTTTGTAATCTTTATATTATATAAACAATAATTATCTTATTTTTTATATATAAAAAATTTAAATTACTACATTAAAAAAATATCACTGAGGAGTGTGTTTCGCCGTTTCTTTTCTAGCTAGCGTTTTATATTAAAAGCGGTGATAGCTTTTTGACATATAATAAGTGTTCTCGATGATTTTATATGAGTATTGAAATAATTTATTATTGTTATATTTTTTAATCAAATCTAAAATGCTATCAAGAGTATAAAAGTGTTAAACTAGCGCCATAGTTACTTACAGCAGGACGATATGGGGTTTCTCAATAAAGGCTTTATAAAATTTCTTAGGGGCTGGCGGCGCGTTGTTAATGCTTCTGGTATTGCAAACGGTGAGCCCTTTGCCTGTCTGCTGAACTCTCGGTATAAAAAAATCTTGTAGATGTAGTATACAAACGAGCAAATATATTCATATAATAGGACACATTTTTCATGTAACTCTTAGCTTCATTTCATTGGGTAATTTTTGGCAGACGTCCAAAGTTGGGTAGTTTATAAATTACCACATAAAGATGCCAATGTATGAAAAACATTGTAGTCATTGATATTTGCATGATAGTTCAATATTTATGCGTGTAGTGAATACTTTGTTTTGTAATGGTATATAAAGTGTAGCAGCACCATATTGTCTAATATGTTGTGCGTCGCATAATAGCACATCTTCTATCTCGCTCACAGATCTGTTGTTTCATTTACATTCATTTATCTATTCTTGTTAGCGTCTATTTACATATAGTAGAGGATCCTACGTGACATCGACCTTCACTAATCTGCTACATAGATGACATCCCGACTCTATCTGAGCGTCTCCGGGAGAACCAGACATCACAATGGCACTATTCGCAGACGTCTTCTTTGCTAAATCAATGAATTTAGATTTTGCAGCCCGCCGGATACAGCGACTATTAGACACCCTTCCGGCGTGGCTGGACCACTGATGCATAGCGGTTAACGTAAGACCGCCGCGCTAGCAGTCGCCTGCTGGATTCGCCTGGTGAGATAATTGAATGGAGAAGCTCGGTGAAGTACCTCGGAGTCCACATCGACAGATCATTGAGCATGGAGGTCCATATGCAACCAGGCACGCGCCGCCAGGTCCATGCTCCGATTACCTACTCTCACTCTCGGTGAGGTAAATGGTAATAGCGAGGATGGGACGAAAATAATATAAGTAGTTTCGCGTGAGCTGCTAAACGCGCGGGACGGTCAACGTTCGAACTCCCTGAAGACTATTCTCCGCACCGTGCACAATTGGCTTCAGTGATATCTCCAGCCAACCCTTCCCCCCCCCCTCATACAGCTCTCGAGCTATCCTTCTCATCCCTGTACGGTACAATCTCAGTCCGTGACCGGCGTCGTACCAATAGGTTGTGTCTCTCTGGTCGGTCTCTCAAGATCATGATCGCTACATGTTGCGATGAACACGGGAGCGAACGAAATTCTCCAGCGGTTCCTATCTGTCAATATTGTGTATGTATCGTTAATTGTGTGTGATGTTTTTTGTTTTTTAAATTATTATCCGTGCAGGGGTGGAGAAAGAATACTAACCTCTGCGGCTGGGGTCGGCTAGTCGTAAAAGGCGACAAAACAACCCACTCTAGCTACGTGGTAGGGTCTCAAGTTCACCTGGATGGCGACCACCTTTGGCCTTAAGTATGCCGCCATAACAACCTTGTGTTGTGTTCCGGCATTAGTGACCCAAGTTCCTGTACCCTTATAGGACACCAGCGTGTTCACGATGCCACTGGCGTTGCAAAAACCCATAGGCGATGGTATGGTATGTTATTATTATTGTTGTGTATATATTCCAAAATCACCTTAAATTAAATCACGTAGTAAAAGTGTGTGTGTGCGTGCGTGCGTGTGTGTGCGTGCGTGCGTGTGCGTGCGTGCGTGAGTGTGTGTGATATTAAATTATAAGAAACGATTGTAAATTGATAGAATGTGCTTAATTTTACATCTTTCTAACCGGGTGGTTATAGGGTTATTCACGCACACACATTACGGCATACCATGGACTAAATTCAGACCAAATTAGTTTTTGATGTAACAAGTCCTTTGAATATATCCGATTCAACACATGACATATTCGCCACGCTCGTAAGTCACGCTCGTTTCGCTTAGGGACGTCCTTCATCACGTTCGGTTATTCTCTACTCGAGAGCCAGCTTCAGGCTGTTAGTGCTTAGTACATAAGTCAACACGATGTGCCTAAGCTCGTTAATTTTGATACCATCGAGTGAACCCATATTTAGAAAAGAACCATTTGAGCAAATATTTTTTGTACTGTATTCTTCACTTTGAGCCCTGGTATTTATCATTTTATTTGGTATCAAATTACTAACTACGCACTATTTTAGCTATCTTTAATGACAATTCCCACAGCGCCATTTACTCCCAAAGAAAGTGGCATAGCACTTTTTATTGGTACTTATTAACTGATATAATACTTATATTCTTTTCTTTTATAAATAAATACATATTATACATAAACATGACGTAAAACGGGAATCGAACCTGGAACCTCCACAAGTGTATCGAAGTGTGTTAGCTGTTCCCCACGGTGGTCGTCAATCTTGAATTTACTTTTTAGATGTAATTGTTTGACCTTGAAACTTGAATAAAATACTAAGCGACACCCGTCTTTTGCTCGTGAACTATCGATTCATATATTGCCTTATTCGTGCTTTAATTTTTACCTAGTACATTTGTCAAATTTATATGGATGTATAACATTTTTAATGACATAAATAAGATCTACACTACTAGCTTGAACAGTAATTAAATAGAAATACGAAAAAGTATTGAGGCTTAATGCATAAGCTTTGTATATAGATTCGGAAGATTACATATATTCCTTAACCTATCATAAATAATCTACTAACATATTGGAGAGTCTGGGATGACTAGACTGGCGATGCAGGGGTTCATTATTTCTTCCTGCTTTTATCCCAAACAATATGGGGTCTGCATGCAATAACTTTTCATCCTTATTCTTTGTGATCTAGCATTCTGGTCCATACAATATGACAGGTCTTATTACGCATTTATCAAATTTACCTTTCAGTGTAAACGGCACTCGTGGGTCGCAAATTGTTCCTGAGATATATCGCCATTTCATGCATCCTGCATTCATTGTGTTTTTTTACCATCTCGGCTTATCTCACCGTAGGAAAGTGAATTATAAAGATTTTAATGGTATAGAAATTTACCAAAAATATGGTTTAATTTTATTTGAATGACTCCTTTAGATAAAATAAACTAAAGGTCCGATTTTAATGATGTTGGTTTTATTTCAATCTAAAGAGGGAAACAAGTGATTTTATTATTCCTTTGTGAATGTCTCCGTTTTAAGTGCAACCAGAGCCTATTGAATAAATAATGAAACGAGATACTCTTTAAACTGGAATTTTAACAATGATATTGTATTGAATAGACAGAACAGATATTAATCACAAGTTTTTGATTTTCAAACTATTTTTATTTCTTCTTAAAATTTGGAACTAAAATCGTTAAAGTACATCCTTAACCGTAAGTTATCCTTTTTATGACCAAAGAGGTCCATGTGAATATATGTGGGTGAATTTGGTTTTACTAACGGCCTAGGAATATAATGGGTAAGCATTTGATAGTATTTTTACAAAGTAGCAGTGCTCGGTGATTTTCGTCCACAGTTGGGTGTTTCTGAAGAAAGTATCACCAGGGACATCCCCATTGGTGGACACACAATTTGAGGACTTCGCAGAACAATGATCAAAGGTCGATCCTGTAATCCCAAAAAGCCACTCGTTGATCAGGATTTTAACCGGGTATCGTCGGCTTCACCCCGGAGTTCCGATGTGGCACTAATAAGTCGCAATTTTCCCTAGAAAACGCCATACGAATAAAATGAGCTGGCATTTGACACTATATTTTATTTGCTCTTAATATTTCGACTTGTTGTTAGACTTTTTTTTTTTTTTTTTTTGGTCTCGGGGAAAAACCTCTCTTGACGGGTTCCCCGGCCCGGGGGGACCGAGGGATATGTGGGACTCCGGGAAAGATGTTCGGCCATCCGACTACCCACTAAAAAACCCCGCTGTTCTCCTATCGCCTACGCCCGGGCCCACGGATATATGGCCTGCCGATCTCGTGGCCCGGGCCGGCGCCGGCCCGCCCTTTGTCTTGAGGCGGGCCCCTTCTAAAGTGTTGGCGCCAGGAGGTCAGGGTTTCGTCCCCCCGGCGCTCTCCTAACAACTCTAGGAGTTGAGGGGGGCCGCGGAACAGCACGCAGCCCTCACCCTCGCGGCAATAGTGCGGGCGGCGGGTCCTCCCCCGAGGGGCCGCCCGCGGCCGCTTTTTACGGCGGCCGGAGGTCGTTACTGGCCCTCCGGCGCCGCCGGCGTGGCCTGCGTTGGCGGGAGGGGAGTGTGGTGGTCGACTCCCGCTCCCGCTCCGCCGCCTCCTTTGCGGACATGACTGCCTCGCAGAAGGAGGCGACGGCCGTCCATCCAGGATCGCCCCCGACCATGGACAGAACCAGGGCCGGGAGCGACAGGTCCACGCCGATTTGGGCGACGAGGGCGCGGTGCTCCTCGCGCCACGCAGGGCACACGGCGACAGTGTGGTTCACCGTGTCCTCCTCGTCGCCCGCGCCACAGTGGTGGCACCCTGACGTCATCTCCCGCCCTATGCGACACAGGTACCTCCCGAAGCAACCGTGCCCCGAGAGGACCTGCGTCAGGCGGAAGGTCAGGGCGCCGTGGCGCCTTTCCACCCATTCGGCCAGGACGGGCCTCACCGCTTCGATGGTGGCGAGGCCCGCGCTAGGGTGCGCGAGGCGCTCCTTCCACTCCACCATGAGTACCTCATCGCGCAGCTCCGCCCGCTTTACCTCCACCTCGCGAGGCGCGGGGCGAGAGCCACGCTCGGCCGCATCCCGGCGCCACTGGTACAATAGCGCCAGGACTCGAGCCTCGAGGTCCCATGGTGGGGATCCGGCCAGCAGGGAGGCCGCTTCGAGACGTTGTTAGACTTAGTACTTACTCTGTAAAACCAATTTTATCCAGTTTTTATTATTTGACAGGTGACATAATAGATATGGTTTGTTTTCTATTTATTTCTCTACTCACATTAAAATCCATGGAAAATCACATACAAAATAACCACAAATGATCTTTGTTATATTCTGCTTAAATCATTTGCTTCAGCAACAGGGTTCCTATAGTCACATAAAAAATAATATACTTAATGCTTAATTTAACCTAATGCTAATTGTCTAATTATGCACAAAAAATATTTTTATTCTTAATTTTCCTAATGAAAGTTTAGTCATTACTCGCAAATTATCAGGTTTATTGCCTATAAATCGAAGGTTTCCCATTGGATAGTTAAAACTAATCTTCACAATTTGTAATTACTCTGTTACATTCAAATTTGACTCAAGATATGACAGAAATTGGTCCTGACATCTTTCACTTCGCCCGTTTCAAGGCGTTTCCAGAACGTGCCTTGATTACTGTGCGAAATCTCACACTCAGGTGAAGTTAGGACGGACGGATATAACCTATTTTATGTGAAATTCGGAATCTGTTTCTAGAATAATCAAGAATACTTTTGAAACTAATTGAAAAGTTTAACTGTTATTTTGTATTGTTATTTTTTATTATTCGAGTCTAGTTTATTAAGTACTAGCTGACCCGGCAAATTTTGTTATTTCATATAAATTAAAAAAAGGAGTCTATGTCATTCTCCGAGGTCTAATCTATATCTATATCGAAGTTCGTCAAAATTAGTTCAGCGTTTTAGGCGTGAAAGCGTAACAAAAAAAAAAACTTACTTTGACATTTATAATATTAGAGTATCGATTTCCAATGTATATAGATAATAAATACTTAATTATCGGAACTCTCACGTTAAAAAGTACTATATCATAATCTCTCATATTTGCGTTGTAGCAGTTAAGTTTATATTTATTAGATAAGTTAGCTAAAACTGTGGATTCAAAATGTTTCTATCCGGTACCGACAGGAAATTTTTTAAGATGTATTATGGTTATATTGGTTTGACGTTAAATTGGTGGCTTAATTTCATAATGACCACTGTAAAATATAGGATAAAAATTGATTGTAGCGTGGATGTTATCCTAAAATTATGACAAAGTCTCGTGAATATAGAATTTTTATTGTATGGTTTTATTTGTTTAAAATACATGCATATGATTTACAACGATTTACAATTCATAGAGTACTTTTACATAAGATTTTTTTTTTTCAAGTATTTCATCACGATTGCATAATTATAAATGTATTTTACTTTAGAATCTGGGATGATGCTGCTGAGTACATTCACAGAGCAAACATTTTTGACTTTATTTTGTCTGCAAAATATTTATTTTTTTGAAAAAAGGCATGAACATTAGTGAGATGAGTTTACATATCTAGCCACAGTTGAAATTAATTACCCCATAAGAGAAAACTATATAGAACTTTTCGTTAATTTCGTATGAGCTTGTACATTATCTCAGAAATATATTGGACAAGTTATACCTAGGTACTCTATCCATAAACCGCGATGACCTTACTAATGTAGTATAAAACTACTATCTGCAAATCCACTATTTTCTATTTGTTTTTAAAAATGGAATTCAAAAACTATTTTGCCATATAAATGAAAAATTAAAGGGCGACTCTAAATATCTTAACTTCTTAAGTGTTCAAATCTCTTAGACGGTTGGGCGAAAAAAATCTTGTCTTACAAGTTTAATTAAAGTAAATAGCCAACAAGCTTCCCTAAGCCGGCCTTTAATGAAATTGTTTTGCTAATTTGTTGTTTGTGCCCGCCTTGTACTCTTTTCAAAAATCTTAATTAATAAACTGTACCCTTTGTCCTTTATCTTAATATAAGCTATATATCCCGTTTCTTGGATCTAGTTTATCGCAATTAATTTTGAATCAAATTATTTGTCAGGAACATTTACAATAATTATCAGTAAAATGTTATAATTAAATCTATTATATTTCCCTTACACTTGTCATAAAAATTGAGAGAGTATAAATATATTTGTTTTCTACTAAAATCAACTGCATAGCGTTTACAAGTTCATTTTGTACCTATATAAGCATAATTATACTGTAAATAAGAGCCGTCTGGTTTCTTCAGACTTTGTCGGTCCAAGGATTCC
This sequence comes from Malacosoma neustria, assembly GCA_963693495.1. Lineage (NCBI taxonomy): Eukaryota > Metazoa > Arthropoda > Insecta > Lepidoptera > Lasiocampidae > Malacosoma > Malacosoma neustria. The sequence continues at coordinate 4,135,727 of OY856379.1, read as the reverse complement.
CGCGCGGGAAATCCTAACATATAAAACAATAGCAATAGGCCTATAGTAGTAGTTGTAAAACATACTATTTTTAGTTACATTATCGATAATATTTTAAAAATAGCACTTAACTCCATTTTTATCCGTGCAGGGCTGGAATAAGAATACCGCTATCCCTCTCCGCCTATCGTAAGAAGTGACAAAACAACCTCAGCTAGGTGGTAAACTCAAACCCAGGCCAACCAACCCTGGTCTGTAAATATACTGCAATATTGTGTTCTGACATGACCCAGGTGTCAGTTCTCCTACACAGACGGCAGCGTGTTAGCGGTGCCCCTGGCGTCGCAAACATCCATAGGCGACGGTAACTACTTAATATTAAATAGGTCGTCAATATGTTTGCCGTTCCATAGAAATAAAAATTATAGCGATACCAAATCTCAATAAGTAAAAATGATTTAAAGATTTCAAGAAGGACCCATAAGCCAAAAGTAGAAACAAAAATAGTTGTTTTCATTATTTTAATGTTACGTAAGTTTTCAGTTTGAAAGCGTATGTACGCTAAATAAAGATTATCCCACTGTGCCTGCATCTTCCTTACTCATCATTTCGTTTGAGCGTCAAAAGCCGCCAACTTGAAACTGGGCAAGGACGCCGCTGAGTCGGCGAATATAAAGCGACTGTCGCGAAATTTTATACTTTATAAAATATGGCTTAATTTGAAATAGAAATAACATTCCTTCAATTTTTTTATTGCTGTAGAACAGCAGACAGGCTGACGGCTTGCTTAGAATTTAGCAGTTTCCGTCGCCTATAGATGTTTGGAACGCCAGTGGCATTTCCAACACGCTGCTGTCCCATAAGGGTACAGGAACTTGGGTCACTAATGCCGGAACACAACACAAGGTTATTATGGCGGCATACTTATGACCAAAGGTGGTCGCCATCCAGACGGGCTGGAGGCCCTACCACGTAGCTAGGGTGGGTTGTTTTGTCGCCTTTTACGACAGGCCGACCCCGGCTTCAGAGGTTAGTATTCTTTCTCCGCCCCTGCATGGATAAATATGTGTTATTAACTTCATTTGTCATTGGTTTGAAATAAAGAAGCTTGTAATAACAATTCTTCTACTTACAAGCGTTTCATCCCTGTCGCACCCACAACTTATACTTTGAACATGAGTCAAAAGTATGATACAAACCCAGGGGTGTTTGCATAATATTGTCATAATGTTAATATTTTACAAGTGTATGCCTATTTGCGCCGATAGGTTTCCATGACACTTATGTATTAATTTTTTTTATTGCTGTAGAACAGCAGACAGGCTGACGGCCCGCTTAGGATTTAGCAGTTACCGTCGCCTATAGGTGTATGCAACGCCAGTGGCATCGCGAACACGCTGCTGTCCCATAAGGGTACAGGAACTTGGGTCACTAATGCCGGAACACAACACAAGGTTATTATAATTATTAACTTTATAAATAATAATAATAATAAATAATAAATCTTTATTGTAACACCTTATTATAATAAGTCAATGAACCCTAGTCTCCAAACTAGACATTAATTATTTAGTCTGTGTCTTGGAAACTAGTGCCCTCTCAAATCATACAAAAAAAAAAGAAAAGAAAAAAAACACCAAGATACAAAAGGATACAAAATCTTATATATATAAGGTTTTTGTGTGTGTGTGTGTGTGTGTGTGTGTGTGTGTGTGTGTGTGTGCGTGTGTGTGTGTGTGGGTGGGTTTTAAGCATATGAGAGCCAAATCTATAATTCAACTAATTCATTATACCGAGAACCAACTAATTCATTATTTATATCGAGCAATGAACTAAAGTGTTAAAATAATGTCACTAACTTTTTCCCAGCGTTTAGCTGTCCCAACCCGAAAAAGAAAACCATTTTTGTTGCGTATGAACTCGCGGATACTTTCGAAATCATCCCGCTCAATCTTTTCTGCAGCCATTCTAGTCGCCGCTACTTTTAACCACAGTTAAAACTAAGGAAAATCCAATGTATATTTTAGTGGATTACAAGGACACTGTAACATTTTCTGCCACCTGAATGTCCACGTTTAACTCGCTTAACTATGGTTACAACCATTGATTTCAATTCTCGTCCTAACACGCAGGTCAGCGCATTGTTACATCTAGTTTTAAATTCATTACGGACCGAGTTATTTCGAAACACTTCTTGAAGTGCAGATCACAATCAGGCACGTTTCAGTGGCATATTTTTTATAGCTGGATTTCAGTAGGCAGGCACACGATAGCAGGTGGTTACCGTAGCACCGGACGTGCTGCCGGCTTCCAACAAATTTAATAACATTTAAAAAAAAACATATCTGCAATGGGAAAACCTCAGCTGGAAGCTCATTCTAAATACAGAGAGTGCGTAACAAAAGTTTTTGAAAACCGTTTCGTACAAGAAGAAAAAAGTTCCAGGAATTGGGGATGAATACCCGATAGGCGATGGCGGGCAGTACCATGGTAGAAAGACGATAAAAGCACCACTCTTAACAGTTCCTCAGAACACTCCCCGTTGTACAGACGGTAAAATACGCAACGAGACGCAGTATTTCCAAAGGCCCAGCGTATCTATAGATTAAGAGCTTGTGAAAAGCTACCAGTATATATTTTACCAAACCAAAATTTTGTGTAGAGAGCCTACCACTAATACCTACCACTTATAGAATGAAAACTCATTAAGCCCAAAGCGGCTGATGGCGGCGATGGAAGCAGAAGCTTTCACTTTGCAGTAGAATACTAAAAGTATTGCATTGATATGTATTGTATATGTTACGTCTAGTTACGCCGAAAGACCCTGATTTTGATTTAATCTTGAATTTGCCTTTGATTTTTTTCGTATTAGTTATATATTGATTTACCCATAACCAGTGAAAATATCCTTCATCTGAAATTCTCTTTATAAATAATTTTTCCAGCACAATTTCTTACACTGTTGAAACTAAGCTATCAAATCAACTTTAATGCCAAAAACAGGTATTTGTTGTATCGATATTTTAGTTTATCGATGCAATTCCATCCACGTTGCTGACTCGGTAATTTTTGTTTTTACCTTTTGCGATTTGCAGCTGCATTGTGTAAAGTTGGACGTAACTCGGGGTTTTTCATAGGAATGCTTTTAAAATAAATCCAGATTGTTAGTTTTGGTCTATTGACTTCGAGTCAGTATTTATTATTTGTATGAAAATCATTTTTTATTCAATGATATCAAGTAACTATAGGAAGAAAAATGTTGTTAAATGTTTTTCAATTATATTGTGAGATAAAATAATTTTCTCTCCATATAGAATATTATAATAATAATATATTCGGATAGAATATTGGAATATATACGCATTATTTAGTCACTTCCATTATATTATGTTTTGGATAGTCAGAAATCATATCGAGACATATTAAATAATTTTCTGTTGAAATTGTTTTCTTTATAAGCGTTTACTAAGATACAACGAATATTGTCTAGGTCTAAACTTACGTATGCCAAGGTAATTCTTCTATCGTAAAAAGTAGGTATTGGTTTTCACAAAAACGGCTGTCTGATGAGGTATCAGGATAACTTGGAAAATGAATTTACAAATCTAATGTTTGTAGTCTTTTACGACTTTTTAGGTACCTAAGTATTAGCATATTCTTATTTTGTTCCGATAGCTCAAGGCCGATCAAAGTATACCGTAAACAAATAAATTAAGAAAGCATTATCAGCTAACACAGTAAAAACAACACCGACCAATTTAATAACGCGATAAAGAGTGAATAAATCTCAAATTCCCCTATCTTCATTATAAACGCGCCTTAATAAAGTGTTTATGAAGGCGGCAACAGCGGGGCGCCTCCAGTTAATTCTTTAAAATGAAATATACAGTTCTTGTAATAACGTGTCCTGTCAGGCATAAAAGTTAGATCGGGTTGGCAGCGCCGTTTTAATTAGAAACCGGATGTCACTGTTGTCTTTGTCATATGACATGTAATAGATAATCGTACAAGATAGGCCCCTATTGGACCCAAACATACATAAAATAAGAAGCGAAGTATTTTCTTTTCTTCTAAATGTAAGGCGTTAAAATGGACTAAAGTACAATAAAAATAATCATCTTAACGTTGAATCCCGGTTGCAACCCAAACTTTCCCTTCGATGTCCAGGGTCCTCTTTCCGACTTTTTCTTCTCCAATTCGCCTATTACATTTTATTGACAAAAACTTCATTCTTATGCAGGACAATTCCAGGGCTCATACCGCAGGCATTGTAAATGAATACCTGAACGAAGTCGGTATTGCGGTTATGGGCTGGCCAGAAAGAAACTCGGGTATGAATCCCATATAACACCTATGGCATGAGTTGAAGAGACGAGTTAGAGTGAGAAATCTTGCTTCGGAGACGCTTGTCCAGTTTAAAACAGCTATACAAGAAGAATGAGATAACAGTTCACGACACAAGATTGTGACGCTTATCTGTTCCACGAGGAACCACATGGAAGCAGTGATAAGAACCCGGGGAAAAAATACTAGATATTGAATAAACTCTTTTTAACATTTTTCTGTTTTATATCTTTGTTTCTAACATTTAACAATTTCTTCTTAAAGGGTAAAAAAATATCTGTTGAACAAAACACAATTTAATTTTAAAGAAATTTAATTTTAATTTCAAACTATTTTCGTTAAATGATGCCTTATAATATCCACAATTAACTAGCATTATTTATATTTTTGGTTAAATGTAAAAAAATTAAACTCATTCAAAACCAAACTTCCCCTGAAGTTTGTTTCAATTTTTTTCATGAGAAGTATATTTTAACAAATTGGAATGTAAAAGTTTAATCCAATTTAAAGTTACCCAAAAAATTCATATAAAAGGCACTCATGTAAATCGGGTGCACGTGAAAATTCAACCTAGTTTTAATGGAAATCCTGATAGCATATAACCTATCGCACATGTGTACCAGGCGTGTACTAAAAATATAGTTTGTCTACAAATAACATTTATATATGTTTTTCATACGCATTGGACTATAAATTTTCCTTCGTATCAACTACGTTTTCTTACAATAGTTATACAAGCACTAAATTCATAAAAACTAGAACAAAAATATAGTTCTCTTACCATTTATCTAAGAACGCTTAGAAGACACCAAACGTATTTCTTTTGTTAGCTTGTAGACACAAAAAACGTAGAACATTTCAACTTTTACTTTCAAGATAAGGCAGTAGGCACCACATCTTTTTTTACATATTTTTTATTAAGATTTGCTCAGAAAAATCAAGTTTTATGACTAAACACTGCCACCAACAGAAATAGGAATGCGAAAATCTAGAATTGTGACTATACCCGGCGGCGCGCATCAAACTCCTTAACTTCAAACTGAAAACAAAATTTGTCTTGAAATAATATGAATCCCTAAACCCCAGAATTGTAATTATAGCTTTCATTGCTGTGCTTGTCAACAATTGTATTTGTATTGGTGAGAAAAAAAACTGACGGCCAACTTAATGGTTACCGTCGCCTATGGATGCTTGCGACGCTAGGGACATCACGAACACGCTAGTGTCTGCGTAGGGTAGTTGGAACCTTTTTTTTTGCGTAGGACAGCAGACAGGCTGACAGCCCGCTTAGAATTTAGCAGTTACCGTCGCCTATAGGTGTTTGCAACGCCAGTGGCATCGCGAACACGCTGCTGTCCCATAAGGGTACAGGAACTTGGGTCACTAATGCCGGAACACAACACAAGGTTATTATGGCGGCATACTTAAGACCAAAGGTGAACGCCATCCAGACTGGTTTGAGGCCCTACCACGTAGCTAGGGTGGGTTGTTTTGTCGCCTTTTACGACAGGCCGACCCCGGCCACAGAGGTTAATATAATTACAGCACTCCTGCACGGATAAATGACAACCATTTCACAAAAATAAAATTAGTCAAACTTTTAATTTTAATTCAATAATAACAACTGTTTATGAAAATGTTTTGTTGCATGATAATTATTACAACTATTTATGAATAATTTAGATGTTCTTATTAAGCTACTATTAAGGTAACCAAAATGTTTCAACTACGTGAATAAGAAAGATTTTAAGAATGCAGTTTTGTTTAACCGAGTTCAAATTGTTTGTTAAAAATACATATGGTAACTAACGAATCGTCAATCTGACAATATATTTCTGTGTAAAAAATCATTGAATCCACCGGCATTCGGCCCTCACGTAACGCCAATTGGAGTGGAAACGCTATCTTGTTAGTCCTAATAACATTTTTACCTTTTTTACTGGATTATTTTTATTCCGCATAACCGTGTTTGCAGAAATCCGTTGAAAAAACGACCGAGGTTTTGCTTACATAAGTTAAACATTTTATCTATACGCTCATGCACGAAAAAATTCTTGATCACGCATTTTTTTTCAACCATAATAAACGATGCGTGGTTTAAACATTATGCACCAAGACTATCGATAATCAATCTAAGCTGCTTGTCGGTGCACTCTGCTAAATAGTGAAAAGTCTTTGGTGAAACGGATTTTTTAAGGTTGTCCCTTGAACGGCAGTCCTTTGAACCAATTTCAGCAAAATCTATTCCATCACGTTTATTTGTTGTAATTATTGTACATTTTTTTTGTTGTAATTATCGCACTGTTTTTTTAGTTTAATTACCAAACTTAGGGAAAATATACGGATCTGCTACGTCTATATGGCTCCCACTTACGCATTTACTAACAGTATAACCAAGGAATTAAACTTTCGAAGCTTCGTAAGATATTGAGTTTAACCAATTAGGAACTTAGCTTTAGTTTGTAATTTAAAAATTAAGTAACAAGAATAAAATATTAGAAAATATATTTATACATAAAATAAGAATAATTAAGTAATACGATTTATCATTGGACAAAAGAACCATTGGAATTCTTCGGTTAACCAGAATAGCTGTCGATTGAACAGATACTGGCACGAAAGACGTTGCCTTACTTTATTATCTCTTTTACGATGTCACCGCAGGATTTATTATTGGACACTGTATTGTTGCTTGACGTTTGCTTACAAATGATACTGCGAAATATGTTTATCACAAATTAGATGTTAATTTTGTATTGTAATGCTTTTTCTGAGAGGGAGCAAGATTAAATTATGTCATTGACCGTGTAGCAAAGCAAAAATAAGGTTACTCTATCTAAGCAGTTGTAGTAACCTTACTAATAAATTTACATTTGGTGCCCCGTACAACATCGGTAGTCAAGCGGCAATGGTCCCTCTAAAAACTAAAATTTAGCCATAAAAAAACAAACCATGTTAAATAGTTATTTGTTTATTCACTTTCTGGAAGATGCGTTAGTTAACAATGCTCTCAGCAAATGTTTTAAAGAAATTCATCAAATTGACGAAGATTGACTGATTGATTTTAAAAATTTTGTTTGTATGTTGAAATTGTCCTTCGGCGAAACTACAAATGCATTTTTCTCGAAACTATGTTTTTCACCCTGGTTGACAACATATTAGGAAAAATATACATCCAATTTGCATGCATTTACAGTTTTGAACTATTCTAAAATGTAGTCTCTATAACATCACGTAGTGATTTCTTCCTTCTTCTATTTTTTTTTTTTTCATATCAACGATGAAATTTATCAATAAAATTCACTGGTTTCTTTCGCGCGTTTCTTGTTTTTTCTAGATATCAAAATTCCCCTACGTGATTCTGTAGACATATACGTGCAGTTTATAAATGTATTTTTATTGTATTTATTTATTGAACTGTATGACGCAATAAACTGCCGCGCAGCAATTTTGTCGAACTGTTTATTACATAGAAGAGGCGTACACCACCATCTATATTTTAGATTCAAGTATAAAAATGTGTATACAGTCTCATAGAAGCATATATTAATTATGGGCAATATCAAAAAAAATCCATTCATCGTTAGCTTGAAAATAATTATAAAAATACACCCTTGTACCGCGCTCGCACCGTGGTTTGGTGCCTTAAAATACATTAAAAGAAAATCTCAAGAGAGAAGAGACGATAAAAGTATCTTATCTAAGAGAAGAATTAGCTAAAGAGTTCAATGAAGGTATTTTTATGACAGTTCTTAATAGCGTATGATGTATGTATGCAGTTTAGGGGACAATTGGAGGGTAAAGCTAAGCTTGCCTCCAAAAAGCTAGGTGTGCTAAACCGGTCCAAGCAGTACTTCAGTCCAAGGCAACGGCTTGTGCTATATAAAGCACAGGTCAGACCGCATATGGAGTACTGCTCATATTTATGGGCTGGAGCACCGGCCTGTCAGCTCAATCCCCTAGACTCGATCCAACGGCGCGCAGTTCGTGTTGTCGGCGATCCCATGCTCACAGACAGTTTAGATACGCTTGGACTTCGGAGAGACTTTGCATCTCTTTGCGTATTCTACCGTCTGTACAACGGGGAGTGTTCTGAAGAACTATTTAGGATGGTGCCCTCATCGTCTTTCTACCACCGCACTGCCCGCCATCGGCTAGGTGTTCATCCCCATTTCTTGGAGCCTCTTCCTTCCTGTACGAAACGGTTCTCCAGAACGTTCATGTTGCGTACTCTCAGGATCTGGAATGAGCTTCCGGCTGAGGTTTTCTCAGCGCGGTATGATATGGGGTTCTTCAAAAAATGCGTTATAAAATTTCTTCGAGACCGGCAGCGCGTTGGTGGTGCCTCTGGTGCTGCAAACGTCCATAGGCGACGGTGACCACCTGCCAGGGTGGGCCGTTTGCCTGTCTGCTGAACTCAAGCAATAAAAAAAAAATGATGGAATCCAAACGTAACCGTTTAAATGTAACCAAGAGGTAAAAATAAAACAATTTTTACCTTATTTATTATTTTTTTAACATAACCATTATCATAGTCTTCTTGTGTAAACTGCTAGTGAAAAGTAGCCGAAACGTAAACAATAAATAAAATAAATACGCTTAACATCATAGAAAACCATTAACTTATAAATCATAATTAAATATTTTTCATAATATGTATTACTTTTTATAACATCAACAGCGCATAAATATTCCACTGTTGTAAAAAGTGTTGCCACAAAATAAATAATGTAGAAAGTTTTGAATAGTAAACACCATTTCATTACTCTTCGGAATTCGAAATGCTTGCAGTTGGCTCCAACTTTTTTATTGCTTGACTTTCGCTTAAAGTATTTCTTTAAAATTTATATATTTAATATTCGATGTAAAACGCAAATATTCGCTTACTGTACGCGAGTGTACTTCACTGACTAATACAATGCAACGTGTAAAGGAAAAGAAATAGAATGAACCCTGGCATCTTGATGGCCGGATGATAATGAATATATTTATAATGAGTATAAGCTCTTACTTTTTTTAATAATTTATTTTCAATAAACGTTTTAATAAATTAGAAATTAGTCCACACTTCAAGTATCTTCAAAAACACAATTGGTATTTTTTTTTTTGTTTGCTACAATTAAACAATTATTTAAACTTTGTAGTTTTGTGGTATCTTTTATAAAACTGCAGAGCAACGCCTTACATTCTCATCAAAAACTCAAATGAATGAATTGTTTTAATTAGGGATTTAATTGTAATCAATTAAATGTGACTGGTGTATCTTTATTAATGGCGTTCGTGCCAACTACTGGATTCTTAGAGCCACATAACTGCTTTCTACGCGATGTTTAAAGCACGCCGACACTACCAAGCTACTTTTTATTTTATTATACATATATTTACCTAGGCTGTTTGATAAGTCCTTTTAAAAACTATATATAAAACCTTTTTTCTGGTAAATGGCATTAACACTGGCAGGCACAATCTTTCAAATGAAGACTGTCAAAAATTCAGCAAAAAAAAACAAGTTTTATCAGTTTAACTACTGTTTAACTGTGATCACTCGTAAATTTTCAACAACTATGGAAAAATCTGAATTTTGTGCCGTTATAAAACATTTTTTATGAAGGGTTGCAGTGCTGCCACAATAAGAACTGAACTTGATTCTGTTCATGGCACTAACGCACCAACGTTGCAGACTGTTTATAACTGGATAAATGGTTTCAAACGTGGTCGGTCAAGCACATCTGATGCTCCACGCTCTGGTCGCCCAATCGGAGTCACTACTGAGGATGTTGTTGAAGAAGTCCATAATATTGTACTCGACGACCGCCGAATGAAGGTGCGTGAAATAGCTGAGAACACAGGCATCTCCACTGAGTGAGTACATAAAATCCTGCATGAAGATTTGGGTATGACAAAGCTGTCTGCACGATGGGTGCTACGTTTGTTGACAATCGAACTAAAACGCGAACGAAAGCGAATTTCAAAACTGTGTTTGGCTATGATGAAGCGTAATCCTCGGATTTTTTTAAGTCGATTTGTCACTGTGGACGAAACTTGGGTCCATCATTATACACCTGAATCAAAACAGCAATCAAAACAATGGATGGCCACTGGTGAACATGCCCCAAAGAAGGCCAAGACTGTTTTGTCAGCTGGGAAGGTGATGGCGACAGTCTTCTAGGATGGCGAAGGAATCATTATGATTGATTACTTGGAAAAGGGAAAGACTATCACTGGCCGTTATTACGCAGATTTATTGAACCGTTTTAATGCCGAATTGTTGGAAAAACGACCAAAATTGTCCCCCAAGAAAGTTCCCTTTCATCAAGACAATGCCCCAGTGCACACGTCAGCTATTGAAATGGCCTAAATCCACGAGTTAGGCTTCGAGCTGGTACCCCATGCTCCGTATTCGCTGTACCTAGTTCCGTGTGATTATTACCTATTCCCAAATCTGAAAAAATGGCTTGGAGGGCAATAATTTTTGACAAATGAGGTCTGCATCGCATGTATAAACGGCTATTTTGAAGACCTCAACAAAACGTATTTTTGGAGGGGATAAAAAAATTGGAAACTCGCTGGAACAAGTGTTTGGCCCTCAAAAGAGACTATGTTGAGAAATAAATGTAAAATGTTTATAATTTTTTTTTTTTACTTTTTAAAACGACTTTTCAAACAGCCCTCGTAGTATATTTTATTTTACAGATTTTTGAAATTTTTATAATTTTTTTCATAATTATATACATTTTTTATAAAAACAATTTTAGATTATTATCTCTATATTAATTAATACGTGAAGCGAAAATTTTTTAATCCTTTTTACGAAAACTGCGCGGACGGAGGAGAATGAAATTTGTCACAGTTAAAAATTATATCAGTCGCGCGCAACCCGCCGCCTTAGTTGCATGTGCAATTATTGGAGATATAAAAAAGCCACTTTTAGTTCGTTCTCATGAGTTATTTCAAAGCCTAATCATTCGGGCCTGTAAAGTCTTGGAAACGTTTGAATTTCATACCTGGATTAATAATATCAACTTGTTAGACATAATAGTTACAGAAATAGAAAATTGTCAAAAACCTCAACACAAATACGATAGAAGTTCATTAGGAGCACTATGTTCCAAGTTACACAGACGGTTCAAAAGATGATTCTGGTGTGACTTAGAAGAATCTATGAAATTTCCAATATGTAATTCAGCTTCAATTATGTTAGCGGAACTTATAACAATCTCAGAAGCGATGAAATTCTAACTGATGTTATGTTATTAACTATTAACACACATGTTTAGTATAGCTTAAGTGTTAACTTTTTAAAATATTTTTGTATCTATATTATAAAATCTTTACTATCTTGAGTACAAATAGAATAAATCGCTTTGAATCCAGGGTTCAAAAAAAATCCGATTACTATAATAAATATCAAAAATCCGATTTTTTATATGAAGACAAACACAAAGACAAAGAAATACTTTATTTGAAGAAATAAATTATTTCTTCAAATAAAATATAATATATAAATCCGATATATATCGGATATATATCCAGGATAAGAAAAAGAAGCGAATTTCATTCTGTAAGGGGATTAAACACTTAAAAAATGTTAAAGGAATTTGTAAAATAATATGTGTCAAATTACCACATTTTTATTTAAAAAAAAGAAACATAAGCATTAGTGTTTTTATGAGAAATAATTTTTTCCATTTCCATTTTTCACGCTTGCGGGGATTCCCTAGAAAGTGAAAATTATTAACGGTAAGAGCACCAGGGAATCCCCATTTTTTATTACCTCGTAAAATAAACCTTATATGAAGTTAAGGTTTGAATTTCAATAAAAAGCTAGCCGTACTGGTAAGTTAAAGGGGATTTCCCCAACTTTAAATGAGGTTGCCATTTTGGAAAACAATCTAATTTATTCTGAATTGTAGTTTTTTGCTACGTGTTGCCAGGGTAAACATTAATCTCCAAAAATTTATCGTTCAGAAGACAGGAAAAAATCAATTGATATATATCAAGATAAAAATCACTTGATATATACCCGCCGATATAATATCGGCGAACCCTGTTGGAATCACTGTGTAACATACCTTACAGAAATCTTTGGGCCATGTCCAAATGAGTTAATGGTTGATAAGCTAAGGTTAATTTAGCTTTGTTTCCAACCTCTGGTTGTATTAAATTTAACTAAATGAGCTCGAGGACTGCCTTGATTGCGGGAGCTGTGTCCTACTAAATTACTTATATTGCGGCTTTATTGTCTATGGGACGCAAGAAATTATTCCATATAATAAAGTAATTTAATATGTATGTTCTTTCCTTGCCTAGAGTAGGTAAGTAAAAAATATTACTCCGCAAACTTTTTCATCTACCCTCACGGTTGGATAAGGTGACGGGCAAGTACGGAGGAAACCATTATTATAAATATCAACATTTGACCGAGTTAATCCACTATTTGCACCGTGTGTCTCAGTGTTTTTCATTTAATTATAATTAAATGAATTATTTGAGTAGTGTTAGACTTAAGAGAGTGTTAATTTCTTTGCTATATTAAGCGGAACATAGTTTCAGTTCACATGTTAAATATATAAGTCCTTATTATTTTTTACAACATTCTGGTTGTAGTTTTTCATTATCAAAACTTTTAGTCGATACCAGTCACTAAAATACTGCTTTTTAAGTATATATGTATGTAACATATGTTTAGATTATTATTAATTCATAATTAAATACTTTAACCTATATGATTAGGAATAAAGTCCGACTTGAAGGACCAAAGTATAATAATATGAATAAATTAGAATAAAAGAGTTCTTCTACAATTAATTCAAACCCAGCTGTATATCAGTTGAATATTTCCACAAAAGTGCACTCGTAGTATTATTAAAATCATTCACCTTTTCCAGCTTAGTATAGAAAAGTTCAATGCTGCATATACTCCATTGCTTAGTTTGAGCAAAATAACATGTTTTCATCTATTCTTCACAAATAGTCTAACACGGCTTCCCACACAGAGCATCGGCGCTTGCTTGGGACCCGCTTCTTCGACTCGCAGCTATCGGAATAACCACAGGGGCTCTCAAAGTCTACGGTAGGCCCGGTGTAGAATTTTACGTACAAAACACCAATCCCGATTTGACTGTTACACATATACAATTCATATCAGATATGTCTTCAAATGAGAATTAAATATTTTGTATGGCACAACTTCATTTGTTGTTTTATTCTTGAGTGGAAATGCTTCATAACACCCAAACGCTTGAGGGCAGACTCCCATGCAATCCGTCTCCCACAGTTGGTAAGGGATACACGTCGCTTGTGTATCAATCTTCTATTAATCAAATATAATTCGCAATATATTAACATATATTCTGCTACTCACCAGCGCATTTATTTGCCAGAAAAGGGCGCCTTATACTTTGTCCAGCGTTCTATAGTAATTTTTTTTTTATTGCTGTGAAACAGCAGTCAAGCTGACGGTCTACTTAATAGTAAGTTGCGGCGCTTTGTTGCCCCTTGAGTTTATGCTAAAGTAAAAAGTGGCCAATAGCCTAGAAGCCTCCTAACATCACTCCACTCCACAATACTCTGTAGGGACGAAGATCCGGAGTTGTATATGAACGTCGAAGTGCATCTACACATCACATTACTAAGTTATAACACTTACTTTTAGTAAATAATGGAGAATTTGAAAAGTCCAATGTGAGATATTAATATGATAGAGCTACGCTGAAGCCGTTTGTTTACGTGAACTTTACCGAAGCCAACTCTCGTAACTTTAAAATTTTGTATGCTGTGAAATCCTGAGTTCTTTCTCGTCCGTCTCTTTTCATTGTATCCTAGGGAGCGTCCTTGTAGTAAATACTATAGTTGTTGGCTAATTTGTTCCCTCATCTATACTCTATATATACAAATAAATAAAATTGGAGGGTCTGTTTGTAATATTAAAATAACCGCTTTTTACTAAGTGTATATGGATGTATACACGGTACATATACCAAAACAACATTTTTTACAATTTTTGTCTGTCTGTCTGTTTGTTCCGGCTAATCTCTGAAACGGCTGGACCGATTTTGACGGGACTTTCACTGGTAGATAGCTAATGTAACAAGGAGTAACTTAGGCTACTTTTATTTTAGAAAAAAAAATAGATTTTGTTAAAAATTATAAGTATTGGAAATATTAATCCAATTTAAGTTGACCTCAGATTTATATTATCAATCATATAAAATAGGGTTCTGCTTAGACTGGACTTTTTAGGTTCGAACGCAGTTTGTATATTTCATTTATTTATATTTTAGGGTTTATAGGGTTTGTAATCCAAAATAAACCATAAAATATATCCAAAAAATGCTGCCCAAAGTCACTATTCCACGCGGACGGAGTCGCGGGCACAGCTAGTCTTCCATATAATTTAAATGACTTCCATAGTGTAATGGATTTCGCCTATCGGCATGCCTGCATCCCCGCAGTCCACCCACGAGTTCAAGAACATTGTATCTATTTACCAAATAAATATGTACAATTAGTAAATCAGTTGTCTAGTATCCATAACAAAAGCGGTCTGATGCTTGATCAGGGACTAGACGGCGCTTATAACCTGTATTCTATATTTATGCCGACGAAAGAGTTATTCCTTTGGTACTTTAAAAACAGTAAAATAAAGCTATTAAAAAGCCAAGATGCGTTTAAGTAATATTATTTATAGGAAATGTATTATTAATAAACTTATCAATACACAGTTGACAACAATAATCGACTACGATTGTAGGATAATATCCAATATACAACATTATTAGAATACAGAAATGGTGACTCCCCTTAACTTTAGTTTAACAATGGATAAGTATTCCGTAAATACCGTTGGAAACAAGAAAGAAAAATGGCGTATTGTAAGTTAGAATAATTGGACAGATATTGTTGTCAAGCTACTTTAAGCAATTCAGTTCTTGTTATATCAATTTAAAGGCGGTTAAGGGGATTTGTAAAACGTGCACAGCCTATTTTATGTAACAATTATATGCAAATACAACAATATGGATCCTTTATAGGATTCCAAGGTTAATAGCCGGGTCACACACCGGTATTCTCGGTGATATAAAACATCTTATTATTATTTTGAAAGTGTCTATGATAATCTATTATCACTGCATCCTATTTAATAAGCTACTGTGATCGCCACAAATTAACTGTAGCTCATTGATAAAGCCTGTCGAGCTTGTATAACGCAGCAGTTTTTCAAATCAAATCAATTTGATTTGATTTGCAGCAGTTTTAACACAGAAGCTGCTTGTACCTCATCCGGTTCCAGCATATGCTTTTCTAGAATGAGGTTTCGTTTATGCATGAGGAGACATTAATAACACAGCAGATGTAGAGACATTTATGTCATAAAAGAACCTGTAGGCTTTGCTATCTCCAACTTTTGGGGTATTGAGACCTTGAGATGCTTATTTAAGCGGCACTGCCCAGTTAGCAGCCTTGTGAAGGTGAATAGCTGATTCTTTTTGATAGTGCTTCAATCGTAAACTTGTCTCTCGTAGACCAACTGAGCATGTCTGGTTCCACGAAGTCACTAAAGGCAATAAATGGATTGCTTTTTTGTTAGTTTAGATGTCTTTTGAAGTTTTGGAGTTAAACAGTAATCGCCCATGTAAAAAAAAATATCTACATCTCTATTTTGTACCCTTTTATTAAAAAAAGCGTCAGGAAATATAATATCTTCGCTCTTTGGATCCGAAATTAAAGCTTCAAGTGCATGAAATGAAAGAAGAAAAATAATCGTAATTAGTATTTTTTTGGTCTTTCATAGAATTAATACTAAATAAAAAGTACATTAAAGGCACTTAAAGACTAAGCTCACAGAGTAGATCACAATGACGTGCTTCGCTGAGGTAGTTATGCTCATTAAATGAGCAAAATACATAATTATCACATTCCGACGGTGAGTTAAAACATTGTACTCCTACAACATGCATTCCTCGTGCGATAATCTGGTGGGCATTACGGTGCAAAGGGATTCCAGAGGCCTATATTGATATTATCCGATTCCGATTCCGTGGTTCGGACCGCTGTTGGTGACACAAAATCCTTCCTCATCACTGTCGGAGTACATCAGGGATCCGTCCTTAGTCCGTTTCTATTCAGCGTGGTATTAGCCGTATTGTCAGATAGCATCAGAAACTCACATGAACAGCCCCCATGGTTGCTCGTGTATACTGATGATATCACGCTGGCAGATTCGGACAGGGGTAGATTGGTGGCACGTATGAAGGCGTGGAAGGAATCGCTTGAAAAAGGCGGTCTGAAACTCAACGTGGTGAAGACCGAGTACTTGGCCTGCAACTCCACAGATCCCCCACCCGTGTACATAGTCGGTGACACAGTCAAGTGTACGGAACAGGTGAAATACCTGGGATCTGTATTTCACGCGTCTGGTGACATTGACTCCGACGTTGAGACACGCATTGCTGCCGCGTGGGACAAATGGCGTGAGGTGACTGGTGTCATCTGTGACCCTAAAATACCGGTTAAATTGAAGGGAAAGGTCTATAAGACCATCATTAGGCCTGTCCTTTTATACGGATGTGAAGCGTGGCCGGTGTTGAAGCGACACTGCGAGTCACGAAGATGAATGCGGTGGATATGTGGAGTAACGCAGAAGGACTACGTTAGGAACTCTCGCATTCGCGGCAGCCTTTATGTCCGTGATATAGCGGATAAACTGCAGGAGTTTTGCTTTCGCTGGTATGGCTACGTTTTACGGCAACCGGCTACTTATGTGGGGAACAAATTAATGTCTGGCTATGTCACCACCGCCGGGCCCCGGCAGGAGGGGTAGACCCAAAAAGTGCTGGCTTGACGTCGTAGGGATTGATATGCGTGCCAATGGACTGACCACCAGAGATGCCGAAGATCGTGCGAAGTGGAGAAGAAAAAGTCGGAAAGCGGACCCCGGGCACCGAAGCGAGAGTTTGAGCTGCAACCGGGATTCATCGCTAAGATGATGATGAAGGAAACCTGCATACGACCGGTATGTGTACTCACCAATCTGCCTTAGTCAAGCAAGCATGGCGGTTATGTTATCTATTCTTTGCAACTAGAGGACCTAGTCCATCACTAGGACATTAAAGTCTGTTACCAAAAAATCTTGATTCATTCAGAACCAAATACAAAATTATTTTTTCAAACAGTTTTACCTTTATCTAACATTAAAGTATATTCTAAAAGCCGAGAGTCAATATTTATTGATAAACGGGTCGAACCTAAACAAATAGACAAAATAGTAATTTTCCAAATCACTTACTCAGTATCCTAATTTTTTAAGGAACGATTATTCAATAAATCGATGTAGAGAGATCATTCGAATATATTATTTCTTATTCGAATATATTAATTCAACAAATCGAAACAAATTATGTAATGATAGATCTGAATAGATTATATGTAAATGAATTGACAACTTCAGAAGTAACAACATTCTTATCCGTGCATACGCGTAGAAAGAATACTAACCTCTGCGAACGGGGTCGGCCTGTCGCAAAATTCGACAAAACAACCCACCCTAGCTACGTGGTAGGACCCCAAGCCCGTCTGGATGGCGACCACCTTTGGTCTTAAGTATGCCGCCATAATAACCTTGTATTATTTTCCGGCATTAGTGATCCAAGTTCCTGTACCCTTATGCGACAGCAGCGTGTTCACGATGCCACTGGCGTAGCAAACACCCGTAGGCGACGATAACTGCTAAATTCTAAGTGGACTGTAAGCCACTGTCCTACAACAATAAAAAATCATAGCAAACAACTAAATTGAGACAAATAAATAATTTTTTGCTGTGAACTATCAGACAGACTGACTATAGGTGTTTGGGTCGCTGGGGGCACCACGAACAAGCTGCTGTCCTATAGAAGTAGATGAGTGAAGAGAAAAGAAGAAGGTGAAAAATAACTATGATTTAATAAGGCCTGATTCAGTAAATGGGACTGAAATGAGAAATGGGAGATGCGCTGTACTAGCAGGAATAAGATTCGAAAAGATCGAAATTAGAATCATTAATTATCTAACGATTTACATTAATCGAAACACAATTTATAACTATCCATTCAGAATAAGGCTTTTATGAACCTAACTCACTGAAGTATAAATTTTTGTTTACTCTTGAATATTCGCGACGAATTATGAAACAAAATCTTTGATCTTATGAATAACGAATTTTAGAGGACCGTAAAAAGAATTTTATATTTTATTTAGATAAAAATAATACTTTTTTAATATTTAACAACGTTATAAAAGTTTTTGCTTTTAATTTTTTGATACATATATTCATAGCATGAGCTTTATCACTTACTTTAATCGTTATTAAGAAATTGTACACCTTAATAAAATCTTTAGAAATATTATATTTGTTTGTAAATCTGTATTTACTCTAAACCCCAATTGTGTTTAGGTGGAAGCCTTTTTTGGGAGGTGGAAATCCCCTACGCAAACCCCGCTGCGTGGAAACGTATAGTGGTGTAATATGGGTCTCCTCGTGCAATACGCCTATCCATCCCGGTATCTAAGCTGAGGGATACACGTTGCTGATATACCTATTTAAACCGAAATACTTCGGTCGCCTTAAGCAGCAGGGCCACGAGATATGACGAATTAGTCAAGCCGTGGTTCCGATTGGCGCCGGTCTTATACTTAACCGATACTATAACATTAAGGAAGACGTCGTTTATTGTTGAACAAGCTTGTTAGTATACAGAAAGCTTTAAGGATGTCCTCTCTGTTTACTCACATATTCTATTATTTTAATCTGTCAAAAGCACTTGAGATTCTCGAACGTGTGCTTGTTGTTGAAAAACACGGTATAATAGAGGAGCAGTATGCAACTTCGTGTAGAAGATGGGGCGACGATTCTGCAAGTTTAGAACTTGGTTAAATTCTAATTCGTATTAGATGTGTATGTGTGTTTAACAGTTCTTGACGTTGGACAAAGTAGTCATTATTTATTTAGTTTTTCTTAATAAAATTAACAATGTTGACATACTGTAATAGGATTTTACAGGAGCACTTAACGCAATGTTTAACATTATATAGTTTATATATAGCTATTTAAATATGTGATTCTAATGTAAAATTATTATTTTGATTAGGACATTAGTACTAATCAAATCTCTTCCTAAATATAAGTATATCGGTACATATACGGATTTATTGTATACTAAGCGTCGCGAGGGGTGAACGTTACATTAGCTAACTCTCGCTTCCTCTCTGCCACTTTGTCGTGGACATGGCTGTCTCGAAAAAAGAGATGTCGGCGTTCCATCCGGCTTGGCTGCGGACTATCGCTAAAGTGACGGCCGGGAGTGAGAGGTCTAGTCCAGTGGTAGCAACAAGGTCTTGGAGAGCATACCTGGAGGTTAAATAGGCGCCGTATTCTCGTCACCGGCGTCATTGTGGTAACACTCTGTCGTTTGCTTCTGTTCTTGAGTGATGAGACACAGGTACCGCCCGAGTCAACCATGCCTCAAAATGTTTGTCTCGTGGAACGACAGAGTGCTGTGACACCAGTCAAACTATTGCTACAAGGCGGGCCGTACCACAGTGACGGTGTCTTGATCCGCACTGTAATCCGCAAGTCTATCTAACCGTGTAGCCATGAGATCATCCCGGAGCTCCATCTGCCTTGTCGTTACCTTGCGAGGCTCAGACGAGAGCTCTGGGCAACGATTTTGGTACAGTGACGTCAGAAGCCGAGCTCCCAGATCGTATGGCATGGTTCGGGTTTATGCAAAAACTTAGTTATATTTTGCGTCCCAGGTCTAAAACTGGTGCCCCGTAAACTGCCATTGACAGTACCGTAGGTAGATTAATTACATTATTGTATAAATGTGTTAAATATAAGCACGGTATTTTCTGGGCAAACGCGGCTTAGATTTTGATTTCCAAGATAACTTTAAAATTTATCTTCTTTGCCTTGAAGTGTGTAAAATTTATTTAAAACTCAACATACACTTAAACATAAATTATGTCTAAACATGTTAGGCAAAAAACTTGCATTAATCCGAAAATTTCCTACAATTTTCGGGACATTGAAATGTTATAGGAAACTCCTAATTAAATAACACTTAGTGGAATGTAAATATGTATGTGATACATAGTTTGAGTTATTAAAGTACACGCAGCACATTTCCCTAAGAATGAGACTTATGCAAGTTGTAATCTGTAACTCTCGAAAATTTTATGTTACTATCGTGCATTGAACAAATTACAATTAAATATTTGAAATGTTTTCAACCTTAGTCTGACTTTCACCACTTACATCGTGTTTACTAAGTTTGTCCACAAATTGGTTACAACGGTCTGGTTCTATACTTTCCGAAAACCCCTTGGATGAAGCTAAGGTAACGGAACTGAATAGTATATGTATGTGTCTAAATTTACATTACGAGGTCAAAGGAAAAACAAAATTTTCAAATGTTTAAAGTCTCAATAATATATGCTGTACTTTTTTATGTTGTACTTATTATGCAGTATTTTTAAAAGATTATAAATTTTTTTTTCTTATTTCCTAAAATACCTATATAATATTATATTTAAACTTTACATACAAATTAAAAGTATGTAAAATAAAACCAATATATAGCAACCAATATAAAACAAAACCAATAAGACACTGTTAGAAATAATTTTATTTACTTTATTGTAGGCTTTATGCCTACATTTTATTTTTTATGCCATATAAAAGATAATTTTTAAATAACTGGATTAATTGCGTTGGATCACGAAATGGACAGTGTTGATCCATCTCGTTTCTGGGAAGTCGTGCGATGACTATCTATACATATGTATGCATAGTTATCGTACGACATGATATGTATACACATTAACATACGTTAAATATGCTTTCTACTAGTTCTGAAAAAGCTTAAAGAGTACACTCAGATTTTACTTCCTATATTAGGGGCTAGACAGCATCCGATTCTGTAAGCAGCAAGCTATTTATCTTTATCCTTCTCACGAGAAATTTTTCAGCAAACAGCAGCATTCTCAGTGAAAAGTTATCACGTCACTGGCCTTAAGAGCTTGATTAGCATGGAAATAGTATCGAATGCACCTTCGAAAGAAAAAAGGCTTGCTTGACGTCGTAAAGGGTGATATGTGTGCCAATGGACTGACTACCAGAGATACTGAAGTGGAGTAGAACAAATCGGAAAGCGGACTCCGGTCACCGAAGCGAAATTTAGGTGGCAACCGAGATTTAATGCTGGAATGATGATGATGAGTGTAATCGTATTACTGGAGATCATAATATTATATACTAGGGATCAAAGTGATGTTTTTTATCGGAGAGATCAAAAGAATTTGTAAAACCTTTACATTTTATTCCATCTTTAGTAAACAAAAGTAAATCTCACTTAAAAACATATTAAGGCAAATTCACATCGCGAATCGAAGCAGCCAGTGAGGCAATAACAAACAATATCTTTTCCAATACGTCGCCTCCGATTGCGTCTTGTGAACTAAATGTTCAGAGCGTATTCCGAGTAATATATTCACGTTTACTTTTTATATGAAAATAGCTCTGCCTGAATGACAATAATTTGATAATTATCATAAAAATGTAGTTATTAAATTAAATATTATGAGCTTACGATTCCTTACCTTAAGAACATATTATAAACAGTGTTTATGTATAAAATAGCTGTAGGCATTTAGATAATATATGTTTGCATTTTCAAAGCGAAAATCAATTGTAAATCCCGAGCACCAAAACCGAAATTGGAGTTGCACCGGATCTGAGCACTGGGCTCATTATAATGATCACTTAGATGCATTTTCACTTGCAGGTCAGCAAAACGATTTTATTATAAGGAGATGCTATGATGAAAAAAGAAATGAGGGATTTGATACGGTTTCGAATTTACTGAATAACTTCTTTTTATTGCTGAGGAAGCAGTCAGGCTGATTACCCACTTATTAGTAATCATTTACTGTCCCTATAGATGTTTGTGACTCTAGGGGCACCGCGAACACGCTGCTATCCCATGGGGGGACAAGAACCTGGGTCATATATGAACACCATTTACTAAAAATCCAAATTTTACTTACAGTGTGAGTTACTTTATTTTAAAATAAATATATATTATATATAAACAACCAGACTCGATACAAGAATTGAGCCCATGATCCTCGCAAGTATATAAAGTTTCAAAAATCGTTACGTCACGGATGTCTTAATATTATATGTTTTACTTGTGTCTATAACATTGAAATCAACAGATATATTAAAACTTAAACGTATCGAGGTTCACCACAACGCACTCGACTGCAACTTGATGGATAAGACTTCTAAGTTTAAAATAATTAAAGGAAAATCACCCCAAGACTTTATATAAAGTCTTCGTAATAAAAAAAATGGATTAGTCACTGGATTAATTCCATTCAAGACAAATTAAATTTCATAACCTTTAGCTAAATGCATATTTAGGCAATTTAAATATAAAATATCGTATTAGAAAAACTACAACAGTGAACGTTACATGTCCATGATATCACGGCTATAAAGTGAGAACGTATATGTTTTCCAATCGGCTGGCCTCCGCCGATGTATGTACATATTGTGCGCACGC
The DNA here is from genome assembly GCA_963693495.1 of Malacosoma neustria. Classification (NCBI taxonomy): domain Eukaryota; kingdom Metazoa; phylum Arthropoda; class Insecta; order Lepidoptera; family Lasiocampidae; genus Malacosoma; species Malacosoma neustria. The sequence continues at coordinate 4,112,799 of OY856379.1, read as the reverse complement.
CTCTCATTGCGCGGGGACAACAACAAAGGATAGTACTTCCGAACCAATGCTATCAGCAACCACACTTTATTAAAGGGTTTACTGACTTATGTATTTTGTGAGTGACAACTAGGATCAAGGTTTTCATGTTTGGCATTATATAAGTTGAACTCGTAGTTATTTGTTTACATTTACGAGTAGAACTAGGAGTATTAATAAAAGTACATTACTATCATTCAAATGAATGTCGCAAAGTTACATAATATTATGCTATCTATCAAAAAAATTTACAGCCTTCAGTTCAGGAACTAGGCGATAGGGGAGCATCGAGTTTTGAATATCTTTAGAATGTAACGTGGAGAGAATGAGATATTGACATTATAAAGCGTTTCCTATATTTGTGGTCTCTTCTTTGTGCGGTGATATATACAAGGTTACATTTTACAAGTTTTCACTTTTAACGTGTGAACCGCACACATGTTTTTAAATTGTGAGACTTAATAAGACCAAAATGGTACTTGTGATTTTGTTTAGTGAGTAGTCAGCAATCAAACTCTGTCCCGGATTCTTACTCTCCGGACATTTTTTTATTACTGTAGGACAGTAGACAGACTGACGGCCCGCTTAGAATTTAGCAGTTACCGTCACCTTTGGGTGTTTGCAATGCCAGTGGCATTGTGAAAACGCTGCTGTCCCATAAGGGTACAGGAACTTGGGTCACTAATGCCGGAATACAACACAAGGTTATTATGACGGCATACTTAAGACCAAAGGTGGTCGCCATCCAGACGGGCTTGAGGCCCTACCACGTAGCACGTGGATTGTTTTGTCGGCTTTCATGACAGGCCGACCCCGGTCGCAGAGATTAGTATTCTTTCTCCGCCCCTGCACGGATAGAATTATTTCCGATTACACTATATTACATATTTCCGATTCCCGCACATTTGCAAAAGAAAAGTTTTTTCAAGAAAATAAAATTTACTAATTCTTCAATTGTATACACTCCCTTACTCTACGTATTCCGAATGAAATACAAACCCCAATCTCAAGTTAATTTTGACCAAAGAAACCCCTCTATATCGAAATTGTATCAAATTTTCCTTGATTTATTGTTTTTACTTTATTAGAAGGGCTTTGTAACAATAGTGTGTTCTAATTTCGAGAAGCCTTTCGTTTATTCAATTTAATTTAATCTTTCTTGTCTAAGATGACTTTCATTGTCAAGATAAGCGACATGAGTGCCTTTCACTTCTTGAAATAGATGAGTTAATCGGGCTTCGCAATCTGAAGCGAAACTTTACACAGTCAGAGCTTAGTGCAAATTTTAGTAAAATATTTTGTTGGCCAAGAAGATCAAACATGTAAAATAAATAAAATTATAAAACATTAATGTACGCTCAGCATTATGCCGTTTTGGAAAACTCAGTGCTGTTTTCAGTGCTAACGTTTACAATAACCATAATTGACCAACTTTTCTTCTTTATGATGATGGAGGTTTTGATTTCAGATTGTTTCTAGTCATGTTTCTAATAAAAGCTCATATTCAATATTTTCTAGTACGGTTAGATCACATATATGGATGGGGCAACATGAGATCAAACCCGTATACCATCTTAGAGGGTACAGCTGTCTGTACCTGTAACATGTATTCACATTCAAATTCGTTAAATCCATCACTACTCTTAATAGACACTAGAGGTTTCTCCATACAGGGGCGGAATAAGAATATCGACCTCTATGGCCGGGACGGCCTGTTGTAGAATATGACAAAACAACCCTTGATAGATGGTAGGGCTGCAAGCCTGTCTGGATGGTAATCATTCCTGGTCTTAGAATGTGTTTTCTTTCAGCTTAAATGACCCAGATTCCACTCGGACAGCAGCATGTGCTCTAAGCGTCACAAACATCCATAGACAACGATAGCTACTTTTGTTAAGTAGGCCGTCAGACTGTATACAGTTTTACAGCAGTAAATAAAAACGTTACTAATCTACATGGCTATCAATTTTTTATTCTACAAATGCCTCTATATTTTATACATTCCAATATTATATATATATATATATATATATATATATATATATATATATATATATATATATATATATATATATATATATATATATATATATATATATATATATATATATATATATATATATATATATATATATATATATATATATTTGCATTACGAATCATATCACACCAAATAAGTATGGGTTTAGTTCAAATTAAAAGTTTCCCAAAATATTGTTAATGCGGGTTTTGCAACTATATGCTTCAATTGACGTTGGTTACTTTGGTTTTCTTTTAATACATAGGTATATTGTTTTGTAATATTTCGGATGTTTATATTACTTCATATTCTGATGAGTAACTAAAAGATTGTAAACGTTTCCACTCTTTGTGTCTACGTCTCGGCTCTGTAATTCATAACTGGTAATGTATTACCCAAATACTTCCGTCTTCAAGCATTGAAGAATGATTGATAAGATTTCAAGCAAGTAAGAAATTTACTGGTTGTTTTGATAGAAGAAAGTGAGTAACATGCATATATTCTTAAGCGAAATAAAGCAAAAGTGTTCGAAGCAAGCTCAGTGCATAGCGTAGCGTAATAGGAACGTTAAACCGGTAGTAAGTATAAGCCTGCTGGCGCAATTCTCGCGCTAATTATGCCGCGTTGGCGTCGCATCATACTAAATCGCTGGAGGTGCCAACTAGCGAAGCTAATTAATGTGTACTTGGATTACCCTTTTAGTTTTTTTAATCAACTCTTTGTTACCTCAAGTAACATGTTAATTAAGTTATTTAGTATTTTTATTCCTGTAGGACAGCAGACAGGCTGACGGCCCGCTTAGAAATTAGCAGTTACTGTCGCCTATGGGTGTTTGTAACGCCAGTGGCATCGCGAACACGCTGCTGTCGCATAAGGTAACAGAAACTTGAGTCACTAATGCCGGAACACAACATAAGGTTATTATGGCGGCATATTTAAGACCAAAGGTAGTCGCCATCCAGACGGACTTGAGGCCCTACCACGTAGCTAGGGTGGGGTGTTTTGTTGCCTTTTACGACAGGCCGACCGCGGCCGCAGAGGTTAGTATTCTTTCTCCGCCCCCGCATGGATAAAAATATTAGATATAATATATAATAGTTAGTATTATATACTATATATTTCAATTTGATACCGAAATAAAATGGCATATTCGAAGTACTACATTTGTTAAACAAAGTCTCAGTGCTGCGATCAAAGAGATCAAAGTATTATCTGAATCCTGTGCAACGAGGTTGTTTGGCTTGAGTACACAAAGCCGGCGGCACATACTTTGTTCCTCTTTTCACTGCAACAAAGTATAATATTGATTATGGTTTCTGTGAATGTGACGTAATGCAAGTATATTTGCATCGTGTTGTACAGTATTTTGCTAATATTGTGGCTTTAGTGATAATTGAAATAATTTATTTATACAGACAATCAATATTCAGTTTTGAAAAATAAAGTTAACAAGTTAAGTTACCAAGTCTTTTTATTGTTGAGACACTCCACCCTTTAGTAAAACCTCTTGTAAATAACTACATATATTTTTAATCTTAGACGTTATATACAAACTGGCCATATCATTTTATAATTATAATCATTTATAGGTAGCTGTAAGAACTAAATTTTGACAAATCTCTTTTTAAGATGATTAATGAAAATCAGAGTGAAAAAAAATTGCTAGGTTATGCAACAACACACAAAAGCTTTTAATGCAACTGGGATTAATTATTTGGACGTTGATGAAAGTTTCTTTCAATTTATTATCTACGTGCAGGGACGGAGTAATAACACTGACCACTGTGCGCGAAGCCAACCTGTCGTAAAAGACGACAAATTAACCCTAGCTACGTAGTAAGGCTTCAAGCCGGTCTGGTAACCAGGGGTGGTTTCTAAATATATTGCCATAATAACCTTCTGTTATATTCCGGTTCCCCATGAGTGATCAGGTTCAAGTTCCCTTACGCGGATGGCAGCGTATTAGTAGTACCTCTGGTGCCGCAAACGCTCATTAGCGACGGTATCTGCTTAATATTAAATGGGCCATGAGCCTGTATGCTGAAACACAACAATAAAAAAAATGTATAGATGCTACAAACTTCAAGCGGTATTATAAAATAAAAAAGTACTATTTTTGAATTTTCTGCTTCAATCCTCATAAAAACTAATTGATTTATATTTAAATTTAGAATGAATTAATTAAAATAGAAAAAGTCTTGACAACACGGCTACGTTAGTTGTTATTTTGTTCGGACTCTGTGGGATTGGTCCCCAAGCAGGGTCTACATTCCATATTGTTAATCACATCATATTATTGTATCTTTCATTTTATGATCACAAAAGAGCATTGTGATACACATTTTACCTATTCCATGGTGATCTAATTTTTTTTTTAATTCTGGAGCTCCTCGCGTGTTGAACCTCGTCTTCAGCACATTTTGATTAAGCTATACTGGATAATTTAGAATGTGTTTTTGCATTTTTTTATCGAAAGCGAATAACTTACATCTCATTTTGCGATAGAAATCAACACGAACCGACGCGGCTGATCACGCGAACGAAATTCCCCGGTTTGTTTGTTGAAACGTATTTCTTGAGTATGTAAAACTTAATCGATTTTTAGATTTCAGAAAAAGGATTATTCTTGGTACTCAAATTGTAAAATGGTAGTAAATTGATATCACACTTAAGCCTATTTCATTGGATGATTCTTATGATGATATGAACTTCTTACACAAGAATAACATTATAAAATAATAATAATAAATAGTAATAGTAATAATAGTAAATCGACGATGATGACCTCTGTGACGCAATGGATATTATTATAATTTATTTCTTTATTTTACAAATTGTTTATATTTTTTACAATACCTTTCATTTTTTTATAAAAACAGTACCACAGTATTAGTTTTATAAAAAATAAACAATAATAAAATATCCTAAAAAATATAAAAAAATATTATAATTATTATTATTTCGAAAGGTGGCTATGCTAGTTTGTTTGAACCTAGTATCACTACGTCCAATTTAATTAACCATTGTGATCGCCACATTTACTATATAGCTCATTATCATTATCATAGCCTGCCTCGTTGATGTAACGAATGGAAAAAATATTTTTATGTATTAGATGTATTTAAATAAAAAACAAAACTATATAATTCGTAGACCAGTTGCCTAATGCACATAACATAAGCACTCTACTACTTACTTTTATCCTAGATGGCGTTATGTGAATTGCCACATTATATTTAGGACTCCGAATCAGGCATTGTACTCGTATCCAACCGGAAAATGCTTATAAAAAGGAGACAACAATGATATATTTGACGACCTCCTAACGTAATGGTTAACGCACTTCGGTACGCTTGCGGAGATCACGGATTCGAATCTCGTCTCGCGTCTGAGTGTTTATGTATGATATGTATTCATTTACCAAATAATATAAATAGTATTTTAGATGTCTAGTAGCCATCACACAAGTGCTATGCGACTTAGTTTAGGACTAGGTAGCGATGAATTGTCAATTTTTTTAAATAGTTTATGACAATTCATACAACGCTACCTAGAGAGCGCATTTTCTTTTTCTTCTTTAACAACCATATTCGGGATAGAAGCGTAGCCGATGATCACTGTACATGTTCAGACGTACAAAAACTGTTACGGCATAGAGGTTGTTATATTCATATACAGATATATCGTCGGGGATAGTGCAATAGTGCGTAACAGGCTATGGTAAATACCGCGTATCTACCACATGTAGCCAAAATAAACTTTCGCGCGAGCGTAATCTTGACGCTGATTGGCACCCGTTCAAAACACCTAATTTTGAAATCGTCCAAAGGGAAGCCGTAATTTGGCGTTAGAATAATACTGCGTATCCATTTCGGCTGCGAACTTGGTCGCAAAAATACATTTTATTTACTTCCTGTAAACTTTGGTATACGACACTTACCTATGCGGTATTTACCTGAGCTAGTTACGTGCTATTGCACTATCCCCGACGATATTCATGATACAGATGGTGAAGAATAACATCGTGAGGATCACCACGATTACTAATGCGTTTTTTTAAGAAATACACACTTCTGAGTCCCCCGACCGCGGGTGAGATATTTAAGACTCCGTTAGAAAACCACCTAAAACCTTGTTCTTCTCCAACCATTCCAGTGCCTGAGCTGAGGACAAACTGGACTGATAATCTCGTTGACTAGCTTTGCTTATTGTGTAAAATCGGGCCGGATCTAGACCGATGTGTGCCAGTTGATGGACATTTAACGATTCAGTAAGAATATCTTTCAGTTATATTCATCGCTCATTTTTTTTTTGTGTTTACCACAAAAATAATAAAGATTACCTCTATTTTTAATAATTAATCAATACTTTTAAAATTACATCACTGACCTAAATTAGAAATAATTCGCCGTTGAACGTTTCGTTAAAATTAATGATAACTATTTCCCTTCAAAATTGAAGCCCTTTTAATGAAACCTACCAAATAGTTATTTGCGTTAACATCGTATCTCTAAATTCATTATAATCTTAAGCTTCAAATTCACTCTATTTCTATTAATTATAAAATATTAATAATATTATGTCGATAATAATATTATTTGAAAATTTCATAGTAATATTATACTAGAAATGACCAAACAATTACGTTTTTTCCGTCATTAACTAATTTTTCGTCTCTCACCCAAATTACTGAAGCTTATTCTGTCGTAAAATATTAAAATAAATAAGTCCGGTTGTATCTATACTGGAGCAAGAGGTATTTTTTATGGTTCCTGTCCATATTCTGGGTATATAATATGTATGTATCAAAGAAAATTATATTCATAAATTGGATATCAGTTGCTTAGTACCCATGAAATAAGCGCTCTGCGGATTACTCTCGGACTAAATAACAACGAGTGAATTGTCACAGTGTTTTTGTTTCACAGTGAGTATTATCTTATAATCTTATAATAATATACTATATGAGTATTATCTATACATCTATACAAATAAATAAAATTGGAGGGTCTTCTGTTTGTAATATTAAAATAACCGCTTTTTACTAAGTGCATTCGGACGTATACACGGTACATATACCAAAACAACATTTTTTACTATTTGTGTCTGTCTATCTGTCTGTCTGTTTGTACCGGCTAATCTCTGAAATGGCTGCACCGATTTTGACGGGACTTTCACTGGCAGATAGCTGATGTAACAAGGAGTAACTTAGGCTATTTTTATTTTAGAAAAAAAGTTTTTGTTAAAAATGATAAGTTTAGGAAATTTTATATTCCAATTTAAGTTAACCTCAGATTTATATCAACAATCATATGAAATAGGGTTCAGCTTAGGCTGGATATTGTAGGTTGTATTTCTAATTTATGTTGACCTCACATATCCAAAAAATGCCGCCTAAAGTCACTATTCCACGCGGACGGAGTAGCGGGCACAGCTAGTATTATATAAGTAATGAAATGATATCTTGAAAAAAATCTTTTAGAATTATGAATGCTTTACAAAGTGTGTTTATAAAGATCATTTGTGACAATCATAATCGGTCCCTCTACTTTCGATGCAGGTTTCTTGAAACTGAAAATACGGATGTTTTAATAGAATTCAATAAAATTATCACTAACTGTTTTTCTCGTGGTCTTCCATGTTCCTTATCACCAAGTCTTCCAGTTACATCTATTGATTGTTATCTTAAGATATACGATTGCTTTTTATCAAGCAATCCATATTTACTTTAGTTCATCATCTAGTCTTTAACATCATCTATTTTCAACATTTCATTTGAAATAAAATGGCCAATATAAATCCACGAGAGAGTGTCCACCAAGCGTTATTTCAAAGCGACAGCCCCACGCAACGTTCGCGTGCGACCAACTTGAAATTGTTATTGATTTATAATAATTATAGGGTTGAAGTAAGCAAACAGTCATGTAAACGAGCTACTAGCATTGCCTACTATTTTTTATTGCTGTAGGACAGCAGACAGGCTGACAGCCCACTTAGAGTTTAGCAGTTACCGTCACCTATGGGTGTTTGCAACGCCAGTGGCATCGCAAACACGCTGCTGTCCCATCAGGGTACAGGAATTTGGGTCATTAATGCCGGAACACAACACAAGGTTATTATGGAGTCATACTTAAGACCAAAGGTGGTCGCCATCCAGACGGGCTTGAGACCACGTAGGTGGGTTGTTTTAGAGATGGAGAAAAGGTTCAAGTTTCATTTATAATATTAATATAAATATTTTATGAGAGGCAGTTTAGTATGTAAATTGTGGTTATAGTTGTGTAATGTTTATAAAATTAATTTTATACTATTTATATTTTAAAAATAAATATAGTATTTTCCTTTCATATAAATTGTTCTTAATTAAATAAAACATGCGTTGCCGTCTCCTGAGAATTTTATAAAAAAATCGTGTTAATAAGTGGTTAGCTCTTCATATGTTGATGATTGTAAAACTGAAGTGGCAGTGGGCTGGGCACATAGCTCGAAGGACTGATGGCCGTTGGGGCAGAAAAGTCCTCGAATGGCGACCGTGTACCGGAAGACGCAATGTTGGTAGGCCCCCCACAAGATGGACGGATGATCTGGTCAAGATCGCCGGAATAGGTTGGATGAGGGCAGCGCAGGACCGATCATCGTGGAGATCTTTGGGGGAGGCCTTTGTCCAGCAGTGGGCGTCTTCCGGCTGAAATGATGATGATGATGTTTCAAATATTACACGGCAATCTTCTAAATATTTGATTATTAATTAAAATAATATTAATAACACATAACGTATCACAGCTAAGCTTAGGTCATTCTAGAGTTATATATACCATACTTGGCTAAGACGGATTGCGGGGCTAATCTGAATATGTATACTTTGCAATATGAGAAATTAGGCATCGGTTCGTGAAAATTATGGTATAATATGCACATAAGATGAGAAAAGCTGTCTAAAAGGTACATGGCATTGTGGGAGTTAGCAAGTTAGTTTCCAAGTGTGATACTACTTAAATACCGCATACCTATAATTTTTTAGCTTAGCTATAGCTTTATAGCTGCAGTTTAATAAGAAATTAGCAACAATTTAAACATTTCAGACGGCAGTTATATAATTATCAAAAAGTTTAAAGAGATAGTGAAACGCACTCTACTCTCCAAAGCATATTATAGCACGAAACAATATATGGACGATAAAAATGCTTGGTCTTCGGTCCCCTCCTGCATACGGCAATGATTTTTTTAAAGATTTTTTTATTTTTTTTTATATATATATATTTTTTTAATGTACATTTAGGTTATTCTCAGATGTATCCTATTAGACGCTTGCATTTCCTCGGCCTACTGACAAATAATATATCAATTTCGTGTTCTATAATTATGTTTTTATATATTATATGTTTTTATATTTGTACAAAATACATCCATGGAGTTTCTTGTCTGTTCTTCTCCATAGGATTCACTTTTGGAACAGACATCTAGCTTTTGACATTTTAAAAGTGCTTGTTACTCAGGCCTATTTAAAATAAAAAATTTTGACTTTGACTTTTGACTTTATCCTTCTTTGGACTCTACTGATGTTTTCTTGTAAATATTGTCCCTCTGATATCATTTCTCAATACTGATATTAATTTATATATTGGCCTTTTTAGAGGCTATAAAATGATTAAATGATAAAGAAAACTTACACAAAACAATGAAACTAAAGCATTTTAAGATATTTAAAATCCGAAACAAAAACTCGAAACAACTTAACAAAGCCGTGAAAAAACGTAGTCCGCGTAAAAAATGAGCACAGTTGTAAGAAATACCGTGACATCTCAACGCGGGCCAAAGACGAATGGCTATAATTTTTTCCTTTGTAAATAATATATAGCGAACAAGATAAGGAGAAAACACACCTACCTTGTTTTAAGTCGGGCAGTAATAAATCCACTCGGATCGAGTGAAGGCGCTTTATACACGGGCTCGTTCGTAATTTGCAATATTAAAGCTGCGCTGTGTTGTATCAAACAACTGTGAATATGGCCGAGCATACGTAAACAAAAATTGCGCTCCGTTTAGGGTCATATTCTAGACTGCCACTGTCAATAAAATTTCAACTTTATATACTTTTCTTATCCGTTTCCTGTCAGTTATTCAAAGCCATCATTATGTAGCCGAATTCAACATACTCGTAGTGACAAGATAAAACTTCAGAGGATTTAGGCCGAGTGGTCATTGTTCCTTTAATGTCCAAAGATACAAGATAGAAGATAATAATAAATACGAGGGTAGAAGATAAAATAAATCAATATACTGCAACAATTCACACAGTAAGTGTAGTGCTGAATAAGCAGCAGAGTGTGTGTTGTGAGTATTATTGTGAGTAGTGGTTTTGTCAATGACATACTACTTATTACGGGAATAGAATCCATAACCTACGCAAGCATATCAACGTACGTTAGCCGTTATGAAATAAAGGTCGTTTATAATACGTATATCGACGGCACAAGCGGCAATCTCGTATTTCGAAATAGCCAATTGAACACCAAAGCCTAAAAATGATTGCAATTAATTAGTATACATAGATAGAAATAAATATGTTCCAAATTTCAAATTTCCATCTTTACTGATTAACGCGTTATGAATTATTGAAATAATTTTTTTGCTTTGGTGTCCAATTGGATATTTCAAAACACGACATTTCCGCTTTGTGCCGTCGATATACATTTTATAAACGATCTTCATGGCGTAACGGCTAATGTACGTTGATACGCTTGCGTAGATCATGGATTCTATTCCCGTTAAGTATATATGTAGTATATTAGTTGTCTAGTATCCTTAACACAAGTGCTATGCACTTGCACTTTGGGATTAGATAGTGGTTTTGTGAAATGTCCCAATACATTTATTTATTCTTTTGACCCAGACTTGGAAAGCAAATCGACCCCATAACTTCCGCAGGCGTTGACATTATTCACTTAAACAAAATTTGACACTACTTTTAATCACTCAAGATATCAAATTTTAAAAATTTATAAGTTTTAAGTGTCGTAAAGGCATTCCCTAAGTGTAACAACAAATTGCTGCGTCTGAAATTTCCCAGGTCCACTTTTCACAGTCCTCGTTTTGTTTTTAATATTTAGTTTATTAATAATCAAGGCTTAAATATTATTTGTATTCACACACGTACTAATGCTAATTAATTTGTTTGCAATGTGTCTATCGACTTTTTAATATTAGCCCAAAGAGGTCCTGATAGGAGATTTTTCGATTAAATGTCGTATATATCGTAGAATAGTGACGGATCTGACAAATATTAAACTTCACAGGACAGCCATTTCAAATAATCATGTTAGATTTTTTGTCATAACTTTTTTAATTCAAATTCTGTAATTATGAAAATTGACATACAAGCAAATGGACCGATGATCTGGTCAAGATCGCCGGGATAGGTTGGATGAGGGCAGCGCAGGACCGATCATCGTGGAGATCTTTGGGGGAGGCCTTTGTCCAGCAGTGGGCGTCTTCCGGCTGAAATGATGATGATGATGATGACATACAAGCAAACAAAAGGGTTCGTTTTAAAACAAAATAAAAATAATAACTTAAAATTACACAGATTTCTAGAAAAATCACATGTTTCATTTTACATTGGAGTTAACACAGTCACATAGTATTATCCGACATTGTTCCTCGGAAATTTACTGTTGAAGGAATGACGGAAGTTACTTTGCGATCATGTTCTATTACTTTCTGAGTAATATTTTGGCGGATATGTTATCTGTCATATTATATTATTTTAAATTTTAACCGCGAGTAAGTAGGTGGGCAAGTGGTCTGTAAGTAACCAGATTAGGATGTCTTAAATAAAACACAGACTAATTTTAAATCAATACTCTTTTTTAATCAACGTGATATATATTATGCATAAATTAAGTATTTACTATCAATAGTATTATTTTATTATTATATAGACTATGCAGAATATAATATTGACTATTTGGATGTGATTACTTATTTTTTGGTAAATTACTAACCCAAAAAATTAAACACTAATCATTATATAGAAAATAATTAGGTATATAGAAAAGAAAAAACATTTATTAGAATGAAAAAATTCTTAAAAATCACAACTTCAAAAATCAAAATAATAACAATAAAGTAACTAAAATTATAAAAAAACCCTACTGCACAATTATTCAGTCGGATTCATTACCAGCATCAGTAACATTACGTCCATGAGTTAAACTTCTGAAAAAGTTAAGATATTTCGTGGGTATTATTGAGGAATTGCAATAAGATCGTTATATTTATCATTACTGATTGGAATTAGACCTACATAAGCTTTGTCTAGTGCTGGAATATTGTAATTTCTAGTCGCCTTTCTAAGTACAAGGGTCATGTAATCATCAGATAAAGCATATTTGTATCGGATTTTATTGCTCTCAGTGCCCTCGACACAAACTTCTTTTATGCCTGTCCAAGTAACTTTGTTGTTAGCTGTATTTTTAACCCAGTTCTTACTTTTTGGTTGATCTTTAAAATCAAAAACTAACGAATGATTTACGTCTATGAGTTCATAAGAATCACCTGCTACTTTAGCCCAACGTACAAGTAATTTCCATTCATCTGATGTATAAATTGTTTTATGCTCAGCAGCCCTTTCTGTCACACCGTGGACAGAATTCCCCTCGTTTTGGGTGTCCCTTTTCAAGAAATCTATGTGTTATATTTATACCATATTCCTTTTCTACATGAGCATACATATTAAATACTATACCGGACATGTTTTTTACCTCTACATCGAATACGAGGCGCTGGAGACGACTGGCATGAGGACACAACTGTGTTGATGAAGGACCGTTGCTATAGTATGCATCAACATGAGTGGAACAATAAAAAATCGTTACATACTTCACCATGGCTTTTTGCTGGTGATGGCATAGATGTTTAAATTGTCTGTAATTGTTAACAGCCAGGATAATCGGTTGTGGGAAAGGTGATAGATCTAATATCAAGGTAGAGGTATTTAAAGGACTTAAAGATGAGCCGATATTTAGGAACACGGCATGTTGATTTTCTGAAATTAAATAAAATGAAAATAATGATTCCATGCAGTAACAACAATAACAATATTAATCTTAAAGTAATAATAAACCAGAAAATAAAAGAAACTAGATAAGTATTAACCCAATTTAACCACACACACACAGACAGACCACACAAACAGAGAGAGAGAGATATACACACCCAAACACGCACGCACACACACACACACGAGAGAGAGAGAGAGAGAGAGAGACAGACACACACATCTATCTTCTTTTGGCTCTTTATTTTTTTATTGCTGTGAGACAGCAGACATGCTAACGGTCCACTTAAAAGTAAGCAATTACCACGCTGCCGTCCGCGAACTGGAACCTGGACACTTGTATCGGAATACGAAACTAGGTTTATTAACGGTATTATTAATGGTAGCATACAGGTTTAAAGCCCTACGAAATAGCTAGGCGTTTTTTGTCGCTTTTTACAAAAGGCCACCCCGGTCGCAGGCGGTAACATTCTTACGCCTCCCCTGCACGGAGTAAAGTATGAACTTTAGATATAGAACTTTTATATTTAGAACATGAATTCTAAATATAGATTAATTATATACGCAATTTAGCAAGTCACGTTTATATATAATCGTTTATATATAATAGTTGTCGTCGTGTACATTTTGTAGCAGCACCTCGCTGTTCAAATGTTTTCACTTCTCCAGGTGTGCCAGACGAATGATAGAGACAAAAAGTCGCTTTACATCTTCTGTCTCGTTTATTCTTTTGCACTTATTTATCGTGTTTACATAGCATCATAAATCATGAAATCCTAAAACCTATTTTTATTACTCTGCCTTCAAAAATAAACCTATCGGAGGCCAGGAGCCCCTGCACCTCCAAAATATATTTCACTTATCCCAGCTATATAAGTAGCCAGCACGAGATTAAAATCCACAAGACCTCTAGCGGCGTGTTGTTTTAATTAAATTTTAATGCAATTAGTTTTAAAGCCAGCTCGTGTAAGCGTTTTAGTGCTTTTTTACATCCCTCTATTTTCCTTTGCGGTCAGGCCTCTTAAACGTTTTAGGCGGTTCACGAGTTTCAAATAAAGTTAAAAGCTTATTTTAGTGGTAACGATAGTTTTAATTTTAAATCTGCGACTTTTAAAATAGTTACTTTAGAATCTTGATTTGAAATTAGTTATAATGTTATACAAACATTTGATATAGATTATTAGACTAATAAATAGGATTTTGATATGCATTTTAATAAAAATAAACCTTAAATACAGTGTCATCAATAATATTACAAAGTTTTCATTGCCCGATAATTTATTTTCCTATGTATGATCTATTGCCGATTAATATAACTGGCCCCATTAATGATAACTTTTTTAACCTAGATTCTTTCTAAACATATATTTAATTTCAAAAAATATTATACTCTTATGTATTTGTAATACTCAGGATTGCAGATAGGTATTAAACCGGTCACCGCGTCTAGACTGTTTTTAAATCTCCATTAAACCTCTTACTTTTATACACTTCTCATCAAAAAATCTAAACACCCCTGAAGTTTGGTTTTGAATGAGTTTAATTTTTTATCTATCATTTTATAAGTGTCATTTAACGAATATATTTTAAATTAAAATTACATTTCTTAAGCTATTGTGTTTTTGTTCAAGGGGTATGTTTTTACCGTTTAAGAAGAAATTGTTAAATGTTGGAAACAAAGATGTAAAACAGAAAAATGTTTTAAAAATAGTTTATTCAGTATCTCGTATTTTCTCCCCGGGCTCTTATCACTGCTTCCATGCGGTTCCTCATGGAACGGATAAGCATCACAATCTTGTGTTGTGGGATGTTATCCCACTCTCCTTGTACAGGTTTTTAAGCTGGCCAAGCGTCTCCCGAGCAGGATCTCTTGCTTTGACTCGTCTCTTCAACTCATCCCACACGTGTTCTATGAGATTTATATCCGAACTTCTTGCTGGCCCGCCCATAACCGCAATATCGACTGACATATGTCCTGCATAAAAAAGACAAATTCGCCAGTAAAATGTGCTTAGGGTACAAAATGAGGCTCCAGACACTCTTGGATGTCACGTGACCCATTTAATGATGATAACCGAGGTCCAGATACAAACGTAAGGTCGTTTTTTCTATCGGCGCTTATGCCTCCTCATCACCATCTGTAGGATATATTTGTATAGGAAAGAGGAATTCTAACCTTGCGTGTTCCTTCGATGCGATTGCGTCTTGAAGTCGTTTGTTGCTTCGGTTATATCACAACACTTATTACACAGATTATGTATTAGTTACTACGTAAACTTAATAACACTGTATTTTTTATAACAGTTTATCGTTTAAATTGTTTTAGTTAGAGAGCATTTTTTAAGCGGCGCGATGGTTAGAGAGTAGAAGGAAGAGAGTGAGGGAAGGGATGCGAGTAGGGAAGGGAAATAGGTAGTCGATTATAGAGGTGGGAATAGATGGCGTTAACAACCCCCCCGGCCTAGAGGTTTTCCCTCTAGAATAGTTGAGAGAGTGAATGAGTGAATTAATAAGTGAGTGAGTGAGTTGATAAATGAGTGAGTGAGTTGATAAATGAGTGAGTGAGTTAATAAGTGAGTAAGTATTATATAATAACAAGAGTGTGCGTTAATTAAATAGAGATAAAAATAACGAGTGAAAAAAAGAGTTTATTGAGACGGTAAAGGGCAAACCCGAACTACAGGCCGAATATACGTACCAGACTTTGTTCGTACCTTTATAGTTCTGGTTATATTGTCTTTTCCCGGATATACATTCTCTACAATACCCAATGGCCAACAAAGCGGATGTGAACTAGAATCTTTCAAAACTACTATATTACCTATTTCTATAGGATTTGAGGGCGTATTCCACTTCTGCCGTTGTTGCAGAGAAGTTAAATATTCTTGGCTCCAACGTTGCCAAAATGAATGAGTGAGTTTTGTTAATAATTGATAACGCGTTAAGCGGTTGTCAGGTATTTGTAATAAGTCTTCAGCGGGTAAATACTTCATCGGAGTTACATTGAGAAAGTGATTGGGGGTTAAAGCGGAAATTTCTGAGGGATCTGAACTTAAAATACATAAAGGTCTGCTATTCAGCAATCCTTCTATTTGAACAATAACAGTAGAGAATTCTTCGTATGTTAAGATTTGTGTACCAATAATTTTAAATAAATGAGTTTTGACACAGCGGACATTTACTTCACAGAGACCGTTAAAATGAGGGCCATATGGCGGACTATGTTTAAATTGAATACGAGATTCTGCTAAGTGATGAGCTATGTAATTATTATGAGATGTGGACTGTATTAAAGTATAAATTTCATCTAATTTGTTTTTTGCGCCAATGAAATTAGTGCCTCTGTCACTATAAATCATAGAAACTGGTCCTCTTCTAGAGATAAATCGTTTAAAGGCGTCAAGAAACAAATCAGAACTTAGATCTGAGACTAGCTCTAAGTGAACTGCTTTTGTGGTTAAGCATACAAAAAGAGATATACCTAGTCAGGTCATAAGTATTGTCACACAGTGAAAACTTTTCTTTTAGAATGCTGGCCACAAAAAAGTTTATTGAATTAGAATTTCGAATTGTTCATGAAAATAAAAATGTACAACTTTTAGAATTTTACTCATTATTAAATATGGAGTGGACGCTTAAAGAAGACCGTGTTGCAGTTATTGCGTTGTATCGTTGCGGTTACGCGCCAATTCAAATTTTTAACATACTGAAAAATTTGAATATTACCAAAAGATTCGTTTATCGTACCATCAAACGATACAATGAAGAATCTAGTGTAGATGACAGGTCAAGAAGTGGTCGCCCTCGGTCTGTTAGGACTCCAGCAGTGATAAAAGCTGTGAAGGCACGAATTCAAAGAAATCCCAAACGTAAGCAGAAACTGTTGGCCCTTCAGATGGGGTAAGCAGAACCACGGTGAAAAGGGTGTTAAATGAAGACTTAGGGCTTCGGGCATATCGAAGAAAAACAGGACATCGTTTGAATGCTCGTCTAATGGACCTGAGACTGAAGAGATGCCGCGCTTTGTTGAAGCGGTACGCGGGAAAAAAATATCGGGAAATTCTTTTTTCGGATGAAAAAATGTTTACCGTAGAAGAGAGCTACAACAAACAAAATGATAAGGTGTACGCACACAGTAGTGAAGAAGCGAGCAACCGTATTCCGCGTGTCCAACGAGGTCATTTTCCATCCTCGCTCATGGTATGGTTGGGAGTTTCTTATTGGGGCTTAACAGAGGTACATTTTTGTGAGAAAGGTGTAAAAACGAATGCTGTTGTGTATCAAAATACAGTCCTGACGAACCTTGTGGAACCTGTTTCTCATACCATGTTCAATAACAGGCACTGGGTATTCCAACAAGATTCGGCGCCAGCTCATAGAGCAAAGAGCACACAAGACTGGCTGGCGGCGCGTGAAATCGACTTCATCCGGCACGAAGACTGGCCCTCCTCCAGTCCAGATTTGAAACCGTTAGATTACAAGATATGGAAACACTTGGAGGAAAAGGCGTGCTCAAAGCCTCATCCCAATTTGGAGTCACTCAAGACATCCTTGATTAAGGCAGCCGCCGATATTGACATGGACCTCGTTCATGCTGCGATAGACAACTGGCCACGCAGATTGAAGGCTTGTATTCAAAATCACGGAGGTCATTTTGAATAAACTTTAATGTCATAAGAATCTATGTTTTGTTAAGTTCTTTTTGGTATATGAATGGTTACATAATTAATAAACTTGTTACAATTATTTTACATTAAACATGTGACAGAATTTATGACCTGACTAGGTATATGCCTTTTGACTTTTAATACCTCTGCGGCGAGCATGTGTTATAAAAAATGGTCCTATATAATCGACAGATGTGAAAACAAAAGCTTTCACCTGCGAAACTCTAAATTCGGGAAGATCTCCCATTTGTGGTGAGTGAAACTTGGGATTTAATCTAAAACATAAATTGCACTTATGGACTCTTTGACGAACTAGATTTCTAGCTGCAATAATCCAGAACTTCTGTCTTAGTAGCGCGAGTAACAATGAGGGTCCAGTGTGGAGATTATTTATATGGTAATGTTCGACTATGAGTTGCGTTACGCGCTCTTTAGCGGGAAGAATAATAGGGTGTTTTTGACCGTAGTCTAATTGCGAGTTACTTAAACGTCCACCGACTCTTAATATGTCATTATCTAAAAAAGGGTGGAGTTTAATTAAAGTTTTAGAACAAAGTTTATTATTTTTTAGTGCTATTATATCTTGCAAGTAGTGTTTATTTTGAACATAGCGAATAATATAACGTTCTGCGAAATCAAGATCTGACGCGGTAATTAAATCTTTAGAGTTTATAAGTTTACAAAATCGTAGTACATATACCATAATGCGAAGTAACTTTGACCATCTAGAAATGCGATCAGAAAGGATTTGAATGGGATGTAGAGTGTCAGAGGTAACTTTACTTACTGTTAATGTAACAGGTTTAAATTCAAAAAATTTACTATTTGTATTTACTTGGAAATGTTGAATAGGCCATTGAGAAATAGGAGATGAAACCCATGGAGGGGCATGAAACCAGAGATTACGAGTTAATAGTTCTTTAGAAGTTATAGGACGAGAAATTATATCTGCGGGATTTTCCATGCCATTAATATGGAACCAATGTTTGGCGGGAAGTTTTAAATTTATATCTGTAATTCTATTTGCGACAAAAGTATGAAATTTATAAGCAGGCGAATGAATCCAAGTAAGAGCTACTGTGGAATCTGAGAAAGCGTAAATATTATTTATTTCACAACGTTTAATAAATACATCATATACAGCGTTGAGAACATTTGCTAACAAAAGTGCGGCGCAGAGTTCGAGGCGAGCAATTGACATTTTCTTAAGTGGGGAGACCCTAGACTTTGAAGTAAGTAAGTAAACAGAAGCGTTGTGGTCTGTCGTATCCGAAACACGAATATAAACTACGGCACCATAACAGTGTTCGCTTGAGTCTGCGAAGCCTACTAGAGTGATTTGAGATGAAGAGTATATTCCTACATGACGAGGGATTTTAATGTGTTCGAGATATGAGAGTTCGTTTATAAATTGTTTAAATTTTTGAGAGAGCGATTTGGGTATTGGGGTGTCCCAGTCGAGACCTAACTTCCAACATTCTTGAACAAGAAGTTTCATGAATGTGGTTACAGGTCCTATCAGACCTAGAAGGTCGAATAGGCGAGCGGTGACTGATAAGATGGAGCGTTTCGTATATTCACGAGTATCAGAGTTAATTTTAAAAGTAAAAATATCCGATTTCGGATGCCATTGTATTCCTATTATTTTTGTATTTTCCATTGAGTCAAAATTAATAATTTGAGGACTTTTTTGAGAAGAGGGAATTTTATTTAAGAGATTTTCATCATTAGATATCCATTTAACTAAATTAAAACCACCTAATTTGAACATGCTTACCATTTCTCGGTAAGTGGATTCGGCCTTTTCTATACCATCTACAGAGTTAATATAGTCATCCATGTACATGTTATTTTTCGCGTCATAGGCGGCGAGCGGGTATTTGTCAATGTTATCATTCGCGAGCTGATGAATTACTCTCATAGCGAGGTATGGTGAGCTTGAAATGCCAAATGAAACACGAGAAAATTCATAAGTATCTATTTTCATTGTAGAATTAAATCTATATAGAATGCGTTGAAAAGCGTGATGCGATGGTGTGAGTTTAATTTGAAAATAATGTTTTTCAATGTCTGCGGACAAGGCGGTGGAAAACATTCTTAAGTTAAGTAAAAGATCAAAAATATGAGATTGTAAATTGGGGCCGATATATAGCAAATCATTAAGAGATTTTTTAGTTGTAGTTTGACAACTAGCGTTTAAAACGATACGCGTCCGAGAGGTTGGTTTATCAGGCCTATATACAGCTCTGTGTGGTATATAGTAACAATTAGCGTTATGAGCAGCATTTGGTATTTTATTTAAATAACCATTATCTATATATGATTGAAGAGTATTATTATAATCTTCGCGAAGCTGAATATTAGAATCTAACTTCTTTTCTAATTGAAAAAGTCGACGTTTTGCGTTAGAGTATGAGTCACCGAGATTAGACGGATCTTTCTTAAAGGGTAAATGTACGATATATCTACCCGTCTCGTCGCGGGAGTGAGTATTTTGAAATAAGTGTTCGCAAGCCTCATCATCAGGACTTACGTGAGTTTTGTTTGGGACGCTTTCAATCTCCCAGAAGCGTTGCGTGAGCGTTTCGAGCGACAGCTCCTCTGTTGTACAACAGAAGACCTCAGGAGTTGAGTCGCGTTGAGGATACTGACGGCAGTCTGCTTTACCCATCGTAATGTATCCTAACGTAGATTTTATAGCCACAACCGAAGAGTGCGGCGATACGACTTTATCACACCCAAGCATGAAGGGAAACAGTTCGTTGCCTATCAAACAATCGACTGCTGCGGGCGTGTCAAAGCAATCATCTGCCATAGGTAGATAGCGTAAATGCGAAAGTTGCGAAGTGTCAATATGCGTATTTGGCAAGCGGTCCGTAATTGTTTCTATTACCCTAGCGTTAATAGTGTAAAAACAACGAGAATCAAAGCGAGAGAAGATTTGAAAAGTAGTAAAGCCAAGACAAGTGGTTTGCGATTCGCCGATACCTTTTATAGCCGAAGGCGCGAGAGTTATATTTAAATTTAATTGTTCACAACAATTTTTCGTAATAAAATTGCTCATGGAACCTGAGTCTAAGAAAACTCGAATTTGCTGGGGTATAGAATTATTATAAACGTAAACTAATGCATTGGGTAACAATACGGTATTATTTTGCGATTTATTTTGCGTATAAGTAGTAGTTGATAAAGCTAAGTCATTCATATTTTCGCGCGCTAGCGGAATCGAAGCAAGCTCTGTTGTATTCGCGTGGTTGGAGTTTGAAACGATGTTGTGCGGAACACGAGCGAAGTTCGTGGAAGCATGAGGGGCGAGGTGGTGCGCGGCGGGCGAGTCTGAGGTACGCGCGGCGGGATGCGCGGGCGCGCGGGTCCGGTGGGGCGAAGATGCGATCGGAAGAGCTGCGGCGCGGGGATGATTCATAGTGGTTGAAACATTATTGTTCCTATGGTTAAGTGAGTTATACGACTGCGAGGTGCAGGGTTCATTAATGGGCTGAGATAATGTATTATCAAAATGTAACAGACTATGATGCTTACGTTGGCACTGTGAGCATCTGTTTACAGATTTGCATATATCAATACTATGAAAGCCTAAGCAATTTTTACAAAAACCATATTTATTAACTAGATTGCTTCTAGTATAAGGGTTTTGATTGAGAAAATGTTCACATTTATAAAGAGGATGAGATTGTTGAATTTTACAAATAACACAATAGCGGCTACCTGTACTTTGATAATTATTGGTGTTAATTACAAAAGCATGAGTGCGAGAAGATTTTCTATTAAAAGTTATATTAGTTTTAGATATTTGACTTGAGGATGGAGTGCGAAGAGTTTGAATTTTAATTTGCTCTTTTAAAAAATTTGGTTAAATTTTCAAAAGAAGGAAAACTAATATCTTTGTGTGATTGTTCAAATTGTGTAACAATTTCTTTGTCTAGTTTGCTAAGGGCTATATGAGTAATAATAAAATCAGATAAATTGTTCACATTCAAACGTCTAAGTGCGGCTTCAGCTGTACAAAAATGATCAATAAATGATTCAAGACATTTAAATTGTTTACTTTGTATCATGGTATCCAAATACATTGATGCTTGGATCCTAGTATCCTGATATCTTTCAATAAGAGAGTCCCATATTATAGTGTAATTGTCAGCGGTGGGAGTCAGACCTGCACAGACTGTTAGCGCTTTGCCTGAAATACATCCTATTAAGTATTGAACTTTTTCAGCGTTTGAGAGATGCTTGTTATTATGTATTAAGGTTTTAAAGTTTTCATAAAATGTTTGCCAATTTAAAGGATTGCCATCAAAAGATGCGAGATTGAGTGGAGGTAATTTTCTATTTAAGAAATCAGCTTGTTGTCCATTGAGCATTTCTGTTTTTTCTTGTTTTAATAAGTTAGCGGTTTCTTTTATGCAACAATATAACTGATCAAATGCATGGAATGGCATATAGTTCGGTTTTGAGTGTGGATTACATGCTAACTGTGCAGCAATGAGTGAATCCAATATTTCAATAAAATCGGAACGCGTTTTATCAATGGAGTTTAAACGGGAAAGAAACTGTGCCCTTGAATCTGGGTCTGTTTTGAGGCTTAGGTCATAGACCTCTTGTATAATTTCAAAAAAACTATCTTTTTTTGCTTCTAATAATAAAACTGTGGTATCAATGGGAGTTTCATAATGTTGTTTTGCTTTTGCCATTTTAATGAATTAAATGAGTAATATAAAAAATAAGTTGTAATATAAATGTGTTTGGTTATAAGAAACACAATTTGCGGGTTGCGAGTTGAGCGGAAATATTAACAAAAAAACTATAAATATGTAGCGTAATTTATGTAAAATGCGTTGTGAAGTGAAAATAAATGAGCGTTTGTGAGCTGCGTATGAGTATTGTGTGAATTTGTGAATTTGAGTGGCGTACCTACAATATGGCGTCAGGTACACAGCGTGGCGATGCGGTTGAAAAGTTGAGAAATATGCGTGAATATTATAAAATACGATAATATGTGGTGTGATACGTGTTTTATGCGTTTTATCCGGGTCGTGGGGACCAAAAAAGGGGGTTGTAGGATATATTTGTATAGGAAAGAGGAATTCTAACCTTGCGTGTTCCTTCGATGCGATTGCGTCTTGAAGTCGTTTGTTGCTTCGGTTATATCACAACACTTATTACACAGATTATGTATTAGTTACTACGTAAACTTAATAACACTGTATTTTTTATAACAGTTTATCGTTTAAATTGTTTTAGTTAGAGAGCATTTTTTAAGCGGCGCGATGGTTAGAGAGTAGAAGGAAGAGAGTGAGGGAAGGGATGCGAGTAGGGAAGGGAAATAGGTAGTCGATTATAGAGGTGGGAATAGATGGCGTTAACACCATCTATGAACCACCACCGTAACTGACTCTTTTTTCAATGCAGCATTGTTCAAAATGCTCTACCTTTCTTTAATGCACCTTCTTTCTTCTGTCATTACAATACAGCATGATCTTACTCTCGTTAGAAAAGAGAACTTTGCTCCATTGAAGGTATGACCAATTTAAGTGCTCAAGTGCAAAGTTGAGGCGCGCTCTTCGGTGATCTACCGTCAATTTTGGGCCATTAGCTGGTTTATTAGGTTTCGTGCCACGCTTTGCCAATCTTCTTCTTATAGCAGAATTGCTTACAGTCAATCCTCGAACCTCACGGAGTCATTGCTGTAGTTGAATAAAGTTAAAGTGGCGATTTCTTAGAGAAACTGACACAATATACCAGATCCTATACGGCGAGCAAATATACCAGATAAGAGACTATATCAGCGTTATCGAGAGATAACGTTGATATACTTTATTGACAGCAGAGAGGCTTAGATGCAATCGTGCAGCCACAACACGTTAGCTATGCCCTGCATCCAGCAACGCCACGACTTGGACGGCTTCTGTGGGCAAGATATCCATATTTTTAGGGAAAAATCTCTTTGGTAGGATATTTCAGAGCTTAGTTTATAATCACACTCAGCTCAGCTCAGAGCTCAGTTAAAAATAAACAATAATTTATGTAAAAACATGCTGCACTAAGTGCAGAAATTCCGACGGAATACACATTGAAAACAATCTCTACATTGGTTTATTGAATGAAAATTTTAGACTAAACTACCAGCTATTTATTGGCGTATTTTTTAAATTATGTCAATATTCTTTTTCATTTAAATGCCGCCTGAATAATACTTGCAGTTGTGTTTAGATTTTTTGATGAGAAGTATATTTTACTTGGACATTGGCAAAATCAATGCCAAAGGCGTTCGAGCCACACCCCCAAAAACAGAACTGAATATTACAATATTATGATTATGGACTAAATGTATGTATGTATACATGAATCAGTTACGTGGTTAGCGGTATACGAGTATTTGCAAGCGTGCATGCGTCTGCAAATTGTTTTATGTTTAATGATTTTAAAAATTGGATGAGTTTATATTTTTTTTTGTTGCATATATTTTTTTTTTGGTCTAGGGGAAAAACCTCTCTTGACGGGTTCCCCCGGCCCGGGGGGACCGAGGGATATGTGGGACTCCGGGAAAGATGATTGGCCATCCGACTACCCACTAAAAAACCCCGCTGTTCTCCTATCGCCTACGCCCGGGCCCACGGATATATGGCCTGCCGATCTCGTGGCCCGGGCCGGCGCCGGCCCGCCCTTTGTCTTGAGGCGGGCCCCTTCTAAAGTGTTGGCGCCAGGGGGTCAGGGTTTCGTCCCCCCGGCGCTCTCCTAACAACTCTAGGAGTTGAGGGGGGCCGCGGAATAGCACGCAGCCCTCACCCTCGCGGCAATAGTGCGGGCGGCGGGTCCTCCCCCGAGGGGCCGCCCGCGGCCGCTTTTTTTGCATATATAGTGCATATATAGTGTAAGACATAACAACCATAAATTAACTTTTAATTTTTAATAATTAACAAGAATAGATGGATTTATATTTAAAATCTTGTTCTTGCAACTTAGGTAATGATAATGACAAGAATTTGTGAATGATTTGTTTTAATTCTACTGTTTCGATTAGCTCTGCGAGGAATACCATTTCGCTTTTTTAGAATTGTGGCAGCATGAATAGTTTTCTGACATTTAGTACTTATAGAGCTTTAAAGTAGGATTTCTTTAACTGCATATTGCACCATCTATTGCAATTTAATAAGCTAATACCAATTGCACAATAAGAAATATACGGATTAGAATACGGAATTGAGAAACATCACATTCTATATATTGTGGATACGTGGAAAGGAAAGGAGACGGAAATACCCAGCAAGTCAAAAAAAGCGGCGACTCACCTGAGGATCTCCGATCTGCTACCCTCCACGGCTGGTTCTGCGGTTTGTAGTCTAAGACTTTATAGTCAGTGGTTCACAATATAATAACACAATAACACACATATAAAAAATCGTGCGGGTTTAATTAAGATTCGATGCAACGTGTCGTCGGCGAGGGCGCTCGCCAAGCAGAGAGAGCGGTGTGGCGGTGGTCGAGTAGTTTTATCGAAAACCACCCTCAGGTACCGCAGCATCTAAACTAACTTGCGGGTAGGCAAGGAAAAATGGATAGGATGAGGTGCCTAACCAGTTTTAATGCAGCCAAACTCCTAAATATTTTATTAGGGGTTCGTTCGAGCTTAGGGAATGAGCATACAGTTTACGTATTTTCAATCAATCGTGATTTTTTAGTTACGATTAATAACAAGGTACGAAGCGATGAGAATCATTTAGCTATATAGAGCCCCAGAAGACGACTTCATAACCGACAAAAGGCAGGCATATTATGGTTTTCCTTTCGTGATAGAACTGAACAGGAGCAGTCCTGTAAAATATGTCGCTAAATCCATAGATGTTCCGTTGTTTAGCAGGCATTTGGTGTTGACACCTGCGTATACTCGTATATTGATGGGACTTGAAACACCTTTTAATGTATAACACACATTGCATATCTGCATTGCATATATTTATTTTACCAGAATAAACATTGATATTAATTACTAGATCAATACATATTGATGTGGTTCGGATATCCGTACACAGGCCAGGTTGATTGAAGATTATCCCGGATCATTCGGTTATCCACTTAATCTATCAATATATGGATTGTGAATATCGGAATTACTTTTATGTTATGCTCTGCTAGTTCTATAATAGAAATAAAAAGCCTTGAGTATTATTTTTAAACATATGACTACGTTTCTGTTTATTTTACAAGCTTTTCTTCCCGATGCGTTGGCAGAGGTAGATCTAGCAGTAAGTAGAGAACCTACTTTTCAGATTTCGCCATGCAATTAACGGTACTTTATCTGTATTTTCATTATAAAGCTTCTGATCGTATTTTATATAATCGCTTTTTCTTTTCTTATTACTGAGGAATAGTAGAATGGCTGACGGTCCACTTAATAAAATGCAGTTACCACCTATCATCCATACCGATGCTAAGGCCACCGCAAAAATGCTGCTTTCCGCATAAGGTTTCTTGTCCCTGGGCCACTAATAAAGGAACACAACATATGGTTATTATGTGGTGGTTGCCATCCAGATGGACTTGGGGCTCTACCATCTAGTAAGGGTTGTCTTGTCGCATTTTACGTTAAGTTGCATCCGACCGCAGAGATCATTATTTTTACTCAAACTGCACGGAGTAGATATTTTAGCAACTAGAACACATACGAAAAATAGCTGAAATAGATATGTCTGAGCTTGGTTCCTTTAGATGCAATGTCGTCTGGCCTTGCAACTTTGAACCGGAAAACATGTGTTCTGAACGTCTAAGCCAGCGAGCCAACTATATTTATACAGAAAATTTTCTAAGTTTGGTAGGGAAAATTAAAAGTATTTGATGACAAAATTAAAATATTTGATGTTCCTCAAATTCGACAAGTGATGAAAGATGCAATTATTATCACAGTTATGACTATGACAGTTCCGGAAAGTGAAGCTTGGAAGAGTTTTGTATTGGTAGTAGATTTTTTTCTAGGTAACCATAAAACATCAAATTATGAAGAAATTGTGCAAAAAAATGTTGATAAGCTTTTAGAATTCAGGAGCAAATATGAATATAAAGCTGCATTTTCTTTACAGTCATCTGGATAGATTTTCTGATAATTTAGGAAATTATAGATAGATAGATAACCCCTTATTGTCCACTATATAAAAGTGTTTACATTGAAATTTCTTTAGTTAACAATATATTTATAATGCAGGAACACACACAGAACACACATATTATGGCAGCATACCTAAGACCAAAGGTGGTCGCCATCCAGACGGGCTTGAGGCCCTACCACGTAGCTAGGGTTGTTTTGTCGCCTTTTACGACAGGCCGACCCCGGGCGCAGAGGTTAGTATTCTTTCTCCACCCCTGCACGGATAAAAGGAGATATTACACAATAAGGCCGCCCTATCGCTTAAAGCGATCTCTTTGAGACAACCCAGTTTAAGAAACAAATAACTTATAAAAGTTGCTGTAAAAAATATAGTGAGGAACAAGGCCAGCACTTCCACCAGGATCTAAAAGTAATAGAGGAAAGGCTTCAAGGTAAACGGGACTGCTACATTATGACAGATTATTGCTGGTCTTATGGGGTGGTGTTTATACGTTTTATAAAGAAAACAATAGTGTACAGTTTAAATAACTGACGATCGCGTTATGCACGTGGTGACGTGGCGATGTTCGCACACCCGCTCGGGGTGACTTATTACGCAACACTCTGGGATACGCGGGCGCTGGGACGCGGCGTGCGCGGGGACCGTCTGAGGCAAGGATAAGGAGCGCGGGAAGTGGTTGAATTGGTGCGCGCTATAGTCTTTAAAAAGAGATTGTTCCCTAAAAATTTGCAGTAGAAAAGTTCATAAAAGACGTTTCAATGAAGAATGATATGTATTTTCAAAATTTTCCTGTCTCTTTAATTTGATGCATACCATTATAATTTCAAAAAAACACATTATAAATATTTTTTGTTATTTTTTTTTCATATTTTTATTCAAAATTTTGTAATGTTAAATTAAAATCAAGATATAAAAAAAAACTACAGCAAATCTTCCAAAATCATTGATAGTTTCACGAACTGTGAGCATAAATATATCAGAAATTAATCTTATATCAAGTGCAACAAAAATACTGTTGACCAGTGTAATACATTTCATTATAGAATAGCAGTAAAATGGTTGAACCTGATTTTTTATGATTAAGTTTTGTTAGAAATTCAATCTAGAAAACAATTAGGTTCTCAAAATCTAGTTGTACTGTATAAACTTCTAAAATGTATTTACGTTTAAGCTCATCTTCAATAATAAAATGATATGATAACACATTTTAGTCTTAATATTATAGAACATTATTATAGAATAACTCAAATTTAATCCAAGCTGAAAACAGTCAAGTAGGCAATGAATGTATAATACATAACAGATGACAGAACCATTACCTCAGCCCCGTTAACTTACTTCGTAGACTATGGACGCATTATTGTTGGACGAAAGCTTACTTGTGTCGTGACTGGTTTATAATAGGAGATATTGGGTAGGCTTTGAAGGTAAAGGGAATTGTGAAGGCAGCCGAGGCACGCGACTGTAGTAGGGTGCATATGACTTAGTTATATCGTGGAATTTGTGATTTGGATTATCCCCAATTTAAATAAAGCCCGTTTCTGGGATTAAGTTCGTTTTGCTGTCAGTGAGTCACAGGTTTTTATATTTTTTTAATGTAATTTATTTCTAGGTTTTCTTTTATAAAATAAATTATTTTAATAATAAATTTATGAATCTATATTAATTGTCTTTTTTATTGCTGTGGGTCAGCAGACAGGCTGACGGCCCGCTTGTAATTTAGCATTTAGCATTCGCCGTCGCCTATGTGTGATTGCAACGCCAGTGGCATCGCGAACACGCTGCAGTCCTATAAAGGGGCAAAAACTTGGGTCACTAATGCCGGAACACAACACAAGGTTATTATAGCGGCATACTTAAGACTAAAGGTGGTCGCCATCCAGACTGACTTGGGGCCCTACCACGTAGAAAATCTAGTATATTAATTGTTTTATTTCTAATCAATATTAAAATTTACATGTTAGTAAATAATTTTAGCGTCAGAAGTAGAAAATATAAAAAAATAAGTAAATAACAAAAAAAAATAGGTACAAGTGGTGCTTACAGAATGGCAGGCAGACCGACAGCTTCCGCACGCAACGACGACTGAACGAAAAGTCTCCCTGGCACCTACTTGCTGCGCTTTATACAGAAGCGGTCGGCCTGTCCCTCACTCGTCCCCACGCCACACTCCGGAAGCGACTCTCATTGGTCGCTTATATTCCAGAAGTGATTCTCATTGGTTGTCCAAACATTAGATTCTCATTGGTCGTTTATACTCCGGAAGTGTTGCACTCCGGATTTGATTCTCTTTGGTTGTTTTAAATATTAGTCAGTGTTGCCAAGATAATTTTAAATTGTAATCTTGACTTATAATATATAATGACTTACATCTGGGAGGTACTATAAATGTTAATTTTTAGTACCATAAACACAACTGAAAAGTATAAATCTGTCCATCCATTGGCGTCAGTCCATATAAAATATATTTAGTAAACAATGTATTTCTTTCCAGTAAACATTTTATTATAAAAAAATTCTATTAGAAAACATTCAGTTAAAAACTATATGAACAAAAAACACTTCACAAAAGGTTTAATATTTAATTATTATTGTACCAAGAAACATACTTATGATACATCAACATCTACTAAAGTATTAATTTTGTTAAAGAAAGACATGGTCACCCTACATTTCTAGTAACATGACTTGATTGATTGAGATGATTCAGCGTAAACCCACTTACAGAGTGAAATAACAATTACGTGCGTACCTAAGCATTAATAATTATGTAATCTACGATGACAAACAATTTCACTACAAAGCCTTCCATTCAGTTCAGTCGAAGAAAAAATGATGTCATATTCGTACTTTTTTCACGCGTTTAGTAATATAAAAATGTATTGGACGAATTATATGTAGAGAAATGTAGTAACTACACCGTAAGAGGTCCTATCGTATCATAATAAAATAACATTGTATCAATAACTTATTTTATTTTAGAGCGCTCGTCGCCTTGGCCTAGTTATTCAAAACTTTCAGCCATCTAATGCCTGTTTTATTTATACTTTCAATTTTACTTTTTTCCTTTTACTATACTTTTTTATCTACCTCCCCCATGAGTTGTAATTAAACTCTTCTAGCAGTATATTAAAAAATAATATTAAATATACTAGATATATAGATAGTGGTTCAGAAGCTCGCACGCTTGCTTGGCCATTCAATTCCAGGAAGCCCTGAAAGGGCAATCTCTCTCATCCTTTATGCCCACTGAAGCCACCCACCTGCTCCTTAAGTCAGGTAGTACCATAGAATCCAAAAAATAAAAGCCATTACTTATCTCCCAACTCTCCCAACATAAATTACTTACATCTGTTTTGAGATCTAAATTAATGATTCACTTGATAAGCAAAAATATTTTGGCTAATACTCAAAATGTATGTAAGGATAGGTCCTATGGTACTAAGAAGCTACTCCTTATAAATATGAATATTAATCATCAGGTACGTTGAGGCAGACAAAAACTATCAGTAACCTGGATTGACTATATACAGCCCTATGACTTTATACCACATACATGGCCGATGAAGGCTCTTGAAATTTATAAAATAGACGATACACTACACCGACTTTTCAGCTCATGTATGAGGTAATGGGTAACGGTCCTCAGATATCCAGGTGAGAGGAATCTTTCTGCTTTGTGTGACTTCATAAAGATTAAGCGGGGTATCTTCCAGGGTAACAGTTTGAGCCCATTGTGGTTTTGCCTAGCCTTGTATACACTTAGCACTCTGCTTGGGGAATCAAAGCTGAGCTTTCAACTTCAAAGAAGAGGTGAGATTATATCGCACTTCATGTACCATAGTATATGATGATGGGTGATGTAAGATTATTCGCATCGAAAAAAGACATCTAATAGAGTTGCTCAAAATAACAAAAAAAAAATTATCAACTCTATTGATATGGAGCTCGGTGTGGATAAGTTTGTGGTCATGCATGTACAGAGGGAAAATTTCTCAATTCAGATTATTTGCAGGGAGAATATAACTCTCAAATCTCTCTCTGAAGGTGAGATCTATAAATTATGTCCAGAGTCAATGATACCAAATAATAGTATGAAGCAGTTGATAAGGGAACGTTTCTTTTCTCGTCTGAAAAAGGTACTAAAAAGCCTACTTTTGGGTGGGAATAAAGTACGAGCCTTTAAGAGCTGGCTAATACCATCGCTGGCATATCTTTTTTGGCTTACTAAGATGGACTCAACCTGACCAGGATTCAATACACAGGTGTGTTTCTTGTCTATTGACAGCGTATCGTATGCATCACCCACAGCCATCAGTAATGAGATCGTATATCCAACGGAAATGTGGCGGTAAAGGTTTTCTAAATGCCAAGAACTGGAAAGGACCTAAGGTGATGATATATGGAAGAGCAAGAAGTTACACGGTAGGTTCTACCAGGCTCTAACAGGAGCTGACGTAGACCTACCGTCGTCGATAATCTGGTTACGTTTCGGCGACCTTTTTGGGGAAACCAAGGGTTATATCTGTGCAATTATGGACGAAGTTATCAAGACGAACAACTACAGGAAGTACATTCTCAAGGAAGGCACGCTTGACATTTGTCGAGTGTGTCACCAACCCGGTTAGCCTATCAGACATATTACTTCTTGTTGTCATAGTCTTGCTAACGATAAGTACTTACACAGGCACAACTTTGTAGCCAAAATTATTCACCAGCAGCTTGCTCTTAAATATGGTCTCGTAGCCAAGGAGGTGTTCTATTACCAATATAGTCCAGGGCTAGTTCTTCGTGATGATCTCTACTAGGATCGATCGATTATCACGGACAGAAATATTGCAGCGAATAAGCCTGATATCGTGATAGTGGATTGAGCTACGAGATGAGCTATGATTGTAGTTATCACAGTTCCACATGATGGTAATCTTATTGCTGTCGAAAAAGAGAAACAATTAAAATGCATTGACCTTGCGCACAAGATTACTTGCATATGGAAACTGGAAAGTACAATTATACTACCAATAATTGTGTCGGCGAACGTATTGATAGCGAAGAACCATGGTCAACATCTCAAAAGGCTCTCGTTTGGTCCCTGGTTGAAGGGTCGGATGCAAAAGGACACGGAATGATAATATAATAATCTTGGCCACGGCACGCATTGTGAGGAGGTTCCTGACTCTGTCTCCATAACCGCTGGTAGTTTGGACCTATGAACCCGGTGCCGACAGAACATGATTAAAGAAAAAAAAATTTATATTTTTAATCATTTCTATATATTTTTTAAGAAATAATAATGTTAAAATTGTTTTTATAAAAAAATATTTGTAACAATATTATGAAAAATGCAAAAAATCAGTAAAATAAAACGAATATAGTAAATATACTGAAAAAAAAATTACAAAGCGCCATCTAGTCCCAAAATAATTAATATAGCACTTGTGTAATGAGTACCAGACGATAAACTAATAGTTATTTATTGTGGACGTTACCCGCGAATATACCTATATAGATTATTATACACAATTTCGACAGCCTGAGGCGCTTTGACGTTTAGACATTCGGCTATTTCGATATGCAGGTTTCTTCACGATGCTTTCCTTCATCATCGATACCTGACAAATATGTTACAATATGCACATTACGGGAAGAAAAACTGCCTAAGCGTTACTCCTATAGTGGAATTTGAATTCATGTCTTTAGACAGGCCTCTGGGTCAGATACCACTTGGTGGCAGCATATTAATAAATAGATATTTATTATATACTATACACGCATATCTGCCGTTATAGATTATGGACATATGTGTAAACCTGATTATTTTCTGAAATTGAAAAATGATTAAATTACTTTATTTCATTACGTTAACTATATATCATTGGTTATATATAAATATCTTACCTTGCCACCTTCGCCACGTTCAGGTAGTTAAAGGGCAGGAATTCAAGTCAAAGAGGTAGCTAAGAAGGATGTCAAAGACGTTACGAAATGTAGCAGAAAAAGCCGGAGACCTTGGATACCGAATAAAATATATGTTATATTTCACTTCGGTAAATTAAGGGTAATATAGGTTATATAACCCGTATTAATCCTTAGATAATAATGATGATGACATCAGCTAGCTCTCAAAAAAATAAGTCTTAACTTTTCGCTGATTAGTTATCACAAAACAAACACGTACAAGATAAAGTTAAGCTATACAGAAAATTGGGTCACATGTATACATTCTGTTTTCATGTTGGCATAAATAACGTTTTATTGTGAAAAATTAGGTTGAATTTGGTTGCAATAAATAAGACGTCGTAAGAGGTGATATGCGTGCCAGGGATGTTGAAGATCGCGCGAAGTGGAGTAGAAAAAATCGGAAAGCGGACCCCGAGCAACGAAACGAAAATTTGGGTTGCAACCGGAACATAACGCTGGGATGATGATGATCAAATCAAATCAAAATCAAAATATACTTTATTGCACACATTACATTAAATCAAGTGATACATATCTTTAAAAAAGCACAATGGGCGGTCTTATCGCTGAAAGCGATTTCTACCAGACAACCTTTGGATGGATAGAAACATACAGTTAAGAAGGAAGAAGGTAATTTTGCATGATGATGATGGTTACAATAAATAATTTTTATTTATTTATTTAATAATGTTAAAAAATGTTTACTCAAACTTTGATTAGTATTAATCTATTTGTTTTGTTGGACAACAAACCCATAATACAATAAAACAAAACAAATTTATTTAAAAATTACATTAATATATCAACCTTAACACATTATGCTAATACATAGTTAATAATGTATGCTACTGTAAAAATTAATAAAGTCCATAAATAATTAAATAAATGTATATGCGGCGATAATATTTTAAAAATATTTATAGGTGACAGTTATATCGTGTTTATTAAAAAAATATGGCGTAACGCAACGTAATGGAAGTATGGGTATATAGTATCTACTGACATGAAAAAATACATAAAATTACACAAAGTCACGCTGAAGAATATGAAGTGAATATGGAGACGCTAAGCGAATGTGTAGAGTCAAAGACTACGACCATTTTTTTGAGTACAATGATTTACTTTTGTTTTGGGTGTCAAACCAATACAGTAGGCCAGAGTAAAAATTAATGTATTAACAATCCCGAGAATAGAACCGGAAACCTCAAGATTCGGATCATGCAATTTTTACACATCATAACACTCGACCGGAAGTTTTTTTCTAAGATAATTGTCCTTTAATACTTTATCATCACAGCTTTAAAAACCGATTCCAACCCAAACTTCCGCTTCGGTCCCCAGAGTTTGCTTTCTGACTTTTTTAGCTGTTAGTGAGTCTATTGGTTCACTCTGTTAAAAATATTTTTATGATTATTATCACTTAATAACCGTCATTAGGGGACCGACTCAAGGACTGCAAGACTCCAAAGAAGTCTTTTACAATCGTGTATGTTATATCCACCCATTTCCATTACATTAAATCCATCAATCTTCCATGCTCATAATAAACCAAATTATCATTGAAGTTTTGATTATATCAAAACCAAACATTTTATTAAGCGTGAAATAAAAATGGGCATAAAGTCGTGACAACGCAATAATTCCGGCGCACGCAATATTTCTTTCGTCGAAATTATTCTATCCACGCTGTTTATTATCACGTTAGGTCATATTCACACCGTGTTGAAAATTTAAAATGTTTTGTCTTAATATATTAACTACTTGTGATATTTATTAAATATTTTTGTATTTTTATGTACATTTACATTTTTTTTTTATTGTTTTACGACAGCGGATAGGCTTACGGCTCACTTAGAATTTAGCATCGCCTATTGCAACGCCAGTGGCATCGCAAACACGCTGCAATCCCATAAAGGTACAGAAACTTGAGTCAATAATGCCGGAACACAACACAAAGTTATTATGACGGCATACTTCAGACCAAAGGTGGTCGCCATCCAGACGGGTTTGGGGCCCTACCACATAGCTAGGGGTGGGTTGATTTGTCACTTTTTACGACAGGCCGACCCCAGCCGCAGAGATCAATATTCTTTCTCTGCTCCTGCACGGATATAATCGATCGGTGGCATGAAAATTAGTAACATGAGATATGTGGACAACACCACACTTTTCACATCATCGGAGAAGGAACTTGCTGACTTGTTTCGCAGAGTGGAGTATGAGACTGGATTGGTGGGACTCTCTATTAATAAATCCAAAACTAATGGTTGTGGACAGATTCGGCCAACTCTCGAGAACTAGAGAACTCTCGGACTTGAATTCAGCAAGTTTGTTTACATAGGATCCCTATTGACTGACCAAGGACGAAGTATATCAGAACTCAAAAGAAGTGCACAAATGGCCAAAACTGCAATGATCAAGCTGACACGCATATGGCAAAATCAAAGGGTCTCCAACGTGATCAAAATGAGACTAGTTCGAACATTGGTCATTTCAATTTTTCCCATCGGGCCAGAATCATGGACAATTATTTGTGCAATTAAAAGAACCCTCAATCAACTGGTTTAAATTAAACATTAACTGTCTGTGCCCTATGGCTTTACTATGATATTACTTATATACAAATATTTTTTATTTATTTATTAAGGCAGAGTTACAATGGTGATGAATCGTCTACTTCCAGACATTATATGACATAAATTATGAAGAATGAAAATCCGTGTATGTGTGCGTGTGTGTAATTTTATTATAAACTAGCTGACCCGGCAAACGTTGTTCTGCCATATAAATAATAAAACATCCTAACATTTAGGGGGATGAAAAATAGACGTTGGCCGATTCTCATAGATACCGGATAAGCACAAAAAATTTCATCAAAATCGGTCAAGCCGTTTCGGAGGAGTATGGCAACGAAAACTGTGACACGAGAATTTTATATATTAGATGTACTATAAGGCAAACGGAAAATATTTAGAGACTTGTTCAATTTACTGTAAATACTATTTACGAGACTAGGCTCAATAGTGGCGTGAAGCAAACACAGCTTTTTTACATTGAATTTTGCGAACTCTGTCTATTTATTGTTTAAGTAATGTACGTATATTTAAGTTACTTATTTTTTTAATATATTACTATGAAACAGTTTTCTTTAAACTATCATGATATTTATTTAAATCTAAACAGGTCTTCTTATAGGCAAGCGTGCTACACCGTCGACCGCATCGTCGCTTAACATCAGGTGAGATCGTGGTCAAACGTACGCCTATCTACAATAAAAAAAAAAAAGGTTCCATGTCATTTATAATAACAGAAGACTGATCTATTATTCATCTACAGCAGGCTTAAGTATTTTTACGTGTACGATGCGCCACAAAATTAAATCAACTTTTTCATCAATTTAATAACCCTTACCAGAAAATATATTTATTATCTTGAAGATAACGTACACTCAAATTACAACTTTTTATGTTTATTTATATTTTATAACCATATAAACAATGAAACTCAAAACCGAGATAAGGAAATAAAATTTTAGCACCCATCTAAGATAATTTTCATAAATATTTATTTTTAGTATGTATCGGGCCTAATATAAGTTAATTTCATTATTTTTATAGCTCCTAATATGAAAATATTAAGGTTTATTTTTGTGTGGCTTAATATTGTTGTATTAATAGCAATGTTTAATTGGTCAGTTTTCACAACGCGTTTGATAGGCCATGCGTGATATTGTGACTCATAGCGTCCAACAATGATACACATTATTACAAACATTTTCTTATACTGAACAATAAAGTTTAATAAATAAATAAGCCTTTCTACTAAAATACTGAGTTACATTGTAATATGCATTTATATTATTCTGTTCTTTTAGAAGTCGTCTCATGAGCATAGGCCTCTCAGTAGACCACACTCCCATCCAAAGTTTAATACTGAAGTGTTAAAAATTCAAAGATACCACTTCGAAATAGAAGGCCGTTAGTATTACTTCCTTACTTTAAAACCATATGCCTTTTTCAGGTGAAAAAGCACTATCAACACCCCAAAACTTGTTTAAAATGCTCAACTGAGCCTAGTATGGTATTAAAAGTGCTATGTACTTCTGCGCCCCTGTCTATTCGTTAGAAAACGTACATCGTTTGTATATCAATTAAAACCACACCGATGTCCCTTCATTCTCGTTACGTTAATGTGATCACGACTCAAACTGGCGCCAGACCGCTTCTGTGGGCTTCTTTAATTCCCAATGGTCAACAGATACTGATATTGACGCATGCTCTTATCAAGTTGACGATACGTTAAGAAATTTGGCCAAATAAACATAATTGTATAGATGGGCGATCTTAATGCTAAAGTAGGAGATACTTCTAAAGATCATCACCTTAAAGAAATAGTTAGTAAGTATGGGCTTGGTATCAGAAATGACAGAGGTAAAAGAAGGCTACAGTTCTGCACAGAAAACTCTCTGAAAGTAATGAATACACCTTGTTAACATCACCCAAGGAGACGATATACGTGAACAAGTCCAGGCGATCGAATACGCAATCAGATCGATTATATTAATATCGATAGAAGATCGACGACTTGCATCAGTAGTGCAAAAACCTAATCTGGCGTTGATTGTGGGAGTGATCACAAACTTCTAGTAGAAGACATCAGCTTCAAACTAAAGAAATGTCAGCGAGCAGTTCAGTCATCGCAGAGGAAGCCCGACCGCGAACAACTGGCCATCTTCTGGGAATGTTTTGCTACTAAATTAACCAACGTTACCATAAACAAACACAACGACATTGACGATAACTGGAACGGATGGATGGAGGCTATTATTCTCTCATCACGCAAAGAATCTCAAAGGCCACCTGCAGATGATCCGAGGAAAGAGTGGATTACAGAATAGACATGGAAAGCTATTAGATATATTAGAAAACGAAAGGAACTACTCAAAACCAATGTTAAGTCTTCCCATACAGAGTACCACGAATCAAAAGTATTACGAGAGAGAATAAGCCAAAAACATGGTCCACAGAAAATGACGAGGCAAGCTGTTAAGTGAGATAAAAGAGGTGACGGAGAGATGGTAATTGTAGGCCGATCCTACAGTATAAACTGGATATACTCCTACTATGGATGAACAGTGCTTGGAACCGGACATTATAGAATCCGAAATCGGAGGCGCATTGCATGAACTGCGACATCTAGGAGATCTGGGAATTAAATTACTACTTGTCTATGTAATCAAGTTTGGAGAACAGGCAGATGGGTCACTGATTGAAAAGAGTCCTAGCTAATTTCACTACACAA
Organism: Malacosoma neustria; assembly: GCA_963693495.1. NCBI lineage: Eukaryota > Metazoa > Arthropoda > Insecta > Lepidoptera > Lasiocampidae > Malacosoma > Malacosoma neustria. The sequence goes on along the minus strand of OY856379.1, from coordinate 4,074,654 downwards.
GAAGCGGTCAACGAGGACATATAGCAACTACCGTACAGTGGCATTGATATCGCATGTGTAAATGAAATCAATAATCGAGAAGGTTGAATGGGATTGTTTATGGAACATCCTGCATAAAATGGACGTACCTCAACACCTCATGTCGCTGATCGCTAACTTACACCAAGATGGCGAGTGTATAGTAAGGGTGAATAACGTCATTTCAGGATTCTTCAATCCAGGAAAGGGAGTAGGACAGGAATGCATTATTTATCCCATTCTTTTTAACGTATATTGTGATATATAATGAGGAATGCCTTGGAAAATTGGAAGGAGGGCATCGCGGTCGGTGGCATGAAAATTAGTAACCTGAATCAGGACGAGACCACACTTATCACGAGACATCATTGGAGAAGGATTTTGCTGAATTGTTTCGCAGAGTGGAGTATAAGAGTGGATTGGTGGGACTCTCTATTAATAAATCCAAAATGAAGGTCATGGTTGTGGACAGATCCAGCTAACTCTCTAGAACTGGAGAACTCTTGGACTTACAATTTATCACCGAGTTTGTTTACCTCGAATCTCTATTGACTGACCAAATAGCTAAAGCTGCAATGACTAATCTAACACGTATATGGCAAAATCGAAAGGTTTCCAACGTGACCAAAACGAAACCAGTGCGAACATTGGTATTTTCAATCTTTCTCTACGGGGCAGAATCATGGACAATTAGGGCATCAAAGCGCAAGAAAATAGATGCACTCAAAATGTGGCGTTGGAGACGAATACTCCGTATATCTTGTACGACCAAAAGAACAAATAAATCTAATGGGGCTGCAATTGACGAAAAGGTTTATGTGTTTAACACAAACATACTGAAGTTGTACGACATGCATGCACCAATGCGACGCGTTAAAATTAAATATACTACTGCTCCATGGTTGACCGATGCAGTTAAGAAACTTATTCATAAAAAACATAGGCAAAGACTAAATTAAATAATCAACCAAGCGAGCAGAATTCATTGACTTACATAACAGTACGTAATCGCTGCAATAGAGTGTGTAGGGACGCTCAGCACCGGTTTATACATAAATCCGTAGAAAATAATAATCCACACAAAGTTTGGAAATGTCTGAAATCTCTTGGAGTTGGCAAGTCTAATCATACAATACCCAGAAAATTCAAAATTGATAATTTAAACCAACATTTTATGTCCACTAAAAAAATTACCAGTTTAATCAACTCAAATACATTAAAAATCTTTCAACGGTTTCAACCTTTATTTCTCATCCAGCATTTCGTCTAAGTCCTTTAACTGGTTGTGATGTTGAAAGTGCTTTATTATATATTTCTTCGAATGCCATTGGCAGTGACGGAATTAATCGAAACATGATCATTCTCATTCTGGATATTATTCTTCCAGTTATAACCCATATCTTTAATATCTCTCTGGATTCCACTACCTTTCTAACTATTTGGAAGGAAGCCCAAATTATTCCTCTTCCCAAACTTAATAATCCTACTTCTTGTGCAAAATTCCGACCTATTTCAATTCTCCCCTCCCTTTCCAAAGTCCTAGAATGTGAATTCCATAAGCAATTGACAAATTTCGTCAACCAAAACTCACTTTTGAATAACTTTCAATCCAGTTTTTACCCACGTCATAGCATAATGACAGCTTTGATCAAAATAACTGATGACATTCGACTGGGAAAGTGGCATGCTTATAATTCTATTAATGCTTGACTTTAGCAATGCGTTCAATAATATTAATTATGATCTATTACTAGGGATTCTTCGCACTCTCAACATGTTTCCAACAGTAATTGACTGGTTCCACAGATAACTGCACGGACGCCGACAGCGTGACCGTATTGATGAAAACTATTCATCGTGGTGTGACGTGATAGCTGGTGTGCCTCAGGGCAGCGTTCTATGTCCTTTGTTATTTACCATTTTCATTTACTCTATTTTCGATAAAATTACTTCATTCAATCACCTCTATGCAGATGATTTACAAATTTATACACAAGCTCCCGTAGATAACTTGAATTCTTATATAAATCAAATAAACTTCGATTTCAATCATATAATGTTAATGGAGCAATATGTTGGGACTTGCTGTAAATCCAAATAAAATAAAATAAATCTAGGCGTGGTATTTGATAACGAGTTGTCTTGGCAATCTCAAGTATCTGAATTGAGTCGGAGGATTTTCTTGTCTTCTTGGAGACTTGGGAGAGTGGAAGGAGCACCTCGCGCACCCCGTGCGGGCCTCTCCACCATCAAAGCGGTGAGGCCCGTCCTGGCCGAATGGCCCACTGCCACCAAGGTTACGCTTGCAGAGTCCCTTTTGCTCCCCATTCTTGATTACGCTGACGCCAGCTATATTGATTTAACCCAAGAGCAGCTAAATAAACTTGAGCGGCTTCACAATTTTTGTATACGGTTCATATTTGGCTTGCGTAAATATGACCATGTCTCTGAATTTCGATCGAGGCTCAAGTGGCTTCCTATTCGCTTTCGCCGTTTTGTATAATCCTTATACTCTCTTTTACCTTAAGGAACGTTTTGAATTCCTTCGCCTTTCTTCATTCTATAAATTGCGCTCGAATACTTATCGAAAACTTATGCACACCATTCATCAATTTATGATAAATCTTTTACAATGCAGGCTGTACTCCATCTTTGGAACGCATTGCCACTTTCTGTAAGAGAAGATAAAACCTTGACAACATTTAAAAATAAATTACGCAACCACTATTTGTCCTAAATAATTATTTAGTTTATTGTTTTTGTATTTTATTCATATTCCTTATGAGTACGGTTGCCTGGAAGAGATAAGGTCGCCGATTTTCCCCGTCAATTTATTAAATACTTGTGCTGTAAATTGTAATTTTGGTGATACATAAAGCGTTATCAATTTATCTATTCTGGATCAGCTTCGCATTAAAGTTAGGGTCTCAACAATCTGTTATCGGAAGATTCTTGAGTACTTTGGTCACATTGCCCAACGACAGCTGGATAACTTGGATAAGCTGATCGTGACGGGCAAGGTGGAAGGAAAGTGACCCCGTGGCCGATTACCTTGCCGCTGGTGTAACCAAGTAACTGCCCTCACTGGACTCCCAATAGCAACCGCTATTCGACTAGCTGAGGTCCGGACGAAGTGGAAACAGGTTACGAGACAGGTCACGGTTAATTTTCAAGGACCTTTAGCGATGAAGAATTTGACCAAGAAGATACATGACAATCACTATTTTAAGACTCTAATCTATTAGAAAGTGATTAACAAAATTAAACATACATCGATACACGTTATATTTTTTAAGAAAAATCGCCACTCTCACTTGCTCTATATCACACAGAACATTGCCTCAACATAATGTGCTTTGATATTAAAGCTTTTACCGTTTTAATGGCTCTCGCAGATGCTGTTTCTTTTTGATTAAATCCTTTACTAGGAGCCGTTGTAATAAATTCGGTTTATCGTGACATCAATATAAGTGCTATATTTATAACTAGCTGACCCGGCAAACGTTGTTCTGCCATAAAATAAAATAAAATAAAATGTCAAAAAATTAAAAAAAATTTTTTGGGGGTGGGTCACCCCTAACATTTAGGGGGATGAAAAATAGATGTTGGCCGATTCTCATAGATACCGGATAAGCACAAAAAATCACTAACTCAATTTAGTTATCTGCCTACTGCCTACCCCCTAAGAACGATGGCGTGATTATTTATAGCCTATGACCATTTCTAGGTTATCATCTATCACCATACCAAATTTCATCAAAATCCGTTCAGCCGTTTAGGCGTGAAAGAGTAACAGACAGACAGACAGACAGACAGAGTTACTTTCGCATTTATAATATTAGTATGGATGTTAGCTTTAATTTGTAATTTTAATGGAACATCCTACAAAATATATTTTAAGTGAAAGGATGCCGATTAAAAATAGTAGTCGTGAAATAATGAAATACTCTATTTCCTAGTTTTCATTTGAGGGATCCACCGAAAGTCACCCCTGTAAAAGCTAAGTTTTAAATATGTATTTCATGTATGTTTAATTGATTGATAATGGATCAGAATAGGTAGATCAAAATATCTATCTAGGTATCTAAAAATAGATATTTGACATCTTAAGGAGTAATATGCATGCCAAGAACTTATTACCGTGCGAAGTGGAGAAATAAATGTTCGATAGCAGATCTGGGAACCAAGCGGAAGTTTGGTTTGCAGCTGGAATTTAATGCTAATATGATAAAGAAGACAAAATTACACATGTTTAAGAAAATGTACCAACTTCATTTGGTCTCGAAAATATAGGCTTCAAATGCAGGCTTCGGATATAATACTTGAACATTCGTTCCATAATATATTCATAATTTTAATATCTAACTGTATAAAAAACATTTAACTCAACATGACATAAAAGGACATACTACCAATGTGTACATGAAAGCGTGTAACCTTTGTATCACCTTTTCCATATTTGAATTAAAATATTTTTTTTATTGCTGTAGGACAGCAGACAGGCTGACGGCCCGCTTAGGATTTAGCAGGTACCGTCGCCTATAGGTGTTTGCAATGCCAGTGGCATCGCGAACACGCTGCTGTCCCATAAGGGTACAGGAACTTGGGTCACCAATGCCGGAACACAACACAAGGTTATTATGGCGGCATACTTAAGACCAAAGGTGGTCGCCATCCAGACGGGCCTGAGGCCCTACCAGGTAGAAACAAAATATATCATATATAGCTATATAGCATTGGTTAAAAATAAAAATTATACGCCTAAATTGAATTCAGTAAATAAATAGCCTTGAAAATCATAATTTTTTAATTTACCACCTTCTGACTTGTTACTCGCTTCGTTTTAATTCCATTTTCAAAATTAACTTAATAACTCGCTATACGTTAAATGTGTCAATCTTAACGAAATTGACTGAGCGTGAGTAGTGATTAATGATGGCGGCCATCTTGTCTGCGCTCAAGCGGAGAGAGTTAATAGTAACAATTAATTTGTAAAATATTGCTACAGAGAGTTTTTTATTGCTGAACACATCAGACAAGCTGTCCCACTTGATACAACATGATGATGACAAGACGACCCACTTGATAGTAAGAAGCTACCGTTGCATACGGATGTTTACGTTGCCAGGGGCACTGTAACTTGCTGCTGTCCATATATGTATAAGTAATAAGACCTGGGTCACTAATGATGATGGTCACGAAACACAACGCAAGTTTCTTCTGGCGGCTTACTTATACACCACGGTTGGTTGCCATTCAGATAGGTTTGGGGCACTACCACCTAGCTGGAGTTATTATATCGCCTTTTAATACAGGCTGATCCCGGCGGCAGGGGTTAGTATTCTCACTCCGCCTCTGCACGGAGAGAAACTAAATAATAATTATAATATTTTAAATTAAATATACAAATCATTATTATTCATTATTAAATTAAAAAATGTTCAAACTATAGAGCTGAATTATATGAAACTAATTATCCGCCGTTTTATCTTTAGGTTTTCGGTAAACAGAGTTCGACCTACATGCGGATTACTACTAGGAATCCAAAATATTTTTACCAACATATAAGTATATTACGTCAAACGTAGATTACATCTATTAAAGTTAATTTTATAATTTTGAACCATAAATGGAACAGACAAAAAGAATTTGTAATAAAATAAATTAATAAAAACTTAACGTAAACAGACATTTTAATTATTAAAATTATTTTATACAATCGCATAAAAGCACGGACCGATGCTAGACTTGATATTGAAATTTTATTATACTTAATTAATTATCAAAAAGTGTAATCCAAAGCAAAATAATCTGTTCTTTAGAAAAAAATCAAGTTCAAATCATATATTTATTTGCAATACAATTAATTTTTTGTTTACGAATATTTTTATACATTACAGGTTCTCTCTATTAAACTACATTTGTAAGCAAATATTGAAATATGACAGAAGTAAATAAAAGCTAAATAACTAAGAAATTAAATAAGAATTATTAATGAATGCAACTCGTGAACACTATTAGCAGATTGAATGACTCTTCTGCTGATGGTTGCATCTTTAATTAAACTTTAAGCCGCCAGATCTGGGAAGAATCTATCGGGAGCGATAACCTTAAGCTATGAAAAAATAGATATGTTAAAAATATTTTAACTAATTCAAAATTTTAAGTTTGCAACATAGTGTTTCATTATTTTTTTAAATGAAATTTACACGCACTAATTGGCGAAGCTGCGTGAGACGTAGGTCGGCCATATTTCGGCCCCCAACTCGCAGCAACCGCCATTGTAGCACTCGGGAGTACGTCAAACTCGTTCTGTTATAATTTTTAGTAACGACATTTTTAAATCGTTATCACAGCTCCTTACATTCAGAATATAATTTTCCTTTAATTAAATTATTAATTAGTAATATACCTTTTGGAACCCACATTTTGGGTAAACGTTGTAGCGGATATTACTATCAGTATATTTATTATACAATTATATATTATATATTATTTTCAAGTAATCAAGCTAGCACATGACTACATGGCCGTTGCAATCTCTTTGTCTTTCACTTTTCATTTATATTATAATTATCTTCATTTTAATAAGTTTTTTTTTGTATTGTTAACATGTTATGTAACTTTGTCTGCCATCTCGGCCACCGTACCAACTCGTGTCTTCAACTTGACCTGTGCCGTTGTGGAGTTGACTGACATTATGGCGGAATTTACAGAACCTCAGACGCTGGACGTTAATTCCAGATTCTTCGTTTAAGGCACAGGGTCCCCATTTGAAATTGTTAATTGGGACTTAATTGGGACTGAAGGCCAACTTCTCGCGTTTTACTCTCCCATCGAACGGCCTGCGCACCGATGTCCAGATCTTTGGTTCGATTGCATCCGTAGTAGTAGTAACATTTTACTTCATACCATAGCAATTAATGTATTATTGTATGGGTAAAGAATAAAGGAAATTCTAGGAGTAGTTTTCTGTAACTTCAGATCAGGGAATACAAACTTTGCTTATTTTTACAGCAGTCCAGTCTTTTTTTTCTTCTATGAAAATTCTTTCCGCATACTCGGTCGCTTCGTAAAATGAGCTAGTTCGCGTGCACTATTGGCTACATTCACTTACATTCTTGGACGTATATCGCTGGTATGTCCACTAAAACTCTAGTTTTCCTTCGTACGCCTGGAGCTCCTAAGACTTGGTGGGAGTCCTACTACTTCCAGTAATTGAGCCTGGAATTTTAAAACTTGATCAATCTATTGATTGACGTTTAGCATCGTAAACTAATTAATGCACCACACATAATTATATTTTTAGCTTAATGTAACCGCTGAGCTTCCAGATAAAGTCAGCTTTCTGGACTCATTTAACTTGCTACTTTAAGCTAGGATATATTCACTGCATTCGCGCGGGCAAAGTCATTTCATCTGAATTATAACTTGATAGAGTTTCGCCGAAAAGCTAGTTTATCTTTGGGTTGCGATTGAGATGTCTAGTATTAGTAAATTTGTAATCACTGCTAATATCATCATTGTAGCGTTAAGTTCCGGTTGCAATGCAAACTTCTGCTTAAGTGCTCGAGATCTGCTTTCCATTGAAATATAATTAATATAAAATTAGCGATTATAAAATTATTTTAATAAGTAATACAAGCTAAAGCCAAAAATAAAGATTAAGCTCCCACCAAGAGATTGATCTTTTGGTGGGGACCTGTTCTTAACTTTAGTGGACAACAAATAATTGGCACTGGCTTTAAGAATAATTCATATATTGATTAAATTTATAATAGTCTGCTGTCAAGATTTTTAAGTATGGACGATCCGTTGAAACATTTAAAGGGCTTCCGTCTGCTACATTCCTGATAATGTATCCGAAGGATATTAGATTGCGTTTCTAACAGGACCATGTATAGCTATCTCCTCAGTTCTTAAGGAGTCGTAAAAGGTATTGACGCTTTTATGTCAAAGTGAGCTAACATTCACTGACAACGATGGAAGATCATTCAATTTATTATTCTAGCGCTGAGAAGGGATAGTCCATTTCTTTCTTTCTTTCTTATCCCACATTATATGAGTTTGGTACAACATGTTACATGTTGTAATTGTTGTGGCTTAGTTTTTACAACCGGCCGCCTGCCTGACGTTAACCCCCTTTTGGGGAAAAATCTGTCATCCTTTTTATTTAAATTATTTTTCTCGTTTCACATTGAAAGTAGGACGAAATTTCGTTGTCAATCATCTAATATATCCTCAAGCGACACTTTTATTGGTTTCTTCTTGAGTAAACAACGTCTGAGTGTCGGTTTGGGTGTGCAGGGTGGCACTTTTGCCGGGTCGCCGACTTTTACGGGTTCTGTGCACAATTCACATTCGACAACTACGTCACAAGGGCTTCTAAATAGGAAATTCGTAGTGCTGAGCGCCTTCGAATGCTCTTGGTCCTGCATTCCGTGGCGCTTGAATGCAAGCAGGCAGCTTGCGCACAATGTGTCCATTTTCAGATATTTTGGTGGCGGCTCACAGCAGTCTTCCTCTTGGCAAGTTTGAAGCCATGAAACACGCGGCTTCTTTTCACAACACATAACTGAAACTTCGACGAAGGACATCGTGGCAAGCTGGGATAGCACATACGTGGATCTTTACAGTACGTTGTTTGACAAAGGGCCATTAACATCGGACATACTGCAAATTGCTCGCAGTCTTCAGAGTAAAAGCACGCCATTTTTATTTAGATTTTACTTCTTTTTCTTTTGTAAATTTTATATTATAATAAATTTCCACTAGAATTATGACGAATTTGATTATTAAAATTTTATATAATTAATTAATTATATAATGAATATTATGACAATATTGTAAATTATAAAATACAGTATGTAAATTATCAATTTAGCTATATCTATTTGCTCGTACTTATATGATATGGACAAAATATGAACGCCACCTAATCAATGTAATTTGATCTTCAATGTTGTCAGTGTGTCACTGTTTTATAATAACTGTCAATTTCTATTGTATAGGTCGCAATAAAATAGGATATTTATTACATATAAAATTATTAGATATAAAAGCAAATACCATAATTGTCGACAAGGAAGAACATTCTAGTACACTCGGCACCAAACCTCGGGCAATAAAGTTCAAAGTTACGCATACTAACAAGAAACAAAATACAGAAACTATTAAGAAGTTATAAAAGGATTCTGGAATGTTACGTCTAAAGTTGCATTAAAACTTTATTTTTAAAAATTAATTGTTTTTTGCTAACGTTCAAAATACGTCAGCAAAATACTCTCATCTGCATAACTATTTCAATGTATGTTATATGTATTCATACAATGAACTAATCGATATTGTAATACATACTACCTCGAAATCCTGCAATCTAATTTCCTACAAACTAACTCTCTGTTCTTTTTTCATATATGTTCATAATATAAACTTACATGTAATATAGTAGCAGCTCATAATGTGTCTCCATATAGTAAACGTATCATATACCCGCCACACCTGTCAAAAGTAGCCAAACAGGTGACACTTAACGCTGATTTCATTACGCAAGTTTATTTCACCGACTTCGAGACAATTTTGTTATAATGTGCATATTAGGCAAGAAAAGTTGTATTATCCACGAAACCACCAGAGCCAAAGAATTCGAGACCGTGACCTCTAGATTAGAGTCTGAGTGTGTTACCACTAAGCTACTAAGTATATAGAATTAGCATATTTTATGTTTTTTTATTGAACAACAGCAAGCTGACGGCCCACTTTAAAGTAAGCAGTTACCGTCGCCTATGGATGTTTACGAAGCTAGGGGTACTGTGAACATGCTGCTGTCTCATAGGGGTACAGGAACCTGGATCACTAATGCCGGAACACAACACAAGGTTATAATGGCGGAATACTTATACTCGTAGACCCAGTGTGGTTGCCATCCAGACGGGCTTGGGGCCCTACTACGTAGCTAGGGCTGTTTTGTCGCCTTTTACGATAGGTCGACCCCGGCCGGAAAGATTAGTATTAAATCAAATTAAATCAAACCAAACAAATAAATATTGTTTTATTCTCTACTATCTACTTTCAACCTATCCTCGGTTACTTTGGCCACATTGCTCTAAGAGATCCAGACAACCTCGAAAAGTTGATGGTGGTTGGTAGGGTTGAAGGATCGCGGGCGATCTACGTTGCGATGGATAGACCAAATAAGATCCCTTACCAGCATGCCAGTTGCAGAGGCCATGAGATCGGCAGAAAATAGGAATACCTGGCAAAACTTAATACGGTGACTGATGGCAGTCCCTACAAAATAGGCACGATCTTCAGTAAGTGAAGTAGGCAACTAGAAAGATATGTTTTATGATTAACAACACCTCATTAAGGAAAACAATTTATAGAAAAAAGCTTCCTTAAGTTAGCTACTATTTCTATTTCCTTTGTTTGTTATTCTCGATTTTTCCAATCCTACAAATCGAAAACGGTCTTAACCCTCCGATTGCTACTTAGCTTAAGTGAGCAATACAGTACATTAGACGAACGAACGTTAACAGGGCCAATGAGATGGAATGGGCTCGTATGGATCAAGACAACCGATCCTAGTTGATTGACTCGTTTTATCCGGACTTGTAATAACTAATATGTACGTAAACTTATATATACATAAATTTATATTCACATAATAAGAGCTTACGTTATTTGTATACAATTCTTGGAAGAACTATTGAAATTTTGGATATTTCTTTACGCTTACGGTAATATTCGTAAAACTTGATGTTGATTGTTTTGTTTACCTTTTAAGGAATTATACAAAGAAACGTATCATTTCCCGGTGGATGATGGTATTTTTTATCTCCGTTAAAGGTAAAGAATAATGTATATTTATTCCTGGCCATTTAGAAAAAAAAATAACGATTATACAAAAGTATAAGATTTCCATTACAGTACCACTAGTACTCGAGTCTAGCGAATCACTAACGATTTCGCCACGTAATCGTGTGGCGTAAACTATAAAATAGCGAATGTCAAAAATATCCTAGATGCCGATTTCAATACAACATTCGTGTTGCTACACTGACACTATTCGATAGTCGTGCATCAAGTGTTCTTGGTGTCGATTTTTAGTTTTTAAACCACCGTGTTTTTAAAGTACTGTTTAAGTTTCCAAACAAAATGTATATATTACATTAGCTATATGATAGTATTGAAATATTCCTTTCGGAGTTTTTGTGTATATTATTGGTAAAAAATTATGTTCCAAGTATCTAATAAGGTACAAAGTTTGTATCAAAATTAAAATGATTTCCATCATCTCAAAAAGTCATTTGAAATTCGCAAAGAGTTCAACAATTCTTCAATAAAGACAATTAAATAAAAAAAACATTATGAAAGAAGTCAAAGTTTTGTAACAACTTAACGCTTGCATCGCATCGTACCTGTCGTGGTAACTTGGCACGTGCTAGCCTTAGTATATTACGTAGTTCGCCGAGTTTCTTTGCTATTAGTAAAGTTACAATACTTGTTGTTGCGTTCTATGTATACGTTATTTGAGATTCGATATTTTCTTATTATGGAGTAAATAGATTTAATAATATGTGGTGAAATATGAAAAAAGTGACATGTTTATTTATTAACCTTTGTCGATAGAGTCATAAAATATATTGTACAGATAATTATACTATGAAATTGTACACAGCGTCCTGGAAGTCAAGTTCTTAGTAGTTGTATTTTCTAATTAAGTAATACAAACAGATATTAAGGTAGCAATTAAAAAAAACTTACCTATAACGACATTTATAATACAATATAATAATAATACTGCGTTCATAAAAACATCAAAATTAAATCGTGTTATTCATGAAGCTAATATTTTATATTTAAAATGACAGTTCAAATTGTTTTGAGCCATAAAATAACATTTGTTTGAGTGTGGACATTTAATTAAAAAGTTAAAAGCGATTCAGTGATACAGTCGAGGATTTGAGCGATATCATCTGTTTCAACCAGCTACTAAAGGCATTTCTATGTTAGGGCCTTGTCACATTGGTGTTTTTTGAACATTAATTATTATTATTACTATATTCGTTTGTTCTTACAGATTTTTTACATGTTTTATAATATTTTTACACATATTCTTTTTTTATACAAACAATTTTTACATTACAATTTCTATAAAAAAACATATAATTATAAAAATGAGTAGAAAATATTTTAAAAAATATCTAAAATCGTGTTCCGCTGGCACCGGGTGCATAGGTCCAAACTACCCAGCAGTTAAGGAGACAGAGTCAGAAACCTTTTCACAATGCGTGCCGTGTACAAGATAGCTGCCTTCTGCATCCGACCATTCCGCCAAGGACCAAGCGAGAGCCTTTCGAGATGTTCATCAAGGCTCTTCACTACAACCCGTTCAATGACACAACTATCAGTACTATCCAGTCTTCACATGGAAATAATATCGTGTGCAAGGTAAATGTATTTTAATTGTTTCTCTTTTTCTGCACCAACAAGATTACCATCATGCGGAACTGCGTTTACTACAATCATAGCTCGTCTCACAGCTCGATCCACTATCACGATATCAGGCTTTTTGGCAACAATATTCCTGTCTGTGATAATCGATTGACCCTAATAGAGCAGATATGAACCATTATCAAGATCTTGCTTTGGATTATATTGGTAATAAGGAACTTCAAAGGGTATGAGACCATATCTAATAGCAAGTTGCTCTGGTGAATAATCTTGGATACAAGGTTAAGGCTTGTGCAAGTACTCACCGTTAGCACGACGAGACCAACAAGTATTGTCTGATAGACTCACCAGGCCGGTGACATGCTCGAAAAATAACATTAATAAAAAAAACATTAATATTATTATCATTGACCATAACTGTCTCAGTAGTCATTGCATTTGAAGTCAGATTGCTGTTAATTAAGCCAGGTTGTTCTACCATGGAAAGGCGCCACGGCGCCCTGACCTTCCGCCTGACGCAGGTCCTCTCGGGGCACGGTTGCTTCGGGAGGTACCTGTGTCGCATAGGGCGGGAAATGACGTCGGGGTGCCACCATTGTGGCGCAGGCGACGAGGAGGACATGGTGGACCACACTGTCGCCGTGTGCCCTACGTGGCGCGAGGAGCGCTGCGCTTTCGTCGCCCAACTCGGCGCGGACCTGTCGCTCCCGGCCCTGGTTCTGACCATAGTCGGGGGTGATCCTGGATGGACAGCTGTCACCTCCTACTGCGAGGCAGTCATGTCCGCTCGCACTATTGCCGCGAGGGAGAGGGCCGCGTGCTGTTCTGCGGACCCCCTCAAATCCTTGAGGGGGGCCGCATCACAGGAGAGCGCCGAGGGGACAAAACCTTAACCCCCTGGCGCCAACACTTTAGAAGAGGCCAACACTTGAGAACTTTAATTTATATTAGCTATCATTTACATAATACTACAAATATACACATGATTTTTGTTCAGCATTTTGTTCACCATAATTTGTTTACATCTTCTTCTTCATCTAAGCGTTGTATCCCGATTGCAACCTAAACTTCTGTTTCGGTGCCCCGGATCCGCTTTCCGACTTTTTCTACTACACTTCGCACGATCTTCAGCATCTCTATCATATTACAAACTTGTGTTGTATTCCAGCATTAGTGACCCATGTTCCTGTACCCTTTTGGGACAGCAGTGTGTTCGCGATACCACTGGCGTTGCAAACACCTATAGGCGACGTAAACTGCTAAATTCTAAGCGGGCCGTCAGCTTGTCTACTAGCCTACAGCAATAAAGTTTTTTTTCTGTCAAATATCAAAAATAATAACTTATTTATGTTTATGGTGTTTACACAAGAAATATGTTTAAATTAATTTTTAAAACTAGACTATATTACAAAAAAGAAATGAAAAATTAATATATAATTTTTATTTTGAGCCATTAGACAATGTAATGTACTAACATTACAGTATGTATAGGGTCGACTGATTTCTGTCAAGGTTCGCACTGAACCAGCTAAAAGCTAAAACCAGCGTCTAGTCGATTTTTTATCGATTTCGACTCTGCATAATGCTGAGTGCGGACTTTATTGAATAAAGAAAAGGCAGATATTGACAAAAATAATGTCTTTCTTTGATGTATGTATAGCTTTTCTCAATTATTGTTTTTGTATATATTTTTCTTCCTTTACTAATAAAAATATTTCTTTCTTTCCTCTCTTTCTATAATGATGAACATGACATTCATTTTTATGGGAGGAGCATGGTGCATATGCAAACATGTTCCATAAGGTGGGTACCTTATATCAGTCGCTGTTGGCTAAGCGGTAAGGCTCTCGACGCCATTTGCTACCATATTCGAATTAAAGAAAGCAGAAAAAGATCAAATAATAAAAATGAAAACAAGCCGATAGAGAAATGAACTAGAAAAAAATAAGACAGACTAAAAGGAAAGAAGTCAAAATTAGTATATTACTATGTACTAGAACAAAAGAAAACTACAATAAAGACTATATTTTATTATACCTCCCAGTTATACCTTATATAGGAGTATTCTTTACGTATAAAATATGATTAGTTCAAAGCTTAAATTTTCACTCTGGTGTTCCTTAGAGCTTGACATGACATTGCTTGACATGATTAATAACACTTTTTTTAATGAAATTGAATGTCAACCTGATAATAATAAAACTTTTTTATTAACTTCATTACAACAACCCTTAAGAAATCCAAGAATTTGTTCAAGATAATATAATTTCGATAAGGACATCCCTGCCTCTGGCTCCTCAGAAACGACTGCAATGATTAATCCACAATAATTTTGTTCAATTTAAGAGATATTACAGTTTGTTCTCATTCTTAATTTGCGATAAAATAAAAGTTAAGAAGTAAAAGACGACTTGATGGATTTTTTTATATAATGAATGAATGAAAACTCTTTATTATTCACCTTAAATATATATACAAGAAAATGAAATAAACTTACAAGCTACTGAACAATGGGTGGCCTTATCGCTTAGAGCAATTTCTTCCAGGCAACCCTATGTCAGGAATGATTGATAATAAGTATGACTATGGAGGTGGTGGCTAACATAAGGTAAACAATATATATATATATATATATATATATATATATATATATATATATATATATATATATATATATATATATATATATATATATATATATATATATACTCATATTAAGAAATTATTCTTTCAGTAAAAATGGATTTCAAAATATTTTCAGTCTAGTTACACAAGCTTTTTTCTAGATTTGTTTTTATTGCTGTAGGACAGCATACAGGCTGACGGCCCGCTTAGAATTTAGCAGTTACCGTCGCCTATGGGTGTTTGCAACGCCAGTGGCATCGCGAACACGCTGCTGTCCCATAAGGGTACAGGAATTTGGGTCACTAATGCCGGAACACAACACAAGGTTATTATGGCGGCATACTTAAGACCGAAGGAAGATAAATGAGAAGGAAGAATGAAGAAGAAGAACGGGATAAATGTAACTCGTAATAAATACGTAAACGTATTAGAAGATTACAAAATTCTTCCTTTTATAAATTGATTACGATATTTTTGTCCTGTTTTCTAAGACTCCTATAGAACAATCCGTGACTCTTGAAATTGGACTCGGTATCGTCGACTTTGAATTGATAGCAGGATTAAAGTGTTGAAAAATTAATTAACTTGAGATGTTATCCATTCTCCCAAAGCTTTAGATAGCAGGAAGAGGACTTCACTTAAAATTAACTTTTGAATTACGGTAGAGATATGACAGAAATATTTTATATAAAATTTTTTTTACATTGGTTGCATTATTCTTATGTACGCAGATTTATCTCTGAACTTTTACTAACACATTGGATTGTTCAGGATGAAAATTGTATGTATATTTAAGTGGCTCCTTTGATGGTTTAGATCTATTATTGGGCCTGTTATATACTATATACAAGCGCAGCAATAAGGCAAATACATCGTCACTGGAGTCGCTAGTACAATGTAAAAACTCTGTGCTAAGATATTTGTCCTTGATCTATACTGAGTTTTACACGTGGATGACATTGCTGGTCGCACGTATACAATAGTGTCTGTAGATTCTATTCTCACGGCGGAAAAACCATTTACGTTAAGTAAATAGTTTACTTATCTGGGTATATAATTTTTGTACAGAAATAAAATCTAATTTTATAAATAAATATATTCATCATCATCATTTCAGCCGGAAGACGCCCACTGCTGGACAAAGGCCTCCCCCAAAGATCTCCACGATAATCGGTCCTGCGCTGCCCTCATCCAACCTATTCCGGCGATCTTGACCAGATCATCGGTCCATCTTGTGGGGGGTCTACCAACATTGCGTCTTCCGGTACGCGGTCGCCATTCGAGGACTTTTTTGCCCCAACGGCCATCAGTCCTTCGAGCTATGTGCCCAGCCCACTGCCACTTCAGTTTTTCAATCATCCGGGCTATGTCGGTGACTTTGGTTCTCCTGCGAATCTCCTCATTTCTGATTCGATCTCGCAGGGAAACTCCGAGCATAGCCCTCTCCATTGCCCTCTGAGCGACCATGATTGACCAATAAATGTATTAATGAAGTAAAAATTGGTATCTAATATCAATTATTGTTAAAAGCATGACCTAAATACTCTTTAATCTATTACTATTTTTGCTTAGGAACAGGAGACTAGCTAACGGTCAATTTAATAGTAAACAGTTACCGTCACCTATGGATCTTTGTGACGCTAAAGGTACCGTGGACACGCTCCTGTCCCATAACAGGAACCTGGGTCACTAATGCCGGAACACAACATAAGGTTATTCCGCCGTAATAAGGACAGAATACTTATTATATTACCTACCATGTAGCTTTTACGACGGTTTTATTGGCTTTTACGTCAGGCCGACCCCAGCCGCAGAGATTAGTATTCTAACTCCACCCCAGCATGGAGAAAATTTGCAAGAGCAGAGAAGTGTCTTCTTCTTTCTATACTTCATTCCTTTAGTCTACCGGTCTATTCATTTTCGCATTTTTACTACCATATTATTATTACTCCCTTTTTGCGCGTGCTCTCTTTATGCAAATTAACGAGTCCTAGAGAACATACCGTAAGTAGTGAATAAATATGCTTACTGATCGTAAAACAGACTTAGTGAGCGTTCAACTGGCTCTTTGAGACAGAGTTATTCGTGTGTACAGAGACTATTAATGACAGGTATTTAAGCAAGTCTAGGCTGTCTTGTTACTTGTAGTAGATTTATGTTATTTTTATAATTCTTTGTTTTGTTACATCCTAATGAATGAAAGAATTAAGAAAGAAAGAAGAATCTTTCTTTCTTTACATCCTTATGCGATATTTTCACTGGTTATAATTAATTAATTTAACTGGTTATAATTAGTTAATTTTGTCACTGGTTATAATTATATTACTATTTTTCCATTGATTTAAACGATTTGGCTTTGGAAATAGCCGTTTAAGTCAACCAACCTCCCAAAAGGCTGTTTATTTTCCAACAATATTTAGCTCTCTAAGACTCTTGGAATCCCTTACAACTAGTAAACCTGAACAATTTCATGTTGTAAAAGGTAGAGAGAAAATTCGGGAACTTGGAAAACTCTGAAGTAGATTTTGAAAACGATGCAGCGATTTGTATATTATGCTAACGTACCACCAATAACAGATTTAAATTCTACTTTGCAGTTTCCTAAACAAGCTAAAACAATTTGTGTTTAAAATCAAAAATCTATCGAATTCTTAAGTCTGGAAACAAATGCCACTTGAAACCCTAAATAGCCGTCATTAATTAATAATTGTATTATTTTTTTATATATACTCTTATATTTTTTATCTTATTTTATTGTAGGTTATTATAATTTATTTTATTACTTATTTTTATCCATCACTATATGCGAAACTAGTTGGTATATCACCGTAATTTCTGTAATTTTTTGTTCTCCTTTTCACACTTTTTGGTAAATAGGGTTCTACAGTCTCCGAGGTAAACAGGCCCAAACGGAAGAGCAGCGTTTGCAGCTTTTATTAGCACATGCTCAGTTTGGGGTCTTTTTAAGGCAATTTTTATGCATGTCTATGTTAATATTGTAAATGTTTTTATTTGTCCTAAATAGATGTATTTTCCGTCTTGTTTCTTAACCTAGAAATAATAATAATAATGTGATATTCTTAAATTATATATAAAGGTAAAATAAATATTTATTTTAATTTCTTTCGCAAATACTCATACCTAAACCAGATGTATAAAAAATTATTCCAAATGAGAGTAAGGTTTGAGACTTCCTAAACAGAACAACTCATAGAGCAGCACAATAATTTTCAAAGTGACTAATGTCCACCTCATTTAATTTTATTGCTGTAACAGCACATAGACTGTAGGTCCACTTTATAGTAAGCAGTTATCGTAGCCTATGAATGTTTGCAACACCAAGGGCACCGATAATATGCTGCCGTGTGCCCGTTAGGGGACTGGAACCTGGGTAATTTATGCCAAATACACAGAAACGCTGTTATGACAGCAAATTTAGAGATCAAGGTTGATTGCCATCCAGTCGGACTTAGAGCACTAGCATCTTACTTGGGCTGATTGTCACCTTTTACGACAAGCCACAAGCTTGCAGGGGTTAGAATGCCTTATTCCTGCACGAAGAAACCCGGTATCGAAAATAACACTACCTAATTATAAAAAAAATATACAGTGACAAATCATACAGCGCCACCTAGGCTAAACTAAGCAGATGGCTTGCGATATGATTATTTAACACCTAATACACTTCTAATATACTTTTTTATACATAAATATAATATATTTCATAAATATATTCACTATTGAGTAGCATCGACCCATAAACCCACGCAGGCATTCCTACACGCGAAAGCCGTTGCCACGGAGGTTCTTATATTATTCATTTCGAAGAAAGGGATGTGGTAATATGAACAAAGTAATAGTAGGTATTGATTTATTTTCAAATTAATATACTATTTTAAATTAACAGTATAATATTATTATACTCTTTGAAATATATTTTATATATACAACATTATTTGTTTCAATCGCTTTAAATTAACAAATAAATTAGAACCTTTTGACCAAAGCTTCTTAATTTATTAATGATTTGTTGCTACAAAAATATGCAACTTGTAAGTGTCCAACTCGCGATGAAAAGTAAATTTCAAATAATTATTTTGTAAAATTTATGAAAATGTGTGTTTATTTTTATATTATCATTAAATTGATATATGACAAAGACTATTATGATCATAGAATTAATTTCAAATAATTGTAATGTATATAAAAAGTGTTACAAGTAAACTTAATCTACACTAATACATTATTATTCTACCGCTAAGTCAAAATCATTATTTATTATCGGATTAAGCTTATTAAGTTGATAAATTATTAATCTTATTTATACTAATTAAATTTATAAATAATTAATTTAATAGTTATAAATTGCTATTATAATTTTAATAGTTATAAATTGCTATTATATTTTATTAATTACTTTATTATTACATATAAATTTTATTTTTACATTATTAAATTTAAAGGGTGAATATTAATTCATTTTTACTAACGGCCAATAACTTATAAATTAAAATCACTGTCAATAAATTAAACCGTACAGTCCATTTACGCACATCAGTGAAATTATTCTTTCGTCACGATTTCAAAAATAGTACAATAAATATTTTCAAATATATTGTTTATCAAACGTTCATTCTATATATGATAATTTGATTTCTTATGTTTAGGCTTACCCAAATATCAGGGATCAAATTAAAACTAAGGTTAATCGTCTTCATCAACAATTAAAGTCTCAATAACGTATTTTTAATTATGAATAATAGCCAGATTTTATTTTACTTTCATTTATAATTAATATAAAACATATGAAACTTACGTTAAAAATTTATAAATATTTCTAAAAGCTTATTATAAAAGTCGATGTAGTGATTATGTTGAAATATTATGTAATGTTTGTTATTTTTAAATATCTTAATCTATTTTCAAAATATACAAATAATGTACATATATATTTTATAACTCTAATTGATCTGTAATGATATACATATATAATAAATACATAATGCTGAGCACAATAATATATAATAATAAATATTAAACTAAATTTTAGTAGCTACAGCATTTTAGTTTAAATGGTGTATGTAATATGAGCCTAATAATAGTGTATCATTCAATCAAAGACTCTGACTAGATTTAGTATGCCATGATACATAAAAAACTGTCATCTTTGAGTAACAGAATATAAGGCTTTTAAAGTTTCATGTTTCTTTAACAGTGTTTATTAAATCAATATTTTTTAATGATAACCAATATGCGATATGATAGTATTACAGTGGTTATATATATATGAGAACGACTTGCATAGCCAGTTGTCAGTCAGCAGATATGTAATTATTTAGCGTTAAAGAAAGAATCTGCTTGAAAAAGTTAAGGAAGTTCTCCAATATCTTGTACAATTTCACGTCAAAGAGAAACCAAAGAAGAAAATTTCATTTTCTTCTTTGGTCTGATTTTTTTTATTCCAATTTGTTTTTATTCCTCGATGAGTGTTGTTTTCTTTCATTTTACTGAATTAAAGTTGCCAGATTAGAGACCCAGACGGCTGAATATTTAATTTTATTTATTTATATTAATTTAGTTTTACGTTTCAAAGTTTACCTAAACTTCGTGCAGATTGCGAAGGATAATGATTGCTTCGTGAGCTATATGTTTTCCGAAAAATACTATTCAATGTGCTTATTTTTTACTTGTAAAAAAGTTAAAGATGACAGCTCTTAACATGTATGATGTAATTACATAAATATTTTCACATTATATATCCAACATTGTCGTACGGACCCTCGTGAGTGGAGTCCATGGTCATGATGGAGTCAGACCTTGGAGCGTCTAGAGTCTTGACTGCTGGTTTCCATGCTTGAGTTGGCGTAAATAACGCTTTGTTCCTCTGAAAAATGGGTTACGATTAATTCGGTATGTATTTAACATTGTTTCTGTTTACGGTTGAATATTGATAAAACTGATTTATTCTGATGTATTTTCCAATCTTTCATAATGTGTTTGAATATCAATTTATTTGAATTATTAAATGTTATTATTATTGTCTTTTATACATATCATTTATAAATAAAATATATATTAAAAATGGAATATGACTTTACTATAGTTAATAATAGACTAGTTACGAAATAACAATCAGAAAAATATTTATTTATATGTATAAAAATCAAAATTGAGGGAATATGGTTACAAACGTATAAATAGTAAAATTAAACATAACAATGAAATTATAGAAAATATGAAAATACAATTTTGAAAAAGTTATGTAACTAGATATATTTTTTTTTTGTGCAGAGAGCTAAATAAATTTTATTTAACGCTCAAATGTTGGTATAACCAAAACATAATTAGTTATAGGAACGTTGCATTGTTTTTGAAGCACTGTCTTATTGTCTTTTTTGGGGTCATAACGAAAACAGGGCAATATTTATTGCTGAAAAAAAAACTTAGTTCATTTAATGGCAAAATATGTAAATATAAAATAATATATTTTACTTACATAACCATGATACAAAGCCCACCCTACGCCAACAGGGAAGAGTATGAGGGTAGAAAACCCTACAGCCCATCCGAGTACATCAGCAAAAAGAGGGAACACATAATCTTCATAAGAAGGAGGAGTCCAATCAGCGAATATAAAGACCAGGATTCCCTGAAAAAGAAAAACGTACCATACATGTAATGACAATGTTATTGTGTTCGTACTAGGTTAAAACATTTTCTTCTTTGAGTTTACTACAAAAAAGTATAATTAACGGCACGATTTGGTAGTACAGGGTTTTCTTTTATAAAAAAATGTAGAAAAATCTGAAGTATCACAAACACGTGCTATTTCATTTTAAGAAACTGAAATAGCATTTGTCTACTCATTTTATGTATTATAGCAAATAATATTTAATCTGGGACTGATAATAGTTGATAACATTCGTCCATTTACATTCCTATCATTTTCCTTGCCACATTATTCTTCTTCGCATTTATGGTCATACTACGCTAATGTAGTTTTTCAATTACATTCTTACTTGCAAACTTCCTCTGATATACTTATTTCTAATGATAACCATCTTCTTAACTGCATACATACGCAATTCCTTACAGCAGACAGGCTGACGGCCCGCTTAGAATTTAGCAGTTACCGTTGCCTATGGGTGTTTGCAACGCCAGTGGCATCGCAAACACGCTGCTGTTCCATAAGGGTACAAGAACTTGGGTCACTAATGCCGGAACACAACACAAAGTTATTATGGCGGCATACTTAAGACCAAAGGTCGTCGACATCCAAACGGGCTTGAGGCCCTACCACGTAGTTGATCGATGTCGATCATTTCGATGCAATCTTCACAGTTTGCAATAATGCAGTAATTATTTTATACTTCGTTGCCCAGCATTCCCAATATGACAAATTATAATTATAAAAGCTTTTGTCAAAAAATTTAATTAAAGTTTTAATTATTATCAAATTATTTCACGACCAAGAACTTAAATTAAACAACTAATTAAATTTCCAGTTCCATTTCTAAGGCTACGCGTTCCTATCGTAGACGACATGCTTCTAATTGCAATGAAACCTTAGCCATGTGGCCTTTATACCCACTAAAAGTGCCGGCAGCTAAGATAGTTTCAAATGGCACACATATATTTTTCATTCCACATGCATATAAATTCTATTTCATTTACAGCCAATAAATTAAAAACATAGTTCGCACACACAATGACAACGGGCTTATCATGTACTAAAAATAAATGAATGATGATTATTAAGATTATAGATGATCAATTGATTAGGTAGATTGCGTCACTAACGGAACAGTGACGTGTATTGATAAAAAATATTTTTAGGAGTATAAGGGTTACTGAAACTTGTAGAGTCTAATTTGTGTATAAAATTTTTGTAAATATATTCTATCTTGAGAATTATTCAGAACAGGCTAGGACACTTGATACGACAGGAAGATCTAATTAAAACCATCATAGAAGGGAGAATTGAAGGAAAGCGGAAGAGAGGCAGACCAAGAAGGAGATTTATGGAGCAAGTAATGAAAAGACTGGTGTCGAGTTGTATCAAGAAGTCAAGGAAAAGGCGCTTTGTTGAGCGGATTGGAAGCCCATAAATAAATGATGATGATATGTTTAAGGAAGATGCAAAATACTCTACAGTTAAAGTGCTGCGAATAGGCACTTACGTTAACGTCATCGGGGTCTACGACGACATTACCGTAACTGCAAACTAAATTCTTTACACGCAGTCGGAATGAACCATTTGAACGACGCCAATGAATTTAAGTCGATTTGAAATAATTCTTAAAGTACAAAAGAAATTTATTGTAAAGTAGCCCTGACACCTTAGAAAATCCCTGAGGGTAGGATTCGTAAGAAAAAATATTAAATTGGTTTCAAAAACTGTTCTTAGTTAAATATGATTATCAAAACTGCAATTTATACATTTAATTAAATTTTATCAGTGAAAATACTCAGACCCTACATTCCAATGAACCATTACAAAACGTTTCAAAACGAAAAAGTCACTTCCTATTCTTATTATGAGGATCTCACGGCGTAACGGATGACGCACGTCGGAGGTCACGGGTTCGATTCCCTCTCCAGCATCTGGGTGTTTATGTATAATATGTATTTATTTACTAAAGAAAAGTATATAATGTAGTATATCAGTTGTGTAGTACTCATCTTACAAATGCTATGCAATTTAGTTTGGGACTAGATGGCGTTGTGTGAAATGACCCAACATATTTATTTTAATGACATTTTCACTGTTTATTTTTTATAGCTGAGATCAGACAGGCAAACGGCCCACCCGATAATAAATGGTTACCGTCGCTTATAGACATTTGCAGCACCAGAGCATTGCTAACGGGCTGCTGACCTCGAAATGGAACTGGAGTCCAGTTTACTAGTGCTGGACCACAAAACAAGGTAATTACGGTGGCATGTTCTAAAACCACGATTTGTTGCCATCAAGTCCTGCTTGGAGCTTATCTAGGAAACATTTTTTATCACTCTCCTTTCATTTGAAATACGACAAAGCTGTACTCACAACACTGGCAACTGGAACGATGACAGTCCACACTGATTTCCAATAAAACTGGAGAACTTTATTCAACTTCATATCCATCGAAGCTATATCCTTCATCGCACGGTTGATGCCGTAACTCCAGGAGACAGCTACACACTAAAAATATATATAAAGATATTATATAGTATACACACAGTTTTTTAATGCTATAGGACACAAGACAGGCTGACGGCCCGCTTAGAATTTCACAATTACCGTCGCCTATGAGTGCGTGCAACGCCAGTGGCATTGCGAACTTACTGCTGTCGCAAAGGGGTACAGGAATTATTATGGCGGTATACTTAAGACCAAAGGTGGTCGACATCCAGACGGGCTTGGGGCCCTAGTACGTAACTAGGGTGGCTTGTTTGTCACCTTTTACGACAAGCTGACTTCGGTCGCAGAGGTCAGTATTTTTTTTCCACCCCTACATGGGTAGTATCATAAAAGTACGTTGGAAAAGCAAAATATTTTATTCAGAGCTTGAGTATATACAAAAGAAGTATAGTTTAACTAATATTAACAATAATAAAGTTCTAAAAGGGTACCCAATTCAGGGATGCTGGTTAAAAGAACCAGTATTGCTGCATGGGATAAATATACATATATAAACTTTAGTTTTTATCCGTGCAGGGGCGGAGAAAGAATACTAACCTCTGCGGCCGGGGTCGGCCTGTCGTAAAAGGCGACAAAACAACCCATCCTAGCTACGTGGTAGGGTCTCAAAAGCCCGTCTGGATGGCGACCACCTTTGGTCTTAAGTATGCCGCCATAATAACCTTGTGTTGTGTTCCGGCATTAGTGACCCAAGTTCCTGTACCCTTATGGGGCAGCAGCGTGTTCGCGATGCCACTGACGTTGCAAACACCCATAGGCGACGGTAACTGCTAAATTCTAAGCGGGCCGTCAGCCTGTCTGCTGTCCTACAGCAATAAAAAAAAAAAAAAGTTCGACGACCGTCGTGGGGTAACGCATTTTGATACGCCAGCGGAGGTCACGAATTCGATTCCCGTTTCACGTCTTGGGGTTTATATATAATATGTATTTATTTACAAAATATTACTAATACACAAGTGCTATATGCTATTTACTTTCGGGACTAGATGGCGCTGAATGATGCCAGTATATTTATTATTAGTTGTAATTAAATTTAAGCATTTCGTTCCAGCTAATGAAAAATTCTCTGACAAAACTGGCTATTGTACGTCATTAGGTTAATCTTTGACGCACAGATCGTCGTCCCATCTTTTCGAGCGTATTTTGCATTTGTTTTTCAACTTTCTTTCATTATACGTTTATATAAAATATAACAACTTCAGTAGGTCGTCCATAACAGATTTTATCCGTGCAGGGGCGGAGAAAGAATACTAACCTCTGCGACCAGGGTCGGCCTGTCGTAAAAGGCGACAAATCAACCCACCCTAGCTACGTGGTAGGGCCTCAAGCCCATCTGAATGGCGACCACCTTTGGTCTTAAGTATGCCGCCATAATAACTTTATATTGTGTTCTGACATTAGTGACCCAAGTTCATGTGAGTACATGAACCCATAAGGGTTTATGGGACAGCAGCGTGTCCCATAAGGGTACAGGAACGAAAGGTGAATTGAAATTAAACATACATTCAGTTGCAAATCGTGATGAGTTGACTAAGCCAAAACACAGTTTAATTTGCTTACGGATATTCAATTCCTATTTCCCGGCTTCATCATTAGGTCTATTTAATTTTGGTAAAATTGTTTGAATACCTTATTAACTAACCTTATACATCATTAACCTAGTAAATAATTGCCACTTATTGAATGCGTAACTCGCCAAAACCTCCGTGACGTGACTTTCACACATCTGCTATATATGTATGTATGTATATATATATATATATATATATATATATATATATATATATATATATATATATATATATATATATATATATATATATATATATATATATATATATATATATATATATATATATATGGGTTGCCTGGAAGAAATCGCTTAAAGCGATAAGGCCGCCCATTGTCTCCAATATTTACAATATTCTCTTTAACTTGTATTATAATCATTAGGTTAAGTTGGTGACAATAAAGTATTATCTATCTATCTATCTATCTATATATATATATATATATATATATATATATATATATATATATATATATATATATATATATATATATATATATATATCCCTAAAACTATCCTAACTATCCCTAAAACTATAAAGCTAAAAGCTTTATATCCCTAAAACTTTTTTTTAAATTTAGAAACCAATATAAATAATGTACGTACCTCCGCCATACCAATCAGTAAAATTGCCCACGAGGCAGTATTCCAATCGAGTAGTGTAAATAAATACACTCCGCCGCTGAAACACATTGGCAGGCCCAGGATGAAGCATGTGAAACAAGTGAATGCTGTAACCTAACCAAACAAAGTACAAATTAAGCCTTTTAAGCATTTTAGTGGAAAAAAATATTGAAATAATATCGTTTTTCGTCTTGCATTTTCAAATTTGGACCGATAATTACTGTTTTAATATTTATAACCAACCAGTATTTAATTGTTTTTATAAATCAGAAGGAAAAATAAGATTTACATAGATACTTTTTTTAAATAAATTTTTGATGTTGCATTTTTGACTTATTTTGAAAAAAGCTAAAAAACATGATATCTCAAAAACTAGTTCACTTTTGCATAATGCATATAGGGGTTAAAATTAGCAATAATAGCCACCCCTACCGATACAAAATACAAAAAACCGATACCAAACGATATCAAATGATTAGTGAATTTTTATAAATACCAAATACAACATTTTCATTCAATACGTATAAATCAAATGTCCTTGGAGACTAGTAGATTATCTAACTTAAGGATAGGATAGCAGTGGACTAGTAAAAGGATAGTGGAATGAAACACAATTGTGATGAATTCCTTAACAAAAAATCAGCTCTGGACAGTGAATGAATGATAGAATATTATTCATTGTACAATACCACACACAAAAATTACCATTCTGGAAAAAATAGGATTGTACAAATGGCGGTCTAATATTAATTAATGAAAAAATACCAAAAAAATTAATGCTCACCCGCCAATAATTCTTCCTCAAATGTGGCCACTGGTCAACAATAGCCGTGTTGATGGCTTCAATACCAGCAAATTGGCTTCCAAGACCCAGAATGAAAAGCATCAAAAAGAACAGAATGGACCAAAGTTGAGGCACCGGCATCTGGAGTAACGCTTCTGGATAAGCGACGAACGCTAATCCAGGTCCTTGCTCAGCAACATCTGGAAGTTTTATCATGTTTAACGATCTTTATAATCTATACTCTATACTACTATTATAAAGAGGAAAGATTTGATTGTTTGTTTGTTTGTTTGTTTGTTTGTTTGTTTGTTTGTTTGTTTGTTTGTTTGTTTGCTTTGAATAGGCTCCGAAACTACCGACCCGATTTAAAAAATTCTTTCATTGTTGGGAAGCTACACTATCCCCGGGTGACATAGGCTATATTATATTTTCAAAAAAATTAGGGATCCTTACTAAAACTTCAATAATGTAACCCAAAGTGTAAAAAAATTACCTAAAATATTATTTAAATCGCGTGCGTTGCGAAAACTATTGATGATAGAATAAAATAATGTACTACAACTTTGCAGAACACATCATTATTTACAAAAAGTGTCGCGACAGCATATGTCTAACTATTATAGTTATGCCACAATAAGTGTTCTTTTATTTTAAAAATTTAATTGAAATGCCGCCCCTAGAAAAGGCTCTTTATTTGGATCTTGGTATTAATCCTTATCAAAATAAATTACTTCATATTCAAAACTGTTTCAATACCTTTATATAACTTTTTGAATTATTCAATTCGGATATTCCATTCGAAAGATATCACGAGTTTAAAAATGTAAGTATTAGAAAAATGTTGCGTGGTAGCCGCTCACCCTGTTCGGCTAGCTAGGCAGCACCTTATGCAATGTAGGCGTGCGTCACTGGGGTTTTTACAAAAATTAGAATACTTATTAAAAAATAACGAAAAATAAATAAAAAGTAATAACAAAAAAAATCATTAAAATAAAAGCTCATAGAAATTAATATTCAAACTTTCTTTATAATTTTATTTTTTTAGTAACCTGACGCAAATAGAAGGGTTTGCCCTCAGGGGCCCTCCTCTGTCCGAGGAGTGCACGGCTGTGCGTACCCGAGGTGCCCGAGCATCCGTCGCTTCACTCCCCTCTCCGTTCGAGGCGACAGAGTCCTACCTTTCTTTCCGTCTACCTCTTACATCCTTTCCAACTTAGCTCTCTGTTCGTGGCGTGGTCCCCGGTGGGATGATTGCGAATACTGATTGGGATCCCGGGTTCTACCCTGGGACCTGATTTGGTAGTCGAAACCATGCCTATTTCGACTGCGCCTGCACAGAGTATTCCCGGGGCGGGAATTGCATCCTCGCTGTCGGTTGGTCTTGCTGGGCCGGCTACGACGTCAGGCGACTCTGCTTTTTCTGGAGTGTCGTCTGGTAGTCGTACCCACGCCTGACTAGCACGCGACGGGGATGCGAATCCCGTCCGGAATTGGCCGCGGACCTGTCACTCCCGGCCCTGGTTCTGTCCATGGTCGGGGGCGATCCTGGATGGACGGCCGTCGCCTCCTTTTGCGAGGCAGTAGTGTCTGCAAGGGAGGCGGCGGAACGGGAGCGGGAGTCCGCCACCGCACTCCCCTCCCGCCAACATAGGCCGCGTCGTCGGCGCCGGAGGGCGGGCAACGATCTCCGGCCGCCGTAGAAAACGGCCGCGGGCGGCCCCTCGGGGGAGGATCCGCCGCCCGCACTATTGCCGCGAGGGAGAAGGCCGCGTGCTGTTCCACAGCCCCCCTCAACTCCTAGAGTTGTTACAAGAGAGCGCCAGGGGGACGAAACCCTGACCCCCTGGCGCCAGCACTTTAGAAGGGGCCCGCTTTAAGACAAAGCGTGGGCCGACGCCGGCCCGGGCCACGAGATCGGCAGGCCATATATCCGTGGGCCCGGGCGTAGACGATAGGAGAACAGCGGGGTTTTTTAGTGGGTCGAACATCTTTTCCGGAGTCCCTTATATCCCTCGGTCCCCCCGGGCCGGGATAACCCGTCAAGAGAGGTTTTTCCCCGAGACCGAAAAAAATAGAAGGGTTTAATTTTTAATTTTTTGTTAAATACCCGTGCGAAGCTGGGACGGGCTGCTAGTCATTAAATATAGAAGAATAATTTTACGGCTTTTGATAACCCTCCCGCGTCTTGTTATAATTTTTATTACTTTTTAAAAGAAAAAAGAAATCAGTCGTCTATTACCCATAACATAAATGTCATGCTACTTACTTTAGGACTAGATGGCACAGTATGAATTGTCCCAGTATATTTATTTATTATAGAAGATTTAATTATTTATAAACATTAGTATGCTAATAAAATCGACGGTTTATAATGAATTTTCTTCATACAATAGTTTTTTTTTGTATTGTTTCATTACGTTTACATACGAAGACCTTGGTGTCCTAAATTCGTTGTTCCAAGAACAAATTTGCGCGTATTACGGTCTGTGCGCTTTCTTGATGTTTCCTATACCAGTGAAAAGAGCCACAAGAAAAAAACATGAAGTTGATGTGCCTATGTATAGCTTTTATAGATATGACGGCCGTTCAACACTCAGAAACCCAAAAAAGAAAACTCAACGGTACCTTAGCAGTATGTGAACTAGCAAGAGGATAAATTTGTTTGTCGCTTTTTACGACGACCTTGCAAATGATAGAGTAGCCCTCGTTATTCTTAATAGTATCGATAAATTATATATGTATAAAATTAAATAAAATAAAAATGTAGCCTCAGATTAATTTCAATATTTTTTCCTTTAAACATAATTTTTACGTAATTAATTTTCTTTTTATGTTTCTTAAATAAGAAGCAATTTTACATATAATTGACAAATAATAACCAACATTCACATCACATAATATTATAAAAATTATAATAATATATACATATTATAAACATTGCATTTTATTCTCCCATTTTCCAGTACATCTGAGGTTTTTAATAGGAAGACTATTCCTACTGTTTATTTATTGCCGATTACCTTCTATCAGGCACGTGACGCAAAAAATAGATATTGATTACTAAGTTAATAATATTGTGTGGTCAAGAGCATTGTCAATATTGCGAGTTATCAGTGATAACGTGATGGCCGCCATATTTGGCAATAACCCCATAATCTATGAGCGAAAGTAATTAATAGATAATAATTGTATGGCAAAACATGTTTTGTTAGTTTCAAAATAAAGATTTCGCTATGTACTTTTTAACGTTCCTAATAAAAATAAGAATATGTTTTCGTCAAACAAAAAATAGTGCAATTTAAATACGGCAGAATTATAATTTCAGAAAAATAAAACGAAGGCGCACACAACACACACTATACGAAAGCTCGAAAAAAGAGGAGACGAAGATTATAAGGAAACACTGTATAGTTGTATTCTATCTCATTCTCTCGCAGGCTAAATCCTATTTATGAATGTTTGTTTCTTTTTGGTGTCGCTTTTTCGCCTCATCGAGTTTTCAAGTCACAATGGGTATTTTACTTCAATAAAAATTATGACATTCAGCTATAGTTCTATAAAACACCTTTTTGCTGTTGTCAGTTCCCGTACCCATCTAGACAATTTTACACATGCGCATGCTAACCATGTCAAATGAGTGATGCACCAAATATTCAACAATGATCGCCTCTTGCAATAAAAAATATAGAAAAGCCGCTAAAAACTTCTTCGCACTTGAACTTTCTCCAGTTGTATTCACCGGTTGAAGTGGCTACGCGACAGAGCGCTTGCCAAAGATCGATTTAAGTATAATAATAATATATTTATACGAATTATTTCTTTATTTTTTTAAATCTATATTAAAATAATATACAAGTAATATTATACTAAAAGAAAAATTACTATAAAGAATAATTAACGCAGCGCATATTGCAATATATGTATTTTATATCTGAAATAAATTATTATTATTAATACATCCCTAGCCCGTTTTCATTCTAACTTTCATATCAATTCGAAGTAAATTTTATCCTTGCTCGACATATTTACGGTAGGTCTACTTTTAAAGAAAATTTTAATAAATCTCTAATTAATGAATAAACTGTAAAATCTTAAAAAAATTACTAGAAGCTATGAAATTGCTAGACGTATTTTTAAAGTAAAAATAAAAGTGAACTAGCTAAACAAAGGCCGCGTATACTGACCGGCGATTCCCAAAAGAAATAACATATCGAAACGTAATATTGATGAAAGCGAACCGAAAACAATTGCAAACACCAATCGCACCCCAATACTTTATTCAGGTATCAATAGCCACACAAGAGGGCCTGGACCACAACGCAAGTGCCCAACTTGAATTATTTACACTTTAATCAATCCATTATCTTGCAGTGGGAAAACGCGAAAACGTTCAAATAATCGAGTAAATCGACTGGGAAATTCATAGTTTTTTTTTATAGCTAGAGTTCAGCAGACAGGCAAACTGCAAATCCTAGCAGGTGATCACCGTCGCCTATGGACGTTTGCAACACCAGAGGCATTACCAATGCGCTGCCCTCCAATTGTCCCCTAAACTGCACATCATTCATGATGTCGACACCACGGATCCCAATACTACTTGAAATGGAAAGAGGGGTTCCTTGAAACTGTGGCGCAGGTGCAAACGGGGTTTTCTTAGCAGAGAATACGAAGACTTGCGTTTTCGGGGGGTTGAACAGATCAAGATTTTGTCGTCCCCATTCATAGACTTTCTCTAGAGTGTTCTCTACTTCAGACATAAGTCTGACCCGGCTTTCTTCCAAAACCGCAGGAGAGAGGTTTATACGACCAGTGTACCGTGCATCGCCGGTGCTATCATCTGCATAGCAATAAATACCATCTATGTATAGCATGTCATTGATATGCAGAATAAATAGCGTCGGTGACAGCACACAACCCTGGAACACACCATCATTGATTGGCTTCACTCTGGAGTAGCAACCGTCAACAACGACCTTAATATTGCGCCCAGCGAAAAAGCTGGATAGCCATGTGCAAAGACTCCCAGGCATCCCGTAAAATGGAAGCTTCGCAAGAAAAACCCTATGCCAGACCCGATCGATGGCCTTAGCGATGTCTAGGCTAACAGCTAGTGCTTCTTCTTTTCTCTCAACGGCTATAGCCCAACAGTGCGTTAGGTAAACCAGAAGATCCCCAGTAGACCGACCATGCTGAAAACCGTATTGGCGATCATTTAGCAGCTGGAAATCCTCCAGGTATCCCAAGAGTTGTGCGTTGATAATCCACTCCATCACCTTTGAGAACAAAGAAGCTATCGCTATAGGCACAGGCCTACAGACTTAGACGGGTCCGTCCGGTCACCCTTTTTGGGTATAGGATGAACATGGGCCACCTTCCTTGAAGCTGGAACACAACCTTTACGATAGGATAAGGTAAAAAGTCAAGATAGGACTGGAGACAGCTCATCCGAGCACAATAGCGGGGATACTGTCTGGCCCGGTAGACTTCTTGACGTCGAGGGATCGGAGGACATGTCGCACAGCTTTTTATAAAAACTGTACCGCCTACATTTTGGAGTCTCCACATCTTCTAATGATGATGATAAGACTATCCCCCATCATCAAAAGTCGAATTGGATGCAAAGATGCAAAGAAGGACGCATAGAATAGGTACGTGCAATCCATCCCAATCTGCTGACCGATAGCGCCACACTCTCCGCTTCACGGTGGGGCGAGCCCGTTTGGGAATTGGAGGGTGCATTGCGGAAGATATCATGCAGTGATCAGAAGTTCCTAATGGAGCCCCGATCGAGACCTGATAATCTTACGAATGTGTGATCAGCAGAAGGTCCAACAAACACGGCGCATGGTACATTCTATCCGGTATACGGGTGAACCCTTCAACCATCTGAGTGAAACCATGAGCAAGAGTAAAATTAAAAACTGTAATCCACGACAGATCAGTTTTTGGAGAGCCTAGCCACTCAATACAATGTGCATTGAAGTCTCCAAGAACGATCACCCCCGCGGCGGAATACTGCGTAAAAACTTTGCCGACAGCGTATTGAATACGCACGAAAAAGTAAGCCGTTTCAGTCCCTTCGCACTCTCTGCCATGGGACCGATGTAGGCAGGAGTACACCTGGATGGAACCACCGAAATCTATCCGCAGTCTTAAGATGGAAAGGTCTCTGTCTTCGATACCGCTAAGACGGCGACAACATATATCGTCCCGGACGTACAAACATATCCCAGCTTTTAAAGGAACAAATGTTCCAAATTCTAGCCAGGGTAGCAAATGTACGGTGAGTCAGCCAGGACAGATATCTCGTGTCTCCGTCAAAAACAGTAAAATTTCATACGATACAACCTTTTTTTATTTCACACCAACTAATTTCCCTAGATTTGCGCTGATAAAAAGTATTATTGTTTACTTTTCAGACTAATAGAAGAGCTTTAATTTATTGAAAAAAAAATATAACTACTTTAAGAATAATAATTTATTCTGGAAAGACAAATCCTTTCCATAATAAGTACGAGTATAATCACTGTTACTTTTATTATATTTTGATAAATATTTTACGCCGAGTTTTAAATTTCATCATTACAAATATGGAGTAAAGACATATGGGACGCTGGTGCCTATCTTATCTTTGACCTACCCTAATGCGGAAAATATGATGGCATAGCTCAATAATACCTATGTGAATTGGTGTCACTAATCAGTTTTTATCAGTGCCACATTGGAACTTTAAGAAGAAACTGAATATAGTGATGTGGGGTTTTTGGCCTTACTCACCATCACTTAACTGGCTTGCAAATGCCAGTGGTGGTGATAGTGTTATATCCACTAAAAACCCCGATCGTTACCTGAGTTTTTATTGTAGATTAGATGATCATTGCTAAGAGACTGTTTTATTTTAGCGCATATCAGAAATATTTTAGCACATATCATAAGCAAATTTGCAGAGAAAATATCCTATTTTAAGAGTATTGATAGAAATAACTTGACCTACATCTAGGTAAGAATGACGATATATCTAAAGACATGAAGTACAGCTAGTGTTTTCATATTTGAATGTTAAATATGGATTAACGATGCTAAAACCATATAATTTACTGTGGCCGTTATACACACAGCATTGCTTGCGAATCCCGTACTACCGTTAGTGTGGATTAATCGGATTCAGACTGTATTCGACGCCTATCGATAATCCAATAGATTTGGAAGCAAGGCTCAAATAATCCATATTATATTATAACCTCTTTAGCCTTACGTTGGATTAGCACAGCGGTTTTTCTTCTGTTTCGTTCTATTTTAGCAAGAAATCTATTGTTTTGTAATTGCGTATTATATTTGCAACGTTCTCTTAGTTACCAAACCATGAATGAATGCTTAAATATGAAATCGTCATCTAATAATAATAGTAAATCCTTTTATTCC
The DNA here is from genome assembly GCA_963693495.1 of Malacosoma neustria. Taxonomy (NCBI): domain Eukaryota; kingdom Metazoa; phylum Arthropoda; class Insecta; order Lepidoptera; family Lasiocampidae; genus Malacosoma; species Malacosoma neustria. The sequence continues at coordinate 4,039,971 of OY856379.1, read as the reverse complement.
TTACTTATACAAATATTTTTTCATTATTTCACCTAAGCACCTAATAGATTTAAAACACATTGTTATTATCTATTAAGGCCCTTTTTTTGGATATAGGCCTTCTCCATCTACATTCAAGCGGACCTGTCCTTCGCTATAGATATCCAGCACGAGCCGGATGTTTGAATGATTTAAGTTAGTTTATTCTCCATTTGTAATTAATATTTGTTATTAAAACACACTATGGACAAAAAAGTATTATTTGAAGGTGTTCAATTATATAACAAACTGTCACAGGACTTACAAAACTGTAAAAAATTGAACAGATTTAAACAGAAAATCGAACAGTTAGTAATTAACAACATTTAATACTAACACTGTTTAATACTAGAAAACTATTATAGTATATTATAAAAACATGTCAGATCTAATGATGTTTTATTTCAAGCGAGCTGTAAAGTTTCTGTGAGAATTAAAGTTCTTTTAATTGTAATGTATGTATTTTGTTTTAATTCTTAAAATAATTAATAAGCTTAACTTTCTAATACAAAATAAATTCTACTTGAACTAATTTTGTTAGTATATGTCACTTTATACTAGTAAACACGTATTTGTTTAATTTTTAAAAGATAAAAACAAATTAATTAATTGAAACGTGTTAATATAAACATATTTCAGCTTCAAAACATATCTCTAAGTTTGAAATAGAGCATTTCTAATTAATAACGTATATATTAGACGTCTAAAAATTTAAATCTGCTAATACTTTTCGGCTAAATTTTATCTCCTATAATTATTTCATCGTCTTACAATTTATGACGGCTGGACTATAGTGAAACTAAGTTGTCTCCTAGAAATTCACACTCTTATCACTTATTTTATAAATAAATCTCAAATTAGTTCTAGTCTAGTCTAATTTATGTCCTTAAATTAAAAAATAAACGCCCACAATGTCTCATTGCTGGACCTCCCCTTAAAGGGAATGAACATTATACCCGCCATTCTTATATTGACGATGGGGAGACGGGTTTTGATGCCCTACCACGTAGGGCCACCACCAGGGTGGCCACTAGGGTGGGTTGTTTTGTCGCCTTTTACGACAGGCCGACCCCGGCCGCAGAGGTTAGTATTCTTTCTCCGCCCCTGCACGAATAGAAAATATGCACATTAGGCAAGAAATATTGCCCAAGCAGTGCATTCCTTCGAGGGATTTAAGCCCGGAACCGATAGATTGATGCTAGAGTGTAATGCCGCTAAGCTATCATGCACATAATTTACCTGGAAGAGATCTGGATTAATTTTCCGTAGATATTAAGTAAATTTTAAGTTTAACAATAAAAAGTTTTATCCATGCAGAGGCGGAGAAAGAATACTGACCTCTGCAGCCAGGATCAGCTTGTCGTAAAAGGCGACAAAACAACCCACCCTAGCTACGTGGTAGCCCAAGCCCGTTTGGATTGCGACCACCTTTGGTCTTAAGTATGCCGCCACAACTTTGTGTTGTGTTCCGGCATTAGTGACCCAAGTTCCTGTACCCTTATGGTACAGCAGCGTGTTCGCGATGCCACTAGCGTTGCAAACACCCATAGACGACGGTAACTGCAAAATTCTAAGTGGGCCGTCAGTCTGCTGTCCTACAGAAAAAAAAATTACATATCTATCTACATTTACAAGTATGATCTAAGTCCTTCGTTACAGTTTCCCCGGTAGGTGGTGTGGTCGTTCCAACATATTGTCATATCGATATTACATAACTAGGAAAGCTATTAATAATGTAAAAATATGACTTACCATCAACAGTGACACCCATTTGTTGGGCTTGGAAACCAAGAACGGAGAATATAGCGAAACCAGCATAGATGGATGTCATAAAGTTGGCCAAACTAACGAAGACAGCGTCGAAGTGGCAGTTGTTATAGAAATTGTTGTAAGAAGCCAAAGTCACGAGGGAACCACAGGCCACACCGAAAGAATAGAAGATCTAAAGAAAAAGAATAAATGAGATGAATTTTCAATATTTACTGAGTAGAAAAGTCCGAAACTACAAATATTGTTATAACATACTAATATAATAAATGTAAAAGTAACTCTGTCTGTCTTACATTTTGACGATTAAACCGCTGAACCAATTTTTATGAATTTCGGTATAGATATAGATTATAGTTTTGAGAAGGACATAGACTACTTTTTTTATTTATATGGCAGACTAACGTTTGATGGGTCAGCTAGTGAATAACAAATATTAGATAAATCTTCAAATAAAATCAACTTAATAGCTTAGTTATAACTTTCAAGACTATCATTAGTTTTTTTTTATTATTTACGTTTTTGAAGTGAAAACTTCTTTAGCGGCGTTGTGTACTTTTTTTGTATTGGGTAAAAAAAATTAAACTCACGTCAGGCCACATGTCCTGATCGTAAGATTCGTAGGAAGTAAGACGGAATTTTGCTCTAGTAATACCAACCTTATTAATAATGACTTAAGGTTTATTTTATAATGTAACTTTTAAATGATTGCATTGCATTACTTTACATATCTGTTCGAATTGCGACTTTATTACAATGAAATACAGTTAGGTTTTTTGAAGTAAAATTTCTTTGGCGCGTTGAGCACTTTTTGGGTGAACAATTTTTGGTTTGTAAATAAGTGTTAATGACCAATTCAAACTTTAATCCTTGATCATAAACACTTCTTTATAAACCGAAAATAATAATCTAATTGCTCGATGACATAATTCATAAGTTACTTAGTTTTCACTTCTATCGGCAGTCCCCGAAGACTGCCCCGCATGTTTTTTTTTTTCATTCTTAATACTGCTTTTTCTAGTAACTTCTATTGACATTAAGAAAGTATATAGATTTGGCTGAATTTGGTTTTGTACTAGCAAAGAATCCATCTGCCCAACTGTGTGTTTTTATTTTATTTTTTACTATTCAGGAACAGCAGACAAGGTGCCGGCCCGCTCAATAGTAAGCAGTTACCCTCGCTTATGGATTTTTGCCACTCTAGGAGCACTGCGAACACGCTGCTGTCCCATGGGGATACAGGAACCTAGGTCACTAATGCCGGAACACATCACAATGTTATTATAGCGGTATACTTATAGATCCAGTGTGGTTGTCATCCAGACGGGCTTGGGGACTTAGGACAGGTCGAACCCGACCGCAGGGGTACATATTATTATTGCGTCTCTGCACGGAGAAAAATGTCCTTTACTTAACGGAGTGTGTCAAAACAGCGACCCCTTATGTCGGCACTGCCTAAAGTACTACAAAATTTTACTGATTAGAAACTGTAAAAACTTTCCAACCCTCAACAATGTCAATAGATTGATGACTGTTGCCAAAGTATCATAATTCTATTTCCATACCAAAACATTTTCTATCAGATTAACAATTAAAGTATCATTATCTAAAGTAAAAAACTTTTGATAGAATCGTTTACTCTATATTTTAGTTAAATTAGTTTTTTTTTGTTATTGTTTAACTTGGAACTGTGTCTATAAAATTTTGTCAAAATCATTAATTAGATACACATAAGGGCGCCTTCAAATTAGCCGCAAAGTGTCGCGCTGCTGTCGCTTAGTTCGAGTATCATAGTGTTGTATACACGATGGACTCAGACGAAGAAACACTGCTCTTAGTATTATGATTTTTCTCGTCATATTTTTTGCGAAAAATGCCTAAAGTGAAATCTAAATCAATTATAAATTTTGTAAATCAGAATTATGATTTATTAGCAACAGATGCAAAATAAAAATAGAATTTTTTTGGTTACATATTCTTTCCTTTTGATGATTATTTCGTATGTACAATTAATGCGATTATTAAAAAAACTAAACAACATTCTTGTGATTATATTATAGTAGTGTATTTTGGTTTTAAAAAAACCCTAAAGAAAACCGGTTTATTTTCAAAGTAATCAGTACATACCGGTGTTGAAAATCGTAATCGATTCACATCACTAGAACTGATGCGTGGCTGCAGCGTTGCGCGTTTTTGATTTATATGGATTTAGAAAACAGCGCGGCCGCAGCGCTGCAGCTGCGCTGCTGCGGCGCGACACTTTGCGGCTAATTTGAAGGCGCCCATAAGGCGCTAATAGATCATAATTCTGATTTACAAAATTTATAATTGATTTAGATTTCACTTTAGGCATTTTTCGCAAAAAATATGACGAGAAAAATCATAACACTAAGAACAGTGTTTCTTCGTCTGAGTTCATCGTCTATACAACACTATGATACTCGAACCAAGCGACAGCAGCGCGGCCGCAGCGCTGCAGCCGCACTGCTGCAACGCGACACTTTGCGGCTAATTTGAAGGCGCCCTAAGACTCAGTTAATAATTATTGCACAAATAAAATAGTTACAAAGATGGTTGTACCACAAAAGTATTTATATACTGTTAAAACACTTATTACAGTGAAAACGTTCGCCTTACTTTCATAACTACGTAGGATTTACATTTTTTAATAAAGAATTGAATAAAACTGCATATATGTATAGACTCTACCATTAGCATTTAGGCAAAAGCAACCAAAGTTTCCATTTTCAAAAATAAGAACGAACTTTTTTACTAATTTTATGGTTGATTTCTTTTTTTGTTATTGATGAAGAGCAGCAGACAGACTGACGGCTCACTTAACAATAAGCGATTACCGTCGCGTCTAGAGGTACAGGAACCAGGGTCACACAGAAGTGAATTAACGCCACGGGGGGGATAACAGTGAATAGTCGCGAGACTTGCCCTGCAATGCTTCCTACCTTTCTATGACGTAGATTGGTGCTGGGTTTTTAGTAGGTAAATTCTGCTAGCATTGCACTAGTGCCATTTTTAGGGCGCTGGCTCCCAGAGGAGTCTCACGTAACCATCGTAGAACCACTCCTCGGTGAGGTATCCACTAAGGATTTTCCCAATTTAAAAAAAAAGGATGCCGGACCACAACACAGGGTTATTATAGCGGCATACTTAAGACCAAGGGTGGTTGACATGTAGACGGCTCAGAGGCCTACCACGTAGCTAGGATGGGTTATTTTGGCGCCTTTTACGACAGGCAGCATTAATATTCTTACTCCGCCCCTGCACGGAAGAAACGATTAGTATAATATACAATTACAATTGGCACGTATATTCTGTTAGTTGACCCGACAAACATAATTCTGCCATATAAATTAAATTACATTTTGGATAGGTTTTCCATGAAATTTGTTCTTATAGTCCATTCACATTAATAAAATGGTGAGTCATTGTTTTCTGCCGGCCTAGCCCCGGCCCCGACCAATCAAGTCATCATTTCCGAACGATGATCTGTTGTCAACTGGTCACTGTGCCATAGTTTTTCTAAATAACTACATTTCAAGTCAATCAGGCATATAGTTTTAGAAACCTCATGATGAATGATGTTTGGCTTATATACTTATATCATACGAGTTGTCATATACCTATAACACAAGCGATCTGCTACTTACTTTGAACTAGATGGCATTGTGTGGATTGTCCGAGCATATTTATTTATTGATAATATTACTTTTAAGTGTGCTAAGTTATACTAAATAAAGACAAGAAATAAATTTAAAAACATTCGTGTAAATTATGTTATTTATCTTCTTGTATGCTTCGTTTGTATGTGAAACTTCACTGTGCTTGTATTCTGTTCACTTATTTGTGTCTCTACTCTTTCGTAACAGTTATTTTCTTAAACTATAAAAATTTGTTAATAACAAATATACTAAAAGAACAGAGTATTTGAAATGATACAATGAATTTTAAATTAAAAACTAAGAAAAATTTGTAAGATTATTGAACCCATTCATAAAATAATGAGAGGAAGTAGAATAGGTACATACTATTAACGTGTAATAAAGTTTGAAGTAAAAACAATTTAGCGTAGTGTTGTACTAGAAAAGAAATAGAATATGGTGGAAGCAAATACATGTTATGTTATACTCGTGACAGATGATTAGAGATAGAGAAAATGTTCTACTAAAATCTTATAAGTGCATGGCCTACATGGACTTAGTCATACTTGTGCAGGCCACTAGTGGCCCTCTGAATACCCAATTAAGCAATCAACAGTGATAATCAGGCCCCAAAATAGCACTGACTACACTTAATTGTAATATATACATGCCGCAATATGAAATGCATTAATATAATTTATTAAAATTCTTACCTGAGAAGCAGCATCACCCCAAACTCTTGCCTCGAGCAATGTTTCCCAATTTGGTGATAAATAAAACAGTATACCTTCACCAGCTCCGTCCAAAGTAACGCCCCTTATCAAGAGGGCGGTCAACATCACATAAGGAAACAGTGCCGTGAAATATACCACTTTGCCTGCCGATTGGACACCCTAAAACAAGATTTTATTTTATATTCATCCGAAAATATCTTCTTTCAAATATTGTGATAAACAGCGAATCTTTTATTTTGGTAAAACAATAACACTGTGCGTAATAAATACCCTTTTGTTTTATCAATATTTTAAGCAACAACTGAAATGTATATTTAAAATAATTAATACTTAAACAAAGAAAGATTATTTTATTCAAATGAAATTTATAGAAAATAAAACTTTATAGCCATCTACGGTCTATCATTAAGGTTTATTTATAAATATAAATTTAATTAGAATAGAAATGAAACAAAAACTAAAAAAAAAACCTTGTGCGCGTATCACGGCAAAACTACTGGACAGATTCCAGTTAAGTTTTCTAAATTTTATTTCTTAGACACTTGGCCCTTACTTAAAAAAATTATTGCGATATCTTCATTTTTTATAAAGTTATTAAAGTTTTAAGAAACAACGATTTTTATATGAGAAGTGGAACAAACGGTCGGTCAAGCGTACGTGCGTACGAAAACTTCTAATATTTTTTCGATTTATAATTTACATATAGATAGTATATTTCTTCATTTGCTCAACATCCCTGAAAACCATTATCTGCGCCGTGCGCAATTGTCTTCAGTTACTCCTTATTTAGTCAGGCCGCACACCGGCGCCACACGCTACACGCAACATACATTTATGTCTCTACAATTACTACGCTACAATTCACCTTACAGCAAATGTATCGTGTATGCTCACATCGGAAGCACAGTTGTGGCGTGGCACCAGCAACATAATGTCGACATCATCGTCCGACGACGACGATTTTTTGATATGGCGATTAATGAGAAAAAAAACGTTGTTGGGTTCATCTGTTTAATGAAAATTGTACAGTTAACGGAAATTTCAAAATTTCGCAAGAATTACGATCCGATGAAGAAAAGTTTCATTTACATTATAGAATGTCTGAAAAGACTTATCAATTATTATTAAATTTAGTTCAATCAAGTTTAACGAAACAAAATAACCACTTCAGAGAGTGTATTCCGGCTGAAGAGCGTTTACTCATCATTGTATAAAATAGGGTTTTTATCAACCTCTACAATAAAGTTAACGTAAAATTCAATATTATCTTTCATTTTTCTAGAGCGCGGCGCCACATAAAACGAACGTGTTCGATCTTGAATTCGTGTGGCGCGACAAGGGTTTCGACACAAACTGCACCTACTACAAATGTGTCCTTGGTGAGGTGTGCATGTTTACATACAAATATACGGGGGCGATAAATGTGTCGCGTTTTATTACTTTTTATTACGTTTTATTACGATTTTAATACAAATGTGCGGCCTCCCTAACTCTCATACCAACCGTTCCATAAGATTATGTGTTTAGTATCTAGTTTGTGACATTCAGCTGGTGCCCTGCAACAGTTCCTCCGCGAGCGGATCAGAACCAAACCGAGAAGGGGTTGAATCAAGATCAGTGCGAATTTCTTTGCCCACTGCAAGGCATCGCATATCTCTAACCACCACTCTTCTCCCTCTCCTCTCTCATACAGTCCACTGCTCTTGAGCTATCCCACTCACCTCCTGTAGATGAATGTACATTTTATTTATTATTTCTACATACCTTGATTACGCAGAAAAACGCAATAAGCCAAGATAGGAAAAGACATCCAACTAAGTGCCACTGCATAGTACCCCAATTTTCCCAAGTCGAATCGCCTCTTCCCAAAACACGCTCGCTGAAACAAATACTTTTTTTACAAAATAACAGGCCCTGTGGTTAAGACTAGAAATAAGGACTCGTCATCTTTCTAGAAATTCACTAATAGTGACAAGCGGAATATTTCTGTTGCTAGTTACAGGCAGCTAAAGAAGAGCACCAGTCCTTAAAGTTAGGGTCAAACAACATCAAACCTATCGTGCACATTGTTTTAGGTTATGACTAGTGACGACTATTTCAAAATTTTAATACTAGATTGGGAGACGGGATCCTACGTCGACATGCGTTGTGTCGATTGCTTCTTTATGTGTCTTATACTATTTATCCTTAAAAAAGATCAAAAAATATAATAAATTAAAGGCTTGATCTATCGTTTAACTAGCGCTGGCTTTATATGACAATATAAAACCAACATGTGCTGAGGTAAGATCAATTTAAATTAGTCTTAAATAAATAAGCTTCCATTTTATCTTTCGGTAGTGATTTCGATATTTAATCTGTAGTGACCGCAAATTCAAATTTAAAACTTCATTGAATTTTTTAATTTAATTTGTAATTATTTGAAGTTTATCAATTTAATAAACTAAATGCTCGCTTAGTAATAATATTTCCTTTGACTGCTTTCTGACTTTGAGTAGGGTGACCAGGCCATCATTCTTATCACTCATGAATACGTGACTTCATAACACGAATTCATGCTCGTATATCTTCCTTTCTGTCTATTATGTTATCGCTATAATTCTTGAGATTAAAATTTTATAATAATAAACAATTGTGAATGGGCGTGTCACATTTCGTTTCATGTAATCAACATAACTTGTGATCTTGTTATAACAATAATAAAATGTCATAAAAACGATTTTACACATTGTAAACGTGTATTTGTTTTCGATGATAGTTATTTACTTTTCAACTATAGCATAGAAATATATAAGTTTTTATGGCTTCTACAAGTACAAATAGTGAACCAAAATCATTTGATTAATTATTAATACTACAATGACGTATTTGTTATTAAATTATAGCATTATTAGTAAATATTTCAAATTCAACTCTTCAAGATTACTTTTAAAGAGTCACTCAGTAATTTGTATATTATTACATTTATAAAATAATTATCACAAACTGATAGTAATGGGGTGGTGGTATGGTTTCCATCTGAAGTAAGAATAATCTAATCCAACTATTTTTTAGGAAGTCACAAAGGGAGCCAAATCGATAACTCTGCTTGGCATATTTTATGTATTAAATTAAACCTATCATTCTGTTTTTCCTTTCAGGTTGAAGGACCACCATGATTTTCTAGTGACTTTCGGCCTAAAATACCAGTACGCTGAAATTTTTCTTGTGTCAATATATAATAGTGCACCTCGAGTTATGAAATGAAAGTATCGGATGCATACGGGACAAAACTCCTGGGAGAGAAGAGCTGGCTGTAACAGGAAATACCAAAAATCACCGAAGCATGTATCCCGCCAATTCCCTTTAGACAAACAGAAATACTGCCCTCTAAGAGAGGACCGGAACTCAGTAGTGGGACGTTGTAAGCTGTTAGAATGATTTATCTTGGTATAGATTTAAAACGCGGAGGAAATCGTCTTCAATTTATTATTCAAATACTAGTAAAATACCATTTAAATAGATTTACGAGTTGCTTATCAAAATGTTCATGAAATATATGGTAAATGAACGTTAAACTATTTGTTATCAATTAAATTTTAATAACATTTAAAATTTTATCGTATTCCAAAATGTCTCATTTATTAATATTAGTCATATGAAATGTTGGTTTCTAAAAGTTTGTAAGAGTTAAAATTTTTAGTTAAACATTCGTTTCTATTCTGACAGTAGCGGTTTTTTAATAAACATAGGAATTTTTTGATAAATGTATCAAAATATTTCAACAGATAAAATCTTCGAAATAGCTGGATATATTTTGCTGAAAATTTAGTTAGATAGTTTAGTAGTAAATTTGTCTTCTTTTTTGTTTCTACCACAAAATGAAGGAAACGTTTTTCGTTAAGCCGAACAAAGTATCTACTAAGTTTTTGCCGGCAAAGTTAGTGAATATGATTTGTTACAGATACATTTATGAATAAGCCTTCAAAATCATTTATTTGTCAGAAATATAGATAGATAGATAATACTTTATTGTCACCAACTTAACCTAATGATATAATACAAGTTAAAGAGAATATTGTAAATATTGGAGACAATGGGCGGCCTTATCGCTTTAAGCGATTTCTTCCAGGCAACCCATGAAAGGAAATATATTACTAAGTAAACAGTAATCATGTATCGCTAACAACTAGCATACAAATTTTTTATTTATTTATTACTATTTTATTTTATTTCTTTATGTTCTCTATAATCTTAATTGTTTTGTTGTACTAATAGTATTGACAGATACAAGTTTTATTGGTACTGAGAAATGTCAAAATTGGCCAAAGAGTACAAAATATCGTAGGTTTAATGTCACCTACAAACATTTGCTATGCCATAAAAGAATCTAATTATATAGATTTACTAAATTACATATCGTACCAAAGATAATCTCAGCTGAAAACTCATTCCATAACCTCTATTTTTTTTATTGCTGTAGGATAGCAGACAGGCTGACGTCCAATTTACAGCAGTTACCGTTGCCTATAGGTGTTTGCAACATCAAGGGCATCGCTAACACGCTGCAATCCGCGTAGTAGCACTGAAACCTGATCACTTATCACAACACAAGGTTATTATGGCGGCATACGAGTATTTAAAAACCGAGGGTTGCTATCCAAGCGGGCTTGAAGTCCTACCACCTAGCATGAATTGTTTAGTCCCCTTTTACCAAAAGCCGACCCCGGCCGCAAAGGTTAGTATTCTTTCTCCACCCCTGCACGGATAAAAAAAAGGAAAACGTTCTGGATAGCTTTATACATTTTAATGTTTTTTAACTCAATTGTGAACGTGTGAGATTATAAAAACATTAGCAATAGACCAGAAAATAAATTAATAAAAAATAATATTAAAATATATATGCCATTTATATTAAATTCCCGAAAAAAAATATTTTACCGTCAATTTCGCGGGATTTCGCAATAATACCAACTTAAGAATTGTTTATGAGATGAAAAATTTAATTAAACATGGAGTGAGGACAATGTTTTGATGAAATCTAATAAACAGTATTATAATTCAAGGAAAATATTAATTGACTAAAGAACAAGGAAATTTCAAAAGTGTTATTTACATTCGTATTTAGGAATTAGAACGGTGACGCGAAAGTAAATGAGATATTTTATCTTAATACGGGATGTAATGTGTCATATTAATTAACGAAGGAGGCTCTGGTTTATCAGGTCTTCTCGTCGCCTACCCCACAATGCCTCAAGACAAGTCTTTAACCAATGCGTCCTACCCGTAATGACATAAGGAGCCGAGAGGTGGACACTCACGGTAGGGCTGGTCCACCAATTTAAAGTCGCTCAGCGAGCTATGGAGAGAGCCATGCTCGGAGTTTCTCTGAAGGATCGCACATAATGAAGTAATCCGTCTGAGAACTAAAGTCGCCGACAACGCTTGTCAAATTAGCAAGCTGTAGTAGAACCGATGAGGTAAACGAGTTTTTGAGTGGAGACCACGTCTTGGCAAATGTAGTGTAGGACACCTAGCGGCGAGATGGGGCATCGATTTCTGTAAAATGGCTGGCAAGGACTAGATGCAACAAGCCGAAGATAAGGCTTTGTGGCATGTATTGGAAGAGACCTACGTCTAGCAGTGGACATCGATAAGTTGACAATGACGAAGACGACGCTTAGGTTTTATAAGATACGGGATATGAAATCGTAGTTACTCATGTATAAACCATTTAAATTATTGTTATGTATTAGAAAAGTTATTTTGATAAACATTGACATTTCTTAATCACGGAGTTATATTCTCAAAAAATTATTGTAAAGAATAAGATTAAGCATGATGAAATGATGACTACCACAAAAGATGAAAACAATTTCAAATATCCGATCGGAAACGATGCATTTAAAAGCAATAAAAGTCCGTCACACTTCGGCAAATACGCTATCAAATGTAATAATATAATCAGATAAAGAAATAATGCTTCTAAAATAATCATAATTTTTACAGAACAGGACACACAACAGAATTGGCTGATTATGAAAAGGTCACAAATGCAGATAATACAACAATTAAACAATTATCTGATAAAATACCGCCATGTATAAGGAGTGTTACAATGTTACACTTGAATGAAGTGTATTCAATTGTAACACGGAACAATTAATATTAAAGTTATAGATGGCACAACAGTTGTTCTTAGTTCGAATTTGTCGTACATAATTGTTAACAAATAATAATAATTGCAGTATTTTGCAGGATGAAATGAGGTATGAGAGTATATATTATTTACTAACTGAGCCGGCAAATGTTGTTTTGCCATATAAATTTTTAAAAATTTCGTTTTGGATAGGATTTCCGTTAAATCCGTTCTTTGAGAATCTACATCGCAAAATGAGTAACGATGCTAAATTTCGAGTCAATCGAGTGTAGTAGTTTTAGAGATCTTGTAACTCGAGTTGTAATTCGCTTATTAAATAATAATATCCGGATGACCGAGCTTTGCTCGGTATTTTTTTTTTTTTTTTTGGAAATTAACAATTGATTTTCTTAGTCTAACCTCAAAGCAAACACTCATTGACTTCGTGTTACTTAACAACGCCATCTGCTGGAATAGCTTTAGTGTTGTTGTGTCGTTAAAGCAATTAAAAAAAAATAGTATTATTATTCGCCGATAGATGTCAGGAAGTCATTTTTCAGTTTAAATTGGGACTACTCAAACGCCACCTTTTGACATTTTCTAGAAATGATTCCTAGCTAGATCGATTTATCGCCCCCGGAACCCCCCCCCCCCCGTATACTAAATTTCATGAAAATTGTTGGAGCCGATTCCGAGATTTCAATTATATATATATATATATATATATATATATATATATATATATATATATATATATATATATATATATATATATATATATATATATATATATATATATATATATATATAATATTATTTATTTGTTTCAGTCTGGATGGTCCGAATAAATCAAACAAATTTGTTTCTGTAAAAATAACAGAAACGACAATTAAAGTTGATTACTCGTCTCTCATAACTCTTGCTTTTCTATCTATTAATTAAATTATTTAAATCAAATCTGTAACGTAATAACGTAAATATTGTTTACTTTTTTGTAGGCAAATGTCATGTGTCACACTTCTATGACACATGACATTAAGCGCGTTAAATCAAAAGGGATTATGTCCTGGTTACACAACCTAACCATAATACAATAACATTAAAGAGATGATATTCTCTTTACATCTCCCCTCCACGATATGAAAATTGCATAATTTTTCAATCAGCTTCAACTTCAAACATTGGAATTAGTTTTGTCACGTGGAATAGACTCGTGTCTTGATTTCTTTTTCCAGTTTTTATTTTATAAATTGAGTTTGAAATTTTTTCTTCTATTATATATGGGCCGATTCTTAGTTCTTCTAGCTTTTTCCTATTGAGTTTGTTTCCATTCTCTATGAATACCATATCTCCTTCGTTGAATTCATGGTGTCTTCTGTTTCTATTAAATAAACTTTCGTTATACTTATGTGATCTCTGTGTTCTTTCTAATGCTAATTTCTTATCTCTTATCCAGTCTTCTCCGTTTTTCTTTCTTTTTAACTCTTCTGGTATGTTACTGGTGTCTGTGCCATATAATAGATACTCTGGTGTAAATCCCGTTATTGTATGTTCTAGTATATTATACTTATTCACACATTCTCTCGCTATCGATGTCCATGCTCTATTCTTTTTCTCTTCGTTTATTTTACATCTTATTTTATTTACTAATGTCTGATTCAGTCTTTCATTCAGACCATTAGAAAATGGTGCATTTATTGCAGTAAAAATTAATTGCACTCCTTTATTTTTTAAATAATCTTTAAATTCTTTCGAATTTATTCCAGGATATTGGTCCGTTAAGATTGTTCCGATGTTTTCTATGTCTAACACAGTTTGAATTAGTTTTATAAAATCAGCGGCGTTTTGAGTTCTTGATGTTGAAATGAACGCATATCTCGTGAAATGATCAACAAGTAAATGAATATATTTTTTTGTTGATCTAGTGCTTCCAAATCCTCCAATTGTATCTATGGACATAATTTCGAAAGCTTTGGTCGCTGGTCCTAATTGTGACATTGAGCCGAATTTATGTTGCCCTCTTGACTTATTCTTAATACATATATAACATTCTTTACAAATTTTTTTTATATTCTTCACTAAATTTTTAGCAGTATAATATGGACATATTTTCATTTGTGTTTGTGTTATTCCTGTGTGACACCATTCCTTGTGTATTTTATTAATTAAATCAATACTGAATTTTTCTGATAATATGATTTTCTCTCTTTTCTTCACTTTTTTATAATATATTCCGTTTTTCTCTATTAATTTTTCTTTTTTATTCTGTAATAGTATATTATTCATCTGATCTAATTTTATTTCATCTATTTCAATAAAATTTACCGTTTTTAATAAATCCTCTTCTTCTGTATTTGATTCTAGAACAGGGTTTCTACTCAAGCAGTCCGCTTCTTTATTATCTTTACCTGGGACGTATATAATTTTAAAATCGTATTGAGATAGATAGTGACTTAGATCGCCCAATTCTTCGTCTGTTCGTGCTTTTATATTCATATTTTCCAGTGGTTTGTGGTCAGAGTATATTTCGAAGTATCTCCCTATCAGCCAGTGTTGCCAGTACTTTATTGCCTCTTTTATAGCTAAGCATTCAAGATAAATAGCTTTTTTTCTTTTTTGCGTTTCATTAAGTTTCTTTGAGAAGTAGGCCACAGGTTTTTCTTTTCCATCCTCTTGTGTTTGTTTTAGTATTGCGCCTATACCTTCAAGTGATGCATCTGTATATATCTTGATTGGAAGGTCTTTGTCGAATATCTCCAACACTGGTTGGGAACATAGCATTTCTTTTATCTTTCTGAAAGATTTTTCACAATCCTCTGTCCATATAAATTTTACATTTTTTTTTAATAGTTGATGTAATGGATCTAGTAATATTGAGCTCTTTTCTATATATTCATGGTAAAAATTTATTTTCCCCAGAAATTGTCTAATTTGCTTTTGTGTAGTAGGAATTGGGAAATTTTTTATTGACGTTATGTTGTCTTTCAACGGTTTAACCGTATTTTCTCCTATTACATGTCCTAAATATCTAACCGAACTAGCAGCGAATGTACACTTTTTAAATTTTAACCTGAGTCCTTCTTTTTTTATTGCATTTAATAATTTTTCAATATGATTTAGATGTTCTTCAAACGTCGGTGAGTGTATTAAGATATCGTCTATATAGTTCACTGAAAATTCAGTTAGTCCATATTTTCTTAATATGCTACTCAGAATTCGTTGAAATATAGCTGGAGACGTTTTTAAGCCAAACGGTAGACATGTCCATTGATAGTGACCATCTTGTGTTACAAATCCCGTCTTCCTCCTATCCTCAATTCTTAGTGGTATTGACCAAAAAGCTGAGTTAATGTCCAGTGTCGTAAAGTATTTACAATTTCTGGCTCTTATTATTATATCATCTATTAAAGGGAATGGTTGTGCCTGAGGGACAATGTTTTTATTTAAATCTCTAAAGTCTATGCACAGACGTGTCTTTCCTTCATTTTTCTTATATGCTAGTGTGACGGGTGCAGCAAAAGGACTATAAGATTCTTCGATTAAATTCTTCTCTAGTAAGTTGGCTATTTGTTTCTCTATTTCTTTTTTGTCTTTTATATTACATCTATAGGGTCTTTTACTGCAGTATTTCTCCACTATTAAGTCAATTCTAGCTTCATATTCGTTAACAGTCCCAATATCATACTTGTCTTTCGCAAACACTGATTTGTTTTTATCTATCAATTTTTCTATCTTCATTTTTTTATCTTTATCTAAATGTTCTATATTTGTTTGAAATTCTTCTGTTTCCACGTGTTCATTAAAATTAATTGAACAATTTGTAACTTCACTTAATGTTATCTCTGGTTTTTCTAACTTTTTCTCTATTTTCTGTGAGATTTCTAAATTTTCATTCCAACCTCAACTTAAACATAGGAATTAAGTCTAATCCTATTATAAAATCTTCAAAATCCTCTCTTTCAACTACATATATATCTACTATTTTTTCTATATCAAATATTTTTATTCTTATTCTTACCAATCCATTTGTCTGATTCACACCATTGACAGACCTCAAGAATATCTTGTTTAAATCTTCTCTATTCTCTTTTATTTTTATCCATTTCGAGTTTATCAAGGATACTTGAGAACCTGGATCATATGTTCCCATTATCTCTATCTGATTCTCAACTAGTAGCTTAAGTCTGATCAATGGTGTGACTATTAGTTTTTTTTCTCTGTATTTAAATTTACTTCTATTACTGAATTGCTTCCTATAGCTTTAGGTTTCTCTTTTTTCTCTAGTTTAAACCAGCATTTTTCTTCTGGATGATATCTTATACCTTTACCCATGTTTTCACATGTCATACATGGTTTCTTTTCTTCATTTCTGAATTTATGTTCTGGTTTACCTTCTTTTTTAAATGTTTTCTTTTTATTTATTATCCCTTCAAGCTTCTGTAATTCATTTATTAAATCTTTTGTATTTTCTATTTCATCTCTGGCGATCTTCTCTCTAATAAATTCTGGCAACCCAAATGCAATTCTATCTATCATTGTATCAGCGTCCATGTCCTTATTTATTTCTAATAATAATCGTTCTTTCTTTATTGCATATTGTACTATTGAACCTTCTTTGTATTTAAAATAATGAGCATATGTCCTGCTACTCCATCCCTTACCTGAAAAGGTTTCTATTAATATCTGTTTCCACGTATTCCAATTGTTTTCATGTTCTCCTTTTATTACAGTAGAAGTATACCAATCTTGGCAAGTTGCATCTAAAAATATTCTTAATAATTCTATTTTAGTTTTATCTTTTTCTATTTTAAATCTTCCACACTCTTTTTCGAATATATGTAACCATTGTCTAACATTAGATGTTTTATAATTAAATTTTTCTAATACAAATTTATCTACAATATGTTTTAAGTTTTTTTTTTCTTCGTGTTTTTCTGATTTTTCAATTAATTTTTCTAATATTTTTTCCAAGCTCGAGTTTTCTTTAATATTCTCTTGAAGTGTTTGTTTTAAATATTTCCCTCCAAACTGGATATTTCCTTCATCATCTAAATATATCTTTTCTAATTCTTTTGAAATTTTTATCCATATTTTTAACTCATCATGCCTTTTTCCTAATGAATTTTTTACCTTTTTGAAAGTCTCCGTCTTTGTCAACTCTTCATGATAATCTGCATACATGAGGTCATCTGGTATAACATATTTTTCCCCTTGTTCTGTGACAATTGAGGTTACAGCTACTACTGTAGTTTTACAGTCCTTTGGAGAAGCCACAGCTCTGAACTCGAATTGCAATTTCATTTTGTGACGAAAATTGTCGTTTTATAATATTATTTATTTGTTTCTGTCTGGATGGTCCGAATAAATCAAACAAATTTGTTTCTGTAAAAATAACAGTCATATATTACAATTCCTTTATACTAATTATATGTTATATTTATACGTATAATTATACGTTACCTGTAAAAATAACAGAAACGACAATTAAAGTTGATTACTCGTCTCTCATAACTCTTGCTTTTCTATCTATTAATTAAATTATTTAAATCAAATCTGTAACGTAATAACGTAAATATTGTTTACTTTTTTGTAGGCAAATGTCATGTGTCACACTTCTATGACACATGACATTAAGCGCGTTAAATCAAAAGGGATTATGTCCTGGTTACACAACCTAACCATAATACAATAACATTAAAGAGATGATATTCTCTTTACTATATATATATATATATATATATATATATATATATATATATATATATATATATATATATATATATATATATATATATATATATATATATATATATATATATATATATATATATATATATATATATATATATATATATATATACATAAGAATTACTCGTTTAAAGAAATAAGATATATTTTATGAAAGTTATTGTAATATGTTAAATAAACGTACATTGCACTTATGGTTTGCACGAGTATAACATTTGTTTGTAGATCCCAAATATGTTTTGAATTGCAACTCAGATTTATTACAAAATATTTTTACTTACTTGTAATATTCTTCAGCAGCTAATGTCCTGGTAACATTTGTATACCATGGAATCGTTTCTGTACCGTTCCAGCAGTACTGTCCGTCGAAAGGTTCAAAACCACTCGATGTACATATCTCACCGATACTCATGCACTGTCTCAAGTAATATGTTTGATCAGTCCAATTTCCTGTATTATTGACCCTACATGCTTGATCATATTCTCCGCTATAGCAAACTAGAACAAAAATCCTTACATAAAATACTAATTTGAGAAAACTATTTGTAAAACAATATTTCCTGATATCAAATAAATCAATGACTGCAGGTTTTTATCTCCAAAAAATTTAATGTATTTTTTATGTTTCAAATTCATTATATTTTTTACAATATTTATGCATCATCATCATCATTTCAGCCGGAAGACGCCCACTGCTGGACAAAGGCCTCCCCCAATATTTATGCATTTTTTACAAATAAAATACCTTGAAGATAAGGATTAGCAGTCAGTTCATGCCACCTACAAGGACCACTATGGTCAAGGCTGACTTTTTATTGTTATCTTTCTTTCTTCAACGTTCTCGCAGGCGTTAGTGATGTAAATCCTACGTATTATATACGAGCATTACATTATTATAAGTTTTCTTCTATATATTTGCATGCTGTGATTTACAGCTTGCTAATGTTATGGGTTTTTAGATTCGACGGCCGTAAAATAAAACTATTGTGTAAGTGACATATTTAGGTGAAAACTCTAAGAAAGTATTATAATCTTATCGATATTTTTGTAATACTTTAACCGATGACAACATAAATGACTTTTTATCTATTCGAGTGCGCTTGGAGATCAAATTTAGCAATACGAATAGAATCTCTATGAAATCTATTGATAAGAATAGTTTGACCATTTGTTTGTATATTGTTGTTATATATTACAAAAATATTTAAGTATTTTACTCACAATCGGTATTGTATTCGTTCCTACACGAACCCCATCCCAAATTGCCAGTGAGAGACACGATCGTATAGAAAAGGGTCCAAGCCACGATGATCATGTAGTATATAGAGATAATACTAATGACCACTAGGGTACAGTATCCAAGACCACTAAAAAATGGGGAGATTGCACTAAAAGCCTGTAACGGGCCCACTCCAGTGTACTGTCCCACGTATAATTCGAGGAAGAATATTGGAAGACCAATAAATATTAACATTAGAAAAAACGGTATGAGAAATGCTCCTGTAACAAAAAATACAAAATGACTATTGCTCAAAGTAAAGTTCAAAGATTAGCATCAAATAAAACTGAAAAATGAGGTTTTGATAATCTCAGTAAAGATCTTTAGAATTAAAGTAAACCTGTAAAACCAGCATAAATATGCTAAACAATGAATAAAGGCGCTAGTTGACGCTGTCAAAATTAAATCTAATCCATCTATTTTTTTATAATTATCTCTTAACTTGATAGTTTTCGTAAATGATAGACATTATTTACCACAATACGTGACTACTGTCCAGTTTTACTGTTTAGTCACTATTATCTCAATTTTAAATAATACTGTAAATACTTAACACGATACTTACCACCGCCATTTCTATAACACAAATACGGGAACCTCCAAACATTTCCCAGGCCCACAGCATATCCTAAGCACGCCAATATAAACTCCAGCGGGCGTCCCCAAGCTGCTCTAGCAGGTGTTGTTGATACAGATGCAGCATCGGTGTTGTTTTCTTGCACCTTTCCGTTTGCCTCTGGCTGTAACAAAATATATATTTTAATACGATTATATATTAAAATAAAATATAAATAAACTGGTAAACGATTACATCACACAAATAGGAAAATGGGGAACAGGGAGAGGAAATGTGAGATAAAGGTAAAAAAAGGAAAGGATAATCTAATTCTTCATCTTGAATTCATATTACATTTTAAATTTCTGCTTTGCTCTATTGTACTTTCCAATATTTCATTATCTATCCACTGGTAAGCATGTCATTCTCTTCTACGTCAGGCCAAGACTCTTCATCCCCTTCTTCCGGAACTCCGTGGAGATAATATGTACTCGTAAGTAAGTAGTTGCTGAAGAGACCACACCAAACTTTGCGATTCTCAATTGTCACCAGTGAGCTAACTACAATTAGCCAACGTGGTAGCAACACGTACGTAAATTTTCATCCACAGTACAATCTTGGCTTAGTTGTAAGCCTAAACATTTCATGCCAGGTTTTGGTGAAAGGTTAGTTTTTGAATAATATTACAACGATCTATATCTTGTCCAGGGTGAGTGACGTCACAAAATCTGACATCGACCTGAAGAACTCACATGAATGAATGAGTGAATGAATGAAAACTCTTTATTGCATACAGATACTTAAAACACATGCTTCTATATTTACACAAATTTTATTATGTTTTAAACTATGCATAACTTATTCGAAATCAAACAAAAGCAAATGTGTTGTGAAACTTTTCTTAGCTTGTTCACTGGAGCTTAAATTTTACTGCAGGCAGGTATTGTTATATAGTCGAGAATTATATTTTATATGAAATTATTTAAAGCTTTTCTTCATTATGACAATTCAAATAACATTTTTGCCTTATTTAATTTTATTGTATGTATGTTTACTACTTTAAACAAGTTTGATAGAAATGCATTCTGGTGGTATACGAGGCAAACATTTTGAAGCTTAAGGTATACTGTAAGATAACGTATTAGGTTTTAATATATATACGCCTTCTACAATAAAACAGATAATCTTGAGGGAAAATTCCAATGATGAGACTCAGAGGAGTCGAGGGGCGTGTGGGAATCCCGAAACTATGCGTGATATAATATTTCCCCTAGTGCTCGGGCCGATTTTAAACTAGCCGGTGGGGCACCCAAGATAATTTAAATAAACACGTTTACATTTAATTTCAAATCATTTAAAATGTTGGATATGTTAATTATTTGTTTGGAAATGTTTGCAGTAAATTTCCTACAACTATTTCGACATTTGTGATCTAAGCGTATGGTTATTGGTCAATTTGGAATGTATAACGAGATTAACAATGTTAAAATTTCAATTTAAAAAATGCTGCAATTATTCGGAGTATGTTGATAGCACTTAGGTCTTCCAATTTTTCATGTGGAAGAAAAAGTAATAATGAAATTGTATTACAATAAAACAAACCATAAAATATTAAGCGTGATATACAAACAGCCTATTCTTATTTAAATATACGCCGACAAGGGTATACTTATATAACAATGCTCAATAATACGTGTTTTTACATTCGGTAAACACACACGGGACACATTCAGGAAAGTTTTCAAAAAGGTAATGAAATAAAAACGCACAATTAAATTATCATACAAACTAAACAGACTTAAAACTGAAAATGGACAAAATGAAATTGAATGTAAACCTCCATAACTGACTTAGATTACTTTAAATTCTTCGTTACTGAAATCGAAAGGAACCGATTAAAACTCAAACTGCCTTTAACTTCTACCGTATTCTAACCATCGGGTGATCTTATAAAGCTATCGGTACATCTCATAAACTTTCTCTAATGTATTCAAAAAGGAGTCTTAGTTTTGTACTCGCCAATAAAGTAATTATACGGTCTCTTACACAACGGACACACTTACATAGATTAACAATAATAAATCTTAGCGACAAACATTTGTGGAATCCCCGTATCAATGATATAATTGATACAAATATGTTTTTTTTTTTGCTATTGACCAGCAAACAGAATAACAGATTGGTCTTTAATAGTAACCAATCAGCGTCGCCTATATATGTTAGCTTATGAGCGCTGCCACCCGAGTAGAGGAACTGGAACACAACATGTATTATGGCGGCATAATTAAATAACACACATAGTTATCATCCAGACGAGCTTGGAGCTCTACCACCTAGTTAGGGTGGTTTTGTTGCCTTTTACCCTGGCTACCCCCAGCCGCGAGGGTCAGTATTCTTACTCAGCCTCTGCACAGTGAGGTATGTTATATGGATATGTTTGTTTGTATTTTCGAAATAAAAAGTATTTTCATAAAAGTCGGGCTTAAAACAAAATATAGACACTTTTTGACGTTATTTCCGTCTGTTTTTCTTACTCGAAAAAGGCAACTATTAGTGGATAGCAGAGAGTAAATACACCCAGATTTGTTACCAACAGCGTATATCCGTGCTGCGGCGGAGTAAGAATACTCACCCTTGGGGCCGGTCTGTCGTAAAAGGCGACAAAACAACCCTAGCCATGTGATAGGGCCCCAAGTCCATCTGGACGGCAACCGCACTGGGGCTATAAGTGTTCCGCCATAATAACGTTGTGTTGTGTGCCCCAGGTTTCTGTACCTATGGGACAGCACCGTGTTCCCGGTATCCGTAGCGTAGCAAACATCCATAGATGATGGTAACTGTAAAATGTAATGTATGTAAGTAAAATCTCTGAATTATCTCTCTCTCTTCAAGTGCCTCTCCATCATTGAAGGTTGGCAGTCAGCTCCTTGAATCTCCTCGTTATTCTGCTACATAAAATAAAAAAAACAGAACTTAATTACGTTCACACCTATTTCACCCAAGTTTCATTTTTGCAACAAAAAGAAGCCTATGTCTTTCTCCTAGGTGCAATATATATTTGTACTGTAATTCATCAGAATTGGTTCACTAGTTTAGGCGTGAAAACGTAACAGATAGACAGACAGACAGACAGTTACTTAAATATTTATAATATAGTATGGATTTATTGTATTTTTTTATTGTTGTAGGACAGCAGACAGGCTGACGGCCCACTTAGAATTGAGCAATTACCGTCGCCTATGGGTGTTTGCAACACAAAGTTATTAAGGCGACCTACTTAAGATCAAAGGTGGTCGCCATCCAGACGGCCTTGGGGCCCTACCACGTAGCTAGGGTGGGTTATTTTGTCGCATTTTACGACAGGCCGACCCCGGCTGCAGAGGTCAGTATTCTTTCTACGCCCCTGCACAGATAGAGGGATGATGTATGCTAATCGTTGATCTATTTACTTGGTATTGTAATAAAAATGATAATAAAATAATACATTATTACATCAATTTAATATTATGAATGTCTTCCCATTTATTCAATTCTATATACTGTTGACAATTATTTATCAATGTCGATGATTTGGATATATGTTTTTGTGAAAAATTCTTGATTTTCACCTAGTGCAGGTGTAATCTTTTTTTTAAATCATATTTGTATGATAAACCGCATTTCGTGCCTTTATTTGAATTAATATAATGAAAACTATATTTCATGGATACATGCAATCGTTCTGAAATTTAACTACATTATGATAATAAATGAAGTGATAAATAAATAAAAATAATGTTATTTTCATATTTAATATATGTCACTATACCAACATCACCAATCGCAGAAAGAAAACAGAACAGTGGGTTTATTTTAATATCTATAAACTAGCAGAAGGATTATTCAGTCACTTTTTACGACTTTCATAAGCGATACAGTAAACCCCATCTTTAAGTAGGAGATTATCAGTTAATTTTCACACAATTTCGTCATAGGAACGTATACGATATATATATATGTATAATATCTTAATATTCCTCTTAAGGAAAGACTGTAGTCAAGGTGTCCTCGAATATGGACGGACGCGAATCGAGAACTGCCTCACAAACTTAATCCCTTCAAACAAGAGAATAATCGTTCTCATTTAAATGTAAATTCAGCCGCGACAGCGGTACCGAATGGAGTTAGAATTTTCCATCGGTTCGCGCTTCAAACAATATTATGCGGGAATTTGACGTGACTTCTTGCTCCCGCACTTCTTTGTATGCGAAATTTGGTTTACGTGCTCGACTGTTGAGTACTTATGTTGTACCTGTTTATGTGAATCATAATTTCTTGTTTCAACTAGTCGTGTTCGCGGTTTCGTCTGCACGAATTTTCATATTTCAGCCAACGACGACAAAAAAGATGGCTAAATATTTACTGTACCACGTAAAATTGAGCTTACAGAATATCAACTTAAATATGTTATAAAATTAGAAAGATTTTTTTTTCTACGCGTGTTACATCTTTTCTCAACAAAATAGACTAAGATAAATGTGCAAATATGCACATGCGGTACAGTAGTCACTTTAAATATTTTACTCCAACTAATTAGCATGGTTATGCTTATATTTTGCATTTAGTTATTTATTAAAATGGCTTTCATAGTAAATAATATAATATAACTACGTATCAATTATTACGTATATTACTTGATAAAATAAGGGAAATAGTATTATGCTCGTATAAAGCCAAGTATTAAAATGTGAATTATTAAATAATAAAATAAATAAATTGTAATTTTAAGATAAATTTATACATAGTAAGATTTGTTTATAATAAGTTTTGATTTAGATTACATATATTTGTGAATAAGTTTGTAGAAAATGAATAAGTAAGAAAAAAAGTGGAAAAAGTCCTGACTAAATGGGTCAGGACATGGGAATTTTATAAAAAAAAACTACATATCAATAAAATGTACTAAGATTTTTATTATTTATTGTAGGTCATAATCTGATAGCGAAATATGTAGCTCTTTGTACGTAAGATCTTCATTTCACTACCATGCCAATGAATAAATCATTATTATTTATTTTACCATGCGCTTTATTATGAAATAATACAGTTCACTTGAAATTTGTATAGATATTAACAGCCTATTGCTTAGACCTGTTATAAAAGAGCAGTATTTTCACTACGCTACCGCTCAAAACCTCTTAGTCCAAATGACTAGGAGGTTTTAAACGAGATCAGTGTGTATGTAGCTGGCAACTACTTTATATACGAGATACTTTTAAATCTTAAATGTATTCATAAATAAATTTAATTTAAATTTACATTGACTTCATTTATGATCATGTTCTAAAACTAATTACCATGCGCTTAACTCAAAATTTCGTCCTGTCAATAGGGTCCATGACATTCCTTATCAGTCACAATGACATTTTGCCGGTACCATAAATAAAATATTTGTTTTTATTACAGCAATTGAATTACCGTGCCACTGCTGAAAATTTTCCTATTATAAAAAGCAGTAAAACATAACTTACTACACGATTATCAAACAATTTACATTATCGCCAATTTATCATTGAATAAAAACTGATTTTTTATTGATATTTTATGATAAAACTTACAATCCATCAGTATTATTGTTTATATAATCAGGTTTTTCGATTTTAAAAGACTAATCTGGTAACGTTTTCTGCGTAGCTATTTTATGAGTACAATAATGTTACGCATACCAATCATCTCGGTATGCTGGTTTCCTCATGATGTTTGTCTTCATCTGATAAGAACGTGGGAAAACTGTCTAAATGGTGCATGCTATCTTGGGATTCAAACCGGGGACCTCTAGGTTAGTTTCCGAGAGTTACCATAGAGCTACCAGGTACTATATTTTACGAGAATCACGGTGAAATGAAATAAAGAAGTATTCATGATTAAAATTACAACGTGCTGTAAAAGACTTTTTGAAGCGAAGCTTCTATACGGACGTGCGGGTTGCTCTCATATAGGCGCTCGCCACGCGGCCAGTATATCTGTATATCCGTGCTAAGCGTCAGATTTTGCCGTTACACAGAATCGTTAGATTTAGTACCGTTACGCGAGCTACGGCGCACGCGCGGCAGCTGCCTCCCCACCTCAGTGCGCATGGCCTTCACCTTATGAAATTGTTTTCGTTATTAATAAGTATTACATGATTACAACAAACATAGACGTTAACGACTGTTTATGGAATGATTCTATGGGTAAATTAAATTGAATACGATGAAAATAATGAAATTAATAGAGTTTGGTTAGAATTAGTTGAAGATAAAATTGGCAAAAAATAAGGTTAAAAAGTGCAGCAGATAGAGATGCATTGAATTGTAGCAAGACAGCTGTGCCGATTAAAAGAAGAAATTGTACTATACCATTAAGAGCACGACAATTATGTGAAGTAAATCCTGGACATAGTGTTAAATATGTTATAAATTTCATTGCAAGATCACTAATGATTTATTCAGAATATGGAACAAAATTTACGGGAATTAATGAACATACTATAATATGCTAATTATTTTTGGGTGGAGATTTTAATTGCAATTTTACAAATGAAAAACCTAAGCCATTGGTTGATTTCCTTTCAGAAAAATTTAATTTAAAGATGAATAATGATCCAAACTGTCCGACAACTAAAACAGCAACAACTATAGATGCAGTATTTACTATATTTTTGTTTCAGAATACTTTTTAACTTATTACTAAATATCGAGAATGAGTTAATTTACCTAATGTAAACAAACCGTCTAGAAATAAATTTCCAAGGTAGCGGCCGGGATGCGGTTTCGACGTGGCCAAGCTCGAGTCGTCAGGCGGCCAAGGTCACACGTGTTAAAGTATATGCAATGTCACTCGCCGTAATTATTTTAATTTCTGTGCTAATCTTAAAATTTATTTTACTATGCGTAGTATTTAACTTTATCAATACTAAATAGGATTTATCTATTAGTAGTTAAAATAAATATGAAGTTGTTATGAAGTCGATAAACGATTAGATCGCGGGCGGCCCCTCGGGGAAATATACACCGCCCGCATCTACGCCGCGAAGGTGACAGTGTGCTGTTCCACGTGCTGTTTGACATAGGAGAGCACCGGGTGATTAAAACCCACTTGATGCCAGCCTGGGTCATGAGATCGATTAGTCAATTAACAGTAGGCCCAGGCACTAGGTAGCAGGAAAACGGCGGAGTTTTTAGTGGTTGTCGAACGTCTTACATTATTCCCTGAGTCCTATATACTTCGCAATCCCCCCCCCCCCCCGGTCGAGAAAATTTGCCCATGAAGTTTTTCCTCGAGAAAAAAAATTTCTGTCTGGGATCGCCCAATAAGATCCTCAAATATAATTTCTTACATATAATAAGCATAATCATATTATTCTTCTAAAAAAACAGAACTAAGCCAAATACATTTATTTTCTTTGCCATTTTCTGGAAAAGGACGTATGTGCGAAGAAAAAGACGCAAAATACTTATAGATTCGCAATACAAACAGCTGAGCTTAGCAAAACAACTAAGATGAAATGTTTCTAAGAATATTTTGATATGAGATATATTAGACCTGCATTTTTTTTACCAATGAATCTGTGAAAACTTGTTAAGGCAACTTAAACGTTATTTTATTCAGATTCAAATATTTAAGAGTCCGTGATTTCGTAGCTTGTAGAGTTTGTTTAACGAGCCAATGCTCAACTGGCGAGTAATCTTAACGAAATTATTAAAAGTAATTGAAGTTTACAAGAAAGTTTGATGTTATGTTAAATTTATTACATAGATGGTTTGTTACTCGATTATGATTATATTAATTCACGGAGGAAGAATATTCAACTCTGCGAGCTGATAGAGGTCTGTTGTTAATGGCTAACACCTGTGGTTTCTAAAAAACCTTAAATTGTGTTCCGGTATAAGTGACTCAGGTTGTGTTCCTTTACGCAGACGACAGATTGTTAGCGATGCCTCTGTTGTCGCAAACATTTATAGGCGACGGTAACTGCTTACTATTAAATGGGTCGTTAATCTCTCTGCAGTTCAACAGCATTAAAAATTAATAGAATTTATTTAAACTTGGCACAAATACATTCTATATATTATAGTCTGGAACAGTTCTTATGATATTTGTCCCAGAAAATTACACCAGAAATTCCCACATGAAATAAATTGTGGGTGAGAGCTAATTATGTTAGTAAAATACCCTATTGTAGACATCCATATGAACCAATTTATCTATAATGCGGAAACAGTTTAATCTTGACTATATCATTTTGTATATAATCATTCAAAATTCTCAGTATTAAATTTTCACAACTACTGAAATATTAACGAGACATTCAAATATGTATTGATCTGAAAATAATTCCACGATAAAATTCACTAATAAAATTATGAAGTAATGTAAATTCAACATTTCATTATACATACTTCTAAAGGAATACAACATTGTGTAAAAACACGTTGGCAGATTTCAATGATGACAAAGTCTGGTGGGGATAACCAACATTTTATTTATGTTGTACAGAATATATTATAGCCATAAATAATATATTATAATATAGTAATAAATAAAATAAATAATAATTAATATACTTTTTATTTCAAATGTTTGAATGTAGGACAGCAGACAGGCTGACGGCTCACTTAGAATTTAGCAGTTATCATCACCTTTAGGTGGTTGCAACGCCAGTGGCTTGCGAACACACTGCTGTCCAATAAGAATACAAGAACTTGGGTCACTAATGCAGGAACACAACACAAAGTTATTATGGCGGCATACATAAGACCAAAGGTGGTCGCCATCCCAACAGGCTTGGGACCCTACCACATAGCTAAATAGGGTTGTTTTGTAGTCTTTTACGACAGTTCAACCCCGGCCGCAGAGGTCAGTATTCTTTCCCCGCCCCTACACGGATAGAAAAATAATTTATTCTGATCTGGGTGTGTGAAAAAAATGTGTTGTCCTTTAATTGTAGGATTATAAAAATCGCTACGATACACATTTTCGAATAGGTCAGGGAATTTTCTTTAAAAAAATCGTCATGAACGACTGTATAGTCCCAACTCAGGAAATTAGGCGGTTCTGGGGCTACCCTCGTTATCACCACTTGCTAGTTGCAAATAGCAAAATCAAAACTTTCCATCCAGATTTTCCTTTTGGAATTGCAGTATCAACCAATTACGCCAGTTTACACCATACCAATAAAAAGACAATTATTATAGAATATTTGATTCAGACGAGGAAATGTTTGAAATCTCAATTTAAATTTAGTCAATCTTGAATTTTATAAAAAAAAATCAAGTATAATGTATAAATTTAAATAAATAAATTTAGCGACTTACTGACCTTGTTCATAGCATAATCGCCTCCAGCCATTTTGCACAATTTCTCCTATGATTAAGTTAACATAAACACAAATTCGCGATCCGCTACGACGGATAGCAGACGCAGCCCATAAGCGCTACGAACGATACTAAGTGTGCGCGAAATCACCATTTATCGCACCGATATTATCGCTGATAATGACGAAATTTATTACTAACTTTGGTACATTGGATTTCAAAACCACATTCAATTTGCTTCCAATATTATTCCATTATTTTGTATGATATTCGCTTTTATTCATCTCAATAACACTCATTTAATACTTTTATACATTTTCTTAATCTGTTTATGTTGCGGTAATTGTAATAAGTGTTTTTTTTATTACATTGGAACAGAAAACAGACTGATGGATCCCTAAATACTAAGCAGTAACCATCGCCTATGGATATTTACGACGCTACACACAAGATAAATCTATTATGGCGACCTATGTAGAAACTAGAGGTGGGTTCAATCTAGATGGATTTGGAGCCCTTACACCTAGCTAGGGTTGTTGAGTCACTTTTTACAACAGTTCGCCCCCGGCCGTAGGAGTATTAACTCCGTCCATGTACAGAGAGTATCAAATAAATCAATATCAAGAGATAAAAAATGTTAATAATTCGTGACGTTGTAATGAATCATTGTAACAATGTTATCTTATAGATACGAACAAATTCCAAATGGGTATATTGTTGCAATAATTGGATCGAATGTAATTACGTTTCTGTTAACGAGAACTTGTGTTCTAAAGCAAGTCTTCTTTTATATACTAGCATTAGGATGATCATTTATAAAAGAACACCGGGGTGTTACCCGTGCAATTTGCGAAGGGCTAATTATCGAAGTAAAATGTATAGTACTGTTTCATTTTTAAGATTTTATAATAATGCTTATTCTCTCTGAAGACCTATCACAAAAGTTGACAAAAACCTAGCCAGCTGATAAGGACTCAAGCTCATCTGAGTGATAACCAACCCTTGTTCATTTCTTAAACGGGAGTAGCTTGCACCAAATGTTCTTGTACCTTGCATGTATCACAAAATGTTTGTTGCTATCCCAGAAAACGGGACTGTTCCTAAAAACTGGGTTTGCCCCGAATGCTAAAAAAATTAGGAAAACTGATAATACTAACAAACCGGTAAAAAGTATTGGCGAGGTCGAGTCTCCCCCATTTACCGCAGTTTTGACGTCTAGTGTCAATGTAGCCCCTTCTTACGAGACTCAGTCGAGCTCGTGCGATAATAGCGAAGTGAGAGCATTTTGTCATGAATTGGCCGGGTATATGGCGGAAATTCAGAGCTTCCGCCAAGAAATGGCTGAGTTTAGATCGTCCTTGGCTGAAATAGGACAGAGGCTTAACGGCCTCGAGAAAAAAATTGAAGGTGACGAAAAGCGGAATTGGAATTCGGGAGACAAGGAGTTGTTAGCATTGAAAGATACCGTGGAACGACTAAAGCTCGAACTGAGCTATCGCGAACAGGATGCATTATTTACTGATTTAGACATAGGCTGTTTCCCTGAGGATAAAGGGGATAACGTCGTACATCAGGTTTTAATCCTGGCAACAAAACTGGGGTTTCCTTGGATGAGCGTGATGCTGTTTTCACAGAACGTATTGGACCATCAAATCGATCGGATACGCCCAGACGTCCCCGGCGTATGGTGGTTCGCTTGACGCGTCGTAGCCTGCGCGACGAGCTTTTGCGTGCTGCTCGGGTGCGTCGTACACTCAATAGTACCGACATCAGCATGCCGGGTCCTACCGAACGTATATGTTAATGAACGACTTACGAAAACCAACCATATCTTGTTTCATTGCGTGCGAGAGGAATGTTGTAGGAGGAGCTGGAAGTACTCGTGGACAAAGAAAGGACGCGTGTATGCCAGAAAAAGCGACGGATCTCAGGTGCATATGTTTCGATCTGATAGCGATTTTCCACGTATTTTTGGGACACCTGTACCTGTCTGATGTTATTACATACAATAATTATTTTACGTACACACTCATCATTTTTATTACATTTTACTTAACTAGGATTTTTTCCTTTCTATATTTTTTGTATAAGTTTTTTAATATCATTATTTTAAAATAAGTTGTTGTTTGAGGTCCCTATCACGGCTGATTACTTTTATATCAAATAATTATTATTTATACACAATATATGTAATATATCACTATTAATATAACAATATTTTTGAACATTGTGCTGCATATCCAAGCAAATACTTTTTCTCTAATGATATATTTAAAAATTGATAACAAAATACACATAAGTTTCAAAACCTATAATCATTATTAATTTGTAAAAACAATTTGGCTACATTGGGTTTTCACAGGAATACTTAACATAGATAATACAAATACATTATAAAATGTCTTCCTCATACATTCCACACGTTTATTAGTAATCATAATTATCCCCTGATTTAGTGTATCATTGTTATTCCGTACAGATGATTATCTGCTTAATTACTGATAGAAAAACAATCATTGTTCGGATATCTTGTGAGTACTTGACAAATGAGATAGTGGAATTAAGAAGTACGCATTAATCATTTGTCTGTCTGCTGATCTCCAGCTTTAAAATTATAAAGTGGCTTCAATACACAGAGCGAAGGAATAATAAATAGATCTTAATAACAATTAATGCATTCGATTTGACTTTAAAATAAACAAGCAGTCGTAGCAAACACATTTCGTATACAATATCACTTTAGCCAAACGGCTAATGGGAATGGATAAAAGATGTTTTCATTTGCATAACGAGGGCCACTCGAGGTTGTTTTCTTAATTTTTCCAAGGGGACTGTTTTGTAACTTGATTTCTGTTCACGGCCTACGGGATAACTTGAAGAATTGCTCTTTCACTTCGCTTATAATGAATGTCGCTTGACTTGTCCATTCAGTGTTATTACTCTTTTATTATTTTCACAAATATTGCTACACGGAAAAAAATTTGGAGGAAATGTAAATTCCATATATTAACGTTATTTGTAAAAGTGGTGATAAAGCTTAGTGCGTTATAATTACAGTTGAATATATTCTCGTGTGGATTTTAAAAGTTGTTGAATTTAACTGCCAAGAATTCTGATGAGTATATGACGATTTGACCAATACAAATTAAAATAATACATAGTTAGTTTTGTATAGAGATTTTTAAGAGATTTATAGTTTTCAAAACGACGACACGACCGACGACCGGTATGGAATTTAACGTTATAAATATTAAATAGGCTATTTTATTAATATTAAAAGGGTGCTTCTAATAGGTTGTAAAGATGATATAACAGTGATTCCGGCTCGAAATTTTATGGAAAGCAAATTCAGAGAAGCTCTTAATAACTATAAATGGGGATGTTATTATGTTTATTCCGCAAATGTTTACTTTTTTTTTTTATTGCTGTAGAACAGCAGACAGGCTGACGGCCCGCTTAGGATTTAGCAGTTACCGTCGCCTATAGGTGTATGCAACGCCAGTGGCATCGCGAACACGCTGCTGTCCCATAAGGGTACAGGAACTTGGGTCACTAATGCCGGAACACAACACAAGGTTATTATGGCGACATACTTAAGACCAAAGGTGGTCGCCGTCCAGACGGGCTTTGAGGCCCTACCACGTAGCTAGGGTGGGTTGTTTTGTCGCCTTTTACGACAGGCCGACCCCGACCACAGAGGTTAGTATTCTTTCTCCGCCCCTGCACAGATAATACTTACTACTGTTTCACAATAAAATAGTACATTTTTAACTAGTATTGAAGAACAATGTAACAAACTTTTCGCAATACTTTAAGTTTTGGATTATCAATACGTAACTGATGCCTTTAAGATTGTCACTAAAGTTATTGTGATCTCACTCAATCTAGTCTCTTTCACTCTTTCGATCCCAAACCTTGCACCACGCATATCTATTTTTTTATATATTCAAAAACAGTCTAGAAAGGTGTATTTTATAATACAAAATTGTTTTTGTCTGCAACCAGTGAAATAAGTAGAAACACGTGTGGGTAGCTTCCGGAGTGATGGTCCGTCCTTTAACTGCATCTTTCTATTTTCTACTATTAAAGTAAGTAGTTATAAAACTAGGTATATGTACCATTTTTTGCGTGTATGTATGCTTTGGTGTGCATCTAATGTGTGTATTTTGTTAGAATATAAAATGTGTATATGTACCTATATTATTTATATTTTGTTAATCTTTATTTTAGTCAATGTAATCCTATATCTTTAAACAAGCAATTCTTGTATATATATATATATATATATATATATATATATATATATATATATATATATATATATATATATATATATATATATATATATATATATATATATATATATATATATATATATATATATATATATAATTGGAATCTCGGAATCGGCTCCAACAATTTTCATGAAATTTAGTATACGGGGGGTTTCGGGGGCGATAAATCGATCTAGCTAGGAATCATTTCTAGAAAATGTCATTTTATTCGCTTTTTTATTGCTGACATCTATCGGCGAATAATAATACTATTTTTTTAAATTGCTTTAACGACACACTAAAGCTATTCCAGCAGATGGCGTTGTTAAGTAACACGAAGTCAATGAGTATTTGCATTGAAGTTAGATTAAGAAAATCAATTGTTAATTTCCAAAAAATACCGAGCAAAGCTCGGTCTTCCGGATGTTTATAATTTTATTTCGGTTCAATATTTCGCCTCAAAGGCCAAATAGGTCGGCACTGAAAACCAGCGCTGGGTCAGTTAATACTGACACAACACCATGCTGAGTGGTCGACCTAATTTGGTGGATGTACAATTGATGCATTTTGTAAGCTCATTGTAAAATAGTTCCATCAAATAAACATACTTTCTTTCTTTCAATGTTTCATTACCAGCTACAGGTACCTACTTGGCTACGTATCTAACATAACGTAACAGAATACGAGACTGAATGAGCAATTCGCCTCTTATACATTCTGATCTTCGATCTTCTACCAGCTTATTCTTTTAGAACAACTATTAAGGATGGTCCTCCTTTGTTTACTTTTGAACCAGCAATAAAAACTACAATAATAATAATAGCAGTCAATTTCTAGTTTCTCAAGAGAATAAACCCGACACGTAAATACAAGGTGGAAAGGAGAGGGCATACACATATCGGTGAATTCTGTAAGCAAATTTAATTACGATGTGTTTCTTCATTATTAGTACGTGCCAATTATAATATACACATAAGATGAAAAAATATCCTAAGCTACTTAAATTAGTAGTATTAAAATTCATAAAAGCGTATGCCATCGTGAGAAACAAACGCATAAGCTGAAGATTGCTCTTCAAGTGTGATTGACATCACACTCATGGCAATCATATATCACCATGATTGTCACGTATCTTACGAAAGCTATGGGGTGGCTCATTTTGAAATTATGTACTAATATACTGTAAAACTGGAGGTACAGCCTTAAAATAATTTATGGTAAAAATAATTAATATTATTACTAGCTAAGAATGGTCATACAATGCGAAAAAAATAATGCTTAATAACTAGGAAAATGTTAGAAATCATATGGATACAGAAGGATAGACCAAAGAAAATATAGATAGTTTGCATAAAAGGTGATAGGCCAAAAAGGCTGTGAATATTGAGATCACGGCTAACAGAGAAGAATGGAGGGAGAGAATGTGTTATGCTGACTCTACATAATATGGAATAAGTGTATGAGAGAGAAGCCGTAAAGTAATTAATTGATGATTTACGAGTAAACGTGATTGTTTTCTGATAATAAACAGTGACATCTTTTGTATGAGGAAACTGTTTGTATTTGCGGCAATGCGTTCCACCTGTTTATATCGTATGTATTAATTAATGAACCCAGTTGGAAGTTATGGGTTTTGAGTCATAAGATATAGCGATGTCTGAAGAAATAAGTATAAAATTCAAGGACGAATGTTCAGTGTTATCCCCGTCAGTTGTACTAAAATTTAACAACATTTTGAGCTCGTTGATTCACTAGAAATATTGTAGTACAACAAGTAGCGTACAAATATTTCCAATAGTGCCATCTTTATTTTAATGCTGAAGAACAGCAAACAAGCTGGTGGTGGTGCCGTCTACGTAGGGGAACAGAAACCTAGGGCGCTTATGCTTGAACACAACACAAGATTATTATGATGACATACTTTAGAGACCAGAGGTGATAGCCATCTAGACGAACCTTGGGCTTAACCTAACACCAAGCTAGGGTTGTTTGTTCACCTTTGACGACAGGCCACCTCTGACAGCAACAGTCAATATTCGTACTCCACCCCTGCACGAAGAAGCATTATTGTTGCTTAGACATTTAAAAAGTTCCGCTTATTGGCATTGACATATTAATTGTTTGAATAGATTTCTTCAAGAGAAACGTGCATCTTACGTAATACATTTTTTTATATCTGGACAGGCAAACGGCCCATCCAATAGCGGGTAGTTACCGTCACCTATGGATATTTCTAACACCAGAGGCATTGTCAACGCTCTGCCGGCCTCCAAGAAATTCTACGCCTTTATTCTACGAACATACAATTTCTAACGACCTAGGCAGCCACGTTTTTCACAGACATAATGTGGTATATCTTGAAATATATAACTTTCTTTACAAGCTGCTATTGTGAATACTAACTAAAGTACCAAATGTTACTTAGTCGGCTTCTGGCTTAATTTCATCAAGGTACCAACCCGTGGGAACTTTCGAGGTCCTGACGACAACTTAGATAATTATACACTTACCCATAACTAAAATAAGGTTTTAGCTAGTGTGACATACTCTAGCTCTAAAACCAGAAATGTTTTTGTCAGTAGGTTATGAATTGTGTCTGCACCTCGCGGCGGGTGTGCCACGGGCATAAATCTCATTCGCCGCTTTGCCGTAGCATCCGGCCGCGCGCCCTCTCGCCTTCTAAGATAATTAATTCAATACTTTCCCCCTTTAATTAATACATTACTTTAATGCCAGTCATTCGGGACAGAAGACCTATATGCTAAAATATTAACATATGACGCTTAACAAGCTTTTCTTTGACAAATATACATAACTGGGTAGGGTTGTAATTCTAAAGGGTCTAAGAGCCAAAAAAAATAAAATCGATATTATTAAAAAAATACGATCTATGTACCAAGCCTAATAATATTCAAATGGATCCAAATACATAACTCTTTTAATTTTTCACTCATACACAGATGAAGTTGTGGCGTGATCTAAGTACCAACGCACTTTCGCACAATCTTTTTTTGTTATATCTCTAAAACATAAAATTGGCAGATTGATATTATTACAAAAATACGATCTATATATCAAGCCTAATAATATTGAAATGGATCCAGGTGCCTATCTCTTTTAATTTTTCACTCATACATAAATGAAGCTGTGGCGCGGTCTAAGTACAAACGCACTTTCGCACAACCTTTTTGTGTTATATCTCTAAAACATAAAATTGGCACTTAGACCCTTTAGAATTACAACCCTTCAATTATTGTAGACTTCTTTTTTTTACTACTGAGAAACAACAGACCAGGCTGACGGCCCAGTTCACAGTAAGTAGTTACGGTCGCCTATGGATTTTTGCGACCCTAGATGCATCTCAAACACGCTGCTGTTCCAGAGGAGTGTCTGTAGTTTATTTACGATATGTATGTATCTATAACAATCAATCTAATTTTCTTTTATGATGAATTTTGATATGCGGTAGAGCTCCAAGACTTTTTTGATGGCAACCACCCCTGATCTCTACATTTTCCGTCATAATAGCATTGTTGTATTCCAGCAAAAGTAACCCAAATTCCAGTTCCCCTACGTGGAAGACAGCGTGTTAGTGTTGGCTGTAATTGTGTATTATTAAGTTGACCATCACATTGTCCGCTGTTCCATACAAATAAATTAGTCCTAGGCAGTGCCAGATTACCTACGTAGCAAAAGTAGCAATTGCTACGGGCCCCGCTTATCTCTGCTTGAGTACTGTACGATTAATAACCTACAACATTGTAACCTATAGATGGCAAATAAACGTATTGAATTGCTTTTTTACTACTTTATATTTAAGAACACATAGCAAATCTAGGGCCCTTCGAAATAATTTGCTACGGGCCCCTTGCTAACTTAATCCGGCGCTGGTCCTAGGAAAATTAAGCTACACTGATCATATTATCTTCATGCCTATATCGTATTTGCTCCTATAACCTCCACTGCAAGTTCAAGGGTGCTTTACTAATGGTTTCTCTATTTAGTGCAGGGTTTGGAATCCCTGTCAAAAAGACTATTGACTAATTGAAATCCGGAAGTAAATATCATATATTTTTTAAACAATCTCTTCTACAGTAGTGTAGCAAACAAGTAACGACAAATTTTATGGCCATGCCAAAGTTAGTGATTTAAAAAAATCCTCATGACTGAATAGTAATTACCTAATTACAATATCTATTTAATGATAGGTTGGTAACAAATAATCAAATAGTTTTAAGTGTGCGTTGATAAGGTCTTTAGCATGAAAAGATAAGTTGTTAATTATAAGATTTTATTTCCGATTATAACTATGACACAAAGCTTTATCTGCTGCCTAATTCTTAATTCTAATTAATTATTTTTATATTTACTTTCTCTTTTTTTACTTCTCTTA
Source organism: Malacosoma neustria (assembly GCA_963693495.1). Classification (NCBI taxonomy): domain Eukaryota; kingdom Metazoa; phylum Arthropoda; class Insecta; order Lepidoptera; family Lasiocampidae; genus Malacosoma; species Malacosoma neustria. Next base: position 4,002,093 of record OY856379.1, on the reverse strand, counting down.
CTAAATAAGCAAAAAAAAAAGAAAATTAAATGATATTTTTTACGACTCCCGAGGTAACGGTAAACTGGTTCTTATTTTGCCGTGGTCTAAGGCCGTGAGGGTTTTAGAATTGCACTTCGGGTTCAAGTGTATGTTTACCTACTTCTTACTATAGTAGTGTATAATTAAAGTCAGCGTGTCAAGACTTCTATAGAAAAGTTTATGTATGAAGTATGGTGGCCATAATAAAACTATCGTAACTATTCTTTTTTTGCGGTAATAGAAATATATACTGAATAAAATTAAATCACAATTTCCTCATTTAAAATTTTATATAAAAAACACTTTATAAAAGACAGTTGTGTCGTATTATATCAAATAATAATAGTTAATTTAATTACTATTTTACTTTGTGGGTAAGGAATTTTAGATCTGAAAAATATATGTTCAAAGTTCAATAGGGAAAGAAGAGTAGAAAAAACTAAATAGAGCAATAGTTGCAATATATTATTGTATTAAATTGGTTGTATTAAAATTTTAGAAAAAATTACATGTCTACTGAAAATACAGAACCATTAAAACATCACTTGATATCAGGCTATCTACTTTGGTATTATAACAGTTTGGGTTACCAATAAACCCAAACTGTATACCTATATACCTATTTGTGCATTTAGAGGATATGAGGATGTCAAGTTGTGGGATCCTATAAAATTCACTTGATAGACGAAAAGTTTTTTTGAAATGTTATTTTTATATTAGGTAAATTATATATATAAAATTATGAATATTATGTTTCATACAAAATTTTCCATTGTCTATTATTTTGAATCATATTCCAAGTTCAAATTTTTCTTTTTTAAACCGGAAGTAATATTTCAAGTATTTTTTTAATTAGCTATTTTGTTTTTTGAATTCAAAATAAAGGTTTACATTTTACTAATTTTACTGTGATGGATATAATTTAGTTTTAGAGACAAATCAATACCTCAATATTTTTTGCTATCCGCCTCATGTCAAATGTTCCCTATTACAGCTGTTACCATATTTAAAAAGTATTTTGAACATGGGACACTTAGTACCCCACTTAGTTCCAAAAGTACAATAATATATAATATTTTTGCTATACTCGCCTGTATTCTTACTAATACTGTAATATTCCTACATTTTATACCATCTTAATTTCATAAATAAAAAGAAAAATTCTATTTAGTATCAATCAATCACTCAAGTGATCAATCAATTGACTTCTTAGGATTTATTATAAAGAATTCTGACAACTTTAAAAATAAAATTAACCGCGACTCTCACCACCACCATGCATGGAGGATTAAAATCCTCCTGTTAGGGTGTACTGTGTACTTATGAGTACCTTCGCGCTAAAATACTTATAGTGTTTATATTTTATATCCAAAAAGCTGCTTAATGCTGAATTTGGAAGCGTAAGTCCGGTACTAACTAAATATATTATAGCCCCTAAATAGCTCTGGCTTGCAGTTGAAGCGGGCCTCACCAATCTGGCGAATCTCCTGACTACAGGGGGCTGATATTCGCGCGATATTTTCTTCCCACGCGGAAGGGGGTCTCCGAGATAGTAGTAAATATTCGATTTGTATGTCCTGCAGATTATTTTTTCTAACCAAAATATGGTATATTAAATCTTAACTTTATAATTGTTTACGTTTTAATTTAAACATCACATAAGGTAATTTTACGTGAAGAGAATAAAATAATTTTTAATATTGTATTTCTCTACACTAATCTACAGTAATTGCAATTTTTTTGCAAATTGTCGAAAACGGCTGTTGAAAAATAGTAGAAGTTATAAAAAACAAACTAAAAATTTTAAAAATAATTTTAATGACGAACTATTTAAATTTGAGTAAATACATACAAATAAATCGCAAAGAAGTAAAGAGTGTTGTCAAGTATCACTTGACATCGACAATCGATATAAAATAAAACAATAAAACCCGTGGCACCCGTCGACCGGCAGGAGTATCGTCATTGTGAAACGTCATTATTTTCCGTTATCATTGTCTCCAAGTATCGACTCCTCAAACAACTTCAGCGTTCTTTAAAATAGTGCTATCGGGATCACTTATCGATAAAAATAACTGAAATATAGTTTGAGCGCTTTATAACCTTTGAAAATTATAATTGTTATAAATTCGCTCCTGTGTGTTTAATATTAGCTGCACTCAAAGTAAATGTTTGACTCTAGGTCCTTTTCTATTTATTTATCACAAATTACAATAATGAATTATAAATAAGTCATTTTCGAAAGATTGTAATATAAAAAACATGTCACATATCAAATTTTTTAACTTTCAACATTATTATTATATATAATGTCAAAAAGTCTAATATTCATAATTTAAATATGAATCGAAAATAGAGTCATTCAAAAATATACGTAATTAATAAAATGTTGACTTAGACCGCCTAAGAATTAAGAATAAAAATAAATATAATAACAACTTGATGTTTATGGAAGTACCACATCTAACTCTCTATTGTTAAGTAAATCCTCCGCCAGTCTCAAATCCAAACAGCTGAATCATAGAATAACTGGTCCTGGTGGCATTTTATTTCATTTTGCTAACGATTCTCGGAGACGATGACCTTTGACGATCATTTAACGTAAAAATTTTAATATCTACTTATCAATGGAAGTTATGATATAATTTATATTACATTATCAATCGTTCTCGTCCGCTTCGCAGGTCAAATAACAAAAAAAAGTAAATTGAATAAATATGAGAAGTTTTCATATGTAAACGCGCTACACCACTTGCCCCACTTCTCCGCGGCAAGAAAACACATCGCTTAACACGTAATGCTTATATAAATCGTTGTTTGTTAATAATTTGATAAATTTATATTAAATGAGTATATCGCAGTATTTTTTTTAGATAAGGGCCAAGTGTTTAAGAAATAAAACTTAGAAAATTTAATTGCAATCAATCCAGTAGTTTTGTCATGATATGCGCACAGCGGCAAACCTCTAACATTTTATTTATAATGTGTAATATAATAACTTTACAACCAGCAAAACACCATTTAAGTTAATTCCGGTTAGTTTTAAGCCTTAAGATTAGCAGTAAGGGGATTTCCAACTATCTATTTATGGCTGCATATTTTATGGTATAAATTTTAAAACAATTCATTGGCAATTAAGAATTTGTAAACATGATATTTTTATCAATATATTTTCACTGTAGTTGATAATTTTTATAGTTTTACTAGCTGACCCGGAAAACGTTGTTCTGCCATAAAAATAATAAAATGTCAAAAAATTAAAAAAAAATTTTGGGGGTGGGTCACCCCTAACATTTAGGGGGATGAAAAATAGATGTTGGCCGATTCTCAGACCTACTCAATATGCTCACAAAATTTCATGAGAATCGGTCAAGCCGTTTCGGAGGAGTATGGCAACGAAAACTGTAACACGAGAATTTTATATATTAGATAAAATCAAATTTACACAAAGCAAAGTACTAGGGGTGTTCAATAAAAAGTGATGTACCTTTTTCCCTGGCATGTTCCTTTAACCGGAGATAGGTAGAAATCATTAGGAGCTAGGTCCGGTGAATATGGAGGATGTTCCATAAATTCGAAGCCAGCTTCTTGAATGGCAGCCATCGCCACTCTAGACTTGTGCGCGAGATCTTGGTGAAACAAAACAACTTTAGCGAGTTTGCCACGCCGTCGCTGGCTTATTTCCTCACGCAACTTTGTTATTTGTCATATTATGTACAAAGTTTCCATAATAGTGGCTCCATGATTAAGGTATTCGATTATTACCACCCCTTGACTGTCTCAGAAAATTCTATTTTTAAAAATAAAATAGAATGCTTTTTTATTATTATTATATCTAATGTCTGGGCTATGCTTGCCATAATTTTATTTTCCAATGAGAATGTATCGTATTATCACTATTTATTGAATACCTTTCGTACTTTAAAAAGCTGTAAAATAATATTTATTTTCTTAAACCCTTTCGTTGTCGTGCATTCTTAACGTTAACAATGGCATCTGGAGTCATGGTGTTGACGGCACCAAAATTTTTGTATATTTTTGTCTCGATGTCTTTCAATGACTATGTTTTTATTATGTAAAGGGTCAGCAAAATAAGTAAATATGAATAAATGAAGTATATAAAAAAGAACTAACAGAGTAACTGCTAATCTCGCTCCCAGCTATCATCCTAGAGATGATTGGAAGCTAAGTTGGAGGGAACGCCATCGCCTCCTTCTGTGAGACAGTCATGTCCGCGAAGGAAGCGACGATAGATCTCCGGCCACCGTAGTAAATCCGGCTACCGTCACCAGACGTGGGTGCGGTCCCCTGGAAAGGGCCGCAGCCCGCACACATATGGCCGAGAAAAGGGCACGCGCGGGTGGTCTGCATGCACAGCTCACCCCTGCGTAAGAAAGAAGATGCTGGAGCACATTACAAACCGGCTTTGGAAATGCCCGCAAAAACGTGTCAACGCCAGTCAGGGCCCGTGTGAAGAAACAAGGGTTGTTTTGGTGGATATACCACCGACGTGCGTCCGCCAGCCTGGAGAAGGGGAGGTACGAACGCATTGCACGGCGAGTCATACAGTACCCTGCCACCATTTCCACACGGTGGTGTATGCGTCAGGGATTTCAAGTTTACAGAAAGGTTAGTTATATTTTTTACTTTTTACAACACCTTAATCAACAGAGGATAAAATCTTATGCGTCTGTTAGACCAAATGAATATTTTAATTTCACTTTAATTATATTAATATTTTAAAATATCGATACAAGAAGTTGAGGTAAGCTAATTTATCGATAAATTTCAAACACTAAACTTCGAGTGGCTCCAGTGAAAATGTAATTCATGGCGACAATAAAAGATAGTCTGGGCGATCCGTCTCGCGGGTTCATTAGCTGATAAGTATCGAGTACAATGATTCGATTCCATTGAATAGTCGATGTAATCGATATATTATATGTATCGTTCTTCACTTTTGAAATTAAACATTCTTATCGTTATCTATTTTAATTTGGAATTGAATTATTGAAAGTAAATTTATACAACTTTTTGAAAGAGAATTATGTAATCAAAGTGAATAATATTTTTTCTTCATACTATTGAAATGTTTTACAGATATTATATTTATTAATATCTTGTTAAATGCTGTACTTATAAAATTTTTGAGTATCGTAATTATATAGAAAAGGTTATTAAAGATTACGCTTAAAATCTGTTAGGCATTTAAATTCGCTGTATTTATGTATTTATCGTAAGGCTGCTAGATGACAGTTTTGTATTTACATTTCGATGAAAAATAATCGCAAATAATTACATACCATATTTAGCATGTTTTGAAAACTGTGTTATTATTATTGACAACGTGTGCTTATTTATATTGTAACAACAACCCAAAGCCACAAGGTTGAAGACAAATATTTCATTGTTATTGTTGCTTTAGGTTGAAACCACATCCGAGTCTTCCGGCAACCCTGCACAAGATTAACATTTCGCTCTGAGCTTATGACTCTCTTAAGAACGTTCACTGAAACATCAGTTGAAACTACAGAGATTAAAGCAACTGATAATAAAAAGAACTATAACGTGGACAATCTCTAAGACACGATGGATTTCGCATATCCGAACGCCTGCTGGGATCACGGCTTCAACTCCCGTCCCGTCTCTGATTGTATATGTATTTATTTCCCAAAGAAAAGTATATCAATTTTTTAGTATCCATAACACAAGCGCTATGCTGATTACTTTGGAACTAAATAGCGCTGTGTGCATTGTCACAGTATATTTATTTTTAGTTAATTGGTCAATGTCCTATTTGTTATTAAAAACTGTAATTTACATCGTGGTGAAGAACTCCGGTTACATCTATTTCTCATTGAGGCTCCCAGAGTTTGCTCTAGTTTATAGTTAACTTTATTATTAGGAAGTTAAAAAGTTCTTGGTGTAATTTTTTCACAAAACAATAGCTTGATTTTAAATATAACTTACAAAAACATTTCATTCGTCACTACAGATCACCTTCTCCCATATCTTTGGCTGTAAATGTATTTTATATCAGCAAAAAAAAAACGATAACTTTGTGGCTATCCATAAATCAAACTGTTATCTAATATCTTTGCAAGAATGGAAACTCTTCTTAGCCAGGCCATGCGCTATCGAACAGAATAGATGAAAATCATAAGGAGCCATAGCAGATGAATGAAAATGACAACTAGCGGGTTGAGTAAAACTTCCCATTGAAGTATATCCCGGTAGGTTTTTACTGTTTTTGCTAAATGAGGCCAAGCTTTGTAATAAAATTCATTTTTCGTGTCTCTCCGTGTACTGATACCAGCCGTTTTTATTTTAGGACTGGAGTTAAACGCATCAGCGATTTCTGATTAATTCCTATGAGGTCTTGTTCGGTTTGAAAAGCTCATAATTAATTACAGCCTGCTGATCTCACCAAATTCAGTGAAGAAGTTACAAAGCTTGTTTTGCAGGCGATGTTGATGCATCAAGCAATGCGTCAATTTTGTACGCTTTGGATCCCTTCACGGTACGTTTAGAAATATTTTTCTAAACGTACTTCTTCTTCTAAATTCTTCTCTTCTGCCGTTGAAGTATCGATTCACATGTAAGAAAATCCTATTTAAATTTTCTTGGCTTCACAGCTTGATACGGTACTCAATACTATGAATAATTCCTAACACTTAATTTTTTCTAAAATAACTAATCTACTTGTAATGTTTTTCCGAATGCTGCTAGCTGACATCGATATTGATCAAGCAATTTTTGTGTTCTATTTTTTTTTTTTCACCAAAACGTTAATTTTTCACGAGATTCAAATCATTATTTTTGAAGCGTGGAAACCAGTCTCTGCATGTCGTGGCCATGTGACATAAACATATAATAGGGTATTATCTCCGTAAGTCTCGACAAGAATTATGTGAGCTTCTGCTGCAGATTTATTTTGAAGAAAGCATTGAAATTAAATATCCCATAAATACACTTTATGCGGCACAAAATTTGAAATTTTCAAAACAATAAAAAATTACTTTGTTAAAACTATAGTGAATACTGGAGTTGAAAGTTTAATGTACTGTGTTACTACTACTATCTTTGAAGATACAACTAGAACATATTCGAGGTCCTAATAGTTTTTATAAAGTCTTTTTTATTACACTAGGTTCTACCACTGATCTGAGTCATTAAATCGGGTTTAGACGCTGTTGGTGGGCCCTTCCTTACTAATCTTAGAACTAGGACTTAAAATAATGCTACTATTTTATGCTGTGAGATAGCAGACAGGCTAACGGCCCGCTTAACAATAAGCAGTTACCGTCCCCTGTGGATGTTTGAGACGCTGGAGACACTGCTAACACGTTACCGTCCACGTAAGGAAACTACAATCTGGATAACGTATGCAAGAATACAACATAAAGTTATTATGGAAGCATATTTAGAAAACAGAGGTGGCCATCCACACAGGTTTGTAGCCTTACCGCCTAGCTAGGGTTGTTTTGTCGCCTTTTACCGGGTCAGTATTATTACTCCGCCCCTGCACTTTGGTTAATTCGTTTACATTCGCATATATTTTTGAACATGTTATATTATCAATATCCGGATGACCATTTTCTTAGTCTAACCTCAAAGCAAACACTCATTGACTTCTTGTTACTTAACAACGCCATCTGCTGGAATAGCTTTAGTGTTGTGTCGTTAAAGCAATTTAAAAAAATAGTATTATTATTCGCCGATAGATGTCAACAATAAAAAAAGCGAATAAAATGACATTTTCTAGAAATGATTCCTAGCTAGATCGATTTATCGCCCCCGAAACCCCCCGTATACTAAATTTCATGAAAATTGTTGGAGCCGATTTCGAGATTCCAATTATATAAGTATATATATACAAAAATTGCTCTTTTAAAGATATAGGATATAATGAAGTAACCCAGTCGAGTTTGTCTTAAAATACATATTTTTAAAATTTAAACAAAATATATCACTCTATAAACTAATTACTCGCGGTAAATTGTTATTTACTACAACAGACCTAACCCCTGCAGACTCGGCTTTATCTAAATAAATACTGAATATCCGCTTGTCTATTTTAAATAATTAATTCGGTAAACCGAGGGGCCGGTCCGTCGTGCGGTCGGCAGCTAATAGCCATTCTGGGACCGGGAACTTATTTTATTGGCTCAATTTCGCTCCATTCGTTGTCCAAGAGCTACAAATCGAGATCTCCGTTTAGCTTGTTGCGCATAGATTTGTTAATACTTTTTAAGGTCTGAACTAATTTAAGACCATCTTCATTAGATTTTTTAAATATACTCTATATTGTGCATATATAATTTTATCTATAGGAATGGAATTAAATTACAAGTAGGTCCAAATCTTTTGTTTTGTAATACAAGGTATGCTGACATGTGTTACAAAATAAATAAATATACTACATCTATCCTGTCATGAAGTCTTTTAAGTTGAGGCTAGCCAAGTGAGTGATGGTATCATACTCGGGGAATAACCTAGAGGTCCCGGTATCAGGCATCTTAGTTAGGCATTTCTTTACTAATATCATAAACGCGAAAGTTCGTATGTAAGGATGTATGGATGTTTGTTACTCTTTCACGCAAAAACTGCTCAATGGAATTTGATAAATTTCGGTGTAGTCATAGATTGGACTTTAGAAAAGGACATAGGCTATTTTTTTAAATTTATATGGCAGAACAACGTTTGCCTGGTCAACTAGTTAACATAATTGCTTCTTACTGACAATAAAGGAAAACGTCGTAAATTATTATTTATATCTGTTGCGTCAAAAAAAATTACAATAAAAATGCTAGAAATGAGAATGGATGGATACAGAAGCAGGTAGGACCATAGGAAATACGGGTGAAATGTTTAAAAGTTGATATGTCGAAAAATGTGCTAATGTTGAAAAGACGGCTAATAAAAGACAATAGAAAGAGAAACCATGTTGTGTCTACCTGACATAATATTGGATAAGAGTGCAGATACTGAAAACTTAAAAACAGCTAACTCCAAAAAAGGCGTTATAAAATTTCTTCGAGGCCGGCAGCGCGTTGGTAATGCCTCTGGTGTTGCAGACGTCCATAGGCGACGGTGACCACCTGCCAGGGTGGGCCGTTCGCCTGTCTGCTGAACTCTCGCTATAAAAAAAAACTCCATAGAAAAAATATATCATAAATACAAATTACCAAATATAAAAAATAATGTCACATTGTAATATTAAAAATCATTTTTATCATTTTATTAGCAAAACCAAAGTTTGAGACGTCACGTCTATATATAAATTCAGTCACGTCTATATATATATATAAATTTTCCATTTAAAAAATACTCTTATCGCATTAACCTAAGAACTATTAAGCCTATTTGATGGCACCCAGTGGCCACAGTGTGGTTTTAATCCGGTAGACATGGAATATCTTATCGAAATCATTTTATTATGTCATTAACACCCGGATTGTGTGTCACGTCTGGTATCAATTGCAAATTCATTCTGATTTTGTTACGCAACCAAGTAATGCCTGTAATAGAAATTATGTGGATTATAATTGAGTTACTGGGAAACTAGTGCCGATACTGCCTTTCTTCATATTAATATTCGAGTTAAAGAATTTATATGCTAATCTATTTATTACTAGCTGACCCGGCAAACGTTGTTGTTGCCATATAAATAAAAAAAATAACCGATGTCCTTCCCCGAGGTCAAAACTATCTCTATACCGAAATTCATCGAAATTGATTCAGCGGTTGAAACGTAACAGGTCGACAGATTTCTCGGATACGGGTGTTATTAATAACAGCACAAAACTGTAAACACTATTATCGCGTGTCTTTATCGACCACAGGGATGGATATGAGAGCGATACGGGGATGACTGGGTCCACTATACCCATTTTTTTAAATCTACCCATGTAGACATGGATAGACATCCGTACAGGGCCGGAGAAAGAGTACTGAACTCTGCGGCCAGGGTCAGCCTGTCGTAAAAGGTGACAAAATAACCCACCCTAGCTATGTGGTAGGGCCTCAAGCTCGTCTGGATGGCGACCACCTTTCATCTAAGTATGCCGCCATAATAACCTTGTGTTGTGTTCCGGCACTGTAATATATGTATGTAATGCTTTTCCTTTGAGTTATACGGTTGAGGAGGTAGGGGGGTTAGGACGTGGAATATGTATTTTATTATACGTGTTTTTTTTACATTGTAAATGTAGACTCTTGAAAGGCCACCCTTATTAAGCGACATTGAGTAAACTTTCCAGGAAATAAACTCCTATACGAATAGCAGTGTGTTCACAGGGTGCCCCTAGCGTCGCAAACATTTGTATGCAACGGTAACTGGTTATTATTAAATGGGTCGTCAGCCTGTCTGCTGTTCGTGAGCAATAAAAAAAGGAAAGGGATTTGAAGTTCAAATATTTAGAAAACAAAATATTATAAATAACCTAATTGTTGGATTTGAATGATTTTCTGATTGATCAATTCTCAATTTCTCCGTGCAAAGAGGGGGTAAGAATACTAACCCCTGCGGCGGGGGTCGGCCTGTCGTAAAAGGCGACAAAACAACCCTAGCTACGTGGTAGGGTCGCAAGCCAGTCTGCATGGCAATATGTATTTATTTACTAAAAAAAAACTATGTGGTGTATCAGTGATGTAGTACCCATAACACAGCTCTTCTTCAGTTTCATTGCTTCGAAGATTCTGAACGCGTCATAAGTCGCGCGTGCTACGGCCGAATTTTGACGCCTCACTGGTGGCATTTTCTTATCGATAATAATAAATATCACTATGATAAAACTCTAAATACACGAAACACTTCGAAGAATTGATGTATCAGTGTGAACTTTGAAGACAACTATCATTTGTCACAGTTTGAAGTCAACTATCACTTGATCTGCTATCTTAATTGCGACTATGTTCTAAAATAACATTAAAATAATTAATATAAACAACTTTTTTACAATTTTCATTTTATATAAACCTTGTCCTAACAATAACGAATACACAAAACAACGAACATTCAATTTGGTGCAGTCATTCGAAAGTGATGAGCGTACATACATTTCGACGATCCATTTTTATTTATATAGATTGTAAATACGGGATAGCCAAGCGATATCACACTCAACAGATTTAGAGGGTAGGGGTTCAAATCTCGTGATGGCATATATAGCTTAAGCGGTTTTTCTCTACTAATGTACATTTACTTGCCACGTACTGACAATTAAGGAAAACATCGAAAGGTATTTAAGTATAACATAATATTTAAAAAAATGAATTATAAGGAGTTTTTGAAAAATTTCTAGAACAAAACTTCACTGTTAACAAATCCAGTAAAGATTAACAACTTGAAGGTAATATTGATTAGTATATAGAAAATTTTGTGGCCTGGGTGGCTAGATCCAAAACGGACCTCACAATAGTAAATAACCACATACTTGTATAGGAATCAAAATTTATTCAGATACATATTATGTGATATCAAAAGAGACAATAGTAACATTTATTTACGTTTTAGGTATCTAATTCAGTAAACTACGGTGATGTAATAAAACAACTCCTTAGATTGCCAATAATTATAAATGAACGTACAAACAACTAGAGCCCAAAAATATTGATGGAACTCGGCAAATTCAATAATTAATTTCGAATTAAATTCCAATGCATCCCGTGTCAATATAATTGCATTCTTCAAATCGATTGTTCTCATAAAATGCAATACAAATACAACTGAGAATATCTCGTTGTCTCTTGCAGAAATGCTTTGAGCTCATAATTATGCATTCAAATAGAAATTTAACTCAAGCCATTCTGCAGTCCATTTCAGGAATGCAAAATATTTCAATTGTATTTTAAATAGAATTTTGCACTTCAGTATTTCAATTTGTGTTTACACGACAGGTATTTCGAAATTAAGTGATAAAAATTTAATGAACTTTAGCGATAAAAAAATTTCAGGGTCATCATTCTTCTTCCTCCTGCCCTTATCCCACATTACCTATATATGGCGTCGGCACAACATGTTATGTCCTTCCACTCTCCTTTAGCCGGTATCCCAACATTTACACCCTTTTTTTCCTTATCATCTTTTACGCAATCCATCCATCTTTTTTGGTCTACCTCTACTCCTGTATCCATCCACTCTCACTTCTATGATTTTCTTTGTTATATAGTATTCTGCCCAGCACATTACATGGCCAAAACACGTTAGTCTATTACTTTCAAGTGTTTCAATAACTGACGCTACTTTCACACTTCCTCTAATATACTCATTTCTAATTTTATCCATTTTCGTAGCTCCACACAACGATCTCAGCATTCTCATCTCCACACCATGTAACACCCTTTCGTCCCTCCCCTTTGTGGCGCATACAATACGACAGACCTTATTACGCTTCGATCAACAATTATTACGGATTTATAAATTTTACCTTTGAGTGTAAGTGGTGCTTTTAGGCCACATATTGTTCCTAAGACCTGTCGCCATTTCATCCATCCATGCATTCACTCTATTTTTCACATCTCGGCCTATTTTACCGTCATTCTGCATTAATGATCTGAGGTACCGAAAGTTAGAGCAAGTTGGCAGCGCCACGTCTCCTAAGGTAATCGTGGTGAAATCGGATATTCCACCAAAATTCAAAATAGATGTTCAGTTTTGATTCTAGCACTCTCTATTCTCTCCTGCCATTTAGCCAATCTGCTCTGGATCTCGTAAGCATTTTCTCCAACCAGCATAATGTCATCGGCAAACAACATACATCATGGTGCCTCCTGTATTCCTAATGTTACTGCATCTACCACCGGGAGAAACCGATAAGGGTTAAGAGCCGATCGTTGGTGTAAACCTACTAAAGCCCTGAACTTATCTGTGACGCCAGTAAGGGACCGGACATGTGCGCTTTTCTTACCGTACATAACACCAATAAGGTAGAAGTACTTCACAGGCACTCCTTTCGCTTTCATGGCCCACCACAAAACCTTTCTAGGAACCAGATAAATGCCTTTTCTAACCTCAGCCATACTCACCTCTTTCACAGCGCCCATATCAACGGGTGCGTTCTCTAACATACCATTCCACAGACATTCTCTTCATTCATCAGTTCACAGAAATATTTTTTCCCTGGCCTTGGAGACAGTAACAATTCAGCTCTTTTTGCTCTCTCTCTACATTCCATATATTATTACCTCTTGCTTTCCTTTATCATAACATCCTCTTCTTCTGGACTCCTCCATTATTTAAAAGCATCTTTGTTTTCTTTTAGAATCGCTTGCATTTCTTCATTCCACCACCAGGATAATAATCTTGGAGAAATATCTCAATTTTACATTTCCCTTTCGTTTCTCCAACTTACAACACTTGGATGACAAATTTTAAGAATTAATTGTGACATTATAACAATTCTAACAAAGACATTATCCTTATAATTTATTATTTAGACTTAAAATACATTCTGTTTGATATATTTTGACATTAAATTCATCTATAACTTGATGTTTTAATTATTTACAGTTAATGATTTTTATGTTTTAATTCATGAAATAATATTGTACACCCTAAGGGGTAAACTGTTGAAACAATTTAATGTAAACCATCTCTAGACGAAGCGAAACAAGTATGTAAGGATCGTAACAAGTGGAAAGAAGTGGTATCTGCCTACCCCTACAGGAAACAGGCGTGATTATAAAAAAAACAAAAAAAAGATAATGACCCGGGTTCCAGTTCCCCTACGCGGATGGCAGCATGTTAGCAGTGCCCTTGGCGCCACATACATGTAAAATGAAAGGATGGTTTTTATTAAAAATAAAATTTGAAAGCGTGTTTTTTAAACTATAATTTATTTTTAACTTTTTAGTTTGATTAACTATAAAATATAATTTATTTGTTGTCAATTCCTAATCGGTGAATGTTTTTAACTTAACGCCATCTTCCGGCCGTTATTTTTAAAACTAACATCAGATGGTGTTTCGGCTGATGGAAAAGAAAGTGTTAATCCTGATGATCCTGATAAGGACGTCCCATAGAACAAAATTATTAAATTTGTGTATTGTCATCAGGTCTTGACAAGTGTGCAAAATTTTAAATTTTTTGATCGTTCAAATTGGGGAAAAATCGAGTCCGAAAATTACGTTACATAGATACATGGACACAGGTTAACTTAATATAAAGCGTGTAAAAATCCTCAAGGCTCAATAAACATACTACTCTAAAATGTGCTCGACTCTTTTATTGTGTGTACAAAGAACGTGCCATATCTTGTTATAAAATATCTATTTTTTACACTTTACAACCAATATGACAAGGATGACCTGCACCATTGTGCGTTGATATCTTCTTTCTCGAGGCCTTTAGAATTGGGTCTGTCGTCTAGATGTAATCAGTTTATTGCCTTCTAAAAATCCTTCTTGCCTTGCCTTCTTAAAAGTCATTCTTACTTCTTTCACCTTTAGGACCACCTGATTACAAATAATTTACAGACTGTAAAATTTACTAAAAAACCTTAAAATTTTAGTAATTTTGTTAACCGTGGAATGACATAAAATGCAACTCATCTCCTTTACTTCACATTATATATGCATGAAAAACTTCAATAATCTACACATTCGCTTAGCAAGAGGAATAAATTTTATTTAAACGAGATTTTAAAGGATTGGGTTCTCAACTTGCTGAATATTACATGTTGTAATATTCAGTTCAGTTGGTGGGCGTTTATTAAACGACGCATATTCAAACCATATTTACGATTTCATAAACATTTATATGTTGCATTAAAAGAATTCGGAGTTTTTAAGAAAAATAACATAACTCTGGAGAATAAATAAGTACTTCAAATATATTTTAGCTTTCTTAAATAATGTTAGGTTAGAAAATAAGTTAGAGAAGGATGCAGCTTACCACTGCCAGAGAAAGAAGATGCTGGGGCTTATCAACCCCTATGAGCTGAAGAGGTCGGTGAAAGCGGGCCGGTGACCGCTGGGGCTGCGACTTCGACACTTAAGGCGCATGAAGGAACACCGGGATGGTTTTAGTGGGTATACAAATGACGTACGTCCCCCAGCCTATAGAAGGTGACATACTGGCGCATTGCACGAAAAGCACTACCCCGACGTCTGTTCCCAAATGGCAGGGTGTGCTTCACGCATTTCCACCTCCTAAAAAAAAGTTCGTAGCATTTTATGAAAAACTTTTAATAAACAAAAATTAATAGTTATAACAATACTGTTATAACTAGTCGTAGTCTTATTTATGACTATCTAAAAAAAATATATTTAAAATTATTTTATAACAGGCGTGTGTGCGTTTAAAAACCGCTCGTCTACAATACAATACAACAAGGTCTTTCACCGTCTGCGTTACCTTAAAAAAACACATAAATAACATCAATTCTTTATATAATTTTTTGGATATACTCGTATAGTGTGCTGCTAAAACTTTCTTTTTAAGCTCTTCAATGTCAGGTTTTAATGTGTTTTATGGAAGAAAAATATTGTTGAAGAATAATGTATTTAATTTTTATTTTCAGTCCTATCGCTGCCTTTGGAAGAATTTCTAAACTAACATCATTAAGATATTTTGTTTATTCATCTATATATTCCGGCTAACCTTCATAACTGTAAGTACAAATGTTTAGCTGTATTATTTTGATTGCATTAAGAGAAATGTAGAATTGACTGTTATCTTTATTGTTATTTAGAAATAATTAGAAATGCATTATTGCAAAAAGTTGGCTTGATAAAAATCAAATAACACTGAATATCTCAAAAACGACTTATGTTATTTTTGCTAATACTGCGAAATCTTTACCAATTAGTCGGAACTTCCAATTACAACTACATGTTTGCAAATGAAAAGTCCTCATTAATTATAATTGCTTGTTTATTAATAAAACAAATTGAAGTAAATACTTGGGGTACTATTAGACGATAAACTTACATGGTGTCCACATATTAATAAATTAACAGAACGAACGAGGAAATTGGTATACATATTTAGAAAGCTTAAAAATATTTCAGATTATAAATTGTTAAGAACTGTGTACTTCGCTCTGGCTCAATCTATATTATCATACTAGCTGACCCGACGAACGTTGTTTTGCCATATAAATAAAAAAAAATACTATAATAAAAATAGCTTATGTCCTTTGCAAGATTCACTCTATCTCTGTATCGAAATTCATCAAAATTGGTTCAGCGGTTTAGACGTGAAAACGTAACAGACATACAGAGTTATATATTAATACAAATACATAATACACATAAAAGATAGATACATGCTGTCCCGGGCTTTTTTGTAGGACTATTTAAGATATACATTTCCATTATACATTAAATACTTTTAACTCTAACGATTTTTGCAGCGCACGCCAGAATCAAGATGGCAGAATTTTTTCCTACTTATTTGACACTTATCGTTATATTTTGGACAATTCACACAACATCTTTATAAATTATAACCTATGTGTTATTCTGATGTATAAGCTATATTATTGTACAGTTTCATTAAAATCCATTCAGTAGTTTTTGCGTGAAAGAGTAACAAACCTACTTTCTTAGAAACTTTCGCGTTTATTATATTAGTAGGATTACGAAAACTTATTAATTCTGTATTACGCGTAAGAAATATAAATAGCGTGTCGTATACATACGATCATTTTTTAGACGCTGATCTCTAGATACCAAATTTTCTTGAATCCTATCGGCGCACTTTATATACCCGCGCTAGCGTGTAGAACCTACAATTTCCAGCCTAAGCTATTCAGCCTATTTTATATGATTGTTGATATAAATCTGAGGTCACCTTAAATTGGAAAATAAAATTTTCGAAACTTAGATATATGCTATGGTTTATTTTGGATTATAAACCCTAAAATATAAACGAAATAGGCAAAAAGTCAGTATTATCGAATGCAACTGTTACGCCATGCGCCTCCGGAATACGTACCTTCGAACCTACAAAGTCCACCCTAAGCTAAACCCTATTTCATATGATTGATGACATAAATATGAGGTTAACTTTAATTGGAAATTCAACCTACAATGTCCAGCCTAAGCTTAACCCTATTTCATATGGATGATGATATAAATTTGAGGTCAACTTAAATTGGAAGGTAAAATTTCCGAAACTTATCATTTTTAACAAAAACTATTGTCTTTTTTCTAAAATAAAAATCGCCTAAGTTACTCCTTGTTACATCAGCTATCTGCCAGTGAAAGTCCCGTCAAAATCGGTGCAGCCATTTTAGAGATTACCCGGAACAAACAGACAAAAATTGTAAAAAATGTTGTTTTAAACGGTTATTTTAATATTACTAACAGACCCTCCAATTTTATTTATATAGATTGGTGGCGCACGGAAAAGTCATTTTGTTCAATTAGAAAGAGCTCAACTATCCTATTAAAAACAATGGCATCTAAACCATATAGATATCCCACGATTGATTTATACCAAGAAAGCGGTGTAATAACAGTTAGATAATTGTATATAAATATTGATATAGTTTATAGTAAATCAAATATTCGGAAAAAACATAAAAATTTCCAATTCATAAATATAAAACTTACTATATCCATAAATTTCAAATTCAATAGGCCCTATTTTATTTAATAAATTCAACAAAACACAAAACAAATTAAACATATATATATATATATATATATATATATATATATATATATATATATATATATATATATATATATATATATATATATATATATATATATATATATACTATACGTCCACAGTCTTTGTTTTTGGGTTAATAAGTTAAGGAACTACTCTAAGTATGCGTTCTATTATGAAGTAATAACTATTCTATATGAAGTAATAAAAACATTTAGAAATACGAATTTTATTTAAAATGTCAACATCATCTAAAAGGAAGATCCTAACACCTAAAACACAGGCTTAGCCTAGTTTAGATGTTACTAGTCATACATTTATTTTAGTGTAGTCAATAAATTAGTTTAAATAAAATTATTACTTAGATATAAGATTTTTTGGTAACTAATTTTTTATATATAAAAAAAAATATTTATATAATATTAATAATATTAATGAAACAGCTCTGTGAAGTACTTATACACAAACATCATATGTAATTGAGTGTAAAGGTATGCGTGTGTGTGTGTGTGAGTGTGGTTTAGGTACAATATAGAGAAACAGTAGTCTCCGAAATATTGTTGACGAGATTGGTTAAACTTTCATTAGGGTTAACTATGTTATATTTCCTTTGAAAACCTCTTTACAGTTCTAAATAGTAAAATGTGCATAGTACACACTATGTATACAAATATGTACAGATGAATCCGACAGCATAACTAGTTTGTAAAACATAAAAGAAAAATTACTTTTATCTTCAGATTGGGATCGCAGAAGAACAAATGACAGTGTCAACATTTGGAATCTTGTTCATTTTGTTTCGTGCAGCGTTTATTTTTCATTGCATCTCTCCCGCCCAGGGAGATAGGGGAGGTAAAAAGGGCTCCCTTAAAACCGCGATTTCGTACTATAGATATTTACTGTATGTACATACATACATGCTGTTAATGGATGTAAAGAGTGTATTTACATACATTATTATTTACATTTTGGCTCCTTTTCAGCAGAATTTTTAATCAATTGAAAATACATAAATCGTCATTAAAATGTTCTGTTGATTTTGTTCTATCTCGAAATTTTTTTAAATATATGTTTTGGGTTGCAATATTTATGAGATCCTAGCAAAAACTCCATACTATTTCTATTTGCCCGTAGACTTAATTATATGGTATGTCCTCAATAGAGGACGGTGAATGATGACGACTAATAAGTCGTCATCATTCACACATTCACACTTTTTTCTAGTATTTTCCTTGTCAGGTGACATTCTTCTTTTATCATTTGAAGAGAACTAGAGCTATGAGAATTAGAGCAACAAATACTAACTGGTAGTTTTGTATAATTTTATGGAAAAATACATTTTTTTTTTGTTTAATTTTTGCATCTTTCGATATCTTTAAAAATAGCATACTAAAATTGTAAATGAATATTTAAAATAATTTTGAGTTACATCCTTATATAGTGTAGCCGCTCAGGTATTAGAAAGTTACCTTTGCTACGAAGCCAACCAGAGTTATTGTTAGGGCCCTGTGACCATCGCAACCCATTATAATATTTTTACGAAGAATAGCTTCAACAGTCCAGCAGATGCAATATGAAGAAGTTGAGGGTGAGTTATATGGACCTGGAATAGCAGATTAGAAAGAAATAAGAGACATATTTTTATCTCGATTTGTATTTAAATCAATAACGCCTGGACGCCATTTTTGTAGCCCAACTGAGAAAAATGGTTGTCGTGTTGACGACACACCGAGGCAATGATAAGCGAAATAAATGAGATATCTCTGCAATATCGACGCTGGTTCACGTCGGGGTCAGCGTGCTTCTTTTATTCAACATCGCATTTACATTACGGTGAAAATTCGTTTATTTTTCGTGATAATTTCTAATATTCTGTACACTCGCTCAACACTAGCATTTCTTGTTTCCGAGCTTAAAGTTAGACGGCAGTAGTCCTCCTTAAAGTTGAAAATTTCCTACCGTCTTGTTTTTAATTGTATTTATGATAATAAAACTTTCGACCTAATGAATAATTATATTTAAACAAAAACATAAATAAATATGCTGCGAAAATAACACAGTGCC
The DNA here is from genome assembly GCA_963693495.1 of Malacosoma neustria. NCBI lineage: Eukaryota > Metazoa > Arthropoda > Insecta > Lepidoptera > Lasiocampidae > Malacosoma > Malacosoma neustria. Next base: position 3,982,385 of record OY856379.1, on the reverse strand, counting down.
GTCTAGTCCCAAAGTAAACAGAGCATATGTGTTATGGGTACTAAACAACTGATATAAGATTAATAATTACTTTATTATACATATTTATGTATAGTATAGTGGGTATTTACCCACTCGAAACGGGAATGGAACTCGTGACCATAGTAAACATTCCGACAGTCAAAACTCGTTGTCCGTCTTGTTCCTACGACAAAACATCTGTTTTTTTTATTTAATGAAATGAATGTACAACATATCAAAAATATTGTGTCAAAATTGCAAGTAAATCGGGGCAAAACTCACAGTTAGAGCACAATAAGCGTTTGCCGCTCCGACGTTACTGCCTGCTGTGTTCGAGCGCTCGACGTATAGCCGCGCGGCAAGTATACACATCGGCGCAGGCAGATATTTCTGTCCATTAGTCTGATACCTATATCGTTTTCATCGTGATTTAAAAAAAAGAATGTAAAGAAGAATGTAGTAGAAACTGTAACGAAGACTGGATAAAAGGTACAAAAAGAACTCTATCTGGTAAAGACAAGTTGACAGCTAAATTAATTGACAAGTTAACAATGTACTACGGAAGAGCTTCATTACAATTATAATTCTGTGAGATTTATGAAAAAAGCAATCTGGGCTATACTCACACTGAGTCAATGCCAGGTCTGCGACGACTTGTATTCTTTGGTCTGTTTTCGCGTACGCTCATACGCTCGATTCATACATGTCTCTTCCATAAACTGCGCCCATGAGTGAGTACATACTACCATTACGCCTCGACCGACGAACATCTACAGCACGAAAAATGCCCGAGCAACGCTGATACAGTTAAAATATTTTAAACACGTACTCTACACAGCCTAATGATGTTTTTAAAGCCATAAAGCCGATCTACGAAGATTTGAGCAAAGGTGCTCTTCTGGAGCGTTGTCTTGATAAATTCACACAAAAGAGCAATGAGCACATCAACCAGCTCACCTGTAAAATCGCTCCGAAAACCAAAAGTGACTCGACAAATATTGTTGAAATTGCAGCTTACGTGGCCGCCAGTACCTTGTTTTTATGGAGGATATAGGCATCAGTACGGGGCCGAGTTCTCACTCAGGGACGCAGTATGTGAATGAGATACGCATAAGCCGAGCGGACGAGCATGCGCGAAAACAGACCAAATAAAACAGAATTCGTCGCTGACTTGAGCAAAAATATGTTTTGGACAACCTGGATGAAACTTTTGTGCTTAATAGACCTAGCATTGATGACTCATTGCGAGTATAGTCCAAAATTGCTAGCTAATTAATGTTTTATTCATGATTTTTAGCTATCAAAAACTTTAAATTGATTTTCTGGAATACAACGTTTTTGAAATCGGTGCCCCTCAGAACTCAAAATTTACTCGACCGATCCTCCGAGGCATTACCGTATATTTACTGCCAGTGGCTCAATTGTCAATCAATTTTCAACGATCTTTTTTTATATATACTTCAAATGTCACTATATCATTTACCAATTATCAAAATAAATTTCCATTAACCTAAAAAAATCTAAAAAAACTCTTAGTTTTGGCCGAATTAACCATCTCCCCCTCCCCCATCCCTAAAAACCCCATGTTTGTCACCCATAGTCTTTCTGGACTGGTCGGAGGATCGATTTTTGGTCATTGTTCTGTGACAACACTTTCAAGGGCTAAACCAACCTCACCTACGAGTACGCTACAGATGATCTAACGAGAGGTTTTCCATGGAGGAGGAGTATCTTGGGTTATAAATAAGTCACGTCATCATCGTCATGTTATGCAAATCCCAGAAGGTGCACTGACAACAGTCCGTAACATCACGTAACAATAACACATTTATCATGCATCTTTGCGTGGAAACCTTCTGGCAGTTCTTTTCTTGGCGTAAAAGGCACAAAATAAAAGCTGAAATAAATACACCTGAATATTGTTTCCTCTGCCATCTGTTTATTTTATTACTGTGACAGCTATAAAACAGTTCACGTATTAAATAAATTATTGTTGAACTTGCTTATGTACCGTGTAATGAAAAGGTATATTCGCCAACATACGTGCATAATATGTTATTTTAATGCGTTAATGTTTTATTTCATGTAATTAAACGAACTTTATACACTTAAGTTTATATATTATATGTTTATAATATTTTTACGACGCACAATAATTTATTATACGTACGTTATTTCCCCATGGCCACAAAACAGTCACATAATTTCGATTGGGGTTAAATAGTCCTTTTATTTCATTATTCAAATAAATATAAAGAGTTTCCTATAATATAGATAGATAAATTATTCTCTTTGTTGTATACTCAATTTATATACAAACAAAAAATTCTATTAATTAAATACAACTAATACGCAATAGGCGGCCTTAAAGCTTCAAGCGACAGGCAACATTTCTTTGACTTTGACACACCCGTCCAAATTTTTTTTACGCACTAAACATCATTTAAGGAACCCATTTTGGCAAAAAAAGTTGTATGTCAAATTTTCACCATAAAATATTTCATATATGATCATTAATTCAATCGTACAGAATAATCATATGGTGCAAACAACGTACGTAACCTGTTATTACCTGTCTCTGTCACACCCGCGTAAATGAGTAGTGCGTATTCACTCGCCCGGTTCAATGCCGCCGTCCTCGGCTTTTTACTAGGTCAGATGTAGAGGTCATTGACACTCTAGCGCCGTATTATGTAAATTGCGAGTTCTTTGAATGACTTTGTGATGATGATTACTCAACATTTTTGTACTATGTGATACAAAACTAAAATACATGTTTCTCATAACTTTTACTAAAGATTTGTGTGAATTTGTACGGGTCTGTCAAAGTCACCCTGTATATGTAATTAAAAAATTAAACCTTAACAAGAACTTCGCACAACAAATTCGCACTGATCTTAATTCCACCCCTTCCCGCGCGTTTAGAGGCTCATGGGATACTACCCTCGTTCCACGCTCGCTTTTAACATTCGAGGTGAACTAAGAGTGAGGGTAGATAACAAAATGAAAAGATGAGATCTCAACTTCCCCTTATTCAAGGATCAAATACCACCACTAACTTCTACATTATTATTTAATCTTTCGTTATAACCATTAATCGGCCACCAAAATATATAAGTTATTCATTTCTCTTTAGTATATCAAATAATAAAAATAAAAAAGAAACGGTCTTAACGGAGGCGTGTTTTGTTTCCGCCCTCTGAATTATTTATCACTGTAATTCCTATTCTGATATCAGTTTTGCTTTGTCGCGTAATATTTCTTTAGTTTTTTTTTTTTTTGTGGAAATATCGTGGGATTAGGCGAAGGTTTTGACGAAAAATTAGTTTTTAATATTTATAACATATACTAGATTTGGTGGTTTATTGGTCGCACAGTGATATTACTATCGGATACAAATCTAGAGCTCCTGGGTTCAAATCATACGCTTAAACACATCGCTTAGGCAGTTTTCAGTGCGTATATTATAGCATAATTGCCATGTACCTACGGTGACGAAAAACAATGTGAGGAAACCTGCTTACCGAGATACTATCACCGAGAATAGTTGTAGGACGATATAGGCTGCTATTATACGTTATTATATACATATACAGTTAAAACTGACTTCTTTGCGTGGCCCACTAGATTAATGCGACTAAACGACGTAGTCCATAGTAAAAAACTAACACACTGCTTAATGTCACTGGAACAGTTTAAAAATAAAAGTGTATCCATAGAGATGTTCATGATCATCATCTAAGCGTCGTATCCCGGTTGCAACCTAAACTTCCATTTCGGTGCTCGGGGTCCACTTTCCGACTTTTTCTACTCCACTTCGCACGGTCTTCAGCATCCCTGGTAGTGAGCCCATTGGCACGCATATCACCCTTTACGACGTCAAGCCAGCACTTTTTCGGTCTACTCCTCCTGCCGGGCCTGGTGTAGGCGGCATGGCCAGATATCTGTTTCCCACGTAAGCATCCGGTTGCCGTAAAACGTGGCCGTACCAACGAAGCAACGAAGCTCTTGCGATTTATCTGCAATGTCACGGACATGAAGACTGCCGCGATGCAGGAGTTCCTAACGTGGTCCTTCCACGTCACTCCACATATCCACCGCAGCATATTCATTTCCGTGACACGCATGTAGGCGATCTCGGCATTTATTTGTTGTTATATATTGTAATTTAATAATTATATTAATCATATTAATATTTATATCATAATATTTATTTATTTAGTAATATTATAGAATTCTATGTAAACTATAATGCGAAAATCTATCTACATACATATACGATATAATAACGTCGTTAGAAACAAATGTTTAAACTGTGCTACGGCCGTCCCAGCGCACGAACCAAAACCGGTTTTAAATACGCGATCATATGAGACGTTTTTATTGGCCGATAGCAGACCATTGGCAAACACCAAGCGTATCGCTCGCCACCTTTGCATAAAACAAAAATTATTTTTCTGTGTTCATAACCTTCTGTTATTACTATAATAATAGTTACAATATTAAAGTGTTTTTTGTACGTATGGTTTTTAACTCGAACGTGTTAATTATACTGGTTATATGCAACACAGCGTCGTTATCTACCGACAATCTGACGACGAGATAACCACACGCAGTTCTTGCTTGTGTCGCTCTAATACTGGCCTCGCTTCACAGCCGTATAAAAGAACAGGCCTAATGATGCACGGTCAATGAGGCACGGTCTTAAAGACGTATCCCTTCAACTTTAATTTCCATTCATAAAGATGTTATCTTATTTTACAGTCTTATTTAAGAAAACACTGTGAGTAAAAACATTAAACATATATACTTGTAACAACAAAACTAATTTAAAATTGTTAACGTTAAGTGTTATATTTTGGTATGTATAGCACTTTATAGTTCTTAAACATCAATCCAATTCCGCCAGCGAAAACTGAATCTTATTACAAGCAACAATAATTTAACAGCCTAAAGTTATTCCACACATAAAATTCCTCATATTCTTCCAGAGTGTCCCTTAATAGAAAGTTCTAGAACAATAAACTTTTATAATCATAGATAATTAAATAAAATATCCCTGGGGTATCAAATCTGCGTCGGTGGTCGTAACAAAGCAATTTCTTAACATTCGATGACGCTCCGGGACCCGATCGATATAGCTTAAAGTTGGCGTCACACTGAGAATAGATTGCTCACTTTACTTGATATTGCTGAAAGTCGATTTTAATGTAAAGATCCAGTTATGCGTGAATCGATATCTTAATTCGATTCCTCTTTGATTTTTGCTAATTTGATCCTTATGCTAATGACATTTGTGAAATCTAATGTATAGCAAGATTATCTTCATTATATTTATAATAGAAAGTCATCATTATCTTAGCATTAAATCCCGGTTGCAACTAGAAACTTCTACTTCGGTGCGGACTCCGAGTCCGCTTTCCGACTTTTTCTTCTCCACTTCGCATGGTCTTCGGCATCCCTGGTAGTGGGTCCGTTGGCACGCATATCACCCTTTACGACGTCAAACCAGCACTTATGGTATAGTAGAGAATTATATAATAGAAAGTATCAAGGATAAAAAAAATATAATTAACGTTATTTGTTAAAGTTAATAAAGGTTTTATATAAATAAACACAGGCTTAAATATATTTAATTTAAGTATGTATTTGAATCTTTGATTAAAAAGTGGATGAAATATCTCTTCAGGCTTTTGTAAACTACCCTCATTCATGTGAGGCGATTCTAAAGTGAGCTTGAAAGGGACAATAGTGTCGATGTTCAAGCTCTAAAACGAAATTTTTCATCGAGCGCAATCAGCTTGAGATAATTGTATCATCTTTTATTAGCGGCCGTGCTAAGAAACTACATATATCAATTATTTACAAATCCTGTGAAGTTTAAGTGATGCAGTGTAATGTTCCTTTTTAAGCGGAAACCTGAACCAAACCGGAAAGAGATAAAATCCAGATCAGTGTGAATTTCTGTACCTACCATAATGTGTCGCATTAATTTTATTTCTCTCATACAGTCCACCATGCGCTCCCTTTTTTGTCTACATCAATGACCTTTCAGTGACCGTAAAGTCGTTAACCCTACATCCCACAGAGGCTCCTGTAAGATGATATTGATAGTGATCTGAAAAAGCGGCAAAGTACCATATTGTTCTTAAGTCAGTATGCTAAATAAGAGGTTATTTCTATCGTAGAACTGATTATCTAAGTGTTAAAAAAATTCTTGCAGTAAGGAGACAATGCAACAACCTCGAAAAATTATTGATGAAAGAAAGATAATTTTTGTTGCCAGCGAGAAGAAGCTTAAGTTTAACAGTGAACATATATAGCTGATAATGATGAAAGTGAAATACTTCTAGTGAAATTCTTCTTCGTTTAATTGTAATTAGTGTCTATAATGTAAAGCAATTGTTACAATCTCACCTGTGCTACTTATCCTTACTAAACGCGAAATTTTGTACGTATTTGTTACTCTTTCACGCAAAAACTATTGAATGGATTTTAATGAAACTTTTTTTTTGCTGTGTGACAGCAGACAGTCTGACGGTCCGCTTAGAATTAAGCAGTTACCGTCGCCTATGGGTGTTTTGTACCTATCTCCTCCGGTGAAGCTCAAGCTTCCCACTTGGGGCCTTTATTATTTTTAATTTTCATCAAAGATGTTGTGAGATGCTTTATTAATTCTAATTCTTATATTTATGCACATGACACTAAAATATTTATGAAATTTAATAGTATTTCAGATTGCGCGCTTTTGAAAAATGATATAAACAATCTTATTACTTACTATAAATGACATGGATAATTACTATATCTAATTTATTGAAATAAAAAATTATAAACATAAAACAGTACAATTAACTTATTAATAAATACATTTAGATTAAATGTATACAAATATATATGTATATTTAATTTTTTTGTATAGATTTATTCTTACTATAAATTAAATTTTATTACTCTTAATGCTAAAAAGTGTAATGCTATCTCATTTTTCCGAAATCATTTTCCTATTACATATGCACTAAATGAATAAATATAATTTTGCCTAAGAATTATAATGATTGTATACTATTATTATTCTCCAGGAAACAGTAACTGTAGTGTTTTATAAACTTTCTCTGTATTTTTTCAATTTTATCTATCATCAATTTTTTATTGTATTTATGGTTCACTGGCTATATTTATACATCGTTATATTTTGGACATTTCACACAACATCTTTATAAATTATAGCCTATGTGTTATTCTGATGAATAAGCTACATTATTGTAAAGTGTTTTTATCCGTGCAGGGGCGGAGAAAGAATACTAACCTCTGCGGCCGGGGTCGGCCTGTCGAAAAAGGGGACAAAATAACTCACCCTAGCTACGTAGGGCCCCAAGCCCGTCTGGATTGCGACCTGCGTCTTAAGTATGCCGCCATAATAACCTTGTGTTGTGTTCCGGCATTAGTGACCCAAGTTCCTGTACCCTTATGGGACAACAGCGTGTTCGCGATGCCACTGGTGTTGCACACCCATAGGCGGCGGTAGCTGCTAAATTCTCAGCGGGCCGTCAGCCTGTCTGCTGTCCTACAGCAATAAAATAAAAGTGTATTATTATTAAAATCTTCCAATTTTTATGATATTTGTTTCTTTCTTTTATTATTTTTATAAGGGGTTTCGAGAACCAAATTGGGTAACGATTCTTGTAATTAAGAGTTTTCTTAGGAACAAATTTAGCAATTATGCTCTGAACAATTTTGTAAAATATACTCGTGGCCTCATCTATATCATCAACATTATCCAGTATGGATATCCAGTCAATATTCATAAGTGTTTTATTGATCATTTCATGATTAGCAAGTTGAAAAATTGCACAGTACAAGGAGTAAAGCCTTAAATTTTAAGTTACAAAATGTTATCTCTAAGCCAGGGTGATGAAAGTGTTCAGGAAGCAAAGGTTGTATATATTACTACACACATAATAAGCTATTACTCATAATCAAATCAAGAAATCTCCCATCTGATTAAAAGTACTATTATATTGATCAAAACCAGAGAATGCTAGGAAGTTAATAAGCTCTGACTCAAGGGTATCACTCCCTTAGTTAGTTAGACTTGGAACCCGTCCGCCACAATTCCAATCACTATTAGCAATATTAAAATCGCCAGTGAGAACGAATAAATCATTCTGGTTAGTTATAGACATTTGAGATACAAAGTTAAAGAATTGATTCAACATAGTCAAGTGATGGGGCCCGTGAGGAAAATAATAGTAATATACTCTAAGCATTATGACACATTCCAAGTTAACAATATTCCGAGTTAATGATTAATTCTATAGCTTCAGCAAAAGGTTCAATAAAAACCACATTACGAGAAGCAAATATTGGCAGTTCTTTATGGACTGATGATTTGTTGATGATTTATGGACTGGCTCTAGATGTTGGAAGTCTGGATGGCCCGAATAAATCAACCAAATTAGTTTCTCTGTAAATAAGAGTCATATATTACAATTCATATTAACACTTACAATGCACATTCATATAAGAATTACACGTTACCTGTAAATAAGAGAAATGACAATTAAAGTTAATTATTCGTCTCTCTTTCACAACTCTTGCTTTTATATTCATTTTAACACAGTAATTAAATCTTTGTAACGTAAATTATTTTTATGTAAGTAAATGTCATGTGTCATACTTCTATGACATGATATATATATATATACCTAGTCAGGTCATAAGTATTGTCACACAGTAAAAACTTTTCTTTTAGAATGCTGGCCACAAAAAAGTTTATTGAATTCGAATTTCGAATTGTTCAGTAAAATAAAAATGTATACTTTTAGAATTTTACTCATTTTTAAATATGGAGTGGACGCTTAAAGAAGACCGTGTTGCAGTTATTGCGTTGCATCGTTGCGGTTACGCGCCAATTCAAATTTTTAACATACTGAAAAATTTGAATATAACCAAAAGATTCGTTTATCGTACCATCAAACGATACAATGAAGACTCTAGTGTAGATGACAGGTCAAGAAGTGGTCGCCCTCGGTCTGTTAGGACTCCAGCAGTGATAAAAGCTGTGAAGGCACGAATTCAAAGAAATCCCAAACGTAAGCAGAAACTGTTGGCCCTTCAGATGGGGTTAAGCAGAACCACGGTGAAAAGGGTGTTAAATGAAGACTTAGGGCTTCGGGCATATCGAAGAAAAACAGGACATCGTTTGAATGCTCGTCTAATGGACCTGAGACTGAAGAGATGCCGCGCTTTGTTTAAGCGGTACGCGGGAAAAAAATATCGGGAAATTCTTTTTTCGGATGAAAAAATGTTTACCGTAGAAGAGAGCTACAACAAACAAAATGATAAGGTGTACGCACACAGTAGTGAAGAAGCGAGCAAGCGTATTCCGCGTGTCCAACGAGGTCCTTTTCCATCCTCGCTCATGGTATGGTTGGGAGTTTCTTATTGGGGCTTAACAGAGGTACATTTTTGTGAGAAAGGTGTAAAAACGAATGCTGTTGTGTATCAACATACAGTCCTGACGAACCTTGTGGAACCTGTTTCTCATACCATGTTCAATAACAGGCACTGGGTATTCCAACAAGATTCGGCGCCAGCTCATAGAGCGAAGAGCACACAAGACTGGCTGGCGGCGCGTGAAATCGACTTCATCCGGCACGAAGACTGGCCCTCCTCCAGTCCAGATTTGAATCCGTTAGATTACAAGATATGGCAACACTTGGAGGAAAAGGCGTGCTCAAAGCTTCATCCCAATTTGGAGTCACTCAAGACATCCTTGATTAAGGCAGCCGCCGATATTGACATGGACCTCGTTCGTGCTGCGATAGACGACTGGCCGCGCAGATTGAAGGCTTGTATTCAAAATCACGGAGGTCATTTTGAATGAACTTTAATGTCATAAGAATCTATGTTTTGTTAAGTTCATTTTGGTATATGAATGGTTACATAATGAATAAACTTGTTACAATTATTTTACATTAAACATGTGACAGAATTTATGACCTGACTAGGTATATATATATATATATATATATATATATATATATATATATATATATATATATATATATATATATATATATATATATATATATATATATATATATATATATATATATATATATATATATATATATATATATATAATATCCGGATGACCAAGCTTGGCTCGGTATTTTTATAAATTGTGTTTTTTGGAAATTAACAATTGATTTTCTTAGTCTAACCTCAAAGCAAACACTCATTGACTTCGTGTTACTTAACAACGCCATCTGCTGGAATAGCTTTAGTGTTGTTGTGTCGTTAAAGCAATTTAAAAAAAAATAGTATTATTATTCGCCGATAGATGTCAGGAAGAGTCATTTTTCAGTTTAAATTGGGACTACTCAAACGCCACCTTTTGACATTTTCTAAAAATGATTCCTAGCTAGATTTATTTATTGCCTAGATAGATTTATTGCCCCCGAAACCCCCCGTATACAAAATTCCATGAAAATTGTTGGAGCCGATTCCAATTATATACATACATTTATATATATATATATATATATATATATATATATATATATATATATATATATATATATATATATATATGTATGTATCTTCAGTATCAGTATATGTATCTTCAGACACTATGTATATTGGACTAGAATCATTTAATCTAGCCATTATAATGCAATTTTTGATCCAAACATACTTATATCTCTTTTCTTTAGAATTTTTTTTTTACTTTTTGAAGGATATACTTATTCTGCTTCGTCAGGTGTTCATTAAAATAAATAGAAAATCATTTGCCAATAAATCCAAGATCTATACATGTAAGCTTTTTTAGAGTTCTAAGCGAGGCCAAAAATTAATATTTCCTGTAGCGTGACAAAATTCGGAGAACAATAGCTTACGGTTTATTGTGACTCTCTTTTACCGAAGGGGCCGCAAGTGTAATGAAGACTATGTCTGTCGTCAATAGCTCAAAATTAGCTCTTTGTGTGGAGTTACAAAAATTTCAATATAAGAGCGCCTAACCCACTGATTTTTTGATAATTTTCACTTTCAATGGCCATTATTTTGCTCTTAAGCTCCTCGACATCAGAAAAAGCATAGTCATAATTCTTAAATTTACCTTCCTGCATGTCTACTTTTTTAGTTATTTCTTCATATTACTGACCCTTAAGGTCCATGGAACTTGTAATAGCAATAAGTTCTTGCTTAATTAAAGACATTTCCTCAGAGAATAATTGCTTCACAGTGGTTCTTATGTCCTCCTTTAGGTTTTTTTTAGCAAAGCTATTTAATTTCTTAAGCTTCCAAAAGATCCAATTTAGTGTTATCATTTTCCTCCAAAACAGCTGCACGCTTTACATGATTATAAGTATAATTCGTCTAATCGTCCCGTTATCAAACCTTTACGGGTCAGAAGTACCATGGACTGGTAGACGAAAGTGACTTGAATCTGCATGTTTTTGGTCAAATTGAACAGGCTTCTTTTTGATGATAGATGATATTATTTTAACGTTTAATTCCGGATACAACCCAAATTTCCACTTAGATGCTTGACTGCCAGCCACTGTAAAAATTTGGTATTCCATTTTTCCTTAACTTTGCACTATCAACAGTATCTTAAACTTCATTAAATAAATTATTTGACGTATATTTTGTACTGTTAAATATATGTATATGTATACTAACTGTGCCCGCGACTCCGTCCGTGTGGAATAATGATTTGAGCAGCATTTTTTGGATAAATCTTATAGTTTATTTTGGAATACAAACCTATAAACCCTAAAATATAAATAAATGAAATATGCAGACAGTCAGTGTTATCGAATGCAACTGTTACGCCATGCGCCTCCGGAATACGTACGTTCGAACCTACAAAGTCCAGCCTAAGCTAAACCCTATTTCATATGATTGATGATATAAATCTGTGGTCAACTTTTAGAAATAAAATCTACAATGTCCAGCCTAAGCTGAACCCTATTTCATATGATTGATTATATAAATCTGAGGTCAACTTAAATTGGAATTTCAATTTCCGAAACTTCATTTTTAACAAAGCCTATTTTTTTTCTAAAATAAAAATAGCCTAAGTTGTTACATCAGCTTAATCTAAGCTGATGTAACAACTAACAAAGCAGCCTAATCCTTGTTACACTCCAATTTTATTTATTTGTATAGGATTATAATATATAACTATTATATATTCGGATTATAATATATAACTATTATAATATATATTCGGTTCGAACTTCCTAAATATTTTAAAAACGAAGAGGCCTTATTATTATAAAAATTCTCGAATGCCAAGAGGTTATTATCATAAAAGGGAAGTAGGAGTGTAAGTGGAAAGTGAAGTCCTTATTTGAGTAAAACGACGCTTTAGCTTATAGAGTTATCTTAAACATGATGCCGGAAAGTATTTTACAAAGAGATTTTGGGAAAAATCTTAAGCACGGGGCAAAATAATGCTTTTAAATCTGATTGAAACTAAATAATGCAGGAATAAATTGTTTCTTACAATATTAAATAAAAAAATTGCAAACTTACATAGATAATTGCGTGTTGTAATTATTATTATTTAGGAAGATCTGCTTCATTATAAAACATGCAGACATTGTTATAGTGGACCTTAAGCCTTTTTTAGAACTCAATGTTAAAATTATGCGCTATAAGTTGATGAAGTATGTGACGAAGAATATAAATTTCCAAAATTTATAAGCCAAAAAAGGTAAAAATGTATGAACTTTGTATTAAAGCTATGATTTGCATTTGTCATAAACATATCATAAATAAAAACATTCGAATTCTGAATTTGAATAGATTGGGTATGCACAATAATTCAAGGGATAAATATTTCATTTTTAAAACTATTATTTACAGATTTTAAGCATAGTTACAGAAAATTAGCCAAAACAAAAACTATAATGAACAAAACATCGGAGATAAAAATTTAACGGCATTACTAGTATAGCCGTACAAAATTATATTAAACGTTGGGTACTAGATATTTTTTTATTTTTTTTTTTTGGTCTCGGGGAAAAACCTCTCTTGACGGGTTCCCCGGCCCGGGGGGACCGAGGGATATGTGGGACTCCGGGATTTTTCCGACTACCCACTAAAAAACCCCGCTGTTCTCCTATCGCCTACGCCCGGGCCCACGGATATATGGCCTGCCGATCTCGTGGCCCGGGCCGCCGCCGGCCCGCCCTTTGTCTTGAGGCGGGCCCCTTCTAAAGTGTTGGCGCCAGGGGGTCAGGGTTTCGTCCCCCAGGCGCTCTCCTAACAACTCTAGGAGTTGAGGGGGCCGCGGAACAGCACGCAGCCCTCACCCTTGCGGCAATAGTGCGGGCGGCGGGTCCTCCCCCGAGGGTCCGCCCACGGCCTTTGGCGCCTTTCTAACCATTCAGCCAGGACGGGCCTCACCGCTTCGATGGTGGCGAGGCCCGCGCTGGGGTGCGCGAGGCGCTCCTTCCACTCCACCATGAGCACCTCGTCGCGCAGCTCCGCGCGCTTCACCTCAGTTTTGCGAGGCGTGGGGCGAGAGCCACGCACGGCCGCGCCCCGGCGCCACTGGTACAACAGCGCCAGGACCCGGGCCTCGAGGTCCCATGGTGGGGATCCGGCCAGCAGGGAGGCCGCTTCGAAGGACACCGTGCGGTATCCTCTTATCGCCATGACGGCCAGGACGCGCTGCGACCTGCGAAGCAGCGCCGTCGTTTTGGCCGTCAGGCGATCCGCCCAGATCGGGGCCCCGTAAAGGGCTATCGACCGCACGGTTCCCTCAAAGAGCCTGCGGCACACTGCGCCCGGCCCGCCGATATTCGGCAGCAGACGGGAGAGTCCCGCCGCCGCCCGAACTAGCCTCGGTGCCAGGCGCTCAAAGTGTGCCGCGAAGTCCCATCGCCCGTCGAGCACCAGTCCAAGATAATTCATGGACGGCCCGACGGCGATGTGGACGCCTCCTACCGTTATGCGCAGGCCCGGTGGCGGCCTCTGACGGGGCCCGTAAAATATCACGGCCTCCGTCTTGTTCAAGGCCACCTCCAGGCCTAGTCGCCGGATTCTTGCCACTGTGTGCGCCACCCCAGCCGTGCCCAGAAGGCACGCCTGGCGGGGGTTCCTCCCGCGCGCTGTGACGAGCGTATCGTCAGCATAACAGATGACGCCGACGCCGGGGAGGAGTGCCCCCCTCAGGACCCAGTCGTATGCGATGTTCCACAGCAGGGGGCCCAGGACCGACCCCTGTGGAACACCGCACACGACGTCTCGCCGACTTTGCCCACCCTGGACCGGATAGACGACGGCACGATCACTCAAATATGCCCCAACTATGCGACGGAGGTAGGGAGGCACCCGATGGTACTTGAGCGCCTCCCGCACGCAGCTCCACGGCAGGGTGTTGAAGGCATTGGCGATGTCGAGTGACACCGCCAATAGCACCCCACCTCGAGCAACTGCGTCCCCCGCCTGGCTCCTCAGACGCGTGATCGCGTCAATAGTGGAGCACCCCTGGCGGAATCCGAACTGTTCGTCTGCCAGGTTCGGCCCCTCTGTCTCTAGGTGCCGGACGAGGCGGTCTGCGAGGATCCTTTCGAAGATCTTCCCCACTTCGTCCAGCAGCACAATGGGCCGATAGGCAGACGGTGAGTCCACCGGGCGCCCCTCCTTCGCGATAAGGACCAGCCTCCCCGTCTTCCATCTGAGGGGAAACCGGCCCGATCGCAGACACGCGTCGAAGAGCCTCAATAGTCGGGGCTCCAGGACGTCGTGGGACAGAACCCACGCACGCCCCGGTATGCCGTCGAGGCCGGGGGCCGTGTTCTTGGCCTTCAGCCGCAACATCGCTGCCCCCAGCTCTGCCCGGTCCACGTCGGGCACGGGGTCGTCGTCCGCGCTAGGGTCCCTCTCATCCCAATGAGGCGGGACCATGGCAGGAGGCGAGTGCTCAGCCCTCGTGGGGAACAGAGCGCCGACAAAACCATCCACCTGGCGCGGGGGGAGACTCTCGGTCAGCGGGGGCGCCCACGGGCGGAGCTTGCCCCGCACCGTTTTGTAGGGTCGCCCCCAAGGATCTTGATCTAAGCTGGCCAAGAGCTCCTCCCACGCCGCCGCCTTCGCCTCGCGTATAGCGAGATGGAGGTCGTTTCTGGCGCTCCGGTACTCCCCGTAGAGCTGAGCCTCCGCGGCCGCTCTGTCCGCATCGCGGCGACTCCGTCTTCGGAGCCTGGTGTACCGGCGGTGGGCGTAGTTGCACGCCCTGCGGAGCCGCTCGAGCTCCGCATTCCACCAGTACACCTGGCGCGGGGTCGGTGTGGCCCCCGCCTCGGCATCGCCGCGTCGCAGACGTCGGTCATAAGCGACCGCAGGTTCTCCACCTCCTCGTCGACGTCATCGGGAGGTACGTCGCCCGGCCTCGACCACGTAGCGAGGGTACTAGATATTTAGTTAATATTATGCCAACGAGAGATGTGATGTAGATCTTAGTAAAAGTATACATAGTTTTTATAATTAGGAATTGATTTTTTTTTATTTGCTGCTGCGTTGAACTACTTGAGCCATCCCACATTAGATACTGTCTACCTCATATACCAGCAGCCTTCTTTGTAATATACCTTTTCAATTTCCTGTCATATTTGGAAATGCACTTTTCGCTGTCCGTTCTTTGTATGATATGTAATTATGATATCAATAATTTCTAAGTGTTTTGAGTTTGTAAGTTCAATAGATAAAAATATATTAAGAAATTTGTCAATGGCTTTTCTATTATGAAACTGTATAATAATATAAATTTAAATAATTACGATACCTTTTATAATAATAATTAGTTCATCGAATAATAGGAAAGACAATGGGATTATACGAGTAACGCAAATTTTACGTAAAGGTTGGGAGCTATCTACATCGTGTTTTTAAAATCAGAAAACAGCGACCACTTACTTTGTTTTTATATACTACTTTTATTTTGTTTTTTAAATTAGTTTATCTATGCTTGAATTATTGAATGGAACAAAAAGAACGAAAAACTGAAACAATTCTATCATACATACAATTCTATCATACAGATAAATATTGTAATTGGTTTGACTTAATTTGTTTTCAATGTCCATAAATCTTTTTGAAGAATCTAATTATAATATTTCATTAAAAAAATTGGGATTTATAATACCGTGTTTAATCATTCAATATGCGTCTCTGCATCCGGGGTCAGCCTGTCATAAAGATGACAAAACAAGCCAACCTAGCTACGTGGTAGGGCCCCAAGCCCATCTGGATGGCGACTACCTTTAGTCTTAAGTATACTGCCATTATAACTTTGTGTTGTGTTCTGGTATTAGTGACCCAAGTTCTTCTACCCTTGTGGGACAGCAGCGTGTTCGCGATGCCATTGCTGTTGCAAACACCCATAGGCGACGGTAACTGCTAAATTGCTGTCCTATATTTAGGCGAGACATGCTGTACAGATACAGTGCAGATTGCGACACCTGAAATAATCAAACTAATAAATAAATAGGTGTTAAAACACGTTCCGCGACGTGCATTCTCCAGCCTAGAGAAGGGGACGTACGGACGCATTGCACGGGGAGTCCCACACTACCCGACCGCCTGTTCCCACGCGGCGGGGTGTGCGTGATGCATTTCCACCTCCCAAAAAAAAATTTTTAAATTGCTTAATCATCATCATCATCTTTGCGTTGCATCCCGGTTGCAGCCCAAACTCTCGCTTCGGCGCCCGGGGTCCGCTTTCCGACTTTTTCTTCTCCACTTCGCACGGTCTTCTGCATCCCTGGTAGTGAGCCCATTGGCACGCATATCACCCTTTACAACGTCAAGCCAGCACTTTTTGGGTCTACCCCTCCTGCCGGGGCCGGGCGGAGGCGGCATGGCCAGACATTTGTTACCCACGTAAGCATCCGGTTGCCGTAAAACGTGGCCGTACCAACGGAGCCGACACTCTTGTAATTTATCCGCAATGTCACGGACATGAAGACTGCCGCGAATGCGGGAGTTCTTAACGCGATCCTTCCGCGTCACTCCACACATCCACCGCAGCATATTCATCTCCGTGACACGCAGCTCTTGCTTGTGTCGCTCTAACACCGGCCACGTTTCTAAATTTTTTAAATTGCTTAATAGAACATGTAATTAAATGAAGGACCGAATTAACAGGCGAACTGTTGACACATCAATAAATATTATAGCTGAAATAAATCAATGTTAATATTGTATAAATATTTTATTGTATAAGTATGAATTTCATTTGTTACACATTAATAATTATCATAGCCATAATGCGGCGTTTTCAATATCACCTCGGTTCACCTATCACATTTTCGGTCATAATAAATTCATTGATACTATTTTGAAACATATTTTAACACTGCAATAGTGTTAAATTATAGTACACTAGTTGACCCGGCAAACGTTGTTTTGCCATATGAATTTAAAAAGTAGCCTATGTCCTTCTCCGTGGTCCAATCTATGACTGTACCGAAATTCATCAAAATTGGTTAAGCGGTTTAGGCGTAAAAGCATAACAAACAAACAAACGCACTCTCATATTTATAATATTAGTTAGGATGTCAATTAAATACCTATATTGCTGTAATCTAAGTTCCCCTGCGGAGTTAAGTTTTGCCGAACCGAGGCAAGCTCTACGCCTTTTTACGCACTCATCCTTAATACTTCCTTATACTACCTTATACAGATGTACTAGAAGAATAAGCAAAAGACGTGTAGTCCAGTCAAATAAGGTTTTAAATCAAAATTTTAACACTCAACTTTGCATTTTAGGTATAATGTACTTATAGTGATACAAAAACAATGTATAGAGGTTTTAGTGTCCGCAACTCCGGGCAAGGCTTGAAAGATCTGCATTTTCCTCAGCAATACAACTTTTATGTTCTTCTGCTCCAAATGTTTATTCAATAAATCAACAAACTTCTGTTTATTTGCAATATTTAACAGGAATTTAGAATTATCTATTTTCCCAAAAAAAGTCCTGGAAGAATGAGAATACATTATATTCAACGCAGAATAATCGAGATTTAAAATTATTTTTTGCGGTATACTTCTTCTTCTACTCGTTTCTCGTGAAACCGTTGTAATTCTACAGGAGCTGCAATTAGAAACCATACGTTATCCACCATACTCGCCAGACCTTGCTCCAACGGACTACCATTTTTTCGTGATTTGGACAATTTTTTGTGCAGTGGCGGAGAAAGTATACTGACCTCTGCGCTCAGGGTCGGCCTGTCGTAAAAAGCGACAAAATAACCCACCCTAGGTACGTGGTAGGGCCCCAATCCCGTGTGGATGGGAACCACCTTTGGTCTTAAGTATGTCGCCATAATAACTTTGTGTTGTGTTCCGGCATTAGTGACCCTGCTAAATTCTAAGTAGGCCGTTAGCCTATCTGCTGTCCTACAGCAATAAAAAACGCCGTATAGTCCCAATGTAAGTGGCATAGCACTTGTGTTATGGATACTATATAACTGATATACTACTTATATACAATAAAGCTTGGGAATCACTTATTCTTAATTTTGATTGTCCTTCCCCAAACAAACATATCTTATTGGCATACTGAAAAAACAATATACAATACAAATAGAAATGTGAAACAATATTGTGCGAGAAGCGGAGAATATATATTTTCTTTGCACGGGACTTGACCGCAACTGCGATTTCCCGCGGGCATCCCATACGGTTATTTTAATCAATTTAACACAATAGGATTTCTGTTAAAAGAATATAAATATATATATCGTGGTAAAGTTACTTCCTAACTGCATTTTAAGAACTATAGGAAATCAGAGTTTTCAACACACTATAGCTAATGTATTGCCTGGTAACTCAGTGGTATTACACTTGGTGCCCAATCTAGTGGGCCCGGGTTTGACTCCAGGCTGGCATAAGTGAATGTAGTAACACTAATATTAATCTCCACTGGCAATTGAAGTGTATTTCCTTCAATACCTTTATATCTCATGCTGTTACTTAAACATGAATCGTTTATAAGTATTAAATACCTTTTTAGACTATACATAGTGACATTTTTCTCACAAAGGCTTCGTACATTCTAATATGTAAGGTATTTGCCACAGAGTCAATAACACAGAACACGTCCTTTTATGTTGACCGCTTGTATTTGATATTAGCTGACCGCGGTCCAAATTTGAATATTTCTCACGATGTTTTCTTAGGACTATTCAAAGTATATTTCATATTGAAAACCTTTCATTTAGGATAAGCGTGCGATCAATACCTCTTTATTACGATGCAATATTGGTTTTAGAATAGTTTTTTTATGCATTTATATTTCAAGAAGTTTTTGAGATTTAAATATGAAAAGATTTCTTAGAACAATATTTAAGGTACATATTTGACCTCCATAGTGACCTGTCGACCTCCGTGGAGCAACGGTTTATACACATCTAAACTCCTGCGAGACTAAAGGTAAGGTTTCAACCATCGTCTCGAGTCTATTTGTTTTAAATATGTATATACAATATAGTCTAATATGTATATATACGCATTTGCAAAAGTAAAGTAGGGTGGCGCAATAGAACGTGCATATTTAAAAAATAGATTAAAAAATAAACACAAAAGGTATAGTTCAAATAAAACTGAGGCATTGTAAATTGAAACTAAAGTTAATTTTAAAAAATAACTTCATCTAAATCATGAACCTCTCTATAACGGCACTCCTCTAACCGCAAACGGAAATTATTGAAAACTTTCTTCAGTAATGCTGGTGTAATTGCTGCCATTTCACCACAGATATTCTCCTTAAGCTGATCGATGGTTCTCGGATTATTGCTGTAGACTTTGTGTTTGAGGTATCCCCACAAATAAAGTCAAGAAGCGTCAAGTCTGGACTTCGTAGGGGCCATAGGATATCAGTTCTTTTCGAAATCATCGAGTCATTTGATGTGTGACTGGTAGCTTCGTCTTGAAACCAAATCCTAGAATTCACTATTTTTGAATTTTCAAGTTCTGGAGGCAAAAAACATTCCAACATTGTAACATAGCTTTGGGTATTAACAGTGACGTTTTGCCCCCGCGCATTTTCAAAGAAAAAAGAACCAATTATTCCTCTGCCAGAGATTGCTGCCCATACCGTCACTTTATAAAGCCTGCCTGCTCCGGTGCAATCTCTTTAGATAGGTTTGCCTTCAGACGCTCATTCAAGATATGCAGCATAATTTTACTAGCCTTGGTTATTAAAGCAATAAGGGGATAGTTACTGCATTTTTTGTGGAACCCTTTTTATGGAGAGGAGTGAATACTGTGCGTGTCCACTCAGACGGCCACGCTCACGTCTGATATACTCTGTTGCAAATGGCATGGAAGATGACATCGCCGCGTTCTCCTAAAGCTTTTATGGTCTCAATAGGAATCTGCTCTCTTCTAGCTTTGAGATGTCTTATAGTGTTAGAGTTTTTATGTATAGCTCTAATATTAAAAGAATAAAGAATGAATTGTAATTGACAAGGAATGACATTTAGGTATATAAATATGGTCGCACTCTGCTAATATTTTCATTATCGTTTATTTTACATTATATTATATAGACAAGTCGTTTTTATTGCTTCCACTGCGTGTTTCCTTCTACACCTTCTAACATATAGCGGCTTTGAATTCTGACTGAAGAATGTCTGGCTAGAGGTTATGGTTGCTTGGGTTTGTGTCTGGAAAGCATTGTGACTGCGGATCTTCGAACAATTACCTGACAGTAACCCTTCCATGTTTCCGAAATTTGATCCCACTGCCGGCCCAAGTCTTGGTGAGTAGAGATCTAGTGAGTTGACGAATTTTGCGATATAAATCTCTGGATTCGTGTTTCTCTGCATATGCTTCGACCTTCTCACATACTCTTCTAAGGTATAGTTGTGGCCCCGTCTACGGTTAGCTTGTATGTGAGCAGACACCACATTTAATTCTCTAACGTATACTCCCTTCGCTTTTTTCTGCCGTCGGTCTTCAATCATAGCAAGAGTACCATCAGTCATCCAGTATTGCCGTTTGTGTATTTCAGTTTGTGGCTTGGATTCCACTATTGCGCCTTGGATAAGTTACCTAGGCTGATCTCATAACGTATCTGATGTTGCCTCAATGTTGTTTGCATCCGTTCATGCTGCCCAATTCTTTTCTATAGCCATATTAAATTTGGCAGAGTTTTTGACTTAAATTTTTCTCGCTTTATGGCTGTTTCTTGCTGCTGTCAATTTTAGTCTTATCTTCGCAACTAATAGTTCGTGATCTGAGCCACAGTCAGCACCAGGTAACGTGTGGGCGTTGAGAACGGAGGTACGCCAGCGTGACCAAACCAGTATGTAGTCGATTTGGTTGTGGTATGCACTCCCTGGTGAAGTCCACGTGTATAATCTACTCGGGTGATATTGAAACAGACTATTTGCTATTATTAAACTAGTCTCATCTGCTCTCAAGTCATTCGCCGCTTTCGTTGCGTGTTCCAAGACCAAAGTTGCTACAGAATATTAAATTCTTGAGAGTTTGCTCCAATTTGGGATTGAAATCGCACATGATCACGAGTAATTCTCTATTCGGAATTTTTTCCATAGTACGTTCCAAGTCCAAAAAGAAGGTTTCCATAACATCTGAGTCGGTAAGACTAGTAGGAGCGTAAACTTCTAGTAGGTTCAAATTTACAGGAGTAGCTTTAAGCTTAATAGTCATGATACGGTCACTAACTGGCTCGTAGCTCAGCACATAGTTACTGAAATATTTTGGAATCACAAACACCACTCTATTTCGGCTGGTTTGTTATTTCTATCTCGCCAATGGGCATCAGCTAGTCACACAGACATTTAGGTTACACAGAGTTATCTCTTTTTAAAAAATGTCAAGTTTCCCAGGTTTCAGAAAGCCGCGCACGTACTACGTTTCTATTTTATGTACTTTACGCAACTTAACGAGGTTTCCAATAGCAGAAATTCCATGAGAAGCCTGGTCTCCTACTCCCACATGGCCAGTAAACTATTTCCCATCACGCGACCCAGACGCGGCGCGACGCCGGGTGCTAGGAGGTTCGCATGACAATCGTATTTCTTTATCTTGTGCTTCCATAACGATTTTCTCGGGATAATAGTAGCAGTAGTTTCCGCTTTCCTTCTGCACTAAACTTTTCTGAGGTTATTTAAGCCCCAAGGCTCTTCTGATCAGTTGCCCTCTCAGGTGTGTGGTTATACCGCCATTGCTCGGTTGCCAGTACCTCATCAGTTATATATATATATATATATATATATATATATATATACCTAGTCAGGTCATAAATTCTGTCACATGTTTAATGTAAAATAATTGTAACAAGTTTATTAATTATGTAACCATTCATATACCAAAATGAACTTAACAAAACATAGATTCTTATGACATTAAAGTTTATTCAAAATGACCTCCGTGATTTTGAATACAAGCCTTCAATCTGCGCGGCCAGTTGTCTATCGCAGCACGAACGAGGTCCATGTCAATATCGGCGGCTGCCTTAATCAAGGATGTCTTGAGTGACTCCAAATTGGGATGAGGCTTTGAGCATGCCTTTTCCTCCAAGTGTTGCCATATCTTGTAATCTAACGGATTCAAATCTGGACTGGAGGAGGGCCAGTCTTCGTGCCAGATGAAGTCGATTTCACGCGCCGCCAGCCAGTCTTGTGTGCTCTTCGCTCTATGAGCTGGTGCCGAATCTTGTTGGAATACCCAGTGCCTGTTATTGAACATGGTATGAGAAACAGATTCCACAAGGTTCGTCAGGACTGTATTTTGATACACATTAGCATTCGTTTTTACACCTTTCTCACAAAAATGTACCTCTGTTAAGCCCCAATAAGAAACTCCTAACCATACCATGAGCGAGGATGGAAAATGACCTCGTTGGACACGCGGAATACGGTTGCTCGCTTCTTCACTACTGTGTGCGTACATCTTATCATTTTGTTTGTTGTAGCTCTCTTCTACGGTAAACATTTTTTCATCCGAAAAAAGAATTTCCCGATATTTTTTTCCCGCGTACCGCTTCAACAAAGCGCGGCATCTCTTCAGTCTCAGGTCCATTAGACGAGCATTCAAACGATGTCCTGTTTTTCTTCGATATGCCCGAAGCCCTAAGTCTTCATTTAACACCCTTTTCA
This sequence comes from Malacosoma neustria, assembly GCA_963693495.1. Classification (NCBI taxonomy): domain Eukaryota; kingdom Metazoa; phylum Arthropoda; class Insecta; order Lepidoptera; family Lasiocampidae; genus Malacosoma; species Malacosoma neustria. The sequence continues at coordinate 3,959,232 of OY856379.1, read as the reverse complement.
CCGTGGTTCTGCTTAACCCCATCTGAAGGGCCAACAGTTTCTGCTTACGTTTGGGATTTCTTTGACTTCGTGCCTTCACAGCTTTTATCACTGCTGGAGTCCTAACAGACCGAGGGCGACCACTTCTTGACCTGTCATCTACACTAGAGTCTTCATTGTATCGTTTGATGGTACGATAAACGAATCTTTTGGTAATATTAAAATTTTTCAGTATGTTAAAAATTTGAATTGGCGCGTAACCGCAACGATGCAACGCAATAACTGCAACACGGTCTTCTTTAAGCGTCCACTCCATATTTAAAAATGAGTAAAATTCTAAAAGTTATACATTTTTATTTTCATGAACAATTCGAAATTCTAATTCAATAAACTTTTTTGTGGCCAGCATTCTAAAAGAAAAGTTTTTACTGTGTGACAATACTTATGACCTGACTAGGTATATATATATATATATATATATATATATATATATATATATATATATATATATATATATATATATATATATATATATATATATATATATATATATATATATATATATATATATATATATATATATATATATAATAAACATACATACAGGGTGACTTTGACAAACCAGTCCAAATTCACACAGAAGAATCTTTAGTAAAAGTTATGAGAAACATGTATTTTAGTTTTCTATCACATAGTACAATAATGTTGAGTAATCAGCATCACAAAGTCATTCAAAGAACTCGCAATTTACATAATACGGCGCTAGAGTGTCAATGACCTCCCCATCTGACCTAGTAAAACCGGGCAAGCGAATACGCACTACTCATTTACGCGGGTGTGACAGATACAGGTAATAACAGGTTAACGTACGCTGTTTGCACCACACGATTATTCTGTACGATTGAATTAATGATCCTATATGAAATATTTTATGGTGAAAATTTGACATACAATTTTTTTTGCAAAAATGGGTTCCTTAAATGATGTTTAGTGCGTAAAAAAAATTTGGACGGGTTTGTATATATATATATATATATATATATATATATATATATATAATATATATATATATATATATATATATATATATATATATATATATATATATATATATATATATATATATATATATATATATACAAACATATATATATATCCTAAAAACCAATTAATCCTTGGTTTGGACCAGCAAAAGGCATAACTTCATTAAGACCTCCTCTGAACGAGTCAGTTCCTTCTCCTATTCCACATAAGAACACATATCCTGAAATTAGTATACAAAATATAATTAAATAACAAAAAACACTTCTTAAAAAGAGTCTTAAAAATAAAAATGTGCCAAGCAATATGTTTAAGCATACTTGAGCCTGAGAAGGTATGTAATTAATTACACCAAAAGCAACGGGCGCAAGACTGCCGAGGTAATACTGTTGGACATTATAAAATTACAAGATTATCTACCGTTTTCCCTAAGCCCTGTTATACATAGACAAGCATCAATTATTTTTAATATTTATAGCTGTATTTCTTTTATATTTATGCTTGAAATTGCGGATACATACCAACATTCCTTTCTAACTTTTTTCATATTATATTTTTCAAATCAGTCTTAAGATAACAAAACTTTTCTGAAGCCTGTCAGCTGTTCCTTTGCAAAAAAAATACAAAACTATGAAGAGTTAAATTTCCTGAACTGACATGTAACAAAGGGTTGAAACTCTTTTGCATAAATATATGCATTTATCAGCATAATATGAACTCACATCTCCGTGAAAACATCCGGTTATCAATGTCACCAGTGTATTAAGTGTCAAGTGTGTATTGTTCTGATGTCCACGCTGGTGCGCAGATTGCCATTAACCATGTATGGCTCCATACGGTCCGAGGCACAATATCATTAATAATATTTTAATAGGGTACTAGCCGATCCCGCCCGCTTCGCTGGTCGAATTACATAAAAAAGTAAATATAAAACTGCGTATAAATTTATTTTGTTATTTATTGGTTACACGCATTTTGGGACTTTCTAGAAATTTTTCCATCATTCCAGAAATTTTTAGAATTTTCTAGATCACTTCAGAAACTTTCTACAACATTCTAGCCCGATTACAACAATTGCAATCATTTTGGAACTTTCCAGATCATTTCAGAAATTTTTAGAATTTTCTAGACCATTTCGAATCAATTTTATTAATTGCACACATTTTGGAACTTCCTAGATCTTTCCAGAAGCTTTCTCAAACATTCTAGATCGATTACAACAACTGAAACCATTTTAGAACTTTCTAGATCATTTCAGAATTTTTTAGAATTTTCTAGACCATTTCGGATCAATTTTGACAGTTTCACGCATTTTGGAACTTTCTAGATCATTCCAGAAAATCTTAGAACTTTCTAGATAGATTACATCAGTAGCACACATTCTGGAATTTTTTAGATCATTCCCGAGATTTTCAGAATTTTACAAAAGTTTACATTAGTTAACGAAGGACAGATATATAATATAATTTCACATTTTTGCCACCCATAACCACCCACTTCCATCCATCCCGACCAAACTCCCTTATGCACACCAGGGTACCAAGGGGTATTTGCCATCCCATCGGGAAGTTGATCAAAGTTGCGTATGATAGAGAAAACCGTGGACACACGTACGAACATTAGCATTTTGGTCGGCATTCGGCCTTATTAATCATCAGCGAATTCGGTATGGATGTCAAACCTATGATCCTTCAAAGCATTCCAATGAACGCCGTCGCACCATGGAGCTTCTCAAAAAATACGTTAATAACACCACGTTGTTTCGATAAATTAAATGCTGAGCTTAGGCTCCTTATTTAAGAACTTAATACCTAATTTTTTTATAGCTAGAGTTCAGCATACAGGCAAAGAGCCCACCCTGGCAGGTGATCACCGTCACCTATGGACGTTTGCAACACCAGAGGCATACCCAATGTGCTGCCGGCCTCGAAGAAATTTTATAACGTCTTTTTGAAGAACCCCATATCGTACCGCGCTGAGAAAACCTCAGAAAGAAGATCATTCCAGATCCTCTGGTGCTACAAACATCCATAAGCGACGATGACCACCTGCCAAGATGAGCTGGTGGACTTCTTGACGTCGAGGGATTGGAGGACACGTCGCACGGCTTTTCATGAAAACAGTACCTCCGACATTGTGGAGACTCCACATCTTCTAATAGAAGGTGGAAATTGTCCCCCATCATCAAGAGTTGAATTGGCTGCAAAGATTTCGCCCAAAAGATCGACTTTATCTTTAGCATCATGAGCCAAGCGATCATCAGCTGTACGTAATGCAGGAATGGACGCCTGATAAAAATTTCCTTCGACAGCTTTAGCAAGAGCCCAGAAAGTCCTAGTCCCAGAGGGATAGTTAGCGAGACACTTGCCAATCCTGCCGATGTGCTCAAATTTTGCTCTCACAATTCATTTTTTGAATGTCCTGGAGTCAACGTTATATTTTTTCTTCAGGTCTGAAGTGTTAGGATCCTGAAGTGTTAGGATCCAGGCTCGATAGGCCTCTTGCTTTAGCTTAACAGCCTCAGCACTAAGCCTATCGAACCATGGCTTTCCTGAACCACCAACGGGCACTTTAGAGTTAGGAATAAAACATTCTATTCCCTGCAGCACCACGTCAGCAATTGAGTTCGCACAGGTGTCAAGATCAAAATTTTTTAATGTGTTAACATAGTTTAAGATTTATATTGCAATTTCTAAATAAAAAAACGTTCTTTCTTTCTTTAAATAAATGAAAGTGCCACCAAGGACGCCTTTAAAGAACCTTCTTTTATTGATGAGGACCAACAGACAAGCTGACGGCCCATTTAATAGTAAACAGTTACCGCGCCCTTTAGACCTGCCCTGCCGTTTGCGTAGGAAAACTGGAAGCCGGGTCCCCTTTGACAGAATAACACACGAAGCTATTATGATGATATATTTAGAGGTCAGGGGTAGTTGCCAAAGAGAAGGGCATGGAGCCCTACCACCTGGCTAAGTTTATTTTGTCACCTTTTACGAAAGGCCGCCTCCAGCCGTGAGGGTCGGTATTCTTACACCACCCTTGTACGGGGAAAAATACCCTGGACCTTGAGAAAAGAAGTAAAAAATCGAAGTGAAAAATTAAAATTTTAGAAACATTAACTATTTATTTAAGTGGATACTCAATTTTTCACAAATAAAATATATATTCTTTTTCCCTAATCTTATTAAACGTTATAATTTAAAAAAATCACTAATCTTATTCTCAAATGCTATCTTTAAATTTATTATGAAATAACTTATGTGTACTAAAATGCTTTTACGTTGCTGATTGTAAATAAATATACGCATTTGAAGTTTAAGCCAGTTTTCCCTAAAATAGAGCACAAATTACTCATTTATGTTCCCGTTTCCTCAAATTCTGTTCGTTTGCTATCCGCCAACTTAGAACAAAATCTAGGTAACCCAATTATCAGTTCCGATTGGTAACAATTCCATTTAATGCAAACTCACAATACGATCATTTTAATTGGCCTTTTCGGAACCTCTATATTCAAAATGGCGGCTTCGCGGGTGTCGTATGTATTGTTCAATTTATTCAATATTTGGACAACAGAATTGTTTATTGTATGGTAAATTTCAATCACGATGGATTTAATTTGTTTGTATTACATTAACTTTATCGTATTTTAATATAAATTCATGTTTATGTTCGTGCAGGAGTGGAGTAAGAATACAAACCCCTGCAGCCCGGATTAGCCTATCGTAAAAGGTGACAAAACAACTAAAGCTATACGTGGTAGGGCCACATACACGTCTGAATGGCAACCACCCTTGATTAATAAATACTGCCATAAATGCTGCCAGTGTTGTGTTCCGGCATTAGTGACACAGGTTCGTGTACCTCTATAGGACAGCAACGTGTTTGCGGTGGCCCCTGGCGTCGCAAACATCAATAGGCGACGGTAATTGCTTACTATCAAGTGGTCCGTAAGCTTATATGCTTGTCCTCAACAATAAAAAAAGTATTAATACAATCGTAAAATAAAATGAAATTATCAGGTTCCAAAAGTTCTTCTTAAGTAACTATTGTAACCATAACCTAAATTTTATTACGATGTTACAAATACTATGTAAAGTCCATTCGATCACTAACGTTATTATTTCTGAGTTCAAAGTATAAACAGCCACATAAAACATCTATCTCTGTTAACACAACACCCATTTACTGAAAAAGAACTATAAATAATAAAGCTTACCTTGGGAGGTTTATCTCGCTGAAGGCGGCAACCGTGAAAACGGATAAATGTGAGAGCCCCGAAAATCCCGCGGCAGGAAAACTTGCGGCGCGAAAAGTAACGACACGAAATTGCACGGTACTGTATGTAGAGCTTACGGACGTGGACTTTGTTAGCTGATTGTACAATATTCTGCATATTCGATTTAGCGTTATATTTTATTTACGTGAGTCAAAATGGTAGCGTCATGCTACCTAACGTAATATAATTTTTTTTTTATTAATCCTAAATTATTAAGTGCTTTTACTAAAAAAAGTAGTATTATATGTGTTAAAAGTCTGACATCTGTCGACGTTTTGTGGATATAATACATTTATCGTGCAAACTTATCTGAACGAGATTGAAATAAGTTAAGAAATAATTAACGACTATTTGATCATTAGGCGCGGCGTATGTTAACCGCGCACACCTGCACTCCATGGCATCGCCTTTATGGACGCATAGCCATCGTATCACCGCGGAATTTGGTTACTGGAACCGAAAGACTTAATAGTACGTTCGTTGGACCTGGAAGATAAACAAGTGAGATTGCGAAATCAACAAACTACAGAAAGGCCAACAAAAGCCAACAATAGCCAAGATTGGCCCGCCAAGTCAAGGTGGGCCAACGTAGAGCTACCAACTCGAGGCCCCAAGCCCCTCAAAGAAAAGGATCTAGGGAAGAAGACCCAAGTGTATATGAAACAAATGTTTATCTTCTAGTTAGTCCGACTTTTGAGAATCTTTAAATATTACGATAAGATTCTGAAATGTAAAAACTAATCGAAATATCACAAATTCAAAATAATGACACATCATCATCATCATCATCTAAGCGTTATCCCGGTTGCATCCTAAACTTTCGTTTCGGTGCCCGGGGTCCGCTTTCCGACTTTTTCTACTCAAAATAATGACACATATATCGCACTTAGTTGTAATAATTACACAATATTCTATTCCATTATTATAATTTAATGAAGCCACAATTAAAATCTATCCGTGCAGGGGCGGAGAAAGAAAACTAACCTCTGCGGCCGGGGTCGGCCTGTCGTAAAAGGCGCCAAAACAACCCGCCCTAGCTACGTGATAGGGCCTCAAGCCCGTCTGGATGGCGGTCGCCTTTGGTCTTAAGTATGCCGCCATAATAACCTTGTGTTGTGTTCCGGCATTAGTGACCCAAGTTCCTGTACCCTTATGGGACAGCAGCGTGTTCGCGATGCCACTGGCGTTGCAAACACCCATAGGCGACGGTAACTACTAAATTCTAAGCGGGCCGTCGTCAGCTTGTCTGCTGTCCTCATTAAAAAAATCTAAATTTTTTTCTTGAAATAATGACATAATTATGACTAGGGCAAGTTGAATACATATATTTTATTATTTATTACTGTGTCTCAGCGTATACATGATGGATATTTTAATAAATACACTTATTTGATCTTAATCTTGAATTGTATTTAAGGCTTAGAGTCCTCTGTCCTGTTTACTCTGTTATGGCATTCAGTATTATTATTAATCATACAAAACCTTATACAGCTTCTTAACAGTGAGGCCGTTATATAGTTCTAAAATTAACAGTTTGCTAATCACAGATTTGCAATTACAACCATTCAGGATACTGCCGTCATTATCTAAAACGTTACCTTTTTAGTAAATATTGCAGGAAAATTTTCATATTAAACCATAAGCAAACTGAAATTTATATTACTATTCTTCTTCTTCTTTCTTTGTACTTATGGCTCCAATGCATTTGGCATTGATTTTGCCAATGTCTATGGTATTAAAAAAAAGTGACAGGTTAAATGTAGCAATAGTATTTATTAGATAAATATGGTCGGTAAATTGAATTCTGAGATCCTGAGGACAACACAAGAAGCAAGTTAGTATTAAATGTATATATGAAGCCTTATAAGTAAATACTGTTAGTAATTAAAAAGTTAGAGAGTATATATATTAGCTTAGAGTGCACAAGTGTTAAAAGGAAATTTACAATATTACTATTCATCAGCCATTCAATTCATTAGCGTCAAAATATAACAAACAAGACAGCTCGGGGCGGTTTTAAGTAAGTTTCAAATGGCAATATTGTGTACCAATCCATTGGATAACCAGAGGGTTGCCATAGAATGGAACATTATATATTTACAAATTTTATTTAATATTAATCAATGAACCAGTATTATTATCTACAATCTATACATTGAACGTATTATTTTATAATAATATAAACAACACATTATGAAATCAAAAAGCTATGTTTTATAATCAGATGAGTATTGAACTACTTACATAAAACGAGTTGCTAAATTTTCTTTCCTTTATTAACAATGGCAAAAATTCAATGACAAAACAGTAAATCGCGTTTTGTCAAAACTAGAAAAAATGAGTTATTTAATTCTCCCTTTAAGCCGACGATATCTTAAAAATGTCTACAAAATGAATATATATCAATACATCAATTTAATCAGGCAATCTTTTGGCGTACAAGTGAAGTTTGGCCATAGATTAAATAAGTTACAACAACGCTTCGCCCGGGGTTGCCTTGGCATATTGCTTTAATGCAGTTTGTTCACTAGACTCGTTTCAGATAAAGTGGCTTTACACTTATGTTTGTTGAAACAACTTTAGTCTTAGCTTCGAATGCGTTTCAGCGTGTTTGCTTTTCCGCATTACGCAGCTAATGGAAAAGTTTACACGCATATTTACAATCCTGGCTTGCCTCGGGTGCAAAATATATTAAAACTATTCTTTAAAATAGTCTAAGGACCCTAATAGATATTTTCATGTAAGAAAAGTAACTAGATTACCCACTGATTAAATATAAATAAAATGGTGAAAATTATTATATAATCGTTTAAATGGTTTTTAATAAATGAAATAGATAAATCTACACATATATTTTAATACGAACGATGATTGGAAAGTTATGGGTATTGTACTGTTATTAATGTTTTCCTCGAGGATAAACTATGTTGATGAGTGCCGCTTATCCGGACGGAGTCGGGGGGTATTTAAACTCCGAAAGAGACGTTTGAGCTTAGGTCAACGGATAAACGGTTCCGCCGATCCCGTGCTCAAAGCCAGCGCTGTTCCATCCTTTATCTAAAGACAGCCCTCTACCGCAGTTACGCCAGGGGTCTGGATTTAGACGCTGACGTTCTCCAGTGACAATCTAAGGGGGGTAGGCAGAATAGCAAGCGTATCCTCAACACTCTGAGCGTAGTCGCGGATGGCGGAACCTCCGGTGTTTAGAGTATACATGTCATTGAACTATATATGTATGTCTGCTAATATAACAATTACATTAGCACCATTTCCTGGTTATAATACTAGTAGAAGATCAGCGCTACTTTTTTAAATTAGTTTATGCTGAATTGAAACTTTAAAACTACCTAAGTGATTTTTACCTAAAATACTTTTAAGCAATATTTATAGTCCTAAATTTAAAAAAAATATTTCAACTATAAGCCTGGGTACGATTGGTGCGTGGAACCGCAATTTAGTTACCTCCTTTTTTGCTGTGAGAGGTATTTAAAAGAGTAAACTCTTCTTTTTCCTCCTGCCCTTATCCCACATTATATGGAGTCGACACAACATGTTACATATTGTTATAGTTGTGGCTTAGTTTTTACGACCGGCCGCCTGCCTGACGTTAACCCTTTTTTGGGGAACAATCTGTCATCTTTTTTATTTAAATTATTTTTCTCGTTTCACATTGAAAGTAAGACACAAATTTTGTAAATTTGGAAATGATCTAATATATCCTCAAGCGACACTTTTATAGGCTTCTTCTTGAGTAAACAACATCCGAGTGTCGGTTTGGGTGTACAAGGTGGCACTTTCGCCGGATCGCCGACTTTTACGGGGTCCGTGCACAATTCACATTCGACAACTACGTCACGAGGGCTTCTAAATAAGATATTCGCGGTGCCGAGCGTCTTCGAATGCTCTTGATCCTGCATTGCATTGCAGAGTAAATGCGCTTGAATGCAGATACAGGCAGCTTGCGCACAATGCGTCCCTCTTCATATATTTTGGGATTGGCTCACAGCAATCTTCCTCTTGGCAAGTTAGAGGCCTTAAAACTCGCAGCTTCTTTTCACAACAATACATAACCTTCGGCAAAGGACATCGTGGCAAGCAGGGATAGCACACAAGTGGATCCTCATAGCACGTTGTTGGACAAGGGGCTACTAACATCGGACATACTGCAAATTGCTCGCAGTCTTCAGAGTAAAAGCACGCCATTTCATGTAGATTTTACTTCTTTTTTTGTAAATTTTATATCATAATAAATAAATTTCTACTAGAAGTTTGATAATTTTGACGAGTATTTAGAAGAGTTAACTATTTATTGCATTTTATCTTCAATAATATTATTGTAACTGGCTGGGACCAAAAAACCTAATTAAAATTATATATCCTCCTACATCCTCCTCCTCCAATCGTTTGCTCACTGCTGAGCGTCGTGATGCTCCGACTGATATCACGCCAGCACCGCTTCCACTGCTCTCTGTCTTTGGCGTGATTTAGGGCGTCTGTGATTCGTGTGCCCAGCTTTTTGGACACTTGGTCGGACCATCTTGTAAGGCTGTGATCGTGGGTCTTTTCCCCTCCACTTTTCCCGTAACTATTAATTTCTCCAAGTTATCAGAGGGTTTTTGGGCAATATGGCCGAATTATAGCAGCACTCTCTGGAGGCAAATGCTCGACAATATCTGTGCTATATTAAGTTCTTGCAGGATTGAGATGTTTGTCCTGAGACCCGTCCATGGAATGCACAACATTCGCCGACAGCACCATATCTCAAAAGCGTCGATACGTCGCCTGTCGGCCAATTTAACAGTCCAGGATTCTGCTTCATTTAAGAAAATGGGAAAGACCAAAGTTCTTACGATGTACATTTTGGTATTTTTAAGTATGTTTCGGTCTCTCCACACTTTGACTAATTGGGTCATTGCTGTCTTCGCCATACCAATTTGTCGTCTGACATCCTCTTCTGTGCCACCTTTGTTGCATATACTCGAGCCTAGGTATATGATATTTTGCACGTCATATTGGCTGAGTGTGTGGAGGTTTTATAAAATATTGGGTATATCTACAATCATTATCTTGGTTTTGGCTTGATTTATTATGAGACCCATTTCCTAACTGACTGAACCTAACCGATTCAGAAGTTCAACCATCTCTGCCTCTGATGTTGCCAAAAGGATGGCGACACCACAACTCCAATTCTCCAGGGTTTTACGCATGATATATTCCCCGTACGTGTTGAATAGAATAGGAGATATGATGCACCCCTGACTATCTTCTTTCTCGAATCTAAACTCCCGGAATCTCGCTTTGCCAACTCTTACTGTATAAAACTATATATTCCATTATAATTCTATTCTATCTATTTTTAACATTACCTAAGGCCCAACAAAACCCGTGTTTCACTTTCTTTTAAACACTTTTCATCCCTCTCCATTATTAGCTTAGGATGTTCATAGAACAAACCAATTACAACGCAAGGCAAGTAGGTTTGGGTTAAAAAATTAATTAACCGCCTCCCCTTGGCTCGTGACAATACTGTCAAGAGAATAATTTCTTTGTTCCAAAAGGAAGTTGTTTATTTAATAACTGAGCCTTTGTTATCATGCGTGTGTGTAAGAGTAAATTTTCTTCCGTATTTATTGTTTTCCTGTGACTATGCCCTTTTCTTTTTTGGTATTTCAAATTATTATTTTTTTACTTTTTGTACAATTAATTTTAATATAAATGTTTAATATTACAATTAACTTTATTAATTGAATTGATTTGTTTTTGATGAATGATGAATAATTTATCTTAATTTTTTATCGAATTATTTAACAGTAGTTGTCATTTTTCAAATTAGTTTTAAACACTGACATGACAGATAGCTTTATTTATATAATTAGTTCAAACATGACTAATTTTCTATCTCATTTCTTTTTAATTTTATGTTTCTTGAATCGTAACAATGATACTAAAATGTTTTAATTAATACTTTCACTCTTGGTTAGCACTTTTCTGTTACAAAATACTGCCCTAAAAGTTCTTTCTACACCATGCTTGCAGGACCCTAGGGAACGGACAGTATATTTATCAAACTTTTTTAATGATTTATAACAGCAGATAGATTGACATTCACTTCACAATTACCATCGCTTATGGATGTTTGTGATACTGTGCATCGCGAACATGCTGCTGTCCACTTATGGATACTGGAACCTGAGCCATTAATGCCGGAACATAACATTAGATTATTATGGCGGCTTACTTCTTGACAAAGAGTAGTTATCATCCAGATGAGCTTGGGGACCTAGCTAGAGTTATTTTGTCGTCCTTACAACAGGCCGACCCTGGCGACAGGGGTCAGTATTCAGGGGTTACTGTGCCCCATAACGGGAGATAAAGAGAAACATGGAGAGAAAACAAGCTAATCCAAGCGGAAATGGTAGATTATACGTATCGGTGATCTCAATGTGCAGGATTTCTCAAAAAAGATTCTAACAGGTCGGTACGTAATAATTGTAATAAAATAAGCACATTAGCTAAAACAAACTTCCTAACATACAAGCGCCATGGTCAGAATCGAACTCACGACCTCTAAATTGATCTGCGGGTGTCTTCAACGTACTTACAAGTATATGCAGTACCCACTTGCATTGCCTGCATAGGTCTACCGATTCTCCAGTTCATTGCTACGCAATAAAAATGTGGTGAATAATAACTTTCTGCTACGAAAAAGCTCCGCGTAGCAGCGTAGACGTCTTTACAGACTTCGTAGTACATACGAGTACATGTGATTCAATAAATTTCATATTATTATATTACTAAAATACTGTATGTAATTTCAGCTAAATGCTTTAGTCAAATTTTAATTACAATAAAGGTTCGCTGTTGAGTATTATCATAGTGCAATATGTACAGTTACTTTGCTTTTAAGGAAATATGAAAGATATGTTTTAAAGATTTCAGTACAATTTATTTATATATAAACAACTGCCATCAGCTTGTTAAACACGAAATAACTGAATAGTACTCTTCTTTTTGCTTTTGAAAGAGCGAAAGGTTTAATTAATTTATCGTTTTAACGACTCTCCCGGAACGTGCCGAATTACATCAATTTTAATTCCCAGGGAAGAGAAAATAACTGTATGATGCAAATAGTATAAATAGAGACTGTACATATGTACAGTATATACTAATAGGATATTTGTAAAAAGCCCTGCAAGTATCATCGTAGTACAAGGAACTGTCCTCAATAATTATTTTATACGTCACATAAAATCTGTATGTATACTAATATTGTTAATTAATGTATCTAAAAATAAATGTAAATGGACAGCAACTACTTTGTTATTAGTAGAATATGTTCTGTTTGTACATTCTGTTAATAATTTATGAGTTAGGGTCTCCATAATTTCGTTAAAGTGATTACGGACGTAACCGGACGGACTTTTTGGAGATCCGTTACATTGTGTTTATTGTTGCTATTTTGACTACGTTGGGGAAATGTAATTAAGAACATACCATAGAGTTTTGCTAATTATATTAGATGTTGATGTGATTTAAAATGATATAATTAACACAAATTGCAAGCTAAGCCTTACTAAGTCCGATTTAAAATTGTTTGAAATTGTAAAATTAATTTAAAATTATTTCTTTCTTCTCAATATTCCAAACAAAACTTTGTGAAACCATGTAAATTTTGAACTAGGCTCCAAAAAAGTAATTTTAAGACAAGAATTATTGCTAAATTAAATAAATAGATAGAAAACGATACAGAAGTTATTTTTAATTCATAATATAAAAAACCATTCATGTACTTTTTGCGTTAAAATATATACCGGGTGACTGACAAAACCGTCCAAATTTTTTTACGCACTAAACATCATTTAGGGAACCCATTTTTGCAAAAAAAATTATATGTCCAATTTTCACCATAAAATATTTCATTCCAAAGAAAATATGGTCACTAATTCAATCGTACAAAATAGTCTGAAGGTGCAAATTTCGTACGTTAACCAACAGGTTAAGGTTAAGGAGTGACAGAGACAGGTAATAACAATTACCTGTCTCTGTCACTCCCGCGTAAATTATATTAGTATTGCGTAGTATTCGCTCGCACAGATGCAATAACCGCCGTCCTCGGCCTCGTACTAGGTCATTGTACCCGTTTTTTGCGGTACCGATGGAGAGGTCATTGACACTTGCGCGCCGTAGTATGTAAATTGCAAGTTCTTTCGATAATTTTGTGATGCTGATTACTCAACATTTTTGTACTATGTGATACTAAACTAAAATACATGTTTCTCATAACTTTTACTAAAGATTCTTCTGTGTGAATTTGGACGGCTTTGTCAAAGTCATCCTGTATAAAATACGCTTCTCCATGCAGGTAAGAATACTAACCTCTGTTGCTGGGGTCTGCCTGTCGTAAAAGGCGACGAAAAACATCTAGTGGTAACATATGTGGTAGGGCTACTGTCTTAATAATCTTGTGTTGTGTTCCAACATAAGTGATTAGGTTCCAGTACCCCTAAAAGGATGGAAGCGTGTTAGCGATGTCCCTGACGTCACGATCATCCATAAGCGACGGTAACTGTTATCTATTGTACAGTAGGCCATCAGTCTGTCTACTATCCCACAGTAATAAAAAATATGTATCTCTAATAAAGGTGAAACATTTATTTTTCATTTCTAACTTTCAATTAATGCTAAGTAATATGCACCGCAGCGAAGTCTTCATACTTTATTGCAAAGCGGTTACAAAATGAAATGTATTTTACTTAAGTGCTGGTAGATGTTTACATTAATTATACACTTTTAATACTTAAAAACTCTATTCGACTTTCGTGTTTTAATTTATACTACTTCTTCAGGCAACTTTGTATGTACAGATATTTCATCATCAAGAGTTTTTTACCCTTAAAACCACATTTCCAAGTCTCATTTCGGATAACTTCTTAAAAATCTCGCTGTTCTCCTATCACCTAATGGGTGGGCCGAAGAGCAACTGTCCTGCGGATCTCATGGCTCAGGCTGGCCGCCCAATGCCACTTCAACGTGTATATATTTCGAACTATGTCGGTAACTGTGGTTCTCTTACGGATTTCTTCATTTCCTATTTTATTCGTCAGAGTTGGGTGTCTACCCAACATAAACTGCTCTACAGCCAGCTGAGTCACTTGAAATTTGTGGACCAGCCCGACCGTGGCATGATAGCTAACGCACATCTGAAAAACTGCGGAGGTCATGGATTTGAATCCTGTGGCGCGTCTGGATTTTTATGTATAATATCTTACGGACGAAAAGTATATACCTAAATAGTAAATCAGTTGTCTAGTGCTCATAACATGAGTGCTTTACTACTTTGCCACTACATGGATTTGTGGGAATTATCATGTATTTATTTTTATCCGTGCAGGGACTGAGAAAGAATACTAACATCTGAGGCCGGGGTCGGCCTTTTGTAAAAGCCGATAAAACAGCCGACCCTAGAGCTACGAGGTAGTACCTCAAGCTTGTCTGGATGGCGACCACCTTTAGTCTTAATTATACCGCCATAATAACCTTGTGTTGTGTTCCGGCATTTGTAACCCAAGTTCCTGTACCCTTATAGGACAGCAGCGTGTTCGCGAAGCCACTGGCGTTACAAACACCCATAGGCGGCGGTAAGTGCTAATTTCCAAGCGGGCCGTCAGCCTGTCTGCTGTCCTACAGCAATAAAAAAATAAGCACATTTTACATATAAACACCCAGGCGCGGAAGAGGAATCGAACTTTGACCTCTACATGCGTTCCAATACACGTTAGCTGATACGCCACAGAGGTTATCAATAAAATCAAGTCAATAAAAAAAGTCTAATTCAATAAATAGATTTAAAATCTCCAACATTTATATCCGGTTTGTAACACCCATATTTTACACGACCGGTAACATTGAGTAACGACTTGCACCGGTCACAGCACACAGCCCCGCTTCAAATACAACAGCATCGGACATTATTCACGTGCCTCCGACAAAGGATGGATAGTCTGACGTAGCTATTTGTCTGTGGCACTGAATAAGACTAGCTGCGAAATAAGCTAGCCAATTTAGCAGTCTGTAAATACTCCTTATTTTCTGACAGCGCTAAATGCGGTACAAATGTACTAAGATCGCACTTAGCTTTTATAATTCAGCGTTACTTAAATATTTGGTTATAATTTTAATAAAAATGTATAATATTATAGTTAAAAGCATGTTTTAAGCTATATTATTACTTTATTTGATGACCTCCGTGGCGCAACGACTAATTACTTCGGTACGCTTGTTAGGCTTGGGTGTTTATGTATAATATGTATCTAAATAATAAAGAAAAGTAAATAAGTAGTAAATCAGTTGTCTAGTATCCACAACATAAGTGCTACTTACTTTAACAAGGACAAGGTGGCGTTGTGAATTGGCACAATATACACTTTTCATCAAAAAAATCGAAGCACCCCTGGTTTTGAATAAGTTTATTTTTTTTTTTTACATTTAACCAAAAATATAAAGAATGCCAGTTAATTGTTATTATATTGTATCACTTAATGACTATTTGTTTAATTAATAATAGAAATAAGAATTTTAGTTCACAATTTTCCGATAGATGTCGTTAGCAGTTCTGAAGTTATATTGAACAGTTGTAGTGTTTGTGATTTAATATTATACTACCCACATTTTACTTAGTACCATCCACTTGATTTGTGATTGGAATCAAGATGACTGTTTTTAATTCTATCGGTGTGCTTTAGTCATTTGTATAAGATGTTTATATTTTTTGATACTCCCGAGTGTTCTTCCACAGTGATAAATAAAAGGTATAAATGAGTGTGAGTGTTTAATTGACCAAATGGTCCTACGAACCGGATAATAATGAGTAAACTGTAAAGTGCAAACATTAACTTAGTAAATTCAGTGAAGTGTTCGACTTATATTTCCCATCAAAAAAGACTTAGAATATTTGTGTTGAAAAACACTTATAAATTTTTTGTGAAAAAGGACTTAGGAATATCTTAACGATTAGTAACTTAGTTTCTGGCAGTGAATTTGGACTTGTGTTTTTACATATAAAATTTAACATGGCGGATAAAAAGATGAAACAATATATTGCACAATTAAAGACGAATTCAACTAAAATTGAGAAGTTATTTACAGGCGCAAGAAAATGTGCTAAGGATAAACGAACGAGAGGGTTTTTGGATTCACGTCTGGAAATTTTACAGGAATATTGGGCTAATTATACAAAGACTTATGATGTTATTTCTGGATTATTAGATACTGAAACATGCGATGTTGACTTAGAGAAACATTTTGAACAAACTGAAGAATATTATTTAGAGTTTAGGGCTTGGCTTAAGGACAAGTTATATGAATTTAAACAAGATCTAGGTGAAACTTCAAAGTCTGAAATTCATGTATCTGATAGTCAGGCAGAAATATCGAGGATGAGACCCAAACTCCCACCAATATCCATACCACAGTTTTCGGGCGATTACAGTCAATGGATGAGTTTTCGAGATTTATTTCGCTCTTTGATACATAATGATGATCGCTTGACTAAAATTGAAAAACATCACTATCTAAAGACCAGTTTATCTGGAGAAGCTGAACAACTATTGAAGAATTATTCACTTACTGAAGCTAACTATGATGACGCCTGGAAAAAACTAAATGAGAGGTATGATAACAAGAGAATGATCGTTAATAATATACTTACCCGATTTTTAACCCAAAAGACCTTAACCACAGAATCGGCTAAAGGTATAAAGGATCTTATTGATACCTCAAGTCAATGCCTAACGTCCTTAACAAATTTAAAGATCTGTGCATGGAATGCCATTGTAGTGCATATCCTTGTCTCCAAGTTGGATATTGAGACTCGAAAACTTTGGGAGCAATCTTTAGAAGATTCCACTAGTATTCCTACATATGAGGATCTCCAGAGTTTCCTTGAGAAGCAATTCCGAGCCATGGAAATGTATGCACCAAAAGGAAAAACTATTCCACAAACACCTAAAGTAACTAACATCAAAAGCTTCGCTACGAAAATTGACAACATTTGTACTTATTGCACACAGAATCATTATATTTGCCACTGTAAAGAATTTGCCTCTCGCTCCATACCTGAACGTCAAGATTTTGTAAAAAGAAACAACATTTGTTTTAACTGCCTCGTAAAAGGTCACACAGTTTCAAAGTGTAGACAGAGTACAGTCTGCAAGAAGTGCGAACGTCGTCATCATACATTGCTGCATTTTACCGCTTCTAAGGACGACAAATTAAACGAAACTGATAAGGAGAAAGATGACCCAACTAGCAATGCATCTAAAACTTCCTGTAACTTGAGTGTTAACCTAAAAGCTGAAACAAAAGATGATCTTGTTATTTTAGCCACTGCTGTGATTAAAGTAGAGTCAAAGAACAGTGGTACTTACGCATTAAGAGCTCTTGTTGATCAGGGTTCTCAGGGATCTTTTATCTCCGAAGCAGCTGCGCAGTTATTGAATCTTGATCGCACTCCAATTACTGGCAAAATCTCTGGAATTTCTAATACATCAGTGGTCACTACAAAATCTATGGTCACACTTACAGTCCACTCTACAAAACACAATGCATCAACCTTCCAGGTAAATGCATACGTTTTAAAGAAACTCACTTCATTGTTGCCTTCACGTGAGTTCTCACAAGATACTTGGCCTTCATCTATGCAGTTGGATCTGGCTGATCCCAACTATCACAAGCCAGGGTCTATTGAAGTTCTGCTTGGTGCCGACGTGCATGCATACATACTGCTTGAAGGCTTACACAAGTGTAACTCTCTTATTGCACTCAACTCTCGCCTAGGTTGGCTAATCTCAGGTAGAGTTTCACAAACTGGATCGACAATAAACGAACATAATACAGTTGTTATGCAAACCAAGATTGAGGTCGATCAGTTACTAAGACGATTTTGGGAGATTGAAGAGAGTTTACCCCACAAAAAACCTATGACCGAGTTAGAAATACAATGTGAAGAGCACTTCAAACTTACTCACACTCGCAATGCTGTTGGTCGGTACATTGTCCGTCTACCATTTAAAGATAATCCACCCACAAACCTTGGAAATACAAAACCCCTTGCAATCAGCCGCTTACAGCACATGGAAAAACGTTTTACACATAAGCCTGAATTCAAGGAAGAATATCACAAATTTATGGAGCAGTATGAATCCCAAGGTCATATGATGATGATACCTGAAAAGGAAATAGTTACACCTGAAGTTTATTATTTACCTCATCACGCTGTTCTTAGACCGACGAGTCTAAGCACGAAGTTGCGTGTAGTCTTCGACGGGAGTGCTGCACCTGTAAATGGAAAATCATTAAACGATGAACTACTTATTGGCTGTCCTCTTCAACAAGATGTCAGAGATCTCATAACTCGATGGAGACAACACCAGATTTGTTTAGTCGCAGATATTCGTCAGATGTATCGTCAGATTCTAATATGTAAAGATGACGCTGACTATCAAAGAATTTTATGGCGAAAATCTCCAACACAACCAATAAAAGAATATAGACTACTTACAGTTACTTATGGAACATCTTGTGCACCCTTTTTGGCCATACGCACTCTTCACCAATTGGCTGAGGACGAGAAGAATGATTTCCCAACTGAAGCTGAAATCCTGAAAAGCGACTTATATATGGATGATCTGCTTACTGGTGTCTCCACAACGGAAGACGCTGTGATGCTACAACAAAGGTTGACTGAACTTTTAGCTCGTGGTGGGTTCCCTTTACACAAATGGTCCTCTAATAGTAAGTTAGTGTTGTCCCAAATCCCCAGTGTTGATAAAGACTCGCAAAGTGCGGTTAATATAAAACTTCAAGATACAATTAAAACTTTAGGTATTACATGGAACTCGGACTCTGATAACTTTGAACTTAATTGTAATTTAAATCACGATAATAACACAATTACCAAAAGAAATGTATTGTCCACAATTGCTAAATCTTTCGACCCTCTAGGTTGGCTAACACCTGCGATTATAAAACTTAAAATCTTTATGCAAAAACTCTGGTCGGCCGGCTTGGATTGGGACGAAGAGTTGACTCCTGATCTTAAAGAGGAATGGGTTACTTACCTTGATCGTTTCACGCACATTGAAAACATTCAGTTCCCTAGATGGCTTGGTGTATCTAATGACACCATTAAGCGGGAGCTGCATGGATTTAGTGATGCCTCTTGTGCTGCATACGCTGGAGTAGTGTACCTTAGAGTTTTGAGAAATGATGGCAACATTAACGTTTACCTTGTTCTTGCCAAATCCAAGGTTGCCCCAGTAAAGCAAGTATCTCTCCCACGTCTGGAACTCTGTGGTGCATTACTAGTAGCCAAAATGATAAATCATGTTAAAACCGTTTTAAAAATACCTGACAATGATATTTACACTTGGACAGACTCCACGATAGTTTTGGCTTGGTTGCGTAAGATACCAAATACTTGGACTACATTTGTTGCAAATCGCACTTCAGAAATTTTGACACTCACAAATAGTAACCAATGGCATCATGTTAGTTCTGCAAATAATCCCGCTGATTTAGCATCACGTGGATGTTATCCTTATGATCTACAGCAGTCAAAACTATGGTGGAACGGACCTCAGTTTTTATATAAGGCACATGAAATTGAATATTCTTTATTTGAGATTTCTCAAACCGATTTAGAAATGAAACCCACCCCAAAAATATTATGCAATGTAAATGTTACCGAAAATAATGATGCTATAGCAATTTTAACTCGATTCTCCTCGCTGTCGAAATTGATTCGAGTCATTGCTTATTGTTGTCGTTATTATAATTTATGTAAAGTTAGAGTACTTAAGAAAATGTTTACTGAACCTGCTTATTTGAGCGCTAATGAGCTTGATGATGCTTTTAATCGATGTATTAAACTATCACAATTGATGTCATTCCGCGACGAGATCTCTCGCTTAACGCTAGGTAAACAGGTTGCCAAATCAAGTAAGATTTATGTACTAGACCCTTTTATCGACGATAAAGGCATTATTCGTGTTGGTGGTAGACTCGCGAATGCAGAGATTCCAGGCGACATGAAAAACCCGATTCTGTTAAGTGGCACTTGTGCCTTATCTAAACTTATTGTTGTAAATGCGCATTTGAAATCTCTGCACGGAGGCAATCAACTTACTTTAAATATTGTAAGACAAAGGTTTTGGATCACTCGAATTAAAAGTCTTGTCAAAACTGTAATCCACAAATGTGTCCCTTGTTTTAAACAGAAGGCTAATCCACTCCCTCCTTTTATGTCAGATTTACCTAAATTCAGGATTAAACCTAGCCGACCCTTTCTTACGAGTGGAGTAGACTTTTGTGGACCCTTTACAATGAAATTGTATCCTGGTAGATGTAAGAAAACCAGTAAAGTTTATATTAGTCTATTTGTCTGTGCCGTAACAAAAGCCATTCACTTGGAACTTGTCACTGACCTCACTTCTGCTGCATTTATTGCCGCTTTTCGGCGTTTCACCGCTCGACGTGGTCACTGCAAGGAGATTTGGAGTGATCACGGAACTAATTTTGTAGGCGCGTCCCGTGAACTAGATCTCGCGTTCAATAATTCACAATCTCAACTTGTGGCTGAGATTTCTGAACTTCTCGCTAATGATTTCACGCAATGGAGATTCATACCTCCTCGAGCTCCACACTTTGATGGAATTTGGGAGTCAGGAGTGAAAAGTATTAAAGGACACTTAAAACGGGTTATCGGCCAAGCCTTCCTCACATACGAAGAGCTCGCTACTTTATCAGCCCAAGTCGAAGCTTGTGTAAATTCTCGTCCCCTCACTCTTATCAATTCTACTCTTGACGAACCCCCATTAACACCAAGTCACTTTCTTGTCGGAGAGCCCTTAATTGGGGTTCCTGAGCCGTCTTTGATTGATGTTAACTTAAGTCCGTTGAATCGATGGCACATAATCCAACGTATGGTGCACTGTTTGTGGCGTCGCTGGCAAAACGAGTATTTAACTACGTTACAGCATCGTTACAAATGGAACATAAAGCGACCTGATCTTCCCCTCGGCACTGTCGTTCTCGTCAAGGATGACACCCTCCCCTGGAAAATGGCTTTTGGGACGTATTATGCAGAAACACCCAGGTGCTGATGGTGTTACAAGAGTTGTAACTTTACAGTACAAGGACAATATTTTTAAGCGACCTATGGTGAAAATATGTCCTTTGCCCTTGGATGAGTCTGACTCCTAGTAACCAGAAATTTGTTTTACTTTGTTTGGTTTATATCTTGTCGTCAGGTCTTAAGGACTTGAGTCGTCCTTGGCCGGCGGAATGTTTAATTAATAATAGAAATAAGAATTTTAGTTCACAATTTTCCGATAGATGTCGTTAGCAGTTCTGAAGTTATATTGAACAGTTGTAGTGTTTGTGATTTAATATTATACTACCCACATTTTACTTAGTACCATCCACTTGATTTGTGATTGGAATCAAGATGACTGTTTTTAATTCTATCGGTGTGCTTTAGTCATTTGTATAAGATGTTTATATTTTTTGATACTCCCGAGTGTTCTTCCACAGTGATAAATAAAAGGTATAAATGAGTGTGAGTGTTTAATTGACCACTATTAATGTTTCAAATTTAAATTAAATTTCTTTAGCTATTGTGTTTTCTATGTTTTTACCCTTTAAGAAGAAATTGTTAAATGTCAGAAACAAAGATGTAAAACAAAAAATATTAAAGAAAGTAATAACCTTTTTAGTATCTCGTATTTCCCCCCAGCTCTTATCACTGCTTCCATGCGGTTCCCCATGGGACGGATAAGCGTCACAATATTGTGTTGTGGGATGTTATCCCACTCTTCCCGTATAGCTATATTAAGCTGGCCAAGCATCTCCGGAGCAGGATCTCTCGCTCTGACTCGTCTCTTCAACTCATTCCATAGGTGTTCTGAGGGATTCATATCCAGGCTTCTTGCTCGCCAGCCCATAACCGCGATACCGATTTCGCACAGGTATTAATTTACAATGCCTGCGGTAGAGCCCTGGCTTTGTCCTGCATAAAAATGAAGTCTTATGCTAATAAACCATGCGTAGGATACCACATGAGACTCCAGACAGTCTTCAATGTAACGTGACTCATTTAATTATGGTAACCGAGATCCAGATACAAACGCAATTTCTGTTTTTCTATCGGCGCTTATGCCTCCCCAAACCGTCCATAAACCGCCACCGTAACTGACTCTTTCTTCAATGCAGCACTGTGTAAAACGCTCTCCCTCTCTTTGATACACCATCTTTCTTCCTTACAGTCAATCAGTTGAATAAAGTGGCGATTTCTTAGAGAAACTAACACAATATACCGATCATCTTGCTCAGACGTGACTCAATGTCTATCAGATCCTGGACGGCAAGTAAACATACCAGTCTTCCGATAACGCTGATACACTCAATTGACAGCAGAGAGGCTTAGATGCAATCGTTTAGCTACAAGACTCTGACTATGCCCTGTATCCAGCAACGCCATGACTTGGGCGGCTTCTGTATTCGAGGTATCCATATTTTTTAGCAAAAAGTCTCTTTGGTAGGATGTTACATAGCTTAGTTAATAATCACGCTCAGCTCAGCTTAAAGCTCAATTACAAAACAATAATTTATGCAAAAAATGTGATTAAGTACAAAAATTCCAACGAAATATACATTGAAAACAATCTGTACATTCATTTATTGAATGAAAATTCGAAAATTTAAAATCATATTTGGAATACACCATTGTGTAGACTGAGCTGCCAACTATTTACTGGAGTACTTTTTTTAATGATGTCAATCCTCTTTTTCATTTAAATATCGCCTGAATAATATTTGTAATAGTGTTTCGATTTTTTATGAGAAGTATATTTGACTACAATAGTCACATATCGACTGTGAAGGAAAACAAGATTGCCTATTTCTTCTAGAAGGAGGCTCGAACCCTGTGATCGCCATCTGCTTGCTCAAAGAAATAAATAAAAATACTTTCTTTGCTGAGATTCACAAATCCATCGATTTGTTGCATTTTACAACTTCCTACATATGTAATGGGGTTTATTCTTATTTCTGAGTCAAAATGAGCTTAGAATACGTTTACTTAAATATAAGTTTAAACAGCACACGTAATTTAATACTTAATAGGTCTCTTTGATGCAACAACCTTTTGCTTTTAACAAATTACCGATGAATCGCGGCTCGTACTTTTAAAGCGGATCCCATTATAACTGATGTATTCGATGGCACATATAAGGGATTAATTTAATTAAGGTCGCAATTAAATCAGCGGGATGAACTGCATCCATTAGCTTTTTTGAGATCCTGAATAATGTATATAGGCCGATTTTTAATAAGAGAAAACCCCCTTCGTACCTGCGCCACAGTTCCAAGGAAGCTCTGTTTCCATCTCAAGCAGTATTGAGATTCCTGGTGTCGACATCACGAATGATGTGCAGTTTAGGGTACAATTGGAGGGCAAAGCTAAGCAAGCAATATTTCAGTCCAAGGCAACGACTTGTGCTATACAAAGCACAGGTCGAACTGCATATGGAGTACTACTCACATTTATAGGCTGGAGCACCCGCCTGTCAGCTCAATCCCCTAGACTCCATCCAACGGTGCGTAGTTCGTGTTGTCGACGATTCGATACTCACTGACGGTCTAGACACGCGTAGACTTCGGAAAGACTTGGCGTCTCTTTGCGTCCGTTTGTACAACGGGGAATGTACTGAATGGTATTTAGAATGGTGCTGTCATCGTCTTTCTACCACCGCACTGCCCGCCATCGGCTGGGTGTTCATCCACATTTCTTGGAGTCTCTTCTTTCTTGTACGAAGCGGTTCTCAAGAACGTTCATGTTACCTCTTTACTAAGAACGTTCTTAAGAACATTCATGTTACTCACGATCTGGAATGAGCTTCCAGCTGAGGCTTTCTCAGCGTGGTACGACATGGAATTCTTCAAAAACGGCGATCGATGCCTCTGGTGTTGCAAACGTCCATAGACGACGGTGACCATCTGCCAAGGTGGGCCCTATTTGAATGGGCAACTAAATTATAATTGTGGGAAAATAGATAGGATAGGTTGAAGAAAGGCTAACAAGTCTGTATCTTCAAAAAGATTTTTGTACATCTATTTTTCTTCGTACCCTTAACCTACATTATATTATGAGGTTGACACAACATGTTATCTCCTTCTAGTCTCCTCTGTTAGCCGTTATCGCAATATTCGCGCTTTTTGCCATATCATCTTTTACGCAATCCATCCATATTTTTTGGTCTACCTCTACTCCTGTATTCATCCACTCTCATTTATATTATTTTGCTTGTTATATGGCATTCTTTCCTGGGCATTACATAGCGAAACTACACTAGTCTGTTACTTGTAAGTTTTTCGATAACTGGCGTCACTTTTTTTATTGCTGTAGTACAGCAGACAGGCCAACGGCCCGCTTGGAATTTAGCAGTTACCGTCGCCTATGGGTGTTTGCATCGCCTGTGGCATCACGAACACGCTGCTGTCGCATACTGTACAGGAACTTGGGTCACTAATGCCGGAACACAACAAGGTTATTATGGCGGCATACTTAAGACCAAAGGTGGTCGCCATCCAGACGGGCTTAGGGCCCTACCACGCAGCTAGGGTTATTTTGTCGCCTTTAACGACAGGCCGACCCCGGCCGCAGAGGTTAGTATTCTTCCTCCACCCCTGCACGGTTAAAAACACTACACTTTTATACTATGTCTTAGATGCTTAATGATAAGGGGAAATGTCATAGATAGATATTAATATGAATTTTATTAAGTAAGTCCTGGTAAAGCTATAGTCCCTTATTGCTTTTCCTATTCGGTAATACAGATTTTTCACTCAGTGAATTTCAGTGTCAATTATAATATAAACTTATGAGACAGCAGCGTGTTCGCGATGCCACCGTTGGGCCATCGGCCTGTCTGCTACAGCAATAAAAAATTGAGATTTGAGCCACGTAGAGAAAAAATTTTAACATCCTCCATAGCGTATAAGGTCTAACGCATTTCAGTAGTCTTACTTCTGTAAGACTACTGAAATGACTTCTGTCATTGGTCTAGTGATGGTCAAGGCGATTCCCATCTCGCATCTGGGTGTTTATGTTTTTATTTACAAAAGAAAATTATATAAGTAGTAAATCAGTTGTCTAGTACCCATAACATAAGTGTTACTTACTTTGGGACTAGATGGCGCTGTGTGATTTGTCACACTATAATTATTTTATTTATTTTTTATTTGAGGACTATGTTGAAACACACACTTTAGTGTAATAAACTACCTATTCCACTTTGTAGGTGAATGTTGAACCGGTGTGGGCTACATTCACTAATGATCTTGATATTCAGATTTCTTTATGACCTAATACATTATATTATTATTTAATGCATATTATAAAAAAACAACTTATAGGGTATATATACTATAGAAGCAATCGAAGTCTTTACCGTTGGTAATGACTCGAGTGAATTTTTCCAAAAAACTTTTATTATTTACAAAAATATTGTATTCCATAAAAAGTATCCGTGAAGTGCACATAAGAAAGCAGATACTCCCTTCCGCGACCTAAAAGCCGGAAGGATAAGTGGTATTGACAAGGGCAAAAATGTCATAGAGTAAGCGAGGGTTCGCAAATGGAATAATTTATTATGAATCCCAGCAAATGTAGGCATGTTTGAGTTTATCTGTATGAGAGAATCGGGACAACATATTAAAAGGATGTTTTAGTATGGTTTGAAGCTGTTCTCCGTAGGGCTTGTCAATCTCTTGTAGATCTTGTGGAAATATTTCAGACAAAGTGGTGGTAACGTACGTCATTATAATAACTACCTTAATGGAATATTCTAGTCTAGAAGGCCAAGTTTTAGATGTTTTTAAAACGCTATAAATAAAAAAATGGTAATGATTTTTATAATCGGATTTTATTATCAGTTGTTTTCTTTTTAAAAAAATAAAAAAATTGTAATATAAAAGTCAAATTTCAAAAAAGTAAAGATCCGGCAAGGTGGAGGCTAAAAAATCTGCCCCTTGCATCCACATTGAAGATCTGAAAAAAAAAACTTTATTTTTTAAAAAGTAGGGATATCGCCATTTTTGTCTTTGTTCATCTGATATCCAAAAAGGCAATTAAAAGATATAAGATTATTCTTTCTTCTTCTCCCTCCTGCCCTTATTCCACATTATATGGGGTCGGCACAATATGTTACATGTTATAATAGTTGTGGCTTATTTTTTACATCCGGCCGCCTGCCTGACATTAAAGGTTAACCTCGTTTTGGGGAAGTATGAAATGCACCATATTCTATACGCACCCACAATGACCTTTTTTTATCAATATTAAGCATAAATTGGTTTAGCCGCCGGCATTGTTAATTAGTAATTAGTAAAACGTGCACATGTTTTCACGAAGATTCTATTGATACCATGTTATTCATACCAATAAAGTTGGAGGTTTGAACTCATCACTTTTTCGTTGGACGTTTCTTATTGTTATATATAAACACTCTGGCTATGATGATATGATATGCTATATGAATTAAAAGAAAAAAATGTTGTAGTTTACCGAATCTATCTAAACAATTCTCGAATCCACTTAAACGTACAGAATTTTTTCATCAAAATGGTCCAGCTGTTTGAGAGGAGTTTAACCAAATACACACGCAGAATAATTATATACACACATCAAAAAAGTCTAAACAACATGTACTAATTTAAATTTTAGGATGGTGGATGAGCCGCTGTATGGATGAACTTTCTGAATGCACCTGAGTCTTTCAGTATTTCCGGGCCGACGGTACACTCGCACCCTTCTTGTATCAGGCCTAAACCCGAATCGCGACTCATTGGAAAACATAATTTTATCCCATTGTTTCTGGGTCCATGTTCTACGTTCTCTACACCATTCATTTCGACGAGCGCGATTCCCGTGACGTATCGGTGAGCACCTAATTTGGGCGTCGAGCTCTTAGGCCGTACTCATGCAGTCGATTTCGCACATTTTGGGGACTTACACCACTTGAATTTTGTAGCCTCAAACTTATCTCTCGAGCGGTTAACATCGGCTGGCGTCATGCAGTCAGTTGTATGTACCGGTCTTGCCGAGTGGTTGTACTCCTTTTACGGCCTGGATGCTGTTCAGCGGGTTCCCTTGTATTATTGTAGCGCTGCCAAAGACGACAAATAACACTTCTATGAATGCCAAAATGCCGAGATACCTGAGATTGATTACTTCCCACTTGCAACATCCCTACAGCTCTTTGCATTCCATTTGCCATCAAATGACGTCGCTCCATGACGTAAAGAATATCTAACAATTCAATTTTGTCGCTAACTTTATTTAAATGGTTGGTAAAATTATAAAATCAAGACTAAATGTAGCAATAAAAACGCATTTATATTCAAACAAATTCCCTTTCATTTAATTTTATGAAAAAAACAAAACATATTCGAATTTTATTTTACAACCAGCCAGTATGTCATCAATAACAAAAAAGTTTACATACCTACGCACTTTGAGTGAGTAAAAACTTAGAAATTAATTAGTATAAATGGTAAATTTGTAATATCATGCATGTTGCTTAGACTTTTACGATGTGTATATAAAAGAATCTGCCCACTACACCGTTCCATACCATGACCGTGCTAGGACCGTATCAGACACAAAAGCAATCGGTCGGTCGGTTATGGAACGGTCTAGTGGGCATAGTCACATACTTTTTAATACAAAGAATATTTGTTTTGCCTGGCACGTTCCTAGCATGGTCATTGTATGGAACAGTCTAGTGGGCAGGCTCCGTAAAGAATGTAAAATACAAAAAAAAAGTTTATCCTTAAAAATATCGTACATCACAATGTTCCAAACATGTTACGCTAAAATCAAATTAAAATATATAGGCAACAAAAGCTGAAACTAAGATCTAATCTTGTATTTTCAGCTTTCAGTGAGATTTCATTTATTCCACATGTTATTATATCATCTAGAATATGCCAATATTCTACATTGGGTAGAACGTATAATGTCCAATTTCATACCTGTGTAAAAAACATAACCAATCGACGTCATTATTCTTATTGCAGGTAAATAAATATTTAACGGCATTATCGTGCATATTTCCCACGGGCAACGGGGTGAGAGGTAAAAACAAAATTTAACTTTAAATGCAGCATCTTGGTCCGCTACGAAACTTGTTTTAATAGAAAAAACTTCGTGAAGACAAGTGGTGTTGGAGGAACTGTGAGAATGTTGTTTTCTTAGTCATTAGTCACGTGAGTACTTGTTACACACTGTCTTCAGAATTCATGTCAAAAAGTCTTATAGCTGATGTTTATGTTGTTTTATTTTATAGTCTTAACAGCAATTAAAAGCACATCTAATAGTTTTTGATTACAATAAGGTATATTTACGAGTATTTTTTTTTTTTTTTGCTGACGAATAGCAGACAGGCAACTTAATAACAAGCAATTACCATCGTCTATGAATCTTGCGACGATAGAGGTACTGGAACGTGGGTCACGAATTCCGGAACACAATACATGGTAATTATGGCGGCATACTTATAGACCAAGTGTGGGCCCTACCACGACGCTAGGGTTGTATTGTCGCCTTTTACGACAGGCTGACCCCGGCCGCAGGGGATTCTTACTCCGTCTCTGCACGGAGAAAAGGTTAATTATATAATACAGCAATAATAATAATATTTTGTGAAAATTCACACAGCATCATCTAGTCCCAAACTAAGTAGCACTTGTATTATGGGCCCTAGACAACTGATATACTACTTATATACTTTTTTTTTGTAAATAAATACATATTATACATAAACACCCAGACACGAGACGGGAATCGAACCCGTGACCTCCGCAAGCGTACCGAAGTGCGTTATCCGTTACGCCACCGAGGTCGTCTTATAATAGCAATCTTATAATAGTTGTAAAATAATGTGGAACAGTATATATTTAGTGCAATAAAGTTTAATGCTATTGTTTGTGAAAGCAAGCAATGTCATAAGTACTAATTAATTACTGAATAATAATCAAAAAGACAGCGAAGCAAATTCTATTTATCTTCTCTAACTACCAAATTGTTTAATTTGAGATTAACAAGGATGACTGAGCGAGCCCCAACCCCAAAAAGAAAATTGTTGTGCCAGATTCTCATCTATTTTCAAAAGTGTACACTAACAGGTACTGAGAATTTTGTTATCCTTATCATTTTGGAATTTCTTTTCATAAATCACACCGTATTTTAACTCTCCGTCATTTTCCTTATGTTGTGTTCCGGCATTAGTGACCCAAGTTCCTGTACCCGTATGGAACAGCAGTGTGTTCGTGATGCCACTGGCGTTGCAAACACCCATAGGCGACGGTAACTTCTAAATTCTAAGCGGGCCGTCAGCCTGTCTGCTGTCCTACAGGAATAAAAAAAATTATAAAAATATTCTGACCGGCTTTAGTTTTTAAAAAATGATAAAATTTAGGCAATTATTCTAAAGATGATATTTTTCATCACCGGTCTGTGTGTCCCCGTGACACAATATTTTACAGGTGCGAAGACTACTCGAGTCGCGACATTACTTGAACATACTCGACATTTATGCAAGTCGAGCTCACAATTCTACTTCCAACACCTGGAAGCAACTGCCGTCTGTTGGGATCATTATTTAACTTGTCTTCGGAGTTATGATGGAGCTATTTATATGTTCTCTGTTTGTTTATATCTTCATTACTTCAAGGAGTGTTGACATTTCTTATGAATGCTGAGATATGTGTTTAAAATGTGTTCTCTCATTATATTAATGAGAGACACTACTTAGAAAAATATTTTCATAAATGAATAAGCGGGTTTTTCTGATTACCCGCTTAATATTGGGGGCAATTTCATACTTTATAGTATGAAATTGCCTATTTCTACTGAAAAATTGAAACTTGTTTTTTTATAAGATATAACATATGTTAAATTTTCAAATTTAATGTAAATATTGTAATTCTGGTATTGACATTTCATAAATTTTTAATGTCACTAGCCGATCACACCCGCTCCGCTGAGCGATTAACAGGCAAAAAGAATTGTCAGCAAAAGATTAAATCGAAAAAAAAATGAGAAAGGGTATCGTAAAAAATTTAAAATATAATTAAAAAGTATCCTATGTTACTTCCAATACCTCCAAGAATATGTGTACAAAGTTTCATGATGATCGGATATGTAGTTTTCGCGTGAAAGCGTAACAAACAAACTTACTTTCACATTTATAATATTAGCATGATTTTTAAAAAACCTAAATGTAGGTTTCCTTACCATAAAGTAACTGTAAATTTGCAAATATTTAAAAACGCAATAACAAACTGTGTGAAAACATTTTACCAGAACAACGTGATAAAAAATTCTGACTGCCTTCTGGAAAGAAATTTTGTTATCATGAAGAAAATTGTCTAAATCACACAAAAAAAATGGTAGTCCGTTGGAGCAAGGTCTGGCGAGTACGGTGAATGACGTATGGTTTCTAACTGCAGCTTTCTAAGTGCAGTGTGAGGTTTAGCGTTATCATGGAGCAATAATGGTGAAGATCGATTCACGAGTCGGGGCTATTTCACCGTCAGTTTCGCTATGATTGTTTGAAATTTTATTTAATTTAATTTACTTTTGTATAATATAATATGAATGGGATATATATCATATATATATATATATATATATATATATATATATATATATATATATATATATATATATATATATATATATATATATATATATATATATATATATATATATATATATATATATATATATATATATATATATCTAATATATAAAATTCTCGTGTCACAGTTTTCGTTGCCATACTCCTCCGAAACGGCTTGACCGATTTTGATAAAATTTTTTGTGCTTATCCGGTATCTATGAGAATCGGCTAACATCTATTTTTCATCTCCCTAAATGTTAGGGGTGACCCACCCCCAAAATTTTTTTTTTAATTTTTTGATATTTTATTATTTATATGGCAGAACAACGTTTGCCGAGTCAGCTAGTATATATATATATATATATATATATATATATATATATAGGTTGCTACACTCCTCTTGTACAAGAATGTTTTATCTTATTATGTAAAAAATGTCCAATCCTTCTATTTGTCTCCATCCCTATTATCATGACATATAGCAGTAATAAAAATCATAATATATATAAATGTCACTAGCACATTTGAATTATATTTTTTAAAATATGCCAGTGCTTTATATTAGACATATATATATATATATATATATATATATATATATATATATATATATATATATATATATATATATATATATATGTGTGTGTGTGTTTGTGTGTGTGTGTGTGTGTGTGTAGTATATATCATATCAAATATTAAAGGAAATCTTTGTTTTAATGAGCACTTCAAAATTATAAAATTTTAACTGTACATAAAAATTTTATTTGCTTAAGTCCTAACTTTATGTAACCAAACCATATCAATCGTATTTAATTTTATATAAGAAGGTACTTGTAAAAATTTATAATTTATTATAACAATAATGTTGAAGTCACTGGAAGGAACTAATACTAATATAATAAGTTTATAATTATGTAAAAAGATGTGTCAATAAAGAAACTTTTATTTTATTTATTTTAATTTGGTACAGTAAACTAAGTAAAGTTTGGTGATATTACTTACCCAAACCTGAGAAAGCTATACTGAATAACACCTTAAAGAGATCACCAAACAGTAACCTTTTAATTGGTAAGTTTTGCTTTAGGGCACTGTAGAGGCGTTTAACCTGGGGTCAGCCATTGCATATTTCGCTTACGGTTATATTAAAGAATCCACTTTTCGTCACATGTCATAATTCGATCTAATAATCTTTCATTTTTTACCAAAACACAAGTTCCAACATGCTTTTCTTTCTGCAGATTAGTTAAATCAAAGATAAAGACAAAGAAATACTTTATTTGAAGAAAATCACGAGGCATCCATTTTTCATATTTTTTTCTTGTTGATTTCATGCAAAAGGAATTGTAGGTAAGGTAACGTTTAAACCAAGCTGTTAATTCAGCGTTTTTCACTTGTGTGAGCGGCATTTCACGTGGTTCATTCTCCAAGCCGAAGTTTCCATTACGAAATCGTTTAAACAATAAACGCATGGTGTGTTCATTGGCAGTCTCTCCAAACACAGCGTTAATATTGCGAGCTGTTTCTGCCGTGCAGAACTAACCGCGTTGGAACTCGTATTCAAAAATGACTCGGATTTTCGAAGTATGGTATCCATCTTTCAGATTGTTTTATTTTTAATCAGCTGAATAAAAAAAAAAAATTGCAACTCAAAAATCAAAGCACTTATAGCACATTTTTTTCAAAGACGAACGTAAAAGCGAAAACCCGTAAGCACGCACACGCGCACCCGCACACACACGCACACGCAAACGCACACGCACACTATGTGATGTGTGATGAGAGAAAACCTAAGTAATGTAGTTAGGGGCACTGACTTCCGAAATACAGGTTTATACGTAGCTCGGATGTCATTCCTTTTTGTATAAAAATTTCCACACTAACGCCGAGATGTGCAAAAAGTATTGCCACCTCGATAAATGTGTAACTATTCCGGTAATTACAACTCTAGTGCCATATTATTTAATCTTTATAAGCCCCCTTCAAAACAAGTGCAGGATTGTGTATTTAAACAAATAAGCAATAAGATTTGTAATAAAAAAAGCTATAAAAAATCCAACTATCCAACAGTCTTTATAGTGCAGTTATACACATTGTCGTGAGCGTTACGACGTCGAAACTATCTGTTTACGTTCCCGCCAACGAGCACCTGTCGTCTAGCAAATGTGACTTGCTAAATAAAGTGTCATTGAATATTTTACACGTACGTTTAAACTACTATTATTTTAAAGTCAAAGTTCTATTTATTTTGCGAATTACAGGTTACAAAGAGTCAAATTTTTAAATATTTGAATCTCTGTATTTTGCCACGTGCGCATCTTACAAAATTATTTTAACTATAAATTCACAATTATATGTTATTTAGGAATCGGTCAAAGTCCATTGAGTTAAAAACAAAAAAAAAAACAAAATTGAAATTAGATAAGCCAATGTCACAAAATCGAATATCAACATCTATAATTATTATATTACGAGGAGTGAAAGACTAAGTATTTAAATTACATTTTATAAACTTTACAAGAGAGCAATCTTCAGTTTTGAAGAAAAAGTAACTACGTTATATGTATATAACTCAATGTCGCCCAAAATGTCGTTTAAAACAATTAGCACTTCACCCTTGATTACATTTATAATTTGCAACTCAGGAATTCATTTATACTATATGCATTCTTTTGACGACCTCGGTGGCGTAACGGATAACGCACTTCGGTACGCATGCGGAGGTCATGGGTTCGATTCCCGTCTCGCGTCTGGGTGTTTATGTATAATATGTATTTATTTACAAAAAAAAAGTATTTAAGTAGTATATCAGTTGTCTAGGGCCCATAATACAAGTGCTACTTCGTTTGGGACTAGATGACGCTGTGTGA
Source organism: Malacosoma neustria (assembly GCA_963693495.1). Taxonomy (NCBI): domain Eukaryota; kingdom Metazoa; phylum Arthropoda; class Insecta; order Lepidoptera; family Lasiocampidae; genus Malacosoma; species Malacosoma neustria. Next base: position 3,925,327 of record OY856379.1, on the reverse strand, counting down.
ATTGTCACAAAATATTATTATTATTATTATATTATTATACATAGCATTATCAAGGAACCATTTACTACTAGTATTCTGTGTGTTCCCTTTAAGTGAAGGCCTGACTCCAATAGTTGGACGTTCTGGGCTGTTACAATTTATAAAATTATTCAAAAATAAATATTAAATATAGCTGTGACCTCGAATTACAAACACAATCTTCATATATTACTCCAACTTTTGAATTACAAAACGATGAATACATTTTTATGCCACCCTTTTACGATCTATTCAAACACAATCTGATCATTGAGTCCGCGTGAGGTGTGCTCCATAAACATTCATGATTACTTCTTTTACCGCATAAAAACGTTATGACGGTTTCGTTGTATCATATGATAACGGAATACCAATAACTGGTTTATAGTTATCGTTTGTGGTATTCATTATTTACATTATTACATATCGATAATGTCAGCGTATGATAGACAGTGACAGCTAACAGTGACAGAAAACTATTTACAATCAAATTACATTAAAATTTTTGATTGAGCAGTGACAGAATGTTTATTAGCAAAGTACATTCAACTTCCTTCTCTGAAATGACGGCTAACAGAGGAGAGCGGCCGGAAAAAACATGTTGTGCCGACCCGATATAATGTGGGATAAGGGCAGGAGGAAAAAGAAGATTAATCTTCCTTCTCTATTCTCTTTCATACAAGCCAAACTATGGATCTTCATAGAAAATATTTAATACTAATTTCCGTGACTTTCTATGATACAAATTGAATAGGGACACTAAAAGCTACCTCTTTAAACAAAACCATGTGGGTTAGATCTAATCGAAATCTATATGTACACACATATATATATATATATATATATATATATATATATATATATATATATATATATATATATATATATATATATATATATATACTAGCAGCCCGTCCCAGCTTCGCACGGGTATTTAACAAAAAATTAAAACCTCTCTTGACGGGGGGACCGAGGGATATAAGGGACTCCGGAAAAGATGTTCGACCATCCGACTACCCACTAAAAAAATCCGCTGTTCTCCTATCGCCTACGCCCGGGCCCACGGATATATGGCCTGCCGATCTCGTGGCCCGGGCCGGCGCTGGCCCACGCTTTGTCTTAAAGCGGGCCCCTTCTAAAGTGCTGGCGCCAGGGGGTCAGGGTTTCGTCCCCCCAGCGCTCTCTTGTAACAACTCTAGGAGTTGAGGGGGGCTGCGGAACAGCACGCGGCCTTCTCCCTCGCGGCAATAGTGCGGGCGGTGGATCCTCCCCCGAGGGACCGCCCGCGGCCGCTTTCTACGGCGGCCGGAGATCGTTGCCCGCCCTCCGGCGCCGACGACGCGGCCTACGTTGGCGGGAGGGGAGTGCGGTGGCGGACTCCCGCTCCCGTTCCGCCGCCTCCCTTGCAGACACTACTGCCTCGCAAAAAGAGGCAACGGCCGTCCATCCAGGATCGCCACCGACCATGGACAGAACCAGGGCCGGGAGCGACAGGTCCGCGGCCAATTCCGGACGGGACTCGCATCCCCGTCGCGTGCTAGTCAGGCGTGAGTACGACTACCAGACGACACTCCAGAAAAAGCAGAGTCGCCTGACGTCGTAGTCGGCCCAGCAAGACCAACCGACAGCGAGGATGGAATTCCCGCCCCGGAAACACTCTCTGTGCAGGCGCAGTCGAAATAGGCATGGTTTCGACTACCAAATCAGGTCCCAGGGTAGAACCCGGGACCCCAATCAGTATTCGCAACCATCCCACCGGGGACCACGCCACGAACAGAGAACTAAGTTGGAAAGGATGTAGGGAGGTAGACGGAAAGAAAGGTAGGACTTTGTCGCCTCGAACGGAGAGGGGAATGAAGCGACGGATGCTCGGGCACCTCGGGTACGCACACCCGTGCACTCCTCGGACAGAGGAGCGCCCCTGAGGGCAAACCCTTCTATTTGCGTCAGGTTACTAAAAAATAAAATTATAAAGAAAGTTTGAATATTATTATTTCTATGAGTTTTTATTTTAATGATTTTTTTGTTATTACTTTTTATTTATTTTCGTTATTTTCTAATAAGTATTCTAATTTTTGTAAAAACCCCAGTGACGCACGCCTACATTGCATAAGGTGATGCCTAGCTAGCCGAACAGGGTGAGCGGCTACCACGCAACATTTTTCTAATACTTACATTTTTAAACTCGTGATATCTTTCGAATGGAATATCCGAATTGAATAATTCAAAAAGTTATATAAAGGTATTGAAATAGTTTTGAATATGAAGTAATTTATTTTGATAAGGATTAATACCAAGATCCAATTAAAGAGCCTTTTCTAGGGGCGGCATTTTAATTAAATTTTTAAAATAAAAGAATACTTATTGTGGCATAACTATAATAGTTAGACATATGCTGTCCCGACACTTTTTGTAAATAATGATGTGTTCTGCAAAGTTGTAGTACATTATTTTATTCTATCATCAATAGTTTTCGCAACGCACGCGATTTCAATAATATTTTAGGTAATTTTTTTACACTTTGAGTTACATTATTGGAGTTTTAGTAAGGATCCCTAATTTTTTTGAAAATATAATATAGCCTATGTCACCCGGGGATAGTGTAGCTTCCCAACAATGAAAGAATTTTTTAAATCGGGTCAGTAGTTTCGGAGCCTATTCAAAGCAAACAAACAAACAAACAATCAAATCTTTCCTCTTTATAATAGTAGTATAGATATATATATATATATATATATATATATATATATATATATATATATACCTAGTCAGGTCATAAATTCTGTCACATGTTTAATGTAAAATAATTGTAACAAGTTTATTCATTATGTAACCATTCATATACCAAAATGAACTTAACAAAACATAGATTCTTATGACATTAAAGTTTATTCAAAATGACCTCCGTGATTTTGAATACAAGCCTTCAATCTGCGCGGCCAGTCGTCTATCGCAGCACGAACGAGGTCCATGTCAATATCGGCGGCTGCCTTAATCAAGGATGTCTTGAGTGACTCCAAATTGGGATGAGGCTTTGAGCACGCCTTTTCCTCCAAGTGTTGCCATATCTTGTAATCTAACGGATTCAAATCTGGACTGGAGGAGGGCCAGTCTTCGTGCCGGATGAAGTCGATTTCACGCGCCGCCAGCCAGTTTTGTGTGCTCTTCGCTCTATGAGCTGACGCCGAATCTTGTTGGAATACCCAGTGCCTGTTATTGAACATGGTATGAGAAACAGGTTCCACAAGGTTCGTCAGGACTGTATTTTGATACACAACAGCATTCGTTTTTACACCTTTCTCACAAAAATGTACCTCTGTTAAGCCCCAATAAGAAACTCCCAACCATACCATGAGCGAGGATGGAAAATGACCTCGTTGGACACGCGGAATACGGTTGCTCGCTTCTTCACTACTGTGTGCGTACACCTTATCATTTTGTTTGTTGTAGCTCTCTTCTACGGTAAACATTTTTTCATCCGAAAAAAGAATTTCCCGATATTTTTTTCCCGCGTACCGCTTCAACAAAGCGCGGCATCTCTTCAGTCTCAGGTCCATTAGACGAGCATTCAAACGATGTCCTGTTTTTCTTCGATATGCCCGAAGCCCTAAGTCTTCATTTAACACCCTTTTCACCGTGGTTCTGCTTAACCCCAACTGAAGGGCCAACAGTTTCTGCTTACGTTTGGGATTTCTTTGAATTCGTGCCTTCACGGCTTTTATCACTGCTGGAGTCCTAACAGACCGAGGGCGACCACTTCTTGACCTGTCATCTACACTAGAGTCTTCATTGTATCGTTTGATGGTACGATAAACGAATCTTTTGGTTATATTCAAATTTTTCAGTATGTTAAAAATTTGAATTGGCGCGTAACCGCAACGATGCAACGCAATAACTGCAACACGATCTTCTTTAAGCGTCCACTCCATGTTTAAAAATGAGTAAAATTCTAAAAGTATACATTTTTATTTTCATGAACAATTCGAATTCAATAAACTTTTTTGTGGCCAGCATTCTAAAAGAAAAGTTTTTACTGTGTGACAATACTTATGACCTGACTAGGTATATATATATATATATATATATATATATATATATATATATATATATATATATATATATATATATATATATATATATATATATATATATACATATGTATATTATAAAGCACTGGCATATTTTAAAAAGTATAATTCATATATGCTAGTGATATTTATATATAGGTATATTAAGATTTTATTACTGCTATATGTCATGTCTTATAAAACACTCTCTTTTTGAATATATACATTACAATATTGGATTTAACTAATTTTAGTAACTTGCAATAAATTGCTTCTTAAACTGCAACCACATCGTTATAAAAAATGCGGATCCACCAAATCCTACTTTCTAAAAACCAAATTTAAAAAAAAGTGCGTGCGTACAAAGTACAGTCATACCAACTTATCTGTGAAGTGGCAAAAAGGAAGGAACTACGGTCGCCATGTTGAAATGTCATTCGACTGTCAGTGTAGTATACACTGACAGTCCTTCGAGTCAGACTTTCGAGTGTTCCGTATGTTTTATTGCGATACTTCTGAATTTTAAGCGTTAAATATGCCGAAAGCTATAAGAAGTGATACCGGGATTATTATTCTAAAGGTGAAATCATTTTTTGAAGAAGAAGCTCGGCTGCAGGCTCCTATCATTCCGTTTAATCAAATATACAAACGGATTTCGGCTGCAACAGGTTGTTATTGTCAGTTTATACTATATAAATTACCCAAAATGATAATAGGGATGGAGACAAATAGAAGGATTGAACATTTTTTTACATAATAAGATAAAACATTCTTGTACAAGAGGGGTGTAGCAACCTACAGGCCGATTTGTTATTTTAGACCTGTTTTATGAATGGTAAAATTTCCTCAAATTCCGTCAAATCCAAAAGTAGGATATCGATAATATATTTATAAATCAGTTGTTAATATTTTAAAATAGTCACTCTGTTATCATTTAAATTATTGATAACGACGCTCTATCGTTGTAGTCGCCACCCAGCTCTTACAAATATATGAATACAATGAATTTATTTCTACCACACATGTTTAATCACAAAACATTTGTTACACGTGTAAGTCAAGGGCTAATTTCAAAAATTGTTAAAGAGGGCCAAGCAGCAGAAGAAGCTGGTACCAAAATTCGCACACCAGGCAAGCAGAGAATACGAAAAAGTGGATTTATTCATGTAGATGATTTTGATATGGGAGTTATCAGACGAAAAGTCCATGAATTTTATTCTGCCAAAAAGGAGATTCCTACCATAAAAAAACTTCTAGAAATATTAAAGACAGAAATAAATTACACAGGACAGCGAGAAACTCTTCGAATGCTACTTTACAAGTTAGGATTCTGTTTTAAAAAAATTAAGTCCAATCGTAAAGTTCTGATGGAGCGTAATGAAGTATCGGGTTGGAGAGCAAGGTACTTGCGTGAAGTAGTTAAAAATAATAAATCACCAAACCCCGGCCTCTGATTTATTTAGATGAAACTTATATTCACTCTTCACATACATCTGGCAAATGTTGGCAAGGAGAAGGAGTATTAGAACCTGTATCAAAAGGTCAAAGATATATTATTATTCATGCGGGAGGGGATGCAGGATTTGTTAAAAATGTACTCACAGTATTTAAATCAAATACAAAAAGCGGTGACTATCACGATGATATGAATAGTGCCAATTTAAAAAAATAAAAAAGAAAAACGTGTACATAATTTAATAGAGCCATCAATTATTGTAATGGATAATGCTCCTTCGTGTTTGCGTGAATAAAGTCCCAAATTCAAACGCTATAAAAAAAGATATGCAGTTATGGCTTAGGCAAAATAAAATCGAGTATGGAGAAGATTTTACTAAACCCCAGCTGTTAGAAATAAAACATGATATAGACATGTGAGAAGTGAAACTTCTTTAGCAAACTAATTTAGTGAACTGTAGACGGCCATGAATCGGCGCCTTATAGATTTCTGTTATATAAGTTTAATAAATGGACTGCGCTTCGAACGGAAATGTTTGGTATAATAATATAATAATGTTATAAAAAGGAAAGATTTAATTGTTTGTTTGTTTGCATATTGCATTGAATAGGCTCCGAAACTACTGAACCGATTTGAAAAATTATTTCATTGTTGGGAAGTTACACTATCCCTGGATGACATAGGCTATATTACATTAACAAATAAAATTAGGGATCCTTACTAAAACTCCAAGGTGTAAAAAAATACCTAAAATATTTATCACGTCGCGTGCGCTGCGAAAACTATTAATGATAGAATAAAAGAATGTACTACGTCTTTGCAGAACACATCATTATTTACAAAAAAAGTCGCCACAGTATATGTCTAACTATTATAGTTATGCCACAATAAGTGTTCTTTTATTTTAAAATTTTAATTGAAATGTTGCCGCTAGAAAAGTTAGTTGTATCTTGGTATTAATTCTTATCAAAATAAATTAATTCATATTAAAGACTGCTTCAATACCTTTATATAACTTTTTGAATTATTCAATTCGGACATTCCATTCGAAAGATATCATGACTTTAAAAATGTAAGTATTAGAAAAAACGTTTCACATCTTCGTGACGCTAATTTACGTTTCATCCGTAATGTGACGCTAATTTCAGTTTCATCCGTAAAAAATTTACCTTCATGCGCCCAAAGAAGTTTTACTGCAAAAAATGTTTGCTCTTTGTTCACTTCCTTGGCATCTTTAATATTTCGGATGACGTTTTATGACGTTTTCGGATGATCGTGTAGTTTTCATTTACATTCGATTTACATCATGTCATTATTAGCTCTATTTAGCCTCTGAGACTGTTTTTAGATATTTAATTTCTCTTATATGTGTAGCATATAAGAGAAGCATATATAGCCATAGGCATATGTGTAGCATAGGTCAATGCTATTACTATAAATGCTTTTTCGTACTGTGTTGATGTCGATGACTTTTGTTGCGAAAAACAACGTCGGCGTTAAATACGTCATAACTCTTGAGCTATTGTAGCGCTTAAGTATAACTGTTATTGTAACTTTAACGAATAACGACCTAATAGAAAGAACGTAGAACAATATTTATTATTTTTCGAGCATCCATCTCCTTCGCATTCACTCTTAAGAATAAAAGAATAAAATTTACATTTGAGCGCTTGTATCAAATCGTATTGCATAGCAAAACTGCTGCCTGCATACATTACATATGAATTCAATGGCAAAAGCGGTCTGGATAAAGCAATATTTTTGAGAAAATGTCTGTTGTTTACCTTTTTGTATTTTTAAAATTATGTTTACATTCAATTAAATAAATATATTGGGACAATTCACACAACGCCATCTAATCTCAAAGTAAATAGCATAACACTTGTGTTATAGGTACTAGACAATTATAATTATACATATTTTTTTTTGTAAATTATTAAATATTATATATTAACATATAGGCGTGAGACGGGAATCGAACCCGTGACTTCTGCAAGCGTACCAACGCTAGCCGTTATGCCACGTAGGTTGTCGTTAATGTATACTCATCCCTGAGTCGATTGGAACCAATGTACCAGCCGATTACGTCAAAATGCGACTACCACATTTTTACATATACATACCATACTACCAATTTTTATCCGTGCAGGGGCGCAGAAGGAATACTAACCTCTGCGGTCGGAGTCGGCCTGTCGTAAAAGGCGACTAAACAACCCACCCTAGCTACGTGGCAGGGCTACATTAAACGTCTGGATGGCGACCACCTTTGGTCTTAAGTATGCCACCATAATAACCCTGTGTTGTGTTCCGGCATTAGTGACCCAAGTTACTCTACCCTTATGAGACAGCAGCATGTTCGCGATGCCACTGGCATTGCAAACACCCATAGGCGACGGTAACTGCTAAATTCCATGCGATCCGTCAGCCTATTTGCTGTCCTACAACAATAAAAGAAAAAATATCAAAGAAATTGAAATAGCGTATTAGATGTTACTTCTGTTAACGCCTATTAGCTAAAATGGTACTGAGTGACGATGTTTGTCTCGCTGCTTCTCACTTAAATTCTGCTATCCCACCTTTTCAAGTAAGTGTAATGAATTTACAAATACACATAGTGATTGTTCGTTTATCATCATCATAGATACTATCAAAAATGAATTATTTCATTTGAACTGAAGTGCAAAATTAGTAGGCCTACCAAGAAAGTGGGCAGAAGCAGATCTATGTAATCATAATATAATACATATTCATTTCCCTTTTCTACTTATTTGCTTAGCTATGAAAATATCAGCATAGACAAATTTGTATTACAAGTAACAAAAAGATCGGCCGAACATTATTCACTGCATTGTCCACAACCACAAAGAAGAATTTCGTTCCGTAAATAAATATTATTTTCACTAACGTTTTTAATATTGCTATGGGACAGCAGATAGGCTATCGTTCCATTTAATAGGAAGCAATTACCGTTGCCTATAAAGGTTTGCGATACCAGAGGCACCGCTAAAACACTGTCATTCACGTTGACTGGAACTAGGTCATTTATGCCAGAACATACGATTGCCTTCCAGACAGGCTTAGAGCCCTATCACCTAGCTAGAGTTGTTTAGTCGCCTTTTATGACAGGCCGACTCACTACACGGAAAAACATAAAAATGCCTTGAAAATGTCCACGGTGAAAGCGATATACCATAAAATACTATACGATGACTTTAAACGGCAGCTAAGTTTCGTAAAGTGCTCAGATAACCCTTTTGTCTCACAGAAAGCGATTGGTTTTAATCTTTTACATTACTTCTGGAATTAGCCGACTTTTCCAATACTTTTATCCGTGCAGGGGCGGAGAAAGAATACTAACCTCTGTGGCCGGGGTCGGCCTGTCGTAAAAGGCGACAAAACAACCCACCCTAGCTACGTGGTAGGGCCTCAAGCCCGTCTGGATGGCGACCACCTTTGGTCTTAAGTATGCCGCCATAATAACCTTGTGTTGTGTTCCGGCATTAGTGACCCAAGTTCCTGTACCCTTATGGGACAGCAGCGTGTTCGCGATGCCACTGGCGTTGCAAACACCTGTAGGCGACGGTAACTGCTAAATTCTAAGCGGGCTGTCAGCCTGTCTGCTGTCCTACGCAATAAAAAAAAATACAAGACATAGCGTTTGACCATTCAATGAGACGATTTCAATGATACAAGCACTCTAAATATATGCTTGCAAACGTCTGTTCAAACTGCGTAGAAAGTCGTAATATTTGAATTCGTTTTCAAAATCCTCGTGTTAAATTGGGGTATAGATACTCTAATATTAGAGAGACCAAATACAAGACTTCTCAAAATACTCGTATGTACTAAATAGTTTTTTAAACTATCTGATTTAAAGTCCTGTTTTCCACTTTTTAGTCTATATTCTAAATTTTAGCTGCCATATATGCCATTCTATTTGTTTTTTCTTCACTTGGCGTGAACTTTGGTAACCAATGGGACGCATACTCTTAAGAAGATCATACAAGAACATATTCTTTATTAAATTTTATTCAATGAAAGCATTTCCTACCTTTTTGTATAATTAAAAACAATTAACTTATTATATAAAAGCTATTAGTTTTAATAGCATGCGAATTAAATTAGAATATGTGGTTGTATCTCCATTAAATGTACATTGAACGCGAAACAATAAGCTTATTTATTTGTTTACAAGGAACATTGAACAGGTGCTTATCTCGGCCCGTTTCCTCAATTCCAAATTATATTAAAATACACATCCTTTTGTTTTCAGGCGTTTTAGAAATACGGAACGGAGCGTATATCGCTAAATTCAATTAAGTCGGTGGGATTGGTGCAATTCACGAGAATAGAGCATTTTACAAAAAAAAACTAATTCTAACTAATGTTTTGTTAGTTATAAGTTTGTTTGTTCCGCTTCATGCCTAAACCACTGAACCAATTTTGATGAATTTCGGTATATAAATTGGAGCTTAGAGAAGGACATAGGCTACTTTTTTTAAAATTCATATGGCAGAACAACTTTTTTTTTTGGTCTCGGGGAAAAACTCTCTCTTGACGGGTTCCCCCGGCCCGGGGGGGGCCGAGGGATATGTGGGAAAGATCGGCCATCCGACTACCCACTAAAACCTCGCTGTTCTCCTATCGCCTACACCCGGGCCCACGGATATATGGCCTGCCGATCTCGTGGCCCAGGCCGGCGCCGGCCCACCCTTTGTCTTAAGGCAGGCCCCTTCTAAATTGTTGGCGCCAGGGGGTCAGGATTTCGTCCCCCGGCGCTCTTCTGAATCAACATGAGTTGAGGGGGGCCGCGGAACAGCACGCGGTCCTCTCCCTCGCGGCAATAGTGCGGGTGGCGGATCCTTCCCCGAGGGGCCACCCGCGGCAGCTTTTTACGGCGGCTGGAGTTACTTGCCCTCCGGCGCCGCCGGCGTGGCCTGCGTTGGCGGGAGGGGAGTGTGGTTGTCAACTCCCGCTCCGCCGCCTCCTTTGCGGACGAGCGGGACTTGCATCCCCGCCGCGTGCCAGTCAGACGTGGGCACGACTACCAGACGACACTCCAGAAAACCAGAGAGTCGCCTAACGTCGTAGCCAGCCCAACCAGACCAACGGACAGCGGAGATGCCGTTCCCGCCCCAGGAACACTCTCTGTGCAGGTGCAGTCGAAATGGGCATGGTTTCGACTACCAAATCAGGGCCCAGGACAGAACCCGGGACCCCAACCAGTACTCGCAACCAACCCCGGTGGGGACCGCACCACGAGCAGAGAGCGAAGTTGGGAGGTAGACGGGAAGAAAGGTGGAACTCCGCCGCCTCGAACGGGAAGAGGAATGAGGCGGCGGATACTCGGGCACCTCGGGTACGCACACCCGTGCACTCCTCGGACAGAGAAGCGCCCCTGAGGGGAGAACAACGTTTGATGGGTCAACTAGTATGATATAATAATAGATATTTAAGTTACATAGTTGAACAAATGCAATGAATTAAATTTATATTATTTTTTTATTACTGTAGGACAGCAGAGAGGCCGACGGTCCGCTTGTGATTTAGTAGTTATCGTCGCCTGCAACAACTACAACGTCGTTTGCAACACCAGTGGCATCGCGAACACGCTGCTGTCGCATAAGGGTACAGTAACTTGGGTTACTAATACCGGAACACAATACAAGGTTATTATGTTGGCATACTTAAGACCAAAGGTGGTCGCCATCCAGATGGGCTTGGGGCCCTACCACGTAGCTAGGGTGAGTTGTTTTGTCGCCTTTTTCGGCCAACCCCGGCCGCAGAGGTTAGTATTCTTTTTCCACCTCTGCACGTATAAGATATTAATTAAATATAACTAAATTTGTAGAAACATCTGTTTGGTTACTGTATTTATATTAAGCATAAAGTGCTCAATACGAGTGTTGTGTAAGATGCGCACCAACCCGATGAGATGACAACCTGTGCTAGTATTGCCGATTTGAGCTAAATGGGATAAGTACAGATCCCGGATACATGTCGAAAATTTAGGGAAGACTACATCCAGCAATCGATGACAGTTGGGTGACAATGTCGTACTTTTGAATGGGCAATAATTTTGTGCAACATATAACAGCAATATTTTAGCCATATGATTTTGGTTTTTAAAATCTGTTACAGGCACCTTTCCAGGTCAAAGGGAAAGTTAATAATAATATCATGATTAAGCATTTAATATACCTACGCGCCAGAAATATCCGGTAGATATAAGAAATCTCTGGGAATTGTAAAATTGATTCATAACTTAATAATATATGTTATAATAAATTTTGGTCATGTCGTCTCGTGTAAAAATAAGAATAGAGAACTACCTCATCTCATTCTAAAAATATCGTAAATGGTAAAAAATCGATCATTAGTTTCCACAGTTAGAAAACGTAAGTGTCATTTGATTTAAAGTTTTTTTTTACTCAGACGATAGTGCCGCTAGAGCGAAGACCGCGTCTCGGCGAACGTAGTGTAGGACGTCTCGCAGTCCAATTGCGTGCTACACAAGGTTGCCGATCAGGAGGGAAAATCAAGGAACTGGGACTTGTTACGCAAACTTGGGAAAGTCTAGATCCAATAGTAGACAACGAACGGCTGACTACGAAGACAGTACTGACCCCTTTAATCACCACAACTTCTCACTCACAAACTGTGTTTCGAAGCAAAATCTTAAATGCAAACTACTTTAAAGGTCAAGACAGAAAGAAATATTTGAATGTCGTGCCAGTAGTGCGTTCGGATATGCGATAGATATTTGTTTAGATTTATCAACACTGACAATAACCAATAGCATACTTCGAGCTCCCAAGTGGGTTTTAGATTCAAGCAAGATTAAACGCTTGTAAGATGAAGATGTTACTGGTATCATGAAATATGTTTGGAAAAGATCACTCTTTAGCTATAATGTTGATTTGTTCTTATTATATAGTGTACCTATAGTTATCCATCTATGTTTAATATATGCAGAATGTGGCTTAGGAATTTAATATCGGCAACATTATCTGCAATATTCAGTATCCACTCATAAATCTCATAAATCTAAGGTGTCATAATTATAAAATTACTGTCGTAACTATAAGACTACAGATATTTTAATGTTATTAATACGTTAAACGATTTTTAACAACTTATCTAAACTGTTTCGACCTTTTTCATATATATAGGTAATTATAACATTTAACATTGATGATGATGATAACATTTAACATTGAATAGTTAGTTTTTTCTGTTGAACAACATGGTGCGTAAAAATATATCTATATATCGTCATAGTCGTAGAATAGTGACGGATCTGACATAATATATTAAATATTACAGTGCAGCCATTTTAAAAATACACAAGCGTCATTTTACTATAAGCGCCTATAAAATCCGTTATTTTACCGACTGATTAATTTCAAATCCAAAATACATATAATTTTTAATTTAATGTAACAATAATATTTATTGGAACGAAGTTCCTTATCACGCGTTGTGAAAGGGGGCTAGACGGAAAAAATTCTCACGAAAAGTTGTAACGACACTTTTTGCTATAGTAAGCTATTGTAAGCTGTGCGATTTGCGCATGTTTCTCTGTCTGTCTCTCTCTCTCTCTTATAGAAAGCAAGCCAGATATTTTCATTTCTATTTAGCATTGAACAGTGTGGTGTCGCGACGATTATTTTTGTTGAGTGTATACAGGTTTTTTGTACATAATAAATAATAAAAAATAATAATAATGAATCCTGATAGTGTTTCTGCACAAGTTCCGGATATTGCTGATGGAGTTAGGTGAGTTACTGATTAAGTTTATATTACATTATATTTGATAATAATAATAAAAAATATTATTATAACTTAAAAAAAAAAATTTATTACAATTCCTTCACTAATTAATCGAAAGGAACTTCGTTCCATCCGGGTGTCCCTTGACACCTCTCAAGTTTTTTTAGACTATATCCAAATATAGTAAAAAGTTCAATTCGTATTTGTGTCAAAACCAACATTATTTCACTTCAAATACAAGATGTCCGAATCATATTATTCGCTATCACTTATAGCTTGGGACTAAAAGCTGGAGGTAAGCGTTACTCGCGTGCCCCCCAAACATAAATCGAACCCGTTAAATCAGGCCTGGGCAATTCTCACGAGGCTTTGAGAGCTATTTAAATTTTACTTAAGATATTACACTGTCACTTTATACAATTGAGATGTAAACTCATTATCGGCTTGTAATTTACCCGAACTCGATTCCCGTCTTGAATCTGTAAGTGTATAATTTGATTTTATTTACAAAAATAATGAATTTAAGTAGTAAATCAGTTGTTATCAGAGGTAATCCATAACACAAACGCATTTGAATTATGAACATTATTTATATTTAGGTATATTTTATTAAGTTGATGTAATTCTAGCTTTTTATAATTCAAATGTCTCATTTTAAAACATAAATAGAGGCAATAAGTGGAATACGCTTTCTTCTAGCAAATATTCCTTTTTGGGATTGGATAGTTAGCAGTCGACGTTAGCTACAAAAAAACTAAAATTACCCACCTCTTTTGAATGGAAAATAATTCCAATAAATGTCTACCATGGACCAAAACATTGATCTCCGAGCGAAAGATTTAAAAAAACACCAGAAAGTATCACCATTTATTTGTATCACCTACAAATAAGTTCTTATATGTGATAGAGAGTTGTTTTAATGCCCATAATGCGGCTTGAAGAGTAATAATACATTTCCCACCAAGGTATTCGGAGTTGAGATCATTTCAACTAAACGCTGCAAGGTGATGTATATTTCAGAGGATGAACAAAATTATTTTTGAATAAGGCAAAATAATTTGTCATTATTTATTTTAAAAAAACTTGGATCGCCTTCCAATGTCTAATTTTATATGCTTTATTCCCCTTGAATTAAATGAGATGAAATAAATATTTATTAGCAGAAATAGGTGACAAAGTGGTAGAAAATATGTATAAGTCTCCATTTTTTTATTAGTTGTTTTATTAATAATGATAAATAGAATAATAAAAATCGTATGTTATTAGTAACAAAATTGTAATTCAAATGTCCTAGAATCAATAATACAAAATACTGATTTAAAAAAGTTGTATCTGTAGAGTTCCTATGGATGCATCATTGCTTATCAATGTATATCACTCTCCAATGTACCTCTGTTTATCATTCAAACTCGTCTATAGCATAAACACACAATACAGCTGAGATAAGCTATATACATAGATTATATCGCACGACGTGGTTATTAGTCGCATACCTTTGATTATTTTGCTTGATTGAAGTATAAGACATAAAAGAAACTAAAAATACTTTTGTGACTAAAGATCAATAATATCATAGATAAAATAAGAAATTTAATCAATTATTAACAAAGGAATATTGTTTTGAATATTTAATTAAGTTTTCCAAATAATTACCTTCGAAAACTTTATTAAAAACGCGATCACAAAAGCCTTCATTAATTGAATTAATTAACTAAATTTTCATTTTACGAAACTATTAAGTATATTATTAATTTTCAAGTACATTAGTTTTCTTGCCTAGGTTTACCTGATGTCATTTAATATTATAATAATCTCGCAGTAGTAGACAATGTGTTAAATGAAAGGCTAGAACAAGCTACACCTTTTTGTGATCCTTTTTAAAGCTAAAGCTCAATTAGTTGTAATAACATTAATAAATAATCGGAACATGATCACACTTCATAACAAACAAAAAATTATTATTATTATTCTTATTATCCGGGTATTATGCAATAAAAAAATTTAAGATCGAATCACACAACACAAATCTGAAAGATCCTAATAAAAATACAGGGCATCTTATCCGGAATCTCGAGATTGAGTAGCTCGGAAATAATACTCTAAACACTTGATTGGAGAAGTCCTACTGAAACGACAGATCCTAGGCTCAGATGAGACTATAAAGGAAGTAAAAACATCTTTAGATAATATCACTGTCATCATTCAAGCTGTAACTCCAAAAGCGGGACCAAGCATGGTACCTAATATTGTCAAAGGCAAAACTTATGCGCTACTTGTTGCAATGGTGTCATCCCAAGATACCTTCGTTCAAATAAAACCATTTAAACCGGTTTGCTACTAGCGGTGCAAAGAATATGTACGGCAAGCGCACAACTATCTACTTAATTGCAAGATTATTAAATGATTTACCAGCAAATATAAGAGATAACCCAAAAAAAAAACCTCACTTAAAAAATACTTTTTAGAGAATTTGTAACCTAAATTTACTCAGTCATTTGAACGTGCGTAGACTTAAGTTTCGATGGCATTGAGTTTTTCTGCTTGTATTTTATTTAGTTAATGTAATAACTGTAAATTTGATAAATAAATTTAAAAAACTTGTGGTCCAGGTTGGCTCGGGATCCATCGACTCTCCCGCACATCACGCCTCTTGTGCAGGCGGTCGCGGTAATGCCGCCTCAAACTCTTTCATCATCATTTGTGTATACTATATGCTACTAATCTTCTCCTGCAAATCGAATAAAGGTTACAGACGCTGGCATTCGTGACATACATTTTCTCATTTCTACTTTTGTATTTATTTTCTTTTTATACATAACCATATAGAAACTAAGTAGAGCTATTCTATTTTGTTTCTAGGATGTTGTAAACGGCTACAAATTAAGTGTCGTTTCAACAGAAACTAACTCCGAAGTAGAGCAATTCAGTTTTTACATTGTATTTAAACATCATATAAATTTCGCTGACAATGGTTTTATGAATTTTATCTTTTATTTTTAATTTAAAATAATACACATATTAAAAAAAATTATTTTTGTAGGCTAAATACTAAATAAAAACAAGAAGGCTGAAAAGTCAGGTAATTAGGACAAAAAGACACCTTCAAGCAATTAGGCGACACCCTATATTTCATTATTAATCCCCTAACCCCATAATTTATAATTAAATGTGAATTATTGCTATAGAATATTTCCTCGTATAAATGCGATACAAACTACGGATATTTTGTGCACTTATTTGCCAATTTTAGGAACAGTTTTTATTTTTATTTTATGACTTAAATAAATAATAATTTTAATAATATATAATTAATAAATAGTAATTTTAATATTTGTTTTACTGTTGTGGAATAGCAGACAGATTGACGGCCTATTTAATTGTAAGCAGTTAGCCCCGCCGCACATGCCCAGTGCCCACACTCGCACTCGTTCACGAGACTGCGCCAATGTCGCATTGACATTGGTGGACACGTGTGTCCGCAATTGCTTTCACAAGTCGTACATCAGTCAGTGTCTCTACCATTCGTAGACGAAAACGAGAATTCAAATTAACTTCTAAGTTTTCAGACGAAAAATTTAAATGTTATTTTAAATTTTTTTTTTTTTTTTTTTTTATTGCTTGAGTTCAGCAGACAGGCAAACGGCCCACCCTGGCAGGTGGTCACCGTCGCCTATGGACGTTTGCAGCACCAGAGGCACCACCAACGCGCTGCCGGTCTCGAAGAAATTTTATAACGCCTTTTTTGAAGAACCCCATATCATACCGCGCTGAGAAAACCTCAGCCGGAAGCTCATTCCAGATCCTGAGAGTACGCAACATGAACGTTCTGGAGAACCGTTTCGTACAGGAAGGAAGAGGCTCCAAGAAATGGGGATGAACACCCAGCCGATGGCGGGCAGTGCGGTGGTAGAAAGACGACGAGGGCATCATCCTAAATAGTTCTTCAGAACACTCCCCGTTGTACAGACGGTAGAATACGCAAAGAGATGCAAAGTCTCTCCGAAGTCCAAGCGTGTCTAAACCGTCTGTGAGCATGGGATCGCCGACAACACGAACTGCGCGCCGTAAAAATTACGTCGTATAAACATTTTTCGCTTCGAACAGCTTCAATGAGTTCCTCCATTTTGCAAACACTCGCGCCACTGCGACTCGAAAACAATGTTTCGGTCAATTAGCCGACACGTGCGTACACGCTCATGTACTGCGCCATAGGTTTTAAATACTGCCACTCGCACGCGGCTCGTGACTGCCAATACGAGTGTGGGCATGTGCAACGGGGGCGGCGGGGCTTACAGTCGATATTCACGTCAGCAGCGTCGCTAATACGCTGCCGCCCGTGTAGTAGAACTCGAACCTGGGTGGATTACTTATGCGAGAACACAATATAAAGTTATTGTGGCGGAAAATTTTTAGAAATCAGCCATTGTTGCCATCCAGACGGGCTTGGAGCCGTTCCACCACACGTAGCTGGGAGTATTTTATCGTTTTTACGAAAGGCCGGCTCCGTCCGCAAGGATCAGTATTCTTCTCCGCTGCACAGTGGAAAAGCAAATATGAGAATATAATCCAATTATAAGCGGTAACAATCATTACCATGCGTTCAATATTACAACCCTTATAATATATATCTTAGCGTCACGTCACAAATTCTCACATTGTATATCCCGCTTTCTTTCAATCGCTTTTATTTCATTAATGAAATTTTATATAATTGACATAACATGGTAACGCTGCCGGCGTTTTGGGAACGAGAGGTCGAAAGCTATCTGAAATCAATATATTATTTATAATTTTCGTGGTTTCTTTTTAAAATTTGGTATAGTATTTTTAAACTTTATCTATTAAATTAAACATGTTTAAATATCAATTAGATTTTTAAACGATTTAAAGTTAACACACTTCAGAAAAATATTCACATCTTAATTATATTGTTTTAAAGTATTTAATGCGAAGCTTTTGTTTTGGAGTCCGGCGTCCACTGTTGAGTACTGGACAAAAATAGTATCCATTAGCTTTGATATCCATTTTGACACTTCCTTCAATATATTCAATGTTGTATATTGACAAGTAGTAAACTGTGAGTTTACACAGCGGCTTTTATTCGCAAAGTAAAAAGTTTGAGTTATGGGTACTAGACAACTGAAATACTGCTTATATACAATTGTAAATAAATGCATGTTATACATAAACACTTAGACTTGGGACGTAAATTGAACCCGTGAAATCCTCAAACCAAAATATTTGCGTCAGAGGTCACTGGCGAGGTTTATTCGGGATCAGTCTTCGTCTGGCCCCTTGCAACCTCGAGTTGAACCATAGATATATAGATAATACTTTATTGTCACCAACTTAACCTAATAATATACAAGTAAAAGAAATTATCCTAAATATTGGAGACAATGGGCGGCCTTATCACTTTCAGCGATTTCTTCCAGGCAACCAACCTAACCTAAATTTTATTGATAATGTATTATCAATGCACCCAATATGTCGTTTGCATTGGTTCTTAAAAGCTAGTATGGAGGAGGCCGTAAACAAACTGTTTGTGTAAATGGAAAATAAAATTCCTGTTGAATAAATAGGATCTGGGAGAAAGCGCAAACACTATATTAGGTTTTATTACATGCGAACGATGATTTACTATCTAACTCTGAGAAATTGTGTAAGATACTCTTTGCTAAATAACTTATTTTGTTAGTGGTTGCTTTTCCTTTTAATGGTTAAAGTCACGATAGCCCTTAATACCATAACAAAAATATAGTATGTATATGTTTTAATATAGCCTTTTGTAGATATATTATAAATATTAATTATAAAAATATTATTGTGATTCGGAAACCTGTGTATGTACTTGTAAATCTCGTAGCGCAGCGGCTTTTGCACATTGGAACGCTCGCGGGATCATGGATTTGATTCCTATCCCGAACAATTTCACGCGACTTCGTCCGCGTGGAATTCTCTTTCGGTAGCATTTTTAATTTTTTAGGCTAATTATCCATAATAATTTTATTTTTTAATCGTATTGACAAAAAACTTTCTATTACGTATACGTCTCGCACAGTCGTCTGCCTTCACGTGCTTAGACCTATTCCCCTACCTACGCCGCGTCGTGTTACGCCACGCCTCGAGGCGCGGCGGCGGCGCGCAGCACTTGGCAAGTTTCTTACTTCCGTTAATTTTAGTTTCACAGTGACTCCGTATTTCTCTGTATTTTCTTCTATGTTTTTATTTTTTGGGCCGTAAGCTTTTTTGCCGACGTCGACACACAAAAACTGTCATCCCCTTTTTTTTTTTTTTTTTTTTTTTGGTCTCGGGGAAAAACCTCTCTTGACGGGTTCCCCCGGCCCGGGGGGACCGAGGGATATGTGGGACTCCGGGATTTTTCCGACTACCCACTAAAAAACCCCGCTGTTCTCCTATCGCCTACGCCCGGGCCCACGGATATATGGCCTGCCGATCTCGTGGCCCGGGCCGGCGCCGGCCCGCCCTTTGAGGCGGGCCCCTTCTAAAGTGTTGGCGCCAGGGGGTCAGGGTTTCGTCCCCCCGGCGCTCTCCTAACAACTCTAGGAGTTGAGGGGGCCGCGGAACAGCACGCAGCCCTCACCCTCGCGGCAATAGTGCGGGCGGCGGGTCCTCCCCCGAGGGGCCGCCCGCGGCCGCTTTTTACGGCGGCCGGAGGTCGTTACTGGCCCTCCGGCGCCGCCGGCGTGGCCTGCGTTGGCGGGAGGGGAGTGTGGTGGTCGACCCCCGCTCCCGCTCCGCCGCCTCCTTTGCGGACATGACTGCCTCGCAGAAGGAGGCGACGGCCGTCCATCCAAGATCGCCCCCGACCATGGACAGAACCAGGGCCGGGAGCGACAGGTCCACGCCGATTTGGGCGACGAGGGCGCGGCGCTCCTCGCGCCACGCAGGGCACACGGCGACAGTGTGGTTCACCGTGTCCTCCTCGTCGCCCGCGCCACAGTGGTGGCACCCTGACGTCATCTCCCGCCCTATGCGACACAGGTACCTCCCGAAGCAACCGTGCCCCGAGAGGACCTGCGTCAGGCGGAAGGTCAGGGCGCCGTGGCGCCTTTCCAACCATTCAGCCAGGACGGGCCTCACCGCTTCGATGGTGGCGAGGCCCGCGCTGGGGTGCGCGAGGCGCTCCTTCCACTCCACCATGAGCACCTCGTCGCGCAGCTCCGCGCGCTTCACCTCAGTTTCACGAGGCGTGGGGCGAGAGCCACGCTCGGCCGCGCCCCGGCGCCACTGGTACAACAGCGCCAGGACCCGGGCCTCGAGGTCCCATGGTGGGGATCCGGCCAGCAGGGAGGCCGCTTCGAAGGACACCGTGCGGTATCCTCTTATCGCCCTGACAGCCAGAACGCGCTGCGACCTGCGAAGCAGCGCCGTCGTTTTGGCCGTCAGGCGATCCGCCCAGATCGGGGCCCCGTAAAGGGCCATCGACCGCACGGTTCCCTCAAAGAGCCTGCGGCACACTGCGCCCGGCCCGCCGATATTCGGCAGCAGACGGGAAAACTGTCATCCCCTAATTTAACCCTTTACAGCCCTGTTTTCGCATTTATAATATTACGAGTTACGGATTTCTTATACTAATAAATATCTTAGATATTTAAAATGAATAAATGTTAATAATTGCTAATGTACCCCTTTTTATACGTGCAGGGGCGGAGAAAGAATACTAACCTCTGTGGCCGGGGTCGGCCTGTCGTAAAAGGCGACAAAACAACCCACCTTAGCTACGTGGTAGGGCCTCAAGCCCGTCTGGATGGCGACCACCTTTGGTCTTAAGTATACCGCCATAATAACCTTGTGCTGTGTTCCGGCATTAGTGACCCAAGGTCCTGTACCCTTATGGGACAGCAGCGTGTTCGCGATGCCACTGGTGTTGCTAACACCTATAGGCGACGGTAACTGCTAAATTCTAAGCGGGCTGTCAGCCTGTCTGCTGTCCTACGCAATAAAAAAATAAAAAAAACAAGTACATATTCGTAGTTTTCGTAGCATACTTGAAAGGTAACCCAGAAGTCGCGTGAAATTTCTTACATTATGTTATAATTATTACACACTGACGATGAAAAAAACAAACTCGTTAAAATTGCATATCGATATTACCGATGGTAACTCATTATATACATGTAGCGGGCACTTGATAGCCGTCGTATGCATGCGCCGTCAGACTCGTTATATTTGTCATTCTCCGCGCTGCCCTCGTGTTTACGCTCCGCTCGAATATCACAGCTTACATCTCCTCATACTCTTTGAACATCGTAGAGCATAACAACTTTTTAATAAAGACATGCCCTAACCCAGCAGTGGAACTCTGTATATTGTTATTATGTTTAACAGACTTTAACTGCTAAGATGCAAATTGTTTGCAAAATGTCCAACGTTCAATATGCTAAGCCCTTGTATCGGACGTGCGAGGCGTTCGGTTGCTGTTATTTCACACGCTCAAGCCACTTGTAGGGCCGGATATTACGGGGTCTTCGGACATGGATGGTTTCAACCCCTACTATTGTATACATGAATAAATTATAATGCATGGTTATATATAGATGCTCTGAGACCGGCACTATAAATGTTTTAATAACACTGGCCCACAAAAAATAAAAATTTCTCCGAAACTTTAACCAGACTCAGTTAGGATTATGTCGTAAAAGGCAACAGTATAAACCTAGCTAAGCGGCAGGGTTATAAGCCCGTCTAGATGACATGTCTAAATATGCCGCCATAATAACATTGTGTTGAACCCCTACGTGGACAGCGACGTGTTAGTAGTGCCCCTAACGCCACAAGCATCCATAAGCGACGGTAACTGCTTACTAATAAGTAGGCCGTCAACCTCTCTACTCTTTTCCACAGCAATAAAAAAATCACATTAAGATTCTTTTCGTCCGCAAACCATTAAAATTTCGAGTACATTACAAAAAACCATCATAGCATATTTTTATACCCTATTAGTTTTATCCGCCATTCGTTTTATTGCTGGATACATATATTATGCTGCAAAATGAAAAATTACAGCCAGTAAATACTAAACATATTTTTAGGACCTTCCGAAATACAAATGTGACGTTAAATGTTCTGATAGTAAAAGCGTACATGATTATTACGTGTTGCAACATGACTTTAAACATCAGCATCATTAATTCAATACAATTTTTACCGAAATACATTTTTGTATTGCTGTAGGACAGCAGACAGGCTGACGGCCCGCTTAGAATTTAACAGTTACCGTCGCCTATGATTGTTTGGAACGCCAGTGGCATCACGAATACGCTGTTGTCCCTTATGTGTACAGGAACTTGGGTCACTAATGTCGGAACACAACACAAGGTTATAATGGCGACTTACTTAAAACCAAAGGTGATCGCCATCCAGACAGCTAGGGTGGGTTATTTTGTCGCCTTTTATGACAGGCTGACCCCGGCCGCAGAGGTTAGTATTCTTTCTCCGCCTCTGCACGGATAGGATTAGGGAGATAAAAGAAAAATGGTCAAAAATTATAAGAAAATGGTACCCAATGAGAGACGATAAGACAAGACTTTGCGATGGGAAGATGACCTCAGAAAAGTAGCTGATTCAACATTGTCTCATACAGCAAGGAATTTATGTAATTTAGAAATTAAGAACAACGATAAAAGCTTTTTATTTATTTATTTTACCTAGTCAGGTCATAAATTCTGTCACATGTTTAATGTAAAATAATTGTAACAAGTTTATTAATTATGTAACCATTTATATACCAAAATGAACTTAACAAAACATAGATTCTTATGACATTAAAGTTTATTCAAAATGACCTCCGTGATTTTGAATACAAGCCTTCAATCTGCGCGGCCAGTCCTCTATCGCAGCACGAACGAGGTCCATGTCAATATCGGCGGCTGCCTTAATCAAGGATGTCTTGAGTGACTCCAAATTGGGATGAGGCTTTGAACACGCCTTTTCCTCCAAGTGTTGCCATATCTTGTAATCTAACGGATTCAAATCTGGACTGGAGGAGGGCCAGTCTTCGTGCCGGATGAAGTCGATTTCACGCACCGCCAGCCAGTCTTGTGTGCTCTTCGCTCTATGAGCTGGCGCCGAATCTTGTTGGAATACCCAGTGCCTGTTATTGAACATGGTATGAGAAACAGGTTCCACAAGGTTCGTCAGGACTGTATTTTGATACACAACAGCATTCGTTTTTACACCTTTCTCACAAAAATGTACCTCTGTTAAGCCCCAATAAGAAACTCCCAACCATACCATGAGCGAGGATGGAAAATGACCTCGTTGGACACGCGGA
This sequence comes from Malacosoma neustria, assembly GCA_963693495.1. Lineage (NCBI taxonomy): Eukaryota > Metazoa > Arthropoda > Insecta > Lepidoptera > Lasiocampidae > Malacosoma > Malacosoma neustria. The sequence continues at coordinate 3,901,716 of OY856379.1, read as the reverse complement.
ATACGGTTGCTCGCTTCTTCACTACTGTGTGCGTACACCTTATCATTTTGTTTGTTGTAGCTCTCTTCTACGGTAAACATTTTTTCATCCGAAAAAAGAATTTCCCGATATTTTTTTCCCGCGTACCGCTTCAACAAAGCGCGGCATCTCTTCAGTCTCAGGTCCATTAGACGAGCATTCAAACGATGTCCTGTTTTTCTTCGATATGCCCGAAGCCCTAAGTCTTCATTTAACACCCTTTTCACCGTGGTTCTGCTTAACCCCATCTGAAGGGCCAACAGTTTCTGCTTACGTTTGGGATTTCTTTGAATTCGTGCCTTCACAGCTTTTATCACTGCTGGAGTCCTAACAGACCGAGGGCGACCACTTCTTGACCTGTCATCTACACTAGAGTCTTCATTGTATCGTTTGATGGTACGATAAACGAATCTTTTGGTAATATTCAAATTTTTCAGTATGTTAAAAATTTAAATTGACGCGTAACCGCAACGATGCAACGCAATAACTGCAACACGGTCTTCTTTAAGCGTCCACTCCATATTTAAAAAATGAGTAAAATTCTAAAAGTATACATTTTTATTTTCATGAACAATTCGAGATTCGAATTCAATAAACTTTTTTGTGGCCAGCATTCTAAAAGAAAAGTTTTTACTGTGTGACAATACTTATGACCTGACTAGGTATAATACTAAATTATAATAGAAAACAATCTTATTTGGGTCGCAACCAATCTTTAATACAATAATATTAAGTTAATATTGTATTCACATAACATACTAAACGTGATTATATTGTAGTAAAAGATGGGAAGTTTTATACAATATTGACTAAGGCGATGTAAAACCGACAAGTACATACAATACAAATAGCGAATATGTTAAGTGTGAAATCGCTGAATAACATCGAGACACGTCGGTGGCTCATCCAAAGAAATGAGGAGGGTGGCGTGACCAGAATATACCCACATTTTGTATGAAAACGTATTTTAAGGTACGAACAATCTTGTTCAATCTCTTTTTAACCTTTCTATATAATTTGAACTTGTTTTGCTACTGAAACTGAACCTTAGTGGTATTACTTTCGGAGACCAATCTATAGATAATCATCACCGGGTCATCATCAGATCCTGGATCTAATCTCACATTAACTCATAAACTCACAGAAATCTCTCATATAGTATGCATCGTTTAGGCAGTTTTTCTGGCCTAATATAGTATAGCATAATTGCCATATACCAACGGTGAAGGATAAACGCGCCACAAATACGTCTTAAACAAGCGTGGCGGGTTTATTATTATTATTATTTCGAAAGGTGGCTATGCTAGTCTGTTCTAACCTAGTATCACTGCGTCCAATTTAATGAACTATTGTGATCGCCACATTTACTATAGCTCATTGGCAAGGCCTGCCTCGTTGAAGTAGCGAAGCAGTTTTTAGGCAGGAGCTGCTTCCAACATGTGTTTTCCTAATATGAGACTACTGGTGGGTTTACTATCCATTCACTCTTTACCTGCACTAAGCAGTGGAACGTTTTTAGGCTGTTATTATTTTAAATAATACTCCTATGAAAGGTTTTTTGCGTACAAGAAGCTTAGATAGGAAATAATTTTTATTTCGTAGATAATTGCCATTTGGAAGTGATCGATTATTTTTATAAACAATTGATTGCATTAATATGAATTCAGTAAAATAGACTGTATGGATCATAAGACATCGTTTTGAATGTCAACGCTTCGTGGATTATTCACTAGTGATAATAGTTAATCCTCATGATTAATAGCAATAAGTGTTTGGTTCAAAGATGTAACGCTAAGAGACATTTAAAAAATAAAAAAAATTTATTCACTCAATTTAAAAAGGTTTAACAAGAATAACCAGTATTTATAAACTGCGTCAAGTTTGCCTTGTAAATTAGGCCCCAATTAAAGGTAGACCCAAAAAGTAATGACTTCAAACTCGTTAAAGTAGTATGACAATGTGTGCCTAGTGACTGACTGTCAGGAACGCCGAAGACCAGGAAAAGTAGAAAAGATGAAGTCGGAGAGTGGATGGAGTGGATTTTAGGCACGGAAACGAAAATTTAGGTTGCAACCGGTATTTAACACTCAGATTATGATGAAGTTTTCCTTAAATTTATCAAAGATATTTTACACGTGTACAAAGTTGTTAAAATGTGGGAAGTTAATACTTTTAAGATAAAATTTAAAACCCCACATATTCTGAGATAATGGCAGGAAGAAGAAGATGTAAAGATTCGTATCAAGTAGCTAACTTATGGACCTTCTCACTAAGAAATGTTATTTATAACTGGCTATGCCCGCGACTCTGTCCGCGTGGAATAGTGACTTTGGGCAGAATTTTTTGGATATAACCCTAAAACCCTAAAATATAAATGAAAAATGCAAACAGTCAGTATTATCGAATGCAACTGTTACGCTAAGCGCCTCCGGAATACGTACGTTCGAACCTACAAAGTCCAGCCGAAGCTAAACCCTATTTCATATGATTGATGACATAAATCTGAGGTTAACTGAAATTGGAAATTCAATCTATAATGTCTAGCCTAAGCTGAACCCTATTTCATATCATTCATGATATAAATCTGAGGTCAACTTAAATTGGAAATAAAAATTTCCGAAACTTATCATTTTACTCCTTGTACTCCTTTTTAGTTACTCCTTGATACATTAGCTATCTGCCAGTGAAAGTCCCATCAAAATCGGTGCAGCCATTTCAGAGATTAGCCGGAACAAACACACAAACAGACAAAAATTGTAAAAAATGTTGTTTTGTTATATGTACCGTGTATACGCCCGAATGTACTTAGTAAAAAGCGGTTATTTTAATATTACAAACAGACTCCCCAATTTTATTTATTTGTATAGATTATTTATTTTTGAGTAAAATGTGCATTTATACAAAATTAAACAATATGAATAAGTTTTAGTGTGTATAAGTTTTGTTACATTGTCTTCTTTCTTATTAAATTTAGATATTAAAGCGAAGAGAATTATAAATACTGAATAATTCTACGTTATATACTTTAAGTATGAATTAATATAAAATAGATTAATCTGATATGGACTCTTCGTAAAAGTATTTTGGGGCTGAATGAAATTTATTTTGATGAGATCTCAAATTATCGGCGAAATGAACATCAAACGCGGAAGCGTTATCGACGTCAGGCCAATTGAATTAAGCTCTATCAGCACTTCCAGTAAGGGAGCTGCCATCTAACAAATTGAATACAATTTTTGACATTTTACCCATCGCTTTGTCATTTACAATAATTTGTAGGTGATGAGTTTCTTCTAAGCTTTTATTATTCTTGTTGTTTAATATAGTCGTAGCCAGTGACTTTTCGTCAGCAAAGGAGAGCAAATAAACTTGGAATATATGTGTCTACAAAAGCAAATGTCCTTTTATTTTCGAATTATCTATTACAAGTCCTTGAAAAGTGATATATCGACCTATTTTACTTCTAACCGGGACCACAACGCCAGAATATTTTATATTGAATTGAAAATTAATACGCACATTTACTTAAGATGTATATTTATTACATTAATGTACATTCATTAATAATTTTAATTCTAAATTTTTGAAGAACTCCGCGACTTCTTTGCATAAATGTATAAAATGATCTAAATTTACTAAATTTTGTTTTTATTACTGTAGGACAGCAGACAGGTTGATGGCCCACTTAAAATTTAGCAGTTACGATCGCCTATGGGTGTTTGCAGCGCCAGTGGCATCGCCAACACGCTGCTGTCCTGGGTACAGGCCACTAATGTCGGAACACAACACAAAGTTATTATGGCGGTATACTTAAGACCAAAGGTGGTCGCCATCCAGATGAGTTTTAGGCCTTACCACGTAGCTAGGGTGGGTTTTTTTGTCGCCTTTATGACAGGCCGACCCCGACCGCAGAGTTTAGTATTCTTTCTCCACCCCTGCACTTTAAAATAAAATTACTAAAATTAATAAAATTTAAAACAAAATTTATTCATTCAAATTCAAGCTTGTTTTCTATGATGATATTTTACATTCTATAGAACTCATCACAAAACTTTTCCTTTCTTAATTTTCTCTGCAATACGCAGGCTCGCTATTCAATTTCTACAAACTCTTCTATAGCACATTCTCAGGAAGAATTTTTGATTTTATAACAGTAAAAAAGAAAAACCTATCCTGAAACCGCTTCCTATTTACAAACTAGGAGGAAAGCGTCTCTTTCGTGTAAAATAAGTTTAAAAATGTTGTATAATTTTAAACAAAGCAACTTGTCAAAGTTCTATTGGAAATCAAGACTCAAGCTAAACATCCCACGGCACTCCACAAATGTAAACAGGGTAAACTTTGAACGTCGCAGTTTAGACTTAAGAAGCGTACGGTTGGATTAACAAGCAATTATATTGGATATTTTCTGAATTCGCTTATTATCAGGGATTACACGGTGGTATACGTGACCTCTATCTAATTTGAGAATTCCAATGGCTCAAATGTTTTCATGTGATATAAAGGTAATAAAATAATAAAAAAGTGCGTACGTACAAAGTACACATGTCAGAAGTGCAACTTCATTGGCAAACTAATTTAGTGAACTCTAGACAGCTATAAATCGGCGTCTTATTTCTTTAATTCAAGTTTAATAAATGGACAGCGTTTTGAATGGAAATTTATTTATTTATTTATTTATTTATTTATATGTTTGGTATAATAATATAATATTATAAAGATGAAAGATTTGAGTGTTTGTTTGTTTGTATTGAATAGGCTCCGAAACTACTGAACCGATTTGGGAATCTACGTTGTCCCCGGGTGACATAGGCTATATTATATTTTCAAAAAAATTAGGTATCCTTACTAAAAATCCAATAATGTATTCCAAGGTGTAAAAAATTACCTAAAATATTCTTTATATCGCGTGCGCTGCGAAAACTATTAATGATAAAATAAAATAATGTACTACGACTTTGCAGAACACATCAATATTTACAAATAATGTTATGTTATGCCACGTGTTCTTTTATTTTAAAATTTTAATTGAAATGCCGCTACTAGAAAAGGCTCTTTATTTGTATGTCGGTATTAATCCTTATCAAAATACATTTCTTCATATTCAAGACTGTTCCAATACCTTTATAATAACTATAACAATAAAACAATATAAAATATAAAACAATAAACAATAATTTTTTGAATGATTCAATTCGGACATTCCGTTCGAAAGATATCTTGAGTTTAAAAATGTAAGTATTAGAAAAAAACGTTTCACATCTTCGTGACGCTAATTTGCGTTTCATCCGTAACGTGACGCTAATTTCCTTTTCATCCGTAAAAATTTTACCCTCATGCGCCCAAAGAAGTTTCACTTCAAACATGAAAATGAATATACTGTTACAATCCACAGGGCGCCGTTTTCAAAATAAGCAGTAAAACTTATGTGATATACATGTGGATACTAGGTACATATTATCTATAAATAACCAAACTCTTGAAGGAATCATATCTGTATCCCCGCGTTTTAACTTGCAAAATCCGTTGCGTCAGGTATTCGTTATTTTAAAATATTTTATTTACTGGTAAATGTACCGGTAAATGAGATGAGAAAGATTTGGCACAAATTTCAAATACAATTTTAATAATATATTTGCATATTTTATTAGGTGTTATAAATGTAAAATTTATATTATCTGTTATCCTTTTTGTTGATTACAATGAAGGGTTGTCCATTTATCTAAGCCGGGTTGTATTTAATTACATAAAAGCTTGGCCTGAATTAAACAAATAAAATAATAAATCGGAACACTGTTTATCCCGTTGAATAAAAAGTCTGCGGTGTTTTTCATTTCTGGCGAGTCACGTGCGCCTATTCGCTGCTCGCATACGTAACGCGATTTTATATTTCAGTGTCTGCTAAAAGGCAGTTTTCTACAAACTAGTGCTCTTCTATAACCAATCGAGGTGAGTGACGCGCGATTTTTAGTGGCAAATGCGTCTTTTACGTCTTTATTTTAAATTGCAATTTTTCTTGCTTTGTTTGTTTGGTGATAATCTATGAAGAGTGCATAATATTATGGGTTAAATTGTATGAAATTGCCGAATGGTACTGAAAGATTGAAACTTGTTTTTTTCTAAGGTGTGACATATTTATTTAATCAAAATATTTACATTCATTAGCCATACATTGCTCCCATCTAAATATAAGTTAATTTATGCCTTTACGATAGAATTTTGGGGATCTAAATTCGTCAAACTGTGTGAAAGATTTTGTACTGCCTCCTGGGAAGAAAATTTTTTATCACGTAGAAAATTGTCCAAATCATGAAAAAAATGGAAGTTCGTTGAAGCAAAGTGTGGCTAGTACAGTAGATGACGTCTGGTTTCTAACTGCAGCTCCTGTAGAGTTATAACGATTTCTCGTGCAGTGTGCGTCCGTGCGTTATCATGGAGCAATAATGGTGAAAATCTGTTACGAGTCAGGGCTGTTTCACTGTCAGTTTCGTCATCATTGTTCGAAGTTTGGCACAGTAAGCATCTGCTATTATTGCTTGACCAGACTTGAAAAAACTATAGAGAATAACACCATGAAGTACCGCCAAACAGTTACCATTAGTTTTTATTGGTAAGCTTTGCTTTAGGGCACTGTTGCGGCTTTTGACCTGGGGTCAGCCATTGCATTTTTCGCTTAAGGTTATTGTAAGGAATCCCCACACATCAACAAGGCAACACAAGTTTCAACACGCATTTCTTTCTGCTAATCAGTCATATCATAAGTAAAACCTTACTTTCTTCCTTCAAAAAAAGTTTTACTCGAATATCTCACACCATGAAGGTTTTTTTTTGTCTCGGGGAAAAACCTCTCTTGACGGGTTCCCCCGGCCCAGGGGGACCGAGGGATATGTGGGACTCCGGGAAAGATGTATGGCCATCCGACTACCCACTAAAAAACCCCGCTGTTCTCCTATCGCCTACGCCCGGGCCCACGGATATATGGCCTGCCGATCTCGTGGCCCGGGCCGACGCCGGCCCGCCCTTTGTCTTGAGGCGGGCCCCTTCTAAAGTGTTGGCGCCAGGGGGCCAGGGTTTCGTCCCCCCGGCGCTCTCCTAACAACTCTAGGAGTTGAGGGGGGCCGCGGAACAGCACGCAGCCCTCACCCTCGCGGCAATAGTGCGGGCGGCGGATCCTCCCCCGAGGGGCCGCCCGCGGCCGCTTTTACGGCGGCCGGAGGTCGTTATTTGACCTCCGGCGCCGCCGACGTGGCCTGCGTTGGCGGGAGGGGAGTGTGGTGGTCGACTCCCGCTCCCGCTCCGCCGCCTCCTTTGCGGACATGACTGCCTCGCAGAAGGCATCCAGGATCCCGTCCATCCAGGATCGCCCCCGACCATGGCCAGAACCAGGGCCGGGAGCGACAGGTCCACGTCGATTTGGGCGACGAGGGCGCGGCGCTCCTCGCGCCACGCAGGGCACACGGCGACAATGTGGTTCACCGTGTCCTCCTCATCGCCCGCGCCACAGTGGTGGCACCCTGACGTCATCTCCCGCCCTATGCGACACAGGTACCTCCCGAAGCAACCGTGCCCCGAGAGGACCTGCGTCAGGCGGAAGGTCAGGGCGCCGTGGCGCCTTTCCAGCCATTCAGCCAGGACGGGCCTCACCGCTTCGATGGTGGCGAAGCCCGCGCTGGGGTGCGCGAGGCGCTCCTTCCATTCCACCATGAGCACCTCGTCGCGCAGCTCCGCCCGCCTTACCTCCACTTCGCGAGGCGCGGGTCGAGAGCCACGCTCGGCCGCATCCCGGCGCCACTGGTATAATAGCGCCAGGACTCGGGCCTCGAGGTCCCATGGTGGGGATCCGGCCAGCAGGGAGGCCGCTTCGAAGGACACCGTGCGGTATCCCCTTATCGCCCTGACGGCCAGGACGCGCTGCGGCCTGCGAAGCAGCGCTGTCGTTTTGGCCGTCAGGCGATCCGCCCAGATACCATGAAGGTTTTATGTCAATTCACAGTATCTATTACTATACAACAGCAATTTTATCCTTTAATCCCTATTATTTTAAAAGAATCACATCAAAGTTGCCAAGTTACAGAGTCCAAGTATTCGTTAAGAATGAAACTTTACCTGATGCTGACGTGGCAGACAGCAGCGGGCACGCGCGGTGACGCGCGGTCATGTACACAACAACATTGATTATCTTAAACCGCACGCCGAGTCACCCGCGCGTCGCCGCGCGTTCATCTGAACTTAGCCCAGGTGTTAAGTACCTCGTAGGTGAGCTTGTGTGAGTGTGTATATGTGTGTGTGTGCGTGCTTGTTGTATAATTTAAAATACAATACAGTTACTTCATGGTATTTAATAAGTCTTCAGTCTCATCATATGTAAGGCGCTGCATCCAACCGGTCACTTTAGTTTTAAAAACTTAGTAGTTTAAATTATCCAAGGGTATGCGTTTGTACATAATATGTAGTTGTGTGAAGATATATTAATTATAGTAGATATGTAAATTCCTGACCCTACAGACGTTATTCTGTGACGTTATTCTGTAAAAAAATGTGACAAATATTGCCTGTCCTTTTCCAAGGTCCAATCTATCTCCATACCGAAATTCATCAAAATTGGTTCAGCGGTTTAGGCGTGAAAACCTAACAGACAGAATTACTTTCAGGTTTATAACATTAGTATGGATTATTTCACTATAAATAGCAATAGCTAATGTATAATAATACAATGCTACTTGCGACTGAACGCACAAATGTTTGGTCTGCCCACGACGCGGACGGTGATATTCCAGGCGGTGGGCAAAGCAGGCGGCAACGTGCTCCGACTGGCAACACCGCCACTTACCGATGCAATGTCTTTAATAGTCCACATAAATTGAATATCTACATTTGCATACAAACCAGTTGTGGAGGCGTCTCCATAGTTCATATTAATTGTTTAATTTCAGTTTTTTTCTATAAGATCTCGGTAGTGTATAAATCAATTGCTTTGTTAGAAGTAAGCATGGCATGTGTGCCTGGAATTAATGATATTTCGGTAATCCGTTCAGATTAATATGACGTCATTTTTATCAGTCTCTTCATAGTAATAATTAAAAGTTCAAACGAAAGTGGTTTCTCTCCTACTATCAAAACTGTTTATTTTTATCAGAGTGATAGGCGGTTGTATTTAAAGTTTGCAATGCATGGATGCTACTGTAAATAACTGTAACGAGGCGAAATACTTGCATTCATCAAACTGTATCATAAAACAGCCTGTAAAGGTAAAATTACGCCAGAATCACGTTTGTTGTATGTTGATGTTGATGAACACCATTAACTCACTTCATCAATCATCATTATTCAATTCATAAACTATCAAAATACCAAAGTATAAAAAACTGTAACCCAAAACCGTGTTTATCCGTGCAGAGGCGGAGAAAGAATACTGACCTCTGCGGCCGGGGTCGGCCTGTCATAAAAGGCGATAAAACAACCCTAGCTACGTGGTAGGGCCCCAAGCCCGTCTGAATGGCGAACACCTTTGGTCTTAAGTATGTTGCCATAATAACCTTGTGTTGTGTTCCGACATTAGTGACTCAAGTTTCTGTACCCTTATGGGACAGCAGCGTGTTCGCAATGCCACTGGCGTTGCAAACACCCTTATGCGAAGGTAACTGCTAATTCTAAGTGGGCCGTCAGCGTGTCTGCTGTCATATAGCAATAAAAAAAACCTACATTTCTAAAAATTTCTAAGTTGTGAGCAATTTTCCGCTGAAATGGAGGATCTGGCGGAAATATTCATTACAGGCTTCCTGTTTCCTTTAATTAGGTCAGTGCTGCAGTGTCGCCTCGTAACTATGTCGCCAGTAATCGCCGCCTTAGCACTATCTACTTGAACCCCTTGGCTGCTCTTCTGGGGGATAATTTCATTGAACTTTATTAAGACTTTTGTGTTTTATAGCCTTTTAAACTATTGAAAGATGAATGCGAGTTCTGCAATAATTTGAAATTTACTTCTTTTTTTTTAATTTTTATACAAAATCTAATGCCAAGTATGTGGTTTTTTACACTGGACATTTAAGCCATTTATTGCGCCCGTGAAGGCGAGCTAGCGCCTGTCGGAGTCGCGGTCGGACTTACGTCAGAGACGGCCTACCTCATGTCAAGTCCCGCAGCCCTGGCACTCCAGCCGAAAGAAGGAACATCAGGGTTATTTTTAGTGGGTATATTAATGACGTGCGCCCCTAACCTAAAAGTGGCTACGTGTTGCAGTTGATGGTTTATCCGAGAAGCATTTATATCTCACATCAATATGACCCAGATCTCGAAGTAAAAGTTTATGATGTACACAAGGAATTAAACCAGGCTACGCATAACCTTTCTTCTTAGAGCTCGGAGCCACAATGACATTATTATTAAATCATCATAAAAATATTATCTTCTTCATGTCCTTATTCCACATTTTCACACACAAAAAATTCCTTGAATTCATTTTTAGAGTGATGACTGCCGTCTAAACCTCATTTAACAAAGTAACAAATGCCAGATAAGGTCAACTCTAGTCTAGAAAGTTTCAGTCCCTTACACGCCAAGTTCAAAATACAACGGGAAATTAGCGCTAAAATATCTCATATTGTCTCTTATAAAAATATAAATATAATATATCTTTTAAACAATTTAGTTACATAATTAATGCCTTATTCAATTGTTGCGCACTATGCGCATTCATCAAATGAATACTTAAAAATTTCAAATTTATGTAACAATACACTGTCTCTTAGAGCCCTTCGCATGAATACGTAAAAGATCCGAGCCATTATGCCACTTATGGTATCCCGACTAAATTAACTTTCATTGTAAATTGACTCCGCGGTGGGATCCTCAGAGACTCCTTATAGAGTCGTATAATAGATTATTTTGTATCAAACAAAGCTTCTCAAAGTTTGTTCCGAAAAATATAAAGTATAAACACAACTTAACTAATTTAAAAATATTAAAGTGTTGAGTAATATTATATAACTATGACTAGTGACGAATCCACAGGGGATTCAAGTAAATGTCATTTGATGGGTTATAGTTACGAAAATGGATAAAATTAGAAATTAGTACATTAGGGGAAGTTTGAAAGTAGCGTTAGTGATTGAGAAGCTGAAAATAATAGGCTAGCTTGTATTGCCATTTAATGCGAAGAGAAGAATATTATGTAACAAAAAAATTTTAGAAACGAGAGTAGATGAATACAAAAGAAGGGGCAACTCAAAGAAAATATTGATGGATTGTGTAAAAAATTATATGGCAAAAATATGAAAATGTTCAGATTACGACTAATAAAGGAGAGAGGGAGAAGAAAACATGTTGTGCCGACCCCAAATACAGGGTGACGCAATAGAACGTGCATATTTCAAAAATAGATTTAAAAATAAATACAAAAGGTATATATAGTTAAAATAAAACTGAGGCATTATAAAGTAATAACTGAAGTATGTTTTTTTTTAAATAACATCATCTAAATGATGACCCTCTCTAAGACGGCACTCCTCTAACCGCAAACGGAAATTATTGAAAACCTTCTTCAGTAATGCTGGTGTAATTGCTGCCATTTCACCACGGATATTCTGCTTGAGCTGATCGATGGTTCTTGGATTATTTCTGTAAAGTTTGTGTTTGAGGTATCCGCACAAAAAAAGTCAGGAGGTGTCAAGTATGGACTACGTGGGGGCCATGGGATATCATCTCTTTTCAAAATCAGTCTGCCAGGAAACATCTGTTTTACAACTGCCATGGAGTCATTTGATGTGTGACTGGTAGCTCCATCTTATTGAAACCAAGTCCTAGAATTTTTTTTTGTATTTTCAAGTTCTGGAGCCAAAAAACCTTCCAACATCGCAACATAGCATTCGGTATTAATAGTGATGTTTTGCCCCCGCGCATTTTCAAAGAAAGAAGGACCAATTTACCTCTGCCAGATATTGCTGTCCAAACTGTCAGTTTAGGACTATGCAGTGGTTTCTGGTGTTTAAGTTTGGGTTTCTCACTGTTTCAGTAACGACAATTTTGATGGTTTACGAACCCATTGACATGGAAATGGGCCTCATCAGAAAAAAGGATATTGTCAAAATTGGAAAATCGATTAAACATTTCATTAGCAAATGCGAGCCTTGCTCAAATCAATTCAGAATCTTTCAATTTTTGTGTTCATTGCAGCTTGTATGGATGTAGTTTAAGATCCAACTTTAAAATTCATTGCAAACTTCGTCACGATAAGTGGCGATGTCTTGCGAGTAGACATTTGTGGATCTCCTCGTACCGAGTGCATAACTCTCTCAATATTGTCTTCGGTCCTAGATATTCTTGGACGACCTTTTGCTTGTGGTTTAAACGTTTTACTGGTCTCTTCAAAACGCTTAAACCATATTTTAATTAAATTAGCACTAGGAGCTTCACTAATTCGCCGTAGTCCATATTCAGAACAATAAAGTTGCCTAGTAACAATGTAAGAACGAGAGTTCTCGTAAAATGCGCGCACGCAAATTCCGCGACGCTTCCATCGAAGTTACTCATAGTGACTAAAACTCCATGAGCCCGCCTACCCAACGATGCAGGCTCCCGCCGCCCGCGCGCTTTATACCCCGCAAAAAAAGATGGATAAGGGTAGGTAGAGTCTTCTGTAGTCTATATAGATAGATATAACAAGATTGTCAAGTATAAATAGCAAGGTATATATTTCATGTTAATCGCGCATTTTTCATTGATACCAGATTCTCTTTTTCTGAATCCACACTTAATAACCCCTCAATTGTAGTTTAAACTCAACTAACTCTTCATTCAGTTGATCGATCTTATGTATCCACAAAATAACCGTGTACGCTCAAATATTTATAGTATACTATCCGTTATTATATTATTATATTTATTTTTCTAAAACTATTTTTTTTTCTAAAATAAAAGTAGCTTAAGTTACTCCTTGTTACATCAGCTATATGCCAATGAAAGTCCCGTCAAAATCGGTTCAGCCATTTCAGAGATTAGACGAAACAAACAGACAGACAAAAATTGTAAAAAATGTTTTAGTATATGTACCGTGTATACATCCAAATGCACTTAGTAAAAAGCGGTTATTTTAATATTACAAACAGACATTCCAATTTTATTTATTTGTATGTATAGATATTAGTATTATGTATTTTAATGAATATACAAAATTACAAAAAAGTCATAAATTCAAAATTTTAATAACAAATCAATGATATTAAACAGATTTTCACAAAAATAAAAAGTTTTAAGGCCCCAGCGCAGTTTTTCTACTATTAAAATAAAGATAGAGTTTGTCTTATATAATTTTTTTTATATTAAAGACTATTTCTAATGCAGGTATATGAAAGCGTAACTAACCCTAGACTACATAATATTGAACACCTGTTATTTTGATACTATAGCTCGTATAGATCTTCTGAATACAATTTAATATTATTTTAATATTAGTTGTGCGTACAAAACTCCAGCAGTCCTTGAGGCATTTATTGTTTAAATGATAGTCTCATAACCAAAGAAACTAACCATAAAACCAACCATTTTATGGTTAGTTTCATTTTAATCTTACCACCAACCTTAAAGCTAAGTGTACTGTATTTTAATTTCCTTTGAGAAACTATGTTCGAGTATCAATAGTTAACGGTAAAGGCCAAAGTATCAGATATCAATAATCTCCTTTGTAACAATTTTTATACCAATAACAATTTTTGTAACAATATTATACCTTTCTTGCTGTAATGATGATGATGATGATGATGACATCCCTGACGAATCCGTCAATGGCGACCTCTGCTATGATTTCCTGGCATGGGCACGAGAATGACTTGCAAAACCGAATTTATTCTTGAAAACTCGACTGCAAGAGAAACAATTATCTAGTAACGAGTCATTTTAAATAGTTGAAACAACACTGACTCGAGATAAAGTTCTTCTTCCTCTCCTTATCCTAAACTATGTGGGGTCGGCACAACATGTTCTCTTCCGCTCTTCTCTGTTAGCCGTCATCCCAACATTCACACCCTTTTGCCATATCATCTTTTACGTAATCCATCCATCTTTTTCTGGTCTACCTCTACTTCTGTATCTATCCACTCTCACTTCTATAATTTTTCTAGTTATATAGTATTACTAGCTGACCCGGTTAACTTCGTACCACCATATTTTATTTCTCTAATCGCAACTGAGGAAATAAAACCCTTCCGGTAAAATCGAACAGCGCCATCGGTGTATTTGCAACCTAGATGTCAAACAATATTGAAGAATTTTATCGATGAATCAACGTACACCGCCATCTATGAGAACTTCATAAAACTAAACAGTAAATAAACACTTGCTTAAGAAACAATTAATTGATACGTTTTATTCATTTAGATTCACGACATAAGCGAATAATTGAGATGATAACTATCCTATCCAGTAAGTTAGACCAAAATACGGGTACATGTGAAATTTGACTGAAATCGGTTCAGTAGTTTTGGAGTTTATTGGCAACATACATCGTGACACAAGATTTATATATATATAGATTTCCTTCGCGTTACATGGCCGAACCACTCTAGTCTGTTACTTTTAAGTTTTTCAAAAATAGAAATGAGTATATACTCATTTCTAATTTTATCCATTTTCGTAACTACACATCCACCTCAGCATTCGCATCTCCGCAGCATCTAATACCCTTTCATCCCTCCTTTTTGTGGCCCAGCTTTCCGATCCATACAGATTCCATCCACACATCCGACAGGCCTTATTACGGACTTGTAAATTTTATCTTTGAGTTTAAGTGGTACTCGTGGGTCACAAATTGTTCCTGAAACCTGTCGCCATTTCATCCATCCTGCGTTCAATCTCTTTTTCAAATCTCGGCCTATCTCACCGTCGTTTTGGATTAAAGTATAATAATTAAATATATTGGATTATTAAGTAAACGCATCGAATTTAAGGGGTATGGCACTATCGAGTGTCTCGAGAGAGGACTGCGCGCTGTGCGTGCGGGAGGTTTAAAAACAGGATGATTCAGTAACTGCAGTATTCGAGGTCTTCATCACTTTACTTCACATTCACACAGTATAGACGAATGATAAATCTCATTCAATTTTGAAAAAATTTGATAAAATCTGGGTGACCAAAATCATCAAGAAAGACAGAAAATAGAATCTTTCTCTTCGGAAACGCGCAAGTATTTTAAATGTCTGCTTTATACAAAAGGTTGAGAATTACAAGCTTAACCCAAAAACCTTAAGAGATCCTCGCATACGCTCAGTTTAATTAGTAACCCCGGCGGACACGTCTGAAATATATTTTTGAATAGCTTCTAAACGAGAGATAGTGTAAATTATGTTAACTTAATGGATTTTCTTGAATGAAATGATAATAACTTAGTACGTAAAGAAACTTATATGTTTATAATATAATCATAATAACCCATAAGGTTCCATTGTTGGACTTGGGTCTCCCACTAAAGGGAAAGGACAGCAAGCCGCAACACTGGTCCAAGGTTATACGATTATATGGCAAGTTATACAACCATATAAATGGATCTCAGTATGCAGGTTTTCACGATAGACGAAGAAAGATAGAAGAAAAAACTTCTTTACAAAAAAAAAACAGTCGGTACGTAGCAATTATGCTTTTAATATATATTGAGAATAATTAAGAAAGCGTTGCATTCCTACGCAAAATTTGAACTCGGATCCAGAAGTCTCCGACTGTCATACCACCTAGCTAGCCTGTCCTAGACAGAAACAAGAATAGGGCTACCCAATTACTTTCCTATAGAGGTATAAATGATTTAAATGGACTCTCCTTTTGACTTCCACGATAACTAAATGTACACAGATATATTTTATATTTATGTGGTTTATTTTAATAATAACAATAATAATAAAGTGTATTTTCAAAATAATTATCAACAACATATCTATTCTTCCCATCTCAACATAAAAAAGTCATGTTCATTCCATTCAAAAAACAGGAAATACAAATTCGGAAAATTATATAACACGAAAGTTATTACTGCATTACATACAATATATTATGGAGACAAAAGCGAGTCACAAATAACGTTGGCATTCAATATATATAAATGGAAGTTCCCTGGGGATAGTAATCCATTCCCATTTCAGTCACAGCCGTCAGTCTGTCTGACAGTAGTGGCACCACCATTTGCCATGTCGCGACTTTATGTCGGTCACTAATATCATATTTTGGGGGCTCGCGTGGGATGATATAATAATAAAATATCGCCTATAACGCGCTACTGCTAGGGCAACCTCGGTTTGGCAGGACACGTGATCTCGATGTTCCCTTGCGATGTATTCCTTCATTGTCAATACGTAGCAATAACACAATATTATAATATTAGTGGGTAAAACTGGTTAGGAATCGAGTGTTGATAATAACATATAAATAACGATGGTGTCCAAGAACATTCGCGGTAGTCTTCATGTCCGTGACATTGCGGATAAACTGCAGGAGTGTCGGCACCGTTGGTACGGCCACGTTTTGCGGCAACCGGATGCTTACGTGGGAAACAATTGTCTGGCCATGCCGCCTCCGCCGGGCCCCGGCAGGAGGGGTAGACCCAAAAAGTGCTGGCTTGACGTCGTAAAGGGTGATATGCGTGCCAATGGGCTCACTACCAGGGATGCTGAAGACCGTGCAAAGTGGAGTAGAAAAAGTCGGAAAGCGAACCCCGGGCACCGAAACACAAGTTTGGGTTGCAACCGGGATGAACGCTGAGATGATGATGATGAACAATGGTGTCCAAGAATTTTCTACCAGGGCTGGGAATAAAAAAAAACATTTTACAGTATTAAACTTGATACAATGCTGCATAAAAAGGGTAACCGTGAAAGTTAATGAAAAAGCTTGAGTGCAAGCTTTTCCTTTTATTTATTGTTGTCACCATCTAATCTGATGAAAATTACCATCGTGAAATATCCTATCAATAGTTTAGTGACTTATGTTCTCTCCAGACTAATGCCAAGTTTTAAAGATGCAACAAAACACAATTTTGCTTGAGGGTTGAACCGCTGAAAAGTGAGATATCTTTCTCCATAAACATCCAAACAGGGCCACTTAGCCCACTCTTAAATAAATGATTTAAAGATTAAAACATTCTTCCAATCATTGAAATCGATTAGAGGTTTGTTTTTAAATTGCTAGAATTGAGTACAATTCAGAATCAAAGCGATGAGTACCTGTTTTCTTGATTGCTACATTATTGCACAAATTATATCGGTTAATTTTTTTTTGTAGTGTAATATTTTTATTGTAATTATTACTTATATTTAAATGTAAATGTATTCAATGTAATGCAAATATATGGGTTTTACAATCTTTGACCTGATTTAAATAAATAAATAAAATGAAATTTGAATGTAGGTAACTTTTAACTAGCTCAAAGGAACTACTAAAATTAAGCATATATTTCTGAAACTTAGGATACAAAAGGACGATGCAATTGAGAGTGAATACTAACCTCTGCGGCCGGGGTTGGCCTGTCGTAAAAGGTGACAAAACAACCCACCCTAGAGCTACATGGTAGGGCCTCAAGCTCGTCTGGATGGCGACCACCTTTGATCTTAAGTATGCCGCCATAATAACCCTATGTTGTGTTCCGGCATTAGTGACTCAAGTTCCTGTACCCTTATGGGACAGCAGCGTGTTCGCGATGCCACTGGCGTAGTAAATACCCATAGGCGAGGGTAATTGCTAAATTCTAAGCGGGCCGTCTGCCTGTCTGCTGTACTACAGCATTAAAAAAATTAAAAAATTGGGGACTTAATAACTGCTCTTTAAAATCAGATGTAGAAAAGAAGTGGATGATGAAGACCAAAAAATATGTAGGGAATGAGATTGAAGAAATTAACTCACTTACAGTGAGATCTAAGATTTTAAGTAAGCCTTATAGTATATAATGTTTCCTCGTTATCGAAATCCAGTAAGTTGTATGTCTATTAAACTGAAACTACTAGGATTAACAGAAAAAAGGCCCAAAATATACAAAGTGAAAATACAATATGTTTTTAACTATCATTTTCCTCAGTTTTAGTTTAAAATTCAAAAGTCTTGAGGAACCGTTTTAAACTTTTCGTTTTAAGATATAAAACTTTCCTCTCCAGTATCTGTACCGAAAGTATTCGAAGTGAATTTACCACAACGCGCTGTAGAACACTTGGTATTTTTTCGGGGCAAATCTCAAAAGGCCGCCGCAGATACGGGCCGGCTTCCGAATGGAATCCATTAATCTGCGCTCACTGACACCACTGTCAACTCTGGTGACAAGTTATCTCTTGCGCACGTAACCCGCACGGGATTTTTCTATTTTTTCCCCCTATTTCACGTACTGTGAGGGTTTGAAATTTATTTCTATTGTATATAGGTGTGTGTGTTGGAGGTGCAAGATAGACGAGTGAGCGTTTTTATATTTTTTGAAGTGAATCTTCTTTAGCACTGCTGTGATTTGAAAATTCCTTTCATTCCTCCTTCTTGGTAGGTAGTTCGTAATAAAACTCAGTCCTAAGATTCCATGATTTATTAAGGAAAAATGTGCTTATCATATTTATGAAGACGGTATGTAAATAGACGCTAACGAAAACGGATAAATGATTATGAGTGAGATAGTAGCTGTGTGAGCGAAGCAGAAGATACGCTACTGCGTGACGCGCACGGTTTGAGATAAGCGCGGCGCTGTTACAACATTAAGCCTAGAATACACTTGCTACGTAGTAGCACATAAGCATGCGAGTTTCGAGCAGATGCTACTTAATAGCTTATAATTAGCACGTGTATACGAAAAGAGCATGCTTGTGAACAAGCACGCTACTAAATCGCAAGCTGGTCTATTTTTCGTGCTAGTTAGCACACGGTGTGAGGCGCGGGGGAGAAAGGGGCGGCTCTAGAGCAAGTCTGAACGTGTATTCTATGCGAGCATGCTACTTGATTTGTTTGCGTAATTACGCGTAATCACGATGGCTCGATGGGGCGATGACAAAACTTTAAATTTTATATTTCATTAACGAAATTATGAGTGTTTATGGAATGTACGCTCAAATTTATATTTATTAAAGTAATAATATAACTGAATTTAATTAATTCCGCAAAGAAACGTCCAATTTGAATGCTGAATATGAGCATGTTTATCTCACACGTGCTAGAAAGAAGCATGCTAGTAATAAGTATGCTTCTGAGGTTTTCTCTCATGAGCAAATGTATACACTTTGAGAGCATGCTACCTAGTAACAAACAAGCATGCTTTTCTAGTAGCATGTGTATTGGCCTTACTCGTACACTCGTACTTCGATACCACTTAATTTAGCACGTTTGAGTACTAATGTATTTTTCACCTTGTCAGACCATTTTGTAACCGTTTTAAAATATCACGCAAGCAGCGAAGGTGTATACACTAAAAATAATTATTGAGCTTCGTGAAAATATTATAAAAACAATAAACCTTATAATTATTCTAGTACTCCTGATACTATTTATCTCGTTTTTTCGTACTATTTTTCTGAAGTTTCACTTCTGCTGTATATGAATTGCATGTCTATTACACTTATGGCTTGGAGGTCCACCTCTTGGTGTTGGTAGGTACCGGATAATTCCGAGTGTTTTTTCCTATTATGTTGTTCTAATAGTTCATTTGCAAATATGAAACGATGGACATATCGCATACTTAATCATAAACTGACCGATTACGATTTAGGTCTAAAGTGAGATAATATAACAGGCAGCATTGTATCGACGCCCTCTATCGGCCAAACTAAGATTTATTTCGATATCTCTTTCCCATACTGAGTTACCGCTATTTAGTTAAAGTTAATATATCGGATAAGTAGTAAATGACAAAACGTTTTTTGCGATTTCCCAATAAGCAGGTTTTTTGAGTTAGGTCAGTTTATGATTAAGCATGCGATATGTTAGTTAAAAATGAAAATAATGTAATAAATACATTATTCGCTTTTAAAATATTTCTATCGAAATCTTCAGATTGTATTCTCTTAAAAAATATTTGTTACTGATAAATTAATAAAAATCATAGCTGACTTTTTTTATTGCTGTAGAACAGCAGACAGGCTAACGGCCCACATAACACAGTAAATGGTTAGCATCGCCTATTGATATTTGCGACGCTGGAGGCACCGCGAACATGCTGCTGTCTGTATAGAGTACTGAAATACATTATAGGGTACTGGAAGCTGAGTCACTAATGCTAGCACACAGCAGCGGAATACTTATATACCGATGATAACCATCCACCATCCAGACGAGCTTACCCTAGCACGTAGCTAGGATTGTTTAGTCGCATTTTAAAACACTTCGACCTCGGCCATAGGGGTTACTATTCTTACTCCACTCCCACACAGAGAAGATGATTATGTTGTTCATCATCATAATTAAAAACTGATTTCTAGTTCTCCAGAAGTAAAATTTTGTTCTTTATTCGTAAGTCCATCTCGCCTGTTAATTGAACCCGACCGTAATATTTACATTTAAAGATAATAATTACGAATATTATAAACAAACCTATTTATTTATAATTCATTAAAACTGTTAATCAAAATTCTTAAAACGTGAAGCCAAATAAATTTGCATTTAACTACCTTCTCTAAGTTAAATATTTAATTTCTATTGTGCATACCTCTGTACTATGTCACTCGTAATAATCCTAATTTGAGAAGCCACTACGATTTTCCTTCACGAGACTAACGCTTTCCATTACTAAGCATAGAACACTAAGTATTATTTAAATATTATTTATCAATAGGTCTGTTCTTAACACTTATAATTCTGAACTAAAAATAGATAGATAGATAACACTTTATTGTAATCCAATTATATAAACACAATGAAACTTATTTACACAATCAATATGTACTTGACTTACAATGGGCGGCCTTATGTGATTTATACTTTTTTATATTTAATAACTAGCTGTGCCCGCGACTCCGTCCGCGTGGAATAATGACCTTATCACTAAGGGGTATGAAAAATAGATGTTGGCCGATTCTCAATATGTTCACAAAATTTCATGAGAATCGGTCAAGCCGTTTCGGAGGAGTACGGGAACGAACATTGTGACACAAGAATTTTATATATAAGATATTCAAAGTACAAAAGCCATTTGGGGGGTAGTCTTTATTACAATTCTCTCTCCTATAAGTTTCCTATAACTTTTGGCGCTTATTGGTTAAAATATTTCTTATAGATTAACAAGCTATAAGGAAATAAATCAAGCTAAAATTATCTTATGAGAAACATGAATATATATAGAACATACAACGAAACAAAAAATAAAAGCCTAACTTTGTCTTCATAAAATATTACTTTGGACATTTTCAAAATGAAATTTGCATAATTTCGTATTCATTCGTGTCTCGAACAAGTTTCAGTGCGTTTCCATGTAACTCCCAACAAAAGAATTTCAGAGGCGCATGTACCGTATTGGAGGTCTACTATTTGTTCATGTACCATTATTTTAAGCAATTTTTAATTAACTTCATATTCTCTAAACGTTAAATCTGATTTAGAGCTCGTGGTATGCTGCTTAGTCAATACTATTATAAAATAAAACTCGACATATTAATTTCCATTTCTTGGCAACATTATATCAACAATAAATTGTATATAATATAAAAGAAAAATAGAATTATCAAAATTGCGCTTAGTACTTAAATTACGTCATCATCGTCATCATACGGTTAAAAACAACCTGTAGATTGAAAAAAAAATTGTTATATTTGTTTTAAAGGGACGGCTGCCGTCAGTCACTATGTATCAGCATATATCCTGAAGAATCATATATTCAATTATAATTTGACACAGCGCCATCTTATGGGTACTAGATAACTGATATTCCACTTACATGCTTTTCTTTTGTAAATAAATACATATATAATATGAATAAAAAACTCTTTATTGCATACAGATACTTAAAATATACAGAAATATAATGCTGTATGACAATGGGTGGCCTTATCGCTTAGGCAATCTCTTTCAGAAGGTTATTACTTTTTTTTATTATAACGCAACTCCATGTGCCTGACGGAAGAACATCGATGGCTTTTTCATCCAGCATTATGCTCAATCAGTTCCAATTTAAGACAACATTTTATTCTATTTGATTATAGTAATTTTTGTTTTGTAATTGTCCTAAATAAATAATTTCGTTCTTTCTAATTATGGTGACATATTACAGACCAGGAGTAGGGTTATTTTGTCGCCTTTACAACAGGCTACACCCGACCGTAAAAGTCAGTCTTACTCCTCCTTAAATGCAGACAAATCCGCTTTTGTCAATTAGTAGAACCCAAGCCGTATTGTTGGTAATAAGCCAACTGGGGCAATTGTTTTAGCTAGTCTTTTGTTGCTTCGCAAACAAGTGTGGTCGAGACGCAGAATTAATTTGTGAGCCACGTGTCCAGCAGGGGCCATGGGGCCGTGTAAATGAACTACATATGCACACGAAAGCCGAAACATGAATTTAAAGCAACATTTTTATGGTATTATTTAAAATGTATTTTAATTTTAAATGTGTGCGAACATTTATTTTATGTTGTGAAGAACCTTTTTTTTTATTGGAGTATTGGAATTACGAACCGAGTCGGCACAGAAAAGTCAGAAAAACATATAGATATTATGAAAATATATAGGAGATAATACTGGTGGTTAAATTGTCTTCTATGAACAAGTGATATTCAAATGCAAATAAAATGAACCTATTATCAAAGTAACCTATATGAGCAGTTTGGGATGACAAGAAAAGACTTAATCCACTTCCCGCCTTACGCGAAATAGGTAGAGGAACCTTTGGCCTGTACATCGTGTTTACTATACCTACACAATTTCTTCGATGCTGCAGGGATAATTTCAAATTCTTAAGAGATAATTATAATGTTATCGCTGACCTTTAAAGGTCAGGTCAAGTATTTGAAATAACCGATATATTTTGCATATTTTGTAGTGTGCTTGAGCTCTTCAAATGTTGATAACTTGCTTGCAAAAATCGATTTTGTCATTTTCTACCGTTGTGCCAAACTATTTGGGTCGATGTTATTTGTTAGTTTTGTATTTCATCTTTAACTGGTAGTTCAGTGGTATTTCTCACCTAATGTGTATATTGCCATCATCTCTTATCCATGCAGAGGGGGAGAAAGAATACCGATCTCTGCAACCGGGGTCGGCCTGTCGTAAGAGGCGACAAAACAACCCGCCTAAGCTACATTGTAAGCCCCGAGCCCGTCTAGATGACGACCACCTTTGGTCTTATGTATGCCGCCATAATAACCTTGTATTATTCCGGCTTTAGTGACCCAAGTTCCTGTACCCTTATGGGACAGTAGTGTGTTTGCAATCCCACTGGCGTTACCCATAGGCGACGGTAACTTCAAAATTCTATGGCCGTCAGCCTGTTTGCTGACCTACAGAAAAAAAAATTTAACCTGCCAATGTTATAAGTTAAGCGCAACACACAGAATGCTGTAGAGCATAGTGATAAGCCTGTACACCGGTATTGCTGGTGTAGCCTACCGAACTTTCGGCTAGTAACATATCTTGTAATACTAGCTATGTAGAGAAATACCCGAGTCGTACAGTGAAGCGGGATTGTCATTATTTATAAGATTATAGATGAGTAGTAAAAATGATTTTAATCAAAATAAGGCAGTTTTTGCTTGACAACTCCTTTTAATATTTCAAACATGGCCAGCTTGATACGACAATAAAATAATTAAAAACAATTGATAAACACGCATCATAAATGTCACTCTGTTTTTTGAAAACTATATTGAAATGTGTTTTTTTTTTCGAACCAATCACCGCGTTTGACCCCCCGCCCCTTTTATTTTCCCCATTAAACCTGTCATTTTTATATTGCACTCAGACTTTGGCAAAATCAATGCCAAGGGCGTTGGAGCCACACCTTCAAAAACTGAACTAACTGAAATGTGTTTTTAGTAGAATGTCTTGCTCTGTTCCTTCCTTCTCGAGATTCAAAATCAAATATATTCATTGCAAGTTTATTTAGCGTTACTAGTATGTATACATGGGACCGTTGGCATATCTATTTTTCTAAAATGTTCTCTGCATGACTCCATTTGTGATATACGAAGCATTATCCTGACACTCATTTTTTGTGTAAGAAAAGTTTTTTCACAGTTGTGTTTATAGCTATTTCCCCAACATTTAATAATATACCACCAAACAGGTAGTTACAATATGAACATGCTATGAAAATAATCAATCCATATTTAAATAAATGTGTATTCAAAATAACTTCCCACACACGCTACAAACTTCAATAACTTCGTGAATAATTTCAATCCCAAGGCTCGTCCAAGGCGCAGTGTACGTCAATCGATTACTGCGCACGTGTATACAACTCCGGTATCCACCGAGTTAATCCGATTTTCGCGGGAAATCGTTAGTGTCACATTCTCTTTTTGATCATGTCTATCGTACCGGCCCTAATCGCATAACAACCCACGTGATCTAATTACATAATGATAACTAAAGGTCTGGTGACTATGACTCACTGTGATTACGATTCTGGGTTTTAAATTATTGAAGTAAAAAGTAAGACAGATAGAAATTATCAGTAATGATAGCAAAAATCTGAAAATAATTCCCCAGTTATTGATCTAGTTCAATGGTCGGCAACCCGCGGCTCGCGAGCCACATGCAGCTCTTTGTCTCCTCAGCTACGGCCCTTCCGCAAACTATTTACTCAAGTCAAGGAATATTACTTGTTATCTTTAATTATTTCCGTAATAATGAGGAAAACGTGTGTTAAAAAATGACTGAATAAATTTCAATTGCGTATTATCTATATTTGGCTCTTTTGGATCACAAGGTTGCCGACCGATGTTCTAATCTACCTATATTTTGTACCTATTTTACCATTTTAAATATCTATGTATAATTTTATCGTTTTTTTTTTTTTTAATTTATACTAGTGGTCGCCCAGGGGTTGATTCGACAATAATTCACTTAATTTTTAAGTTTGTACTTAATAAGGTTTCTTTTACGCCTCTATAATTCAAGGTTTCATTATAGCTACTCAGTTAATTTGATATTTCTACATCAGTTACATACAGTAATGCTGTTTACAGCATTACTGTAAAACTTCAATGTTTCGCGTTGCAAAACGTTCATCGTAAATCCGTTTCGTAACCATATATTCGCATTTTATAAACACTATTCTCACAAATAGGCAAGAGTAAATCAATTCCGATTACTTATACGAGAACACTATTTCCTATATGCTTGAGCATGATGTATTTCACAAATTGTAAATAACTTTTTCTTCATACAGATAAAAACAATTCCAAAGTTTCATTTCTTGTTATTGTCCATTTTGACATTCGATAAGACCAAAGAGAATGTAATCACTTTTTTGGTCGCGGAACAGCACGCGGCCCTCAACATAGCGGCAATAGTGCAGGCGGCGGATCCTCCCCCAAAGGGCCACTCACTACCGCATTCTACGACGGCCAGAGGTGGTTGGATGCCCTTCGGCGCCGACGACATGGCTTGCGTTGACGGAAGGATAGCGTGGCGGTCGACTTCCGCTCCCGCTCCGCCGCCTCCTTTGCGGATATGACTGCCTCGCAAAAGGAGGCGACGGCCGTCCATCCAGGATCGCCCCCGACCATGAACAGAACCAGGACCGGGAACGACTGGTCCGCACTGATTTGGGCGACGAGGGTGCAGTTCTCCTCCTGCCACGCTGGGCACACGGCGACGGTGTGGTCTACCGTGTCCTCCTCGTTGCTCGTGCCACAATTTACCACCATTGTGGCGCGCAGCGTGATCACGTCAGAGTGCCAACCCTGACGTCGTCTCCCACTCTATATGACACAGGTACCTCCTAAAGCAACTGTGCCCCGAGAGGACCTACGTCAGGCGGTAGGTCAGGACGGGCCTCACCACATCTATGGTAACAAGGCCCGCGTTGGGGTGTGCAAGACACTCCTTCCACTCCACCATGAGCACCTGGTCACGCAGCTCCGACTGCTTTACCTCAAATTCGCGAGGCGCGAGGCGAGACTAATTAAACTAGGCGAGAGTTTAACAGCGCAAGGACACGAGCCTCGAGGTCCCATGGTTGGGATTCAACCAGCAGGGAAGCCGCTTCGAAGGACACCGTGCAGTATCCTCTCGCCCTGATGGCCAAAACGCGCTGCAGCCTGCATAGCAGCGCCGTCATTTTAACCTCGTTTTTATCCTCGCCGGACCGGGTAGACGACGGCGTGTTCTCCTAGATATGCCCCGACTATGCGGCAGAGGTAGAGAGGCACCCGGCAGTACTTGAGCGCGTCCCATACGCAGCTCCACGGCAGGGTGTTGAAGGCGATGGCGATGTCGAGCGACACTGCCAACTACACCCCGCTTCAAGCCATCGCTTCCTCCGCCTGGCTCTTCAGACGCATGATGAACAACCTGAACCACACATCCGCCAGGTTCAGCCCCTCCGTCTCTAGGTGCTGGACAAGGCGGTGTGTGAGGATTTGCTCAAATATTTTCTCCAACTTGTCCAGCAGCACGATGGGTCGATAGGCGGATAGTGAGTCTAAAGGGGATTTCTTCGCGATCAGGACCAGCTTCCCCGTCTTCCATCTGCGGGGAAACTGGCCCGACCACAGAAACGCGTCTAAGGGCCTCAAGAGTCGGGGTTCCAGGACGTTGTGGGACAGAACCCATGAACGCCCCGGAGTGACGTCGAGGCCGGGGGCGGTGTTCTTGGCCTTCAGCCACAACATCTCCACCCCCAGCTCTGCCCGGCCTTTGTTGGGCACGGGTTCATCGTCTGCGCTGGGGTCCCTCTCATCCCAATGAGCCGGGATCGTAGCGGAAGGTGAGTGCTCAGCCCTCATGGGGAACAGAGTGCCGACGAAGCCGTCCACCAGGCGTGGGGGAAGACTTTCGGTCTTTCGCGGCAGCCCCTATTGTCACAAACATATATAGGCGACGGAACTGTTTACTATTAAGTAGGCCGTTAGCCTATCTGCTGTTCTTCAGCAATAAAAAAATTATTATATTAAATAAACATAAATTAGTCTCAGAAATTTTATGTACTTGAAAAGATATAAATATAGGTATATTCGTCTGAACGTTTGCTAATTATTAAGTTATCATGTTATAAAAAAGCTGTGAAGAGGTAGGTTATTATACAACAGGAACCATTACTATTGGATCTGTATTTTTAACTTTTCATAACAGAGATTTCTCGTTTAATTGGAACGTATTTTTGTTTTTTCGGCATTTTGTGGTCATTCCTGCTTGGCTTAACGAGGTAAATGGTATTTCTAATGAAATAACAACATTGACATTAATAACATTGATATCAAGATTGAAGATATGGTCTTTAAATAAGGTATATTCTTAAATAGTATCTTGAGACGGCAATACGCTCCCAAATCCTGACAACTTCTAAAGACAACTCAAAAGTTTTCCATACAATATGCAAGCTAGTACAGTGGACGTAACACGAGTATTTTTATTATTAATAGAAATGTTGTTCTAATCTAAATGCCAACTGTTTGTAAAAAAAACGTACAAATCTTCACCTGACATGCTTAGTTTTTTCACATTTTCCTTCATCATCGGTAGGTGGTGCATATTATAATATGCATGCGAGAAAACTGCCTAAGCGATGCATGTCATCGTAGGAATCAAACTGAAGATGAAATCTAAGGCCGGGTATCCACTATTTTCGCGAACCTCTAGCTCTCCGCGCTCCTACAACTGTACCACATAGCGGATACGTTCGCGCTCCTGGAGCGTGCAAAGGTGCGCGCTCCGCGCTCAGCGCTCCAATCGGTGGCGGGTTTTAGGCGAACACAAAGGGGAGCTCAGTCAGTTCGTGGTTCGTGGACGCGAGCAAAACACCACATTTAATTTAGCGTACGTGTCGTGTATCACACTCCACACTCGGATAAATGGAGTGGTCGGCTGAATAATATAAATGTCAGATTCCCAAAAGCGAAGAGGGCTTCTATAGTCTTCGAGAAGAAAATGAAATAAAATATATGCTGCACTAGCCACTAACGGTGACGACATGTTCGCTCAATGTTTGTAATGGGACTGTGGAGCATATAGTTGTTTCTTTTGGAGATGCGCGTACCGTCTCCATCAGAGCGGTTGCAGATGCGCGGAGCATAGTTCGCGAACATAGTGGATACCCGGCTTAAGATCTCCGAGTGTAAGGGTCACATGCATTCTATCCGTGCGGGGGCGGAGAAAGAATAGTAACCTCTGCGGCTGGGGTCGGCCTGTCGTAAAAGACGACAAAACAACCCACCCTAGCTACATGGTAGGGCCCCAAGCCCATCTGGATGGCGACCACCAGGTCTTAAGTATGCTGCCTTAGTAACCTTGTGTTGTATTCCGGCATTAGAGCAGACAGCAGCGTGTTCGCGATACCACTGGCGTTGCAAACACCCATAGGCGACGGTGACTGCTAAATTCTAAACGGGCCGTCAGCCTGTCTGCTATCCTACAGCATTTAAAAAAACATGAAATCCTTAGTTAACGACGTCTCACCTGTGTCATCCGCGGAAGAACTCAAATCAAGAATTATAAACGCAGCAAATGCGATGCAGAATAATTTGACTACTTCGGTAGTTAAGTCACAGCTCAGAAAAAGAATGCGACTGAGTACACAACAGGGGAAGTCACTTCGAGCAAGAGCTTTAATTAGGCTAAATTACAAAATGTCTTAATTATTACTTATTATTAATTGTTAATTGTTATCACTACTAAACTGTTAATGGTTCTAAATTTTATTTTAAGTTTTTTTTTTGTTTTATTTACATTGAGTATTGTTTTTAATTAATTTTATGAAAATTCTAAAGAACGACCTTAAGTTTAGTTCGAACACGAATTTCCGCCTGCTTCCTTTGTGATAATTCTTTTTCCTTTTCTTTGAGTAATAATAAGTTCCTATTTGTTATACATTGTTGGAGAGCTAAGAAAACGGTATATGTTTTCAAAATAATCTGCAAGCTAAGTTTTATAACGTTTTCTTTGTTTTTTAAAAGCATTTTAGTGGAAAAAAATCTCAAAAAGATATTGAAATAATATAGTTTTTCGTCTCGCATTCTTAAATGTAAACCGATAATTGCTGTTTTGATATTGATAAATAACCAGTGTTAAATCGTTTTTAAAACCAGAAAAAAATTATATTTAAATTGATACTTTTTTTAAATCTATGTTTCATTTTACTTATTTTGAAGAAAGCTAAAAAATATGATAACTCAAAAATGATTCATTTTTGCATAATGCATATGGGGGTTTGAATTATCGCAAATAGTCACCCATATCACCAACCTTACCTTATCTCCTAACGGGAATGCTTCGAATTACCAATAACCCTGTATAATATTAAGCTGTAATGGACAGATTCAATGCTTGTCTGGCTGTTTTAAAATTCGTTTTTCATTCATTCAGATGTAAATTTGTTACTGGATTGAAGGGCGTCAATTTAAATGAGATATATTACAACATTTCCATAATTCGATTGAGCAATTATTGTGCGACAGGCTTTTTACAAATTCCAAATTTATTTATACCAGTATTTATTATGATTATTTATACACATAATGATGGTAATGTATTTATAACAACATGTGGCTACGTGCACATCTGTATTACTGTAATGCTGTCTTTATGTCTAAAAATATCAAAGGATTTCCATGCTGTGGCGGAGTAAGGATACTTGGGACCCGGGGTGGCCAATCGTGAAAAGCAACAAAACAACCCCAACTAGGTGGTAGGTTTCCAAGCCCAGTTAGATGGCAACCACCTTTGGTCTCTAAATATGTCTTATTTTGTTTTTCGGCATAAGTGATGCGGTTTCCCTTACTGGGACGGCAACCGCAGTATGTTAGCGGTGCTTCTGGCGTCGCAAATATCAATAGGTGACGGTAACCACTTACTATTAATTTAGCCGTTGGCCTACTCTTTCACAGCAATAAAAAAATATAAAAAACTCTCCGGTCACGCCCTGGGCGATTAACAGGCAAAATTAAATCGAAAAAAATGAGAAAGGGTAATTCATCATCATCATTTCAGCGTTCATCCCGGTTGCAACCCAAACTTGCGTTTCAGTGCCCGGGGTCCGCTTTCTGCCTTTTTCTACTCCACTTCGCACGGTCTTCAGCATCCCTGGTAGTGAGCCCATTGGCACCCATATCACCCCTTACGACGTCAAGCCAGCACTTTTTGGGTCTACCCCTTCCGCCGGGGCCCGGCGGAGGCGGCATGGCCAGACATTTGTTTCCCACGTAAGCATCCGGTTGCCGTAAAACGTGGCCGTACCAACGGAGCCGACACTCCTGCAATTTATCCGCAATGTCACGGACATGAAGACTGCCGCGAATGCGGGAGTTCCTAACGCGGTCCTTCCGCGTCACTCCACACATCCACCGCAGCATATTCATCTCCGAGAAAGGGTAATTATCTTCGTAAAAAATAAATTAAATTTTTCAATAAAAAGTATCTTATGTTACTTCTAATACCTCCAAGAATATATGTACAAAGTTTCATGATAATCGGTTAAGTAGTTTTCGCGTGAAAGCGTAACAAACAAACTTACTTTCACATTTATAATTTCATTATATGTTTGCGATTCATCAGAAACATCTCAAATGTTTCTTGTAAGTTATCGGCAAAGAGCGTCTTAAAGAAATTGCTAACAGGCTTATTAAAGTCACTTTTGGTCAGAGGACTTCCCTCGTTGTAACCCAACACCATATTGCTGCAGTCTTTCGAGCACTATCCCCACTGACAGTGATATGTTACGTGTTATCTTTAATAGCTCGTTTTTATTATTATATTAATTTTACGTTCCTCTAATTTTATTTTATTTAATTCTACAATAATTTATAGCACAATAATTTATGACGTATGTTCATACTGCGAGGACGACCCTTAACTTGTCTGAGAGATCCTTTTTCTTCTGCTTCTTCGTGGTTATGTTGGCCTCACCGTTTAACTTTACAGTGGCCGCCTTTGCGCTACTGGCCGAGATATGATAGCCAACGACGCAACAGCATACCGACTAAACCAGGATTGACTAAACAGGCCTTGTGTGGGGGTCACAGGATCGATTTTTGATCATTGCTCTACGATACCCCGGCTACCTGAGGCATCCTAAAAAGTAAGGTTTTTTCACGTGCAAACCAAAATTCTTCGAAATTAAGGAATCAGGCGTCAGTACCCTATATAAAAGCCAAATAAGGCTTAATATTATATACTACTTAACTATACTGCTTAGTAATAACACACTCCATGATTTTATCACAATCAGACAAAATATTTATTTTCTAGAGATCAAAATATTTTTATAATACTAGTTCACGTGTACAAAGTATAGTAGTAGCCCTTCACTTTCCAAACAATACAGATAAAATAAATTAAATTAATAAAAACACTTGTAAAAGAAAACCTTTTATCTTTAAAATAACACAATTCTTTGTAAAACATTGAAGTTCTTCACCTTTGTAAAGAGGTTGGCGCCAAACAAATTGAAAACGGTACTTATCCAATTTAGGTACATATTAGAAGCGGTTATTTATTTCGATTTTACACTTGTTACTTTTACTATTGATATGTTAGTTACGTTTTATGTAATTTATAAACTATCTGCCCAGACCGATATATATTTTTTTTTGCTGAGGAATTCATAGTCAGTAGTCACCGTCGCCTGTGAATGTTTGCGGCGCAGGGGCACACCGAATACGCTGTTGTCCGTATCGATGTACTAGAACCTGGGTCACTAATGCCGGAACAGAATACAAGGTTACGGGGGCATACTTTTACACAAAGGATGACCTATCACCTGGATTGGGTTGTTTTGTCGCCTTCTATAACTGACCGACTCTGGTCTCAGAAGTCAGGATTCTTACTCCATCCCATATTTATATTTGAATAAGGCATATAACTTGCGTAAATTTATATGGAATACGATTTCTGCTACGGCTACGATTCAGTTTCACTTAGTGTAGGGACCTGTTTTTAAAAAACTAATCCTAATATCATAAATGCGAAAGTGAGTTAGTTTATTTGGAACACTTTCACGCCTAAACCGCTGAACCAATTTCAATGAATTTTGGTATAATCATAGATTAGACCTTGGAGAAGGAGATAGGTTATTTTTTTAAAATCATACGGCAGAACAACGTTTGCCGGGTCAACTAGTAATAAATACGTTACCACGCCTTATCTATCGCCTTATTTGGTGCATGCTTTGCTTATTAGAAAATTAGAGCCCCCCTATCTTACACGTCCGCCAATTCGCCTAGCATAGCATAGAGGGCGCACCAAGCCCAGCAGAAGGACGTTAGGAGCTGTTATTATTTTATTTACCTCACACATAGATATGTCATATTATAAAATAACAATCGCGCATGCATATAAAAAATAATGCATTTTATTATTTAAACATATTATGCTAGTAGATTTTGTTGATATATTGTACGGACCCTATATTCAATGTAATGGCAATCTTTTTACTATTAACTTAGTAGTTTCTTAATACATGTAATGGCAACTTTAGAGACGCCAACAGAATAAATAAAATGTCGGAATATGTAAAAGTAAAGAATAAGTATCGGAAAGGTAAAAATATTGTAACTGGTTCAAGAAGAAATAAAAGCTAAAAATGCAAATTAAGTTTTATTTGGACATCAATTATTAATAGAATCAATTTTTATCCGTGCAGGGGCGGAGAAAGAATACTAACCTCTGTGGCCGGGGTCGGCCTGTCGTAAAAAGCGACAAAACAACCCACCATAGCTACGTGGTAGGGCCTCAAGCCCGTCTGGATGGCGACCACCTTTGGTCTTAAGTATGCCGCCATAATAACCTTGTGTTGTGTTCCGGCATTAGTGACCCAAGTTCCTGTACCCTTATGGGACAGCAGCGTGTTCGCGATGCCACTGGCGTTGCATACACCTATAGGCGACGGTAACTGCTAAATCCTAAGCGGGCCGTCAGCCTGTCTGCAGTTCTATAGCAATAAAAAAAATAGATTTCATAATGACGTGATAAATGTGATAATATTAAATGAGTATAATGAATACAGATTGATACAAAGCGACATATAATAGCGATTTTGTAAAAACCGTTGTGTAAAATACAGGTGTGTATTGTATAATTTATATAATTCGTTACAAAATTAAACCGTGTGGACGAGCCCTGTCCCGTTTGCACAGTGCGTCGGCGTAGTTCGTCTTCATTTCTCTTCATTCCACCACAAGGGTCCTCGTAAGCCTCTTCTCATGGAAATTGAATTGCTTCCGACTGGAACACCCGCATCCTTATGCACTTGACCGTCTAAAGCATGGCCGCAGGCTGGATTCCTTTACATTGTACGAATAACAGTCATATTTACAAGTTTATAGGAGTTTGTTAAAATATCAGTTTATATTTATTTTTAAATAATACTAATCAATGATAGTATCTATGTCAATGTTGTAATTGAAACAATTTGCCAGCGGATTGCAATGTCTGTTGAAAATATAGAACTGCTAAAAAACTGTGTGTTTAATATAAATAAAGATAAATGCGTTTCCCGGCGATAAATTAGTAGTTTTTGAATGAGTGTTTATTAAAAGAAGGGATCTTCTTTTAATAAATTATATTTATCATTATTAAAGCATACATAGGCTTTAAGTCAGAATAGTCTTCTGACTAGGATCACAGGGTTTTAGGTACCAAACATACTTGAATAACTATAAAATA
The DNA here is from genome assembly GCA_963693495.1 of Malacosoma neustria. Classification (NCBI taxonomy): domain Eukaryota; kingdom Metazoa; phylum Arthropoda; class Insecta; order Lepidoptera; family Lasiocampidae; genus Malacosoma; species Malacosoma neustria. The sequence goes on along the minus strand of OY856379.1, from coordinate 3,867,954 downwards.
TGATGTACATTTCAAACTGCAAGCATCAAAAGATAACGTTGATCCTATTGTGTTTACAATCAAATAAAATACCCAATCCTATTCACAACGTCAGTATAATGAAAGTTTAATAAGGAAAAATTGCAAATCTTCCTGAGTGAAATGGATTTTCCTGTAACCGAGAAGCGAACGTCTTGCTTGTTGCAATTTCACGGTGAGGTGCCCCAATGTCTTATTGCATCCACTGCTTTATTAGACCTAGTTACCATTATTATTTTATGCTCTTAACATTATAATTATTAAGATATTCTTTTGTTTTCGTTCAAGCATCTCATTTCAATTGAATAAAAAGTTTTTATATCTCATCTAAACTAGGGGCAACGGAATTGTCCGTATATTGATACACGCTACTCTTGTCCAAAAATGGCGTGTTACACGTGTAGTGGTTTTTATATGCAGATTTCCTTACGATATTTTTGTTTACCCTCAATAGACGAAAAAACTGCGAGAGCGGCGTATGTATGGAAATTGAACTCGTGACGTTAGTCTTCGAATGTATTACTTAGCTACCACATATCAGTTATTGCGCATAATGGAAATTTAATAGGTTCTGTTTGAAGACAATGCTCCTGATATCCTTACAGGCGTTATGTTAAATTGTTAATATTTTATATGTCGATATTTTTGCTACTTTCTGTTCGGAAATACATGAGTAATGCGTCCTATTTGGCATCCGTTATATTTATCTTAGTCTGCACAATGCTTCTTTTAGCATCGTTATTCGTATTATATTTTTGTAGAAAAACTCAGGCAGATTAGCTAAATTCCTTTGTGCTACAAACGATTGAAATATTAGAAATTATAGATTACTTTAGAAAATAAAGCACATCGCTAGGTTGTTCTGACCGTTTTATTCCAATTGTATCAAAAACTTTCACTACGATCCGCTGGACATTTTCGCAGAGCAAAATTAATTTTGTACTTTTTGTGTCGGTGATACATCATCATTGCTGAATAGAAAATCCGAAAAAGGTAATCGGTTTGTTTATTTCACCTGACACCACACAACACATATGTTAAAACAACAAAAACAATAAATACATAAAATATTTAAATTACTAGATTCTAATGCAATCAAGTTCTTTTTTACTCGTATACCTAAATCATCTAGGTCTAAAATCATGACGAGATTTATGTAATTCTAAAATAGGCTGTTAGATATGTACTGCAAAGGGGAGATTTTCCTCAATCAAGGGAATTTGGATGTCTGTAATCCAATTAATGCAGCTTCAGCTAACGAACTGTGGGTTTACATCCAATTTAGCTCAGTGTTCACGAGAATAGATATTATAACTGAAACTAATCTTTTGAAGGTACACTTTTGTTCGAAACCATTACACACAACAGATCACTCCGCTACTTTATCTGTTTAGGTTACACAAAATTAACTGTGCTGAAATATTAATACGTTTTAATTATTTTACGATAAGGGTGAAGTTACATTATTTGCAATAGTACCTATTAGTTATATCCGTGCAGGGGCGGAGAAAGAATACTGACCTCTGCGGCCGGGTTAGGCCTGTCGTAAAAAGCGACTAAATGACTCAAGCTTAAGCACCTTTGGTCTTAAGTATGTTGCTTTATAACGACATAATAATCTTGTGTTATGTTCCGATATTAGTGACCCAAGTTCCTGTACCCTTATGGGTCAGCAGTGTGTTCGCGATGCTACTGGCGTTGCATAAACCCATAGACGACGGTAACTGCTAAATTCTAAAGCGGGCCATAAGCCTGTCTGCTGTCCTAGAGCAATAAAAAATAGTACCAACGTTGCCGATACGATTTGAATGTGGAAAAGAAGATATTGTGCCACCATAGCCGAGCCATTCTTTCATCCTCCATTCAAACGCAAGACCGAAATATCTGGTGGAAATTGATGATCAGGATTATTCGCCTAAATGACATCACTAATTCACAACAAGGGAATAACGCACTTTGGTTTTCTTCGACATAAAAATTATACAGGGTAATTAGTAATTCGATGTATTCCCGTTAGTAGCTGATAGGGGTGACTATTTGCAATAATTTTAACCCCCATATGCATTATGCAAAAGTGAACCATTCTTGAGTTATCATGTTTTTTAGCTTTTTTCATAAGTCAAAAATGCAACATCACAAATTTATTACAAAAAAAGTATCAATTTAAATCTAATTTTTTCTTCTGATTTATAAAAACGATTAACACTGGTTATTTATCAATATTAAAAAAAACAATTATCGATCCGAAATCGGCGATTAGGAAACTGACGCGAATAATCTTTACGAGCAGCTCCACTGTTATCCCGTTGCAAAAGCCGTACCAAAACATATTAACGGTGTATTCTTCATTTGTGTAATTTTGAAATATACGTTGTTCATTTTGATTAAACTCTTCCATATTTGAATTCATATTAAAAATTAAACTACAATCGTGAGTGTATTTACTTCAAATACACGGCGCCAATTTGTAAAACAAAACCAATGCACGCGTGAAAAGTTTTTGAAAAAAGAACTCTTTAAAAACTTTGTTTTTTTTCTAAACCTGCCAGTAAATAATTGCTTCCTGCATTGACTTAGGTACGCATTAAACCTGTTTTCAAAATATTCAAACAGCGATTTTAATTTTAGTTCGAATACGAATTTCCGCCTGCTTTCTTTGTGATCAATTTTTTTTCCTTTTCTTTGACTTATTTCAGGAATTATTTTAGGAACTTATGTTCCTAGTTGTCAAGCATTGTTGGAGAGCTAAGAAAACGGTTATGTTTTTACAATAATCTGCAAGTCAAATTTCATAACGTTTTCTTTGTTTTTAAGGCATTTTTGTGGAAAAAATCTAAAAAAAAAATATTGTAACAATATCGTTTTTCGTCTCGCATTTTTAAATTTGAAACGATAATTGTTGTTTTATTATTGATAAATAAGCAATGTTCAATCGTTTTTAAAACCAGAAAAAAAAATTATATTTAAATTGATACTTTTCTAATAATTTATGATGTTTAATTTTACTTATTTTGAAAAAAGCTAAAAAAATGGTAACTCAAAAATGTTTCACTTTTGCATAATGCATATGGTAGTTAAAATTATCACAAATAGTCACCCCTATCCTATATCACCTCCTAACGGAAATAGTTTTACAATAATAAAACTGAATTAATCAAACAAAAAACTGACAGTTTAGTGTTAGTAGCTTTTTTAGAACGAAAAGTCGTAAAAGGCGACAAAACAACCCACCTTAGCTTAGGTAGGGCCCCAAGCCCGTCTGGATGGCGAACACCTTTGGTCTTAAGTATGCCGCCATAATAACCTTGTGTTGTGTTCCGGCATTAGTAACCCAAGTTCCTGTACCCTTATGGGACAGCAGCGTGTTCGCGATGCCACTGGCGTTACAAACACTTATAGGCGAGGGTAACTGCTAAATTCTAAGCAGGCCGTCAGCCTGTCTGCTGTCCTACAGCAATAAAAAAAACATTACTAAAGCCATCTATTGGAAAAATAATGTATTTCTTTACACCTAATATCTTCGAGACCACAACAATAGCATGTGCAGTAATTCTATTTTCTCAATGTCGCAAGTTGGAAATACACTTTACTAAGTGTATACTAATATAATTCACTAAAGCTTATACAATTGCGGAATAAATCTGCGAAATAGACGCGACATTTTGCATTTTAGAGCGGATAATTTAACAACGGAACGTAATTACGGTAATCTTTGTGAAACCGCGTAACTTTGCTTTAAATTAATACAACTTTAACAGAGTGCATTGTATGTTTTAATACATTCATTATCATCATACATAACCTTTTTACATATATGTATTAATATAGCTTTCATTTTGTAAACTGTGGTTTTGCGTCGATGCATTTCAGTGGGCTTTTCTATTTTTGACTGACAACAAATAAATATGTGACTAGATTTTTGGATTTTTTTACAGAAGCTACTGCTGTCTGACTTCCAAACATGAAAACGAAATATACTGTGACAAATAATATAGCGCTCTTTAGTCTCAAACTTAGCAGCAGATCGCTTGTGTTTTGGGTACTAGATAACTGGTATAATGTTTTTGTAAATAAATACATATAGATAATACATAAACAGTCAGTCTCGGGACGGGAAGCCAACCCGCGACTTTCGCAAGCGTTTCGTTGTGCGTTAGAAACCAAATTGTGTTCTTTCTATTCTGTCTATGAATTAGAAAAGAAGCAATCAAGCAAATATGTTTATTTATTTACTCATTAGCATGATACATGCCTGGTATTGGAGGTGTGAGAGTATTATAGTCACATCGACAATAGGATTGGGATGGGGTAGCCTTACTCATACTAGGCCAAGGCCAAAAAATTTGTTTTTAATCGATTAAAGAATTCATCCCCCTTCTAAATTATACACTGAAAACTTAAAAGTGCATTGATTTTATAATAAAGGCAGCTGCCTACACTATATGGCCCTTAAAGAGATTTTAACAGACGTAGATTTACCGGGCACGAAGATTCAGATCATCATCATCCCAGCGTTAAATCCCGGTTGCAACCCAAGCTTTCGTATCAATGTCCGGGTTCCGCTTTCCAACTTTTTCTTCGCACAGAAAGATTACGACCAATACAAACTATTTACAGACTACAAATAACAATAATTTTATCTCCGCAGAAATTAAATACACAGAAATACGAGTCTTTCTCAGTCTTGTGGTTGCTGCGCTTGAATATATTATCAGTAGAGTAGTTAATTTTTAAAGATCCTCTGCCTCTTTTCTGATGTCCGGTGAGGGGAGCGACGAGAACCAAAACTGCCCTTAGCCGGAACAGCGTCGGCTCACAGGCGCAGCATTTTAAAGGTACAAAATGCAATATGTACATCACGCTGCGTTGTAACTCCCCCGTGAAATGATCATGTGCGCCACTGTCGCTCGGTTAGGAGGCGCTCGGGTATACCCACTAAACAACCCCAGTGGCCCTTCGTTCGCCTTTAGCGCCTGAGCCGCGGAGCGTGAATCTGATTTCGCAGGCCTCTTAAAATCCCAAAAAAGTGGTGGTGAGTTCCCGGTATCTCTTTTTTACGCAGGGGTGAGAACTGACCCATATTAGTCGCTACAGCGGCCGGAGATAAGTTACCAATCTCCAATGAGTAGTGGCCCTGCGTGAGCGGGAGGGGGGAGCGTAGCGCGCTCCCGTTCCCTCTCCGCCGCCTCCTTCACGAATATGACTGTCTCGCAAAAGAAGGCATCTGATTTAGCTCCCGACCATCGCTAAGATGACCACGAGCCAGAAATCAGATTTGAAAATGGGCGCAGAACTTAATTAACAAGGAGAAAAGCCCCAAAGTCCCCAGCTTTTCCTTCCCATTTACGCTGGGTGCACGGTGCCCCGAGGCGCCTGGCTGGTCAGGTAACCCTGGAATTCTTCATCACATAATAATGACATGTATGAAAATCTCCAAGCATGTTGAAAATGAATAAAACATGAAAAAATTTAGGAAATAGCGACCTCTTTTATAAAAATGTCGTTACATATTTTATGATTACAATGGCAAATTTAAATTATGCGACCCTTAGGGTTACAAGTGAACAATTTTACAGCGTCGTAAAGAACATAAAATGTTCAACAACATATCGTTAAAGTGAATTTGTACACAAATATATTATTATCCTTTATAACAGCTTGATTTAAAGAACTTAAAAGATAAAAATTATTTGTATCGTATACATATAAGAACTAACTTTAAGTAATTATGTAACTAAATGTATTTTTCATTATTTCACTAAAAGGCTAGAATATCATTTTATAATTTACTCTTGGTGTAGCATAAGCAAGTTCAAGGACACGTCTAGTTTACTATAAAATTTTCATTTAATTTTTATTAATTTCAATCTTTGAATTTCTTTGACGTACTTGCCTCGTCCTGTCCATTGGCTACGTTTTCAAAGGTAAATTATTTCCTATTCCATTTCTTCTTTCTCTGTCTGTTTATTATCTTTAAGAACGGAAACATATCTAAGCGTTATCTTAGCGTTAAATACCTGTCATCCCAATCTTCCGCTTGGAAATGCATATATAAATAAATAACGGCAATCCATTAGGCAAGTCTGCAATGCTGCTGAAATAAAATAAAGCAAACATTCACTTTTAATTAATTTATTTAAAAAATAAACGCCAATAATTAGCATTAGAGACGGAAAGCAAGAGTTTGTAGCTTATTTAAAACAAGGGACTCCATTAGAGCTATACCACAAAAGACTACAGCACAGAAATAACGTTCATACAACAATAAATAATTAATTTCATGAGTGGAGTTGACGATCGAGAGATGGCTAGTGCATTTCACGTAAAAAGGTTATATATGTAATACCGAAAATAAACAATAGGCAAACATATATGACAATACGTCTCTGTTCATGCTGGAACAGTCGGTTCGATCCCAGTGGGAAACTGGTTTTCGGTATGATGTACATTTTGTGACTGAATTGTTGAATTGTTGTGACTGAGTGACTGAATTGTTACAGAAATTCAATTTTTTTTTATTTTATTGCTGTAGGACAGCAGACAGGCTGACGGCCCGCTTAGAATTTAGCAGTTACCGTCGCCTATGGATTTTTGCAACGCCAGTGGCATCGCGATCACGCTGCTGTCCCATAAGAGTACAGGAACTTGGGTCACTAATGCCGGAACACAACACAAGTTTACTATGGTGACATACTTAAGACCAAAAGTGGTCGCCATCCAGACGGGCTTGGGACCCTACCACGTAGCTAGGGTTGTTTTGTCGCCTTTTACGATAGACCGACCTCGGACGCAGAGGTCAGTATTCTTTCTCCACCCCTGCACGGATCAGACTATGGCCTGCTTTCATTTGTGCTGGTAATTTATTAAATATTTCATGCGTCTGTTGGACTTTTCAAGAAAGCGCGGCAATTCAATCAGTCAGAGAAAATCAATATGAGGTTTGATATCTGCGGCCTCTTCTTCTGTGGCTACACTCCGCTATATCGTGTAAACCACTTGGAAATTAATTCAGGACACTCATTCCCCACTCATCAAATAATATCGCGGTAACATTTTCATTTAAACAAAAAACATTGAAAACTAAACCATATAACAATATATATAACACACATTTTCGTGAATAATGTTCAGAAATATTTCAATTTAAGTATCACTCCAGCAATTTGCATTGCAGTGGCCGTTATTGTGAGCTGTCGAGTACTCCACTGTCCCTGGTATTTAGAATAATCATGTATATTCCTTTGGTCTCCAAAAGCAGTCCAGTTTAAGCGAAATATTCATTTTGTAATTGCTCAGGCCACGCAAGTACTGACTTGAAGTATACCGTAACTTCGAAAATATTTTCATTTGTATATGTATGGAATAATATATAATGATTTATACTGTAAGAATTCACAAGCATCATCTAGTCCCAAATTAAGCAGCTAAGCACTTGTATTATGGGTACGAGACAAATGATACTTATAAACATTTATTTTGTGAATAAATATATAATAACAACAGCCCATTTCTTTTCGTTGGGCTCGGGCCTTCCGCTAGAGCAGTGTTTTTCAATCTGTGGGTCGCGACCCTTAGCCTTACGCCAAAAAGAAAAAGGCAAGGTTCTACACTACAGTAAAACACACAATTTCAGTGAGAAGAATGGGCTTCTTTATTTTTCAAAAGTTTATCAAGTCGTGCTGTCTGACGTCCAAATTAAATCGCACGCAGCCTTACCAACTTACCTCGTACTTACTTTCAAAGCTGTCTCGGCTTCTTACAAAATGTAGGTCTTAATAATTAATATAGGTACCAAAATAAAGAAATTCATAAACGTAATCCTATAAATTACTTACTTACTCTATCTCTCTATGGCCCAAGGGAGTCGCCAGAATTTTTCAACCCTTACAGGAGAGGCGTATTCAAAAACATTGAAAAACACTACGCTTAAGGGAACGAAAAGATTATCTCGGTATGCAAGTGTCCTTAAATCGTTTCACCTTTCTTCGCTGTCGGTACATGGAAATTATGCTACAATATGCACATTAGGGGAAAAAACTTCCTAAGCGGTGCTTGCCACCATGGGATTCGAACCCGGGACGTTTAGATTGGTCTATGTGTGTAAAACTGCTACTAGGTATCTGCTAATAGGTATCTAAATAAATATATAATATTAAATAAATTAATTAAATATTTTCTGACAATTCATCAATCACACAGCGTAATCCGTGTTCGTCCCTATGTGCGAAAGCTGTTGAGCAACGGAGGTTTAATATCGTATATATTTTAACCCAAAGGAAATATAGGTACCAATTTCTCATTCTTCATGGTATAGTAAATATTCTGAAATTTATAATGCAACAATAATCCTTATTAAGTAAAAAATATACTTTTTCTTGACTTCCACAAAAATTTATATTGGAAAAATTTTAAACATAAACTTTAGAAAAATAAATCGTCACGATAAATCAATTCTGAAGATTTTTTCGTATTATATGTTCCATACATATATTATGACTACATCCGTAGTTCAACGGCTAACTCGGGTAGGACAATTATAGATATCATATAATTTGTATTCATTTACAAAAGAAATACAGATTTAAGTAGTAAACAAGCGCTCCGCTACTTTGGGAGTAGATGGCGTTGTGGTGAATTGTAACAGTATATATATTTATAAAAAAAAAAAGTGGAAATCATTGAAGCCTTTAATCCTAACTGAATTATACTGCTGGAAATTCGTCCCTAACGTCTATTTAACTGTCAAGAGCCCGTTTGCCTAAGCTCGTCCCAGTCGTAATACGTGCCTTTGCGCTTTTAACGCAAGGGCACTTATCAATTCTAGATCTTAACTATCCTACGTGCAATGCAGGGAAATTAATGGCTACGTACAATACAAATGAAATGTACAAACGTTTATTCTATAATTAAGAACATATAAAGCTAGCAGTTTGTATGAATTAATTAATTTTAACATTTATATGTACATATTAATAGCAGGTACCATACTCAATAACTAGTTGGTTCAATTTGGAAAAAACGTGACGTGACATGACTCAAATAAAGACCAAACTTTAGGTTAATTTAAAATCAAGGGTTCTGTTTTCAAGGTGGCAGGTATTGTTTAAGCAGTTTTTACATAATCGCCGCGTCTCGACATCGAAGGAAAATATTTTGAGAATTTTTTTATTACTGTAGAACAGCAGACAGGCTGGCGGCCCGCTTAGAATTTTCCTGTTACCGTTGCCTACGGGCGTTTGCAACGCAGTACAGTAACTTGGGTCACTAATGCTGGAACACAAGGTTACTACGGCGACATACCAGACGGGCTTAAGGCCCTACCATGTAGCTAGGGTTGTCTTGTCGCCTTTTACGACATGCAGACCCCAGTCGCAGAGGTTAGTATTCTTTCTCCTCCCCTGCACGGATTTATTGCATACTGAAATCACTAGTAACTATTTGTAACCCGCAAATCCGTCTTACGCAAGACTGGCGGCTACACTGTTCGTTCCCTGTAGGATCATACCCCAGATCAGCGTAAGACATTACGGGCTGTTATACTTAGATATTTAGTATAAATGAACAATGCCTTATTCTTTGAATATTTATCTATCTATCTTCTTATAACCTTATCATCCCTGTTACGTCCGAACTTTACGCATTGAAACCCGAGATTATTATTAAGTTGTTGGATATGATCGTATATCTAAGTATCTACTTACCTATTCGCATCTGGACCATAACCCTTTCTTTTCATGAGCAAAAGCTTCAATAAAATACATTGTAGTCATTTAAATCAATTTAAAATTAACGACGAGCCCGATGAAGCGGCTACGTTAGTTACCGTACGTATATAGTGGTATCAGGTTCGCCAATTTCATGACCAAACTGACTCCAAATATTTTAAAAGTAATTTTGTAAGCGAATGTACTAATGACAAAATCAACTCAATCACAGAATAAATAACCTAATCATGCAATGTTAAGAAGAATTTCTGGATTTAAAAATATTTACTTTTTATAATATATTTTTATATACCTAGTCAGGTCATAAATTCTGTCACATGTTTAATGTAAAATAATTGTAACAAGTTTATTAATTATGTAACCATTCATATACCAAAATGAACTTAACAAAACATAGATTCTTATGACATTAAAGTTTATTCAAAATGACCTCCGTGATTTTGAATACAGGCCTTCAATCTGCGCGGCCAGTCGTCTATCGCAGCACGAACGAGGTCCATGTCAATATCGGCGGCTGCCTTAATCAAGGATGTCTTGAGTGACTCCAAATTGGGATGAGGCTTTGAGCACGCCTTTTCCTCCAAGTGTTGCCATATCTTGTAATCTAACGGATTCAAATCTGGACTGGAGGAGGGCCAGTCTTCGTGCCGGATGAAGTCGATTTCACGCGCCGCCAGCCAGTCTTGTGTGCTCTTCGCTCTATGAGCTGGCGCCGAATCTTGTTGGAATACCCAGTGCCTGTTATTGAACATGGTATGAGAAACAGGTTCCACAAGGTTCGTCAGGACTGTATTTTGATACACAACAGCATTCGTTTTTACACCTTTCTCACAAAAATGTACCTCTGTTAAGCCCCAATAAGAAACTCCCAACCATACCATGAGCGAGGATGGAAAATGACCTCGTTGGACACGCGGAATACGGTTGCTCGCTTCTTCACTACTGTGTGCGTACACCTTATCATTTTGTTTGTTGTAGCTCTCTTCTACGGTAAACATTTTTTCATCCGAAAAAAGAATTTCCCGATATTTTTTTCCGCGTACCGCTTCAACAAAGCGCGGCATCTCTTCAGTCTCAGGTCCATTAGACGAGCATTCAAACGATGTCCTGTTTTTCTTCGATATGCCCGAAGCCCTAAGTCTTCATTTAACACCCTTTTCACCGTGGTTCTGCTTAACCCCATCTGAAGGGCCAACAGTTTCTGCTTACGTTTGGGATTTCTTTGAATTCGTGCCTTCACAGCTTTTATCACTGCTGGAGTCCTAACAGACCGAGGGCGACCACTTCTTGACCTGTCATCTACACTAGAGTCTTCATTGTATCGTTTGATGGTACGATAAACGAATCTTTTGGTAATATTCAAATTTTTCAGTATGTTAAAAATTTGAATTGGCGCGTAACCGCAACGATACAACGCAATAACTGCAACACGGTCTTCTTTAAGCGTCCACTCCATATTTAAAAATGAGTAAAATTCTAAAAGTTATACATTTTTATTTTCATGAACAATTCGAAATTCTAATTCAATAAACTTTTTTGTGGCCAGCATTCTAAAAGAAAAGTTTTTACTGTGTGACAATACTTATGACCTGACTAGGTAATATTTAATTTACAGGCATAAATTTAATAAATAATATTATATCAACAGGGACGGGGACTACGTAATAGAAAATGATGACCATCATCTATTTATGTATTTATTTACGAAATAAAAGTACATAATATGTAGTATATCGTACCCATAATATAGTTTGGGACTAGATGACGTTGTGTGAAGTGTCTTAATAGTTTATTATTTATTTATTATTATCCTCTTTATTTATTTTCTTTTCTAGTTATTTACATTTTTCAAAATAATTTACATTTCATTTTATAAAATATTAATATTAAAAAAATAATTTATTTTATAAAACGATATTTACAAAGAAATTAAATTAAAAAATATAAAAAACTGTCCGTCGCTGGGAGCGAGGCCTAGGGCCCAAGCTACCGGTGGTTAGGGCTCCAGAGACAGGAATCTCCTCACTATGCGTGCCGTGCTTAGGAGAACCGCCTTCTGTATCCGACCCTTCACCCATTTACCTATTTATTATTTATTTATTATTACCATTTATTTATTATTATTATTATTATAGTATACTAGCTGTGCCCGCGACTCCGGCCGCGTGGAATAGTGACTTAGGGCAGATTTTTTTGGATATATGTTATGGTTTATTTTGGATTACAAACCCTATAAACCCTAAAATATAAATGAAATAGGCAAAAAGTCAGTATTATCGAATGCAACTGTTACGCCATGCGCCTCCGGAATACGTGCGTTCGAACCTACAAAGTCCACCCTAAGCTAAACCCTATTTCATATGATTGATAACATAAATCTGAGGTTAACTTTAATTGGAAATTCAACCTACAATGTCCAGCCTAAACTGAACCCTATTTCATATGAATGATGATATAAATTTGAGGTCAACTTAAATTGGAAGATAAAATTTCCGAAACTTATCATTTTTAACAAAAACTATTTTTTTTTTCTAAAATAAAAATAGCCTAAGTTACTCCTTGTTACATCTATTTTTTTTTTCTAAAATAAAAATAGCCTAAGTTACTCCTTGTTACATCAACTATCTGCCAGTGAAAGTCCCGTCAAAATCGGTGCAGCCATTTCAGTGATTAGCCGGAACAAACAGACAGACAAAAATTGTAAAAAATGTTGTTTTGGTATATGTACCGTGTATACGTCCGAATGCACTTAGTAAAAAGCGGTTATTTTAATATTACAAACAGACTCTCTAATTTTATTTATTTGTATAGATGTATAGATAACGTAAGAATACTGCCGTTTTCGAAAGAGATATGAGAGGAAAGGGAGAAGAAATTATCAATAGAGTGGGTCTTGAGCGTGTAATGGAAAAGATAAAACCTACATCTCACTCAATACGTCTCGTTCTATAGTAGTAAAAGTTAACGGAATCACATTAAATAGATACGTGATTCGCTTTAAAAGTACTCGAACAGCCGCAGAAAGAGTCGTAAGTACCTAGAATTTTATAACAGTACAGTAATACATAAAAATGGCCAGTATTTTCGTTTTCAATCTTCTCCAAAATTATGTATTTTGCATACTTGGTATTCTATAATACTATGGTATTTTTGGTATACTATTCATCGGCTGAGCAGCTGTCTCTACTCGCGCGCATCGATTCTCCAAAACCTTCGTGTTATGTACTCTCTAGGTTTGGAATGATCTTCCGGTTGATTTTCGTATTATTAAATTTCTGCGTTATTTAATTTATTTGAAGCCGGTAGTATATTGGTAATGATAATTTTAGGAGCATTACCTGTCTACTAAAGTCTAGTCATTAAAAATTGTCTGTGGTATTTGGAGCATATTCCTTGTAGGTATAACATTAGGCACGTAATATTTTACCAACGTCGTAGTATTTAGTAATAACTATTTATAATAATAAACGCATTAGCTAACGGCAATTACTCTGCGTGCAACTACTGTGAATAAAATGGGTATTTAATAAATTAACATAAAACAAAATCATAATATTTATAAGAATATATTTGTCTGGAAAAACTAGATATCATATTAACTTATAGTATTATTTATCGTTACACATTGTTAATCTATTCTGTAGTATATATTAATAACACTCTCTCTCTCTCTCTCTCTCTCTCTCTCTCTCTCTCTCTCTCTTACACACATATACATGCACGAGCGCGCATACAAACACAAGCGAGCTTATTAGTTTGTTATGGGTCCGTTTAGTATAGATTGGTTTTTGTTTTCTTCCTTTTCTGTAATTTTATAATCATATACATTATATTATCGATCACCAGACCACCAGAGAGGAACCTGGCTCCCGAGATACAGTGTAAATTAGTTCAGGTGCCAAGAGAATTAAACTAAATTATGTATATGATATTTTTTCGAATTAAATTTATTATTATTATTATACACCAATAGCACTTCATACTTCACACAATTTATACTTCTCCCAAGCATCATATATATGACTTAAAAGAGGAACAGTGGTGGCAAACCCGACTACCCTTGGTAAACCCGATTGTTCATTGTGAAGCACTTTATTATCGTTACAATGGATAAGCAGCTGATTAAGTATCATTTGCTCAAAAATTTTACTTAGGGTTGATAATATGGATATTTGTGTGGATATTGGTGTGAAATTAGAAGGATTACATATATTTCCGGACCTATAATGCTGACTACCTTATTGTCCTGTAGCAAGTTACTGCGCTCGTCCAATGCATGTTCATTCAATATAGATGCAGGTGGCCGCCACTTGATAACTGCAAACTAACTATTAATATTAAAATCAAGCTAACAATGCGTCCATCGATCGTACGAGAACTATATGGGAGGGTCGTTCTAAAAATAAATTTCAAACAATTCCGTTGTCTGTACTCGCAATATGACGAATACCTAATAACTATAAGCTTTGCTGAAATAATTAAGTACTCAAATTATTAACACAGATGTAGCGTCGCGTGCACTTTTGGTGACCACTCGATTTATGAAATAAAATTATATTTTAATCAAAATCAATATTTATATATCCGACAATTTTTTAATTGCCGTGGGACAGCAAACAGGCTGACAGCCCACTTAATGATTAGCAGCTACCGTCGCCTATAAATGTTTGAGATGCTGGGGCACCACGAACCTAGTCATTTTTACCAGAACACAAACAAAGTTATTATACCGGCATATTTAGAAACTAGAGGAGGTCGCAGATGGGCTTGTAGCTCTACCTCCTAGATAGGATTGTTTAGTGGTATTTTACGATAATCCAACCCCGGCCACAGGGGTCAGTATTCTTCCTCCACCGCTGCATGGGGAACATTTGGATACTTAAACCTAAATTCATGAAACTTCTGTTGTGGTAGTACTTTATATACATATAATAAACAATAGCGCTCTACGCATAACGAGTCCATATGAGAATGCTCGCGTGGGTCTCTTCTCACCGAGGCTTATGATCTTATTGCACAAGTTCGTGTGACATTTCCTTCAACAGTTTTACATAAAATCCCGACCAGAAACAAAAACAGAATCGCCACACTTCTCGGAATTCTTATGATGTGAATGTCCTTTCTTTAGTACACGGATAATAAAGGAATGATACCATTCAGCTCTCAGTTTCAAGTCAAAGATCAAGAGATAGTCACCTCGGTAGAAGCCAGATTAAGCCATTTCTTTATTTATTATAATATTGTATTGAGCGTCTTTGTACAAATAATATGAGGATGGATCTAAAATGCAGCGACGCAAAATTTCCAAAACAGATAATTGAAAATGTAAACTAATCTGTTTAAATTATCCAGACAATTCATATCAATGTGAACATTCGCGTTACTGGCAGCTGACGGTCGCGTGCGCTCCTCACGTAATCGTGTCTGCACACAACAGGAGTTGGAAACGACAGTGCTTGTATACGTGCAATTATTTCCTTATCCATATTACAAAGGTTTTAGTACTGGACGACACGGACTATCTGACGAATGAAACTCTTCTTGATGCAGTTGGAGGCTAACTAGGTTTTAATTTAAACTAAACGTGTAACGAATTCAAAATGGTGGTTTATGCTATACCTTTTTCAAAAAAGGCGTTATAAGATTTCTTCAAAGCTGGCATCGCGTTATGACTTGTGTTTCAAACGTTCATAGGTGACTGTGATGTAGATAGATAGTAGGTGACTATCGGATGGGCCGTTTGCCTATCAGCTGAACTCTAACTATAAAAAACACCAAGTCATCACCAAGAATTATCATAATATTAACAGTTGGCACTACTATTACTAACTAAATAAATTTACAGTTTGTAAACAATTTGTATTTACAACAAAGACACGCATTTTAACAACGGACTGCGGATAACACTAGCCTGTATTAACTTTTAATTTTTCCGTTAGCTAATGTTTTTATAATCTGACATTTAAATTACAAAATATATGCAGACAAATATTCCGAATTCAGGAATAAAAATCAGATATTCTTTATTCATAGATCTAAGATAGCTGCCACTAAATGCTCTCATTTCTTTGTCTTATTTATCCACTATCACAGAATAACAATTCCCGATAGTCACGTACCATACTGGTTTTCCTTATATCTGACAAACATTATTTTAAATCATAACACACCCTCGTATACTAAACCAATATCAATATCTCAATCTAACGTCCACGGCAAAGGGAATCCCACGAAAATAGGGTGTAAAGTGAAAAAGAATAACGGATATTATTTGATCGGGCGATATATCATGGCGAGCCGATGCTTACCGAGAGGTTTTCGGTGTTGTCATTTTGGAAACAAAATGCCTTTTTTCCTTTACATTTTAGTGAGGGTAATAAATACTAGTGATAATATGCACAACAAATGTACTCAAAATCAAAATATCCTAAATATGTTGCAGGCAAAGTAGATTTTTTTGTTCTTAACTTTTTACCTAAATTAAATCGACATAAAAGAGAAGTTTTAATAATATTGTATGCTGAGTTGAATTTTATATATTTATCTACATAACAACAGAACTACTATACCGGCACGCTATGACGGCCGTTTGGACGTTTGTCCACTCCATGAAGTTTCGTATTAATTAGTAATTACATTTGAAGGAGCAAATTGCTGTTCTATATTGTCATCATTGACAGTAAGAACAGCAATTTGCTTCTTCAAATGTAGTTACTAATTAATACGAAACTTCATGGAGTGGACAAACGTCCAAACGGCCATCATAGCGTGCCGATAGCATAGTAGTTATGGTTGCATACCATTATATACATTGCTATTTATTTACTTTTCTAGCTAATATTTCCCCTTTTTTGAATGCCTCACTTTCTCATTCTAATTTATGTTCTGGGGGGTACAGGTACAGTCTACATCGTCTCTGTGTTTGAAAAGTAACTGTCAAAATACATGAAATTAAGGTGGCCTTCGCATCAGCGTAAATTTTAGAGGAAAGCGCCAAAAGTTATTAGAGTGGGATGAAAAATATTCAACTTCAATTCGTCATCTACAGCTACATTCATAACATACGCTAGCTGCACTAGCGCCGCATTTCGGTGGGTTTTTGAACTATAATTTCCAGCGAACAGTTGAACACCTTTTGACTTCTCACCCATTTATAATGATTCTCTTTACCCATTACATTATATCTGACAAAAAAAACAATTATGACAATCGTCCACTTACACATTGTTTTAATCTACAATAATTAAAAGCATTAAAACTAGGGCCATTGTTAACACTGGTAACACTTTTATTCTGGGAAACAAACCATCAATATCCATTGAAAAATCAATCTATCATGCCCAATAAAAAAATCTAGAACTTATTATTGAGTTATGGGCAGACAATGGGGGACTATTTGTGGCAGTTTTGCTGACGATAACGGACCTTTTATATCGAAAAGATTCCGGTTTGTTTTTCGTTTGTCTTTGAAATATTAGTTACTAGCGATTTTTTTGTTTATTATAAATAATAAATTATAGAATAAGTATTTATTACGTAAAATAGTTTCATATTAAAAAAGAAAGCGTCGCATGTATCGTCTACATTTGGTATAAAATGATTTCAATAATATAGTTATCTATGAACCAGTTATTTATCTTTAAACAACCGTAATGGCAGCTCTCATAAAACTCTTAATAAATCATTGTAATTTTTTGTAATCACAACAATAATTGAGACACATGGCGCTTTTTTCAAGTTTAAAGGCGTTTGTTTCAGAAATCAACTTCACCTATTCATGCACCTAGCTACATAATCTATGCGAAGCTATGTTAGTCAAAACTAAAATCAGAATATATTACAGAAGTAGAAGGTAGAAAGGTGACTACAAAAATAATATACAGAGAAGTGCCCTGCAATACTTAACTTAGGATACAACCGCATAACTAAATGAACCTCGAATGCTATTGTTATTTTAATATTCTATTGATTTATTTTCATTATAATTAATTATTAAAAGTAGTTACCCAAATGACACAGTTTAAAACGCACTCGTTATAATTTACCTAAATCAATTTATTAATTTAAGAAATACTCCATCCAAATCCTAATTGGATTTGGATGGAGTATTTCTTTAAAGTATCTACATTAAATCAACACGGTTACATACTATTATTAGTTTAAAGTAAATTCTATGTAATAGAGCAAATCAATTTTGGATTATGAATACAAAACATTCAAAGCTTTAATAGCCGAATCAGGATAAAGAACCGTAGTTATTCAATATCATATATAAAATCAAATACATTTTACTGTTGATAATGGCCTACCCATATTACCAATGCATGTATATTTCAGTCATATTCGTGTAATAAAATCTCTTGTAATAAAAAATAATAATATCTTTATAAGTTTTTAGAGAATGTAGGTAAAATAGATATTGGGCGGTAGTTGCTTGGATCATTTTTAAATACTGATTAACAGGTTCCCTGTCCCCATACAATTGTGAATTGTCCATGTAACAAGTTTTGTTTTTTAAGCTATTGCACAGCTTTTATTGAGGTTTTTCAGCGCTGCGACCAAATCAAGAAATTCCGTAACGAAAAAACCTAACACCCCCCACTCCGCCTACCATGTAGCTCGGCCGAGCGTTCGCTTAACGTGTATGTATATGGTACGACTGTACGTAGGGATGGCCGATATTGAAAAACATTCTAAAATCAACATAAGCAATTATAATTTTTTTTTCGAATTATAGTTATGTTTATTGTTTTTGTATATTATTTATTAATTTTGAAGGTAGGTATTTATTAATTTTGGACTACGAAAAACAGTAAAAAAATACATCATTTAAGATACACGAGCGTGACGTTTCATTTTTAATTCCATACGTCCCGTATATCATATTTATTATAATATGATATGAGCTATACCTTAGATGATACACGGTATATGAATAATTTATTGTTAAATATTTTGACAGTAGATTTATTTGCTTCTTATCTGTGCCTAAAGAAAATCAAAAGTAATTTTTATCATTTGATGAACATATTTATATTTTGTGACGAAATAACCGCCAAACTGTTAATACCTACTTACTTGCCAGTTTTCTTAAAAGTGTAAAATCTGCGATTTTTCTATATAATTCAACTACATACAACGTCCTAGAACATAGGTTTTCGGTTGAAATTTACAGCTGAAGATATTCAGCGGCTATTATAGGAAAGTGAAGGGGAGGATTTTAGTGATGGAAGTGGTGAATTATATCAGTTCACAATAAGCACCCACTGAATTGAAATGTTTTTTATATATCCTTTCAATCATTTTCATTTGTCCAATAAAGAAACGATTTAATTCTGAAAGTTTGTTTTATTTGAATATATTTTTGAAGAAAATTTTTTAAACAAAAAAAAACAAATAAATCACAACAGTTTTTTCCTTTATTTTAAACTAGACAATGTACCTCACACGTCCATGTACTATCAATCTAATTTATTTTGCTACGTCCATTGAAAAAAATCTTTTGAAATCACCTACGAATTTGCTCTTAATTGATACATGGACGTAGTAAAGATGGTACAAATATTGCGTCATGAATCCCATATGATTCATAGGTCAGGGAACCTGTTATTAAACATACTGGCGTAGTCATAGACTTGAATGCTTCAGCAAAGCAGCCATTGATAGTTGTTAAATTGAAATTATGAACTAGGGGTAAAGCGAATTATTTTTATTTTATAATAGTAGGTAACTGAAACGTTATCCCATCCAACGGAGGTTGTACCTACTTTTCAAAGAATTAATAATACTTCATCTAAATATGTTTCAAAAGAATAAATTTATTTATTTATTTAAGTTTTAGAGAGACTTACGACTAATAATAACATTTAATAACTTAAAAATAAATACAGATAAAGTATTTACAAGTCTCCACTGATAGTGACAGATTAGAATACAAATAGTAATTAATCGATTCAATGATTGAGAATCAATCCAATGAGTAAATTCAGTAAGTTTATTAGTAAGATACTTAGCACTATCAAATGTATTTCGCAAAAAAGTTAAGTGTAAGCTGCCTTTTCATTGTATTAATACTAGAATGAAACAGGTATAAATAAATAAATGATGAACATGCTTGGACTTGATTTGTATAATTGTAGTTTTTAGATAGGTTTGTAGTTTTTTAGGTAGTATACGAACGAAGAAGCTACGTCGAAAAAATTCTGTCAAAATTGACAACTCATGTAGTCAAATTTTGAAATTTTGTTTTCAATAGAGTCTAAGCTTAGACTATATACCTAAGTCTAAGTTCGTGTTGAATTTTATAATCGTCAGTAGGGATGTATTTTTTTTAATATCGATATATCGATAACAATATATGTCGAACTTCATCGATATTAATATATCGGTTTAATTAGCAAATATATCGATATTTATCAATATTTCGTAATTTTTTAAAAGTTTGTAGAAATTCAATGTAATTTTAGTTTTAACAAACGTTTAGTGATTATTGGATAGTTCAGTTCAGTTTTTGAAGGCGTGGCTTCGAATGGGATATAAAACTTACGGGTTTAATGAAGATTTAAAAAAAGGCCAGACACAGTGATCGGTTTGGTAGTTATTTGTAATCCTGAAAACAACACAAATAAATAGGTACAGGATTAGTAGTAATACAAATTATTAAATATTATTTATAAATAAATGTAAATTGCTTCTAATTAAAATTTCAATATAAATACATGTTTAGAATTAAATAAAATCAATAAAAAAGTTATCATTAATGGGACGAGGGAAGGTATGGTGTGATCATAAATAGGATGTGTTTTTTTAATAATTAAAATATGTTCAATAGTTCCCTCCTCTAATCCACATTCACGCAAGCAAAATTTTTAAAAATATTGATTTGTTTCAATATAGGCGTATAGTCAATATCGATATTTTTAGGAGTCGATGTATGGATATTTATCAGTTTTCGATATAACATTGCAACTTTGCTACTTTGCAACCCTAATCGTCTAGTCAATGTCAATAGTCATCAGCGCTGTCAGATGTACCATTTAAATAGTATTTGTACGACTTTTACAAAATTTCTTCCTCGTACAATCGCAATATGAAAGTCGTACGGCTAACATACTACTTTTTAAAACCTAGCTGTCTTTTATTTAAAAGTATAAAAAATCTAGTTTATACTGTATTTGGAAACATCAATATACAGTTAGAGAACAAACCAACTCGCCTCGTCTATTTAGATGTATAAGTTCACTTGGTAGTCTGTGGAAGGATGATATTTTTTATTTGGTTTTAGTCTGTTGTCGATGAATCCATAGACCAACTCGGTTTATTATGTATGTAGGAACGGACTTCCCCGATTCATAAATTTTAACTGATCGTTGGTTATACGGCATATTTTGAAAAGTCAGTATTATATACAACTTACTTGTTATTAAGGGATTCTCAAGTTACCATAATAGTCATTGCATTTTGTTTAGTTAGCTAAAAGGCAAATGATGGCTAAAATGACAAGCAATGTATTGTATAAAAACATATGTAATTATAATAAATCGATATTTTTGATGTGTACTATTGTTTTTATTCAAAACTCCGAAATGTACTACTTTTTTACAGGTGGTATACTATTATCATAATTTTACATCTGACAGCCCTGATAGTCATAAGTGACATAAGTCAGTCACTTCAGTTTATTTGCACTAATTTGCAGTATTCGTATTGTATAAAGAAGCGATAAGTGTAAATATTCGTTATAATACGTGAAATATATTATCAACTATTACACAATATAAAGAAATATATTTATGACTTGTATGCTGCGAGTTGGTATGTTTTCCCCTCAAATTATTTTAAATACCGCTTAATAGTAAATATGAAGTAATTTCAGCTATCTTGTATGTATGCTATCTTCATAAGAACGCTCAGTGCACCATATAAAAACATAATTTTGAAAGTATTTCTTGTTAGTACAATATTGATCGAAGGTTTGAAAACCCTTAATAGCTGACTGAGTAGCTATAAAAATTCCATAGTTACCATCTATTGGATATCGACTGAGACTGTTATAACTTATCTGCAGTACTTTTAAATTTCAATTTATTAGTGGTGAAGCTCCATTCTTCCATGACTGTCATTGTATATTTGATTGAACTCATCTACTGGTCTGATTTAGAAGTATATTTATATACATAGATATTTGGTGACACAATGTCACCACTTTAGTGATGGGTAACCAGTCAGCAGATAGGCTGATGGCCCACTTAAAAGTAAGCAGTTACTGTCGCATATGGATGTTTGTATTACTAAGGGCACTGTGAACATACTGCTGTCCTATAGGAGTATAAAAACCTGGGTCACTATTTCCAGGACAATGGGTTACTATGACGGCATACTCAAAACCAAGGGTGGTTGCCATCCAGATGGGCTTGGGGCCCTATCATGTAGCTAGAGTTGTTTTGTCGCCTTTTATGACAGGCCGACCCTGGCCGTAGAGGTTTTCATATTCTTGCTCCACCCCTGCATGGAGTAAAGTTAGTTTATGATAAAACATTTTAAATTAAGTTTGTTTTCCAGGTTCCCTTTCCATTCAAAGGAATTTAGCCTCAATGGCTGGTGTTGTAGAAAATTCAATAAGGAATAAACTACAAACAGTGTTAGATGCCAAACACTTAGATGTTATCAATGAATCCTACATGCACAATGTCCCAAAAGGGGCAGAGACTCACTTCAAAGTTGTTGTTGTTTCAGAAAAGTTTGATGGTTTACCTTTGATCAAAGTAAGTAGCACAGCATTTGTAAGATATCACCTAGAAGCATTTGCAACACTGAGAGCATGGCTACGTACTTCTAACGAGATGCTAGAGAATGAACAGCCTCTGTTAGGGGTAGAGTAATAATACTGACCTCTGTAGCCTGTAAAAGGTGCCAAAACAATCCTAGCTAAGTGGATTCCAAACCCATCTGGATGG
This sequence comes from Malacosoma neustria, assembly GCA_963693495.1. NCBI lineage: Eukaryota > Metazoa > Arthropoda > Insecta > Lepidoptera > Lasiocampidae > Malacosoma > Malacosoma neustria. The sequence continues at coordinate 3,845,255 of OY856379.1, read as the reverse complement.
CAACCTCGCCTAATCTGGAAATATGCTGCTATAACGTCCTTGTGTTGTGTTCTGACATAAGTGGCGCAGGTTTGAATTACACTGATTGCCCTTGGCATCACAGACATATGAGAACAAAAAAGAGAAAGAAACCCTTAGAGCATGAAATATGGCTCAATGCTAACATTTGTATTTTTAGTGTTGATTCCCAGTTTCTTTTAAAATTTGACTGTAATCCTCTATGGAGTGCTAGTACATTTTCCCCACCTTTTACTCTCTTTTGATACTTCATTTTCTTTTCCACATAAAATTTGATATGACTAATTTTGGTTTTTGATATGTGCAAGATTAGTCATGATTCCACGTTATCATTATAATTTTCTTAATGTTAAATCCAAATTTGCAACCCAAACTTTCGCTTTGGTACCCAGGGTCCCTAAATGACCATTTCTTTTTAATTAGTTATTTTTGGTACTAAGTGACTACCATCCAACCTCTCAACCTCTAAAAGTAAAACTGAATGGAGCCCTTCCTTTGTCCTGTGTAAACTAGAAGGAGCAATCCATCTTAAGTATCCGTAAGTTATATAAGTAATCGTAAAATGAAGTAAGTGAGGTGGGGTGACCCTCTTCTCATCAGCTGAGACCACAAAGCATGTCAATCAGTATTTCACATGAGTAGGGTAAAAATTATAAATATTGCTATAATGGTCTTCACCAAAATTTATTTCCATTTTATTTCAGAGACACAGGCTAATCAATGAATTACTAAAAGAAGAATTACAAACTGGTGTCCATGCATTGTCCATAGTAGCAAAGACCCCTGAGCAATGGGAACAAAGTGATAAAATAATTGAAAGCAGTCCTAATTGTAGAGGAGGATTCGGAAAGTAATTTTGTGTATAGATAGTAATAAAGTTATTTAGTAAAATATAATATACTTTATTAGCCAATGTTTAAATAAGATTCTTTAAAAAAATACTTATCTCCACAGAGTTCATCTGAAATAAGCTATATTATATACAATTTTTTCTTGCATGCAATAGTTATTCTAACTTAAATGCAAATATTGATTCAGGATCCATAAATATAGACATAAGCATCCTGTTATTATTACATGTTTCAATATATTATCAAATTACTTACCATCATCAATTCCATTTCCATCAAAATCCTACAAGGACTGACATAATTTTTTTTTATGTTTAACTAAAACTATAAAGTATCCTAACATCAAAAGGTTACACTTCAATTTTTGTAATTATGCATCTTAACCAAAGCACAAGAGGATGGAATTAATATTTGGTACTTGTTTGGACCTAATAGATTGAAAATAATAAAATTCACCCAAAATCATTTTTGTATTGTTATAAATATCTATTAAATATATATGATACGGTCCTTAATACTGAGTGTTCCACTTCCTGGTGATGTGTTTTCATCTATTTAGATATAGTAATAATAATGCTTTGTATAATAACATAGACATAATACATAGGGAATAGAAAACAAGATGTGTAGGTAAATACCTCTTGACTATGATACAAAGTTGTAAAACCTTTTTTTTTATTCTTTTGAAACAGTAAATGGGTTGACGTGTTTGATAGGAAACAGTTACCGTCGCCTATAGATGTTTGCGACGCAAGGGGCACCGTTAGCATACTGCCATCCGTGTAGAGTAACTGGAACCTGAGTCAGCTATTGGTAGTAGGATTTAATTTACTCACCGCCTGTGTACTTAGGTTGAACGCATGGTAAAGGTATAAAATAAAAAAGTATTTACATGAAAACATGTATTTAGCATTCATACAATATGTCAAATATATTTTCTACACAACCACAAACCCAATATTAATACTTTTTTTTATATAAGATCTATATTTATACTATACATATTTCATTAATCAAAGCAATATGTAAAGCTCGAAAAATTCTAAACTACCAACTGTTATCATAAAAATTACTAAAGATAAATCAGATTTTTAATATACTTTGGTTACTATCATGTCCATATTCATTCATTCATACACTTGGAAGTATTCCAAGAATTTTTTTTCATATCTATGTATAATAGTTATCTATTTTGATACCTTATCCAATTTTTATATACAAAAAATTTACTGAAATTCTTTGTTAAATAGTCATGTGCATTTCAAGGTATTCTAGATTACAGATAATCTAGAACGCTCATGGTGGGTTGATTAATGGTTTGAGTCTTTTTGCGCCTTTTAAACAATTTTAATAGGCATCAAGTTGGCGTTTATTGCTTTCATACTTCAAAATAAAGCAGAAATCTATTTCAAATAATAAGTAATTAAACTAACTGGTCTCTATTCTGTATTCATTCTCAATAAACTTTTTGTAAATCATAATTACATTGTATGAAGTGTTTTTCCAAAGTTCATTGACCCCAATTACATATTGGGTCAATGAACTTGGGCGTTGTTATCACCATATTTATTTCATAAAGTCCAATAAATGCTTTACATAATAAGATAGACATACTACATAAGGAATAGAAAATAAGATGTGTAGATAAGTACATGTAAATATCTCTTGATTATGATACAAAGTTGTATCTTCATGTCTGTGACATTGCAGATAAATTTCTTCAGTCTTAAATAAGAATAATCAGTTATTTTCTAAATCTTATTATTAATGACAGTCTAGAACCTACCAAAGCCTCAGGCCTAAGTTCAGGCCTCCCAAAAAATTGGCGGGTCGTTTTTTTAATTGCTGACAGGCTAACGACCCACTCACTTAAACAGTATTATTTTGGGGGCATACGAGAGACCAAGGGTGGTTGCCATCTAGACGGGCTTGGGCCACTACCACATGAGTAGGGTTGCTTTGTTGCTTTCACAACAGGCTGACCCCGGCTGCAGGGGTTATTAAATAAATAAATTCTTACTCCGCCCCTGCATGGGATTACACATACCAGTGATTTCATATACAGGTTTTCTTTTACTTTTCAGCATAATAAAATATGGACGTAGTTATTAAGAGCTTCAGTCTGTAACAATAGCAGATCCTGAGCTGTGTGCAACGTAAAAGCTTTGTATATAACTAGGACTAACTGCTGGAATAATAATGACTATTAATAATCTAGTACTCATAATACAAACACTCTCCTGATGACTTTTAAACTAGATGGCGCTGTCAATTTATATATATATTTTAAATGCCATTCTATTCCCTTGCTAAGTTGCAGAACACTTGTGTTATAGGTATTAGACAACAGATTTAATACATTATATACTTTTCTTTTTGTAATTAAATACATAAAGCGCACCGACGTACGTTAGTAGTTACGTCAGAGTATATTTATTTATATTTAAAACTCATGGCTAAATACCATTTTAGATACAGCCACATTCCACAGTCCGTTCGCACGTTTTCACACCGTTTGCAACGGTGTTAGTTATATCAGAGGTTAAAGTTGTCCAGTCTCAGTTTGCCGTCGTTTTCAGTCAAATACAACAAATCCGCCATGGTTTGTTCGCATATCGCCTCTTCCGCTTTTTCAGACATCTGCGAAAAATAATTCATCAATATGAGCTGTATATGATACTAGCCGTTCCCGCCCGCTCCGCTCGTCGAGAAATGCGCGCTGCACCGTTTGCCCCACTTCTCATATAAGTCGTGGTTTCTTAAAACTTTATATTAAATGAAAATGTCGCATTTTTTTTTAATAAGGGCCAAGTATCTAAGAAATGAAACTTAGAAAATTTAATTGATAGCTGTCCAGTAGTTTTGCCGTGATGCGCGCACAGCTGCAGACCTCTATCATTTTATTTATATAGATATCTGGATATAATGAGGTAGAGTGAAGCAGTATCGCTTAAGCAGCTTTTGAATAATATGCGTATACTTAATAACATAGTTGCCATGTACTAATGGTGAAGGAAAACACCGCGAGGAAACTTGTTTACTGAGATCACCGGTGTGTGTAACACGCCAATCGGACTTGGGACAAGCAGTAATATTGGCCGTTACATCTAGCGAGAGGCAAATTAAAAGTATATAAGCAATATATTAGTTGCCTAGTATCCATAAAACAATCACTCTGCTGGTCACTTCGAGAATAGATGGCACTGTGTGAATTGTATAATAATAATAAGCCTTAATCAAAATTTGTAGTTTCCTGTTTTTTTATTGCTGTAGGACAGCAGACAGGCTGACGGCCCACTTATAATTTAGCAGTTACCGTCGCCTATGGGTGTTTGCAACACGCTGCTGTCCCGTAAGGGTACAGGAACTTGGGTCACTAATGCCGGAACACAAGATTATTATGGCGGTATACAGAAGGGCTTGAGGCCCTACCACGTAGCTAGGGTGGGTTGTTTTATCGTCTTTTACGACAGACCGAGCCCGGCCGCAGAGGTCATTATACTTTCTCTGCCCCGGCACGGATAAAATTATTTAGATTAATCCTTCAATTATTTAGGTTAAATCTCTTAATTTGGAAGTGCGAGTATGCTCTATTCAGAGCTTCTAGTCTCCAAAGTGTCCAAAGGGACCAGCTGAGTGAACTGTAGAATATATTTATTTTGGCCATATGGTTTATTACTTAATTTTAATGCAATTCTAATGTATGGAACTTATCCGTGCAGGGGCGGAGAAAGAATACTAACCTCTGTGGCCGGGGTCGGCCTGTCGTAAAAGGCGACAAAACAACCCACCCTAGCTACGTGGTAGGGCCTCAAGCCCGTCTGGATGGCGACCACCTTTGGTCTTAAGTATGCCGCCATAATAACCTTGTGTTGTGTTCCGGCATTAGTGACCCAAGTTCCTGTACCCTTATGGGACAGCAGCGTATTCGCGATGCCACTGGCGTTGCAAACACCTATAGGCGACGGTAACTGCTAAATTCTAAGCGGGCTGTCAGCCTGTCTGCTGTCCTACGCAATAAAAAAAAATCTGATTAAAAAAATACTATATTTTTGTAGTCTGTGACAATTCACACGGCGCCATCTAGTCCCATAGTAAGTAGCATAGCACTTGTTACGAGTCCTAGACAACCGATATACATACTACTTATATACTTTTCTGACCTTTGCAAGCGTACCGAAGTGCGTTAGCCGCTACGCCACGAAGGTCGTCAAATTATTATATTATTTAACCAAAAATATATTAACGAACTAGCTGTGCCCGCGACTCCGTCCGCGTGGAATAGTGACTTTGGACAGGATTTTTGGATATATCTTATGGAATATTTTGGATTACAAAGCCTATAAACCCTAAAATATAAATAAATGAAATATACAAAGTGCGTTCGAACCTACAAAGTCCAGCCTAAGCTGAACCCTATTTTATATGATTGATGATATAAATCTGAGGTCAACTTAAATTGGATTATAAAAAAATCCGAAACTGATCACTTTTAACTAAAACCATTTTTTTTTTTTCTAAAATAAAAGTAGCCTAAGTTACTCCTTGTTACATCAGCTATCTGCCATTGAAAGTCTCGTCAAAATCGGTCCAACCGTTTCAGAGATTAGCCGGGACAAACAGACAGACAGACAAAAATTGTAAAAAATGTTGTTTTGGTATATGTACCGTGTATACATCCAAATACACTTAGTGAAAAGCGGTTATTTTAATATTACAAACAGACCCTCCAATTTTATTTATTTGTATAGATAGGAATAATAATGAAAAAAGAATACTCACCGGTCGAAACTTATATTCAGAAGATGGCGGGTACTTGAAATTCGGTCCAAAGTTGACACTGACGGTGACGTTCTTGTGCAATGACACGGTGGGATAGTAGCATCCCTGGTATATGTCAGAGAACGCCTCCCCCTGGCATTCACCATTTTTGAAGTAGTATATTTTGCTTCCCGGCAGGGGTTTCAGATTGCTCAGAGATTCTTGTATGTTGTCCTTGTCCTCGTAGTAGAGGTGGCTCTTGAACTTGACCAGTGGCTGTAATTACAGTCAGAACGGTTAACTACATTTAAACAAAATTACATCCTTTATCACTCACTGCTAAGAAGCAAGCGACAAAAGCTCATATTTTCATGCCACATGCCACAGTGAGAGCAATAAGAAAAAATTAAGATTAGAAAAGTGTAGCAGATGAAAATTGCATATTTAGTTTCTTGAAGATGTCTTCGTTTTATTTTTGTACCTAATTAGTAATGGATTCAATAGGTTTTTAAGATGTTTTAATTTTGTTTTACTTAGTTTAGTTTTATTATAAGTGACTAAATTGAGCACATATTGGTAGTTTAATTAGTTTTTTTTTTACAGTCGTATGTAACAAAATCGAAAATTAAATTTTACACGATTTTGTCGGGAACCTATCTTACGTGTAAACCGAGGGAAAAGTGTATGTATATATTTAGAAAATAAAAGTGTATATGTTGTATATTACTTATTTAGTACCCTGTTGTATATTAGAGTGAACAGATGCGTAAATCAAACTAGAGGCTCAGTCACACTATATACGCGCAATAAGTCACACTGACTTATTGCGCGGGCGCAGCCGCGCACACTTACGTCCTAACATAAGTTATAGGTAGTTATAAAAGTACCTATGTATAATACACAACATGCCCAAAACTAAGTTTTAAGCTACTTTAGAACTAGATGGCGTTGTGTTAACGGTCTCATTATATTTATATATAACGATGAAACTTACCCGATCCTTATATGTATTGGGGGTATACTTCGTAGATGCACTTTCTGGTAAAATTATGAGGAAGCCAAGAGTATCGCTTTCCCCGTAACCATTGCTGTAATGCTTGCCACGTGATTCGTGAAATCTGAAAATTTTAGAGATTTATTCACCCAATAAAAAAATGTATTAATTAGATAGCATAATATTCCATAAAAGAATTGTTAGATTAAATGTAGAAGATTCAAAGATATATATTTTTTTATTGCTGTGAAAAGCTCACAGGCAGACAGCCCACTTAATATTAAGTAGTTACTGTCGCTTATGAGTGTTTGCGTCGCCGGGGGTGTGTATTGATAAATAAAAATATTCAAAATGTAGGTAGATACGAATTTATGTACGAGAAATATAATAAAAATAAATCATTCATGATCGAACTAAGCTCCATTAACTAGGGGCACCGCTAAAATGCTGCCGCTCGTGTAGGGGATCTGGAACCTGAGTCAATAATGCCGGAACACAACATACGGTTATTACGGCGGCATATTTAGATACAAGGAGCGTTTGCAATTCAGAGGGTCTTAGAGCTTTAGTTGAGACTGTTTTGTCGCCTTTTAAGATGGGCTACCCTCTTTCGCAGAGGTCAGTATTCTTACTTCGCTGCATAGAGAACAATTCTTACTTTTAAATCGTCAGAGCAAAAGAAATCTACTAACAAACCCCTTAAAGAGTTATATATAATAACATATTTACCACTGTTAGATGCAGACTCCGAGATTAAAATTATTTTAATGAAAATATTTCAAAATAATTCCTCTAGAATTCAATAAATAGTTATTTAAAAAATTGCAACCGTTTAAATGACCAAATTTACGCACCTGGTTCCTTTACGACTCCTCCAAGAGTAACCGAATTTGTCGTATCCCAAGGGGGCCTGCAAGTTGGCGTAGCGCCGTCCCCATCCCAGCCTTGTCGCTGATCCCTCGGGCATTTCCTCAATCGATGCTTCCCAGTACCAAGAACCGCGGGAAACACCTTCAAGTAACCATAAAAGAATCAAGATTCAAAACTGTCATACGACGTGGTGGTGGCTAAAGCTGTCAGTACGCCTGTGGAAATCGCAGGTTCTATTCCCGTCCCGCGTTTGACTGTTTGTATATGTATGTATTTATTGATAAACTAATATGTGCCCGCGACTCCGTCCGCGTGGAATAGTGACTTTGGGCAGCATTTTTTGGATTATCTTATGGTTTATTTTGGATTACAATCCCTATAAACCCTAAAATGTAAATAAATGTAATATGCAACCAAATGCAAAAACTTAAATTGGAAACACAACCTACAAAACCAGCCTAAGCTAAACCCTGTTTCATATGATTGATGATATAAATCTGAGGTCAACTTAAATTGGTTATAAAAATTTCCAAAAATGATAATTTTTAACTAAAACTATTTTTTTCTTCTAAAATCAAAGTAGCCTAAGTTACTCCTTACATCAGCTATCAGCCAGTGAAAGTCCCATCTAAATCGGTCCAGCCATTTCCGAGATTAGCCGGAACAAACAGACAGACTAAAATTGTAAAAAAATTTGTTTTGGTATATGTACCGTGTATACACTTTGTAAAAAGCAGTTATTTTAATATTACAGACACTCCAATTTTATTTATTTGTATAGAAGAAAAGTATATGTAGTATATTAGTTATAAGTATATGTAGTATATTAGTTATCTAGTATCCCATAACACAAGTGCAATGTTACTTTGAGACTAATTGACCTTGTGTGAAATGTCCCAATATATATTTTATAGGCTCCATATTTGGAAAAAAAACTGTTTATAATTACGTCTTCAAGAACGCATTGTCATTGCCTCCACTGTCATTCTAATTTTCCTAAGCCTCTTCGGTCAAAATTGGCGAAATAAGCTGTTTTAAGACGACACTAAGTGCTAGCGACCTTGAGCGAGTGGGAGGAGTTTGAGCTAGTGAGAGTAGCACGCGCGGGGCCCCCCCGCAACCCGCATTGAAAATTCGCAGGCGACGTAATTGTATATTTTAGAGAAGTTCGTTGGGTAACCATACGTTACAGATTATGAAGACTATCTAATAATCATGAAATTTTTAACCGCTTATTTAATATTAGTTAGGATTATTGTTTCATGTTCTGTATCTTATATCATTCCCTGTGGTAGGATATAATATAATATAGGTATTTCAATAAACGGAAAATATAATTATATCAAACGAACACAGGTTTTCTGTCTACAGGTTTTGTAACTATAAATAAAAAAGTGAATTAGGTATTTATAGGATTTTATTTAAAACTCCTCGAAATTTAATACTTTCACAGCAACTATACTGTCTTCTTTTTCAGCCGTCACTGCTCGTTTTTTTATTAGTTTGTTTTTATTTTCTTTTTCCTCTTCCTTTTTCCTTTTGCGTCCGTGTATGGCACTAACTATATAAGAGGGGTCCCTAATTACCATATTCCTCGTATATCTAGGATCAACCAGTTCGGGAAGCATACAATCTGTATAAAACTTAATTAAATTATTTTTCATTTTAGTGTCCCAAAAAGCGTCATCCTTGTAAATTAGTTCCATTTTTACAGGAAAGTTTTCACCAGACCAAATACCAAGCATACATTTATCTTTTCCTGTTATATGCAGCTGTCCCTGTATTTGATACCACCAATTATGTTCTTTGTTTATTATGTAATTACCGTTTACCAGTTTTTTATAAAACAATATTTTTTTTTCATGGATGGCTTTATCTAGTCCTAGTTTGTAAGCTGTGAGTGGACATTTTATTTCTAAAATGGTGTTTTTATTAATAATACCGTCTGGTGATGCGCCGAGGAAGGGTATTTCTTCATCAAGAAAAAGTCCACACGGTTCTATTTTAATATTTTCTTGTTTCGACAATTGGGTATTTGAACAAATTTTTTTTTTGTGATAAATGAAAAGATCATATATAAGTTTTATAGCAAAACTATTTTTATTTTATTTTTTTTCGCAATAATTCCAAAGTTATTTCAAAATAAAAATTAATTTTTGAATTTAGTCCCAGAAATACCGAAGACACGCCGACAACTCCCGAACAAACCCGAGCGCGTGTGACGTCACAATGTTTTCACTCATCGCAGTTGATAGAAAAATAATAAATACAGCGTTTTGATCTATTTAATTTTGTTGTCATTGTTAAATATTTAAATTTATATTAAAAATGTCGAACCTAAAAAGTTATCGTTCTTGTTTGGTACCATTATGTACGAATACTACAAAATCAACTCCTGACAAAATCTTTTTAAATGTTCCCCAAGATGACAATTAATGTCGAAATAAATGGTTTCAAGCAGTGCACTGTGATAATCCCAAAACAAAATAATATAATAAATACTTTAATATTTTCATTTATTACATTATTTTATAACAGACTTACCTTGGCACCTCGAACTTCAGCAGAATTAAACCGAACGTCATTTTTTTATTAATTGGTAATAAATATATCAACATCAGGAATATTATCAGACTTTGCTTAATAAATCCTTTATCACACATAGCTAATCGGAACTAACAACTCGTATTTTAGCAATAAATTTTCAATATTATGGTCGCATTCGCATTTAATGCTGTACTGTTATTGACGTTATTGAATAGCTGTTAGTGGTGTGAACCGGTTTTTTAAAAACCTAAAATAAACCGGTTTTTATAGAAACCGATAAATATCGGTTTTTTATTTAGGAAACCGATTACGATCCCAAAATAAATTTTCGAGCATTTATGTGTTCGAACATGGGCGTCACTACTGTTGTCTAGTGTCTTTGGTAGGAGGAATCTCCGAATATCTCGCTTTGATACTTGACTAACTTCACGTTACCAAAACATTTCAGTTTTGCTTGCTTTTTGTTTATTGTGTGGATTTTTCTCGTCATATTTTTTGATAATGGCAGCAACACGGTAATCATGTGTAACTTGCTGGGAATACGGCACATGCCGTGTTTCGCCCATACTCTTAATTTAACTTTAGACGATTCTTTGAAGCTTCCTTTGGTGGAGGGCATAATTAACAAATGTAAAGTTATTGTGAAATTTTTCAAAAAATCTACAGCGGGATGGTAAGCTCTTAAAATAGCTCAGAAAGAAATAAATCCCGATTCTACACCATTGAGATTAATACAAGATATCTACACGGTGGAATAGTACGTTCTACATGATGGAAAGATTACTACAGTTATCTAACATTCTTGCATTGGTATGCAGGAAATTAGCTCAGCCTGCACCTGACTACTTATCTGCCCCCGAAGAAGAAGCCGGTTTAGAAATTATTAAAATTTTGGAAATATTTTAGGAAACTACAAAACTTACTAACGCTGCTCAGTATCCGACTAGTTCATTAGTCATTCCTATAATATGTGGATTATTTGAAAAGCTGAATGTTACTGAAATTTCCCTGGCAACAGATATAGGCAAGATGTTTCACTCACCAGTGAGGTAAAATATGACTAGTAGACTTCTCTCATATGAGACAAGAACTGTGTCCCAAATATCTACATTCTTACATCCCTCATTAAGAACTGCATTTCGTCACCCGGAAAACATGCAGTCTGCAAAAGAGCTAGTAAGAAAAGAATTAGCCCATAACATTAAAGATTCTGACAGGTTTCTAACGTCTACTTCAGAACAAGCAAGTAACACAAGTGACGGAACAATTGAAGAGAAAAAATCGGAATTGCTAGATTTTTTAAAACAAAGAAGCCCCTTTACGAATCCAACTGCTTCTGCAGTTAATATATTACGTATGTATATTGAGACAAATCCACAAGAGGAAGAAGCAGATATCACAAAAGCATAACTGCTTTCCTTCGTTGCGAAGTGCGGGTGCTTTTGGTTCACCAACAAACATTTAGCACCATTAAATATAATAACGCTAAAGTATTTGGCTATATCAGCGACATCGGTACCTTCAGAGAGAATGTTTTCCAAAACTGGATATGTAATATCATCTAGAAAGAGCAGGATACAAGCAGATGCTGTTGACTAAATTTGTTTTGTAAATCAGAATTATGATTTATTAGCAAAAGATGCAAAATAAAAATAGATTTTTATGGTTACATATTGTGTCCGTTTGATGATTATTTCTTATGTACAATTAATGCGATTATTTTAAGAAAAATAAACAACATCCTTATGATTATTAATATTATTTTAGTGTATTTTTTGTTTAAAAAAAAAAAAACTTAAAAACCGGTTTAGTTTTCAAAGTATATACCGGTGTTGAAAATCGTAATCGGTTCACATCACTAACAACTATTACATTATGACGTCACAATTATGTTGACCAATCATGGCGCGTTTATAGTCACGTGATTTTTATTTAAATTTCATCAATTTTTAATTGTTTATAATTAATTGAAAAAAACTTTTTTTAAAGTTTTTGCATTAAATATCAATATTATTAATAATAAAGTTTTAAAATACATAAAAAAAAAATCAATATTTTTTTTTTCAAATACCCAATTGTTCTTTCGCAAAATTTTCGTTGTCTTGTCCATGTTTTATAGACTTAATGTGTCCTATAGACTCTTTATATAAAAGATCTTTAACTAAATTGCAGCAACTTATGTCATTGCGTCTTTTTATAACACGTCCAAAGTTGGAAGCGGTCAAAATCCGTCTTCGTAGTTCTAGCCACTCACTAGAACCACTTTGTATTATAGTCTTCCTTTCTATTTGTTCTCTTTGTTTGGCAGTTTCCGCTAAATTTGCTAAAAATATTTTTTTGATTCCTCTAATATATCATCATCCATATCCGGTCTTGAACATTGCTCACCATAGTTTTTATTACTTTCTGTGTAGTGTTCATGTAATCTCTTCTTTATTCTATGATAATTTTTTGTTAAATGTAGGCGTTTTTGTTTACGTATTTCCATCTTTTTTAATTCACCATTTGGACTCCTGCCCGTGATTGATTTTTGCAACAACGATAAGGGTTTATGGGTATTAAATGATAAAGCAGCTGCATTACAACGCATATGGTATTGGTACTTCTAGGAAAAATTTACCCGCTTGCCCCCTACAAATTTTGCAACAATACTATGGAAGCGCTCCACAGTGTTGCTGTCAACGTCTTCAATCAAGCTTCTTGCATGAGCAGCTATATGTGTCAATACAAATTTTATTCTATGCCACAAACTGTTTGTGAAAATATCTCTGTCTATGTTGTCATCTTCTCCCATTTTCGAGCAAAAATATGTCTTACAATTAGTATGAACTCCAAATGCATGTTCTGCGGCTAACATGATATCATTATGTAAACTAGTGACATTGCCAGAATTTTTATAATTTCTTATAGCGGTTACTATTACCTTTCTTATTGACAGTATTCTTTGTTTTGTTATATATTTTCTGTATTTAATTAAATATTTCGTGTCAGTGATAAGAGCTTGTAACTTATTGCAAAGGTTTCTTAACAGGTGGTTGCGGCATTCGATTTTTTCAATTGTTATATTTTCATATGGTCTTGACTGTAACAATTTTGCATAAGTATTTGCATCACCATCTGATATTAACCTTGAATATATTAAATTATGCATTTCTATGCTGTTCTTGAATCCTTCTACCAAGATCGTGGATTCCATTCCAGTTGAAGGACCTGAAAATAAAGTAATAATTATTCCAACCATAAAATTTTAGTTTCTTTATTATTATTACAACATATTTAATATTCTGAATTTACCAGAATAATTTTTATAGCAAGCATGCTCCTTAGGTGTGACATTTTTCTTAGCAGCTTGGGCGCATATGCAGCAGTATTTATTTTTCACTGCCATATAAATAATTTTTCCAGTTCTTTTCCCAATTATCGCAGCTGCGCCTGATAGGGATGAGTAATTTTTTTTATAAGATCTTTTTCCCCAACATCCATCTGCAATAACGTCAATATATGGAATGCCATTTTCAGTAACTCTACCGTCTTCCAAAGCCATTTGACGTTCTTCATTAGCGGCTTCATTCATAGAATTCAAAGCTTCTTTTTCCCAAACTTTGTTAATTGTTCCCATTCTTTTATTAAATAACTCATAGGATATATGAGGCAAGTCCATTGCTGCCAATAATTCATTAAGCTGTGTATAGCCACAACCTATTGCCACTGCACCCGCAACTGTATTAATATTTAAGTCAATTTCAGGATCATTGCAACAAATGACAAAAGTTTCGTTACACATGTTGCATTTTAGTTTTAGTTTAGAAACAAGGCCCAGTTTTCGTTCAGATATAATTTCTACAGATTTCAAACCACAGTCTATATTACCATGTGAAGATATTTCTTGAAGCTCTTTAAAAAAATGTTTAATATTTAATATTCGCATTCCATTCACTATTTCTTGATTATTTCTGAAAAGGAAATATACATAATTTTGCAATATTAAACAGAATAAGGCCTTTAACATTTGTTTTGTAATATCTTTTATTGTTCACATTCTTTGCTATCACTCACGGGTTCTGCAATATTATATTGAAAATTTTCCCCTTTTTTATTAATTTTATTTATCGAGAGTTTTACTATATAAAACTTTATATTGACAGACTATCCTGACATCATAGAAATAATAATACGTTTACCTGACCGAATTTGACTTCTCGTTTTCAATATCCATTTGAAAGCTTTCTTCCTGCTCAGCAAATATCGTTTCGGTTACTTGAGAACTGTAACAGTTATAGTAATTAATATAAGTTAATAGAATTAGGTTTCAAATATGCTAAAATCAGAATATTGAATTAGATTTGCATTTACTTGTCAACAATCTTGTTCTCATTTTCATTGTCAATATGGGAAGATCCTTTAATCACTCCAAGCGTTTCCGTAAATTCAGACCTACAATATAAATGTATTTATATTTAGTTATACAGTGACAATAGTAATAGCATTCAAGTATTTTTAAAACTCGAATCCGGACTGTCCCGACTACGATGTAGTATTGTCATACTACACTACAATACACACCTCGTCTCTGTCTCGTCATTTACGTCGCGATTATCTTTGATAATATGTAATCTCCTAAAAAGAAAATAATGTGACTTAGTAAAATAAAAAATAATAATATATGTAACAATTAAATGTTATGATTAATTTATCTGGTCCAATTTACATCAATGTGCTAAAATACACAAATGATAATTATGACTGAGAACACGTTACTTACCTTAGTAATCTATTTTTTGCGAGCGTTTGGCGTTTCTTTTTTAGTAATCTAGATTTACCAGCCATTTTAGCGCGAAACTTATAATAGAGTTAAATCGTTTAGTGATTGCTCCGAGCGTCAACGTCTACCCGTGACAGTGGTCAGCGATGCACTGCCGCCCGTCGCCCGCAAGGGCCCCTGCTAACCCGAGCATAAAGATTATTCGAAAAAGCATAATTGTATATTATCCTTTTACTTTGAAATAAAAAGTCGTATATTAAAATATGGGTAATTAAATTGTGTTTAAGATGGTGAAGGTTTCATAAAAATACGCTTGATAGTTTTTACGTGATTCTCAGATTTTTATCTGCGTTAGACCTAACTTTACAAATTAATTACACTATGTAATATAAACATAATCTAAAATATTCACATATTAAGTTATTGAGAAAATGCTCAAATTTAACATATATTTTTTTCCAGTTCATTAACACTACTCGTTTAGATGTGATCTTCAGAATAAAATCATTAAAAGTCTCTTGTCGTCGCCTTAAAAGAGCTGTAGTACTTTCCAAGCACACAGCCTATAAGTAGGCACGTTACAATTGCATGAATACTGCGAGATGGATGGAAGAACAAGCTCAATCAGCTAAACCTTTTATCGCGTATTTATTGTTTTTTCTTCAATTGAATTACATAGCCTTAATATTTTTTTATCAATTACTTTTAAATGACTTTATTTTTGACTTATATATTTAAATTATAAATATGAATATTTTGAGACTATATGTAATAATAATGTTTATAACAAATGATAGGTTATATGTTTGTTATGATACAATTTTGCGAAAAGGACCTATTTGTAATGATTATTTCATTTGTGGTAAATAAATAAATACAATAGACTTTCAAAACACATCCATAGCAGTACAAAATAATCTGTTTCAATACTTTGTAGAAACGATATTAAAAAGCAATGCCACATTCGTCTTAAATTTTAGTAGACTCACCGTGCGTCGCCCTGACCATACAGTAGCCCTTCTCCCCAGTGACGGCAAGCCTGTCCTCGGACACCTTCAGTTGCGGGGCTCGGTCGTGGAGCGCCAACAAGACTCCTCCGGGACACAAGGACCTGTACAGCCACCCCGGAATCGGCTTGCCGCTCCACTCGTTACTTTCGTCGAACTCCTGTTGACGTTCATTATATGACTATAATATATTAACTTTTTTTATCCATGCAGGGGCGGAGAAAGAATACTAACCTCTGCGGCCGGGGTCGACCTGTCGTAAAAGGCGACAAAACAATCCAGCCTAGCTACGTGGTAGAGCCTCAAGCCCGTCTGGATGGCGACCACCTTTGTCTTAAGTATACCGCCATAATAATCTTGTGTTGTGTTCCGGCATTAGTGAGCCAAGTTTCACAATCCCTAAGCGAAGAGCAGCGTGTTAGCGGTGCCTCTGGCAACGCATACACCCATAGGCGACGGTAACTGCTTAATTCTAATCGAGCCGTCAACCTATATGCTGTCCTACAGCAAACATAATGCATAGCAAAATAATATATAATAATAAAAAGCCTCTATTTCCATGACATTAGAAAATATATATAAAAAACTGTGTTTAGCAAGTAAGTAGGTATTTCAGATCGATATATATGTCATGGCCCCTTTCGGATATAGGCCTCCTCCAGTTGCCCCCATTTTTTCCTGTCGTTCTGTTTTTATCCAGTCTCTTCCTGCCAATTGAAATATGTCGTCCAGCGATGGTCTGCCCGTTTGTCTTTTGCCTTCCGGACCTGTCCATTTTGTTACTCGTTTAGGCCATCTTTCTTCATAAGAACGGCCCCAAAAAAAATCAGACACAAAACCAAAGTGGCCAAACCATTACAAGACGCCCTACGTCTAAAGTGGAAAATAATACATACCGACCAATTAACCTCAAACATAAAAAGTTTTTCTTTTAAGATAAAAGACAATACTATCACGACTTTATACAATGACCTATCATTCACCACCAAGTATAACTTAAAATTATCTATACCACATGTATATTTATGAAAATCATATATTTTTTTATCTCCACTGATTTAAAAACACGTCTAATCTACACCATGAATATTTGACAAACTACTTTGAATATAGTTGAGTTTTCACGGCAACTTGACGTACAGTTATCAGCTAACTTCATTATGTCGATGTGCGCGCGCATCGACAAAAAATTTACCCTCATAATTTTTTCCAAACGCGCCAAAAGAATTATAACTTTAACAAGTAGGATTACACATGGAAGTTGAATACATACCTGTCTAAAGGGCGCATGGGGATCTGGTTCAGCCAAAATGTAACGATACCCGTCCTTATTAAACGGATGCTCGGTGGGATAGCCGTGGGAAGGGAGTTTGAGCGCACCCAAGTCGGCGGTGCGGCCCTTCTTGCCGGGCGGCACGTAGTCCGCCGTACCGCCTACCGCCGGCCTGCGCTTGCCCTGGCGACCCTTCACACTGCCCGCCAGTGGAACTGCCAGACAAAGTTTACTCATATTAACATGTGAAATATATCTTTAACTTAAATATGTATTGTTTTTTTCTCGCTGAGGAACAGCAGATAAAATAACGGTCCACTTTATAGCAAGCAGTTACCGTCGCATATGGATGTTTGTGGCGCTAGGGACACCTCGAGCACTCTGCTGTCCCATAGGGATTCAGAGACCTGAGTCACTAATGCCAGAACATGACACAATATTATTATGGCGACATACTTACTACCATGGATAGTTGTCATCCAGAGGGGCATGGAGCTCTATGACGTAGTTAGGGTTGTTTGTTTGTTTTACGACAGGCCGACCCCGACCGTAGGGGTTAATAACTAAAATATGGCAACAAAAGTAAAATAAAGTGATCAGGATCACAACGATTAAAAAAGTTGAAACGAAGACCGAGTCCCGTAGTTCGCTAAAAACTAATTAACAATAATAACCAGCAATCACTCCACAATATACTAGTATATCCCGAGACTAAGCAAATCATGCTTCGACTGTTAGTGTCGTACAAGTTGTCACTTGTAACTACTTGAATCAAACACGTAATAGCCTAAGAGCCGAGGACGGCCAGACCTTCGTCATTTTATAAAGGCTGAAAATTTTTCTGTGCATGTCCCCTATACAGGTAAGAACGACCAGCGACTATTAGAGTTTGGGTTATGGTTACTTGGGCAGTTAACAGGTAGTAAAGGTACATAAAATAGGACCTTAAATTCGTTAAAGTATAAAGCTCAATTTTTCTATATTTTCTTCGGTATAACTTTAGAAATCTCGTCATCCATTGCCGGACACTTCTGACAGTTGCTACCCCCTGCCAGACACCCCTAAACTTTAAGAAATTATCATTATACTTTCGTTATAGTATAAAAGCTAAATTTTATATATGTTACTTGGGGACCTATAAAAAAATGGTACCCCAATAGCCGGACAGTTTTAATGGTTTTTACATCTTGCCAGACACATTGAAAGTCCGCTGTAGGTGCGAGCGCGAGTGCTTAGTCGATAACGATCTTTATAAAAAATTATTTTATTACGTTCATAGCCATGTTATATAAAGTAAAAAAGGTTATTTTAATATTATAAAATACAAAAAAAAAATATTATTACATGTAAAAAATATTTAATCTTATTTATAAATTTAATCATTGTCGTTGATATTTTCATTTTCTTCATCACTACTCCTCCTATATCCAGTCCATGGCATGATCATCGTCAAGACGACGGGTTTGAGGCCGTACCACCTCTGTTTTGTCGCCTTTTACGACAGGCCGCCCCCAACCGCAGTGTAAGTATTACGCCCTGCATGGAAAAAAATAGTCTTCGTATATTGAGTTTGTGTGATTTAATTAACAAAAGTTAGCAGTGTATGTTTTTAGTTAATACAACTATTGGTTGTGTGAAGCTTCCAGTTCGGAGGTCGATCGGAGCGAGATCCGGTGTTAAATATTGTCACGTGTCTTGCAACGGCACCCGTTGGTGACTAGAAATAAATGATTTCTTTACCAATAATAGATGTAGCTAACTTCAGTCTTTACATTAACGATTGCCTCTCCTCGCTGGTATCGAGCAGTAAAGTAACATTGGTTGGTTTTAGTGCCTATACCAGCGACGTGCTTCCCCTTGTTGACTGTGGCAGGGCACGGGTTCATTGTACGGAAGTGCCACATTACCCCGCCGCGAACCCCTAAGCGGTGGGAGTGTGCATCAAGCATTTACATCTCATTAAAAATAATTATGTGATGATCCTACACTTAATGCAGACTGGACAGCTAGAAATAAACATAAACATTGATTTATGGTATACAAAAGAGATATAACAGAGAAATAGATAAAAACTGACATGGTATGGTCATATAATACGTAAAGAAAAATGGTTTTGTTGTACAATTAAATAAATAAATAAAACAATTGCTTCTCTTAATCCACACAGTTTATATTACTTATATTTGTAGTAAACTCGACATATTCGGAATAAATTATGTTTATACAGTTTTAATAAAGCTATTGATTACAAAACAGTAGATAATATTATGTGGCTTTATTATTTAACTTTCACGTTATTTATGAACTTACATTTACAAAAATGGATAAAATTAGAAATGAGTATATTAGGAGAAGTTTGAAAGTAGCGTGAAAAGTAATAGGTTAGCCTGGTATGGCCATACATTTTTATCCGTGCAGGGGCGGAGAACGAATAATGACCTATGCGCCCGGAGTCGGCCTGTCGTAAAATGCGACAAAACAACCCACCCTAGCTACGTGGTAGGGCCCCAAGCCCGTCTGACGGCAACCACCTTTGGTCTTAAGTATGCCACCACAATAACCTTGTGTTGTGTTCCGGCATTAGTGACCCAAGTTCTTGTACCCTTATGGGACAGCAGCGTGTTCGCGAAACACCCATAGGCGATGGTAACTGCTAAATTCTAAATTCATGTAACAAGGAGGATGCTACAAATGAGAATGGATGGATCAAAAAAAGGAGGGGTAACCCAAAAAAAGATGGATTGTGTAAAAGAAATTAAGGCGAAAAAATATGTGAATGTTGAGATGACGTCTAATAGAGGAGAACGGAAGGAGAGAACATGTTGTGCCGATCGTACATAGTTTGGCAGGTAGTTAACGTACCCCTCAGGGCCGCTTCTCTGTCCGAGGAGTGCACGGGTGTGCGTACCCGAGGTGCCCGAGCATCCGCCACCTCATTCCCCCTTCCCGTCCGAGGCGGCGGAGTCCCACCGTTCTTCCCGTCTACCTCCCACATCCTTTCCCAACTTCGCTCTCTGTTCGTGGCACGGTCCCCGGTGGAATGGTTGCGAGTACTGATTGGGGTCCCGGGTTCTGTCCCGGGCCCTGATTTGGTAGTCGAAACCATGCCCATTTCGACTGCGCCTGCACAGAAAGTGTTCCTGGGGCGGGAACGGCATTTCCGCTTTCCGTCGGTCTGGCTGGGTTGGCTACGACGTTGGGCGACTCCCTGGTTTTTTGGGGTGTCGTTTGGTAGTCGTACCCACGCCTGACTGGCACGTGGCGGAGATACAAGTCCCGCCCCGTCCAGAATCCTCCAGCTTTAGGCTGGAGGCAGTCAAGTCCGCAAAGGAGGCGGCGGAGCGGGAGCGGGAGTTGACTACCACACTCCCCTCCCGCCAACGCCGGTGGCGCCAACTATTTAGAAGGGGCCCGCCTTAAGACGGGCGGGCCGGCGCCGGCCCGGGCCACGAGATCGGCAGGCCATATATCCGTAGGCCCGGGTGTAGGCGATAGGAGAACAGCGGGGTTGTTTAGTGGGTAGTCGGATAGCCGAACATCTTTCCCGGAGTCCCACATATCCCTCGGTCCCCCCGGGCTTGGGGAACCCGTCAAGAGAGGGTTTTTCCCCGAGACCAAAAAAAAAAAGGTAGTTAACATAAAAACCGGCATTCAAAAGTACCTGTTTCACTTCCAGGAGATACTTTGACTCGCGACATGATATAAAAAAACCAAATCAGCGCTAATGCAAAATTATTCCAAATAATTACCACTTAAACGTAAACAACTTGGAAACACGTTATACATTTAAACCTCGACCGATCACACAATGTATAATATAGAAATAAGTGAACATGTCCACGGCAACGTTAAAACATCGAAAACAATAAAATTACATTCATACGTATACATTCTGAGTCTGAAATCAACAGAGCGGAGAGTAATTCTATAAATCGTTATTGTCTACACTATACTCACTGTTTTGCGACATAATTTTGTTTTGTGTGACAGTGCGTGTAGGTGAAACCGATTGACCAGTACTAGAGATGGGTCGTACTAGGTAAATCGGATACTAGATCCACCTGTTCCTAATCTTAAGAAATACCTAATCCAAATACCTAATCCACATAATCTTCCTAATCTCATTCACAACCAATATTTAGCAAGCAATCTCAATCTGCCTATTCCTAATCTCAAGTTCTGAGTTCGTTATTAGGATTAGGTATTTAGCAAACTGTGAAGTGTTGTTTGTGATATTTTTGAATGAGAACAGTTTAATAGAACAATAAATTATCTTATTTATTCATTAATATAATTAGTATTCAATGAATTGGTATCTTCCCTTCATGCTTATTAGCTTAGGACTGTCATCTTACTAAGGAATGAAGTTACTCTTGTAGGTATATAATATAAACTGTTGTGTAAAAACAATTATTTCGATTTAGTACGAAAGACCCGATGTTCAAACTTCGTAAAATGGCGTATTTCAAAGATTTCAATTCATTATAGATATATACATTTATTTTAGGTATGTACATTACTATTAAAATATGTAAATCTATTTGTATTAAAAATCTTTTTTGTGTGTTAAAAATGCAAAAAAGGGTTATTTAAAAAGGAAAAATTTCTAAAGTACTTTTTTTGCGTCTATGTTTCGTATTATTTTAATTTTTGTGTGACCATGCTCTCCCGCGCAAATCTGATAAACATAATTATGGTACGTGCTGCGAGTGAGCAAGAAAGAAGGTTCAATAAGGTATCCATTGTATAACGCTGTCTCGCTTTCTACGGCTCTAGATGTGTAGCGGGATGGTGAGATACGTTTCAACGTGTAAGTAAGTGAGATAGCTCAGGAAGAGGTAGGATCGTATGCTGAACATTCGATTTTATGTTTTAGGAATACGAAGATTAGGTGGAACAGGTGGATTATACACATTGACAAAATGGGATTAGGTGCAGCCTAATCTCGTAAAATACCTAATACTCGGATCTCTTCTAATAATTCTGACTTATCTCTAACCAGTACCACGCCGGATATCGGGGGAGAGTCATCGTGGTCATGTCGGTCTCACCGCTCAAACCCTACGACGGCCACCCATGCGATACCTGCCAAGATGCTATGGCCAGCGGCGGCCGCAGCTGCATATCGACTAAAACCCAGGGCGCCTCCCAATCTTACGTGAGGACATCGCAGGATTGACTTATGGTCATTGCTCTGCGATCACGCCGACAAGGGTGACCCCTAGCACTAATATCTACACTATCGTTCCTGGCCCCTTCAGAAGCAGACCCAAAAGGTGCTTTACTTGACTTCCTAAAAAGTGCTAACTTGACGTCATAATTTCTGATAATATGTGTGCCAGTGGTGGGTCCATGCAAAGTGGAGAAGAAAAAGTCGGAAAGCGGACCCCGGGCACTGAAACGGAAGTTTGGGTTAGTTGGAATTTAGCGCTAGGATGATGATGAAGTCAACGTAGCAGTTTCTGTTTGTTAAATTCTGAAAACATACCAACAGCGCTCGGTGGGCATATTCAAGACTCTATGGTTCTCGAATAGTTACAATTGTGTCAAAAACTAATAGATGGTGTCAGAAGTGGGATGGTCCACGGGCTGGGTTCACATTACATCTTTTGCGCAGGAATGACATGAACTTTAACTTGTTCCTGAAAAAGTTGCCGGAAATGTTCATGATTTTCTGACCATACCCAGTTTATCTACACGGTAATTACACAAATGTCGTATCAAAATCGGCAGTAAGATTACTTTTTGACGTTAGCTATCGTATAGTTTACACTATACGATACTATACCAGAGGACGGTCACCAACCCGATGGTCGGATCAAATTAAGGCTATCACGGGGCTCACTTTGCCTGCAGCTCTGAAACAGGCCGAGGACAGAGTGGTGTGGAGGCAGTTCATCAGCGTCTCCGTAAAGGCTTATCAAGACGGGCACGACCTTCAGGAATGAAGAACACGACGAAGAAGAAGTTTACACTATACGATTACGTGAGGAAAACGTTAGTGATTCTAGCGCAGCGGTACAGGTCATATGTAAAGCAAATTATGATAGTCGATATAGTTTTATTTTTCGCGTAGTAAATGTTTTATAAATACATACTAAACTTTTATAAATAAATATATAAATACTGAAACTCGAGATGGGAATCGAACTCCTCTTGACTCCTGAAGGCGTGTTGACGTGTGAGTCGTTGCGCAGTGGAATCTACGTCTCACAAGTACAAATTTGGTCGTCATAACGTTTTTAACTATAGTTCAGTGGGCACCGCGAACACGCTACCGTCCCATAGGGGTTACAGAAACATTATTATGACGACATACTTAACACTTATAAGTAATTAAACAAAATATTAAAGTGGAAACATCACCCTACATTCCTTTACAGTGTTTTTGGTTTGATCACGTTCACACAGTGTATGCTGGAAAGATTATTTCTAATTATAGCTTTGTAAGTATAGCGATATGACTTGAATGTTTTAATACATACCTACATCGTTCTCGCTGACACCGGTTATCGGGAATTTATTATTTTACCCACGTGGTAATAATATAGGAATTTGTTCGAATATCATTTGCCAATTGTATTTTCGCGTATTCTATTGGAAAATGTTTTGAATGTTTTTTTTTTCAGTCAATTAACTTAAGACAGGCTTAATGATAGCTAAATAGTGTCACACTAGGAGACGTCACGGATTCGAATGAAGGAAAACATCGTGAAGCCAGAAAGTAAACTGAGATCACCAGTATGTGAGACCCGCCAGTCGTTCTTGGACAAGCGTGGCGGGTAAACTATCCATTCCCACTAGGGGGAGGCCCGAGCCCAACAGTGGGAGGGTATTAGAATGTCATTATTTTCCTTGATAGGTTAGAAAATAAAGTTATTGCCAGTGGTTTTTACAAGATTAACCCGGTATACATGAAAAGTATTATGATAAAGCGAATAAAAAGAATAGTTAGGGTGACTGTCCACCAGAGATGTGCTATGCAGCTATGTGACCGTTTCCACCAATACTAAACTATGTAGCTGTGCGAGGAAGATGCGCTATGAAGATGCGCCGCCGCAAAGTAGCTGCGCGAGAAAGTTGCGCAGCTCGAGCTATGCGATGTATCGATAGCATGTCTACTTTCAGCGACAAACGCGGGCATTCTGTAGGTACACTGCTCTGCACATAGCTACACCACTCGCGACGGCCCATAGCAGGCATTCATAGCACGCATCCTTCCATATAAAACATATCTTAGTTGAATCCGTTTCCACCAGTGCTAAGCTATGTGCACCAATAAATATAATTGGTGGATATCAAACGCATCCATAGCAACGTAGCATAGCACATCTCTGGTGGAAAAGCACCCTAAGGCGTCCTATCAAAATCGCAACGAATCTAATAAAAATGCCACAAACGTTAACACAATGTTTCTCCTTTTAATTCATTAACGCCGAAGCATCCCAATTTTCAGCAAACTTTCAACGCGATTATTTATATTACCGGCATAAAAAAAAATCGATGTCACATATTCTGACGTACCTAGATTTTCAAGTTCTTTCAGAGTCCAGACTCTAAATTCAAATTAGAATTGAAGAAAAAAATGTGGTTGTTTTCCAAATAAAGTAAAATTCTACGTTGTAATAATGAGACGACCTCGGTGGCGTAACGGATAACGCACTTCGGTACGCATGCGGAGGTCATGGGTTCGATTCCCGTCTCGCGTCTGAGTGTTTATGTATAATATGTATTTATTTACAAAAAAAAAGTATTTAAGTAGTATATCAGTTGTCTAGGGCCCATAATACAAGTGCTTACTTACTTAGTTTGGGACTAGATGACGCTGTGTGAATTGTCACAAAATATTATTATTATTATTAAAGAAATTTTTTTCAATAGGCCGCTTAAGAAATTTATATATATAAATAAAAATAGATCTTCCAAATGTATGTACGCTCATCACTTTCGAATGAATGCACCAAATTGGATGATTCTTTGTTTTATGTATTCGTTATTGTTAGTTTAGTTAGTTAATCCTATACGGACAGCAGCGTGGTCGCAGTACCCATCGCAAACATCCATAGGCGACGGTAACTACTTACTAGTAATAACATAAGTGGGCCGTCAGCCTGTCCGCTGTTACTAACCAATAAAAAAATCGGCCTTCCTTGTATATTACCAGAGGTATAAATTGTTTTATATTTAACCGAATCGATTGAAAATGGAAGTTATTTAGTTTAGAATAAAAACACAGAAGCATTTAAGTACATAAATAATGAGAAAAATAAAAAAATAACAAACACCACATAATAATAACTACTGTTTTGTAATCAATAGCTTCATTAAAACTATACAAACTTCATTTATTCCAAATATCTCCGAGTTTACTACAAATATAAGCAATATAAAGGTACTTTGAAGATTAAAAGAAGCAAAGTAATGTTTTTGTTGTGCAAAGAAATTGCACAACAAAAACATTACAGTTAATCTGTTTGAAAAGATTAAAATAGCCCTGAATCAATAAACGAGGGTGGGGCCGTGGCAGTGGGGTGTCCCCAGTCATAATGTTTAGTCGCTCATTTCGTTTATATATATCTATGTTTCGATATTCATGAATGTATTAGATATATTTCTAATACATATTTACATGTAATTAAAAAAAAAATTTAAATTACTAGTGGCAATGACTTAAAACGTATACGGTATATAAACATTTATCTCTCAGAATATAAATATTAACTTAATTTTGCGCAGTACATGCTTATTTAATTACATAATGAGTGATTCAGTTTTACTGTGAATGTGAATGAACCTTAAAAATAAATCGAAAACATGTATAATTATGTTAAAAATTTAATAAATCTTATATTAATTATTAATAGGAAGGATTTATGTACACTCAGTGTATTAACAAAATTAACAGTTCTAAGCGAAAACATTGTTCTAGAGGTCGGGTAAATATTGATTAGCGAATTTGAGTCTTAACTGGTAATTATTTATACGTGAAAATTGCATGTATGGAATATAGATTGCGAAACAAATACGGCCAAATGTTATGCTACTATCATAATACACAGGAAACATACTAAATAAAGCTTGATTTCAAACAGTCGTATACGTATTCAATTTGATTGGTTATTAATTAAATAGAGTAGGTAACTTACAATCCATGTTACAGCCGATACACAAAGAGTATGAACGACAAATTTTAGTGCAAGTAGTGATAAGATAGTGGATCGGTCCAAACCAACGTTCCGTGAAGCCAATTCAAAAATTCTATATCAATTACTAGCATAACTTATCAAGACGCAGTGTCAACAATTCAAGGCGATAACGTAATTAGTTATTGTTTAAATGCATTTTTTTTTTCAGTTAAATATTAATTTACTTACCAGCCATAAAGTTCAAGGTTGATACAATAAGTTTATTTAAATGTTAAATCAATAGAGAAATCAGACGGCTAACAAACACGATGCTGCCTGACTTATCGACACACGGCACACTACGGCACAGAATATTATGTCCAACGCGGGTTTTGTGTGTGTGCGTCATCAAATAAGGGAATGTTCCCACTTAATCGCCAGTTGCCATACACGTTTTATTCTATTGAAATCTTACAAAGTTGCAACTCTTTTAGTGATATTAGTTTGGACTGGTATCACACAAATATAAAATCTAAGAGGAAAACGTGACTATTTTCCTGTCGGGTTTATATAAAAAAAATAAAAATAATAACGTTAGTTAAAATAAATTTTTCTTATAAAAATTTCGTTATCGCTAATAGACTTTCAAGATTTTTAAATAAAAGTAACGGGTGTAAGGTGTCTCACCATAAGACCGTCGGGGCTCTCAAGCGACAGATAATGCGCCCTATTCAAAGCTTTAAAAAAAACATTCTGAAATCGCCCTAAAATGCGCCATTAAATTTTATTCAATGGCTAATGTGTTAAAAAGGCCATATCATATTTAAAAAAATATTATTTCAAAATATTAAGATGAAATGATGAAAAAGGGTGTGAATGTTGCGAACAGCTAACAGAGGAGAGTGGCAGGAGAGAACATGTTGTGCCGACCCCACATAGTTTGGATAAGAACAGGAAGAAGATTACTTCAAATTGTTCTTTATTTGACCGACATACTGTGTTGATTCACACAGCGCCATCTAGTTCTTAAGAAAATAGCAAAGCGCTTGTATTATAGGTACTAAACAACTAATTTATTACTTATATACGTTTCTTTTGTTTAGGAATACATGAACACCTTTCCTCGGTGCAGTGGCGGAGTGAGAATACTATAAATATGCCGCCATAATATTGTGTGTTTCGTCATAAATGGTCCAAGTTCGAGTAAGCCTTAGGACAGCAGCGTTATATCAGTGACCCTAGCGTTACAAACATTTATAGGTGACTGTAACTACTTATTATTAAATGAACCGTCAGCCTGTCTACTGTTCCACAGGAATATGTAAATCCAGACGCAGTATCGGGAACCAATCCCGTGATGTTCGCAGGCGTGACAAAAGCGGTCGAAACAAAAGCCCTATCTTATACAGAGTTCTAGACAAATGTTCCCATCAATGCGGCAACAAATTAGTGTCCGAGTGGGGATGGGCATTAATGTTTGTAGACCACTGCATAAAAGAACAATGTCATTGATCACTCGCGTCTCCACCGAGCAGAGTGTACTCGTGTACAGTGTAATATATTCACTGCTTTACATTTGTCTTACATTTCAAACTTGGCATCGTCCCAATTTAAAAGTTAGTCGGATATGGTTTGTTTAATATATTTCTAGTTTTATACATCAGTGATATTTTCTTGATTTCTATTGTTGTTAATTTAGTTGCAGTACATTTTCGATACATACAGACATAGACGACCTCCGAACGGCTAACGCACTTCCGTACGCTTGCGAAGGTAACGAGTTCGATTCCCTTCCCGGTTTATGTATAATATGTATTTATATACAAAAGAAAAGTATATATGTTACTATTTTACACAAAAACTACTGAATGCATTTTAATGAAACTTTACAATAATATAGCATCAGAATAACACATAGGCTATAATTTATAAATATATTGTGTGAATTGTCCAAAATATAAAGTGTCAAATAAGTAGGGAAAAAATCTGCCATCTGCGAACTATTCTGGCGTGCGCTGCATAAACCGTTATCCTCGTTAATATTATAAACGCGAAAGTTTGTATGTATTGATATTTGTTATGCTTCCACGCCTAAACTGCTAAACTAATTTTGATGAATTTCGGTATAGATTGAACCTTGGACCAAGACATAGGCTACTTTTTTTAATTCATATAGCAGAAGAACGTTTACCGGATCAACTGGTTTATTATATTCAATATTAAGTATGCCATTCTTAAGAACATTTTATTTTGTAGAACAGCAGACAGTCGCCTATAGATGTTTGCGACGTCTAAAACGCAGCCGTCCGCGTTGCAGATTTTGCAGTTGCATTTTTGGTAAACGCTTGACGATAGGAGATATTAACAGTTAAACAAAGTTTTTGGCGTGCAGCGATATATCATAGTTTCAAATTGTACTGAATGCATTACAATGTAGTGACTGAACTGAATGAATACGAAGGGTACAAACATTTCTCGTTACTCGTCCGTATTTCGCGTAGGCCCATTCATTTAACACTCTTCAGAGTATTCAAAACACACACAGCTATTTATATTATTTACACTTTACTTCACTCGGTTATTAATAAATTATTCAGTTTTTACAATAAATGAGACGGAACCAACCATCACCGTACGGCCAGACGTTATAATTTTATGTTGATCGCACTTGTTTTGACAAGGACGGGGAGTGGATATTAGGTAAAAGGAAAGGGACAGGATATAGCATCGTCACCTAGACCCATTATAGTCAGACGGCGTTGACACCTATATATGTGTCGTAAATGTTGTAGAACAACTCGTTTCCGGTGCGCCGATAGTTGCATTAGTTGCGAGGTAACAAGCGCGTACGTGACCAAACTCACGTATCTAGTTCTTCCGACTGTCCTACAGTACGGAGGACTTACCATGGCCAGACAGCCGCCGTGTGATTTCACTGAAATCATTTCAGTTCTCTCTCGGCGAGTAGGCGCGTGCGTGCGATCGTTACAGAACCATCTCGCATCCTATCTATCTAGGGATGTCGGTAGTAAAAAAAATATCGATATAGCAATGTATCGATATTTATTAAAATATCAATATCGACGTCGATATATAGGTCACTTTCAAGATTTTGCGTTTTAAAAATAAAAGCGTATTTAGCTCACTTTTTCAAAAAGCCTAGTCCTATCTAAGATACGTGTCTATAAGCTGTTTAGAATTATAGTGTGACTTCGTCATCCGATACTACCACCGACGAGGCCCACAGAATATTCAAGATGTCTGCGAACGACAACGTAGATGACCCACCGTCATATGCAATTCTTTCGTCAAAATGGTAGGATAAGAAATGTTTTCGCAACATTGTGTAAAATCAAAGAGCATAAAAGATAATCGCTCTTACCTTCTATACAAATAAAATGCTAAAGGTCTGCAGTTGTGCGCGCATCACGGCAAAGCTACTGGATAGATATCAATAAAATTTTGTAAGGTTTATTTTTATTTCACAGGCACTTGGCCCTTATCTAAAAAAAAATACGATATCTTCATCTATACAAATAAATAAAATTGGAGGGTCTGTTTGTAATATTAAAATAACCGTTTTTTACTAAGTGCATTCGGACGTATACACGGTACATATAGTACCAAAACAACATTTTTTTACAATTTTTGTCTGTCTGTCTGTCCGTCTGTTTGTTCCGGCTAACCTCTGAAACGGCTGTACCGATTTTGACGGGACTTTCACTGGCAGATAACTGATGTCATCATCATCATCCCAGCGTTAGTCCCGGTTGCCACCCAAACCTTCGCTTCGGTGCCCGGGGTCCGCTTTCCGACTTTTTCTACTCCACTTCGCGCGATCTTCAGCATCCCTGGTAGTGAGCCCATTGGCACGCATATCACCCTTTACGACGTCAAGCCAGCACTTTTTGGGTCTACCCCTCCTGCCGGGGCCCGGCGGAGGCGGCATGGCCAGACATTTGTTTCCCACGTAAGCATCCGGTTGCCGTAAAACATGGCCATACCAACGGAGCCGACACTCCTGCAATTTATCTGCAATGTCACGGACATGAAGACTACCGCGAATGCGGGAGTTCCTAACGCGGTCCTTCCGCGTCACTCCACACATCCACCGCAGCATATTCATCTCCGTGACACGCAGTTCTTGCTTGTGTCGCTCTAACACCGGCCACGCTTCACAGCCGTATAAAAGGACAGGCCTAATGATGGTCTTATAGACCTGCCCCTTCAACTTTACCGGCATCTTGGGGTCACAAATGACACCAGTTACCTCACGCCATTTAGCCCACGCGGCAGCAATGCGTGCCTTGACGTCGCAATCGATGTCACCAGACGCATGAAACACAGATCCCAGGTATTTCACATGGTCCGTGCGCTCGACCGTGTTGCCGTCTATGCGTACGGGTGTGGGATCTGTGGAGTTACAGGCCAAGTACTCGGTCTTCGCTACATTGAGCTTCAGACCACCGTTCTCAAGCGACTCCTTCCACACCTTCACACGTCGCACCAGCCTACCCCTGTCCGAATCTGCCAGCGCGATATCATCAGCATACATGAGCAGCCACGGGGGCTGCTCATGTGAGTTTCTGATGCTGTTCGACAATACGTCTAATACCACGCTAAACAGAAACGGACTAAGGACGGATCCTTGGTGCACACCGACGGTGATGGGGAAAGGTTTTGTGTCGCCAACAGCGGTCCGAACTACGGAATCGGAATCACGGTACATGTCTCGGATGATCCCAATATAGGCCTCTGGAATCCCTTTGGACCGCAATGCCCACCAGATTATCGCGCGAGGAATACAGTCGAAGGCCTTCTGCAAGTCAAGAAACAGACAATGCAGAGGCGTATTCTTCGCCCTGTATTTCTCCGCGACAGACCTTAGGGCAAAAATAGGGTCCATTGTCCCGTGACCAGGGCGAAACCCATATTGACATTCCGAGACAGTGCACTCCTGTCGAATCCGAGAGTCGATAACCCTCTCGAAGAGCTTCATGGTGTGGGACATGACCTTTATACCGCGGTAGTTACCGCACTCCTGCACCGATCCCTTGCCTTTGAAGACTGGAGTAATGATACTCAGCCTCCATTGGTTCGGGATCGTACCGGTGAGGAGTGTCCGGTTGAAAAGGTCGGTTAAAGTGCCCACACCACGAGAGCCCATCGCCTTCCAGGCTTCGATGGGGACTCCATCGGATCCAACAGCTTTCCGATTCTTCATGCGGCGAAGACAATTTTGGACCTCTGCAGGCGTTATCAGTGGCACTAGTCCTTGGTTCGGAGGAAGATCTGGCGGCTGCACCTCTTTATGCTGCTTGTTCAGCAGCTCGTGGAAATATGAGCGCCATCTCTCCTTCACCGCGAGGTCCTCGCATAACAAGTTGCCTCCGGGGTCTTTTACACAGCGGCACTTGGAGATATCCTGTGCCGCTTTGACCCTGGAGCGCGCCAACTTATATATGAGCTTCTGCCCCTCAGACGAGTCCAACTTATCGTAAAGTGGTTGTAAGTGGTCACGTCTGGCTCTGGCTACAGCTTTCTTGGTGGCGCGTTTGGCATCTCTGTATGCGTCGCGATCTTCAGGAGATCTGGACGCTTGCCACTTCTTAAAGAGGGCTTTTTTCGCCCTGGTCTCCCTCTGGACTGAGTCGTTCCACCACCAAGTCTCCTTGTCACACTTGCGTCCGCCCTTAGACACGCCAAGCACCTCTCTCGCCGACCCAAGGATAGCCGCCTGAATCCTGTCCCAGTAAGCTTGAACCGGTTCGCCCTCACCTCCGGCGCACTTGTCGCCGATGGCAGAGGCGAACTCCTGGGACTTGACTTCATCAAGCAGCCACCACCTGATTCGGCGTTGAAGGCGGTCGACACATTTGCCTTTGGGCTTTACGCAGAGGTCCATGACAAGAAGACGGTGTTGTGCAGTGAGACTCTCACCGGGTATGACCTTGCAGTTGGCTACTTTGCTGATGTGGTGTCTCCTGGTGAGTAGGAAGTCGATTTGGGTAGCATTCCTCCCGCTCTTGTAGGTGATGAGATGCTCGGGTCTCTTTTTGAAATACGTGTTCACGATGGCAAGGTCGGCAGCCGCACACGTATTGAGGATGTCCTCCCCTTCCGCGTTGCGGCTACCGTACCGAAATCCACCGTGAACACGCTCAAATTCCCCACATTCATCACCCACATGACCGTTCAGATCACCCCCCAAAACGATCCCCTGTGATAATGGGATTCCACGGAGCACTTCTCCGAGTTGATTCCAAAACGCTATTTTATCAGCGTCGTCACAACCGGCCTGTGGCGCATAGGCACTTATCAAGTGGGTAACTACCCCATCGATAAGCACCCTAACGACCATAAGCCGGTCGCTATGACGTTTCACTTCCAAAATGTCGTTCTGGAACTCCTCCGAGAGCACTATGGCAACCCCATTCTCCCCACCAGGTGCACCTGTGTAGATCAGTTTGTAGCCATTCCCAATGAACCGGGATCTGCTGGCCTTCCACCGAGTCTCTTGCAGGAACGCCACGGCCACCCTCCGCCTGGAGAGCACATCGGCCAACTCTCTCGCGCGTCCGGTTAGCGTGCCAATATTCCACGTTGCGAAGCGGAGTTTCCTTTTGGATGGGGCTAGTGTCTTTAACCGTGCTCGCCCACGGCACGGCAGCCCTAGTCCACTTGTCACAGGAGTCGGGCGAGGTTCCTGCGCGTCGTTTTGCGGCGACGCCCTATCCGTGACAAATCTCTTACGTGTCCAAACCATATATATTTGGCTAGTTTTGGTTTTTACGGGAGCGACTGCCGTCCGACCTCCCAACCTCTAAAGGGAAACCTAGAGGTGTCCTTCCCTCGCCGCATGCAAGCTGGCAGAGGGAGTAACCCATCAGTCGGCTTTTACGACTCCCTTGGGATGATTTGGGGTGGCCCTATTCTTTCTTCGGCCGGGACCACACGGCCCAACTGATAGGCAGATAACTGATGTATCAAGGAGTAACTTAGGCTATTTTTATTTTAGAAAAAAAAAATAGTTTTTGTTAAAAATGATAAGTTTCGGAAATTTTATATTCCAATTTAAGTTGACCTCAGATTTATATCATCAATAATATGAAATAGGGTTCAGCTTAAGCTGAACATTGTAGGTTGACTTTCCAATTTAAATTAACCTCAGATTTATGTCATCAATCATATGAAATAGGGTTTAGCTTAGGCTGGACTTTGTAGATTAGAACGTACGTATTCCTTATATTTCATTTATATTTTAAGGTTTATAGAGTTTGTAATCCAAAATAAACCATAAGATATATCCACAAAAAATACTACCCAGTCACTATTCCACGCGGACGGAGCCGCGGGCACAGCTAGTTTAATATAAAGATATAAAGTTTTAAGAAACATGTGTTTTCTTGCCGCGGCGAAGTGGAGCAAGCGGTGTGGCGCGCATGCGTACGAAAACTTTTCATATTTTTTCGATTTACTCTTTTCTGTTATTCAACCAGCGAAGCGGGCGGGAACTGCTAGTTACGAATATACAAATAGATATACTGTGACAATGCACACAGTACTGTTTAGTTCAGTAAGCAACACTTCTAGTCCGAGAGCTGGTGAACAATTTAGGGCAGGTTCTTGTGCCAGTGTGAAAAATTTTATAACTGTTCTTGAAAGGCCCCGTCAAAAAGAAAACGAGGTCTGATGGAAAGGTAACGGTAACCAGCCCTTAATTTTTTTAAACAAGAATATTTTTATTAAAAATTTGTTTTTGTCATTTTGCAATTTTTGTATCTTTTTCTTACAAAATGATTTTTTAACAAGTTCTGAAAAAGGTTCTTGAGACACCTTGAGCTTTTGGAAAGGGGGAAGAAAATGGACGGGGAGGCGGGAGGGAATGTCAGCTAGTAATTTTCAGCTTTATTGTAATTGTGCATGGTTGAAAAAAAAGAAAGGTACACGGTCAGAGGAGTTGCACACAACTGAAACTACTAGACACGACTAATCGGATAGTTTTTTTTTGAGGTGCATATGTTGTCCTGACACTCAGCCCTTTGGGGGAACACACAGCCGGATAGCTTTCGAGGGATCAAAACATTGCCCGTGCCATCGAGCTCCAGACGCCGTAGTGATCCGTCGAAATCTTGCCCCTGGGAAATAGCCTGCTCACGCATGCAGTGGCGTAGCAGGGGGGGGCAAGGGGGGGGGGGTATCATGCCCCGGGCGCTACTCACATAGGGGCGCCAAATAGTCAGCAAAACAAAAAATTGCTGGATAATTTTTATTATTATTATAATTGATTTCTGGAAAATATAGTTTAAATTTAGTGCCAGTGTAATATAATAAATGTTAATTCGTAAATAAAAAGGAAAAAAAGGAACGCTAATGGTCAAAAAATCAAACTGTAATAATATTTTATATAATTAATTATTAATTAATTTAATATTTTATTCATAATAGAAATGGCACGTTTTTTCTAGTTTCTTTCTTCTTTGAACTAATTCTAGACGATCATAATATACATTTCAAAAACTAGTCTTGTTTTCTCAACTACATTCTTAAATTTAAAGCCTCGCTTGAGCCTACGAATTTATTTATTTGTTACTTTACGAGTATATTTTACATATAATATTATGTGGTTTTCGAATGGGGTTAAGCACTAAAAAGGTATTGTGCCCCGGGCGCGAGTTAAGCTCGCTACGCCCCTGCGCGCATGCTCAAAAGAGCTCACCTCTGCATGAAAAAGAATATGCAGGAAGCACAGCCTTTGACAATAGAAGACGAACGAGGGAACATCGGAGTGATTTTAGTGAGTATACTAACCACGTGTCCCTCTGTCTAGAGATGGGGGAGAAGTACGGGCGCATTGTATGGGGAGCCCACACTACCTTGCCGCCCGTTCCTACGCGGCCGAGAGTGCGTCAGGCATTTCCACTTATAAAATCAGGCATTTCCACAAATAAAACTAAAATAGCGCCTAACCAACACGCTTTTATATTATAATCAAACTAAAAAGTAAAAAATAATTCTTAACATAAGAATTATTTTTAGTTTGATTAATTATAAAAGCGTGTTTTTTTAACTATAATTTATTTTTAACGATTTTTAGTCAATTTCCGGTCGATAAATTTAATGTTTTTATTAATTTAACGCCATCTGCGTGCAGTTTTTTTTTTTATTTAACGCCATCTTCCTGCAGTTTATTAATTAAACGCCAGATGGCGTTCTGATAAGGACTATGGGACAAAATTATTAAATTTGTGTTTTGTCATCAAGCCCTTGACAAGTGTGCAAAATTTTGATTGATTTGTTTTTTTTTTTGATAGTTAAAAGTGAATAAATATCGAGTCCGAAAATTTCGTTACATAGACACATGAATACATAGATAAATAGATAGATATGCCGTGACTGCCATGCAATGGGCTGGAATGCAACCACTATGGGATAAAGACACACATCGCTGATACTAAAACTGCCCCCATTTTTCTTCATACTCTCGGAGTAAGGTAATGTACACATACTACGTGACCTATTTTTGTAAACATTTTTAACTCTACGGATGGCCACCAAAGGGAGGAACCCTTAGCATATAGATACAAGTAAAAACCAAACGTTAAACGCGCCATATTTGAAAATCCTCCCTGTGACCAAGCGCGGTATTGAAGACCTGCCTCCCCCCACGCCTTTTAAAGTCAGTCACTTGTTATTATTATATGTGCTCAGTCTTCTACCGCCGCGCCAACTGGTTCGAGCGCAATTCATTTCTGATCGCTCAGCCGCGAAAAGGTTTATGGCTTTAAAGATTAATCATAAAATTGCACTTACTTGTAGCTATGCCCATATCAGTGACTTTAAGCTGCCCTTGTTTTATCATCGCTTCATAGTTTGGTTTGATTGCATTCAACTCTGTATTGTATAGTCCGAACATGGGACCCTGCATTCCGTCTTCTTCGTATGTAAAGAGCACCTGGATATCCTTTATCAATGCTCGCTGAACTGTCGCATACCACGATTGGGTTACTCTACAAGGAGTTGGGTTGTATATAATTCCAATACTATCATTAATATATTTAAATCAAGCTCTGATAGAAAAATAATAAAATATTTTTATTATGTACACTGAATAATACAATTTAAACAATTCTCAATATATATGGAACCCACAGAAGCAATAACATAAAAAGAAAAACAAATTAACATAATTACAAATACAAATGACACAATGATACATACATAATTTATATTTTACTATATAATTTCCTGAACAGTAATTCCAAAAAAAAATTCTAAGTAATAAATTATAATGATAAACTTATGAAAAATACAATTGAAGACCAAATGACAATTGAAGACAATTTTAAACAAAATCCAATAGATTTTTAAAAATAAATGAGCTGTTACATAAGTATTTTTTTAATTAAAATTAAAGAAGAATTTATTTAACCCTTTAGGACACACGTGATTGTTAATTTCAAGGGTCTGAATCCAATGATTTATTTTTCTTTCAAATAATAATTAGAAAATTGATGTCATATTTATTCGCCTTTTCCTTCCTATTTTTCCTTTTTTTTCGCCATTAAACCTTGACAGGTGGTAAAAATTACCTTTTATATTGTACTCAGACATCGGCAAAATCAATGCCAAGGGCGTTGGAGTCACACCTTCAAAAACTGAACTGAACTAACTGATGTCATATTAATTTATTTCTATTGAATACATAGATGCAAGGAAATGTGCATTTTGGGTGATTCATGTGATATAGTTATATCATGGTGAATTTTTCTTATAATTTATATTACACAAAAATGAAACAATAGTTTTGTAATACCAAAAACATTAATACTTTTGATTTTTTATCAATGTGGAAGGTAGACAGATCGATGGCCCACTTAAGTAGTTACATATGAATGTTCCCTGCCATGGAAACTATCTACTTACGGGAACTGGAACCTGATCCACTTATGTTGAAACGATAGAATATTTGCAGACCAAGGCTGGTTGCTGCCACAGAGGTCAGTATTCACGTCAGCACTACTCAGCCCGCACATGATGAATTATGAAAAAATACTGCCACTAACAAATACTGTTACTGAATTGTCAGATTCATATTTCTTACCTACGAGGCATAGTAGTCATGGCTTCCCAATAAAGATCAATATAAGGAATAATGTCTCTATCTTTACTAAATAACATTTTATTTGACCCTTCCTTGTGACTCTGCTGCCTTAGATTAGCTATTGCTGTCAGACACATTTGAGGGAATGCTGCAATAAATATA
This sequence comes from Malacosoma neustria, assembly GCA_963693495.1. Classification (NCBI taxonomy): domain Eukaryota; kingdom Metazoa; phylum Arthropoda; class Insecta; order Lepidoptera; family Lasiocampidae; genus Malacosoma; species Malacosoma neustria. The sequence goes on along the minus strand of OY856379.1, from coordinate 3,807,781 downwards.
CATTATTTAACCACAACAGTTTCAATTTTGGAGCCTCGGGTCCAAGTCTTCTACCCGGAGCCAAGGCCCATGCGAAAGGAACCTCAACCAGGGTGTCGGTAAGTGCACTGGGCAGGTTTTAGTGGGCATTCCAGTGAAGTTTGTCCCCCTTGTCAACTGTGGGGGTGCTCGGGTACATCTTACAGGAGTTCAACACTACCCTGCTTCAAACCTCTGAGCAATTGTGACTATTTGATATATATGGGTGCACTTTCATCTAAAAAACCATTTTACTTATTTTTTTTAAAAATATTAACATTTCTAAAGTCGCCCATTTTAGAAGATATATGGCATTGATTTGGATTTATTTGGTTTTGTCTTTTGAACAAGACACCATCCTGCATTATGTGAAAACCGAGGTCACAGAGCTTTTTTCACAAACATACAATTAAGAAACATATATGCCAACCACAATAAACTATTTGCATGATGTTGTCTCCTCCTTGGGTCACACAAGATACACACAAGATGTTGATTGGTAATCTCAGATTATACATACTCTTTTCATGTCAAGTCTGATCTGGTTGGTTTATGTAATAAGTTTGAATTACTTTAAATTTGGAATGTCAGTTTTATTTTGTTTAGATTGAATTGTGTCATATTTTTATATTCCGTGAAAATATCATAAAGAAGTAACATGTCTAGTTAACTGATATAACTTATGTATTTTATATAATGATTGTTTCATCAAAGATAAATTCAAAAATGTTAAAGTTAAAATAAATAGTCTTCCATTCAGTCCATAAGTGTCTTTTGGTTTGAAAGTGATCCTGTTAGCCACACCCACCATTCAAGAAAATAAATATATTTCGACAATTCACACAGCATCTAGTCCTTACATTAGTAAGACTGCAATTGTTCCAGCTACTACGCAACTGATATACTACTCATATACTTTTCTTTTGTAAAACTCATTATACATAAACATCCAGACTGTAAGAGAATGGGACCTGTGACCTGCGATATATACAGATAACAGAACTGCATAAGTAATAAAATTGAAGTGAACTGTTTATTCATTGTCATATTAAACAGCTTTATTTATGATTCCATTTATTTTAGTTTTTAATTTTGTAAAATTTGCTATTATTATTTCTTTGTTTATTGTCTAAATACTTGTTAGAATTGCAGTTGTAAGTTTTGATGCTCAAAACTCAAGTTGATTCTTACCTTGAGCACTATAGCTCGTCAAATTAATTATTTGTGTATTATGGTATAACAAACTGGATAAATTATTATTATTTATCATTATTATTATACTTACGAGCTTGATTCTTCTTAAAAGTTTCCAAACCAGTGGGGGAACAATTCTTGCAAATAAACAAATAGTTCGTCATAAACGGCACCAATTTTCCCAATTGGTAACTAATGCACAACTCATGAAACCATCGATTGCATGAAGCACAAAGTAGCTCTACCATATTCAGATTTCGATCTTTCCCGCTAAGAAAATTAAAAAGTTTCATTACATTACATTTCTATCATATTAAAGCATGCTAAACAAAGAGGTTGAAAGTAGTAGTACATACCAGTAACAGATGCCCTGAGATTCAGCAGATTTGTTTGTTTTTTTATCATCCCCCAATTTTTGAGATTCCAAACTGTTTGGTCCGGTGCCATCTGTGTCTGTAGATTTCTTCGTTGAGTCCGAAGACATGTTGACTATATTATTAAATTATAGTTAATAAGGAGATTCAGACATAATACAGTATTTATAAAGATATTACTAAATTTTTTATTTACTGTATCAAATTCTAGATTTTAGTTATTTGAACGCAAAGTAAATCGACAATTCCACAGACACCGTAGGGATGCTCGATATACATCGATGCATCGAAAATATCGATGTTTACCTTTCAATGTATCATATCATTCGGATGCATCAATTATAATCGATAATTACCAATATATCGATGTATTTCAATCGATATATCGAATAAACATCTCCATAATAATTGTTGATCTCACGGCTTATTTTTAAAATTTCCAATAATAATGAGGTGACAATAATATTGCGCAGACTAGGATTCAGTATCACAATATTCCTTTGCCTATGATTTAGACAATAGACTATAATCTATGGTCAGTAGTCGGTACTTATAGATTAAAGTTATGGTCGACCGCTCTTTTACTTCATAGTTCATTCCAAGCCAAAATTTTAAATTGTTGTTGTTTGATGGTGGATAATTTATCTGATTTCATATATTCCTATCCTATTGTGATGAATGATACTATAATAATATAGAAATTCTATTCTGTCCTTTGTTTTGACAGATAATAGAATAAAATTTATTTCAACATATACTTGTTCTTAATTTTTTTATCGATGCATCGAAGACATCGATGTTTCAATTCATTATATCGAAAAACATCGATGCAACCGCCCTGACTAATGCATCGCAAAAAACATCGATGTATATTTAAAATGAACATCCCTAAGACATAGACCGTAACTCAAAAATTCAGAATCAGAGTAGGTACCAGCGTTACCAGGTACACGGTAATTACCATGTATGCACGGTATTTTTGACCAAAACACGATCTACGGTAATGATTTAATACCACGGTATTAAATCATTACGACACGTCATTTCCTACGGTATTTTTAATATAAATTACCGTGTAAATAATAGTTTAATTTGGATCCAAAATTATATGTAAAACGTAGCGCACATTCTAATTAGGTAGACTTAATCAGCAACACGGGCTTTTTGTTAGTGGTTTTTGTCTTGTATATGTTATGTTAAAATGAGTAGTATAATAAGGAATGAATGGAATGTCATTACATTTCATATAAACGGTTTTTAGCTGTTGAAACAGGTGAAACAATTGTTCATAAATTGTTACTGGTGAAACAGTTGTTCATAAATTGTTGCGCCCTGCACAGACTTGATGGCTGTCCTGACTGAAGTAGTAGACTGCATTTTAGAGCATTGACAAGCTTTAAAATTATGCTTTGATGGCAGATGGTTAAATGACGATGAATGTGCAGATTCATAAATCTTTAAATGATCCTATAATGAAGGGGTATTATTATTTTCTGACATGGATGGATGAAAAGTAACATATACTCCAGAGCAAATCCACTGTAATTATTGATCTTTATTCAAAAATGATTGAACTATACAAAGAACTGTAAAGGGAAAAATTTTGGCTCAACAATCGATTCATCGATATGGCAATTGTGTTTTATTTACAATTTTACACTATCGAAAGAAATGATTAAAAAAATGACTTCGGCTAATTATGACCAAGTAGTGGAACTTTTGGAAGAATAATTTATTTCTAGTAAAAATATCAAAAAACGTATTTTATTTTACATTGACACAGTAATAACACTGTAATTAAAATACAAATCTAAGGTAATTTTACTTTAAACACGGTAATTTTAGTTTCCTGACACGGTAATTTGTAATTTTCATCTGGTAACACTGATAGGTACCTACCTATACTACCTATGTACCTTATCCTTGGTGGCAGTTGGTAGAAATATTTTCAACCTTCAAAGGAATTTTGAAGAAAGAAAAATTATTGACATAAATCGGTGATATGGCGCTGCCAGGACAACATAATGTCGAATGTAACTTCAAGACTTTCTGACCGGACAGTCTCACTGATTGGATATTATCGTCAAACTTGAAGGTGGGGAAATGAAGCAAGTTTACCTTATTTTTTTTGGAGTTTCATTATATTCAATAACTTCAGTTCAGTTTTTGAAGCAGTGGCTCATAAAGGCTTTACAAAATATGGCAAGACTGTATGGTCATTGACTCATTAGTCAGGTCCAGTAATAGTAACGCATAATGCCGATTCGATCGATTAAATCGATTATACAATCGGATTTTAATCGATTATTAATCAATAGGTTTGATTATTACTTTCCAAATATATATAATTACACCTTCTCCAGATTATAAAAAAAAACAGAATGTAATCGCTTAATTATTAAAAAAGAAACAATTTTAGTCAAATTCCTTATTTTCAGATATTTGCAACGGTTGGTAATCTAAACAAACCATTTGCAAAAGAGCAGTCAATATTTTGAGTTTGCTTCTGGTTTAGTTTAGTTCTTTTGTAGTTAGTGTAGAAGACAAACGTGTCTGCTTAAATTTTTTTCACTATGTTCGCTCTCCGTTGGTATTTCTGATTCTTCTGTAGCTGGGCTCCTGCTTGTAGAGGATTTCTCGTCTTCAATTAAATGTATTCTCTTTAAAATGTTCTCGCAGATTTGTAGTGTTTCCACAAAGTTTAATTTTTTTAACCCTACCTGGGTTACCTTAATGGTTTTTCCCAATAATCAATTTTTTAAAAGAAAATCGATTGCAAATGATTATCGTGATAATCGATTATTGTGATAATCGATATTCGATTCCGCATAAGCTAATTTCTATAGAGATTGTCAGATTGTATAATCGAATTGGCACACCACTAATTAAGATACAATCATTGTATTATAATTTTAGTGATGTGCCGATTTGATTATTTATATAATCGATCAATCGATTTTGCAATCGGAGGATTATCGATTATTAATCGATCAGGTATGATTATTACTTCGAAATAATTTTTTACAGCTTCACCAGATTATAAAAAAACAGAATGTAATCACTTATTTATTGAAAAGAAACAATTTAATATTAAAAATCAAAGAAATAAATCAATTTCCAATCAGAGTCCAGTTAGCATTTAAAAAAATTATGTAATCGAAATGTTTTGGCAGCAGGCTGTTCCTTCATAAATTGGTCAACTGACCTGCTTTGGAGAAAATTCTCTCTGAAGGAACGGAGGTAGCTGGGATGCACAGGATTTTTATCCGTGCAGGGGCGGAGAAAGAATACTAACCTCTGCGGCCGGGGTCGGCCTTTCGTAAAAGCCGACAAAACAACCCACCCTAGCTACGTAGTAGAGCCTCAAGCCCGTCTGAATGGCGACCAGCTTTGGTCTTAAGTATACCGCCATAATAACCTTGTGTTGTGTTCCAGCATTAGTGACCCAAGTTCCTGTACCTTTATGGGGCAGCAGCGTATTCGCGATGCCACTGGCGTTGCAAACATTCATAGGCGATAGTAACTACTAAATTCTAAGCGGGCTGTCAGCCTGTCTGTTGACCTACTGCAATAAAAAAATAATAATAAAAAACTGCACGAATATTTTAAATGTAATTTGTAAAGTTATGGGTTATTTGGTTTCATGCTCTTTCATTATTCAAAACGTACTAGAATAGAGAGAGAAGATGATAATATTTTTCTTAAATTTTCGAAATTGAACTCTTTCTTATGAAGGCTGCAGATGATTTCAAGGCAATTACCACATCTAAATACATTCAATTTCTTTTTAATTTTCAACTCTTGCTCGTAATTTTTAATTAACATGTGAGGGAATTTATCTGCCTTTTCTCATCTTGCTGCAGGTAAGTATAACAATAATAAAGATGGGTACCAACTGTAAGGGACATAATATAAAATACTGACGATTTTAGCTCACTACATGTAATTAACATGAGAAGTTAAAAATTATGAATAAATTATTTGTTAATTAATTAATTATTATTAATTGCAGCAGACTTATGGTGGCAGAGGTTGTTTTCATAAATTCATAATATTGATATCAGCCTATAAAAAATTGTTTCATCTAAATAACAGATGAGGGATAGAACAGATATTTTCTAATCCCGGATCTTAGACTTACTAGTAACGGGGATTCCCTGTGAATGTAGGTAGGGTTACCATAACTTAAATGGTTTTCTCCCAATAATCGATTATATGAAAAAAATCGATTGCTAATGATTATCGTGATAAACGATTACTAAGAATCGATCCGCTCACCACTAATTCATAATATCATTGTAAGTTGTAAATTGTAAAAACTAATAAGTAGGGCTCTATAAATAAACTTATAAACATTATAATAATACTTGACGACAAATAAATCTAATGTGCTTTTTACAGTTGTAATAATAATCACTAAAAAAATTTGTGCATGATATAACGTAGTACTTTAGTACTCTGACATCCTTTTCGAATAAAAATAATTTATAACGGTTGCCGTGGAGACGAAAATTTTAAAAGACATTATTAAAATAATAATATTATTTAATTGTATTTACAATACAAGTAGTAAGTCATGGATTCTGTGACAAGTACCGAAGATTTAGTAGTGGATATAAAAATCACCCAGGAGAACATTTTATTGGAAATTATTAAAGAGTGCTGCAATGAGACCAAGTTATCAACGAAGTTGAAAGGAAAAGTGAACAGGATTATCGCTGATTGTGATCTTACTCATTACTCTGGTCTTCATAAGCTGAATACTGCTGATGAGACTACTTCAGCCTTATTAGGTGATTTTTTTTTCTTTATGTTAATATTAGAAAAAGTAAATTGTCTTACAGCAGGGATAGGCCTATCTATCTGCCAATTTCCTTACTATGACTTTCATTATATAATTTACATGAGCCAATAAAACTGCATATGAGATGTAACTATTGGGTGTATACTTTAGTCAGGTCTATAAAGTGAATTCACATTTTGTACTAATTTGGCTATTTTCTTCAATATATTTTGCATAAGAGTGCCAAATATTTATTTTGTTGAGGACAAGCAGATTGGTTGATGACCTAATTAATAGTGACCATAGCCTATGGATGTTTGCTATGCTAGGGGCACCACAAACATGCTGCTCTCTGCATTGGGGTACTGGAACCTGAGTCACTAATGTAGGAACACCACATAAAGTTATTGTGGTGGCATATTAGAGACCAGAGGTGGTTGCCATTTAGATGGCACTAACGCCTACCTAGCTAGAGTTGTTTTGTCGCTTTTTACAACAAGCAGTCCCTGACTGTAGGAGTCGGTATTCATACTCTACCCCTGCATAGAGAGTTAATCTCAAATCAACTTCAACAACAATAAAAGTACAAATATGTCACCATTTTCTTTATGGAATAGTAAATTTCTCTTTGGTAATAATATGATGACAATAAACTTGATCTTTTTTTTAATTACTGAGGACAGCAAATAGGCTGACGGCCCGCTTAGAATTTAGCAGTTTCTGTCGCCTATGGGTGTTTGCAATACCAGGCATCTGCAACGGCATCGCTAACACTCTGCTGTCCCATCCTTATGGGACAGCAGAGTGTTAGCGATGCCGTTGCAGTCCAGTACCCTTGTACTGGAACTTGGGTCACTAATGCCGGAACACAACACAAGATTATTATGGCGGAATACTTAAGACCAAAGGTGGTCACCATCCAGACGGGCTTGAGGCCCTACCACGTACCTAGGATGGGCTGTTTTGTCAGCTTTTGTGATAGGTCGACCCCGGCCGCAGAGGTTAGTATTCTTTCTCTGCCCCTGCATGGGGCAAAAATTATCCGTGCAGGGGCGAATGCAGGGGATAATTATCTTTATCTTCATATTCAAAGATATGTCAAATTTAGAGTGCACTCTATATTAATTGGTGTAGAACATATTTTCCTTGTTTCTCTTTTTTCTATCTCTAGGGTACCAAAGAAGCAGGGGTAGGCAAACAAGCGTTGGGAGGATGAGCTATAACTGGCAGCTGATCCTTCTTGAAGATGAGCATCTCTGGATAGAGCACACTGCAATGAGCTGGAGGAGGCATCTGCCAAGGCACTCTGAAAATAAAGACTTAATCTAAGTAATTGAATAAAGGAACTACAATTTCCGAATAAGGCTTCTTATTATATATTTTCCTTCAAGGAATCTTTGTTCTAGGAAATGTTATATTTCAGGTTTCGTGAACAAGACATCTACAGAACTGACATATGAAGAACAAACAGAACTGAACCAAGCTATTATAGAAAAGATACAAACAAAGCTCCCAGCATTCAATTCTGAATTGGAAAAACTGAAACAGTCTGCATCAAATGGTAAGAATGATCACTCTAAAGTATGGAAATTAGATATAAGGAAAACCATCTCATATGGGGGAGAGGGTGAAAAAGTGTCCAGCTCTTATTTATAGTTCTAAAATCTGCCACAATGGTGTTAGTACAGATACAATGTGTTGATTCCTTGCTTAGATTTAGGTGGGTTAAACCAGTTGCTCCGCCAATTTAGGCGAATATCCCCAAGTTTGCGAGAAGTAACTTGACGCCGTGTGGAGGATGTTATTATTAGTGTCAACGTTTGACAAATGAAGAGACAACTTTTGCACCGTGTGCGTAATTCGTGTGCCTTATATAGTTAGACTTCTTAGATTGGCCGTGTCAAACTTAAATCCTTACACAACTGAAAAGTGCAGTGTAGTTGAACAAGAGTTTGTAACGTAAGAGTCGGCGCCGTGCGTGATTCTACTGTGAGCTACACCTGAACTGATCCAGTCTGAGAAATCATAAGGTTGGTGGAGCTTCTGCCTTTTTAGTGTGGGGACCAATTCACAATAATTTATACAGTCCACTAATATCAGCACATTTACTTGCCAAATGGGGTGACCTTTGGACTCAGTCAATTGTCCCAACAACGTATGATGGGTTTATTGTTATAGATGAATTGAAATATTCTGAGTTGAAAATTCTCTATCCCACTAAAGTGGGATATTTTAGAAGTGCAAACAAAATTGTTAGAATATTTCTTTTTGCAGTTCTAAAATTTATACTAATGCTATTGTGGTGTCAGCTTACTGGAAGGACTGGAAGATGCTTCACCGACAAGAGCAGTATCTCTTAAATAAGAGATGATGATTCATATTATAGCATAATTGTTATAAAGGAATGGTGAAAGAAAACATTTGAGAAATCTTGCACATCATTTGCTTAAATATCAGAATGCATAAATTCACAAAATATCGTGATAATACTTTTGAATTTAACTAGATGGCTAGTAGAGTATTTTGAAGTCTATCTATTTAATTAATTCTTATGTTCTACAAAAATATGGCTAATTTGTTATGAGTGACAGTATTATGAGTAAAATAATTCCTGTACTTAGCAAAACTAAAGTTGTTGCTTGCTCCTGTAAAGTTTATCCTAATGGAGTAATGCATTCTGATAATTAAGCCGACGATATGGAGATCACCGGCATGTGTAACGACCGATCTGCCTTGGACAAGTGTGGTCGGTATACTGTCCGATCCGTTTAGGGGAAGGTTTGAGCACAGTGGTGGGACATGAGGGCCTATGTCTGTCTGAATATGATACTTCCCACATCGAATTACATTTAAATAATTATTTTAGGAAGCAATGCTCGCAATGAGAAGATAAAGGAGCTCCAAGAGAATTTAGATGATAAACTAAATACTCTAGAACAACAGGAGAATGAGAAAGTGGAGTTGATGATGGAGTGGCTGAACCACAGGCTTCACAATGTCACAAAGTTCAATGAAAACTCCAGTGAGCTTCTCACTTTGAAGACTAAAATTTTAGAGCTTAAGTCTAAGTATGTATTGCCTACTTTTTATAAAATATTAAAATAAGTATATTGCAATGATTCACATAGCGTCATCTAGTGTCACAGTATACAGCGGAGAATTTGTGTTATGGATACTAGACAACGGATATATTATTTGTGTCTATATATTTTTTGTAAATATATAAAATACAAAATAAATTGTAATATATACTTTATTGCACTCAAAAATCATTTAATATATTAAAAAATATATACTAAAAATAGTACAATCAGTGGTCTTTGTTGTGAGCACAAAGTTGTGAGTGATTTCTCATTCTGTGTGATTTGTTACAGTGATAACAACTTTGTGATAGTGATTTCTGTGTGAGAATTACATATTATACACCCTGACTGAAGATTCTGTTCTGCTGCATAGATTCTGTTTGACAGACTGTTGAGATACAGTTATTGGTATTATGTTGAAAGGGAAACATTTTAATATCTATTTTGAATAAACAGAAATTTTAGTTGGCCCAAACTTCTTGATTATTGGAATATAATTTTTATACATATATGAGAACTGCGGAGATAAATTGTCAATGATATTTTTTTATAGCATTTCTGTTGCTTTAGCTTTTTTTTGCTGTGGGGTAGCGGACAGGGTGACCCACTTGAAAGGAATTAGTTACCGTCGCCTATGGAATGGTTGTTTGCGTCAATGGCCTTGCTAACACACTGCCATCTGTGTAGGATAACTCGAACCTGGTCACTAATGCCAGAACACAATAAGGTTATTAATAGAGTCATATTAGATATTGTTTAGTCGCCTTTTATGATAAGCTGATCACGGCTGCAAAGGTCTGTATTCTTACTACACCATTGCACGAAGAAAAAGTTGACGCTACACTTTTTTTATTGCTGTAGGCCAGCAGATAGGCTGACGGCCCGTTTAGAATTTAACAGTTACTGTCGCCTATGTATGTTTGCAACGCCAGTGGCATGACAAACACGCTGCTGTCCCATAAGGGTACAGGGACTTGGGTCACTAATGCCGGAACACAACACAAAGTTATTAGCGGCGTACTTAATACCAAAAGTGGTCGCAATCCAGACGGGCTTGGGGCCCTACCACGTAGCTGGGGTGGGTTGTTTTGTCGCCGTTTACGACGATACGATAAAAGCGCCACTGTGACAGCATAACACATAACCGCTTGCAACGTCTTAATGCAGAGCTTGGACCACCCCCTAGAGGGAACGCTTATCCGAGGCGGATGGGCGGGTTACACATTCCAGCAATGTGGGTTTCCTCACGTTTTCCTTCAGCGTCGATACATGGCAATGCTGTCGTGGGATTTGTACCTGAGACCTCTAGATTGGTGTCCGAGTGTTATACCACTAAGCTACCTGGGCACATTAATGTCTCCAGCAAGATTTTACACGTGATTTACCGTATTTTAAATAAGATTAGTTCGTGCATACAAACTTATGTTAATAATGTTTTATTGCAGAATACTCCACCTTCAAATTCTGCAAAATATATTCACAGAGACCAACCAATCGATAAAGGCCTACAGCGAGATACAAAAGGACCTCAAGGAGAGCATCATGCAAACTGAACAAAGGATTAAATCATTCAAAGATATTATTGAAAGCGATTATAAATAGTGTATTTATGTGCAAGAATTTTGGAAGACTGAATATTACTGTTTTATTTTAATATATATTAAAGGCCATACTATATGTAATTTTTTACTATTTATTTATTCATTATTAGGTAACCCGGCTATTGTACTCTCTTATAAATTATTTCTAGTGAATATTTTGTCTGTTAAATAAATAACGATTGTATTTTGTTTGATGATAGAAATTATCCTTTAAAGGAGTTATTTATATTGTTTATACAAACTACTAAAAGCGCGATTTAAAAATCGAAGAGGGTGGGGGTAGAGGGGTGAATGTGTGGCCGATGTTAGAGCGCCACAAGCAAGAACTGCGGGTCACGGAGATGAATATGCTGCGGTGGATGTGTGGAGTGACGCGGAAGGACCGCGTTAGGAAGGCTCGCGTTCGCGGCAGCCTTCATGTCCGTGACATTGCGGATAAATTGCAGGAGTGTCGGCTCCGTTGGTACGGCCACGTTTTACGGCAACCGGATGCCTACGTGGGAAACAAATGTCTGACCATGCTGCCTCCGCCGGGCTCCGGCAGGAGGGGTAAACCCAAAAAGTGCTGGCTTGACGTCGTAAAGGTTGATATGTGTGCCAATGGGCTCACTACCAGGGATGCTGAAGACTGTGCGAAGCGGAGAAGAAAAAGTCGGAAAGCGAACCCAGGACGCCGAAGCCAGAGTTTGGATTGCAACCGGGATTCAACGCTAAGATGATGATGATGAAAAAAAAGCAAAAACAATTGTCAAAGAAATAGAACAAAAATTCTAATCACCTAGCGATATGAAATATACTTTACGACCTATTCTCATATCTACCAAATAGGACATGAAAAATCGTAAAAATCGATCAATCCGCATCGAAGGAGTGCGACCATAAACACAGTGAATATAAATTTTTATATACAAACATATCGTCGGGTTAATTATCAGAACGCGTTACTCCATTTAGATTAAACTTTAGGGAAGCAAGTAGAAAAAACTTTATTTTTGCTATGCATTGGAATAATTATTCTACTATAACACTATCACTTACATACACAAATTAGCCATGTTTTTGTAGAAGATACGAAGTAATCTAATAGACAGGCTTCAAAATACTCCATTAGCCATCTAGTTAAATATAAAAGTATTATTTCGATATTTTGTGGAGTTACGCATTTTACCTAATAATTAAGGCGACGACTGCAGTGAGTCGATATTTTTCCTTCCTCAAGATGCCACGCGGGATACATTTTATATTGAATTAGATGGTGGCTAAGTGGCAACCACTAGCGGACAGCCTATGCCAGTAGGGACGTCGGAGACAATTACATATTCTGAGCAGGGATGTTATGGATATGATATTTCGCATCTGGATACGGATATGGATATAGGAATAAAATTATATCGGTTTCGGATAAGGTTACGGATATGCAATTATTTCGGATTATCCGTTAGTTTCGGTTACGGATATTAGATTGAAGTAAAATATAAACACAAAATGACACAAGTATATCGAAACATGTCGTTTTATTTAGACTCCGCCCTTATCCGAAACTTGTGAAACGGTTACGGATATAATTTTATTTCGGATATCCGATAGTTTTGGTTACGGAGCTCCATAACATCTCTGATTCTGATCTGGTCTTGGTGAGCCAGCCATTTAGGCACACATCAATTGTACAGTATTAAAAATATGCGTTTCAGTACAGAATAATTTACTATCGCGATTTAAAACAATAAACCTCTATTCTCTTCTTCCTGCCCTTATCACAAACTATATGGAGTCTGCACAACGTGTTCTTTCCATTCACTCAACTATTATTCGACATCTGAACTGAACATATACCATATCATCTTATATACAATCCGTCCATCTTTTGTTTGGTCTACCTCTCCTTTTGTATTCATCTACTCTTATTTCTAGCCTTTTTTCCTTGTTACATGACGTTCTCTTCGCATTATATGGCCATACCAGACTAGCCTATTACTTTTCAGCTTCTCAGTCACTTGCGCTACATACAAACTTCCCCTGATATTTCAAATCATATAGATATATTATCATTTCTAATTGTATCCAAACAATAAACATTAAACATTAGACTAAATTACAAACAATAAACATTAGACTAAACAAACATTGACTATTTTAGTACCGCCTTAATTGTGAGTAAACCACGTGATACGCATGGCAATTATATTTGAATAATTACTAAGCTTAATTTAAATAGTTAAACAAACAATAGACAATTTAACTCCAAAACAAACGTATTTTGTAAAAGAAAAAAACGTAAATGAATATTCTTTAAAAACATTAAAAAACGTAAAATTAATTTGGAAGGCTAATTGAAGAGTGCATATTTTTTTATTAATAAACAAGATACGAAATAACACATGTATAAGACGAACTAACGAAATTCACGTTCATTACCAAATCCATACATTTCTTCCCTTAGCCAAAAGGGTCTCGATAAGTCGAAAACATTTTGTTAACCGGTTGCATCAACGAGGTAAGAGTTGCGAGTGTCCAAAGAAAATTAAATAGCCGTGCATGATTAATTACTTACATCTGTTTGCAATAAATAACAGCTCATTTATTTCAAAGTACAGGGGAAGGCATGTTGAGCTCACATCTACACGACGTGTGTGCGACCTTTGCCTACTAACGCATTGACTATAATATATGTACATATTAATATAAATACTGAAACAACACGTGCTTTCGCTATACAACGAAGATAAATAAGTAATTATGAAATATATATAAACATATTGAACTTTGCACATTGTTCTTTGTTACTCATTTACCTACATAAAAAATTTAAATAAAACCTATTTTACTACCGTAGTCATTATAATTTTATTACATTTGATACTGATACTTCAGAGTCCGACGCTCGAAGCACTGGAGATAGGTTTCTAAATTTGAATGCAACTCCCGCACACTCGTTGAGCGTACGGCACTTCGCACGATTATCCCGTAACGAGGTTTATTGTTGTATTGTTATTGTACCTAGTCAGGTCATAAGTATTGTCACACAGTAAAAACTTTTCTTTTAGAATGCTGGCCACAAAAAAGTTTATTGAATTAGAATCTCGAATTGTTCATGAAAATAAAAATGTATAACTTTTAGAATTTTACTCATTTTTAAATATGGAGTGGACGCTTAAAGAAGACCGTGTTGCAGTTATTGCGTTGCATCGTTGCGGTTACGCGCCAATTCAAATTTTTAACATACTGAAAAATTTGAATATTACCAAAAGATTCGTTTATCGTACCATCAAACGATACAATGAAGACTCTAGTGTAGATGACAGGTCAAGAAGTGGTCGCCCTCGGTCTGTTAGGACTCCAGCAGTGATAAAAGCTGTGAAGGCACGAATTCAAAGAAATCCCAAACGTAAGCAGAAACTGTTGGCCCTTCAGATGGGGTTAAGCAGAACCACGGTGAAAAGGGTGTTAAATGAAGACTTAGGGCTTCGGGCATATCGAAGAAAAACAGGACATCGTTTGAATGCTCGTCTAATGGACCTGAGACTGAAGAGATGCCGCGCTTTGTTGAAGCGGTACGCGGGAAAAAAATATCGGGAAATTCTTTTTTCGGATGAAAAAATGTTTACCGTAGAAGAGAGCTACAACAAACAAAATGATAAGGTGTACGCACACAGTAGTGAAGAAGCGAGCAACCGTATTCCGCGTGTCCAACGAGGTCATTTTCCATCCTCGCTCATGGTATGGTTGGGAGTTTCTTATTGGGGCTTAACAGAGGTACATTTTTGTGAGAAAGGTGTAAAAACGAATGCTGTTGTGTATCAAAATACAGTCCTGACGAACCTTGTGGAACCTGTTTCTCATACCATGTTCAATAACAGGCACTGGGTATTCCAACAAGATTCGGCGCCAGCTCATAGAGCGAAGAGCACACAAGACTGGCTGGCGGCGCGTGAAATCGACTTCATCCGGCACGAAGACTGGCCCTCCTCCAGTCCAGATTTGAATCCGTTAGATTACAAGATATGGCAACACTTGGAGGAAAAGGCGTGCTCAAAGCCTCATCCCAATTTGGAATCACTCAAGACATCCTTGATTAAGGCAGCCGCCGATATTGACATGGACCTCGTTCGTGCTGCGATAGACAACTGGCCGCGCAGATTGAAGGCTTGTATTCAAAATCACGGAGGTCATTTTGAATAAACTTTAATGTCATAAGAATCTATGTTTTGTTAAGTTCATTTTGGTATATGAATGGTTACATAATTAATAAACTTGTTACAATTATTTTACATTAAACATGTGACAGAATTTATGACCTGACTAGGTATATTGCTCTTATTTTTTAATGGCGTATTAAAAAATTCAATATCTAACTATCTAATAAACGTATAACTTTTATCACAGATTATTTTCTTTTACCGAAAATATAGAAAATAGTGGAACTCGAATCGGTCTTCTTTTATTTATACATATCTACTTCTGCGCTTTTTATTGAGTCTATGCCCTTTTGCAATATTCACGTTTCCCGAGAAATGTCGCACAATAAAATATGAAATAGAAAAACTACAAAATTTAGTTTATACAGGGTGCCTGTTGTCTGCCCAGACAGAGTCAACTCGTTAATAAATACAAATTGAAATTGGGAACTGTCTAAAATATCTGTAATTTATCAGTATAATAATAACATCCCACAGCACCCCACTGCTGGGTTCGAGTTTCCCCGGATCGGTACTGATACCCGGTGATCTCGGTACGCAGGTTTACTTCACCGTCAGTACATGGTAATTATGCTATAATATGCACATAAGGCCAGAAAACCTGCCTAAGTTGCTTTATCACTAAGATTAAACTTTCTAATCAGCACTAGCCGTGATCATCCAAATCTTACTTTGCTCAGATTCAGTAAACATTATTTCATAATTGTCATTGTTTTCTAAAGCAAAGATTATGATTATTAAAATAGATAAAAAATACAGTCTCACCCGAACCAATAACTTAAGAAAATTTCATCAGAGCCTCGTTTTTCTCGTAAGACTTCCCGGGATATACATCCCTTTTGTTCAAAGCCAGCAAAGGAATTTGTAGCAAGGAAGGAACAGATTAGAAACGGACAGTTACGGAGCGCGTGTCGCGCTGTTTGCTCGTGTTTAAAATAGTGCAATATTTCTCATATGATTACATACTCGAAATGGGTTTACGTAAAATATTTGAAACAATCATAAAATTATTCAGGTATGCTAATTGTATATGCTTTTAATTATATAAAATATATATATGAAAGACTATTTTTATTTAAAAACTTGTGAAAAATATTATATTGTGTTGTTCTCGTATTCATATCATTATTTTGATAACAATATAAATATTTATTCATTCTTATGCATAATGCATTTAGATTTATTACTGTCGATTTTTAAAACAATATATTTGACATAAAAATTCTATCTTTATTTTTATGACCAATCTCGTCGTGACAATTACTTGCGCTTCCATGAAATAATTAAGCTAATTGCTGGAATAAAAAGAATAAGACTAATTTACTAGTAACTACGTAGTTTTTTATGGTGCATTAACATAATTTTCATACAAGATATATACTACTATAATTATAGTAAAAAAAAAGTGTTTGTCAACAATCCAATCCTAAACAAATTTATAACTAAATTACTTTTTGATTACTGTAAAGAACACTTACTATCATGAAATATATAATAATATTTATTATCAACAAATCAAATTTTTACATATAAAAAATAATGTCTAAACCTTATATTATTTCGCTATGGATTTTATTGTAAATAAATGCTGTTTATTGCTTAATCGTTTAACTTTATAGTGTTATCAAATGTAAATCGCGAGATTTCAATCTGTATTTGTTATTAGAGATGTTTTATTATGATATGCATGGTAGGTCTTATCAATTAATTTACTCTCAGAATTTCTATAGTTTTATAAACTACCCGCAATATACGTTTTTTATGAAGGTAATTGTAAAATAAAATGTAATATTCTCTTCGGATTTCGGCTTCAATGAATCTGAATTTTGGTCCAAAATTTCATTTTTAAAAGTCTTTATATTATTGGTAAAGAATTGAGGAAATAAAAATTGGAGAGCTGTTCAAATAATTACTATGTCGAATTAAGTTTCATTTATCGAGAATATTTAGAATCTTTATTATTTATATCGTTTATTTGGCAAATAGGTACTTTCTTTCTTGACCTTGATTTTAGACAAACAGTTACGTTATAAAGTGTAGATTTAAATGAAGACAGAGGTCATTTGTTTGGATGAATCTACTCGAGAACGGTGACTGTAACCCACGTAAATATTGTAAAACAACGTAATGAGTACGCTTATTATCAATAAACAAGCTGTAGTTATGGTTGTAGTGGTCGCCTTTACGACAGGCCGACCCCGGCCGCAGAGGTCAGTATTCTTTCTCCCCCTGCACGGATAAAATATACGAGATAACTGAGAGTTTTTAGGATATTCCGCTTTGTATGTAAATAATGTAGAATTGTACTCTAGCAAACCTTATTCTAAGCTAGCAAACGTTTTATTCCGTAAAGAAATAATCAATGGTAAGGGGACATCCATTAATTACGTGAGCTATTTTTTTCGATCAGTTTAGACCCCCCCCCCCCCACGTGAGATTTAGTGAGATTTGCCTGGACTCCCCCTCCCCTTACGTGAGATTGGTGCTAAAATATTACTATTCGGGAAAATAATAAACCCTTCAGGTATACTATACTTAATTTATTTAAATTAAATAAAATTCAAAGTAAAAAAAAACAGATAAAAACATATTTTTTAATATCTGTAATATTTTATATTTTTTGAAGGTGACGTGAGATTTTCGATTATTCCGCCCTCGGTTTAAATGAGATTTGGTGAGATTTCATTGGACCCCCCCCCCCCCATTCTGAGCTCACGTAATTAATGGATGTCCCATAAGCAATTTCAGTTCTAAATCTTCACAAATAGGTACGCTTAATATTAAAAAAATGTATTCCCATAAATAGTTTTACATGTATAACATTTTCCCCTTATATTTTAGTCCCCCGGTAGCACAATTCAATGAACTCGCACCCAATTTCCTGGAAGTCCTTTTTTATATTTATCCTCATTATATGTCTCGTTCGTTCAATTTAATCTGTACAAAAAACTTTGTTTAAAACCAGTGTTGGTTTGTTTTATATATAATTGTTAATTTATATACGTATGAATATATAATATACAGTAAAGTATTTTAACTATGAAACGTCACATTGTGTAAGAGCCTTGTGCTTGCACCACGAAAGCAGATGCGTGGCATTCGAAGAGACCTGTACTAGTTGGGATCACAGCCAGACTAATGTCACGTTCGCGACGCTCAAGGCAAAAAGGAACACCAGGTTTTAGTGGGCATACTATTGACGTGCGCCTCCTAACAAGATCAGCAACAACAAAAAACTATCACTCAATCTGGATTCTTCTACCCCTTGTGCAGGGGAGCTTGCGACGTCGAGGCATCGTCTTTACCCCGGCTAAAACTTGAGTGGAAGACTACTCCCCGATGGCGT
Organism: Malacosoma neustria; assembly: GCA_963693495.1. Taxonomy (NCBI): domain Eukaryota; kingdom Metazoa; phylum Arthropoda; class Insecta; order Lepidoptera; family Lasiocampidae; genus Malacosoma; species Malacosoma neustria. Next base: position 3,789,186 of record OY856379.1, on the reverse strand, counting down.
GGAATTGGTTGCCGAAGCATGCATTAATATGTGAGCGGCAGGGTATTACGGCGGCCCCAATACCCTGCTGCACGTTCCTACATATCGGGATTAGAGCGCTACCGACATAATATCAGTGCTGGATTAAGCAAGCGCGGGGCCTGAAGCAAATCTTTTCAAAGGACCCCGCACCTGGGCGCAAGTGTGCTTCCATACCTCAAACTACAGCACCAACGTAAAAACTACATCACCAATGCACTTGTCGCCGATGGCTCAAGCGAGCTCCTGGGACGTGACTTCATCAAGTAGCCACCACCTGATTCAGTGATGGAAGCGATCAACACGTTTGTCTTTGGGCTTCACGCAGAGGTCCATGACATGAAAACGGTGTTGTGCAGTTGCTGATGTGGTATCTCCAGTCTACAGGAGAATTTGAGTCGGTCCGCGGCCCGATAATCAGTTCTAGCTCATTATCGGACCGACTCAAATTCTTCACATTTATACGAGCGAATTTTTGTAACATGTATTTTTATCGTATGAAATTCTGTTTTATTTTCGCCAAGGAAATAATGGGGGTTACGGATTGTATAACGTAGACTGTGTTAGTAGGAAAATATGTAACGTTTTACCTTTTTGTGACATCAAATAAATTCAATATATTATGTTACCACGTGTTAATAAGTTTCATTTAAAAATTACGCTCAGGCCGAGATGAGCGGGTTTAAATATGCGGGGCCCCCTTTTGCGCGGGGCCCGTAGCAATTGCTACTCTTACTATATGGCTAATCCAGCACTGCATAATATGCTACATTGATTGCATATTTTTTTTTATTGCGTAGGACAGCAGACTGGCTGACAGTCGCCTATAGGTGTTTGCAACGCCAGTGGCATCGCGAACACGCTGCTGTCTCATAAGGGAATTAATGAATATCCGTGCAGGGGCGGAGCAAGAATACCGACCTCTGCAGCCGGGATTGGCCTGTCGTAAAAGGCGACAAAACAACCCACCCTAGCTACATGGTAGGGCCCCAAACTCGTCTGGATGGCGACCACTGTTGGTGTTAAGTATGCAATAACTTTGTGTTGTGTTCCGGCATAAGTTTCTATAACCCTTACGGGACAGCAGCGTGTTCGCGATGACACTGGTGTTGCAAATACCCATAGGCGACGGTAACTGTTAAATTCTAAGCGGGCCGTCAGCCTGTTTGCTGTATTACAAGAAGCACTCAACTTCTATTTCCACGTTAACGATAACGTTCAACTAAAAATGGTCGGTGATCACGTCAAAAACTGCTACCTTGAAAATATAGTTTGTGTTAGTTATTTAGTATATTAGAAAGGTACGATATTATGTTGCAAGTAAATGTTGGACTTCGTGTTCCTTCTGTTATCGGTTAAACAAACTTACAAGCAAGCATGATAGCTTATCATTTGGATTATATTATTATATATTGTACTATACATGTACATTGTATACATCCGTTTTTTCCACTGGACGATGGACCGTCAATAAATGAACATTCTTGTACACATATGATTTTTTACCGGATGGATGTTAGCTGCGAGTGCCGTCTATATGCGCTAGTTTTGTACTAGTTTTCATATAGATTACACGTGTTATAATGTCGAGTAATAAGAAAAAAAAACTCATATTGACCTACTATTTGTACAAGAAGAAAGAAAAACGTAAAAGTTCATTGTGGGTATGTCTACATTATTGGAAAGAGAATATGGTGTATTTCATACTCTTTTTCCAAAGACAGACCCACACAGACTTGGTCACTTATTTTATATATAATAATATATTATGTTATATAATACTTTAACAATTAGAGTATACAGACGTTATGGGTATAATAATTAAACAAGCATTCGAAACCTTCATAGTTCTGACCTTTTTATATTAGAACAGGTTTATTTTGTTCAAGGAAAATCTACAAACTTGCTATTCACTGTGTAGTCATTTAGGTCGGAGGTCCGATGCATGCTATACTTCCCATAGAAACAATGATATGATAATAAACTAGGTAAGACTCCATACGATATTATTAGTGTTATTGAGGATTATAAATGACATTTGCCGCACACTTTTCAAATAGTGACGACCTCTGCGGTGTAACGAATAACGCACTTCTGTACGCTTACGGAGGTCACGGGTTCAGCGTGTTCACAGTAGATTTGGGTATGGTAACCGCAACGTGGAAGGGGAGGACATCTTCAATACATGTGCGGCTACCGACCTTACTATCGTGAACAAGTATTTCAAAAGGAGACCCGAGCATCTCATCACCTACAAGAGCAGGCGGAATGCTACCCAAATCGACTTTCTACTCACTAGGAGACACCACATCAGCAAAGTGGCTAACTAGCAAGGTGAGAATCTCACTGCACTGCACTCTGCGTTAAGCCTAAAGACACGCATGCCGAACGCTTTCAGCTCCGAATTAGGTGGTTGCTGCTTGATAAAGTCACGTCGTCATAAGTTCGCCTTAGCCGTTGGTGATAAGTCCGGCGGTGATATGGACGAACCAGTTCAAGTTTACTGGGACAAGATTCAGGCAGCTATTCTTAGATCAGCGAAGGAGGTGCTTGGGGTGTCTAAGGGTGGTCGCAAGTGTGACAAAGAGACATGGTGGTGGAACGACACAGTCCAGAGGAAGACTAGAGCGAAGAAAGCCCTCTTTAAGAAGTGGCAAGCATCCGGATTTCCATAAGATCGCGACGCATACAGATATAGCTGCCAAGCGCGCCACTAAGAGAGCTGTAGCCAGAGCCAGACGGGACCACTTACAACCACTGTACTATAAGTTGGAATTGTCTGAGGGGCAGAAGCTCATCTATTAGTTGACGCGCTCTTCAAGAGGGTTGTCGACTCTTGGATTCGACAGGAGTGCACTGTCTCGGAATGTCAATACGGGTTTCGCCTTGGTCACGGGACAATGGACCCTATTTTTGCCCTAAGGACTGTCGCGAAGAAATACAGGGCGAAGAATACGCCTCTGCATTGCCTATTTCTCGACTTGCAGAAGGCCTTCGACTGTATTCCTCGCGTGATAATCTGGTGGGCATTGCGGTCCAAAGGGATTCCAGAGGCCTATATTAACATCATTCGAGATATGTACCGTGACTACAATTCCGTAGTTCGGACCGCTGTTGGCGACACAAAACCTTTCCCCATCACCGTCGGGGTGCACCAAGGATCCGTTCTTAGTCCGTTTCTGTTCAGCGTGATATTAGACTCCTGTTAAACAGCATCAGAGATGCACATGAGCAGCCTCCATGGATGCTGAAGACCGCGCGAAGTGGAGTAGAAAAGTCGGAAAGCGGACCCCGGGCGAAGCAGTTTAGGTTGCAACCGGTATACAACGCTGGGATGATGATGAAACCTTTAAACAGATTCCACGGAGCACTAAAGCATTTTACATGTTCATTGAGATTTGGGTCTAATCCTTTATTTACGATATGCCGATTATAATCGATAAAATTTAACACAAAAACAAGTTTTATATTTATAATTTTATTTTGGTTTAATTTCTGTTGGAGGAATACTATAAATTTTCTTGTTTATTTTCCTCATATAAAGATAAGATTTATAATCTAATATCCATCATAACATATAAGGACATAACATCATTAGGTCAATATTGATATAAATAAACGTCGTTTACATAAGGCTCCGTACATTATATTCAAGTAATAATTAGTTGATAATACATAGTGGGGTATATTCCCTATGTACTACGTACCCGTTTATAGGTCTCCAAAATACCACATAATCAATAAATATACTCTAAAGGTAATCTTCCGGTTTTCCGAGCTATATTCAATATATATATATATATATATATATATATATATATATATATATATATATATATATATATATATATATATATATATATATATATATATATATATATATATATATATATATATATATATATATATATTAGGCTATATTCACATTACTTTTAAATATTTTGTGACAATTCTCACAACACCATCTTGTATCATACTAAGTAGCATATAGCACTTGTGTTATGGGTACTAGACAAATGATATACTACTTATATACTTTATCTTTGTAAATAAATACATATCATACATAAACACCCAAACACCCGTGGCCACTATACACGCTAAGTCCAGGATAAATTTGACAAATTATAATTGCCCTGAAAAGTAATGATTGAAATCGACAAATGAATTGACGTAACACAAACTCATGACTCATTCGGGTGCAATAATTACGCTGGACGGGAATTGAACCCGTGTCCTCTGCAAGCGTACCGATGTGCGTTAGCCGCTACGCAAAGAGGTCGTCGTAAGCGTGGAGCAAAGTGGATGATTAGGAGAGCCATAAATGTCCAAGTTACTGCAAAGAAGAGGGACAGAAATATGTGCACTAAAAGCGGGAAGAAGTACTCTTTGTTTAATTATTTGGCCACTATACACGCTAAGTCCAGGATAAATTTGACAAATTATAATTGCCCTGAAAAGTAATGATTGAAATCGACAAATGAATTGACGTAACACAAACTCATGACTCATTCGGGTGCAATAATTCTAAAATACTCCAGACGCATTGTATTTATGGGCCAGATTTATTAACATATAATTTATAGCTTTGTGAAAATACAAATGTCTCAAGACATAAGCATTTCTGGAACTGCTGATTAACAACCGAGGGTCCAGAAGTTTTCTTTTTGTTGTTGTAGATTAGGCAAAGATTAAACCTACGCTACGGGCCGAAATTGTTTTTTTGTAGCTATGTTGTTAAAAACATTTGGCACCATAGATCACGTCTATATCAAACGCGATAATATTTCCAAATACTTCACGAATAGAAACTGTAATATGGAAAAGAAGAAAATAAATAAAAAGACAGAAATATGTGCACTAAAAGCGGGAAGAAGTACTCTTTGTTTAATTATTTGGCCACTATACACGCTAAGTCCAGGATAAATTTGACAAATTATAATTGCCCTGAAAAGTAATGATTGAAATCGACAAATGAATTGACGTAACACAAACTCATGACTCATTCGGGTGCAATAATTCTAAAATACTCCAGACGCATTGTATTTATGGGCCAGATTTATTAACATATAATTTATAGCTTTGTGAAAATACAAATGTCTCAAGACATAAGCATTTCTGGAACTGCTGATTAACAACCGAGGGTCCAGAAGTTTTCTTTTTGTTGTTGTAGATTAGGCAAAGATTAAACCTACGCTACGGGCCGAAATTGTTTTTTTGTAGCTATGTTGTTAAAAACATTTGGCACCATAGATCACGTCTATATCAAACGCGATAATATTTCCAAATACTTCACGAATAGAAACTGTAATATGGAAAAGAAGAAAATAAATAAAAAGTAAATACAGTTTTGCTAAATGCATATAAATTTGTAATTATTGACGCATCTGACTCACCTTTTTTATTGCTGTAGGACAGCAGACAGACTGGCGGCCCACTTAGAATTTAGCAGTTACCGTCACCTAAGGGTATTTGTAACGCCAGTGGCATTGCGAACACGCTCCTGTTCCATAATGGTACAGGAACTTGGGTCACTAATGCCGGAACACAACACAAAGTTATTATGGCGGCACACTTGTCGCCTTTTACGACAGGGCGACCCCGGCTGCAGAGGTCAGTATTCTTTCTCCACCTCTACACGGATAATGCATCACGTGCATCGAACCGAATATTTTATATTCGAGAAACTCAATCATAATATTTTTTTACGTTTTATATGCTTGTTATAATAATTAGGTATATCACCTCCCAACGCAACGGAGAAATAAAAATCGTAAGAAATACTGTTTTGCTGAGAGACAGCAGTCAGGCTGACGGCCCACTTGATAGTAAGCAGTTACCGTCGCCTATGAATGTTAACGACGATAGGGGCACCCCGAACACGCTGCTGTCCGCATAGGGCTACTGGAACCTTGGTCACTAATTCCGGAACACAACACAACCCAACAACACATTATGGCGGTATACTTATAGGACCAAGGATGATTGCCATCCATATGGACTTGGGGCCCTACCACGTAGCTAGGGTTGTTCGTACAGAAGTTAGAGAACAACTGTTGTATGTAAACAAGTCCAAGGTGTAGGATTTAGTACTTACTCCAAGTACCCTTTGTCTAATAATGGAGCGCCGGTATGACGTCATTTTCAACTTCAAATTTATCCTCGCAGGCAAATATCAGCTCTCCTGGGCATAGAATGGGCACCTCTTAACATTCCTCTTACTAGAAGACTCCAGACCCTTGCTGCATTCGGTTGGATTTGTCAGCCTTTATTTGGGGAGGTGCTGACCGTATATCTATACATAAAATTGATATATTCTTCGTACTGGTGGCTAGCTCTGCTTTACGCTGTTTGGATGCTGAATGACATCGATATCTGCCATAAAGGGGGGAGGACGTGAGTATTTTTTTATTCGTTGCATACATAAGATGTGATCAAGGTCCCCAATTCACTGTATGTTTTATGACTTTTAATACAAAATACATAAAAGAACACTTCATTATTTATTTTATAAAAAAATTATGCAACAACATCAGTATATGCTATTCAGTAATAAATAAATACATTGTAACATTTCACACCACGCCATGTAGTCCCAAAGTGAGTTGCATAGAACTCGTATGTTGTACTAAACAACTGATATACTAAAAATATACTTTTTTTAAATAAATACATATTATACATAAACACCCTGACGCGCCACGAGAATCGAACCCGTAGTCGCCTCAAGCGTACTTAGGTCGTCAGAAATACTATAAAATTATTACTGAATCATTCAGTTTCCCCTAGATATAAAACGATAATGTGTAATAATAATCGAATCAATCATATATTATTCATAGTTTTCGACTTATTGTTTTTTTTTCTTTTTGGAATATAGTGTAGTTTTAAAATTAATTTAAGCATATGTTAAGAAATTTACAAATTTTAAAAATATGTAAAAAGAACAAGGAAACAGTTTTTCAAATGATAATGTTAAATATTAGACTGACACCTGTTAGATGTATGGTAAGTTCCTAAACAATATGCTTCGAGGTATTTTCCATTCGAAGTTTAGGCGCTTTTCCAATGATCCATATCCATAGAAAACAGTTGGCAGGAAGTGGCTGCATGCCAAAGATCGGGCCAAGTGTGTCGATATAAGATTAGTTTGTATCACTTTACATTTTTTTACAATGTCATTGACATTATATTTATATAAATAACTAAACTTAAAATTAACAAATGAAATTATAATCAATAAATTGCCATATTTTTCAGGTGGGACTGGGTCAGAAACTGGTCATGGTGGCGATACTACTGCGAATACTTCCCTCTTAAGCTCGTCAAAACCACAGACTTGGATCCCTCAAGGAACTACTTGTTCGCTTGCTTCCCCCATGGGCTCCTATGCGCTGGCGCATACGGTGCGTTTGCTACAAATGCATTAGGCTTTTACAAACTTTTCCCTGGGATGACAAGCACTTTGATTGTTCTGGCCGGACATTTTCAAGTTCCATTATTTCGTGATTACCTCCTTTCGTTGGGTATGTGTGCGTCTTCAAGGGAGACTATTCGCAATTTGCTGGACCTGAAGAGGCATAGAGGAAAATGCGTAGCCCTGATGATTGGAGGTGCTGCCGAAGCTCTTGATAGCCACCCTGGAGAGTACAAAATTATTCTAAGCAGAAGAAAAGGTTTTATACGCATCGCTATGAGTACTGGGTAAGTTTAATCAATACGAAGGCAAGTCCAAAAACAACCCTCAGGTCTATAAAACTACTATCATAATAACAGCTCATAGTGTTCCACTGCTTAGCTCGAGCCTCCCTTTTTCTAGAACAGAGGTTCCCAGACTTTTTTCTCATAGACCATTTTCAAAACTTAGCTGGATCCGGTGAACCCCCTGCAGCTACATTTCTACCATATTCCCAAAACTCGACAAAAGATGTGAAGATTAGATCTCACTATGGAAATTTGCGTTGCGGCTCAGTTCCAACCATAAATTAATAGTTTTCGAAAAAAAAGTGAGAATTGATAGGTATATTAATTAATTGATTGTACTGTGAGTGAATGTCAAAAAGGTGAAGTTGGCTAATCAAAAAAGTGATTCCATCCAACTTTACTTTTTTGACATCTACTCACAGCACAAGGAACCAATCAATTCTCACTTATTTCATTTAGAAAACTCACACACTTCTCACACCACACACCTCACACATCTTTCATGGAGTAGAAAAAGGAAAAAAATAGTATATTTTTTTTTGTGTTGTATTTATTCAAATATAATTATTAATTTAATTATAATTATTACACTATTAATTATAATTGTTATCATATTACAATGTAATATGATAACAGTCGTAACGTAACGTAACTTCTACAATAACAATCACAAAATAGTCATAATTTTAATGGGAGGGACGTACTTGATGGCTTGACAGCAAATAATTAATAAGTTTTGTTATGAATAACCGCAAAAATTTGTCGTGTCATTACATTAAAACTTTATCGACAAAATATGACGAGAAACGCTATCAAAAGCTTTCTCGTAATTCCCCACAGTCCAGGATATTCTTCGGATATTTCTGCCTGCTGCCAAAATGTTTGATACACTCCTTTACATTCCACCTTCAGCTCCTCATTAGTGCTAAGCTGGAGCCATTCCATTCTTGTAATATCACATTCTCCACTTCCGTTTCAGCAAATGGATTTATGATCCGTGGTGGTATTTCCATCGTCAGAATATCTTCAAATCTGATTTTGAAGTCATCGTGCAGGACAATTGAATGTTGAACGTATGTCTGAATATCCTCATCAAGGCATTCTACCTGTGACAAGTTTGAAAACTGGCAAAATTCACGCAGACTAATATTTTGCTTCATAAATTTCAATTTTCCTAGAAAAGCTGAAATTAGACCCTTTGTTTTTATTAAATTGAGGTTGTACCATTGTAATTGTAAGTTAAAAGAATTAAATTTTTTGAACAAATGTGTCAAATACGCGATGTCTATTTTCAAATTGATCAGGTTTTTTTTAAATCTGGATCTTTACTTTCCAGAAACTATAAAACTGATTCAAAAAGCGAGGTGCATGCCTTTCGACAATCAGCGTACGTTCAGTATATAAGAGCATTCGTTGCAAGTCTTCATCATTTTCATGGCATAAATGCAAATAAACGCGTATTCAACGCACTGCTTCTTATTTTTTTAACTGCATTAATCACAAATTGAAGCGACTGGTGCAATCTATCACTCAAATTTTTCGCTACTAGGTGTTATTGGTGGATGACACAGTGAATTGCAGTTACCTCTGATATAATTCTTTTAAGATGGCTTATAAACCCACGATATCGCTCGACCATGGCAGGAGCTTAATCTGTTGCCACCGAAATAACGCTTGTAAATGGAATCGATTTTACCTTGAAAAAATCCCTCAAGACATTAAATATTGATTCAACTTTAGTGTCCGTCTTCAAATTTTTCGTGAATTATTATTATACAGGGTGACTTTGACAAACCCGTCCAAATTCACACAGAAGAATCTTAAGTAAAAGTTATGAGAAACATGTATTTTAGTTTTGTATCTCATAGTACAAAAATGTTGAGTAATCAGCATCACAAAGTCATTCAAAGAACTCGCAATTTACATAATACGGCGCTAGAGTGTCAGTGACCTCTCCATCTGACCTAGTAAAAGCCGAGGACGGCGGCATTGCACTGGGCGAGCGAATACGCACTACTCATTTACGCGGGAGAGACAGAGATAGGTAATAACAGGTTAACGTACGAAGGTTGCACCATAGCACTATTCTGTACGATTGAATTAATGATTCATTAATGATAAATATTTTGTGGTGAAAATTTGACATACAATTTCTCTTGCAAAAATGGGTTCCTTAAATGATGTTTAGTGCATAAAAAATTTGGATGGTTTTGTCAAAGTCACCCTGTATAGTAGCTATTGCTCTTCGTGAATTTCTTCGTCCGTAACAAATCGAACATATGCCAATAATAATGCTTCATTACCAGGTAAAGTGGTTTCGTACATTTGAATATCAGAGCTCATTTCATCAATACGTCTTTGTACAGTGTTGTTACTCAAAGGAATTCTTTTGAGTATGTCAAATGGAGTTTTGTGCAGAACAGTTTTTAAAACCTCTTCAACAGCGGGTAAAATTAACTGTTCTCCAATGGTGTGCGGTTTTCCTGATTTCGCTATAAGTAATGAGATATTGTAAGATGCCTGCAAGCCATCATCATTACTTTCAGAATATGTTAAAGCGAACATACGAAACAACGTAGTGCCGCGGCAGCAATGCTGCCGCGGCACTACCGGTCCCCATACAAACTCTATCTCACAGCAGTGCTGCCGCTTCATTCCTGCCGCTGCATTGCTGTCTAGCTCGGAATATACTCTCATATAATATAAGCTTATAGAGATTGTATGGGGACCGGTAGTGTCGCGGCAGCAATGACGCGGCAGCACTGCTGCGTGCAGCGTAGTTCAGAATCATACCTTAATGTTAATCCTTACCATTCGTTTTTATATTGATGAAAAATCAAACAAGTTCATGTAAGATTACAGGCACACACGCCACAAGTCGTATTTCGTCCCTTTGCACGTCTGAACAATCGTTATGGACGGCGACGGCGGCAGCGGCGGCGCTTTGCAAATCTCGAGACGTTGTACTGAATGTGCAATATGCAAGTTTTTACGAATAACAGTCACTGAGCTTCTTGAAATATTATCTGTTTATATACATACATATAATCACGACTCTTTCCCGTAGGGGTAGGCAGAGACCACTTCTTTCCACTTGCTACGATCCTTACATACTTGTTTCGCTTCGTCTATATTGATAGGTGAATTCAACCCAACATTTCAGTTCTTCAAAGTAAAAAAATTTTCGTGCCCCCCCGATACGAGTTGTGAATCCTCACTTTTCTGTCACGCCAAGGTAGACCTCCGTCAAGTCACTTCACAAGGCCACTTTGGGAACTAAGCCTCTAGAAGGACGGTATACCCGCCATACTTGTTCAAGGTGATACCGGTGATCTTGGTATTCAGGTTTCCTCGAGATGTTTTGATGCATGATGCACATTAAGCGTGAAATACTGCCTAAGCGTGCATGCTACCGTGGGATTTAAATCCGGGACCTCTAGATTGGTTTCCAAATTTAAACCACTGAGCTAACAAGTACCTCTATTAAATTATAATTAAATTGGGTAAAAAACTTTTAGAATATAATTAAATTCTAAAAAACCTTGAATAAATGTAATGACTCTGAGCTGTCACGACATCGTAGTTTAAAGTTCAATTATTACAATTTCCGATAAACATACGCATTCGTTGATTTGATTTTGATTTGATGTTGTACATAATACCTACACACATAATAGTAGCCACAATCATTAACTTATAATCGACAGTTACACATTGATACTCCGTGGAGCACAGTATAACAACCATCTCAGTCCAGGAGACAGAATTCAAAAATCAAGTACTTACTGGCTGGAAAAGTAGCGCGAGATTTTCGAGCTTCATAATTAAAATCGAATTCCATCATAGTTTTGTTGTTGATTAATGGTGAACGCACATTTATCCGAGCCGAACGCGTCAAACGAGTCGAACGAAACGAGTTTTAGAATTCTGTATATGAAATCTCATGAAACCTCGCACACTTCCCCGCGTCGAATCGTCCGAATCTGGAAGAACCCCAGAAATCCTAGATGAATTCGGGTGACGTCATCAGATTCGGCGCGGCTTATGCAGTCGACTCGACCGATGCGCTCGCATTCTATCAGTTGCGTATAACAGAGCAACGAGCGAGTACTATTTCTGCATTGCAGGCGTAAAGGAAATAGAAACGATTTCTTCGACGCGGTCGATTCTTTCGGCGCGGTCGATTCTTCTGGTGCGGATATGTGTGCGAGGCCTCCTTGACTTTGATTCGTTCGACGCGTTCGGCTCGGACAAGTGTGCGTTCACCATTAGACCACAACAACAGTCGTAATAAATTATAAACCTATAATTTTCTCGCGTTGAATTAATATTGAGGTGTAAGAAATTTTTTGAACTTGGCATCAATTTACAATAACAAATAAATAATTCAAAAAAGTTCCTTAATCGAAATTTAAAATAAGTTTTCGTTGTCAAAGTACTAAAAAATTTCGATGCTATCTAGGTATCTTCCTTATAACAACGCTCCCTTCAGGCATATGCCCGATGATTATTTTATCTTGTTTCGGGGCCGAGAGTTATCTCGGATACTTCGACCCAATGGGATCTTTTGTGTTCCCCTAGATAGCAATCACTCCTCTCCAATCTCATTGAAGATTTGCTTCATGAGCCCAACAATGAGATATGGAGATAGGAGTCTGTAGTCTTCCGGTGTCAGATAGTAGGTGTTCCATGCGTTCTGTATGTTCCCCACACAACCTGCACATGGGTGTCGCGGTTAGACCCATCTTTCATGAGCATGTTATTGGTTCCAAAGTGCCCAGTAAAGGCCCCAAGCAAGTAGCGTATTTGCCCCCTGCTCATATTCCAGATGGATCCTCGTGCTTTGTACTTGGATCCCAAAAATTTTTGGAGTGTTCCAGACCGATTCTAATCAGCCAGTGTTGTTGTTGACTGCAGTCTGCAAAATCCCTGAATGTGGCTTTCAGGAGGCTAGTCGGAATGCCTACACATGGTTCTGGACCCATAAAATCATTAGTTGAGCCCTCTGTTGCCAGTTCATCTGCAATTTCATTGCCATGAATTCCTTCGCGTCCCGGGACCCACATTAGTCTTACCCTGTTATGCCTTCCAAGCCTATTCATAGTTTGAATGGCATCCAGGACAAGTCCGGAGTCAACTTTGAAGAAGGCGATGGCCTTGATTGCAGCTTGACTGTCACTGAGAATATATACATAGTCAGGTCATAAGTATTGTCACACAGTAAAAACTTTTCTTTTAGAATGCTGGCCACAAAAAAGTTTATTGAATTCGAATTGTTCATGAAAATAAAAAAGGTATACTTTTAGAATTTTACTCATTTTTAAATATGGAGTGGACGCTTAAAGAAGACCGTGTTGCAGTTATTGCGTTGCATCGTTGCAGTTACGCGCCAATTCAAATTTTTAACATACTGAAAAATTTTAATATAACCAAAAGATTCGTTTATCGTACCATCAAACGATACAATGAAGACTCTAGTGTAGATGACAGGTCAAGAAGTGGTCGCCCTCGGTCTGTTAGGACTCCAGCAGTGATAAAAGCTGTGAAGGCACGAATTCAAAGAAATCCCAAACGTAAGCAGAAACTGTTGGCCCTTCAGATGGGGTTAAGCAGAACCACGGTGAAAAGGGTGTTAAATGAAGACTTAGGGCTTCGGGCATATCGAAGAAAAACAGGACATCGTTTGAATGCTCGTCTAATGGACCTGAGACTGAAGAGATGCCGCGCTTTGTTGAAGCGGTACGCGAGAAAAAAATATCGGGAAATTCTTTTTTCGGATGAAAAAATGTTTACCGTAGAAGAGAGCTACAACAAACAAAATGATAAGGTGTACGCACACAGTAGTGAAGAAGCGAGCAACCGTATTCCGCGTGTCCAACGAGGTCATTTTCCATCCTCGCTCATGGTATGGTTGGGAGTTTCTTATTGGGGCTTAACAGAGGTACATTTTTGTGAGAAAGGTGTAAAAACGAATGCTGTTGTGTATCAAAATACAGTCCTGACCAACCTTGTGGAACCTGTTTCTCATACCATGTTCAATAACAGGCACTGGGTATTCCAACAAGATTCGGCGCCAGCTCATAGAGCGAAGAGCACACAAGACTGGCTGGCGGCGCGTGAAATCGACTTCATCCGGCACGAAGACTGGCCCTCCTCCAGTCCAGATTTGAATCCGTTAGATTACAAGATATGGCAACACTTGGAGGAAAAGGCGTGCTCAAAGCCTCATCCCAATTTGGAGTCACTCAAGACATCCTTGATTAAGGCAGCCGCCGATATTGACATGGACCTCGTTCGTGCTGCGATAGACGACTGGCCGCGCAGATTGAAGGCCTGTATTCAAAATCACGGAGGTCATTTTGAATAAACTTTAATGTCATAAGAATCTATGTTTTGTTAAGTTCATTTTGGTATATGAATGGTTACATAATGAATAAACTTGTTACAATTATTTTACATTAAACATGTGACAGAATTTATGACCTGACTAGGTATATACAGGGTTACAGGAAAAGTCGTGCTAGATCCGTTAAAGGCGTGGAGTACCCATCATTTCTGACTTATTTTACTATGAAACACCCTACCTTAAAATTAACCCTTTTCGAGATATTCAACTTTTAATTTTTTTATTAAAATTGTCGATTTTTAGGCTACTAAATTTTATTATTTTTACTTTGTGTTTCTTCTTCTTATTATTATTGCATTTTTACATGTGTAATAAGATTCTTTAGGACGTCAATCATTAAAATCGTGTATAAGTTAATTGAATAAGCCGTAGTAGATAAGTGAATGTTAAGAAAGGTAAAAAAAATATTAGAAAGTTTATTTTTCTCTAAGGAATATCTAAAAAAAATATTATGGCAGTTGTTCGGCAGATGTGTTTTTAATTATCTACATTTCAGCAGCTATCTAACGAGGTATAACAATCTAGGGTTTTATTTAAAAAAAAAAAATATATATATATATATATATATCCATTCCAAATTGCTTTTGTTCGAAAACGTTCTCAAAATGCTGGTGGGTTGGATGGCAATGTATCCTGTATGTATATCCTTTGTCCTAAATACAAACCAGCTTTGTGATCTCATGAGATCTCTAGCTTGATATGTCTTGACAAGTCTCGGATCTTGCCCTAGATTCTCAACACCGAAAGCTGCAAATATGAGGATTGCTGTGATTTAGGTCCTCTTGTTGTGCGGTCAGAATACAACCAGTGTTTCAAGTAGAAGAGTGGTTTGGTTAGATTTAGTTTTCACGTGGACGATTGCCATCTTTTTTTCAATTCTGTCATGAAAACCTTGCGTCAGAGTTATCCGTTGTTTAGCAGTATATGCCAGCTGGTTGGTGATATAGACATGACCCTAAAACTCTTCTTGGACTACCCGACCACAATTACACCCCATAAACCAGCATGTGTATATATACTCAATTACTCATATACATAATATGTATGTTAGAAAATTTATTTTTCAGTGCACCTATAGTCCCAGTGTTCTCGTTTGGTGAAACGGATATCTTCCATCCGCTCAATAATCCTGAAGATAGCTGGCTGAGAAAGTTCCAGGAGAAAGTAAAACAAATCACAGGCATTTCTCCAATGTTCCCGATAGGAAGGGGTTTGCTGCAATACTCTTTTGGATTTAGAAAATTTATTTTTCAGTGCACCTATAGTCCCAGTGTTCTCGTTTGGTGAAACGGATATCTTCCATCCGCTCAATAATCCTGAAGATAGCTGGCTGAGAAAGTTCCAGGAGAAAGTAAAACAAATCACAGGCATTTCTCCAATGTTCCCGATAGGAAGGGGTTTGCTGCAATACTCTTTTGGATTTATCCCTCTAAGGAGTCCTGTTACTACAGTTGGTAAGATAACCCTAATTGTTATTTGCGTCAGTGTCCTTATACGTTAGGAAGGTCTTTTTGTAAAGACCTTCCTGGTATTTTCCTGAGAAAGGAGCTTCAAGATGAGCTATAGGATGAATGTATGATATAAATTTAGATTGAGGCGTCTGCCAACTTTAAAAGAAACCTTGAGTAAGAGCCTTATTAGGAAGGTATATCAGCTAGCAGTTTAGGTTGAATTGGGCTACCAAGTTCATGGTGACCTCTTTATGACGACCCCCATTGATCTTACTTTTTTAAATCATGGTCATTGAATAATTAATTATGACTTAATAAGACGATGGGAAAACATATAAACACTCGAAGCGGGAAACACACACAGCGGGATGGTGTAAAATGTATTATCATCAATTTTCCAGTTGGAGCGCCCATGGAGGTAAAGAAAAATTTGGAACCAACCGAAGAAGAAGTAAACAAAGTTCATGCGGAATTCCAGCAACGACTCATTGAATTGTTTGAAAACGAGAAATCTAAATATATTAAAAACTCAGAAGACGCTCGTTTAATAATCACGTAAAAAGAATAAAACACTTTTACGAAATAAGCGGCACGATTACATTTGAATAATGTTCGAGTTAACTAGTCGTCTAAAGTATACAAATGAAACAAAATATAAATAACACTGCATACGTTGGTATAATTGTTGTTGCATTAATATATTATTGATATATTATTAATACATGAAGATTTTTATCCCTCTTTACAAAAATTACTTTCTGTTCAAGCCCCAGTAGCTTAATGTAATGGTTCCGGATTTTTATTATTTATTTATCGAAATATTTATATATTAATTGGATTATAATTGGCATTATTATTTTATGATATGATAACGTAATTAAGATATTCGAATGTAAGGAATTTTTGGATTTTCTTCTTATTTATCACATTATCTTCATGAGTCGGTACATCACAAGTATAATATTCGGTAATTATTCGGCAGCCCTATTTCAAAATACAGTAGGTAAGGGAAAAAATTCTGAATTGATTTTTTTGTATTTTTCATTTAATGCGGTTACAGGAAAATATGTTATATCGGTTTCTTAGAAAATTTTATTTTTGTCTGTACTGTGTTTTGAAATTGGACATTCTTTTCAAATTAAACTGATACTAATAATTAGTGATAGAATGTCACAAACTTCAAGTGTCTAATCAATATTTGATTCGAAGTCAAAAAAAAAATCAAAAATCATTTATTTCGGCACTATACAAATTAAATACAGTATCGTTTACAATTTACAATTTAAATACAGGGATATCGTTGCTACGCAAAAGTAAAAACATACTGTGCTGCAGTAGCAACGTTAGAAGAACGTGTAGAAGTATTATAATATAAAATCACAGATTTAAATTTAATTTTTTTTTTATTATATCACTATATTAATTAATTATTCTTAGATCACAAGCTCAATTAAGATAAGTGTTGTATGAATGGATATGGCCTAATTATATTTATTAAGATGTTGTATAAGTTTAAAATTATTTGTTATTTTGTTTTTGAGGAGAAACTCGTTAAGATATATAGGTATAGAGTATTCTAATGGTCGCTACACAATTTATGATAAATGATTTGACACACAAGTTGCAAATCGAAATGGTCTTCAAGATGGCGGCCCTCAATTACAATACAATCATGTCAATTTTTTATGAGATCTTACGGTAGATGGTTTTTTACACAGTTCTCAGGAGACATCGGAATCTGTGGTTAAATTATTGTATCGAACTTCATACAATTTTATAAGCGATTTGTCGCCTTATAATCTGCTGCAAAGATACTCTCGTATAAGCATTTATTTCTGCGGTTATACTTAGTATTGGTAACTAATTAGTATTATAATAAATAATTTTTTGGCCTGTCTTTATGAAATATTGGTAAAATAGTTTTAGGCATGTTGTGTTTGTAACTGTATGTTACACATTTATTTTTATGTTTTTATATATTTATTCTTGTATCAATGTATGGATGTAGCAACTGTACGAAAGCAAATAAATAAATAAAAACTAGACTACATTTTAAAGTTAGCCAAAGACAAACGGAATTTATATATGAAAATGATGTTAAGAAGGCTATTCTTTCATCTCACACAACGTGATGTTTTCAGTTTTTGTCCACGGTGTATATTTAGTTAAGAAATAGATGTCTTGTCTGTTAAAATATTGTTAACTTAGCGTATTTTCTCTTACTGGTGTCCATCACAAAATTGTCAGTAAAACTTTTCTAGTACGGAATTTCATCTTCCTAACGCCGTTAACGCCACCTAGCGTGACCCGATCGGGCTCCTACAGCGCGAGATACAGATTATTAAAGCCCTCTATTGGAAAAATAATTGATTACTTTTACTACTTATTATAATTGACTGTGTTATATAATATATGTATTTAATGAAACAACAAGCTTGTTAAAGATTAGCATTACAAATGTGTTTACATATTCGTGTATACAAATATCGGTTGTGTGATACCGAAAAAAATAAGACAACCCCATCACTTTCTTAAGAGGCGAAAAATCAATTAATCTACTAATTCGAAAGTATACGATATCTCACACGGCGACGAATCTAGAGGTTATGGTTAGGTGATTGTTCTCGCCTAATGCGTATAGTATGGTATAACATAATTGCCTTGTTCCGATGGTGAAGGATACATGGTGAGGAAACATGCTAAATCGGAAAAAAATTCCCTTTGAATAAGCGTTCCTCGTAGGGGGGGGGGAGGAGTGATCCAATGAGTGGGACATGGGCTGTTCTTTTTTTACTAGTTTACAGACCTATATATATAGCCTTTTGACAGCACAACAGCTGAACCCAAGTTCTAAATTGAAAATTGGATCCAAATGGGATAAAATGTTTAGAAGATATTTCTACACCTTCTACAACAACAGTACGTGGTGGAAGAAAGTCTGTTGATGTAAAAGATAATTGTTGGTCTTGTTAGTAACATTTTCTATAACAAAGTCTCTTTACTTATTTTATAATTAACAATATGGTACATATAATTTTTTATTTAATATACAAAGGGTCCAAATGAATTATGATTAATAAATAGTTCATTATGATTTTGTATTAAATTTGAAATTGACTGATGTTACAAATATTATATTAAAATCATAAATATATTGAATGTTTTTAATAAATTTGTTTTTATCGTTTCAAATGCTTTTGCGATGATCCTGGCGTTGTAAATGTCCATGGGCGACGGTGACCAGTTACAATCGGGCGGATTATTTGCCTGACTGCTGAACTATGTATGTCTGAACTGCCATAAAAAATTCATATTTAATGGAATTCCTGCCTTGCATTGTTTCTCGACTCGGCCGGTGCAGTGCATACGTAAGAAGTATGACTCCTGAGGATTCGATCCTATCGCCAAACAAAATATTACCTTTTATATTTTGGTTTCGCACTTAATTGTAAGCAGTTACCGTCGCCTATGGATGTTTGCGACGCTAGGAACATAGCGAACACGCTGCTGTCTTATGAGACATAGGGTACCTGGGTCACTAATGCCGGAACACAGTTTATTATGACGGCATACTTATACACCAGGTGTAGTTGCAATCCAGACGGGCTTGGGGCCCTACCACGTAGATAGGGTTGTTTTGTCGCCTTTTACGATAGGCCGACCCAGGCCACAGAGGTTAGTATTCTTACTCCGTCGCTGCATCGAGACAAATGGGTACGTGAATTGTATTTTTTTTAATCATGCGATACAGATCTTTATTCAGTAACTCGACCTGACAGGTTGGCCTTTGAAATTTTTGGTGGTCCTATAACCATATTGTTATTTGTTATGTTGGCACTAGATGGCGCTGTGTGAATTGTCCCATCCCAGTATATTTATTATCTTCCAAATGCTAGTTCGGGATGCATGTAGGCTTTACCTTCCGTACTCAGCGTTCAGTATAATATTCAAACACTCTTTACTTGTGCCAATTGAGAGATAAATAGAATGAGAAACAGAAAAAATAAATTTGACACAAAAGTCCGACTTGTCTAAATTTGTGAACTGTCAACAGCTGACGAGATTAAATTTAGACAATTACGAGATAAAATTAGACAATTGATTAATGTTAAATAATGAAAAACTAAAATTTCTTGTAATGTTTAACATGTCAATGAAATAGAAATTAAACAAAAGGTGTAACCTTTTACTATTTTTATTTATTTTTTATATTTACATTTTATATACAACGTTAACTTAACGAATGCGCATATTTCCGCGCTTTTGTCACTCATTTGAGCATATTCCTCATAATAAAACGAACAATATTAAAATGGCACAATCACTGTTGATGAACTAAAACCGAAGATAAATTTTATTTTTTATCTTACTGGGTTATATTTTAAATGAAGATACAATAACTTAAAAGGTATTCAAAAATTATTTATCATACACATAAAATTAAATTAAAAGATTAATTACAAATATCTAACACCGCCATATTTTTATCGTTTTATAAATTGCAGAACTGTGCCATTATAATACAATTATATTCATATTTATTCCTCCATTCGTGTTTTAAAGAAGATATCCATAATTATAGATTACAACATACGAGCGGGAATGATACAGAGTATTTCGGGCATGTTACTACGTCCTTTTAAATATTTCCTGAAATAGCTGATGTAAACAACCAAATTTAACAACATCAACATAAACTCATCTAAATAATTCTGCTAGAAATTACAAAATTTTAAACGATAAAACAGGAATAGCAATGTAAAACACATACGTTGTTGGTTCACGGAAATATATTTTAACGTAGCAAACATGCGGGCGTCAGTTCAGATCCCGCCCTGAAAAATCACTCGAAAAAGAGCTCAAAAACAATATTACTAAAGCGTAATTTAAAATAAATACGTCGTTAAAACACGAGTTAATGTTGCAACAACAAAATTTACGACTAAGCTATAAAACAATGGCACGGCGACAATTTTCAGAAAATTATTTGAATACGTCTTTAAATACTTCAACGACTTCAAAAGCTCGCTATATTTATTTGATGATGAAATCTGTGAAGATTGTTTAGAATATATTACACTCCTCATAAAATATTATATATTCTTTGATATTCTTAACACATTAAACATCATATATGTAAGCTTTTTTTTAAATTCTTCAATAGTAAAAATACGAATTAATTTAATAATAAATAGCAACATTGTTTGAGAGCTTGAAACAACAAATACAAACGTTATGAATGTACCAAAACTTGAATCTATTCAAGAATAAAATTCAATGAAGACTTTCCTCAGGCGCACTTGATAACAAAACAATATAATGAAGGAAAAGTATCATCGCAAGATTATTACGAGAGATGAAATAGTTATAGGTGTGTTTTTCGTTGAATTCTGACTTTTTGATGTTCAATAACACACGTGGACTAGGAATTATTACTGAAAATACAGTCTTCACAAAGGATACATTATTATACTATTAAAATAATGGAGATGTTAACATAAATAATATAAATTTACTACCTATTAAATTTAGATAAACTTCACTCCAGCGTCGTAATTAAATATTCTAGAAATCTATCGTAGTAAGTTTGATCCCAAGAACATGTAAATTCTAAGATTCGTCCCAAAATAGGATGGACAGTTTTAATTTAGAATAAACACCAAATCAATCATAAGTATCAACTTCCAAAGTAATAACAATAGGAATAACCTTAAAAATAATATTTAAATTTAAAGAATTTGCAAAAGGTTTTATAAGCCAATAACAAATCATGACTTAAGAATTAAATAATTTAGCAGAAGTCTAATGTAAGAACAACAATGTTACTGACAAAGAAAAGGTCCACGTAAAGCCCGTCATTGGAAACTCAAAGTTGATCGAAAATGTCGTGATCGTCACAATCGGTATGTTGAAGCCATATGGCCAAATGTCACAGAACAGTTGAGAGACTGTCTATTAGTGAGAGAAATCCTCACGCTTGTTTTGGATGTGTCACAGTTGTCTGTGGAGCAGGCTTAAAGCACTGCAAAAGGAACGCTGTGTACATAATGAAAGCTATCGATAGAGCTATTAACGCATACATAAAGATGTTTAGCTCTGGCTGTCTGAACCTGTTCTTTCGGAGCCACTCTAAAACTTCGTCTTCGCACATAAGATCGCCTGTAACAAAATAATGTATTATTACATGTATTTTCTGACTTATTACAAAAGAGTAAAAAACAAAAATCGGGACATATACTACTATTAAATGAAAGACACTTTAATTACTAACATTCTTTAACATAAAGGTATACAAATTATGGATGGCAATTTATGTTGTTAACTTTGAAAAGGAATTTTAATTTTTTTTATTTATTTCTGTAGGACAGAAGACAGGCTGACGGCCAGCTTAGAATTTAGCAGTTACCGTCGCCTATGGGTGTTTGCAACGCCAGTGGCGTCGCGAACGCGCTGTTGTCGCATAAGGGTACAGGAACTTGGGTCACTAATGCCGGAATACAACACAAGGTTATTATGGCAGCATACTTAAAACCAAAGGTGGTCGCTTTCCAGACGGGCTTGGGGCCCTAACACGTAGCTAGCTAGGGTGGGTTGTTTTGTCGCCTTTTACGACAGGCCGACCCCGGTTGCAGAGATCAGTATTCTTTCTCCGCCTCTGCACGGATAAATTTCATTGAATGAAAAGAAAATGAAAATTTCATTTTCTTAGCCTATTGCAAACTTACCCCGGTATATACTTGGGAATCTTTTTCTAAAGTATACAATGGCTGGGAGTTTAGTGACGCCCCATTTTCGGGCGTACCTAGGATCTTGCATTTTAACGAATGTAATATCTAAATTATCAGTTTCACTGTCAATATTTTCCAATTTGTCAAGGACAGCCCTGCTTTCAGCTGATTTCTCATCTACAAAAATAAAATCGTCATTAAAAAAGTTTATTAAGAAAATATTTTTCTATTTCATTCCATTTTCACAACTTACAGAAATATACAGCTAAAAATTCATTCTCTTCCAACAGTTTATCTAGCATCTTTCTATTAACCTCTTCAATTTCATTTTTAATTTCAAACACGTCCTGAGAGGTTAGCCATTGCAGAACCTTGTCGACTTGATGTAAATCACCGTCATATAGCATAGGCACTTGTTTTCTAAAGTACACGAGGGATGGTATGTTAACAATGTTGTACTGTGCAGCCGCTTCTGGGCTTGCAATTTTAACAAAATCTATACCAAATTGATCTACTTCACTGTCTATTTCTTCTAGAGCCTCTAAGATCTCTTCACATTCTGGACAATCCTCATCGTCATCTAAAAAAGAGTTATTAAAATGGATGTTAAAATTCATTATAAACCTTAAAATATTTGTAGATGTTGTTTTGTTATATATGTTCTTCTCTTTCGTTTCACTCTTGACAGAGTGTTCATGCTCACATTGAGGCATCCACATCAGTGGTAGAAGCGGACACAGCTCTCCGCACGATCGCCCGCCATCTCTCCCTGTTGGCAGGCTGTCTGGCGCAGTCAGACACACGGTTTCCCACTGCAGACTTCACCTGGTCAGTCCAGCTCATAGGTGACCTGCCACGCGATCTCGCTCCTTTCAATTTTTCCTGCACTACCAGCCGTTCTATGGATTCGTTATCTCGCCTACTACCCAAAGTACTGTAGAATGCGCGATTGTACTACGGCCGACAGACGCTGCGTGATGCAAGGCTCCTGGAGTATGGAGACGTAGGTGCGGAACTCCGTCCACGATAACCCGAGAATCTTTCTCCAGCACCACATCTCCAGTGCACCTATCTTCTGCTTTTTCAATTCTCGTAATGTCCACATCTCCGCCGCGTAAAGAAAAATGGGTATACCAATATCCGCATAAGCCTAGTGGCTTTGGTAATGTGACGATTTTTCCTTATTTTGTATGTAATTTATGTAACATTAAATAGATAAATATATAAATACTCACAGAAAAAGACAACAAGTAAATGTGACTCATACAATAACCTTTCCAGCATTCTTTCATTGACAGATTCTATTTCATCGGCCAACTCGCGATTGTCATCATCAATAAGCCACTCCAGGATGGATTCTTCATTTTGTAAGTCCCCTTCAAAGAGAAGTGGATTACCGTTCCTGAAAATAGAGTGCAGATTTTTGTAACAAAAAAATATTTAATTCAATTACATATTGAAAAAATTATTATAATCTGAAAATTAATTATAGTTACCTAAAGTATACCATAGCTGGGAAGGTTTTAATAGAATATCTCTTCGCAAGCTGTGGGTCTTGAATTTTAACCATATGTATACCGTAGACATCACATTCATCATCAATGCTTTCTAATCCTTCCAAAATGTGATCACAAATATGGCAGTTTAATTTATCTGTAACAATTCTAAAGCATTAAAAACTTGCTCACTCCATTAAGATTTATTTATTTAATACAAACATGATCGTTCACTTCTGAAAATTTTAATTTAACCAACTTACAAAAGTATACCGCTAAGTACTGCGTTTCTTCTACCATCTTTTCCAACATGACTCTTGTGATTAACTCAATACGATCTTCAGTTTTTTGAGTGATCAACCATTGAAGAACTTCTTCTTCTTCTGCTAATGAG
This sequence comes from Malacosoma neustria, assembly GCA_963693495.1. Classification (NCBI taxonomy): domain Eukaryota; kingdom Metazoa; phylum Arthropoda; class Insecta; order Lepidoptera; family Lasiocampidae; genus Malacosoma; species Malacosoma neustria. The sequence continues at coordinate 3,764,989 of OY856379.1, read as the reverse complement.
CCTTCGTACACATTTGGTATATTTTTTTCAAAATATACAAGCACTGGGAAATCTGTTACTCCATATGATTCTGCTATAGAATAATCTTGGGTTTTAACGAATTTGATACCGTGCCTATCGCAATCATCATCGATATTTTCAAGTTCTTCAAGTATGCCTGTACATTGCTCGCAGTCTGGTCCATCTGCAACATTCAAGTCTGTTCCCAGTTATGGTGTTACGACGATTTATGAGATGTTTTCACTAGCCGATCAATTTGTATGTAAATTGTTGTAATTCCAATCAAGATCATATTTTTTAAGTGCTTGGTAAATATATATATCAATTACTAAGACTAAATCTTAGTTGTGGTTTTAAACACACCTGTGCAGACAATACAAATTTTGAGTAGTAGCTCATCATCATCATCATCATTTCAGCCGGAAGACGCCCACTGCTGGACAAAGGCCTCCCCCAAAGATCTCCACGATGATCGGTCCTGCGCTGCCCTCATCCAACCTATCCCGGCGATCTTGACCAGATCATCGGTCCATCTTGTGGGGGGCCTACCAACACTGCGTCTTCCGGTACGCGGTCGCCATTCGAGGACTTTTCTGCCCCAACGGCCATCAGTCCTTCGAGCTATGTGCCCAGCCCACTGCCACTTCAGTTTTGCAATCATCCGGGCTATGTCGGTTACTTTGGTTCTCCTGCGAATCTCCTCATTTCTGATTCGATCTCGCAGGGAAACTCCGAGCATAGCCCTCTCCATTGCTCTCTGAGCGACCATCAGCTTTCTCATAAGGCCCATAGTTAGCGACCACGTCTGCGTTCCGTATGTCATCACTGGCAACACACATTGGTTAAAAACCTTCGTCTTGAGACACTGCGGTATTTGGGACGAAAAGATTTTACGGAGCTTCCCGAACGCTGCCCATCCGAGTTGGATTCGACGAGTGACCTCTTTCGCGAAATTGGACCTGCCTAACTGGATCGTTTGACCCAAGTAGACGTATTCGTCAACAATTTCGAAAGTACAGTTCCCAACTGTTACGGGGGTAGGTGCGACATGGACATTAGACATGATCTTCGTCTTGTCCATGTTCATTTTGAGACCTACTCCTTGGGAAGCTGTATTGAGGCCATCAAGCATATGGCTTAAGTCTTCCATGGTTTCAGCCATGATTACGATATCATCTGCGAATCTAAGGTGAGTGATGTACTCACCGTTAATGTTGATGCCCAGTCCGTTCCAGTCCAGAAGCTTGAAGACATCTTCCAACGCAGCAGTGAACAGCATCGGCGATATGACATCGCCTTGTCTGACTCCCCGCTGCAGTCGGATAGGCTTCGAGTTCTGATCCTGGAGACGGACTGACATGGTGGCGTTTTCATACAAACACTTCAACGCTTTGATGTATCGATAATCAATGTGGCACCTCTGGAGAGACTGAAGCACCGCCCAGGTCTCGATCGAATCAAAGGCTTTCTCATAGTCCACGAACGCCAAGCATAGTGGCTGGTTATACTCCTCCGTCTTCTGTATAACCTGCCGCAGCGTATGTATGTGGTCTATGGTGCTAAAACCTTTTCGGAATCCGGCTTGTTCGGGAGGCTGGAAGTCGTCAAATCTGCGCGCGAGACGATTCGTGATGACCCTTGAAAACAGCTTGTAAACAGTAGTAGCTCAAAATATATAAATTAGGTATGACTACAAATTGGGAAGCTTTTGTGGGAACTATTAAATTGTGGAAACTATCACAAAACTAAAACTATCAAAAAATTCTAAAAGTCGTTTAGACCATGTTCCAGAATGTCGATCTTCTAGAATTGCCGAAACACATGCTCTTAAGCATGCCATTTTATGGAAACATTGTTTGAACGGAGTATTGTTCGATATTGTTCGAGAATACGAGCTTGAGTAAACATGCTGCATGCTACTAATTTATGGTGGATATTTGAGAAAGGAAACTGTGAATCTATAGGTATTAAAATACCATCCTGTTCTTGACCATCTTCGAAGTCATCGAGTCCCTTTTCTTTTTTTCTCAAGCTTCTTTTGAACGCTCTTGCGTTGCAAATCTCACATAAAGTTTTATTCCCTAGTGAAAAGCAGTTTGAGTTAATATTGTTAGAATTGATAACTTCCTTATATACTTTCTTAATTGAACTTAATAATGTATTTCAATTAACACGGTTTAATTAAATGTAATGCACTGAAAAAGTTATACATCCAGAAATTTAAGCAATATTAGTTGTGTAATGTATGTGCAGTGTAAAAGTGAAAATACATAGTTATACGTGATACTTACAGAAGTAAACAGCTAACGAACTTGATTCTTCGATTAAATCAAGTAATTCTTGGCCTTCTAAAGCTTCTATCACATCGCCTGCTGGGTTCTTCTGCACTAACAACCAACTTAGTAATTGTTGCTCATCATAAAGATCACCTATGAAAAAAATTTAGTATAAATAAATCATTTCGTATGGTTTTTATTACTCGAGTGAAATTAGCAATGTTTCTCGCTCCCTGTGATTTCACACACTATTATATTATATACACTATCTAGTGCACACATAATATAAATATTTAAAATCTTTTATATGAGTAAAATAATCGTATAGAGTAACTTGCTTACTCCTTATATTATTTATTGTATTCTTTTTATTCCCAGTTTCATCTCAACTTTCACATAGGAACCTATGTTTTGTATCAATTTCTGATATTTTCTTTTCTTATGCTATTAAACACAAGCGTTAAAGGGCTATAATGTGATAGAAATTGCATTAGATATATTTATAAATGACCACAATAAATATTACTTACCAGCATAGATAACTGGATCCTTGGAGCCTAGCTTAAAGAACAACACAGCTGGCAAAGCAAAAACTCCGTACTCCTTGGCCATTTGTCTATCGTCAATCTTGACAAAGTTGATGCCAGCACCATCAGCGTCGTCATCTATGTGCTCGATCTCAGCCAGCACTCTGGGACACTGTTTGCAGTCATTACTGTCTAAAATATGTCATATGTGCAATACAATTTCATCTATACTTCTTTTAAATATATAAAAAGTATTTTAGAATAACGTAAATGTAAGCTGAGTACATGTTTATTTAATTCATTTCATTAAATTTTATTTATTCGATTATTGTTGAATATTTTTCTCCTATTATTGTTTTCACACCTTATATGTACATTTAAATTTAAATTGTTTATATTTGCTTAGTAAATAATTTTTCGCTCGGTAGAATTAAAAATTACTTTTTTTTAATATTTTAATATAACTATTGTAAATTATAGAAAATTATAAATCATTCACTGAATTTAATTTATATAGCGGAAAAAAGCTCATAAAATTAGTCAATCGATTAGTGATCAAGCAAATAAACTCACAAAAGAAGACAGCCACATAGTCCGATGTTTGTCTTATTTTCTGAAACATTTTTCGGTTGACCTTCTCAATATGGTCAGTCAACTCCATGTTCTCAGGATTCGTGAGCCAGTCCAATATTTCCTCCTCATCATCAATGTCTCCATCATAGTTTATTGGTTTTGACTTCCTGAAGTAAGTAATCCCAGGTGGATTACGGAATCCATACTTCTTAGCCATTAGTCTATCACTGCATTTAGCAATCTTAATACCGTATTCAGCCGCTTCATCATCAATTAGTTCTACGTGTCTTAGAATTCTTGGACTTTCTGGATCTTCATCTTTATCTGAAAGAAGTATTTATAAATCATAACAACGAACCCAAATATACGCCTTTCCATAAATTACTACATCCTTCACAAGATGATTTTGTAAACTTAACATGATCTGTCCAACAAATTATTGAGCAAATATTTGAGATGCGCCCAATCAGTATTTATATAATCTATCGTAAATTTAGTGAGAATTATAATGATTTGTAGTTACTTACAGAAAATGACGGCTAAAAACTCCTTCGTTTCAATGTACTTAAATAGCATATCTCTATTAATTTCTTCTATACTTTCATCTTCTTTTTGTTTAACCATCCAATCTAAGACTTCGGATTCATCCAACAGATCGCCTACAATAGGTTGAAATATTACATTATACTGAAAACCCTAACACTTCATTAAGAAACCACATCCATTTAATTACATATTGGTAACTCACCGGTTTACATCCAACGAATGGCATGCTCTCGCATACAACTACGGAATACCATGCTGACATCATTCGAGTGTGAAATGAATGAACATAATTTTGTTTTAATAGAAAATGTTTATTTAACAAATAAGTTGTAACAGCGCCGACTCAACAATTCAACGTAACAAATAGATTAAATAAATTAAACATCCATGCGAAATTTCGGCCAAACAATACAACTTACATATAAACATATAAATGGTCACAACGCCAGCACCGTACGACCGGATGCTCGGTACGACTTTCACCAGCGGAGCAGTCTCCGTGGAAGAATTAAATTGAGAAAACTAGAATCCCGGTCGAAATCGTACACGAGCGTCCGATATTTGTTGAACAATTGAAGAAGAAGAATGAATATGTAAATATAATATTGCGCTAATTTCCGCCAATGAGCTAATTAAAATTGAGTCGTTTGTTGTGTTTATACAAAATATCGTTATGATCTATGTTTATAAATAATATATATAATTGATTACAAAATAATGAGATACCATGAAGACTAGAAAACTATATGAACATGAAATCCTTACAACAAATCATAAGTCTTTCAAGATGGCACAGCAAAATACAATTAAAAATGCCTTCAAGTCGATAATGTCACTTCTCATCTCACATAATAAATATTTAATTTCTAAATATTGGAATCAATTTACAATTATTGAAACAATTCTTACACCTGTTTACGATGTCTCTAGACATCCCAATATTTAGTCTTCACACGATCTTACATTTTTTTTTTTAATATAAAGCACTATACTTCGAGATGGATGGTTCCGTGTGGGCTATACTCGCAATTTTGTCAGGAGCGATTGCATTTAAGTACCTGTTTAAATCAGAAAATGCGAGTATAGGCCACGTGCAACATGTTACAACATTCAACCCTGTTAAGTGCTCACGGGAGTCAAGGGACACGAGGTTATCGAAAAGCTGTTAATATGCCGCTATGACATGGCTAAACGATGTAGGAGAATATTGAGTTCGATGTGAGTGTGGTGTGTTCAAAACTCGCAAAGAGATGCCGAGAACCACGTGTCCCATTAACGCCGCCGCACCACTTGCGGTGGCACCCACCCGGTACCAAAGCAAGCCATCTACACTAACATAATGATTTACCACCACCAAATATTGTCATCGAATAAACCTTTTTTGCCCTTGGTCGGTTTGTCCGGCTTAGCGAGTGCCTTGTTTTTTCCCTTGGCTGGCTTGTCCTTGTCCTTGGCAGTCTTCTCTTTGTCGAGTTTCTTGGCGGGCACAGATGTGGGCGTGGCCTTGGCTACTCTAGTCGGACTCTGTACTTTAGTGGGACAGCACTGGTAGGGTTCGTAAGTCATTTTTGGGACCGCCGGTTTCGCGCCCAATCCAATGTAGAAACAGCGATCGCCTGCAGTCAGTAAAAATTGTTTGTTTACAACCGGTAGGTAAGGGCAAACAAAAGAATACTGTTAAGTTATTATTGTGGCATTATTGTGTATTTACGCGCCATTGTTAAGCGCAATTAATTCTAAAATGGTTGTTAGTAAGTTTAAGAATTGTCAAAAACATTTAAATTGGTAAGCGTTCGCGAATGACTGCAGGCGACAGCTAGTGGGTTTGTGTGGGGGCCATGCCTCTGTAGCCGGGTGCGCACTACTTGCAACTGTGCCTAATACAGTAACCAATGTATTTGATGCGTGTGCTTGTATAATCATCGAAGCGACCGATTCACGCTAATTCTACCGATTGTTAGTTATCCTAACCTAATGTCTTTTTAAGTCTGAGATTTACCAGCACAACAGCTAACGATCTTTGATAGTGTCTTAACTATGAAAATTTGCGTCTTACTTCAGGTCTGGCGTTGTGATCTTAACCTTTGTCATTTAAAAAAATGAAATCAAAAGCAAAATAAGAACAAGAATTTTTTGATAAAACAAACAGCATAATATAAACTAGCTGCTAAGAAATCCCGAGAAGCACTCTGCACTGGTTACTGCATCAGATAAAAACAGTTATTAGCCAAATGAGGCGCGTTTATACACAATACTTCTAATTTGTATTTTTTTATTCCCACTGATTCCATGCTTGTCGGTCAAAGGATGACCAATGACCATGCAGATGTGAGCGCAGTCGTGCGGGTCTCCTAATCCTCGGGGCCAATACTATTTATTCATTACCTGTAAACATTCTTTTTATTCTACCAAAAATACTGTTGTCTTCACCATCATCATCATCCTCTTCATCATCCTCATCGTCATCGTCATCATCATCCTTCTCATCAACGTCTTTATCAAAAGTAAATTTTTTATCCTTTATCTTTCGTTGAACCTTTTTACCTACTTTAGTTTTAGCCCCTCTTCTTTTCACGTCTTCATCGTCATCGTCGTCGTTTTCATCTTCATCATCGTCATCGTCCTCGTCGTCGTCATCTTCATCGCTTTGGAAAGGTTTCTTACTTTTTTGTTTACTAGCATATCCAAACTTTAAGTTACGTCCAGTTTGCCAAGAAGCATCCTTAGCAAGATTTTTGTCATTTTTGGCATTTACAGAAATTTTTTTTAGGCTTGTAACTTTACTGTGACGTTCATCATCGCTGTCGTCGTCATCATCATCGTCATCCACCTTTTTATATTTAGATTTACTCATACTGCGCTCCTTAGTCTTAATATTTGCAGAATATTCGATATCCTTCGTTACGGTTTTCCTTTCATTTGACTTTTTCTCTATAGGGCTGCTCTTTTTGTAATTATCTTTAATTCTAAGCCCCGAGGGTCTGTCATCATCTGCATTGGCCTTCTTTTTGGTAGTCTTAGGCTTTTTTCGGCTATCCTCACCTGCAGGCATTACTAACTGTCATGCAAAATGACTTGGCACAAACATCTTAGCATTATAATGCGTAATATTTATTCTCTTATATATCCTAGACTTTCGCAATTTATCCTAATCAAAATTATTTAAGTTCTAAAATAAAAATCTATACAAAGCGCACATTAGTTAATAATGAACAGAAATAGGAAAATGTTATGCGAAAGACTTGGACCCTCTTAACAATATATTTAAGACAACAAAGAACGATGTCATGCATTTTGTCCATCTATTAAGAGTAACCTATTAAGTATTATTATTTAAAAAAGTAAATATTTTATCAAATCGTATATGAAATGGATGTGGATTCTTACTTTTTTGATCAACAAGCCACTGCAGAACCTTATTTTCATTCTTTAGATCACCTATAAATAGGATAAATGGTTAAAAAAGAACATACAATAGTGAAGTAATTTATTAAGAATTTAAGATTTTTTTAAATGAGTTTAGAATCAATTGTGATTATTTGAGAATAGGATTACTAATGATTCTCATTTCAGAATGATCCTTTGACATTTGAGTTTTTTTAGTAGTTTCAGAAACCTAATTATCGTAGACTATCATCAATTAGATCATCAAACATTTGCTTATTTACAAAAACTTTTTTTGCCAGTTACGGATTCATTGCAAGAAATCTTATCTAGATGAATCAATTAAGTAGAAATGCAAAAATATTGCTTACCATCATACATAATTGGCACTCCTGTTTCGTAGTAAACCAGTGCTGGAAAACTAAAGATGCCTATGTCCGATGCTAATTTGGAATCCTTTGATTTCACGAATTGAATTCCGTGTTTGTCTGTATCATCGTCAATGGTTTCAAGTTCCTCGAGAATATCATCACATCTGTCGCAATCATCACTGTCTGCCAAAAAATATCATATCATAACAATATCATTTAAAATCCAAAATATGCGGCGACGATCAACCTAGTTTAATATGAAGGGCATTTTTTTAATTAATTTATCCAATACACCAAATTAATAGAAATATTGTTTTGATTGTATTTATCATACATTATAACATAACTAAGTGTTTTTATTAGAAGTGGAACACTTTTTCTATATTCGTATCTATCAAATCTCAAAAAAAGGATTCGATTATTTGTTTTAAACGACCATGGTGTTGAAACTGTTTTAGTAAGCATGGGATACGCTAATACGATAAGAACGCTTGCTTTAAAGATACAGTTTGATCTATTTGTGGAGCAAGTGGAATCAATCATTAGGTCTTTATATAAAAAAAAACTTATTATACCCGTATTTCTATGAAAGTTAAAAACCACTTACAAAAAAATACGGCAAGATGTTCTACATCGTTAATTAGATCCTTAAGGGTTTTCCTGTCCACACTTTCTATCACATCAGGTTGAGAATCATGTAACTCAAGTACCCATTTCAAAATAGCTTCTTCGTGCATTAGATCTCCTTCATATATGGTTCTGAATTTATGTCTGTAGAACGCCAAAGCGGGTAATTCTGGTAAATCGTATTCTTTATCGATTCCATCATCTGATGTTTTGACAAAGTCGATATTCTTTTCCTCACATTCATCATCGATGTTTTCCAGTTCACTGAGAATCTTTTGAGACTTCTTGTCGCCTTCTTTGTCTGAAAGTTTAAAGCGATTTATGATATATGATAATTTCTAATTTAACTTTACTGTCATTCAATATTTTTTCAGCAATATAATTAAAACAACTTATTTAGTAACTTTTCAAAATACGGATCTGTTAATTTGTACAAAATGTAAGAAAAATATATTGTCTTTCAAAGGTTTTATAAAATGTTTAACTCACAGAAAAAGACGACAATGTGGTCATTTTCTTCGAGGATTTTCTCTAACATTTTAGCATTGACCTCTTCGATTTTTCCAGGAATCTCTAAGGTGTCTTCGTCAGTTAACCACGCTAGAACTTCATCTTCATCTTCAATATCACCTACATAAAATTATTACATTTATATTAATACTTACAAAACATTTTATTTGCCCACTAAGATATTATGCTTTATGATCGACTAGTGGTTGGTTTGATTTCAGGCTATTGTATAATAAGATGTACTCGCACTTTTTTAAAGCCTTTGAGTTTGGGTAAAAGAATAAATCAAGTAACTAACACCTAGTTTTTTAAAGATACCAATCGATTTTTATTATATAGTATTGTAAAATAAATATCGCTTGGTGTCTGATTGTGGTTTTTTAAAAATTAAATTTAGTTATATTTTCAAATATATCTATTTTTAAGCATATCTATATAAGAATGAAAATGTGGAAACGTGGAAGCCCTTTAACTTCCATCAATGCAATAAAATACGCAAAATTTCGACCGTGACAATATAGAGTAGTATAGGTCGTGTGGTCCCGCCAGAAATAAGGATTGGGCTAATCCATCATTTGGGTAGAGAATTATAAAATGCTATAAATTGATTACTCTTTTTGATCGTTCACAGATAGCAAAAGAAGGGCACTCACTATACCTGATACAACATACCCTAGCACGTATCAAAAACGTTTTCAATATGTAATTGTATCGAGTAAACTATACGTTAGCGAACGTCAAAATATATTCTTGCTAACGATTTCAATATAAAATTCGTGGAGCTAAATTATGCGATAGTCGTCCATCGAGCGTTCGTGCTGCTAATTTTTAATTTTAAAAACGCCCGCAGAACGCTGTTTATGTTTTCATACAAAATTTAACTGTCAGGTTAACTACAAAATAGTTTCGAAATATTCATGCTAGGAGTACTATTCAGTTTCGTTTCAGAGTCAAAATATCAGGCAGTAGTCACGATTGTAAAAGTGACTTTAGTAACATCTATTCTTTTTTCTTGCGTAAAATTAATTGATATGGAAGGATGTCGCCACAAATAGTGCACAAGTTTAACTCTGCGACATAACAGCGTACCTTCTCGGGTACTGAAGTGAAGCTTAGTACAACTGGGATGTATGGTAACAAAGAATAATATAATATAGAAAAATATAATATAGACACTTTAGGCATCTATCCGTGCAGGGGCGGAGAAAGAATACTAACCTCTGTGGCCGGGGTCGGCCTGTCGTAAAAGGCGACAAAACAACCCACCCTAGCTACGTGGTAGGGCCTCAAGCCCGTCTGGATGGCGACCACCTTTGGTCTTAAGTATGCCGCCATAATAACCTTGTGTTGTGTTCCGGCATTAGTGACCCAAGTTCCTGTACCCTTATGGGACAGCAGCGTGTTCGCGATGCCACTGGCGTTGCAAACACCTATAGGCGATGGTAACTGCTAAATTCTAAGCGGGCTGTCAGCCTGTCTGCTGTCCTACGCAATAAAAAAAAAAAAAAAAAAAAAAAGGCAGCATATGCACCATGATATAGGAACGAAATGGTTTTAATAAAAGATACAAACATGATAGATAGATATTTAAATACACTTACCCTTATAAATCAAAGGATCCTTATTTCTGAAGAACACGAGTGTTGGGAAGGTCTTTATTCCATATTTCTTGGCGAGAGCGGTATCTTCAGTGGTCACAAAAATTATACCTGTCTCATCTAATTCGTCATCAATGTTTTCTAATTCATCTAGTATGTTGTCACATTCTTCTCCTTCCTCACAGTTACCACCTAAAAAAAAGTAAAGGTATTGTTGCATACTGATGTACTTTTTTTAAATTTTATAACAGATTTCAATTTCAAAATAATTCAGATAAATACTTACTGAAATACACCACAACGTATTCATGCTCTTCAATAAGATCAGTTAGAATCTCATCAGTGACTTCTTCGATAGTTGCACTATTCTTTTGCTCAATAAGCCATTCAAGTACTTCATCTTCGTTCATAAGATCTCCTTCATAAATAGCTGGTATATTCTCTTCAAAGTAAACCAACGTCGGTAAGTGGTCGATACCATACTCTTTAGCTTCCGCCTCATTGTCCATTCTTACGATAACTATTCCTTCTTTTTCAAGCTCATCATCTATATTTTCTAATTCATTAAGGATTCTGATATCTTGTTTGTCATCTTTGTCATCTGCATATAATAAAATAATTATATTAATTATTAATATTGTTCCCCACAATAATAATTAAAAGCAAATATTAAACTTAGCTAAGAGTTTAGGTTTAATACTCAACATTAGGAAAATAAATTACATTGGAATACTCACAGAAAATAACAGCCAAATATGGGGTGCTCTCAATAAGTTTGTCCATCATTTCATCAGTGACTTCGGGAATTTCACTATGACGTTTCTGATGCAATAACCATCCAAGAAGTTCATCTTCTTTCATAAGATCACCTTCGTATATATGTGGTATGCCTTTCTCAAAGAACACCATTGTGGGTATAGTGTCAATACCATATTCTTTTGCTTCCTTATCATCATCGATTTTAACGAAAGCAATATCATTTTGGTCACATTCGTCATCAATATTTTCTAGCTCAGCTAGGATCTTTTGACTTTTCTTCTGATCCTTGTCGTCTGAAAGGTTTTTTAAAAACTGTATTTCATTTAAATGCCAGCTCTTTACGGGATACTTACCTTTTACATCTAAATCATCACTACATTTCTAAGAATATTTACTATTATAGATATATAGATATACATTTCTCATCAAAAAAATCGAAACACCCCTGAATTTTGGTTTTGAATGAGTTAATTTTTTTATATTATCGAAAAATATAAATAATTTCAGTTAATTGTGGATATTATAAGGTATCATTTAACGAATATTAATGTTTCAAATTAAAATTAAATTTCTTTAGCTATTGTGTTTTGTTCAACAGGCATATTTTTGCCCTTTAAGAAGAAATTGTTAAATGTTTGAAACAGAGATGTAAAACAGAAAAATGTTATTTTTTTAAATTCAGTATCTCGTATTTTCTCCCCGGGCTCTTATCATTGCTTCCATGTGGTTCCACATGGAACGAATAAGCGTCACAATCTTGTGTTGGGGGATGATGTAATGCCACTCTTCTTATATAGCTGTTTCAAGCTGGACAAGCGTCTCCGGAGCAGGACCTGTCACTCTGACTCGTCTTTTCAACTCATGACATAGGTGTTATATGGGATTCATACCCGAGCTTCTTTCTGCCCAGCACATAACCGCAATATCTATCGACTTCTCTCAGATATTTATTTACAATGCCTGCGGAATGAGCCCTGGCAATGTCCTGCATAAGAATGAAGTCTTCGCTAATAAAATGTGCGTAGGGTACCACATGAGGTTCTAGATACTCTTCGATGTAACGTGACCCATTTAAGGACGGTAACCGAGGTCCAGATACAAACGCAAGTTCGGTTATTCTATCGGCGCTTATGCATCCCCAAACCGTCCATGAACTGCCACCGTAATCGACTCTTTCTTCAATGTAGCACTGTGAAAAACGCTTTCGTTCTCTTCGATACACCTTCTTTCTTCCGTCATTACCATACAGCATGATCTTATTCTCGTCAGGAAAGAGAACTTTGCTCCATTGAAGGTATGAAGTGCTCAAGTGCAAAGTTGAGGTGCGCTCTTCAGTAATCTACCATCAATTTTGGGCCATTAGCTGGTTTATGAGGTTTCATGACAGGCTCCGCCAATCTTATTCTTGTGATACACTTACAGTCAATCCTCGAACCTCCCGGAGCCGCTGCTGCAGTTGAATAGAGTTAGTGTTGATTCTTAGAGAAGCTGACACAATATACCGGTCATCTTGCTCAGACGTGGCTCGATGTCTACCATATCCTAGATAGCGAGTAAACATACCAGTCTCCTGATAACGCTGATATACTCTATTAACAACAGAGGCTTAGATGTAATCGTGCAGCCACAACACGCTGACTATGCCCTTCATCTAGCAACGCCACAATTTGAGCGGCTTCTGTGGGTGAGGTATCCATATTTTTAGGAAAAGATCTCTTTGGTAGGATGTCACAGAGCTTAGTTAACAATCAATTCCAGCTCAGCTCAGAGCACAGTAAAAAAAACGATAATTTATGTAAAAAAATGCGATTATGTGCAAAATTTCCGACAGAATATAATAAATAAAATAAATAATGTAATATACTTATTGCATACATTACATTTACATCAAGTGATACATATTAACATTTAAAAACACAATGGGTGGTCTTATCGCTGAAAGCAATCATTGAAAACAATCTCTGCATTCATTTATTGGATGAAAATTCGAAAATTTAAATGTAAATTTGGAATTCTGGTACACCATTGTGTAGACTAAACTGCCAGCTATTTACTAGCATATTTTTTTATGATATCAATCCTCTTTTTCATTTATGCCGCCTGAATAATAGTACTTGCAGTAGCGTTTCGATTTTTTGATGAGAAGTTTATATTAAAATATTACAACAGCTATTACTATTACAATAATATATAATATAAAATTATATTATAATAATGAACAAGAAGTTCCTTGCAGTTAACTCAAACTATTCTAATTTAGAAATATTTATTAAATATTTATTTATGTAAACAATTCTAAAAATTCATTATGCCATTAATATTTATGAAAGCAACACTCGAATGATAACGGAATATTGGCAGGGGTAGAGAAAGGATACAGACATCTGCGGCCGGGGTCGGCCTGTCGTAAAAGGCGACAAAACAACCCACCCTAGCTACGTGGTAGGGCCCCAAGCCCATCTGGATGGCGATCACCTTTGGTCTTAAGTATGCCGCCATAATAACCTTGTGTTGTGTTGCGGCATTAGTGACCCAAGGTCCTGTACGTTTATGGGACAGCAGCGTGTTTACCACTATTTATACATTCTATGAGTTTGTAAAGTGAGAAATTTCTTACAAAAGTCTATAAAAATACAATGTTAGAGAAACATTGGTATCATCTAGTTATGTGCAAATGATTACGTGCAAGCTAAATTTGGAACGGCATAGTAATATAAAATGCTGGCATTGTTTCAAGAGCTTGCCAATGTTAAGGCCGGTGAGGTAAAAAATCTAGTTACAAAATATATTCTAAAGCCAACTTTTCATACAATAATCTGACGTAGGTATATATTAAAATATTTTTTAAAGTACATCATAGCACATATGATTCAAGACGCGTTACTTAAAATCATTGATGTTTTTCCTAAGATATATTTTTTAAATCATTCCCAAGTTTTAGGTAAGTTTATGATAGCAAATGAACTCATAAATTTATATTTATACAACCTAGAACTCATACTACATGACGAAAGTGAATCATAATATATAAAATATAACAATACTTACAGAACAGTACAGCAACATACTGCATTTTGCCAATAATAAGGTCAAGCATTTCATCTGTAATGTCTTCGATCTCATCACTCTCAACTTGGTGTTTGAGCCAATCGAGAACTTTTTCCTCTTCTTCTAAATTACCTTCGTAATATGTTGGAATGCCCTTTATAACAAAATTACGTTTAAAATTTGAACTATCTTTAGCTTATACTAAGATATTAGTAGTGAAACAAAGTTGATTTACCTTCTCAAAGTACAGCAGTGTGGGGACTTTTTCTATGCCATATTCTTTAGCTTCCTCGTCGTTATCGATCTTGACGAACGCAATACCCAATTCGTCACACTCATCATCAATGTTTTCAAGTTCATTTAACACCTTCTGTGATTTTCGATCATTGTTGTCATCTACAATAGAATATGTTTCATTACTGATGTGATTGAGTATTTTAAATTAACGTTTCGCTAATGTATCTTTAAAATTTGATAGTTTGGGTGATGTCATATTTAATCAATTACATTTAAATTATTTATAATAAATATTACTGTAATACATATCTGTCTTTCTGTCAAAACCAATGTACGCTCATGATACATTGCGTTAAATATAATATTAACCACTTACAAAATAGGACAGCGACAGTCTTTCCATCTTTGATCAGCTTGTCCAACATTTCATCAGTAACGTCTTCAATTTCATCTTTTTCTAACTGGTCGACAAGCCATTCGAGAATTTCTTCTTCATTTTCAAGGTCACCTGAAATAATATAAACAAGGTGTTAAAAATATTTTCTTGAAATCAACAACACTAATATTAGAATATAAACATTTGCATAGATCATGCGAAAATGGGCAAAAGGCATTAGATTAAGGTTGTCATAGGATCCTTTGTCTTCACATATCAATACTTGCTCATGACCAAAATTGTAGGTAACAGATGATAAATGTTCTAAAATAAATTCAAAAATAATAATTAAAAAAATATATTTAGTAATATTACATGGATTACCTATATAGGTATTTGTATACAAAAAAGCATAAATTTTATTAACAAATTTTATAGAATGGTTACGCACTATTCAACCTTTCTATCTTTTTGATATATAAATGTACCGACGTTAATGTTGTTAAATACAAATATAGCAAGTTCAAAGCCTGTTAACATTTGGTTTGGTTTTATAGTTTTGGCAGCTGCAGACTGGGTGGCTGGAATCTTTAATACTAATTTACTATAATAACAATTGCACACGTCAATGAAAACAATACAACATAGTATAATAAGCCAAAATATTGTATTTATAGCAAAAGCATAAACCTAGACAGGTCTAAAATAATCCATCGCCAGAAAATCGGTTAGCAACTGCTCTGTTACAATTTATATCCCGTTATCTCGCTAATAATTATACAATTTCTGTTTATTCTAATTTAAAAAATAATTATAGTTTTTGAATATAACTAGTATAAGTATAATATGTAGATTAAGTGACTTCTGGTTATCATAAACTGTACAATAATTTATTTAGAACTGTTTGTTAATTAGTGAAAATGATTTGACAGTACTAAATATTTAATTATACTTACAAAAGATCATATTACTGCATTTAGCAGAGGTCACCATAATCATAAATTACGCTTTTAGAAAGAATAAAAACACCAGTTCCAAAGTAAAAGAAATATCACTATGACGCTTTTTAAAAATTTGCCTTTTTGCGGAATTGTAAAAACAACAAATACAATTTTAATTCAACAAAATATTGTAAAAACCACTTTTATCACTTATAGTCACAGTAAATTATCTTTAATTTTATAAATTATTAATAAATACCAGTCACCACGATAATATATATTATATAAATTTACTTCAATATTTTGTTGAATTTATTGAACCAATATGGCTGCCGTCTTCTTGAAATCTACTACAATTCATTTTGGATTACGGAGATTTTATATGTTGACTAGCTAACTTCAGGGTGTCGGTTTCTTGTGACGGTATGCGCGTGCATCTTAAAAATTTACTCTCATACTTTTTCCCTAACGCACCAAAAAGAAGTATAACTTCAAAAGGAAAATATTCTATACAATATACTAGAGGTAATAGGCGACTGAGACCCAAAATTTATTATCTGGGATAAAATTTTAACGTAAATATAAAAAAAAATACATAATTTCTCAATGTTTTAGATAAAGAAAATAACTATGAGATTAGATAATAATAGGGTTTAACTGACTCTGTCCATAAAATATGGACCCTCGCAGTATAATTTAACATTAATACTGGAAACTCACTAACCGTCATACATATTGGGTATCTGCTTTTCGAAGTAAACGATAGAGGGCAGGTTGTCGATGCCGAACGCGCGCGCCGCCTTTTGGTCGTCGATCTTCACAAATTGGATCCCATGCCGGTCGCAGTCGTCATCAATCTTTTCTAACTCGCCGAGCACAGTCATCGATTCTTCGTCTCCGTGATCGTCTGGAATAATTTCATTGTAACATTACGAGTTTGTTTAATCATCGCTCTTATGAGGCACTTGTCGGTGGTAGACAATATATACCTACGAACTATGGAGCGCTGTATTGTAGAGTATTTTGATTTTGGCACAGAGTTTGGTAAAACTATAATATATTTTTAAATACCATTGCTGGTGAGCAATCTGTCAACCGCGTTTATCGTAGATACTACTATAGGCGACTAGGTAACAAATTATTGATCAGATTTTTATTGGATGTTTGTTTTTGGAAACGCACAATGTTAGCTTGCCCAATAAAATCACCCCGGTGTTTCTTCTTATGTTTTGAATTCTGCTTGGCATAAGTCTGACTACAGCCTCAACTGACCTGCCCTGCTTCCGCGGTGTTTTTCAGATAATACTTATAACTACCTAATACCATAAACTGCCTAAGAAATTCACGTATGGTATGGATCGAAACCACATCCAATTGATTGTTACGCAAATATAATACTATTATACTAGTAGATATAATTAATACTCACAGAAGACTACGACAAGGTTATCGACATTGATGATGAGCGTGTTCAAGGTCTTTGCAGTGACATCTTCGATGACATCCTCCTCGTCACCAGTGGATTTGTTCGCAATGAGCCATTCTAGTACATCCTCCTCTTTACTCAATTCACCTGAAATATTGGTAATATTAACTTAATTATTTGAAAATTGAAAATCCAAAGCGACTGATGAAATCTGTAGGTATTTTACTAAAAACTAATATTAGTGACTGACACGAACCCAAATTAAATACATGTACACGGCAACTAACCGATTTCTTCATTCACTGAAAATGACTCAAGTCATTTCTCAAGAATTTGAAAAGATTAAAATCTTAAGCATTAAAATGCTAAAAGAAATGAATGGTAAGAAACCACGTCATTACCTTAGCAAATATTTAGAGCACAGGCATCCCTATATATTCTAGCAATGTCAATATTAATCAACTTTACGGCAAAACACAGGTGGTAAATAAAGTTGTTTTAAGTTAAACATTTCATTTTAATGAATCAAAGAGTGAATTCTAGACGGAACTTCTAAATAAAAATCTATTTTCGCCGTATCCAAAATAAACCAAGATACAAACATACGTGAAGCGTGAAATGTTAAAAATCATAATGACCTCCCTAATTTCAGTCATAGTTTTTAAGCATTACGGCTATTAGCTAACATTAATCTAAAAAAAAATGGTAGTAACAGTCAATTGAATTGTACATACAACTTGATGCGAACCAGCAACAACGATAGATATTGCAAAAAATTTCGCATTTCAAACGTCTGGAACAGTAAAAGATTAGTCACAAACCTTCATAGATAATTGGTATTTGATGCCTGTAGTACACCAGTCTTGGCAAGTCTCCAAGACTGTACTCCTCGGCCAACTCCTCATCGTGGATCTTCACGAACCCTATTCCAAGTTGATCGGCCTCGTCGTCTATGTTTTCCAGTTCTTGAAGAGCCTTGGCACATTTCTTGCATTCTGGCTTATCTGGAAAACCGCAATAAATCAATTTATTCCTTATTTAATTAATATTGTTACATTCATGCCGACGGAAGGTGAAAGCAGTGCAGTTAAATGCAGTGCCTATCGTGTGCTACATGTGTTAAAAGAAAATAAAGTTCCAGTAGAGGTGTTAGGCTGAAAAGTTATTAATTTGACAGCCGAATTATAAAGAGTGAGTAGTGTGTATCAAACAACAATTTTGAAAAGTTTGCTTTTCAGCCTCCCAACGTAAGCTAAGGTAAAGCTAGTGTCGTGCAACGTGATAATATTGCAGTGTGATGCTTTTACAATATGGTGTTGTAAATTGCGGTGATTCCAAAAGCAAGGATTGTGTAATTTCAGATTTTTCTGATAGTTCATCTACAGAGTTGTTCAATTACTCTGCACTAAATGCAAACCATCCTGCATATCTAAGGTGTCTAAATGTCGTAAACAATTTCAGTTTGATAAGAATAGCTAGTCGTAAACTTTCTGACAGTGCTCGGTCTTCTGACAACAAACAACTAGGTCAAGGTCACTGCACAGAAATTCTGTATTACCTCCAAGGAATTGGTACTGAATTAGATTTTAGTGATCTCTGTTCATATTGCAGGTGGATAATGTTTTCATTGTATTTATGTTATCGTTAAAGGGGAGTATAAGCGTTCGACGCCGCAATAGCGACATGTCGGTTCATCAATCCGAGCTTGCTGGCGCGACGCAAATAGCTCAGCCAAAATAGCCCACCTCGAGGCCTGATAATGCAGAAGTGTATTTAATCTAGTTTTCCATTTATCAGACGCACGAAATAATTGAAGATCTCGTTAGTGGAGATGCGACATTGCCGAAAGTTATAAGATAACGAACACAAATGGATAGAAAAGAGTGTAATTAAGACTAACATAAAAGAATTGAGTGATTTTCAGAATCAGTCACATAACAAAGACCTAGAGCTAAATATATTCATTGGGACAAACTCATCATTGATTATTCGTTTGGACCATGATCGCATAGATTCGTCGGCATAAATCATACGTTCCTACAATAAACCCGACGATAAGCAATATAATAAGCACATCTGAAATATAATATATTAGACTAAATTGTATCTACAAAGCTTGGAGTTCAGCCACACGGACGTTAAAGCATGCCGTCAGCTCGGGTCTTACTCACTGTTTGACGGGCCGCAACTTTTGTGGTCCGGACCTACGTCAGAAACACAATCAAAACGCCGCACATTTACAGACGATAGCTAACCTTCGTTAAAATTACGATGAATACGACTTAGAAGAAGTTAAAGACTACTTGAAGGTCTACATTAAATTCCAAGGTTAGTTGAAATAATGATTTGATTTTATCACAATAGCTAATATACGATTAACAACCCGGAGGTGACACACCAATACTCACAGAAGAGAACGGCTACGTAATCTGTGTCCTCAATGATTTTCGCCAAGATCTTCTGGTTTACTTCTTCTATCCGGTCAGGAAGGTCCATCGCTTCTAAACTCGTCAAGAAATCCAGGACACTCTCTTCGTCCATGAGATCTCCTAAAATAACAAAAATTTTTGATTAATGGGTCATATCATGACCTATTTATTAGTGTGTGTTGATACACACTAATAAATAGGTATAGGCTATCATAATAGGTAGCGCATATGAAAATTCTGTGTTACGACTTAATATATGTATATTTTTATTGCTCGGGGACAGTAGACAGGCTAACGACTTAATAGTAGGCAGGTACATGCTGCCGTCCGCGTAGGAATACTGCAAATTTGGTCACTTAGGCCACAATACAACAGAAGGTTATTATGGTGGCATATTCACCTAACTGGGGTTGTTTTGTCGCCTTTTACGACAGGTCTTCCTCCGCCCCTGCACGGAGAATATAAAATTGGCCACCACGTACTTTTTTGATATTTTTCTCATGATTTTTTTCAATTATGCTCATTAGAATTAGAAGGCCATCTCTATTAGTTTCAGTTTTAATTTGCATTTAGAATTTGTATTTCGCTTCATAAACTCATTGTATTAGATCTATATTTAAAATTGGACGTGTTAACTTATTTGCGTCCGGCTAGGCGGAAGAGTTCGTGCATACGTATTAGAATAAGACGACTTGCAATACCAAAATCTATTCAGTCTTTTAATATGCTATTTTCAGACCCATTAATGTCAGACATGTCTTCCAAGCGAAAATGGATAGCTAGTTAATTCTTAGCTACTCTTTAAAATCACGAAGTATAAATTAAATAATGGAGAAAACTAATGGGTTTTTTATGTTTATACAAATGAAGAAATAGATAATTTTTATCAAGAAGGTATTTGCGGACTAGACTGAAATACCTGCCGATGCCTGCTAAGTAACGAAAACGAGGATTTAAAGCAAGTTTTTTTTTCAACTCATCATCGAAATCAACTACATATATCTTTATGCCGTATACTTGAGCAAAAACTGTATCAGACGGAAACCCAGGGCCTGCCATGCACGTCAGTTTGGCCCCTGACAGTGAATGCTTTGGATGCATCTGAGTTTTGATTTGACTGAAGAACTATTTGGATGTTGATGAAGATAATGCTAATTATATTTGCAGCAGTTTCTAATGCCTATAATAATTCATATATGTTTTGTAATCACCTTCGTAAATAATCGGTTCCTTCTCACGGAAGTACGTGAGGGCGGGGAATTTCGTGATGCCATACTGCTTTGCGAGCCGCTTGTCATTGATCTTCACGAAGTCCACTCCGAACGTGTCGGTGTCGTCGTCAATCTTTTCAAGTTCATCCAATACCTTATCACATGTTACGCAGCTCCTTGCATCTGGAGGAAAAAAAAAACAATCATATTCACAACCTATATCAGTTTGTTATTAAATACATTGTTCTTGACTTTTGTAGTAGTGACTTGTGAAAAATTTGTTCTTATATAATTAATTCCCTGCGCTAAAAAACTTAAAGGACTTTATGAAAACACATAATCAACTGAATTAGCATCTAGTTGTGAATTTGCGAATTTATCTTTTGCTTTTCTGTCGTTCAAGCGGTTGGAGTATTGTATGAAATTCTGGAAGGAAATAAATCTATCTCGTTTGCTTACGAACGTTTATTTCGACTCTTTTCTATTTACCTCATCCTTGCTCTTTGACATTATACCTATCCAAAAAGTAAGTAAAGTAGATAAATTAAATATGTAGTTAACCGTTAGAAGCTGATTAGCATTTATAGATATCTATAATAAAAATATATTCTTTTTTATCATCTTCTTCTTTCGATACGTATTCCGATAGCATCCGAAGCTTACTTATCTGAAGTTAGGAATTGAGTCATAAAGCAAAACATTCGGTGTCGGTGCCTATAACATTTCGTTTTTTAACAAAGTAACATACTACACAATAAAATTGGTACAGATGTGACTAAATTTGAATTCGGTGGCGATTGTCGTGTGACCTATCACCTCTAAAAAAGACATTGAATAATGTTCATCTTTTTCTATGAGCTAGCAGACGTAACGATTCTGATTCTAATATCGAGCCCCTTATTATCCCTTATTAGATATAAAATAAATGTTTCATTGTTTATGTCTTAAATAGTAATTAATTTGCCACTAAGTTAATGGGCTAAATAATGATGATCTGATAATTTAATACGAGTATTAACACATAAATTTAATATTCATAAAACTAAGTTCCTTGGTCATATTGTTCTCTCACTAAAATTATTTATGACTCGTCGACATAAACAAGTGGCGAACGAGTTTATAAACTTTAAGAAAATAGACTCATTAATCAGGTAAATTAAGAAATAGTGACTCCCATAGAATTTACGACGCAAGCTGTTGCAATGTTCAACCACGTTCCAATTCGCTGTTCATAAACAATTCATTCGATAGACGATCGTAGATGTACGATTAGAAACAAGACCTTGCCCTCAGGAAGAAAGAACGCTTTGAATCTAAAAGCTTCATTAAAAATAATATAAGTTTAGTTCTGGCAATTTTTTTAATACCCTGAGACAGCACAGGCTGACAACCCACTTAATATTAAGTCACCAGCGCCTATGGGTGTTTGCGTAGGGTTCCTTAAACTTAGGTTTTGCGGAAACACAACGGGTAGTTGCCATCCAGGTGGGCTTGGAGCTCTAGACAAGCCGCACCTGCCCGCAGGAGCGATCACTCACAAGTATTCCAAGTATTCTTACTCCGCTCATGCACGGAGAGAAAAAGAAAGAAAACACATATGTTTAATGATACATCGTGAATCAAATTCCCCATTGTGCAGACGGCACAATACACAAAGAGACGGATATAGTGAAAGTTAGTAAGTAAGTGCCACTAGATCGTCTGTAAGTATCTCAGACAAGACAAATTACGCAGCTTTGCATGAATTTCTAGGGGATTCAGCTGACAGACAGGTGCAGCAGTCAGCACATAAATGTGAATAGCAGCACCGCATGTGCGGCCTGGCCAGTCCTTTCTTTGTATAGCACAATTCGTTGCCGTGGAGTGAAACAACACTTGGACCGATTTATCACATATCAATCATAATCACACCCTTTTATCATTATATGGTAGTGATGAATAAACACCAAAAAATATATAATACAATTGAAAGGTTGTAATTCTAAAGGGTCTAAGTGCCAATTTTATGTTTTAGAGATATAACAAAAAAAGGTTGTGAAATAGACAAATTAATGAAATAATTATTTATTTTTACTTAAATCAATTTAACATATCTTATGGTTTCACGGGGAGGCTGGTCCTGATCGCAAAGGAGGGGCGCCCGGCGGACTCACCGTCCGCCTATCGGCCCATCGTGCTGCTGGACGAGGTGGGGAAGATCTTCGAAAGGATCCTCGCAGACCGCCTCGTCCGGCACCTAGAGACGGAGGGGCCAAACCTGGCGGACGAACAGTTCGGGTTCCGCCAGGGGCGCTCCACTATTGACGCGATCACGCGTCTGAGGAGCCAGGCGGAGGACGTGGTAGCTCGAGGCAGGGTGCTATTGGCGGTGTCACTCGACATCGCCAACGCCTTCAACACCCTGCCGTGGAGCTGCGTGCGGGAGGCGCTCAAGTACCATCGTGTGCCTCCCTACCTCCGTCGCATAGTCGGGGCATATTTGGACGATCGTGCCGTCGTCTATCCGGTCCAGGGTGGGCAAAGTCGGCGAGACGTCGTGTGCGGTGTCCCGCAGGGGTCGGTCTTGGGCCCTCTGCTGTGGAACATCGCATACGACTGGGTCCTGAGGGGGGTACTCCTCCCCGGCGTCGGCGTCATCTGCTACGCCGACGACACGCTTGTTACAGCGCGCGGGAGGAACCCTCGCCAGGCGTGCCTTCTGGGCACGGCTGGGGTGGCGCAAATGGTGGCTAGAATCCGGCGACTCGGT
Source organism: Malacosoma neustria (assembly GCA_963693495.1). Lineage (NCBI taxonomy): Eukaryota > Metazoa > Arthropoda > Insecta > Lepidoptera > Lasiocampidae > Malacosoma > Malacosoma neustria. Next base: position 3,741,401 of record OY856379.1, on the reverse strand, counting down.
TTGGAGGTGGCCTTGAACAAGACGGAGGCCCTGATATTCTACGGGCCCCGCCAGAGGCCGCCACCGGGCCTGAGCATAACGGTGGGAGGCGTCCGCATCGCCGTCGGGCCGTCCTTGAATTACCTCGGACTGGTGCTCGACGGGCGATGGAACTTTGCGGCGCACTTCGAGCGCCTGGCGCCGAGGCTAGTTCGGGCGGCGGCGGGACTCTCCCGTTTGCTGCCGAACGTTGGTGGGCCGGGCGAAGTGTGCCGCAGGCTCTTCGAGGGAACCGTGCGGTCGATGGCCCTTTACGGGGCCCCAATCTGGGCGGATCGCCTGACGGCCAAAACGACGGCGCTGCTACGCAGGCCGCAGCGCGTCCTGGCCGTCAGGGCGATTAGGGGATACCGCACGGTGTCCTTCGAAGCGGCCTCCCTGCTGGCCGGATCCCCACCATGGGACCTCGAGGCACGGGTCCTGGCGCTATTATACCAGTGGCGCCGGGACGCGGCCGAGCGTGGCTCTCGCCCCGCGCCTCGCGAAGTTGAGGTAAAGCGGGCGGAGCTGCGCGACGAGGTGCTCATGGTGGAGTGGAAGGAGCGCCTCGCGCACCCCAGCGCGGGCTTCGCCACCATCGAAGCGGTGAGGCCCGTCCTGGCCGAATGGCTGGAAAGGCGCCACGGCGCCCTGACCTTCCGCCTGACGCAGGTCCTCTCGGGGCACGGTTGCTTTGGGAGGTACCTGTGTCGCATAGGGCGGGAGATGACGTCGGGGTGCCACCACTGTGGCGCGGGCGACGAGGAGGACACGGTGAACCACACTGTCGCCGTGTGCCCTGTGTGGCGCGAGGAGCGCCGCGCCCTCGTCGCCCAAATTGGCGTGGACCTGTCGCTCCCGGCCCTGGTTCTGTCCATGGTCGGGAGCGATCCTGGATGGACGGCCGTCGCCTCCTTCTGCGAGGCAGTCATGTCCGCAAAGGAGGCGGCGGAACGGGAGCGGGAGTCGACCACCACACTCCCCTCCCGCCAACGCAGGCCACGTCGGCGGCGCCGGAGGTCAAATAACGACCTCCGGCCGCCGTAAAAAGCGGCCGCGGGCGGCCCCTCGGGGAAGGATCCGCCGCCCGCACCATTGCCGCGAGGGTGAGGGCTGCGTGCTGTTCCGCGACCCCCCTCAACTCCTAGAGTTGTTAGGAGAGCGCCGGGGGGACGAAATCCTGACCCCCTGGCGCCAACGCTTTAAAAGGGGCCCGCCTCAAGACAGGGGGCGGGCCGGCGCCGGCCCGGGCCACGAGATCGGCTGGCCATATATCCGTGGGCCCGGGCGTAGGCGATAGGAGAACAGCGGGGTTTTTTAGTGGGTAGTCGGATGGCCAAACATCTTTCCCGGAGTCCCACATATCCCTCGGTCCCCCCGGGCCGGGGGAACCCGTCAAGAGAGGTTTTTCCCCGACACCAAAAAAAAAAAAATGTGAAAAAATAGACAATAAAGAAAGTAATACAAGATAGACATTTAGTAATTTAGAATGTCTTAAGTGCCTCAGGAAATAATATTGAAAATGGGCTAACTGCCTTTATCTAACTTCATCTGTGTATGAGTGAAAAATTTAAAGAGATTGGTACTTGGATATATTTGGATATTATTAGGCTTGGCACATATATCGTATATTTGTAATAATATCGATTTTATTTTTTTGGCACTTAGACCCTTTGGAATTACAATTCCATTTTAATTAATTGGATTATACGTTTTCAAATTCTCAAAACATTCAACAAATTAATTGCAATTCTATTTTCCCAATAGTGTTTAAAGAACAGTATGTTTTGACGATCATTTGAAATGTTTATATTGTTTTCAGAGCATTCAGCACCCACCCACCCACTTCATTGCAATTTTTCGTCTGTGAATTAAGGGGTCCCGGTGGTATTTCGAGAATATACTGTGAAATTTTCGTAGATATTCACAATGTTCTTGCTTCTATAGTAGGTTTAGCAGGTAGAGAGCGGTCCGCTCGCTCCATCAATAGATGATTATTTTTTTTTTAGTCCTGTCCATAAACTGCACTCATACTGATAGATAATTTTTCTGGTTTTTATTTTTCAAATAAATAATAAATCCAAAATGACACATCGTCCAGGTCCAATTTTTCGAGACGGTCAACTTCAGCGGCTTTTCTATTATAATAATTATTTTTAATATCAAAATATTTTTTGTATTCACAATTGACGTTATAATAAGCCTGAAAAGTTGAAGTATCGTTTTTTTTATTTTTATGATAAAAAAAATTCCGCAATATACCTACAATTTTCGAGCTCTAGGCCACCGGGTCCCCATAATGGAATAGCGGCGTGTAATCAGTGCATAAATTAGTATTGCACATTTTAGTGTTATTATCCTGTTATTCTCACTTGTACTTTAGTATGCTTGCAGAGGTCACGGGTTCGATTTCCGTCTCGTGTCCGGGTGTTTATGTATAGTATAATATTTATTTACAAAAGCAAAATATTTATGTAGTATGTCAGTTGTCTAGTGCCCATAACATAAATTCTATGCAACTTATTTTGGGACTAGATGGCGCTGTGTGGTTTGTTTTAGTATATTTATTTAAATCCATCTTATCTACCTACTACATTTTTTCAAATCATTCTTGTAATATTCAACAGAATTCCGAATTTTATATTTTATTGAAAGCATAGGTTATATACGTTTGCATGATATTAATTAATAAAAAAATTCACAGTTAATTTTGTGACTTTATAATGGCAACACTGACAATGTTGTAACGACAACATTTAATGTTATTCTTGTTGTCAATCATCAATCATCCTCTGGACATATTAGGTGGACTGAAAAGTTCGTAGGCTATCATTAAAAAATTATTTTGATACAATTTGATTTTATTATTCAATATGCCTTCGAGAGCAATACAACGATTATAGCGATCAAACAATTTTTCGATACCATTTTTATAGTACGATTTGTCTTTAGCCTCAAAATAGGCTTCAGTTTCGGCGATTACCTCTTATCAGCGCAAAATTTCTGTCCAGTAAGCATTCTCTTGAGGTCTGAGAACAGGAAAAAATCACTGGGGGCCAAATCTGGAGAATACGGTGAATGCCGAAGCAATTCGAAGCCCAATTCATGCAATTTTGCCATCATTTTAATTGATTTGTGACACGGTGCATTGTCTTGATGAAACAGCACTTTCTTCTTCTTCAAATGGGGCCGTTTTTCCGCGATTTTGTCATTCAAACGCTCCAATAACGCTACGTACGCTGTTGATGGCTTTTCCCTTTTTAAGATAGTCGATGAATATTATATTATATATCGAGACCAGATCAGGGACGTCTTGAAAAAAGGCCAGATCAAGAGTACCCTAAACCGAAGGGCATGTATGAAGGGAATAATGAAAGTGGAGGAAGCGAAACAAATAAGTAAGGATCGTAGCAAGTGTAAAGAAGTGGTCTCTGCCTACCCCTACGGGAAAGAGGCGTGATTATATGTATGTATGAATATTATACCATACGCATCCCAAAATATTGATGCCATAACCTTGCCAGCTGACTTTTGCGTCTTTCCACGTTTGGAATCGGTTCATCAGGTGCAGTCCACTCGGCTGACTGTCGATGTGAAATGATGGAGCCATGTTTCATCCCTTGTCACATATCGACGCAAAAATTCGGATTTATTACGATTGAACAGCTTCAAACACTGCTCAGAATCATATTGATGATTAAAAGTGGGTACCGCGCGAGCTCACAATCGACCAAAAACAACAACGTATTGACGTTGTTGTTTTTGGTCGATTGTGAGCTCGCGCGGCACCCACTTTTAACAGAGCTTTCGCATATCCAAATATTCGTCTAGGATATGTCAAACGTGTTCCTTTGATATATTTAGCGTCTCAGCTTCACTTTTCGGTTATTCGAAATTATTTTCTGGACTTTTTTGATGTTTTTGTCAGTAACAGCCGCTCTGGGGCGTCCACTGCGTGCATCGTCCTTGGTGCTCGTTTCCCCTCGTTTAAACTTAGCAAACCACTTATCAACAGTTGATTTTCCTGGTGCAGAGTCCGAATAATGTTTATGAAGCCGAGCCTTGGCTTCAGTAGTTTTTTTTTTCGCCAAAAAGTAATGCTTTATTAACACACGAAATTCCTTTTTATCAATTTTTTTAAACAAACAAAAGTTCCTTCACTCAAAATATTAGATTTAACAAACTAATTGTACGACAGTTGTCAAATTCATACACGTGTCTTTTGAACACTAACCGGGTTTGCTCCAGAGATTTTTAAAATGTGGTCAGCTCATCTAGAACAGTGGTCGCCTACATTATCATAATAGAGCAAAATATATATAAAATATAATTGATATTTCGATGGGTCCTACGTATATGGGCCAAACTAACAATTTGACAATTTTGACTTTTTTAAGGTAAACGCATCCTATCCATATGATTTATCATGTGAGCTATTAAAACAAATAAAAATCTGCATGGAAACACGACTTTTTACGAAAGTATAATGGCCTATGTAGCATGCATTTAAACGTACAAGGTCCAAAGAGTAATTTGAGACCTATACGCGGGGAGTTTCCGCGCGTTTGTTTATAGTTTGGGCCAATCAGATAGTTTGACACTTATACGTAGCACGGAACAACGGCCGCATTGTGATGAATGCAAAATCTTATTACTGTGTTTAAGTGTTACAATTTAGATTAATAACTAAAAGATGGTATGGTTGATAATAGAGGTCGACATGAGCACCATAAAACATCTGTTGATGCAGAAATGATCAAAAGTATGCTGGACCACGTCAAGTCATTTGAACCGGTCGATTCACATTATTGTCGTAAAGACTACTAAATAACAAAAACTTTTATTTATCTGGCTCTTTAAGTTTTATCCGCATGTTTAAATTATATAAAGAATGGTATGATCTAATTAAATATGGTAATAAATGTGAGTCGTTAAGGCAATACAGGGATATAGTAAACAAAAATATTAAATTATCATTTCTATTAGCTATTTCTTCAAATAAAGTATTTCTTTCTTTCTTATTTCACCAGCCTAAAAATGACCAATGCCATTCTTTCAAAAACGGTCCTGTGACTCCAGAAAATAAAATATATTGATAATCATATAATTAACAAAAATCTGGCGGGATGTTTAAAAGAAAAGGATAAACGTAATTCACAAAATGACACGAAAATTTTCTGCGCTACTTTTGATTTGCAAAAAGTGTTGCAGTCCCCAAATGGTGAGATTAGTCTATTTTATTGCAGCAAGAGATTGAAAGTATATAACTTACCAGTTTTTGATATTGGGAATTTAATTGTTACCTGTTACTTATGGAATGAACAAATTGCAATGAAGGGATAGAACGAAATAGCGAGCTATGTTTATGATATAATTAAATTAAAAAGTCAAAAAGGTTGTGACGACTTCAGATTTTGGGTTAGACAACTGCACTAGTCAAAATCGAAACAGGATTATGTTTCTCATGTATCTTTACGTAGCTAAACAGTTTAATTTGAATATAAAACAGTTTTCTTGAGGTAGGCCACACTCAGAATGAAGACACCATACACGCCACCATTGAACGAGCTTCAAAATATAAAAATATTTACACACCCTTTGAATGGAGCTCATTGATTCGATGGGCAAAATCAAATAGAATTCCTTATAACGTCATAAACGTACCTCAAAATATGATTTATAACTTATAAAAATACAGACAAATACACAGTTTAATTGGACTAAAAACTCAGAAGGACAAAATATCCTTTGGTCTAAAATAAAACAAATTCGTGTAAGCCGAGACGAATCATACGTTTTGTACTATAAATATGATTTGGGTGAAGATGCTATTGAAAATTATATTAAAATCTTAGATCAGTCAGTGCGAACAAGAAGACGAATTGCCGATAGACCAACAGATATTCCTCTTTAACTATGTTACAATCAACTGTTACCGATACAACCTTCTAAGAAGAAAGGCTTGCTGGATTTATGTCGAAAAAATATTATTACACCTATATACAACAGTTATTATGAAAATTTAGTAGCATCTAATGTGTCTATGAATGATAGTGACAACGAAGACAATTAGTGATTCTTCACTTATAAATGAGTAATGTTGATTTCGGAAATTTTATTACTTGATTGTACTACAGAGATTTTTATTTTTGTTTACGCCAGCTAGAATTTTGTTTACGTTAAGTTTTTTGTGATTTTATTGAGAAAATAATAATGTGATTATTATTAAATACTATTAGGTACGTGATTTTGTTAATCAAACTAAGATCTTAAGTTATTTTTTTATTAATTATTCTTATAATAATACCAAAAATCATTGAATACGGGTCCATAATTGTAGTTTAAAGTTACTTTAATTTTTGTTTTAACAAATGATTAAAATTATTGTGAGGCCTGTCTATTTTTTATATTACCTAACTGAAAACACAGTAAGTAGGTTAGCAGATTGTAAAACGTATAAGTGTCAATGTGATTTAATTATCTAAATATCCAAATAGTTTTTATTAGAATTAATTAATTATCAACTGCTTCAGTCGTTAATTGATTTTATGAGAAAAAATAGTTGAAAATATTTATTTTACGCAACTAAGCATAATACACGTATATTGGCCAATTTGACACATTGGCCCTTTTATGGTATTTTTAAATATAAATAATTTAAACAAATATCAACGTAAAAGGGCCAATGTGCAGTAAAAAAAAATCTGATAGACATAAATATAAAACAGTGTAGTTTAAATAAAGAGGACAATTGTCTTAGCAAACAAGCAAAGTTTCGTAAATTTCGGTTTTATCAATCTAAAATTATAGCAAGTTTAAACTTTGAAAGCCTCTCCTGTAAAGTTGTCATTTTGCATTTTGGCCCTTATACATAGGACCCATCGATTTATTCAGAGCCATTTTTAACATGTGTTTGCAGGTAGGAAGTACAAACTCAGTCTGAGTTCGTACAATATAAATTTCGGTGATAATGTCTCCACGTTATTATAGATAATATGTTCAATCCGTGCCTGGATTGAACATTTCGCGGAAGACAGATAGCCGAGGAATCAGAGCCGCATGCGGCTCTCGAGCTGCGAGTTGACGACCACTGCTAGAACATACAATATCCTTTATTATCGGCCACAGTTAGCCTAAGAGAGTTCAAGGTTGGCTAGACAACCTAGTCTTTAGCTCTTATAAAGTCCGGAATGTTGGCCTGAAGCCAAGCTTGGTTCATTTGGCCAGGTGATTGAGAAGCTTTAAAAGTTTTTATCTCCTCGACAAAAAATCAACCATAAAATCGTGGGCGTGAAGACCATATTCTGTCCTTCCGCGTTTTTTTAGGGCTTTGAGCATGAACATTAATATTTTATATAATAATCGTTATAATGCTTTTTTAATGTTCTCATAATTAGCTAACAGTTCTTTTATTCAGCAAAACCCACAAAATATATAATTGTACATGAACACCGGCCAAAAATTTTAAATTTTCTTTAAATTTTACGAGACACCGTTTTGTAGGTCGGGGGGATAAAATGATGCTTTTTATAATTTTTATTACATGCTAGTGACGCGAATAGCCCGATTCACGTGTGTTGGTTATTTTGGTATACACTGATTCACGGCAAAAGGCACGGCTGATGGCACTGATGTCAGTAAAATTGGCAAGGGCTTAAACCCTTGAGATCACTTGTTCAAAATACTACATTGTAAAAATTATCTTCATTCAATTAATGTACCTATGTTATATTTGCAGTAACTCGTATAGTATAACTTCTTCCGAAATTATTATACGACGACTACCGCCAGTTCCTATATAAATGTCGCTACATACAAAATGATCTGCATCACCTTCTTGTTGGAGTAAAAAAAAATGTATGAAATGCCCACATTGTTAGTAATCAGGTGCTGGCAAAATAATTTAACCGGCATAATAGTGCTTATTCAGTGGCGAGCAAAATGTTTAATCGACGAATATTTTACTTAACTAGCAGAAGAGTAATAAATTATTACAGTCAAGATGACTTAAGTAGCGATACATATTCTCAAACAAGTAGTTTGAATTCTCATGTTTAGGCTTTTTATTATGTTAGTATTTTATACACACACACTCAAAAGTTATAGTACCTAATTTTATCAGGTACATTGGTAACAAAAGCAAATACTTCGTTTAGCAAGATATGGTCGAAATTAACAATCACTAATAATAAACGGACTTAGTTATTATCGTTACAGTTAATATATTGAACTTTAAGATCAGCTCTTAACTGTTTCTTCTGTTAGTAGAGTAATACCAGGAATACAGGACAGGTACCTTGGTGTGTGCTATTTAACGATGATGTTGTACTAGTTGATAAAATGCTCATGAGGTCCAGTGGAGATTGGTTAAATGGCAGGAGTGTAGAAGGAAGGCACATGCTGTGCCGACTGCTGATTAAAGGAAATATTGTTTGAAATATTACTATAATCGTTGTATCGCTCTCGAAGGCATATTGAATAATAAAATCATATTGTATCAAAATAATTTTTTTTATGATAGCCTACGAACTTTTCAGTCCACCTAATATGTCCAGAGGATGATGATTGACAACAAGAATAACATTAAATGTTGTTGCCATTATAAAGTCACAAAATTAACTGCGAATTTTTTTGTTAACTAATACCTAGTCAGGTCATAAATTCTGTCACATGTTTAATGTAAAATAATTGTAACAAGTTTATTAATTATGTAACCATTCATATACCAAAATGAACTTAACAAAACATAGATTCTTATGACATTAAAGTTTATTCAAAATGACCTCCGTGATTTTGAATACAAGCCTTCAATCTGCGCGGCCAGTTGTCTATCGCAGCACGAACGAGGTCCATGTCAATATCGGCGGCTGCCTTAATCAAGGATGTCTTGAGTGACTCCAAATTGGGATGAGGCTTTGAGCACGCCTTTTCCTCCAAGTGTTGCCATATCTTGTAATCTAACGGATTCAAATCTGGACTGGAGGAGGGCCAGTCTTCGTGCCGGATGAAGTCGATTTCACGCGCCGCCAGCCAGTCTTGTGTGCTCTTCGCTCTATGAGCTGGCGCCGAATCTTGTTGGAATACCCAGTGCCTGTTATTGAACATGGTATGAGAAACAGGTTCCACAAGGTTCGTCAGGACTGTATTTTGATACACAACAGCATTCGTTTTTACACCTTTCTCACAAAAATGTACCTCTGTTAAGCCTCAATAAGAAACTCCCAACCATACCATGAGCGAGGATGGAAAATGACCTCGTTGGACACGCGGAATACGGTTGCTCGCTTCTTCACTACTGTGTGCGTACACCTTATCATTTTGTTTGTTGTAGCTCTCTTCTACGGTAAACATTTTTTCATCCGAAAAAAGAATTTCCCGATATTTTTTTCCCGCGTACCGCTTCAACAAAGCGCGGCATCTCTTCAGTCTCATGTCCATTAGACGAGCATTCAAACGATGTCCTGTTTTTCTTCGATATGCCCGAAGCCCTAAGTCTTCATTTAACACCCTTTTCACCGTGGTTCTGCTTAACCCCATCTGAAAGGGCCAACAGTTTCTGCTTACGTTTGGGATTTCTTTGAATTCGTGCCTTCACAGCTTTTATCACTGCTGGAGTCCTAACAGACCGAGGGCGACCACTTCTTGACCTGTCATCTACACTAGAGTCTTCATTGTATCGTTTGATGGTACGATAAACGAATCTTTTGGTAATATTCAAATTTTTCAGTATGTTAAAAATTTGAATTGGCGCGTAACCGCAACGATGCAACGCAATAACTGCAACACGGTCTTCTTTAAGCGTCCACTCCATATTTAAAAATGAGTAAAATTCTAAAAGTTATACATTTTTATTTTCATGAACAATTCGAAATTCGAATTCAATAAACTTTTTTGTGGCCAGCATTCTAAAAGAAAAGTTTTTACTGTGTGACAATACTTATGACCTGACTAGGTATAATGCAAACGTATATAACCTATGCTTTGGAATACCAAACAGTAGCAGTGAAAAAGGTTGAACCGACAGGCGCTATTGGAATTTGATCAGGGCATAATGGTTGAAGTGACATTGTATGTGTTAGGACTTGCAAACAAAATATGTATGAAGTGATTTTCATTATAAGTAAGCTACATCGTAAATTGTGTTATAAGCCATTCGACTATGATTTTGGGCTAGGAAGTGTATAGCTTATGTGACGTAGTAAAAAAAACTGATGAATTTGACGTTGGATAAAACATCGTGTCTGGGAGATCAGTACAAATATTACATGGTTTTAAGAGCGAATAAATATAATGCTCATATTGGAATGAAACACGGTTTAATCGATGCAGAAAATAATCGCTAATTCCGAATATGTATATAACTTAATATTGGCCAAAACGTCGTTTAAAACCAATTGCGTTCACCCGACGATATTGTAGTTATGTTATTTTTTTTATTGCTGTAGGACAGCAAACAGGCTTAACGACCCACTTAGTAGTTAGCAGTTACCGACGCCTTAAGTGTATGCAACGACAGGGGCACCGCTAACACGCTGCCCTACCTACTTGGCTACCTACCTAGCTTGGCTTGTAACATATAGTCGCGTTTTACGACAGGCCGACCCCGGCCTAAATAGCCTGGATAAATAGTGCTGTGTGAATTATTATATATTTATTTATTTTAAATTACATTAATTAATATCTGCAATTAAATGGTACCCAATTAGTAGATGAGGTAGTTTTTAACAGTCAGCTATATATATATATATATATATATATATATATATATATATATATATATATATATATATATATATATATATACATTATCATAACTACGCCGCTTCTTGGCCCTGTACTGTTGGGGATATGGGTTCAATCCCCACGAAGTATACAAATTATGTTCGAGCTGCAAATAGTTTTTACTCGGTCTGAGTGTACGTATCAGTCATTTGTATTTATTAAATTTCTGCAATATTGTTGTTTCACTCAGGGAACCGCTTTATTAAATAAAAATAAAAAATACGGAAAATACCTGAAGCCGAATTCTAGAACACCGAGAGCAGAACGAATTAAAACCAGACTGGTTCAGATTTATATTACTCAGATTTATATCATCAATCATATGAAATAGGGTTCAACGTAGGCTGGACTATGCAAGTTCGAACGCACGTATTCCGGAGGCGCATGGCATAGTTGCATTCGATAACACTGACTGTTTGCATATTTAATTTATTTATATTTTAGGGTTTATAGGGTTTGTAATTCAAAATAAACCATAAGATATATCCACAAAAAATGCTGCCCAAAGTCACTATTCCACGCGGACGGAGTCGCGGCCACAGCTAGTAATAATATAATATTTCAATTATGCAAATTTTATACAACATCCCGAGTAAAATTTATCCTTATCAGTCGAAACTTTGCAATGGAATCCAACGCGGGTATATTTTATTTATTTTTTCTTTATTACGCGGTTTTAATTCCTACTACCCTACTCCATATCATTTGATACTAATACATGCATACTCTAAACTTAAAGCAACTCAATTAACGAGCAAGGGTGATCGAGACGTAGTCATCAAAAACTACATTCGCCATCCAAAGCCATATGGGAGTGTAGCAGGATCGACTTTTGACCATTGCTCTGTAAATTTATTTTGCGCGCCTGCTATTGGATATTCGGAGACATTCCTTTGCTCAACCTATTAAAGACCTTCGTGGCGCAACGACTTCGCACTTCGAAACGTATACATTATCATTCAAAAGAAAATTATCTTATTATCCGTGCAGGGGCGGAGAAAGAATACTAACCTTTGCGGCCGGGGTCGGCCTGTCGTAAAAGCCCGTCTGGATGGCGACCACCTTCGGTCTTAAGTATGCCGCCATAATAACCTTGTGTTGTGTTCCGGCATTAGTGACCCAAGTTCCTGTACCCTTATGGGACAGCAGCGTATTCGCAATGCCACTGGCGTTGCAAACACCCATAGGCGACGGTAACTGCTAAATTCTAAGCGGGCCATCAGCCTGTCTGCTGTCCTACAGCAATAAAAAAAAATCATTCCTTTCATAATTTCACTGATTTTGATATTATTTTTTAATTTTTTTATATATCGATCTATGCCAAGACAATAACCATATGTATGTATACTAATTATTTGTGATTGTTATTTCTCATGCTTTCTTATAGGTAAATAAATATAATATTATCTAAATTTTTAATGGTCCAAACTTCGTCTAATGTAAATTCAAATTCGTAATGCGGTCTGGAATTTGCTGATGTGTTAATACACTACGAGTAGATGGCATTGGACGTTTTAGAAACGCGGTTGATTTGACGATTGTTACGTAATTAACCACAATAAAAGCTTATTCCTTTCTGTTAACTGTAAAAAATTAATTAATCACGAGAATTTTTTGAAGCTTATCTATGGTAGATAAGCGGGAATTTTGAAATTCATATTTAAACTGAAAATACAAAATGACCAAAATTAATGATATCTTTGTAAGAGGTACAAACTTAATAACTTTCATGTTTTTCAAACGTCTCCGTCGACGAAATTTATTCTACATATTTAAGTAAAACTATTTTATATCAAATTGTTAACAAACGATTCTATATAAAAAGACAAAATTCATTATTTTATATTAACTGTATCCATACACTAAATTCAGTGAATTAATATATAGTAATATAATAATAATATAATAATAATAATTAATATATAGTAATAATAGCTTCAGCTTGTTGAATCCATATAATATTTTCCATCATCTGAGTTCAATTAATTAAAAATGGAAGAGGAAACTTGCCCCAGAGATACAGACAGATCTAGTTCTGGAGCAAGTGGAATCAATTATTTTATCTACTTTTAATCATTTTATATAAGTTTGTAGTATTTAAGTTCCACCCTTATAATGTTTGATACAATAAAAAGCAATTTAATTAATTTAATTGCTAAGTAAACTATACCACCGTGTTATTTTTTGTTTATTCAGCTACACCTCTCAGTTTGTATGATGAACGTAATATGTACAAAATCCTATTGAACGCTGATCCAACTGGATTCAGCGAGAAAAGTGCCCGACTTGTTCATTCTTATTCTCCTATCAATTATTTTTAATACGCCTGTTTTGTTACGTTGCTTACGTTGTAACGTAAGCAAAGTAAGCAACTGTAGTTGCTTACTTTACGATTAATCCTTCTAATGTTAATATACAACGAAAACTTATCAAAGTAAATTTTAAAACTCGTTGCTACAACTTATCTGTGGGGGCGTAGACATCATGATGGGTCATTTACCCCTTGTGCAGGGAAAAGCTTCGAAGCAAAAATCATTACCCCAGCATCCACTTGGGGGGCGACTACCAAGTGGCGTAAAGTGGGCTGCCGGCGCACGCGCAACTATGTGAGCGGCACGGCCCGGTGCGTAGTTGCTTTTCAAGTGGGTAACTACCCATCGATCTTACAATTACAATCCATTTGCTTCCGTGTTCTCCTTCCAGGATGTAACGAATCACATCCGAAAGAGATCTGGTAAGGAAAATGGAATCGCCATTATGCTCATACAGCTGTAGCAGCACGGATGTGTATATCAACAAAACTCATTAAACCGGCATCTACTACAAACCTTCCTCAGGATCTCCGCAGAAACACATGGTCCTCCTTCGTCTTGTAATAATAAATAAATAACAATAACAAATAATACTTGATCATACGTCTTGTTTTTTTTTAGATTATCGCAATATTAAAATAATGAGATCATTTTAGAGAGAGACTATAATTATAATTGTCATTAGTAACAAATTTAATGAAAATAATTAGTATATTATTTTCAAAGTTAAATAAAGTATATATTATATAGTAAGTATAGTAATTATATTAATTAGTATATTAGTCACTTTAAAATATAATCATTAATTATTATGAGATTTCATAGTCATAGTGCTAAGACTACGACTACGACATGACTACGAAACACACAATTAATTTTTCTAGAGAAATTAATACAATCCGTTATAAGTTATATACTAAACATGACATGACATCACTATTATTCTATTGGATGATGCAGTTATGTGTATTAATTACCTATAAGTGGAAACTTTACTGATTTGTTAATTTTTATTTTTTCTTTATATTGTGATGTATTGTAATTGTTTGTTTCCCAAATAAATAAAAATAAAATAAAAAACATTCTAGCACCAAGTCACTAATTTGTTAAAATTAATGCGCTCTTACGCGTAAATTGTCGCAATTTTCATTAATCCACGAATTAATTCGCGCATTCTTGAATTTGGATGTATTCCAATTGAAACAACAACTATAGAGCGTTTTCGTAATTATCTCTTTCTCGCATTTACTGGGCAACGGACCTATTTTCGGAACAAAAATCAGTCTTCATGACAGCAGAACAATCAAGGACACTCGACGCATGTTATGAAATCTATACGTGAGACGCGTACTCTTGGAATAATACCAACAAAGGAAAACTACATCAATGCCGATTCTGAATTAAAAGATATCTTGGACATTCGTTTCAATCTACACGTACATGCTAAAACTAGCATTGATCAAAATATCCGTCCCCGCTAATATAATTTCCTATGATTTAAACGAAAACTTCGGCTAAATATTTTACGAATCAAAATGTATTAAATGTTCAACTATATAATTCAAAATATTTTCTTACTTATAAATGTTAAATATGAGTAAACAAGATCTAATAAACATAAATTAAGTTAAAGGTAGTATTAGTAGTAAATATTACTCTATTGAACACAATATTAAATTCGAGATATAAAATAAACTTTTGATCCAATAAAATGAAAAGAGCCTAAGGAGAAAAAGCTAGCCTAAGACAACATTGTAACAGTGCCAGCCTCACAAGTAATACATAGCACTTCATTGCGTTCAGACCGGCCACTGCTACAGTTACGAGCTAGAGACAGACTTCGCATAATGTTTGAAATAGATGCCAGACTGAGCGGACAGTCGCCGCCGGTGGTGGCAGCGGAGCAGCGATCGAACCGAGATTTGCACGCAAACGGCATTCAGTGGCCCTCGGGCCGCGGCACTCAGCCGCCGGTGGCAGCTCGAGGAATGCAGCGCGAACGGTGATCTTGTCGGGCGGCGACAATAGAAAATAGTCGGAACGCCGACAACGAGCGATGAAAGTCTATTTCAGCGGCACATGCGGTGAACACGATTTTAGCCGAGCCACGAGCGTAGGCGCCGCGGCCTTGGCGGGCCGGCAGACAACACGATCGGTGGAAAGCGAGGCCCGCCACCATTTTAGGCTCGGGCTCGGGTTAACGTTGCATAAGCGCACCACCGGCGTCGGAGCCGCGGGGTAGGCCGCTGGCCGACCGCCAGCACTTACACCAGTACACGGCGACGTAGTCCTTCTCGTCGAGCACCCGTTCGAGTTGCTTAGCGGTGACTTCTTCGATACGGGGCTCATGGTTCTTCTGGGGCACGGGGGCGGGAGACTTGCGCGCGGCGGACGGGGCGGCCAGCAACAGCAACGCCGACAGCACGGCTAGCACCCACCGGGCCATAGCGAGAGCGCGCGCGGACTGCCGGCCCATGCGCCCGCCCGCCCTGCGCACGCGCCGCCCCCTACGTGCGCATGCGCATCCTTCGGCTCTCTCCCGCCCTCTCCTCCCGCCCGCCTCGAACTTTGTTTACATCGTATCTGACACTGAGTCTCGGAATGTCTAAGAAGACATATACTGATATTAAATCTTAGTTTAGCTTCAGGACAGCGGCGGTTTAATCTAGCATAAACATAATCTCACAAGGATTTCCGTAGAAAGTGATAACACAACTACGTCTATCAGCTTAGTGTTTCATTATTCAAATGTTATAAGCTCTTCTGAGCTTAAAGCATATTTGCGTTAATGTTTTACGTTCAATTGGACAGTTTATGATATGACGCCGACCGGTGCCGGCCTTCTCTCGCGGGCCTCTTCAAAGCCAGAGGGGCAACGAGCCCCGGCCTCTTCTTTCTCACGTAGGGGTGAGCAGGGCGTGTGTGCCCCTCTCTCAGCCATATGTGTGCGGGCTGCGGCCCTTTCCCAGGGAGCCCGCTTGCGACAGATCACTACGGCGGCTGGAGGTCTGTCGCCAACCCCCGGCGACCAGTGGCCCTGCGTGAGCGGGAAGGAAGCCTGGCGCATTCCCTCTTCCTGTCCACCGCCTTCTTCGTGGACATAACTCTCTCGCAGAAGGCGTCCCATCCGACTTGGCCTCCGACACTCGCTAGGATGATGGCCGGGAGCGAGAGGACCAGTAGTGGCGACAAGGTTTCGGCGCTCCGATAACCATGTGGAACACACTTGGAGGGTGTGAAGCGCTGTGTTCTCATCGCCAGCGTCACACTTTTATCGTTTGCTCCTTTTGAGCGATGCGACATAGATACCGATATTTGATTCTGTCTATGGTATCCGAAACAAAATGAACTGTTTATTAAATGCGATTTTTAATCCGGTTATAATTGCAATAGAAATATAATATACTAGCGCCATCTTCATCTTACATACTTGAAACTACTACCACAGATTATGTATTAGTTACTACGTTGGATAAATAATAAATTCGGAACATATTATCACGTTGTATCTAGAAACATGCCTCTCTCTCTCACTCGTAGAGTCGCAGACTCGCATTCGCCCTTTTTAAATAAGATTTTATGGCCTGGTAACGAGACCTTTAAGCCAAGTCTTATTTGCGGACACTAATTTTCTCCATTTTTTGTTTTTTTTCCTTAACACAATCATGTATATCCACTTGTGCACTGAATTTTATTTTAGTATTTAAAATTTGAATCGTTCCCATAGTATTTTTAACATGTTTATGAGCACTATACTAACACTTTTTGTTTTTGAGTAAATCACACAAGTGGCGGTGGGAGGTATCACATATCTACTTCTATTATTTCGCTTGCCAAAATTATTAGTCTATGAAAAATTAACGTTTGGTTTGGACAGGTCTGCAAAGTGAAGTATATTTACATTTGTATTTACCTATCTCACAAGTATACAAGTTATATAACCAGGGTGATAATGTTGCACCTTGCATTCAACATATTATTGTGCCTAATATATAATATTCTATTATAAGGAAATCATAAATACGTTTATACAATTGTCCAGGTACACCAGCATTACTCAGTACCTTTACCAGTGTCACAGAATCCACACTATCAAACTGTGTGTAATTTATTGTCTTTTGCATTTCTAAGGTTATCAATGAAGGAAATGAAGCTGTTAGTTCAAGGGTTGACACTATTAGATTCTGAATACCAATGAAGACGAGACTTATCCGTGTTTTCAAATAACTTTCCGAGACATGATGATATTAAGATTGAACGATAGGAACTAGCCTGTTCAGGTGATTTATCTGGTTTAAGTATAGATATTACACATTACTCAATTTTCCTTGAACTTGGTATTAGTTTTTATAAGAATATTCAAAAATAACATTTGTATGGATTCAGGTAGATGCTTTATCAATAAATATGGAAAATCTTTGACGATTTTCCATATTTACCAAGACTAATAGTATTTCTCCTAGATTGTATATCATTAAAAACTCAGACTATTAAAAAGGATCCAATAAAAAACTTGATTGAGGATTTTCATTGTTTACATCAACATAGTTGTCTAACGAATCCGGGTAATTGACAGCTTGTCTAATAATACTAAATTGTGCTAAAAGTGGTTGTACAAATTCATCCTTAAATGGCTTATTACCACTTCTAAAACTAAAACTTATCCTTAAACTTTTTAATGAGATTCCAGATTTTACTGATGGGGATAGTTCTATTGAAACTATTACAAAAACTATTCCAGCTGATTCCTCGTAAGATTTTACCGGGTTCCCTTGTATCGAGAGACACGTGTGCGTCGGCTAAAGAGGTGAATTCTGCGTTAATTATAATTTTTATTATTAAATAAAGGCATTTACTCTTCAACTGGTATTTTCTTCCAATCCCGGTAACACGTAACAGTATTATTTTGTAGTATCGTGTTTCAAATGTGGCTTATCTAATATTCCAACACCATTACGAGGGTTTTTAGAATTTTTAGTGTAACGATTATTACCAGAAATATAAAATGATTGGTGGTCTTTTAACCATGTCTCATTTATTAATTAGGCATCTATCAATATCTTTTTCATTTAAAAATGTTGTTATAAGAGGTTTTATTATTAATTGCACCTTGAACATTGAATTGCGCAATGCGTACAGAGAGTGTTTTGTAAGACTGTGTACCCAATAAGTTGACAGGGTTTTAATTAATGATGTAGTAATAGGTTCGTTATCATTTTTATTACCTATTTGGACCAGTGTGTGTACTAGGGCCATAAGTACATCACTGTTTCCAATAATTTGCGATTTTATATCCTTAATATTTACAGCCTGTCAGATAGGCTCTTTAATTACAGATTTATTTATTTACATGTTTGGGTACTCTTATTTACACTATTTACATTTTTATTTACAGGCAGGACGCGGGATGGCAGAGCCTAGGAGGGAAATCATTATTCTCTTTTGTAATGACAACACTTGCATGGGTAATTTTATTTTTCTTTTCTGAAATTTTCTTCATTATAATAATTTTTTTTATTGCGTAGGACAGCAGACAGGCTGACAGCCCGCTTATAATTTAGCAGTTACCGTCGCCTATAGGTGTTTGCAACGCCAGTGGCATCGCGAACACGCTGCTGTCCCATAAGGATACAGGAAATTGGGTCACTAATGCCGGAACACAACACAAGGTTATTATGGCGGCATACTTAAGACCAAAGGTGGTCGCCATCCAGACGGGCTTGAGGCCCTACCACGTAGCTAGGGTGGGTTGTTTTGTCGCCTTTTACGACAGGCCGACCCCGGCCACAGAGGTTAGTATTCTTTCTCCACCCCTGCACGGATAAAATCTTATGATTCCGGTTTTTTCAATCTGAGCTGCTGGAATAAATGCTCTCATATCATGTTTTTCAAACCAGTTTATATTATTTATTAAATTGTGGACTGTATTTTGCTGTTTAAAAATTACAAAAATTTTATTTGCATTAGTACGCCTTATTGCCACGATGCCTTTGATATTTGAAAATATATTATTTAAATATTTAAAGGACTTTTATTTCCATGCCTTTCCTGTGTTTTTACTTTGGATGAAAACTTTGAATTCCAAATTAAGAATTTTCAGGATGCCGTCTTTTATAATTTGGCTTACGGCAAGGATGAAAATCACTATCATGGCCGTCGCCAGTATCAGAAACCTCCTGTACATCTTCGAGCCGCCGTGACCCGGTAACAATTTATGTGTAAAATACCAACCACGCTCTTTCGAATTCCCGCCAAAAATCTTTATGACTACTAACTCGTATTTGCCGTTCTGCGGCATAGTGCATACACAAAATCGATTCTTTTGACCGTATCGACTTTTAATTGCATTATGTACGTTGTAATAAAATAATTCATCTAAACAAGCTTTTCAGTTATTTAAATTTTTTACTCTTTTATTTTAGAATAATTAAATAATTACAGGCCATAGCGTCCCACTGCTAGGCCCGGTCTTCCCCTAGAGAGATCGGACAGTCACACTGGAGCAGTGTTGCCAACCCCAAAAATCTAAAAAACAGCAGCTCACCAATAAAAAAACAGTAGAAAACAGCAGGTAAAATGGAAAAAAGGCAGATTTCATACTTTCCTCATATAATTAAAACAATTGCCTACTTTTATTAGTTACTAGAACTCAAAAATACATAGGACATAATAAAAAACAAAAATCTAAGTAATTATTTTTTATTATCACCCTCAATTGCTTCATCTTCAGTATTTTCACACTCATTTTCCTTTGTAAAATTATAAATATTTTTGTTAAATTTCTTCATGTGCCTTTAAGTGGTTTCAAATGAGCAGCGATCGGTTATTTCGGATTTAGTGTGTAATGGAGTGTTACTCCTTTAATAGTTATAGTCGATATTCTGTGGCATAATTTGGTTTTCTAATATTAAATAGCTGATACTAAACTTTCTATAGTGGCGCTGCTATGTGGTAGGCACAAAAATTTCGTCACTAATTGACATAATATGGGAAATGTTAGAGATATCCGTCTCCATTTTTCAATTCGTGTACATGTTTCCATAAGTCGATAATATCGTGAATTTTGTTTTGGACATATAAATTGACATTTATTAACATTTGCCATTCTCTATCCACTCCAGCTATATTATTTAAACAAATATTTAGGAAAAAATAATGTGTATCTGCAATGGAAGGAAATTTATTTTTTATCTCAGTATCCAGAATTGCTTTGGGATTTATCATCTTTAGACATTTTAATACTTAAGTCGTTAAAAGGAATTTTTATTATCTGTTTTGTAGCTTCGAGATAAAACTCCTTACACTTGATGAGAAAATTTTCAGCTTTTCTTCCTTAGTTCTCCAATTTCTCTCTTTCTTCTGATCAGAATTGGCACCATTCCCGATGGAATGGTCCCAATTCTGATATACGTCGTCAATCAAATACGTCGATACGTACATTTCTTGCAACGGTAAATGTTTCTGCTCATTCAAGAAGTCAAGATTTAATATTTTAGTTTCTTTTGCGTGTAAAATATTTCGTACTTGAAAAACAGTAAAAATTAGGAATGGAACAGAAAACAGAGACATCAATGTGAAAACAGCAAATCTACTGTTAAAACAGTAGGGTTGGTAACACTGCACTGGAGAGTCACTCCACGAGATCTGCTACTCCCAATGCCCGAACCAGCTGACGCTGATTTACAGATGGTGCGAGACCTATAAGCTAAGAGCGGCCACCGAAGCCACTGAAAGGCTTTATAATCCGCTAAGAGGTCAACTAAGCTGCTGAGAGGTCACTTAAGCCGCTGAGAGGCCAACGAGCCACTCGTGGCTCATTTTAATGTTCAAGTCACCGGATAGAAGCCCACCGAGTTG
Source organism: Malacosoma neustria (assembly GCA_963693495.1). NCBI lineage: Eukaryota > Metazoa > Arthropoda > Insecta > Lepidoptera > Lasiocampidae > Malacosoma > Malacosoma neustria. The sequence goes on along the minus strand of OY856379.1, from coordinate 3,720,432 downwards.
AAACCAGGGTCAAGAGGGAAATCTCGAGGCTCCAACTCACACAAGATTGTAGATGAAACCAGAGAGCTCTCTCGTTGCATTCATCGCGCGCAGCTTAAAGAGTAAAAAGCTGTTACAAATATTATGATTTTTGAAAGAGATATCAATTCAATAAAAAAATTTAAATAACTGGTACATAAAGGACAATTTCAAGTCATGTTTCCTGAATACACGATGGTGTATGACCTTTATATTTATCAGCTAGGATTACAGTGACATGTTTCTGAGTGAAACATATGTGTAGGCTTTACCAAGCAACAGCAGCAAACTACTTTTTATTGATACGTCATAACTAGCAAGGTATTATGAGTTAGTAATTAAGTGTACACCGTAAAGTTCCATCAGACATTGTGATCTCCAAGAACTCAAAAACAGTCCAATTCAGATTCTACGATCAAGTAGAGGCTGAAAAAAACGTTTTATTTTCAGTAAATATAATATTTAATCAATTAAAATTTATATGATACAGTAATCGATTAATGAATCGAGTAAAAATGCTCTTACCTAAACTCATTTATAATGTCACATAAAACCAACCAATGAAGGGAAAGTGTGAACTAAATGTCAGCTGACATAGTGGGGATTTTTGAACGGATACGGAACAACACAACTCACTAAATCTGCTTGGTGGCCTCGAGTCTCGTCCTAACATAAACTTGTAGCCGGTTATTAGCAAAAAGTTAACTCGTGTTTGTGGTGTGATTTGTGAAATATACAATGGATATTTAAATGTAATAATTATTGTGTTTAGTGACGAATTGCTTATCTAAGTTTCGGTAAGTTTAAAGTTTTTACTTTGTTTCACCTGCTTTATATTGTTTGATTTAGTTCGTAATCTTATCATGATATTGGTTACTCACTTTTTGTGTATTTTAATCACGTTTCGTTGCAGATTCATATAAGATTTCGCCATAAGTATAAAGATAGAAACTATCTTATAGTAAATTTTTGAATTATTTACCTACATGGACTATTTGTAATAAAGTTCAATTAATTTTAATACGGTTTTAATAATTCTATGACGCGTTTAATGTTAGTAGTGAAGAACATTAAAATAATATTAGAATCTTATTATGTGAATTCTGTAAAAATGAACTAATGTTTTTTTTTTGCAATCACACAAATCATTTTTTTACTGGACAGATCTTAACTATATTTGAACTAAGGTTACCTTGGATTATGATAATCTTTCATTATACTCAATAATAACATGCTTGTCCAATGATATTGATTGAGCACACTCAATTTACTCAGTAAACAGATATATTTAGTCTATTTATTTTAATAAATTATATTTAACTGTTATTGGTTTCGTGGGCCAGGCCAAATATGTGAATATGGTCCATCATCATAAAAGGGTGAAAACAAAAGAAGCAGTTTGTTTAACTCTGAAAATACTCTATAATACACTTCTCTAACCGAAAGCTATATCTATATAACTGGAATGCAAGATGAAAAGATTTTTAAACTTCTAATTTTGCTATTACTTCCAGTTGAAGTTGCTTTAAACTAAATTACACTATTGTTTTACACTAATTTTAAAAAAGGAGGTAGCTATAACTTTGTCAAATAAATTGAAACTGTAATATTTCATAATAACTCATTATTTGAATTCAGAATACTAATTCTGAATTCAAAGCAGTCCTTGTGGACTCCTTTATTTTATTAAAAACTTTTTTTTTATTAATGCTAATATCATTAATGCAATAATGAACTAAGATTCCACTTACATAGCTAAACTAAACCTCATCCTGCTACTAGCCGAAAGCCTTTTTTTATTGCTGTGGAACAGCAGACAGGCTGATGACCTACTGAATAGTTTGCCATTGTCTATGGATGTTTGCCATGGGTACCACCAACATGCTACTGTCATACCCTGTTTAACTGGAACCTGCGTCACTTATGCCAGAACAGGACAAGATTATTATTCCAGCATATTCTTCCATTGGTTGCCATCTAGACGAGCTTGGATCTTTTTTTATTACTTTAGTACAGAAGACAGGCTGATGGCTCACTTAGAATTTAGAAGTTACCATCGCCTATGGGCGTTTGCAATGCTAGTGGCATCGCGAACACGCTGCTGTCCCATAAGAATACAGGAACTTGGGTCACTAATGCCGGAACACAACACAAAGTTATTGTGGCGGCCTACTTAAGACCAAATGTAGTTGCCATTCAGATGAGCTTGGGGCCCTACCATGTAGCTAAGGTGTGTTGTTTTGTCTCCTTTTATGACTACATGGCTGCAGAAGTCATTATTCTTTCTCCACCCCTGCACGGATAATATGCTGTACTAGGGTTGTTTTGTCCTCCTTATGATAGGCCAAAAGGGTTGGTATTCTTAAGGATAGACTTTGCTTGGAGAAAAAGTCTACACTTTCTTTGTGTTTATCCCTTCTTTGTTGTCCTTTGTTTATTATCTGATTATGCCAAAATTCTACTATCAATTTACTTAAGATCTATATCTACATTATCGATTTTATTGTTGTAGGATAGAAGCCTTTGTTTGAAACAATAGGTTATGTGCAATAAAATTACAGTTTATTACAAGCCTGTGCTACATAATGGAGAATAACAAGGTTTTTGCAATTTGCCAACAGCCATTTGTTCATTGTTTCTATGATTTACTCAGTTAAAAAAAGACTAGTTAAATGTTAATAATATGTATATATGTATAGTATCTTTACCTGATAGCTCAGTCTGAAGTCCCGGATTGAAGCTCACAATAGTATGTACTGCTTCAGTAGTTCTAAATGTGCATGTTATACCATAACTGTCATGTACTGACAGGGAAAACCTGAATATTATGAGTAATTATTATTATCTATATTTCTTTATTTCACAAATTTTTTATATTTTTTACAATATCTTACATTTTTTTTATAAAAACAGTACCATAATAGTATTACTTTTATACAAAAATCAATAATAAAATATCCTAAAAAATATAAATATTATTATTATTATTATTATTTATTTATTTCAGACAGTTACAAAATCATGTCCATAGTGGGTTAGTAAATTATAAGTAAACTTAAAAATCTATTGTTAGTAAACACAAATATAAAATGATCAAAATGTCCAAATGGCGAATGTAATGTCCACTCTAATGTAATGACAAAACGTAAACTGATTGGATGCTGAAATATTAATTGAAATGTTATAGTTAATTCTTACACATTAAAATACTGGCGATAGGAATTAAATCTATTACTATTAAAAATTATTCAAAAATTAATCCATACATTATAATAGGAACATATCAGAATGAGACTGTGACTATACAATGTGGAATTTTTTGTAGGTAGTTCTAGTCTATTATACTACTATTAGGCTATTTGAATTCCATTGAGCTTTCCTCAATTGTTTTTATTTACATCTATTCACTCTTCGAAACAGGTGGGAACAGCTAGTATAAGTAGAAGAAATTAAAATAAATAAATAAATATACTGACACAATTCATACAGCGCCTAGTCCCAAACTAAGTTACATAGAACTTGTGTTACTGGTACTAGACGACTGATATACTACATACACACTTTTTTTGTAAATAAATACATATTATACATAAACACCCAGATGCGAGACGGGAATCGAACTCATGACCTCTGCGAGACTCCTGAAGTGTGTTAGCCGCTATGCTTGGAAGGTCGTCAATTGGTCTTTGTCCCCAATTGAGTCTTGGTTTTGTTGTTAAATTTATGAGACATTTAAATTTTCTTACATATCAATATCTTTTTATCTATTTTTGTGTTTTAAAAGTATAGGCAGCTAATTCAGTCAGTTTAACTCGAAAGTCCTTGCTTACCTTATGAATTGTCCCTTAGTATACTGATTTGTGGAGACATATTAATTTGCAATTTAATTGTTATAATTAACTATAAAATGTAAGTATAGAACTTTCAATGATTACTGCCTCTGTGGCATGATGGCTAGAGCACTTGCAGAGGTCATGGTTTCAAAAGTAAACAGTCAAAACCTGTTGTAACGACATCCAAGGGACCACTTAAATTCAATCCTACAAACTGATTAGTCTAACAATGGGCGATGTTTTGGAAGTACAAATTCAGCCAGGACTTGATGTTAGTCAATATAACCAGTATGTTGTTCTAAACAATGTCCCTATATGTTGGTTTTAACTATATATGTGTGGTATATTACGTCTACTACCCATAACACAAGTGCTATGCTACTTATTTTAATAATTAAGCCCCATTGTAATTAAAATTGTTTTGCAGTGTGTTAACATTCCTCTTTGTTACAATATTATAGAAAATTTTTGAAACTAACCTCGAGTGCAATATTTTTGTCATTTCCTTATGTATGTATATTATAGTTAAATAATATAGGTTTTTTATGTTGTCCTAGTTAAAAGTTTTACTGTAAATGTATATATAATATGCAATAATAATTCAGACAGTATCTAGAATATAATAACATCAGACAATTTTTTTTTCTTTTAATTTTAACATTTTAGTGTTAAAATAAATATTTAATGCTTTGTAATAATAATTAAAACTATATTTTTAAATTGTATGTTTATAATAGGTATATATTTACATATCATTATAAAAGTTATAAAATTAATTTGATTCACATATATATCGAATTCTATCTTTTGATAATAGCTTAATCACAAATGTGGACATTATCAGTTGATAAGAGCAGAATAGAAAATTCTAGTGAGTGTTACCAAGATAATACGTGGACTACAACCTCCGTGACGTAAGTGAAGTCACGGCTTCAATACCCGACTCGCGTCTGGAAAAGAAAATATATGTAGTATATTAGTTATTTAGTATCCTTAGCACAAGTGCTATGTACCTTAGGGACAGCGGCATGTTTGCGGTGCCTCTAGCGTCACAAACATATATAGGCGATGGTAACTGCTTATTGTTAAGTGGGTTATCAACTTGTCTGCTGTTGCAAGCAATACAAAAAAATTTACTTTGAGAATAGATGATGCAGTGTTAATTGTACAGAACCATTGTTTTGTATACCAAAGCTGAACTCTACTGTTTGTTCCTTATTGTCGTAATTAATAAAGAACTAACTGTATTTAGTTTTATTAAACTAATAAGTATATCATGAAATTATTTTAAGTATTTTGTAAACATAATTATGTGGGACGTAAACATAACAATTTTTTATTCTCTCAACGATTTTATAAACACTTTGTCTTAAGTCCTAGCTTCCCATTTTCTGTTTGAGGGAATTTTGGGAGATGTTTATCTTATGGATAAAATTCATGATGAATACACAAGAAAGCCAAATTATCTGACTAAACTCCTGCCACCCCTGCCCCTCACCAAGAATTCGCTCCGCGAACTTGAGGAAGGCCTACGTAAAGCTGCGGATGACAATATGTGGATCCACTTCAAAGTTACACTTGCAACCCAGCCGTCATAGACTCGGACGCGTATTGGGTAACCTTATTGAAAACTCATTATAAGCATAACACCTCCATTATTGTCCTAGAGTTGCAACCTTTTTGCTATTTTGCATTAAAATGAATGGGCCAATCCCTTACAGGAAGTAGGACAATAAATTCCAAGATCCAGTTGCCTAAATAGCTGGAAATTTGTTCTTATTGATTTAATATCTTAACATATGATTGATTATTTTTGACCAAATATTTTTTCTACCCACTTATCTATTATATTGTGATATATCTCGCGTCTAACATACCGCTTTAGTTCTCTGTATTAGGTTTACGTGCGTCGATCCAACATTGTTGCTAAGAATATCAATTAATTCCTATCTGACTGCAATGTACCTGCACTCAACCTTCGCCGTCATCTAATCATAATTATACTTAAATCATTTATGTCGCATGATAAAGTAACCGAATGATAAACACCAATGCCCGTTCGCGGAATGGTGATATCACTATCAACCGTATCGTCTAACTGATATTGTGAGGAGTGTTATCGTAAGGAGCTCAGTGGCTACGTGGCTGCACACTTGTGAACATCATGGCTGACTATCGCGCGGGTAAAGCCGGGATCAACGCCGAGGCCCAGGCTCGTATCCACAGCAAATACAACGACGACATCGCCCACGAGACCTTAGAATGGATCAAGACCCTCACCGGCTCACCCGCCAACACATCTGGATCAGCTGAGAACTTGTATGAAGTATTGAAAGACGGCACCCTACTCTGTAAATTGGTGAACACCATCCAGGAGGGGTCGGTCAAAAAGATCAACCAGTCTACCATGGCTTTCAAATGTATGGAGAACATAAATGCCTTCTTGGAAGCAGCCAAAAAGTTGGGGGTGCCTCCGCAGGAGACATTCCAGACTATCGACCTTTGGGAGAAACAGAATTTGTATTCTGTCGTAACCTGCCTACAGTCTCTTGGAAGGAAGGCGGGCAACTATGGCAAGCCGTCCATCGGACCGAAAGAAGCGGACAAGAATGTGCGCGAGTTCAGCGAGCAGCAGTTAAAAGCCGGGCAGAATGTGATCTCGCTGCAATACGGCACCAACAAGGGCCAACAGTCGGGCATATCGTTCGGCAACAGGCGCCAGATGTAAATTATTTGTATTCTTAATTTATTAATTGATATATTTTAATAAATACTTTTGGTATTTTTTTTAAATCCATGGCCTATTATTTAGTTCTCTGACAGGTGTGGCTTGTGTTACCTAATAATGTAACATAATGTACGCGAACAAAGGTAGATTAGATAAAGTACAACATTTGAGGATACTGCATTTATAGAAATATTATTTTTAATGATACCATCAGGGGTTATGGCTTTGACAAGTGTAACTTCTTCACATCTTAGCATTACTTTGATATTACACATTTAATGCCATCTTGATTTATTAACTGTGTCATTGTCTCTTTATGTTGGATAAGCCTCTCTTAGGGTTACGCTAGAAACCCTAATCCCTCTTACTATCCGCATCAACGTCCTACCGGCATCTTTGCATAAGTCGTCGGCCTTTCGAGCTGAGGGTATGCTACAGCCTTCGCCTTGGCCGTCGTTCCGGCGACAAACAGGACTCACACACTTCAGATGAAACTGTCAACATGCATATATTGCTACGTGCCATAAGGATATCCTGATTTCGCATGTTATCTATATTAGCAACATTCAATTAAGGGAAATCCTATTTTTTCAGCTAGCTATCGTTCTATAGCTCGCTGAAAAGGTTGATGTTCGCCTCGGCCCTGTAATTACTTTCAATCTGATAACGACACGGCCGATTCATTGGCTACTTATAGCAAACTTGTATGATGACTCGTCTGTTGTATTGAAACCTATATAGTATGAAAAATATTTGTATGATCTGCAAATAATTTGTTATGTGGCTGTAAATTGAATATTTTTAGACGTATGATGATTTCTACATAGAGTAAGGCTTTCTTGAAAAATATTTAATAAAAAAAAACTACTGCTAAGATTAAAATTAAAATTCAATTCTCCAAATAAATATTTTAATTTCATATTCAAGATTTATCACAATAAATAAATCAACCTTAGCTAGAAAATAATTAGCGATTAACGCTTTCTATTTTTTTACATAACGTCGGTGATATAAAAGCTAGCATATATTATATATATTATTATAACCACCAATATAATAAAGCGTGTATATCTTGATAAGAGTGGTTCATTTTTGAATTGTCTTTCTATTGAAAATGATGTCATGGTTTAGATCATTATTTATCAAGGAGTAATTTAATTATATTTAAAAGAATTATGATTAAAATATATACTAGTACATTGCGTAATGCTATTAAGACAGTACGACCTATAAGGGAATGTACTACGTGACTAGTCAGGGGTGGGGGAGTCTTGAAAATATCATCCTCGGTGACAGGAAGGAGGTGGGCGTCAGGTTTTCGTCACGCAGTCAATGTCGTGTAAAATAAATCTCGCATTTTTTCGAACTATATTCAAGGAGTGTGTGGCGTAAAATAAAAACAACTTAAACTAATAGCTGGTTTATAATAGTTGTACTAATATAATAGCCCATACCCATCTACTGCTGAGGATGGGATATGGGATGGTTCGGGATACCTCTTAGAGGCACAGGACAGTTATCAAAGGCGAATTACGGATACCAGTGATCTCGGTATGCACGAGTCCTCATGATATTTTCCATCAGCGATGATAGATGGTGATTACGCTACAATATGCATTATTACCCGTGCGCAATAAGGGGCTGGCCACAGTTTCTGGCGGTGCGTTGCGCGGTGCGTCGGGAGGCGCGGCGAGCGGCGTGATTTGCGGTGGTATGCCAGTTATGCCACAGCTAGACTAGTTGCGACCGCGGCGGCATCAGCGGTGCACGTATTTAGAGAACGGCTAAACCATTAAAATGCCCCTATCAAAAGTGGCACGATATTCTCTTGAAACAAAAGCATTCTTAGCTGAAGATATTATTCAGTCAAAAATAGGAGCGCACCCAGTTAACCAGAAAAGGAGCGAACTTGGCGAATTTCACACTCTTTATTATGAACTAGCAGCCCGTCCCAGCTTCGCATGGGTATTTAACAAAAAATTAAACCCTTCTATTTTTTTTCGGTCTCGGGGAAAAACCTCTCTTGACGGGTTCCCCCGGCCCGGGGGGACCGAGGGATATAAGGGACTCCGGAAAAGATGTTCGACCATCCGACTACCCACTAAAAAACCCCGCTGTTCTCCTATCGCCTACGCCCGGGCCCACGGATATATGGCTTGCCGATCTCGTGGCCCGGGCCGGCGCCGGCCCACGCTTTGTCTTAAAGCGGGCCCCTTCTAAAGTGCTGGCGCCAGGGGGTCAGGCTTTCGTCCCCCCGGCGCTCTCTTGTAACAACTCTATGAGTTGAGGGGGGCTGCGAAACAGCACGCGGCCTTTTCCCTCACGGCAATAGTACGGGCGGCGGATCCGCCCCCGAGGAGCCGCCCGCGGCCGCTTTCTACGGCGGCCGGAGATCGTTGCCCGCCCTCCGGCGCCGACGACGCGGCCTACGTTGGCGGGAGGGGAGTGCGGTGGCGGACTCCCGCTCCCGTTCCGCCGCCTCCCTTGCAGACACTACTGCCTCGCAAAAGGAGGCGACGGCCGTCCATCCAGGATCGCCCCCGACCATGGACAGAACCAGGGCCGGGAGCGACAGGTCCGCGGCCAATTCCGGACGGGACTCGCATCCCCGTTGCGTGCTAGTCAGGCGTGTGTACGACTACCAGACGACACTCCAGAAAAAGCAGAGTCGCTTGACGTCGTAGCCGGCCCAGCAAGACCAACCGACAGCGAGGATGCAATTCCCGCCCTGGGAACACTCTCTGTGCAGGCGCAGTCGAAATAGGCATGGTTTTGACTACCAAATCAGGTCCCATGGTAGAACCCGGGACCCCAATCAGTATTCGCAACCATCCCATCGGGGACCATGCCACGAACAGAGAGCTAAGTTGGAAAGGATGTAAGAGGTAGACGGAAAGAAAGGTAGGACTCTGTCGCCTCGAACGGAGAGGGGAGTGAAGCGACGGATGCTCGGGAACCTCTGGTACGCACACCCGTGCACTCCTCGGACAGAGGAGCGCCCCTGGGGGCAAACCCTTCTATTTGCGTCAGGTTACTAAAAAAATAAAATTATAAAGAAAGTTTGAATATTATTATTTCTATGAGCTTTTATTTTAATGATTTTTTTTGCTATTACTTTTTATTTATTTCTCGTTATTTTTTAATAAGTATTCTAATTTTTGTAAAAACCCCAGTGACGCACGCCTACATTGCATAAGGTGCTGCCTAGCTAGCCGAACAGGGTGAGCGGCTACCACGCAACATTTTTCTAATACTTACATTTTTAAACTCGTGATATCTTTCGAATGGAATATCCGAATTGAATAATTCAAAAAGTTATATAAAGGTATTGAAACAGTTTTGAATATGAAGTAATTTATTTTGATAAGGATTAATACCAAGATCCAAATAAAGAGCCTTTTCTAGGGGCGGCATTTCAATTAATTTTTTAAAATCAAAGAACACTTATTGTGGCATAACTATAATAGTTAGACATATGCTGTCGCGACACTTTTTGTAAATAATGATGTGTTCTGCAAAGTTGTAGTACATTATTTTATTCTATCATCAATAGTTTTCGCAACGCACGCGATTTAAATAATATTTTAGGTAATTTTTTTACACTTTGGGTTACATTATTAGAGTTTTAGTAAGGATCCCTAATTTTTTTGAAAATATAATATAGCCTATGTCACCCGGGGATAGTGTAGCTTCCCAACAATGAAAGAATTTTTTATATCGGGTTAGTAGTTTCGGAGCCTATTCAAAGCAAACAAACAAACAAACAAACAAACAAACAAACAAACAAACAATCAAATCTTTCCTCTTTATAATAGTAGTATAGATATAGGAACTATCCCGATAATTTTTTTGAATATACGCGGGCAAGCATAGAAACTTGATTATTATTCGGCCACATACACGAAGACTAAAGCTAAAGTTAATTTCAAGAAAATTGTTTCACAATTTCAGTTTGAAATTGTTGTTTTATTTTATTTCGTCCCAATTTTTTTTATAACATGCCTATATTTATGATGTGGATGTTTTGACCATGTTCCATATTGCTGGTCTACTCAGTATTTCACTAATACATTATTCCATATCCATTATTTATTGGCTCAACGCGCAATAAAAACAAAATTATTTGTTTCGGTCGCGCGATGCCTGAATGCGTCCACCCATGCCGCCGCGCGCGCCGTTCTGAGCTGTGGCCGCCTCGATATTGACTAGTACATTTGTTTCACTTGTACATCGCGCAGCTCGTCGCCGCCGCGTGCACCGCGCCTCTTGCCGCACCGCAAGTCGCGCCGCAGTGCGCGTCGCCGGTAGCTGTGGCATACTTTATAGGTTGTCTACCATTTGTTTTCGCCGCTCACCGCTTGCCGCGCCTCACGACGCGCCGCAATCCGCACCGCTCTTGGCTGTGGCCAGGAGGTAAGTTGAGACCTGGGGGCGGTGACGCCACAGACGCATGGTTGTACTGTGATTGGTAATACGGGAGCTTAGGGGAAGTTACAGGGGTAGCGGGCGGAGGGTTGCATTCCAGGCGAGTCTTAACTTATCGCGCACGGGTTATAGGAACGAAAACTTATATAATAGGTGCACTCCATCGTGGAATACGAACTCATGACCTTTAGCCTCGTAATTAGAACTATCAGTAACTATCGATTTTGCTATACTAATATATAACTTACTTGAAAACTCCTTAAGTATGTAAAGGTTTTATTCTTATTTCTAGTGAGACCAAAGCCAGTTTTTTATAGCTAAATGCAGCAGACAGACTGATGACCCGTTTAATAATATACAGTTACCATCGTTAACGGCTCCAGGGGTATCACTAATACTTTGTCATCTGCGTAGGAGAACTGGAACTAGTCACTCATGCTGGAACACAACACAAGGTTATTATGGCGGAATAATTAGAAACTAGTGGTGGTCGCCATTCTGACGGGCTTGAGCCTACCACCTAACAGCCCAACAATCTAAAAACATTGTATTTGAATAAATAAGACTTGAGAGCAATAACATTGTCCCTTCAGACCTATATTATTAAATGTCAAGGAAAAACCTCGTCTACTCATTGTTACTTGAATCAATAATATCGATTTACTCAAAATGGTTGCCAGGTTATCGCGTGATTGTTAATTTTGAATAAAAATTCCACAACTGTTATATTAACGCTGATCATATCTTTGGACAATTGACAATCTATATGTATAGTGTAATAAATAAATATTAATCTTAATATTTACCATATCTTTATGATTGCGATGCTTAATCTTAAAGGACTAGTTTTTAAACATTTGTCGTATTTTTAAAGCAGTCTTGTTCTAATTTGTTCTCCATTTACCCTTAGAAAGACTACATCGTCATTGTCCGATTGGAATCTAAACTTCCGCCAAAGATCGGCTTTCCGATTTTTTCTTCGGCATCCCGATTAGTGAGTCTTAGCATGCATATCACCCCTTACGACGTCAAGCCAACACTTTGGGTTACAGTCTCTTGCCAGGGCTGGGCGCTGACGGCATGGCTAGATATTTGTTACCCATCTTAGTATTCGGTTGCCGCAAAACGTGGCCATACCAGCGCAAGCAGATTCTTGTACTTCGTCTGCACTTCTCACATCCATTGGAGCATATTCATCTCCGACCCACAATCCGTGCTTGTGTCGCTAGAAAGATAAAATAAATATATTGTATACTTTATCCGTGCAGGGGCGGAGAAAGAATACTGACCTCTACGGCTGGAGTCGGTCTGTCGTAAAAGGCGATAAAACAACATTATGTCACCATAATAACCTTGCGTTGTATTTCGGCATTAGTGACCTAGTTTCCTGTACCCCTATATAACAGTAGGATGTTCGCTGTGCCTCTGCGCAAACATCTATAGGTGACGGTAACTGCTTACTATATAGTAAATGGGCCGTCAGCCTATCTGTTGACCTACAGCAATAAAAATAAATATCAGTTACTTTCAGTACATACTTATACTTAATTTTAACAGGTATTTATAATACTGCACGCCTTTTAACACGATACGTACGGAATATTTGTCATATAATTGTGACCTAACTATTCTGCTAGTAAAAATTATTTGACTTTTGAAAACTGTTTTTGTTCACAGAAATTGTAAAGAATTTGGAAATAGGTAGATTTGAATTATATTTTTAATAGCAAATAAATTGATTTAATTATTTAAATTGATTGCCAATATTTCAGTTTATTGGTATTAACCAATATGTATACCAATATGTAATATGTATTAACATACATACATACATATAATCACGCCTCTTTCCCGTAGGGGTAGGCAGAGACCACTTCTTTCCACTTGCTACGATCCTTACATACTTCTTTCGCTTCGTCCACTTTCATTATTCCCTTCATATATGCCCTTCGGTTTAGGGTACTATTGACCTGGCCTTTTTTCAAATCGTCCCTGATCTGGTCTCGAAACGTCCACCTAGGTCTACCCCTTCCAACACTTCCATTCACACTCGCCTTATACACTTTTTTCGTCAATTGTTCTTCATTCATTCTCTCAACATGGCCAAACCATCTCAGCGTTAATAATACAAGTAAAATCTGTGAATGTTTCTTAGTCTCTTTTATATTTAGGATACAATCAATATTAATTAATCTATACTAATATTATAAGTAACTCTGGCTGTCTGTTACGTTTACACGTCAAAACCGCTGAATCAATTTTGATAAATTTGGGTATAGAGATAAATTTGACCTTAGAGAAGGCCATATTAAGCTACTTTTTCCCGCGCAAATGATACTTGAAGGGGGTGGAATAGGTGTGAACGTAATTAAGTCTGTTATTTTATTTACATGGCAGAACAACGTTTGCCGGGTCACCTATTAATTACATAATAATAGAAAAATACATAACAAATAAGTTTCTACTAATAAGTAACTTTTAACGCTGAAGTAGGTACCCAACTAATAATTCCAAGTGAAATTAAACCGAAACTAAGATTTGATATAATGAGACATTAATGCTAAATTAACTAGTCTCATATTCATTAAAATAAATGAATTGTTATGCATGACGTCATAGGTAATTAGTAAAACTGCCATTGTGTACCGTGACGGCCGTGTCACCCCACCGCCCGCACGACGTCACGCGTCAATGCCCAACGGAAACACGGATATCCGACCCCCTCGCGAAACTAATACCATTCGTATTTATCATTCCTCTCATATTCGATTGAGAATAGATTAGAGGGAAAGAGAAGGACGCCTGTGGTGAAACCGTCTGCGACGGCTTTGACCCCCGTTGTAATGCCATTGTTTTGTATACAAAAATAATTGAATGCATTTTACTAGTATCATAAAATATTGGATCTGACAAATATATTTAATTTGACAACCACGTCGGTACCTTGAGGAGGTCAGAAAGAAAGAAACGTCCGTTTGGTTGGACCCCTGCAGCTTGTCGTAAATGGCGACACAACAACCCTAACTAGGTGGTAAGGCCCCAAGCCCGTCTGGATGACAACCACCCCTGGTCTATAAGTATGCCCTAGTGACCCAGATTCCAATACCCCCCTATGCGGAGAGCAGCCTTTAGAAGTGATGGTAACTGGTTACTATTAAGTACTATTTTGACGACCTCGGTGGCGTAACGGATAACGCACTTCGGTACGCTTGCGGAGGTCACGGGTTCGATTCCTGTCTCGCGTCTGGGTGTTTATGTATATGTATTTATTTACAAAAAAAAAGTATATAAGTAGTATATCAGTTGTCTAGGGCCCATAATACAAGTGCTACTTAGTTTGGGACTAGATGACGCTGTGTGAATTGTCACAAAATATTATTATTATTAAGTGATCTGTCAGCCAGTCAGCCTGTCTGCTGTTCCTCAAGCCCAACCAAAAAAGCTTTTTGGTTGTAGTTTGTAAATTGAAGTCAACTGCATCGCCATTCGCCTTAAACACGTTGTTGACCGGCAATTTTACTGAAAATTTATCTCGTCACCGGCTATTATTTCGTAATTGGATGTGGAAGTAAAAGAATAAAATTTAACATTAATAAATTTTATTTAGTGTTTATCTTTTAATAGTTCTTTTTTGTATGATAAGCAGTTTTGATATTTTGATGGTCTAATATCAGAGTCGCTATCTTCTGATACAGTATCATTTTCAAGTTTACCACAATTTGATTCACTCGGACAATCAGATAAAGCATCCACGTATAATTCACAATTGCACGGTATAGTTGGAAACCGAGAAAATAACGCGATGTAAAAAAATACCATTATAAACTAATGCGTTCGGGGCCCCCGTCAGGAACGAAGTTTCTGGGTTGTCTCCCTATACTTTAAATAGTAAAATAAACAGTAAACACTCAAATCACACGTACAATAAACAAATGTAAACCGTAAATACATACTTGTATCAAGTTATACAATTTTATCAACTTTTCTAAATCTATATTATACGCATTTGCTGCAGTTTTCATTTTTCAAAACTTAATTGCGTTTTTACAAAATTTACACGTGTCTTCACAACCGTGTGTTGAAGTTATATGATAAAAAGTGACAGGGACACAGAGAGAGAGGCCATGTAAACACGAGTTAACTCGTGACCTGTCAACAATGTGTTAATATCAAGAAATCAAGTCATGCTTTAGAAAAGAAGCGTTTCTGCAACGGAATATTGATCAACGGATGTGTGCAGCTCAAATAGCTCAATTTTATTAGTTTTTAATGTATTCTAAAGGTTATATATATATATATATATATATATATATATATATATATATATATATATATATATATATATATATATATATATATATATATATATATATTTTTTTTTTTTTTATTTTTTTTTTTTTTTTCAAATCAGTTGCATATTTGAAATTAACCCGGATCCTTTGGATCCGTGCAGGGGCGGAGAAAGAATACTAACCTTTGTGGCCGGAGTCGGTCTGTCGTAAAAGGCGACAAAACAACCCACCCTAGCTACGTGGTAGGGCCACAAGCCCGTATGGAAGGCGACCACCTTCGGTCTTAAGTATGCCGCCATAAAAACCTTGTGTTGTGTTCCGGCATTAGTGACCAAAGTTCCTGACCCTTATGGGACAGCAGCGTGTTCGCGATGCCACTGGCATTGCAAACACCACCATAGGCGACGGTAACTGCTAAATTCTAAGCGGGCTATCAGCCTGTCTACTGTCCTACGCAATAAAAAAAAATTAAACTGTCCAATCTTATAATCATTTATCATGCTGTGACTAAGTGTAATCTAAGGCTCTTTTTATATATAAAATATCATTGTTGCTGTATGTAATTTAGCAACATTCATTTTTATTTATATAGATATTCGATCACAATGATATCCATACTAAAATTATAAATCTGAAAGTAAATCTGTCTGTTACAATTTTGATGAATTTCGGTATAGAGATAGATTGGACATACGGTACTTCTTCTCGAGAAAATGAAACTTGAAGGAAGTGAAATAAGGGTAAATGTTATTAAGTTCTGTTTTTTTATAGTATGGCAGAATGTTTGCCGAGTCATCTAGCACACCTAATATTAATCAAATAAAATTCAGATAAAATCAGAGCTAGCGATTCTGTGTCCGTTGTCGGTGGTTCTGTTAACTAATGGTCACACATTTCTCTTCTTGCTTTGCACAAGAAAGTCGATTGATATTTGACCTAATTTGCTTTTCAAAGTAAATAAAAGAGACTCTTTGCTCCTTGTCTTTATTTAGAAAGAAAACTCATTAAATGTCTTTTTCGTGTCATCAAAGTACGTCACATATACATACATACGTACATCGAAAATTATGCTAACAAATTAACCTTCCCCAATATGCGAGTGTGGACTTGACGAGGGTACTATTAATCACATCTTTTTCCATTGCCCAAAAATCTCTACTCCCATTTATGATTTTTTCCTACAGATATCCCTCGCCCTATTAATGTAAATTACATGTTAACTCTTGTCCATACTAAATATATTCTAGTTTTATATAAGTTTTTGATTAAAAATAGTATTTACTTATAAGTATCTTAATACAATTTATAACAAATAGAAACTGTGTTGTCCTCAGGATTCCAGATAACGTCAGCTTTCGAAACTCCCGCGTTTTAAATTAGTTTATTTTATTACAACCTGTCACTTTTGTAACTCCGATACTGGCAAAATCGATGCTAGAGGCATTGGAGCCATAACCATAAGAACTGAACTGAACCTTCCCCAAACTGCTTGGCAGGTTACACATTACGTTAATTTTGGTATGTAAGTTTCATCACAATGCTTTCCTTCACCGTATCACCGGTACGTGACTGTTATACTCGTAATATCAACATTACGTGAGGAAAAACTGTCATCGTGGAATTCGATCATTCGAACCTGTGTACGTCCACTTAGATACCCCGTACTAAGGTAATATTATACCTGATAAATAATTTTACAACATTACTCAACTCTGTGATCAGAAATCTACACAAATTACTTAAACTTTCTTAAGCATAGAAAGCTTGATGCATCATTATCATCGAACGATGTAATTGACATTTAGATCCGATGATTTAGCAATATTAACGCTGTAAGGTGTCGATATACGGCCTTAATTTAGAAAGTTACTGCAGATTCATCCAATATATCATTGAGTAATAAATCGATTTACATTTGAAGTTCTTATCTTCCATTAGTAATAATAATTATAAATATTCAGGTATAATTTTCTATATTTGTAGAGGAATATGCTTTTCTATGTAAGTTATTTTTAAATTACATTTGTATTGAAATTCGCTACATCTGAAAGTAATGTGTTTTATAAAATTCCTTAGGAACATCTTAATATTTTAACTAGCATGTAATTTTATTTTAGACTTTTTAGACTTTCCCTCTTTTTCTCATCAACAAATATTCTCCGTGGTGTCATTCGTTTCTCCGTGCAGAATACTGACCCATGTGACCTGTGGCGGCCTTACATAAAAGGCGATAAAAAACCGTAGCTAGGTAGGGATCGAAGCCCGTCTGGATGGTCTCTAAATCATCGTTATCTTAGCGTTGAATCCCGGTTGCAGCCCAAACTCGCTTCGGCGCCCGGGTTCCGCTTTCCGACTTTTTCTTCTCCACTTTGCACGATCTTCGGCATCTCTGGTGGTCAGTCCATTGGCACGCATATCAACCCCTACGACGTCAAACCAGCACCTTTTGAATCTACCCCTCCTGCCGGGACCCGGTGGTGGAGGCATGGCCAGACATTTGTTCCCCACATAAGTAGACGGTTGCCGTAAACGTGGCCATACTAGCGAAGGCGACAGTCCTGCAATTTATCCGCAATGTCACGGACATGAAGGCTGCCGCGAATGCGAGAGTTCCTAACGCGGTCGTTCCGCGTTACTCCACACATCCACCGCAGCATATTCATCTCCGTGACTCGCAGTGCCTGCTTGTGTCGCTCCAGCACCGGCCACGCTTTAAATCCGTATAAAAGGACAGGCCTAATGATGGTCTTATAGACCTGGATGGTCTCTAAATGTTCTATAATAATGTGTCATAATAACCTTTTGTTCCGATATAAGCGACCTTGGTACCAATTTTCCTATTTGGTAGCGTTTTACTGTTGCACCTAACGTCGCAAACATCCATAAGCGCTTATAACTGCTTACTATTAATTAGGTTGTGGACGGTACTGTTCCGCAGTGATAAAAAAAATCTACTAATTTATATTTCTAAAAGATTTCTATTTAAGTTTTATTTCCATTTGTATTTATCTATTGGATTCGCTAATAGCTCAGGCATAACATACTGTTTCATTAAATCAATTAAATTATTCCTAACTCGTAGTTTGTTTACTAAACACTTCGCATTTACATATTATACCTATTCACCTATTTCCATGTTACACGATATCGATTGTGCTTGCAAGGCTTCAGCGCGCAACGTCTCGGTGGATTGCTCGAAGGCTCTTTTACCGTTAACGTTGGCCATCGGTCTCACCAAGATTATCTCCCAATAACGGAATATGCAACGTGAATTTGTTGGTTTAAATCATTTATACATCATAAAATTACAAAAATTACTCGTTAAACATCAAATAATAAAATTAAAATGTTGAAGTATAAACATTATACCTAGTCAGGTCATAAATTCTGTCACATGTTTAATGTAAAATAATTGTAACAAGTTTATTCATTATGTAACCATTCATATACCAAAATGAACTTAACAAAACATAGATTCTTATGACATTAAAGTTTATTCAAAATGACCTCCGTCGTCTATCGCAGCACGAACGAGGTCCATGTCAATATCGGCGGCTGCCTTAATCAAGGATGTCTTGAGTGACTCCAAATTGGGATGAGGCTTTGAGCACGCCTTTTCCTCCAAGTGTTGCCATATCTTGTAATCTAACGGATTCAAATCTGGACTGGAGGAGGGCCAGTCTTCGTGCCGGATGAAGTCGATTTCACGCGCCGCCAGCCAGTCTTGTGTGCTCTTCGCTCTATGAGCTGGCGCCGAATCTTGTTGGAATACCCAGTGCCTGTTATTGAACATGGTATGAGAAACAGGTTCCACAAGGTTCGTCAGGACTGTATTTTGATACACAACAGCATTCGTTTTTACACCTTTCTCACAAAAATGTACCTCTGTTAAGCCCCAATAAGAAACTCCCAACCATACCATGAGCGAGGATGGAAAATGACCTCGTTGGACACGCGGAATACGGTTGCTCGCTTCTTCACTACTGTGTGCGTACACCTTATCATTTTGTTTGTTGTAGCTCTCTTCTACGGTAAAAATTTTTTCATCCGAAAAAAGAATTTCCCGATATTTTTTTCCCGTGTACCGCTTCAACAAAGCGCGGCATCTCTTCAATCTCAGGTCCATTAGACGAGCATTCAAACGATGTCCTGTTTTTCTTCGATATGCCCGAAGCCCTAAGTCTTCATTTAACACCCTTTTCACCGTGGTTCTGCTTAACCCCATCTGAAGGGCCAACAGTTTCTGCTTACGTTTGGGATTTCTTTGAATTCGTGCCTTCACAGCTTTTATCACTGCTGGAGTCCTAACAGACCGAGGGCGACCACTTCTTGACCTGTCATCTACACTAGAGTCTTCATTGTATCGTTTGATGGTACGATAAACGAATCTTTTGGTAATATTCAAATTTTTCAGTATGTTAAAAATTTGAATTGGCGCGTAACCGCAACGATGCAACGCAATAACTGCAACACGGTCTTCTTTAAGCGTCCACTCCATATTTAAAAATGAGTAAAATTCTAAAAGTTATACATTTTTATTTTCATGAACAATTCGAAATTCGAATTCAATAAACTTTTTTGTGGCCAGCATTCTAAAAGAAAAGTTTTTACTGTGTGACAATACTTATGACCTGACTAGGTATTGTTTTTATCGTTTGCTCCGTAACTACTATTATATTATATATCACTTATTACATATACGTTCTAATTACGTTACCTACTCTAGTCACCACCATCCTTATGGTCCAAGTGGTCGAACTTAGACGACCTATGTGGCGAACGGCCTTCACAGGAAAAGTGCGAGTAATATAGTGTCTAATAAACATACAAACGTTCTGCTGGTTAGTTTGGAAATATATGGCGCCGTGTGATTTGATTTTCACTTAGGAATCAGTATTCAAGTGGGATAGTTTCCATTACGAAATTTCATTTACCTTGTTAACGTCGGTGCCTCTCGATAACGTTTACCTTTGTGCCAAAATAGTTCCATCCAACCTCGATTTATAGCAGGAAGCACTATCCGCCAGCAGAAGTTTACCTAGCTCCGAAGTTCTTCTATCCGTAGAGGCGGAGAAATAATACTGACCTCTGCGGCCGGGGTTGGCCTGTCGTAAAAGGCGACAAAACAACCCTGGCTACGTGGTAGGGCCCCAAGTCCGTTTGGATGGCGACCACCTTCGGTCTTAAGTATGTTGCCATAATAACCTTGTGTTGTGTTCTGGCATTAGTGACCCAAGTTACTGTACCCTTGTGGGACAACAGCGACGGTAATTGCTAAATTATAAGCGAGCCGTCAGCCTATCTGCTGGCCTAGAGCAATAAAAAAAGGTCTTTAAGAAACTCGTCCTCCCCTATACTTGAAATAAATATACTGAGTATATTTCGGTTAAAAAATTTAGTCAATCTGTTTAAAGCGTGCGTTTTTGTTGAATGAAAATGATTGTGCTTGCTTGTGAAAGTGCCACGAGTCCATTTGTCAAAAAGTGGTGACATTTGAAAGCATAATAAAGCAAGCCGAGTTGTATAAGACGTTTTCTATATTATAGAAAAAGACTCGTTAATTCAGGATGTCGAGTGAGTTCAACATGATTTATTATAGCTGGTATGTTGTTGCGAATTTGGCCGAGACTACGCGGCAGTAATGTGACTGCAAGATAATATTATAAATGCTTATTTATTTTCTTTGTTTATATATAATTGCATTGCAATCAGCTTAATTTAGTTATTATTATTTGAATTGATTTCTTAAGTAACACACATTCTTCTGGATATGGATATTTAACTTACATTATTATTAACATACATACCTAGTCAGGTCATAAATTCTGTCACATGTTTAATGTAAAATAATTGTAACAAGTTTATTCATTATGTAACCATTCATATACCAAAATGAACTTAACAAAACATAGATTCTTATGACATTAAAGTTTATTCAAAATGACCTCCGTGATTTTGAATACAGGCCTTCAATCTGCGCGGCCAGTCGTCTATCGCAGCACGAACGAGGTCCATGTCAATATCGGTGGCTGCATTAATCAAGGATGTCTTGAGTGACTCCAAATTGGGATGAGGCTTTGAGCACGCCTTTTCCTCCAAGTGTAGCCATATCTTGTAATCTAACGGATTCAAATCTGGACTGGAGGAGGGCCAGTCTTCGTGCCGGATGAAGTCGATTTCACGCGCCGCCAGCCAGTCTTGTGTGCTCTTCGCTCTATGAGCTGGCGCCGAATCTTGTTGGAATACCCAGTGTCTGTTATTGAACATGGTATGAGAAACAGGTTCCACAAGGTTCGTCAGGACTGTATTTTGATACACAACAGCATTCGTTTTTACACCTTTCTCACAAAAATGTACCTCTGTTAAGCCCCAATAAGAAACTCCCAACCATACCATGAGCAAGGATGGAAAATGACCTCGTTGGACACGCGGAATACGGTTGCTCGCTTCTTCACTACTGTGTGCGTACACCTTATCATTTTGTTTGTTGTAGCTCTCTTCTACGGTAAACATTTTTTCATCCGAAAAAAGAATTTCCCGATATTTTTTTCCCGCGTACCGCTTCAACAAAGCGCGGCATCTCTTCAGTCTCAGGTCAATTAGACGAGCATTCAAACGATGTCCTGTTTTTCTTCGATATGCCCGAAGCCCTAAGTCTTCATTTAACACCCTTTTCACCGTGGTTCTGCTTAACCCCATCTGAAGGGCCAACAGTTTCTGCTTACGTTTGGGATTTCTTTGAATTCATGCCTTCACAGCTTTTATCACTGCTGGAGTCCTAACAGACCGAGGGCGACCACTTCTTGACCTGTCATCTACACTAGAGTCTTCATTGTATCGTTTGATGGTACGATAAACGAATCTTTTGGTTATATTCAAATTTTTCAGTATGTTAAAAATTTGAATTGGCGCGTAACTACAACGATGCAACGCAATAACTGCAACACGGTCTTCTTTAAGCGTCCACTCCATATTTAAAAATGAGTAAAATTCTAAAAGTATACATTTTTATTTTCATGAACAATTCGAAATTCGAATTCAATAAACTTTTTTGTGGCCAGCATTCTAAAAGAAAAGTTTTTACTGTGTGACAATACTTATGACCTGACTAGGTATATGTATGTATAATGACTCGTCAGCCACATACTCGTATGGCTGACATTTTCCAAACCAATTGGGCCCTGTCAGCCATATGTGACAACAATCATTATTTAATTTACTACTAGTTGACCCAGCAAACGTTGTTCTGCTATATGAATTTAAAAAATAGCCTATGTCCTTCTCCAAGGTCCGATCTATGACTATATCGAAATTCATCGAAATTGGTTCAGTGGTTTAGGCGTGAAAGCGTAACAAACAAACAAAATCACTTTCCGTATTTATAATTTATTAGTTAGGATTAAATATATGTAAAATGTAATGAAAATACTGAATGAGACATTCCTCACATTCTATGGACATGTTTTACAAAAAAAAACAGTTCATATGTTAGTACGGCATTATGTGTTAACGGATCAATATTTATGTACACCTTTTGGGCAGAACAGGAAAGGGACATAATTAACGATAACAATATTTGACGACCTCCTTGGCGTAACGGCTAACGCACTTCAGTTCGCTTGCGAAGGTCCCGGGTTCGATACCCATCCCGCGTCTGGGTGTTTATGTATAATATGTATTTATTTACAATAGAAAAGTATATAATGTAATATATTATAGTACTACTATAGTAGTGCTATGATACTTTAGAACTAGATGGCGCTGTATGAATTGTCACGATTTATCTATTTATATTTATTTATATTGTGTAGTCGTTTCGCTTAAGCTCTTAATATCACGCATCTCGAATTAGGACATTTCGTAACCTTAAGTTGATTTTACACCGGAACGCTGGCTTTTTCTAAAACCACTGTAGCGTGCTAGGAATGGAGATTTTGCGTGTTTCGCGCAATATCTGTTTCGTAACATAGTCAATTATAATGTTATGCCAGTTTTCTAGGTGTCCTAGATTTATGGTAAAACGATACGAATGGCGTGTTGTGTTTGAGTACAGTAACTGTTGCTGTCATTAATTAATACAGCCAGAAATGAATCAACCACTTTCTGGACACACAACATCGAAAAAGACTTTATTTCTAGACCACAGAGACATCAAACTTGTGTCATAAGTAGTACCTTAGACTATAAATATCCTTTTACAAAAGTTGTCTCATACTGTTATATTTTTTAATTTATAATAACGATGTGCCAAGTGTTATTTTATTGCTGTAGGACAACATACAGGCTGACGGCCCACTTAAAATTTACCAGTTTCTTTCGCCTATGGGTGTTTGCAACGCCATTGGCATTACGAACACGCTGCCGTCCCATAAGGATACAAGACCAAAGGTGGTCGCCATCCGGATAGGCTTGGGGCCCTACCACGTAAGCTAGGTTGGGTTGTTTTGTCGCCTTTTACGACAGACCGACCGCGGCCGCAGAGGTCAGTATTCTTTCTACGCCCCTGCACGGATAGAAAAGTTGTTAAAGTAGTCCCTAGAGATGGAAAAAGATGCAGGGGCAGGCAAAATAAGCGTTAGGAGGATGAGCTGAAGCTGGCAGCTGCCCTTTTTGGAGATAAGCAGCTCTGAATAGAGCACACTGGCATGAACTGGAGGAGGTCTTTACCAATAGGCACAGACTTAAATAAAAGAAGGATGAAATTAGAAATTCGGAAAAAGGCTTATTATTATTATATGAAAATAAATGCTCACGATTTCTTCTATGCAAGGCATGAGTGAGAATACTGACCCATGCTCCAGCAGGCGGCCTGGCGTAACAAGTAGGGTCGTAATACGCAAAATTACCCTAACTAGGTGGTAGATGTTCATTGTCTTCACGTAAGGCTTTGGGTAGCCATCGGGGTTTTGGTCGGTATGCCGTTGCGGTCGCCGCTGGCCATAACATCTCGGCCAGTGTCGCAAAGTCGCCGCCAGAAGATTTGAACGGCGAGGCCAAAATTAGCACGTCGGCTTCCCCCGGAGTTCCGGCGTGTTACGGGTCATTCGGTTTCCTTGGTATACAAAAACAGGTAGTAGAGCTCAATATTCGTCTGGATGGCTATCACCCTTGGTTTTTAAATATGTCCTCATAATATTATTGTGTTGTGTTTATTATTATTTATTTTTTACTGCTTACTAATGCCTAATGTATTCATCAAAAATATATTATTTCTATAATTTGTGATAAATAGGCGAATGTTTAAGAGACAGGCTACTAGAAAATTCAATAGAGAATAATACGAGTGACGAATTGCCTAATTTGTTCCGACCTCTTAAATTATCTAGTTTAATGCATAAACTGATTTCTTAAGAGTGCGATTGGACCTTCGACACTTTCGAAGAGCATTATGGCTTACAATCGATGCTTTCCAACTTAATTCCGTATAAATAAGATCAAGCTAGCTACCTTTTTTAGTTACTGCACTAGAACTCTAGTGCAGTAACCACTACAATTTGCTGGTATTCAATTATGTATAAAATATGAGCATATAGTATTTTGTTATTTAAAAAATTATAATTAGTAATTTTACGAATCAGTATTACATCGGTATCCTATATCTACTGTAGAAATAATAGTATTATATTGGGTAATCATAATTTGTTAAAAGATTTAGATTTATTGTTCTTACTAGCTGTGCCCGCGAATCCGTCCGCGTAAAATAGTGACTTTGGGCAGCATTTATTGGATATATCTTTTGGTTTATTTTGGATTACAAACCCTATAAACCCTAAAATATAAATAAATGAAAAACGCCATGCGCCTCCGTAATACATGCGTTCGAACCTACAAAACCAGCCTAAGCTAAACCCTATTTCATATGATTGATGATATAAATCTGAGGTCCACTTAAATTGAATAACAACCTACATAGTCCAGCCTAAGCTGAACCCTATTTCATATGGTTGTTTATATAAATCGGAGGTCAAGTTAAATTGGTCTCATTTTTAGCTAAAACTTGTTTTTTTCAAAAATAAAGTAGCCTAAGTTACTCCTTGTTATATCAGCTATCTGCCAGTGAAAGTTCCGTCAAAATCGGTCCAACCGTTTCAGAGATTAACCGGAACAAACAGACAGACAGACAAAAATTGTAAAAAATGTTGTTTTGGTATATGTACCGTGTGTGCCGTTTTGGTATATGGTATGTACCGTGTTTACATCCAAATGCACTTAATGAAAAACGGTTTTTTTAATATTACAAACAGACCCTTCAATTTTATTTATTTGTATAGATTAATGTTTTTACGTCCGTTCCATTTAAAGTTTTCATTTTTGAACACAACTTATTGATTATTGTCAAATGGCTACGACTTCTACTTCCTCTTAGGCTTAGGCTCAAAATATTGAATAGATCGGCAAAATGTAGTTTTATCAATGGCGACTACCGTCTGATCCCACAGCCTCGAATAAAAACTTACGAAGTGTAGTAGTATTCCGTTAATCGGATGAATAAAATTAATAAGATATTTTAATTACTTAGAAGTTTTATTTGCTATGGTAAATAAAAGCATGCACTATACTCGGTCACTTTTTAAAACTTCAATTTTCATTCTCAAATTTTCCCACATCTGATCCACAAAGTTATCATGATTTTTCCACACAAGAAAATTAAGTAACACGAAATGGATCGATGCAAATGTGCCCTGTGACATTATTGAACCGCTGACCTTGGATTCTGAAATGAAAGTTCCGAACGCTTCTAGAAATAAAAGCTTTGAAAAGGACATATCCAGAAATTAAATCCACGCTAGAGTTACGCTAGTAGTTTCAGTGTAGAAAGAATGGCATCAATATGAGTTTTGTCCTATCCTTACAAATATTCATTCGAATTACACGTCCTCACATAAACAATTTGTATCAATATTTAACATGCGTCACATAGTTTTCCAGTTAGCCTGCATCCGCACGTCAGTTTCAGCAGGGGTATCAATTGATATGGCCCTGTACATGCTCCGGTGATGATTTATTCGTTAACCTCCGCCATGCCGATGCAGTTGACCTCGTTGACGCTGTTTATTCGCTATGATCAATTTTCTGTGATTGGCCATGATCGTTAATGAGCTGGCACTGTATATTCTCTTCTCACTTAAATGTTCTTTGTATTTGTTGCTAATCTAGCATATTTAGCAACCTGAAAAATTATATACCAAGGTCATAGTGTTTAAGGCTAAAATAAGAAGCCCTACTTGGCTTCTCCATCACCCACCATAGACCTAGGGAGTCATAGAACATGATTACAATATTCGATTTTCTTTTTTTGGTCAGGGTTGAGACCAAGTGGGTTTTCGAAATATTAGCTCTGTGATTACAGCGTCTTTCGGGATCCTAAACGCACTCTCCGCGTGCAACAGAGTTAAAACGCTTGTTAGAAGAACAAGACTAAAAATATATTTATTTAAACTACTCGTATTATAGTGGATGATTGCGAAGTGTCAGGACCCAATTTGATCCCTTTTAGATTAAATGATTATCTACCGACTATATCGATTAAAGTTAACGATTATATACAATCAATACCTACCCATTAATTTTATATACCTTTTGTCCACATGGTCGTTTGGAAAATATCACTCGCAGCGATAAGATCGCCCTATTATTCTTAACGTGATTTGAATTGTAAAATGAGTTTTGGATGTGTGAGGCGATACAGAAAAAATGTATATTTAATACTTTTTTGTATAATTAAATTTAAAATAATTTTACTAAAATAGTTCAGTTCAGTTTTTGTAGGTGTGGCTCCGAAACCTTTGGGGATTGATCTCACCAATGTCCATGTGTAAGATGTCGTGTGAAAAGATGTCCATAGTGAAAAATATGACAGGTTTAATGGAGATTTAAAAAAAAGGCTAGACGCGGTAATATTTACAAGAACGAACTGGCATTTTTGACACGCGTTCTTCTCATTCTGATTTTTAAATATTTTATTGTCGAATCAAGTTGGCCATGGTGATTATGTTTACAATGTAAAGGAGTTCTTGTTCAAAGATACAAAACTTTTTCGACCCATCCATAAGTGCAATAAAGTATATTCTATTCCCTTCTATCAGTGATGGCAGTTTCTAAAATATGTTGAATATTTAAATAATCCACATACGGAAGCCGACCGTTCCGTGTGGACGCTTGCGCTCGTTTGTTTCTGAACGTATCAGTATGGTGTATCTCGTATCACGATCATCAAGTATTGTTATGAAATAGACTTTGTGGAGCGTCACGGCGTACTTCGTTTTGTTTGTTTACATTGCTAGAGTACTGACCACAAATTATTTTGGGCACAAATTTCAAATCTATTAACTTATGCCACTTGCACTATATCAATTTGCCCTTGTGTGACAAAGGTTACTTGCCTGCCTAGTCCATGTGGTTTCTGCTAAAGATTTAATCTCGCCCTGCCAACTTTCATTACCACCTTGCTCCATTTATCTAATCCCTTATAGTATGACCTGTCCATTTCCATTTCAGTGTCACTATTTTCATACTATATTATAATTGGCACGTAATGACGGTGAAGTAAAACATTGTTAGCAAACCTTCCTACCGAGAGCATGTGTAAGTTCCCAATTGCCTTGGATAAGTGTGTCGTTTAATATCCGATCTTTCTAGAGAGTATCCTGAGCGCAGCTGTTAGACGTTATGAGTTGTTAATATATAAGTCTACACTTGAAACTGGAATATAATAATAAAACCAAACTCGATTTCCTATAAGCCCAAAAAATTGTCCGGTTTGACCGATGCCTCCGAAAATCCCAACACGTAGCAAATTAACATATGAATCGAAAGCATCGGACAGCTGTATTGAGTTTAGCTGTTTATTTGCATCTGCAGTTACCAGTTCCGTTGAAACTGTCCACGTGTTATTTGCAGTCGATTGCGATTTCCCGTTGATACTGTTTGCCATGATCCAATTTACATGTAAGGATTATATTTTCTCTAATGCGAAGGGAAGAATGTCATGTAATAAGAAAAAAGGGGGTATACCAACGAAAGGATGGATGGATTACGTAAAGGATGATATGGCGAAAAAGAGTGTAAATGTTGAGATGAAGGCTAACAGGGGAGACTGGTAGAAGAAAACATTTTTATCTAATTGGTAATAAGGGCAGGAAGAAGAAGACGAACGAACATATTTCTCTATTAAATCTAGAAACTGTTTATATACATACCTTTTGATTATTATCAAGGTCTTGGCGTTAATTCTCTTTATAAATCTTAAAAGCTTTGTCCTGCAGGATCCTGTATACTTATTACAGTCAAAACCTGTTGTAACGACATCGAAGGAACCACTTAAATTTTGTCGTAAAAACCGATAGTCATAACAACCGGCGATGTTTTCGAAGTGCAAATTCAGACGTGAACTTTGATGTTTATCAATATATCCGGTATATTGTTCTAAACGATGTCGCTATAAGCGGTTTTAACTGTATTTTCAAAAAGTTAGTTAGCAGTATTTTTGTTAGTTTAACAAATTCACTTAAAACAAAATTGCGGTTACAGTGAAGTCTTCCATAACCAATAAACATTATGTGCTAACATCGTGTTTACCGTTTCAAACTAACCGACATAATTCGAGAGCCATCGGCCATGTTTGTCAGAAACCAGTTGTCGACGCATCCAAAAGGTGCCAGCCTTGGCATTGAGGAAACTCTATGACTAATGTATACTTTTTTGCGACCAATAAGTTACGTAATTCGGTTATATGGTATGAATACGAGTGGCTGGTAACAATTGCTATTACGGCATCACGCGAACGCGTGTTAATATTGTCTTGTTGTTATTGTCTTGCATGTTTGATTGTGAACTAAACTTATTTTGCTTTGTACCTTACGTCAAATATGTACCGGCGGCCATTTGCATTTTATCCGATGTGTTTTAGTTTATAGGTATTGTGTGTGATAGTACAGTATATATCTAAACTAATAACTATTAATAATAGAATTGGACTATTCGATACTCTAATTTGTTACTACCATATGTACATACAAATTTGAAAATTCCATGTGTTAAGCATAGAAAACTAAATTTTAAAGCAAATAGAAATATTGCCGTTTTAATAAAATCAGATTTTGTATATAAATAAATATATTGGGACAATTCACACAGCGCCATTTTGTCCTAAAGTAATATATACTTTTCTTTCGTAAATAAATACATATTATACATAAACACCCAGGCGCGAGACGGGAATCGAACCCGTGACCTCTGCAAGCGTACCGAAGTGCGTCAGCCGTTACGCTACAGAGGCCGTCATATACGGATACTATGGAAAAAAACGCGAAATATCTACAAAATAATGTCAAAAATATCAATGCTATCAACCGTCTACAAATATTTACGTTTTAAGAAAGTCTGAATCAAAATGTCGTAAATCACAGACCTGAATAAGCAATAAACAGGATATTCAATCAATTTACTAGCAAGTGTACAGTTACATGTATGCAAGTATTATTCGCATTCCGTATTCACCGGCAGCTGTTTCGCCCGTTAGATTTTATCTCGGTACAGCAAACATACTTTCCAGTGTTCCGCCGCATTCTGATAACGAAACTTCTTGTTATTTTTTGTTTGTTATATGAGTGCTTTATTGGACGATTGACAAAGCAAATACATATCGGCGTTGGGTTTCTTTTATATCCATAGATATTGCGACTCCTAAGTTAGGCACATAATGGCAGACTGACGAATCACTTAGTAAGCCGTTACCATCGCATTAAGATGTTTGCGACGCCAGGTGCACCGCAAACACGCTGCAGTCCTTAAAGGGAACCTGGGTCATTAATATCGTATCACAACACAGTTATTATGGCGTCATACTTATTGAACAGGGGTGGTGGCCATCCAGACAGGCTTGAGATACCCAGAGTTTTGTCGCCTTTTACGTCAGGCCAACCCCGTCATAGGTGTCATTCTTCGCATATGGAATGACACACTATATCGCAGCGCACTTTAAGATATCACTTGTATAAGGAGCATCGTTTCACTTTGTTATATCGTGTCCCTATTTCTCGTGAATACTGATATTACGCTAATCTATCTATTACATCTTCACCTTTGACAATATACACAGTTTCAGTCCAACCAGTATCACTTTTACAAGTCTATTCAAATTCGTATTATTTAATTTTGTCAGTGTTCTATAACAGTATTTAAAAGTGTTTTTATTTATTCTAATACAAAGCCATATATAATTCTCGAAAATATCGTTTGGTTGTCTAAACAGTATTTTTACTTTCGTTTATAAAGTCTAAGGGTCCTTCATCCCAATTTTATTGAGTTTCTCTTTGTTTCTTCTGACCCATTCAGCTCAAGTAATGTTATAAGGTAAATCTTCATCTTCTTAGTGTCTCTTCGCCTTTTCTTGACAGTAATGGCACCAGAAAATAAAGAGATGTTTCTAGAGGTATTTTGTTATATCCTTATATTAATTATGACTAATAAATCCTTAATTAAAAATAAGTTGAGTGATATTTCAGTACCACATTACGTTAATAAATATATTTCCCCAGACATCGCGTTAGAATGTGGTGTTAACATAAGTCTATTATGACTAATAGTCTGAAATTTATACTTGTAAGAATGTTTATTGTCTCCAAAAGTCGGTTGAGATAAGATAAAAGATGAGCTATTTGCAATTATGTTGCTATAATTACCATTTTCATGAAGAACTATACAAAAATATTCAGTACATACATACTATAATTTATTGTATGTCATACTATTTCGTTCCAGTCAATGTTTTTGTCTACTGATTTGTCATCGTATTTTATTTATTCCGTGACTTTAGGAATGCTTCATCATTTATGAATTAATACTGATGATTCAGAAACAAGAAAAACAATACCTTCTCTAAGATTAATCTTACGTACATTCATTCAGGCACATTCATATCTGGGTACATTCAGCCCAAGATCGGCTATTGGTTGAAACTAATTGTGAATAGGAAAATGCACCCAATAAATGATATTTATTTGTATATTTCTTTTAAGAAACGATTCATATCGCTTGCATCCGAAACTTACTTTCAACTCAGGATCCTTGGTTGTGTATCTTGGAGTATTGTCTCACTCGGCGAAATTCACTGTATGTCCGTTAGGGCTAATTCCGTAACGCTACCTTTTTGGTGCATGCAAAAAAAAACTAGAAATAAATACATGGTACTCGGATAAATCACACGGCGCCATCGAGTCTCAAAGTTGCAGAGCGCTTGTGATATGGGTAGTTTACTACTGATATATGTACTACTTAGATACTTTTCTTTTGTAAAGGAAGCGGTCAAGTATTACGTAACGAATTTGGGGGTGGGGGGGAGGCTTGTAAAACGTTACGATGCGTTACAGTTTTGAACTACCCGATACATAACATTGTTTTTGAATGATAACTTCTTATGGGAAGGTAAAGCGCTTCGTTACGTAACGCGTTACGGCGTCAATCTGTCTGGCTTCCCTTTCTCTCACGCATACGGCAGCGGTAGGCAGGCTCCTGCTCTCTCACTCTAACCCACAGCGCTAGATCTAATCGAATTGCACCTTTATTACAATGAAATACAGTTGAGTTTTTTTTTCTTTATAAAGAATCTACATTAGGGAATAATTTAATTTAGTATAATTTTGAAACAGTTGTTGGAAAAATTGGAAAATAGTTATTTTTGAATTATTTTTGGTTTTATTAATAAATAATCTTTTCGTACATTATCATATTAATATACATAAAATTTAAGTAATAACCTAAGTTTTTCTCAAATTAAACAATTTCAATATTAAATAGTTCAACTTAGATTCATTTAAGCAACGTGTTTGCATTGCCACTGGCTTTGCAAACACCCATGGGCGACGGTAACTGCTAAATTTTAAGCGGACCGTCAGCCAGTCTGCTGTCCTACTGCAATAAAAAAATAGTACATGCAATAACGTATGTACAAACCTTAATAATATTTAACAAGTTTAAATTCAATTACGAATTCTTACTGTCAAGATCATGTGAGCAAATTGCAACGCGACCCCGGAGGTCGGTTAATGGCAATTTAGTTTGTAGTGACTCACTGTCTGTCACCATTACTTACTACAAAAGTGCTATGCTCTTTCTCTTTCCGTTTGTTATGAAGTTCTCAAACACATAATGATGATAAACTCAACCCTATCTATAATACCTACATCCAATCCAGAGCCAGGACTTTAGCAAGACTAGTTTATAATATATTCTTAGAACGCTCTAGGCATCACAAACGTTTCTACTTGGTACACGTGCAATAGACGTTGTCTTTGTTTTCATATCTAAGAATGAAAAACAAATTATAATATGTAAAATTGCGATTTAACAAACATTGAAAGTGTTTAATTAGGCAGTGTTTTATAAGCATATATGAAAAACCAAGCAATTCAAAACAGTTTAACCATGGCCCCCACGCTAGATCTGTGTTGTGGGGATGCAAAAATATAGTATGGCATACGAGTATCTTATCCTGACGGATATCGGATTCGGGTTGAAAACCACCGTCCTTAGTCTGACTAGTCTCTTTATGAAAATTAAATTCAGGCTTAAGAGACTATTGAATAGTACCCACAAATAATCTAAATTCGCTCAAAAGCCCTTACGTAATCGCCCTGAATTTATTGTTACTGTATTTTTACTGTCACGGGTCTTAAATGTGTGTTTGTGTGATAGCATAATGAAATAGAATAGCTTTATCTATGAAATCATTTGTGAGGACCCAGTTTTTTTAGCATTGTACCAGTTTGCAGGTGATGTCTCCTTTACACGTCAAGAACTGTATTATAGTACTAGCCGTCCCCGCGCGATGGAATCCAAACAAAAAATAAGTAGCCTAGAACTATCTACGAAAGGTTCCGCGACTAACGGTAGTCCCATCCCGATATGTTCATTAGTTTTGTTGTGATGGTGCGTCAAAGGAACCCCATTTTCCTTATACGTATACAGATATAGATTATTGCAGGACACCTTTCTTATAACCTCGTACAAACATTAGTCATAAAATAAACAATTTGTTTTCGCACTCCGATAAAATCACACGGCCATGATGGCACCTTGTAACGCAGCTCTGTTGACTTTGTATACATGAAACATATTTATTTATGTTACATCTGTTTATACGAATGA
Organism: Malacosoma neustria; assembly: GCA_963693495.1. Taxonomy (NCBI): domain Eukaryota; kingdom Metazoa; phylum Arthropoda; class Insecta; order Lepidoptera; family Lasiocampidae; genus Malacosoma; species Malacosoma neustria. The sequence continues at coordinate 3,686,989 of OY856379.1, read as the reverse complement.
TGATTTTATGATTATTTAGAAGTCTGTTATTTTAAATTATCTAGCATTATTGATATTCTTGTTATTTTACGTCTAGTTATGTTTTCTATTTATGTCTATTAACTGTTTGTTTTGTTTGTGTATTAAAGTCGCCCATGGATGATTGTGACGCCATCACTGCGCCAGTCACGATTAACACGCTAGTTCGATTCCGTGTAGGGTAACTGGTATCTGGGTTATTTATACCGGAACACAACACGTTATTATGGTGGCACTTTTAGAGACCGAAGGTGATGGCCATCCAGACGAGCATGGAGTCCTATCCCTTTGTTAGGATTCTTTTGTCGCCTTTTACGACAGGCTGTTCCCAGCCGCGGGGGCAGTATTCTTGTTCCACCCCTGCTTGGAGAGGATCGTTCGTAATCAGCATTAAAATACATCTAAAGATTTCCTAAACTAAGGTCCTGTTCAGTGTTTTTTTTTATTGCTGTAGGACAGCAGACAGGCTAACGGCCTGCTTAGGATTTAGCAGTTACCGTCGCCTATAGGTGTTTGCAACGCCAGTGGCATCGCGAACACGCTGCTGTCCCATAAGGGTACAGGAACTTGGGTCACTAATGCCGGAGCACAACACAAGGTTATTATGGCGGCATACTTAAGACCAAAGGTGGTCGCCATCCAGACGGGCTTGAGGCCCTACCACGTAGCTAGGGTGGGTTGTTTTGTCGCCTTTTACGACAGGCCGACCCCGGCCACAGAGGTTAGTATTCTTTCTCTGCCCCTGCACGGATAAAAATGTGTTGTCACATGGTGAAAATAGAAAAAACAGATAAAGTAAAAGACTATCATAGTATGGCTATGTAATGCGACAATTTTCTTAGTATATGCTTCAGGAATGAGAGACAGAAGGTGAAAAAAGGTGATATTGCGAAAAAATATATTATTATGATTAATTTATACGTTCTAAAGGAGTGTGGACAGAGTGAATATGCTGTGCCGGCCCTATATTATTTGTCACTAGCTGTGCCCGCGACTCCGTCCGCGTGGAATAGTGACTTTGGGCAGCATTTTTGAATATATCTTATGGTTTATTTTGGATTACAAACCCTATAAACTCTAAAATATAAATAAATGAAATATACAAACTGCGTTCGAACCTACAAAGTCCAGCCTAAGCTGAACCCTATTTTATATGATTGATGAAATAAATCTGGGTTAACTTAAATTGGATTAATAAAAATCCGAAACTGATCACTTTTAACTAAAACCATTTTTTCTTTCTAAAATAAAAGTAGCCTAAGTTACTCCTTGTTACATCAACTATCTGCCAGTAAAAGTCCCGTCAAAATCGGTCCAGCCGTTTCAGAGATTAGCCGGAACAAACAGACAGACAGACGGACAGACAGATAGACAGACAAAAATTGTAAATAATGTTTTGGTAATGTACCGTGTATACATCCAAATGCACTTAGTAAAAAGCGGTTATTTTAATATTACAAACAGACCCTCCAATTTTATTTATTTGTATAGATAACGTCTAATTTTCTTTTGAACGTCTGATTTCCTAACGCCATTGAAAATGCATCGCGACAAAGTCTCGTCCGTTTTATTAAGTGCAGTGCCACCAGCTGGCAGTTGCGCTTGGCTTTGTCCAAAGGTCTTTATGATACACTTTCACACTCCTTATCCATGTCCTTATATGAATTTGAAATACTTCTAAAAGCAGGAATAAAGTAATTCCTTTTTATTAAATTAATATTCTCTTAAAGCGAGAAACATTAATTTGATTCATAAGTTCTTAAGTAAAGTACCTTCGTATTTTAAATTCAATGGTATTAACAATGTTGCATTTTTTTACAAGCACGATAATAGTTATAGCGACTCGGTATACCATTGTATTCGTGCGGAATTATACCAAATTATCCCAGTCCCGTGTGAAACAAAATTACGAAAAGTACACGTAATGAATGCATGAGTATATAACTAAATCTTTATATTCAGACATATTAGTATAAAATGTATATAAAATTTTTTGGTGCAAGCCAGCGCTTTCAGTTTCGAAACTCCGGAAAACGGCCTACCCGATAGCAGCTAGTCACCGTCGCCTATAGCCATTTGCAACACCAGAGCTACGCTTTGAAAAACTCCAACCGGAAGCCGATTTCAAATCTTGATAGTACATAACATAAACGTTCTCGAGAACCGTTTCGTACAGGAAAGAAGAGGCTCCGGGTTATGGGGATGAACGCTCATCGAAATGATTGCCATTGCAGCATGCATCAGCATATTGTGCATGCATATATAATTACCACATGACGGTGGAGATCACCTGTGTGTTTACTATTTCACTAATCTGCCTTGTACAAGCATAGTAGCTACTATACTATACTGACCGTTACTATAGCTATACTGACCGTTCGTTCTAAGGAGAGCTTCATCGCAGCAGTGGGTTGTTAGTCCTATTAGAAATTTAAAGGAATACGAACACATTATACAAGCTCGTCATGTTTGTACAATAATATTTTCAATTTTGCTCGTCTGCAACTTTTAAATCAGCATATGTGCATACCTACACTTCTTTATCAGCCGCCATCTTAATCCTGTCCATTATCCTTAACTTTAGAATTCATCCATTCGCTCTTTAGTCCCCCTAAGTAATATAAATTAAAAAAAAAATTCTTGTCCGATGCTTACAGTTGTAGTTATTTCAAATCTAGTCTAGTTTAGTTGTAGTCTTTGTATTCGATCACATGTATGTGTAAGATTTTTTATGGCTTTCACGAAATATATTCCACACAAAATGTTGGTACAATATAAAGAAATAACACATAAAACAGTTATTTGTTTATTTAACGTACATAATAGGGCAAAAGTAAACTTTAAAACCAGACTACAGACAAAGGTCGTAAAGTATTAAGCATTTATAATTAATAAGAAAGAGCCGTGTATTATACGATATAACTGGGATGAATAAAAGCGGAAAGAACATAGACTACCCGGTGCCACATCAAACATTTCGTTTACTTTTTAAAGTTACCTGGAAATATAAAATGAATCTCGTCAATTTAGTGGTAGAAACGGTATAACCAAAATCTTCGTAAACTTGTTATTTATGTTTCTCATCACACTTAATTAAAGGGGAACGGTGAACTGGCTATTTTCGGAATTTAGTTAGTGCCCAGTTCTGTACTACTCTCTTTTATCACTAATTAAGAAGGTAAATTCGGTACAATACAAAAATTATAGTAGAATATTTTTTTAATATCGAATATGTTAAGTTCCAAATTGTTAGTTCGGCAAGGAAATATGACCGTCTAGATATATCAAATCGATATAATTCAAATAAAATTAGCTGTCAGCAGTTCTCTCGCGAATTACTAGCAGAAAACTGTTGGACTGATTTTACATTATAAACGCTCGCTCGAAAATATTTGGTACAAGTAATTGGACATATTCTAATAAAATGTTCTCATGGAGAATCAAGTATTTTCATACGTATATATAAAGAGCGCAATTCCACTAAAAGTTCGTATCACACGTTAACGCTAAGGCGTATAAACCAAAAATACAATAGCACCTTTTACGACGTGACATATAAAACCCGAAGGGAGCGGTCACTGCCAGCAATTTTCTGAAAATGACACAGTTGAAGGTAGCAGGTTAGTTATAACTATTTTCCATTGCCCTAATACATTGTGTCAGTATTATATACACCATAAGGCTCTGAATTCCCTGACAAAGGTATCAAGGGGTTATTTAGCCAAGAAACGCCCGGCGTGATCTAAATGCCAGGGGTCAATGGCATGATTGATGTTATTTTATTTTTCGTAGACCTGACAGCTTTCTTTGTTATATTATATTTGAGCTCTGTGACCTTTTTTTATCTAGATCAAGATAATGATGTGCGGGTATTTTCCCCTTTAGGCATTTTGCCTTTTTTGGCAATGTTTTGTTAGTTTTCTTTATTAATAAATATAGTCCGGTCAATTTAGACATTCGAAGGTGCATAAAGTCCCAACACGCAGAGGTTAGTATTCTTTCTCCGCCCCTGCACGTATTAAATTTTTTTATATAATTTTTTAAAATAATTATATAAATACCTTAAACCTAGCCACAACATCTTCCCCTTTTTATTAATAAAGAAATATATACAAACACGAGAAAACAATAATACAAAAAATCCTATTAATATGTACAATTACTGTAACTAATGTTGCTTGAACCTACTCCGAGTGTGGGGCGGGGAATACGACTTCCTTCTTTTACATTTTTGTGAGGGAACATACTCGTCATCTTCCTCACCCGATATAAACAAGCTTTATATCCCCGGTCTCGTCTTGCTCTGTGCTATTATTGGTGTTTATGTTATCTTGCCTCTCAACGGGCGTTACTTTACACTAAATGTTGGCGATTACGACGACAAATATCTGTTTTATTTTTTATAATAAATGACCGCGAAGTGGATGATTGTCAACAACTTTTCCACGAATACGTTTGTTATTACGTTTCGATCATGATGACGTCATCGCCGACGTTTAATTGTGATAAGGCTTGCCGTGTTTATCATTATAAAATTTACTTTTACTTTGTTTTTCTAATAACATCTTATGTTGCTGTAAACCGTTATTATAATCAGGCTTTAATAAATCAGGACACCATGTTATGTATTAAAAGGCCGTTAGTCGGTAACTACTTTATTTTTTATTATACCTACTAATAGATATTAATTATACAAATATCTTAAACCTACCCACAACACAGTGTACATTATACAAGCCTCAGTTCCAACTTAACCACTCCTTTTACTGAAACCTTTGGATTCAAAGCCAAGGATGGTAGAAGCGCAATTTATACTCTGCATAAAAGGTAAACAGACATCTGAATGAATGAATGAAAACTCTTTATTGCATACAGATTATTAAAACTAACTTAAAATAGGTATACAAAAAATAATGCTGTATGACAATGGGCGACCTTATCGCTTAAAGCGCTCTTCCAGGCAACCCATCTCTCATAGTTAATAATTATATGTAGGAGGAAGCTACCATATGTTGAGTTGGTTGTTATGAACTGTAGACGAGTTTACAGTCTGTGTATGGGTAACTCGGTATATCATTATTTGCTTAAATTATAATAACTTAAAAAGCTTAATTTAATTTTGTTAGATTTTTTTACATGTTTCTAGCCCACTTAATGTTAAGCAGTTACCGTCGCCTATGGGTGTTTGCAACGCCAGTGGCATCGCGAACACGCTGCTGTCCCATAAGGGTACAGGAACTTAGGTCACTAAAGCCGGAACACAACACAAGGTTATTATTGCGGCATACTTAATAAGACCAAAGATGGTCGCTATCCAGACGGGCTTGGGGCCCTACTATGTAACTAGGGTGGGTTGTTTTGTCGCCTTTTACGACAGGTCGACCCCGGCGGCAGAGGCCTATATTCTTTCTCTGCCCCTACACGGATAAAAAGTATCAAAATTAATTGACATACTGTGGAAAATAAGATTTGTTTTTGCTAACTTACTGTACGTCTCTAAAGTCTGCGACCAATCATGCAATGATTTTGCCCTTTGATGTTAGTTGCCGGTCAAATATTAATATGATCGTGCGTGGGCTTCACTCAGATCAAGGACTTTCGAGTGTCACGACCCAATAATTACAGTTCAAGCCAATCAAGCTTGTATGCAATTGCATTAATGTAAGCATGTATAACGTATGTTTAAAATGTGTGTAAAGCACAGAGCTTTGCTTGTTATTTTTATAATTATATGAAACTACTAGTTCATTCATTTATACGTTCAAATATACAATGTCTAATAATATCATTGTCATTACACGGTAGTTTTTTTTATAATATAATACCTTGACACGAGTGAGTCAGGCCTATAATAAATAGATATTTACAGTTTTCTTTCACCACTTTTTTTATATAAAATATTATTGTTAGTTTTTCAACTGTGAAATAAATACACGGTTGATAGAAATATAATTAAAAGTGTATTATTATTAATGACAACCTCCGTGGCGTACCGGCTAACGCACTTCGGTACGCTTACAGAGGTCCCGGGTTCGATTGCCCTCTCGCGTCTGGGTGTAATTACCTAGTCAGGTCATAAATTCTGTCACATGTTTAATGTAAAATAATTGTAACAAGTTTATTCATTATGTAACCATTCATATACCAAAATGAACTTAACAAAACATAGATTCTTATGACATTAAAGTTTATTCAAAATGACCTCCGTGATTTTGAATACAAGCCTTCAATCTGCGTGGCCAGTCGTCTATCGCAGCACGAACGAGGTCCATGTCAATATCGGCGGCTGCCTTAATCAAGGATGTCTTGAGTGACTCCAAATTGAGATGAGGCTTTGAGCACGCCTTTTCCTCCAAGTGTTGCCATATCTTGTAATCTAACGGATTCAAATCTGGACTGGAGGAGGGCCAGTCTTCGTGCCGGATGAAGTCGATTTCACGCGCCGCCAGCCAGTCTTGTGTGCTCTTCGCTCTATGAGCTGGCGCCGAATCTTGTTGGAATACCCAGTGCCTGTTATTGAACATGGTATGAGAAACAGGTTCCACAAGGTTCGTCAGGACTGTATTTTGATACACAACAGCATTCGTTTTTACACCTTTCTCACAAAAATGTACCTCTGTTAAGCCCCAATAAGAAACTCCCAACCATACCATGAGCGAGGATGGAAAATGACCTCGTTGGACACGCGGAATACGGTTGCTCGCTTCTTCACTACTGTGTACGTACACCTTATCATTTTGTTTGTTGTAGCTCTCTTCTACGGTAAACATTTTTTCATCCGAAAAAAGAATTTCCCGATATTTTTTTCCCGCGTACCGCTTCAACAAAGCGCGGCATCTCTTCAGTCTCAGGTCCATTAGATGAGCATTCAAACGATGTCCTGTTTTTCTTCGATATGCCCGAAGCCCCAAGTCTTCATTTAACACCCTTTTCACCGTGGTTCTGCTTAACCCCATCTGAAGGGCCAACAGTTTCTGCTTACGTTTGGGATTTCTTTGAATTCGTGCCTTCACAGCTTTTATCACTGCTGGAGTCCTAACAGACCGAGGGCGACCACTTCTTGACCTGTCATCTACACTAGAGTCTTCATTGTATCGTTTGATGGTACGATAAACGAATCTTTTGGTTATATTCAAATTTTTCAGTATGTTAAAAATTTGAATTGGCGCGTAACCGCAACGATGCAACGCAATAACTGCAACACGGTCTTCTTTAAGCGTCCACTCCATATTAAAAAATGAGTAAAATTCTAAAAGTTATACATTTTTATTTTCATGAACAATTCGAAATTCTAATTCAATAAACTTTTTTGTGGCCAGCATTCTAAAAGAAAAGTTTTTACTGTGTGACAATACTTATGACCCGACTAGGTATTTACAACTAAAAAAATTATTTATAGTTTATCAGTGCTATGCTTCTTACTTTGGGACTACGTAGCGCTGTGTGAAATATTTATTATTATTATTAAAAATGTAACATCATGAACTTTTTCGTATTGGGTTGACACGAGCTAGAAATAAATAAATAAATTTTATTTAAAATAAAATACAGGTAACACAATATGAGTTAAAAAATCTAATTATTTTCCTAAATTGGCATCAGGCATTCAGTTTCGCTGAAACCAAAAACTTTAGTATACAAAGTAAAGCTACGTCGACCATTGGCATATCTATGAAAATAAAATGCCTCTATCGGTGATTGAAGAAATTTTATTTTTAAATAAATAATGCGTTTTAATCAAGCAGAATTAATTATTGAATATTAATTGGTTTTTAATGTTGTCTGTGCGTCTAGATGTGATTTCTATATGGATAGTCATGAGGAAATAGATTGCCATCACTCAATCAATCACTTTAATCAATTCAATCATCTTCAAGTCCGTAATTAAATGAATAATATATCGTTTATGCAGTTTCTTGTTCAGTTAATATCCTAAAATAAACGTAGACTTAAATTAAATAAATAAATACATAGAGACACAACATCATCTAGCCCCAAAGTAGCATAGCATTTGTGTTAACTAATGTACCACTTTAATTATATACATACTCTTCTTTTGTAAACAAATAGGTATTATATATACTTAAACACCCAGACGCGAGATGGTAATCGAATCGGTGATCTGCGCAGGCGTTCCCACATGCGTTAGCCGTTATACTGCTAATCATCAATGCAGTTATGTATGAAATGAAAAAAAATGCAAGGTAATTTTTAGATCTGGGACCTTACATGAACTTTTTTTTTATTGCTGTAGGACAGCAGACAGGCTGACGGCGCGCTTAGAATTTAGCAGTTACCATCGCCTATGGGTGTTTGCAACGCCAGTGGCATCGCAAACACGCTACTGTCCTATAAGGGTACAGGAACTTGGGTTACTAACGCTGGAACACAACACAAAGTTATTATGGCGGCATACTTAAAACCAAAGGTGGTCGCCATCCAGTCGGGCTTGGGGCCCTACCAGGAAGCTAGGGTGGGTTGTTTTGTCGCCTTTTACGACAGGCCGACCCCGGCCGCAGAGATCAGTATTCTTTCTCCGCCCCTGCACGGATACATTTGAAATTGACGGAACTATTGAATAATAATAATAATAATAATTTTATTTGCTAAACATGTTTACAATACAATGACTACATTTGATATACTACATTGCATTTGGTTAGAAAATTATAGTAATTAGCCGACATGTTATGCCAAGTTTGGCGTGCAAAATTTAAATGAGTAGGCCTTTTCTGCTGCCCTATAAGATCACAATTTTTTCAGATATTTAAGCAATAATAGCAACTAAACATGAAAACAAAAAGACATAACATATGAATTATGATTTGTGAAACCGTTAAGAAACAAAAAATCAAAATAAAAAATAAAAGAACAAAGGACCCTTGTGTAATACCATGACTAAAATATAAATCTTTTATTGTGTATACATATAAATATTGATAATAATACAAAATTATGTCGACATGAATACATGAGCGCTTACATATTTTAAATTAAATTATAACATTAATATAGTATTATTTAATTTTTTGTTTATTGATTATTAATATTTGTTAATTATGATTTATAATATTTCCCCATTGTAGATATTAATTTACATGTAAATTTAATTAGAAATAATATAATTTATGTAATCTTTTACGCTATAATAGCACTTATTTATTAAAAAAAAATTTAATTGTATTTTAAATGAGGTTATATTCAGTAATTTTATATTTTTAGGGATTTTATTATATTGAAATTGACTCATTTTACATCCTGTAGATATGCACGTGTATATAAAAGAAGGTCTATACTACGTAACCTATTTTTGTCAATTTATAGCCCCCTACCAGTGTCCCTTTGGTCCCATCCGTAGTATAGAAGATCCCCTCCCTGTAGTTTCACGTAGTAAATATTAAATACAGAATTCAATAATTTTCTGCAAACAAAGTTAATAAAATAGTAATTTGGTGAGGTCACGTGAGGCCAGAAATACATGCGCATACCTATAGTTACTAGTATTAAACTAAACGCTAAACGCGCCACATTTGAATATACATAGTTCGAAAAAGCGTGAGATTTTCTTTGGAGGATATTGACAACGCGGCAAAAACTTAAGCCCACTCCTTCTTCCCTGTGACCAAGTGTGGTATCTTGCAGATCTACTCCCCCTCCCCCGTCCTGAACGGATCGCTTATTATGGGTATGCTCCCTATGACTGTGAACTGCACAAATAAATGACGTAAACGATAAGTGATGAATATAACATTTTTGCATTTGCATAATGAGGTTCATTCATTTCCTTTAATTCAGTTTATGATTATTATTTTTTAATGCATTCTACATTTCGGAGAATTCATATCAATATATTAAAGTATTAATTTTACAACATAAACGCTTAACGGTTTATCAAATCACCGATAAATTGATTAAAAAGATTCGATAAGATAATGGACTCCATATGGTTTAAAGTTTACAATGGTCGACATTGTTCATCTTAAAATCGTTGTTTTATGTGATTACTATCGGTGGTATGTATTTTATTGGTGCCTATTTAATTTTAATCCAGAATCGAAGCCAAGCTTGTTGATAAAATATATAAAAACTTAAACTAGTCTAGAAAAATAAAATTCATTAAAAATATATTTTAAACGCGCAACGTTGATAAGGATCTTAGAATTTATATTAATACTTTTTATGTAAATTTTGTACAGTAATGTTTATTTCTAATTATTTCATTAGATTAGACGAAATCTAAAATCTGGCCTCATGGCGCATTCAAAATTAGTAGCTTTTAAGATTTTGCTATGTATTGTGGCAGTGGTCGGCAATCTGGTCATCCAAAAGAGCTAAATATAGATAATATCATAATACACATTTTAAACTTATCCAAAGAGCCATTTTTAACATATTTGTCCATTTTTGAACAATAATCTCGTTCGTGAGGCTTCGTCAAAGAATTACTAATTATTATCTAATTTTATAATTAAAATTAATTATTCTGAAAATCAAATTTGATCTAGTTTTATTTATTTGTCCTATTTTTATGCTTCTTCGTACAAATAAAAAAGAAAGTGTATCTACAAAATATTTACATGGCTTGTAGAAGTTTTACCCTGCAACAAGTATCTAGAAAGATCTATTCTGAGAATGAAAATAATGAATCTATTAGTAATATTCTAAGCGGGTTTGGTATTCTAAGAGCAAAAACGCAATTTGTGGCAATTATAAAGTGAATAGAATGTTTGTAACCTTGAATATTTATATTTGATGACTTTTTGATCTGATGACGATTCTCATTTCCATGCAAAGTGATCTAAGCTTGTTAATAATAATTTATACAGTACGGATATAGCAGGACAGCAGGAACGAGCGGCGGGTAGTGTGAAACTCTCCATGCATTGCGCCTGTATGTCCCCTTCTCTGACTTATCTTACTCTGACTGGCAAAATGGACAACTAAATAAGCGAGGACTTATCATAAAAAACTATGTATACAAAAATGATATGCCAATCTACCTATCGAGTATGTTATTGAAATGTATGACAATATTTCAATAAGGGATATTTTTTTTATTGCTGGACAGCAGACAGGCTGACGGCCCGCTTAGAATTTAGCAGTTATCGTCGCCTATAGGTGTTTGCAACGCCAGTGGCATCGCGAACACGCTGCTGTCTCATGAGGGTACAGGAACTTGGGTCACTAATGCCGGAACACAACACAAGGTTATTATGGCGACATACTTAAGACCAAAGGTGGTCGCCGTCCAGACGGGCTTTGAGGCCCTACCACATAGCTAGGGTGGGTTGTTTTGTCGCCTTTTACGACAGGCCGACCCCGGCCGCATAGGTTAGTATTCTTTCTCCGCCCCTACACGGATAGAAGGGATAGCCAAAAGCTAATTGCATACACTCGCATATGGGTAATGCTTCGATGAAGTTAGATTCTCTAACGTCAGCTTATAACGCGTAAAACAGCTTCGACAATGGCGTGAAATAGTCTGTGGTGTATATGTTCGTTAGGTACAGTTAATAAGTATTCTGGTTTCTCATTAGCTTTTCTTGTCTAACGTTTCTCCTACCTTTCCAATCTTTACTGTCTCAATTATCTCAAGCAAACATTTAAATGCCGTTACTGACTTGATCTCGAGTTTGAAAAATAATGTTACCTATATATAAAAATATGGAATAGATAGTTCATTGGGTAAATAGGGTAATGAACAAAAAAAAGTAAACAAATTAATAAAATATAATGAAAAATGCATATAATTAGCATTAATTATATGCATATAAATAGTGGAAACTATAAAAAAACAGGATTTCATTTTAGATACGATTCTGTCTTTTAAAACAAAATATCTAGACTTCAACTATTGTTTCCTTATTTCGTGTCTACGAATCTTTTAGGATCCAAAGGTGGCGTAATATATACTGAAAATCTTTTCTTACGTAGGCTCAGTTTAAAAAAGACAGGGCCAAACCTACATAGTAGATTTGGAAGATTCATAGCGCGAAGTAATCACAAGCGTTTTTATATAGGCACTAATTATACATAATAATGTAATTTATTCCCACAAATGATATGGCAGAAATGAAATAATTATTATTTATTAGATAGAATTCCTACTCTATCTGTCTTCCTCGACAGAAACCCAAACAAGGTAAGACCTGTGCTATGGAACTCCTGGCCTTTGAATTTAACTTAGAGCTAATATTAATTAAAGAGTAAAAGTTTAAAATATATTTTAAATTTTTGTGTGTGTAACCGAGTGTATGTAATGTAATAGAGGCATTTGTATAGGATCGTAAACGAAGAGATTAAGTCACAAAATTGCGCAATCAAGAAAGTTAATGTGGCTTTTTCAATGAAATTCTGCATAAGCATGGTTTTCTATCGTCGCTGATTACGCTTTCGTATGTTTACTGGCATTATTTGATCGTTTCCTCTGAAACAGAGTAATAGCCTTTACAATTATTTACGCCAAGTCGGTATTGTGTTTATACATTTGTATTTTGTTTAGTTTTTGAAGATATTTTAATGCGATAACTTTACGATAAATACTATACAAGGCGCATTTGGTGAAATTAAATGAACTACTCATATCATACTGCAATATGATAATTGGCATTCAAATTGAGTTTGGAAAGATATTAAATTTTCAAAATCATCTGAGATGAGTTCAGCAAAATACTCTGGCAAAGAAGATTCCATAGAGCTATAAATTTGATAAATCGTAATTTAAATGTTAAAAAAAATATCGGGCTAGCACATACATATAAGTAAAGGGATTTCAAAGTAGAAGATTGGTAATTTAAAATTTGATGTTAAAAATGTTAAATTTAATTTTATCAATTTGCAAAAGCTAGTTTCCCGGTTGGTTATGCAATTGCTTTGAAAAGAAAAGAAAATATCGAACACATTGATACGGTAGTACAATACGAGCGTGTTACTAAACTCAGGTTTAGTAACACGCTCGTATTGTATCTACTACAACATGTTTTTTCATCAGCATTCCTAAGAGCTGAAATATTTAGTTCAAAAAAGGTACCAAACCATCCACCAATTGATAATGTATATTATAAATTCAATGAAATAAATGTATACCTTATGCAAAAGCCGGTTTAACAGAAAAAATACCGCATTTAGTAATAAAAATAAAATTTCTCAACGTGACAATAGTTTGCCGGGCAATTTAACTTTTGCGACTATTTTTACTATGTTTTGTCGCTTTCACTGGTTATAATGAATTCGCAACTCCCATTACTGGTTCAACTTGTTTGGAACTTATCTAAAAGTAGAAAGTTTAATAGGTCCAAAGCTTTCCTTATTTTGTGTATATGCAATTTATTCAACGGTTATTAATTAGCGTAGATGATGTACAAAATAATAATGAACATAATGTATATGAGTACCATGTTACACTAAGTTTTATCTCTTTCAAAAACTGTTCCTGTCATCTTAAACTCCGTGCAGGGGCGAAGTAAGAATACTGACCCCTGCGGCAGGGGGCGGCCGTAAAAGGTGACAAAACAACCGTAATAAGCTGGTAGGGCTCCAAGCCTGGCCGAATGGCGACCAATGAATGACCTTGTTTTATGTTCCGACACTAGTAAATCAGGATCCAGGCCCTTTTCGAGGCCGGCAGCGCATTGGCAATGTTTCTAGTGTTGTAAAGGTGACCACCTGCTATCACGTCGGTGGTTTGCCTGTCCTCCGATCTTAGCTACAAAAAATAAGCTAACTTAAGAGGAAAATCATTTTATTAGGTTTGCGACACGAATAATTTTTTTTTTAGAAATAAACTAGCTGACCCGGCAAACGTTGTTCTGCCATATAAATAATAAAATGTCAAAAAATTAAAAAAAATTTTTTGGGGGTGGGTCACCCCTAACATTTAGGGGGATGAAAAATAGATGTTGGCCGATTCTCATAGATACCGGATAAGCACAAAAAATCACTAACTCAATTTAGTTATCTGCCTACTGCCTACCCCCTAAGAACGATGGCGTGATTATTTATAGCCTATGACCATTTCTAGGTTATCATCTATCACCATACCAAATTTCATCAAAATCCGTTCAGCCGTTTAGGCGTGAAAGAGGAACAGACAGACAGACAGACAGAGTTACTTTCGCATTTATAATATTAGTATGGATCTATGATCGATCTGCTCCGATCGACTGAGGTGTTCTTGCGAGCGTTTGTTTTGGTTTTGATTGTGATAGAGATCGCTGGCCTTGCGCACCTGCTTTTGCATTTCTGCTCTTTTTAAATACGCCATTTTCTTTTGCTACCTAAAAAGGTAGATCTAGTAGGTCAGACTAATTTTTTTAATGCGATGCGATTTCGCGTCGTTTCTTAATTCGATAAGAAATTATCCGACCGTTGTCCTTTCTTGACTTAATTCACAGAACATATAGTTGTATTACATAAAAGTTTTTAACTGGAGGCTCATGGCTTATCTACGAGTGTACACAACTGGTATAAAACTGTATAGGGGAGGGAAGAACTGTTTTTGTTTACGGCCGTCAAGCCACCGGAACGGTGGCGGCGCACGCGCATCGGGCGCGACCGTTGTTATAACATTATAAACCAGAGTAGACAATTACGTAACTCCTATGAAAGTGTTATAGTATGCTTCTTTGTCTTGAAAGTGAGTTAATGATATTCTCAACAGCAGATACCGTAATCATGGCCAATTATAATTTTATTAATATACCTAGTCAGGTCATAAATTCTGTCACATGTTTAATGTAAAATAATTGTAACAAGTTTATTCATTATGTAACCATTTATATACCAAAATGAACTTAACAAAACATAGATTCTTATGACATTAAAGTTTATTCAAAATGACCTCCGTGATTTTGAATACAAGCCTTCAATCTGCGCGGCCAGTCCTCTATCGCAGCACGAACGAGGTCCATGTCAATATCGGCGGCTGCCTTAATCAAGGATGTCTTGAGTGACTCCAAATTGGGATGAGGCTTTGAACACGCCTTTTCCTCCAAGTGTTGCCATATCTTGTAATCTAACGGATTCAAATCTGGACTGGAGGAGGGCCAGTCTTCGTGCCGGATGAAGTCGATTTCACGCGCCGCCAGCCAGTCTTGTGTGCTCTTCGCTCTATGAGCTGGCGCCGAATCTTGTTGGAATACCCAGTGCCTGTTATTGAACATGGTATGAGAAACAGGTTCCACAAGGTTCGTCAGGACTGTATTTTGATACACAACAGCATTCGTTTTTACACCTTTCTCACAAAAATGTACCTCTGTTAAGCCCCAATAAGAAACTCCCAACCATACCATGAGCGAGGATGGAAAATGACCTTGTTGGACACGCGGAATACGGTTGCTCGCTTCTTCACTACTGTGTGCGTACACCTTATCATTTTGTTTGTTGTAGCTCTCTTCTACGGTAAACATTTTTTCATCCGAAAAAAGAATTTCCCGATATTTTTTTCCCGCGTACCGCTTCAACAAAGCGCGGCATCTCTTCAGTCTCAGGTCCATTAGACGAGCATTCAAACGATGTCCTGTTTTTCTTCGATATGCCCGAAGCCCTAAGTCTTCATTTAACACCCTTTTCACCGTGGTTCTGCTTAACCCCATCTGAAGGGCCAACAGTTTCTGCTTACGTTTCGGATTTCTTTGAATTCGTGCCTTCACAGCTTTTATCACTGCTGGAGTCCTAACAGACCGAGGGCGACCACTTCTTGACCTGTCATCTACACTAGAGTCTTCATTATATCGTTTGATGGTACGATAAATGAATCTTTTGGTTATATTCAAATTTTTCAGTATGTTAAAAATTTGAATTGGCGCGTAACCGCAACGATGCAACGCAATAACTGCAACACGGTCTTCTTTAAGCGTCCACTCCATATTTAAAAAATGAGTAAAATTCTAAAAGTATACATTTTTATTTTCATGAACAATTCGAGATTCGAATTCAATAAACTTTTTTGTGGCCAGCATTCTAAAAGAAAAGTTTTTACTGTGTGACAATACTTATGACCTGACTAGGTATTATAACTGTTATGTAATGTATCACGCAGTTTATAATTATTAAGTGTTTACATTTAATTTTCCGCTCACTGATTCTGTAGCAATTTGGATTTGTTTAGTTTAAATCATGATATCTTTTTAAACACTAATGAATGTTCAAATGTTAATTAAGATTTTAAGTGAGGATTGTTTGTAATAATAACTCAATAGTAGTAATTATTTTAGACTACCTCCGTAGTGTAGCGGCTAGCGCATCTCGATACGCTTGCGGAGGTCACGAGTGCGATTCCCGTCTCGCATCTGGGTTTAATAATGTATAATATGTATTTATTCATAAAAATAAGGTATATATGTCTATATGTATCGGTCTATATGTATATGTATCAATTGTCTAGTACCCATAACACAAGTGCTATGCTACTTTGGTATTATTAGATGGCTTTGTGTAAATTGTACCTATATATTTATTTTATTATTATTACTATTTTATGTTCCTTCTATAACCTTATATAAGAAAGTTTGCTTAACAAATACTATAAAAATGATAAAAAAAAACATTTAAGTATTTATTATCTCAACAGATTATTTACTTTGTTATAGGAAGCCATGACGATAGACAAGCAGCTGGTATGGGTCCGCGACCCTACAGAGGGCTTCGTGCTGGCCCGCCTCCACGAACTAATGGGGGAGGAGGCCGATGTGTTCCCTTTAGACAACAAGTACCCTAGACGCGTATGCAGCTTCGAGGATATATTCCCAGCTGGAGATCCCGCCAAGGATGTCGAAGATAACTGTATGTAGCGCTGAGCTATATGACTAATTTTATTATATTTGTGCAAAACTGAACTGGTGTTCCGGCATTAGTGAAGTTCCTGTACCCTTATGGGACAGCAGCGTGCTCACGATGCCACTGGCGTTGCAAACACCCGTAGGCGATGGTAACTGCTAGATTCTAAGCGGGCCGTCAGCCTGTCTGCAGTCCTACAGCAATAAAAAAAAAGAATATGCAACATAAGTTCTAGCTAGAGACCTTCTCAAATATATTAATATTCAGGTGCAATGTACCGCCTATTATAGAACGTAAGTAGTAAACATTATTATGCTACCGGCACGCTATGATGGCCGTTTTGACGTTTGTCCACTCCATGAAGTTTCGTATTAATTAGTAATTACATTTGAAGGAGCAAATTGCTGTTCTTTATAATTTTCAATAACTGCACGTCACTATTGACAATAAAGAACAGCAATTTGCTCCTTCAAATGTAATTACTAATTAATACGAAACTTCATGAGTGAACAAACGTCAAAACGACCATCATAGCGTGCAGAATAAGTATATTGTATACAAACTCCTGAAATAGTAATTTTACTACAGACAGATATCCGTTTAAAATGTAAACAAAGCGACAAATTATTAATACATGTTTTATTACTGTGTAATAGCAGACAGGTTGACGGCTCACTTAACCCCTCAAATATTAAGATATATTCCATATTTAATATGGTTAAGGACACATTTGTATGTCGTGACGCGTTCTGTCGTCTGTCCTAAATGTATGAAACCGATATGCTACTGACGCGTCACGACACGACACGTCAGACAAATATAAATCCACCTTTATGTTCACAAGAGAAAACGCTCCAAATGTTGTAATGTTGTACACATAGGTACATAACAGTCATCAACAGTGACGGTCGCCTTTGGTCATAGATAGATAAATATCATACCTATGCGATACGTAAGACATTTGGAGCGGTTTCTCCTATGTACAATTATATACATAAGAAGTTTGAAGGAGAGTTAATAAGCAGCCACCGTCGTCTATGGCTGTTTGACAACACTGCCGTCCGCATATGGGAACTGAAACCATTCATCCCGGAATGCAACACAAGATTATAATGGCGGTATATTAGGACCAGGGTCGTTGTCATCCAGTCGAACGTGCAGCCCTACCACCTAGGATAATTACATTATACTATAATTTACATATGAAGATCAGGTTTTTTGATACTTTACAAATCTGCTTAATAGGCGTTAGAATCTACCGAGGCAGAGATAAAAGAGATACAATCTAATTTTTATCTACTGTTTATCATTTATGCTACCAAATTGATTATGATACTGCATATTTTACATATTTATATCACGAATAAAAAAAAAATTTATTATCTAAAAGTCTAGAATAATCAAGTATTAAATGTTTCTGAGTATCCAGTTTCATGCGATTATAAAGCAAATGGATAAAGTGATCATTCTCGAGATGGAAGGAACTCAATTATCGGCTATAAAATATTGCAACATATATGTTATATTTATTGGAAGTAACAAATATCTAAGTTATTGTAATGAAATAAAACGTACATGAGCGAAGTTACATGAAACTTAAAGTGCTTATTTATCATTTACTAACTTATAATTATTTGTCATTTAACAAAAAAAAAACATTTAGATCACCTAAAATAATACAATTATACATAGTCAGGTCATAAGTATTGTCACACAGTAAAAACTTTTCTTTTAGAATGCTGGCCACAAAAAAGTTTATTGAATTCGAATTTCGAATTGTTCATGAAAATAAAAATGTATAACTTTTAGAATTTTACTCATTTTTAAATATGGAGTGGACGCTTAAAGATGACCGTGTTGCAGTTATTGCGTTGCATCGTTACAGTTACGCGCCAATTCAAATTTTTAACATACTGAAAAATTTGAATATAACCAAAAGATTCGTTTATCGTACCATCAAACGATACAATGAAGACTCTAGTGTAGATGACAGGTCAAGAAGTGGTCGCCCTCGGTCTGTTAGGACTCCAGCAGTGATAAAAGCTGTGAAGGCACGAATTCAAAGAAATCCCAAACGTAAGCAGAAACTGTTGGCCCTTCAGATGGGGTTAAGCAGAACCACGGTGAAAAGGGTGTTAAATGAAGACTTAGGGCTTCGGGCATATCGAAGAAAAACAGGACATCGTTTGAATGCTCGTCTAATGGACCTGAGACTGAAGAGATGCCGCGCTTTGTTGAAGCGGTACGCGGGAAAAAAATATCGGGAAATTCTTTTTTCGGATGAAAAAATGTTTACCGTAGAAGAGAGCTACAACAAACAAAATGATAAGGTGTACGCACACAGTAGTGAAGAAGCGAGCAACCGTATTCCGCGTGTCCAACGAGGTCATTTTCCATCCTCGCTCATGGTATGGTTGGGAGTTTCTTATTGGGGCTTAACAGAGGTACATTTTTGTGAGAAAGGTGTAAAAACGAATGCTGTTGTGTATCAAAATACAGTCCTGACGAACCTTGTGGAACCTGTTTCTCATACCATGTTCAATAACAGGCACTGGGTATTCCAACAAGATTCGACGCCAGCTCATAGAGCGAAGAGCACACAAGACTGGCTGGCGGCGCGTGAAATCGACTTCATCCGGGACGAAGACTGGCCCTCCTCCAGTCCAGATTTGAATCCGTTAGATTACAAGATATGGCAACACTTGGAGGAAAAGGCGTGCTCAAAGCCTCATCCCAATTTGGAGTCACTCAAGACATCCTTGATTAAGGCAGCCGCCGATATTGACATGGACCTCGTTCGTGCTGCGATAGACAACTGGCCGCGCAGATTGAAGGCTTGTATTCAAAATCACGGAGGTCATTTTGAATAAACTTTAATGTCATAAGAATCTATGTTTTGTTAAGTTCATTTTGGTATATGAATGGTTACATAATTAATAAACTTGTTACAATTATTTTACATTAAACATGTGACAGAATTTATGACCTGACTAGGTATATCTATAACATATATCTATTTAATGTAATAAAAGGAAATTATACCAAAAAAAATTGTTTCAGGCGAACTTATGTTCCTAAACGAGGCCACACTTCTGAATAACATTCTAACCAGATACAAGAAGAATAAGATTTACGTAAGTTGTATCCTAGCTTTAAATCCTTTTTCTTATCCACTTCTCACGCTCATCAGCATTCCTGGTACTGAGTCCACTGGCTCGCATATCACCTTTTAGAGGGCCAACGCAGCACTTACACGGCCCTGAGGAGAGGGCATAGCTAGACGTTTGTTCCCAATGTGAGTAGCCGGTTGCCGTAAAACGGGAAATTATTAGCGAAGGCTTATAAGGACACGGGCATAAAGATGAGTTATTGTCGCGGTCCTTTCGCGTCCCTCCACATCCACTGCAGTATATTCATCTCTGTTACACGTAATTAGTCCAACACACGCAGCTGTATAAAAGGACAACTAGGGACATACGGATGGTCTTGTACACTGTTCTCTTCAAATTAACCGTCATCTTGGGTTCAGAAATGACAAATGCACCTCACACAGAGAACATTTAAGTACGAGTAAGTACCGATAATGTACGTAATAATGGTCGGATACTATCGATAGTGATATACTATCGATAGTTTGAACGATAGTTTTTGTTTTTATTGGATAAATTAATTACAAAAAAAAACTTGTTATGATATTCAATTTATGGTACTCTTTTTTCAATTCATAAATGAGTAAATTTTCATTAAAGTAGTAATTTTCAGTAAAGTAGAATGAGTAAATTCCATTCTTAAATGTAATTAATCTAGCATGTTAAATGAATAATCAATAAAAAGAGATCAATAATTTGGATAAATTTATCTCTATAATTGGATTTGACTTTTTCAGTAATTAATAAAAGGAAGAATTTGTTCAGTTTTTAAATCGTTGAGTATTTTATAGTTGTTTTTTTTTAAATTATTATTGTCATTAAAAGTACAAATTTTTTTTATAACCTGTGTATATCTTCAATTTCCGATGGCACTATCGATATTATCGATTGTCCTCACTATCGATAGTATCCGACCACTAAATTAAGTAATGCCCGTATATCATATTGATTTGCGACCCATATGCGTGGAATATTGCAGTTTACGTTTCATGACAGGTGATATGTATTATCGACTGTTTCGTGTCATATATCGATGCCTTGTACACCGTAACAGACAATAGTTTCCACATTTTGATGGAATGTTAATAAATACTAAACGAATCTTAATTAATAATCTTCCCAAACTATAAAAGCACGTTTGTAATGCATTGTAAGCGTACATATACTATACTATAAGCGTACATATAGTATAGTCAGGACATAGGTAAGGGCCTTGTAATAAAATAATAATAGTACATAACTTTCCACTGTTGGAATCAAGCCTAGGATGGATATTATACCCACCACACTCATACAAGGCGGCTGAACGTCGAAGCTTTGCCGTCGTTACGTACTAATTATGTAAGAAAAACAGCCTAACGATTTAAGTTACTGTGTGATTCGAACTCGTGACCTCTAAATTAATCTCAGAGTGTTACACCATTAAGCTAGCCAGGTTTCGTAGCAGACATTTCCTGTCTGGAGCATTATAAAATGCAATGGTTATAGCTAACTTTAGTTTTTACAGAGGTGGCAACCCTATATGTTTTTTTTAATTGCTGAGGAGCAGCAGAAAAACTGACGGCCCACTTAATAGAAAGCAGTTACCGTCCCATAAAGATGTTTGTGACGCCGAGGGCATCGTTAACACACTGCTGTCCGTATAGGTGTATTAGAATCTGGGTTTAGTGACCGTGGTTCTTAGTATGCCGGAACACAAGATTATTGATAGACAAGGAATGTTACCATCTAGCAATGGCAATGTAATGTAAAAGGCAATTTTATCATAATTTAAATAGAAGAAAATCTAATTTCCATATTATTTATTACAGACATACGTAGCAAATATTCTGCTAGCAGTAAATCCATACGAAGATATACCGGATATGTACTCATCGAATACCATCAAAAAATATCAAGGGAAATCTTTAGGAGAACTGCCGCCCCACGTGTTCGCTATTGGTGAGTCGCTATTTATATATAAAATAGCCGTCTGCCTTCCTGGGGCCTTCTTTCCTGCACGAAACGGTTTATGTTGTATACTCTTCGGATCCAGAATGAATTTCCGCTTGAGGTTTTCATAGCAGTACTATATGGTTTTTAAGAAAAAAGCGTTATATAATTTCTTCAAGAGCGTTGGCAATGCGCTGTTGTTGTAAACGTCCATAAACGACGGTGACCAGCTGCTATCTGCTGGGCTATTTGCCTGTGTGCTAAACTTCTGCTATAAAGAAAGTAATATTTTAGGGGAATAACTGTTTTCATAAAATATGATAAATAATAAAAAATCTTGAAGAAATATATGAACAAATATTGGTTAATCTTCTGAAAATGCCATTATTTTACGTTTAAGTCAATGATAATTCACATATAAAATCATTGGTTTAAGTGAAATTAAGAAACATTAAAAATATCTAAATTTTTTTCGCTGAGGAATAAATAGCAGGCAGGCTGACGGCCCACTTAATAGTAGTTATCGTCGCCAATGGATGTTTGCGACGCTAGGAGCACCGGGAATACGCTGTTGTCTGCATCGGAGTATTAAAACCTGGATCACTAATGCCGGAAGACAACATGTTTATTATAACGGCATACTCATAGACCTGGCGTGGTTGCTATAATAGATGGGCTTGAGACCCTACCACCTAGCCTAGGGTCGTTTTGTAGCCTTGTACGACAACCTAACCCCGGTCGCAGGGTATTCTTACTCCGCCTCGGCACGGAGATCAAGCATGGCTTAGTAACTACGCAAATACGGTCGCGTCCGTGCGAATCTCATCATCATCATCTTAGCGTTGAATCCCGGTTGCAGCCCAAACTCTCGCTTCGTTGCCCGGAGTCCGCTTTCCGACTTTTTCTTCTCCACTTCGCACGATCTTCGGCATCTCTGGTGGTCAGTCCATTGGCACGTATATCAACCCCTATGATGTTAAGCCAGCACATTTTGGGTCTACCCCTCCTGCCGGGGCCCGGCGGAGGCAGCATGGCCAGACATTTTTTCCCCACATAATTAGCCGGTTTTCGTAAGACGTGGCCATACTAGCGAAGGCGACACTCCTGCAACTTATCCGCAATGCCACGGACATGAAGACTGCCGCGAATGCGGGGTTCCTAACGCGGTCTAAGTATAAGTATAATTTTTCCCAGTCTGGTTATGTCTAAGTTGATTGTATGTGCGAAAAAACTTTGATGAATTTCGGTATAGAGATAGATTAAATATCGGAGGACATATACTACTTTTTTATTTTATTTGGCAGAATGACGTTTTCCGAGTCAGCTAGTTGTAAATAAATAAATATTGTTTTGATTTCAGCTGACAAGGCATTCCGTGACATGAAGTCTCTCAAACAGTCCCAATCAATCATCGTTTCCGGGGAATCGGGGGCGGGGAAAACGGAATCTACCAAGTACATCCTTAAATACTTATGCGATCTGTGGGCGAAGGGCGCGGGACCTGTGGAACAAAAGATTTTGGATGGTAACACTTATTTTATTATATATTTCTATTTAAACATTCATTTATGCTCTTTTATTACGTATGTTTGTACGTATCTATGATTTAAGAAAAAAAATTTTAAAGCTTTTGTGGTCTTTGACAAGTTGTAACCGTGTGAAGTCGAGGATAGCATATATATTATTTACTAGCCGATCACACCCGTTCCGCTGGGCGAATAACATGCAAAAGTAAATGGAAAAAAATGAGAAATGGTCGACGGAATCCAAAAAAGAAATAGCATATCCATCTACGAAAAATTCCGCGTCGAATGGTAGTAGTCATAATATGTTCAGTAGTTTTGTTGTGATGGTGCGTCAAAGGAATCCCATCAAATACTCGTATTAAATATAATTAGATATACAAAATATAGTGTTGATTAATTTAGAATCGCCTACTAACAATTCTAACTTACTGTTAAGAATTTTATTATATAACTAACCCACTAATAACTTATGGATAAAAAAAAATGTCTGAAATAAATGATTATTATTATTATTATAGTGTGTTTTATAATATATTGTTTTTCCTTATTATCATTCATTTATAGAGAAGAAAAAAAAAAGAAATTCTATCAAGTCGTAGCAAAAAGTTGACAGACTAGATTGCATTACATTATTATATTTATACCTCTATTAAATAATTCGTAATATTTTTTTTTATTGTTTGGCTACAGCAGACAGGCCAACGGACGGCCCACATAATAGCAAGCTGATACCGTCGTCTATGGATGTTTGCGACGCCAGGGGGACCGCGAATACGTTGCTAACCGCATATAGACATAGGTACCTGCATCACTAATGCCGGAACATAACGCAAGGTTATTATGTCGGCATAAATACACCAGAGGTGATTACCATCCAGAGGGGCTCGTGCCTTACCGTTTAGCTATGGTGGGTTGTTTTGTTGTCTTTTATGACAGGACGAACTCGGCCACAGGGGCTTAATATTCTTAATCCGCCCCTGTACGGAAAAGAAGACAGAAAATAAAAGAAAATAACAATAATAGCTCGCGAAGTATTTTCAATTTATTATCAAATGTTACTGTATTTTGGGTACGATAAGAGAATGTTAAAAATAAATAAAACGTTACCTACGTGTGAACAAATTAAGTTTCGGAAAGAAACAGAGATTGTTTCAAGTTTATGTTATAACCATTCATTTAAGAGTGTAGTAGTCTATAATAGTTAAATTTTAATAAATATTTTATATAAAAAAAATTAATAATTTTTTACTAGCCAGGGGACTGCAGACATTTAGATCATTAATATATAATTGTATTATGATAATATCTGGTAAAGTTATAGGCAATATTAACAACCCGGGAAATATTCGTTTTAAATATTCGAATTTTAAATAATATGTAATAAAATTCAAGATTTTCTAAATCGAAGTCAGCTTCAAAGTTCGATAACAGTAAAAACTAGTCTAGACTACTCTTACAACATTGTTGTTATGAAAGTTTTATCGTTTATTTTTAGACATCAATAAATACCACATTCTTACTCACAGGAAATAGTAAAGAGCTATCTATAGAAAAAAAAATGTTCAAGCAATATCTTATTTTGCGGGAATGTGGGACTCTGGGCCTACCCATTAAAAACCTCGGTGTTCTCCTATCGTCAAATGCCTGATCCGATAAACAGATGGTTTGGCCAGTACCGCGACACAGGCTGACCCCAGCTCACCTCCGGTGGACGCCTTAGCAATCCAGGGGGCAACGCGAAACCGTACACGTGACTTCGTGGTATAGTTGCGGTCGCCGAAACCTCCCTCAAGGGCCCCCCCGCGGCCGTTGACTACGGTAGCTGGATCTCATTTAACGCAAAATATATCCTTTTTTATTGCTGTAAGACAGCAGACAGGCTGGCGGCCCGTTTATAATTTAGCAGTTACCGTCACCTATGGGTGTTTGCAACGCCAGTGGCATCGCGAACACGCTGCTGTCCCATAAGGGTAAATGCCGGAACACAACACAAACTTATTACGGCGGCATTCTTAAGATCAACGGTGGTCGCCATCCAGACGGGCTTGAGGCCCTACCACGTAGCTAGGGTAGGTTATTTTGTCTCCTTTTACGACAGGCAGACCCTGGCCGCAGAGGTCAGTATTCTTTCTCCGCCTCTGACGGATCCTATCATAAGATGTAGTAAATTTTCTAAAAGTTTTAGTTCCGTTTTGTTTAATTTGTGAAAATTATTATATATTACTATATACTTAAGACTATTTTCAATAATTATTATGGAAAAATACTAATGTTGGGAATCACTAATCTTAATTAAAAAGAAGATTAAAAGACGGATAAATTATTTAGAGTGACAACATTTTGTGTCCTATCCAAATACACATAAAAATCACGATTTGAATATCAATTCAATCGGAATTGTTAAAATAATTAGGCCCGTTCATGGTTTTATACTTTTATTATATAATATTAACATTATCACACAAGTAAAACGCAACTATCCTTTCGCCATCTTGATTGGAAGAGGAAGAGATTACAATTGGTGTTGCCAATATAAATGTATATAAATCAACACGCCTCCTTACATTTATATTGTAAAACACTGTTACAACAATCATTATTTTATTTCAAATTTAACATTTCTCTAAATTTTATGAATTTAACATTTCCCAAAGCTTTTGTAAATATATCTGCAACATTATTTTCTGACTCTATTTTTACAACTTCAATATTTCCTAGCTTAACATTTTCATGTATAAAATGATAGTGAACTTCAATATGCTTAGAATTCTTAGTAAAGTTTCCATATTTAGAAATAGCTACGGCTCCTGAATTATCTTCATAAATTTTAACTGGTTTACAAACTTTATCGAATACATCATCCATTAGACACATAAGAAAATTTAACTCTGTTACTGCTTCTGATAAAGCTACATATTCAGCAAATGTTGAGGACTTTGTTACACTACTTTGTTTCTTTGATTTCCAGTAAATAATATTTCCAAACAATCTAATGACAAATCCTGTAGTAGATTTCCTATCTAAAATATCTCCTGCCCAATCAGCATCCACAAAACAATCTAGAATATCAGCGTTACTATTATTACAATATGTTAATTTAAGATCTTTTGTCAAATACAAATACTTTAAAACTCTCAATGCATACTTAAAATGTGTCTCATTATAACAGTTTTGAAATCTACTTAAGTAATTTACACTGTAAGATATATCAGGTCTAGTACCTGAACTAATATACAAAAGAGCACCAATCAAATTTCTATATTTTACATCCTCATTAATATCAGATTGTTCCAATTTTAAATTTATTTCCATAGGAGTCTTATACATTTTTGCATTCTCAATATTATACCTTTTAGCTAAAGACTCAATATAAGATTTCTGACTCAAAGTTAAGACATTGTTTTGATTATACATATATTCAATCTCAATACCAATATAATTTTTTACTTTACCAATATCTTTCATTTTAAACCTTTCAGACAATTTAGTTTTTATATCACCAATAACTTCTACATTTTCACAACAAATTAATAAATCATCCACAAATAAAAGAATATAAACAATTAAGCTGTTCTCTTTTCTAACATATAAACAATAGTCATGTTTACTCCTGCGAAAACCAAAATTAATCAAAAAATCATTAAAACATTCATACCATGCCCTGGGGCTTTCTTTTAGACCATACAATGATTTATTTAATTTATAAACTTTATCAGTTCCATTTTCATAACCGATTGGTTGCTTTACATAAACTTCAGATAATACTCTACCATTTAGAAATGCTGTTTCAACATCCATTTGATGAATAGCTAAATTATTTTGACAACAATAAGATAATAGTAGCTTAAGTGTAGGCATTTTAGCAACAGGTGAGTAAGTATCATCAATACAATTAGTTTGCTGAAAACCTCTTACTACTAACCTTGCTTTGTATTCATTTTCACTCTTCCTTTTATACACCCATTTCACATCAATTACCTTTTTTTCCTTGGAGGGTCTGTCAACTAGAGTCCAGGTATTATTTTTTATTAAACTTTCCATCTCAATATTCATTGCTCCTTTCCATTTCATTGCGTCATCACATGTAATCGCCTCCTGAAAATAAATTGGAGCTGACGCATCACAGTAGTTACAGTATATGCAATAATAACCAAATTCTTCATCAAAACGAAGTGGAGGTTTGATTTGTTTTCTTAATCTTCTATTTAGATTCTCATCTTCACTTTCTCCTACATTCTCTTTATCATTTTCTGAGTATTTTAACATATTTCTTTCCTCTTGGATCCTTTTATCTTCCTTTTCCTTTTCTTTTATTTTATATTCACTATTTTCTTCCTCATCTTTAAAACCACATAATTTAACATCTTCCTCAATTATATCACAATTTCTAGCAATAATAACTCTGTTGTTAATTAACACTCTGTATCCAATATCAGTATAACCAAGCAAAATTCCAGCTTCTGCTTTCTTATCCCATTTAGACCTTCTTCGTTCTTCAGGAATTCTTACAAAAACTCTACTTCCATAT
This sequence comes from Malacosoma neustria, assembly GCA_963693495.1. NCBI lineage: Eukaryota > Metazoa > Arthropoda > Insecta > Lepidoptera > Lasiocampidae > Malacosoma > Malacosoma neustria. Next base: position 3,659,060 of record OY856379.1, on the reverse strand, counting down.
AATTTTAGATTTTGCATAGATGGCTTCCTTTTAAAAAATATTTCATACGGGGTTTTCCTCTCAATAGTATTAGTTAAGGTTCTGTTTTTAAGATATGCAGCTGTTTTAGTTGCCTCAGGCCAAAATCTTCTTTCTACCTTTGCTTCTGATAAAAGACATTTACCCATATCCATCAACGTACGATTATATCTCTCTGCTGTTCCATTTAATTGATGAACATATGCTGGACAGGGTTTTATCACTATTCCTTTCTCTTTTGCAAACTGAAAAACTCTTGCATTCATATATTCCTTCCCATTGTCACACCGCAGTTCCTTTATCATTTTTCCTGTCAAGTTCTGTACTTCATTAACATACTGCACCAAGTAATCATATACCTCATCCTTTGATCTGATACAATAAACTTTGACTAATTTGCTGTAGTCATCAATAAATGTCAAAAAAAATTTTTCTCCATTATATCCTGTAGTCTGATGTGGCCCATTTAAATCTGTATGAACAATCTCTAATATCTCTTTTGCTTTTCTTCGATTATTAGCAAATGGTAAGTTATGCATTTTATTTTCAATACATATTGCACACTTTAAATATTCATATTCAATATCTTTAGGTAATCCTTCTAATGATTCATTTTTACACATTAAATCCAATTTTTTAAAGTTAATATGGCCCAGAGTACGATGTAGTTTTTCCTTTACAGTCATATTTGTTTTACTAATATTTGCTTCCAATATTTCTTCACACATGTAACTTTTCATTTTATACAGTCTTTCATCCTTAATTGCAATTGCTATAATCTTTCTATATTCATTGTAAATTTTTGCAAATTTCCCTTTTGAGATGATTGAACAATTATCAGTAATTTTCGAATAACTTAATAAATTTGCCTTCATTTCTTTTACAAAGAAAACGTTTTTCAGTGTGACTTCAGATTTTTGTCCATAGACTAAGAAATAAGCTTGTAAATTACCAATTTTTGTAGCTTCTAATATTGTTCCGTCACCAATTTTGACTTTAATAGGTTTGTCCAATATCTCATAAGTATTGAAGTATTTATCAGTGTTAATAATGTGGTCAGTACATCCACTATCTAGTAACCAATTTATTTGACCCTTTGGCTTATCATTCTCTTGCGTTGTGTATGTATTGTTTGCAATATTAATATGATAACTGTTACCTTGACTCCCTTGATTATTATGGTAGTAATTTCTTGAACCTTGTCCTCTGTTATTGTATGAACCACGTCCTCGTCTTGGCAAACTATGTCCTCTATAACTTGGTAAACTATTTCCTCTATAATTTTGTATACTATTTCCTCTATAATTTTGTATACTATTTCCTCTATAATTTGTAAGACCATGTCCTCGACCACGGTTTACATTTTCTGCCTTACAATCTCTTCTTAGGTGACCAGGTTTACCACAACCAAAACAATTATATGATCGGTTAGTATCTGCTTTAAAAACATTTGATGTGTCTTCTGACATTTCTCTCATATTTCCTGTACTTTTCAATTTTATTTTGCTTTTTAAATAGTCCACTGTTCTTTCTCCCTCTGGCAAGATATCTATTAAATCACCTATGTAGTTGTAACTCACTGGTAGTGCTTTTAACATGTAGTTTAGTTTTTCTGTTTCTGATACCGTTGCACCGGCTTGTTTCAACTCATTTACAGCTTTTTCAAAGTCATCGAAAAATAAAGACACTTCAGAATAATTTTTCAATTTGACACTTTCGAGTTTATGTCGACATACTATTTGCAACGCCGTTGATTTCTTTAGGTACATCTCATCAAATTTCTGTATTATTTCGTATGCTGTATTTAATTCACTTATATATTCCAACTGCTTGTTTGTTATAGCACTGTAAATATAGTTTGTTGCTTGTATATCTCTATCGTCCCATTCATCTTTGTCGGTTTCAATTTTCGCTCTCATTACTACATCCTTACACTTTTTGAACTGTAGAAACTTAATTATCCGTATTTTCCAATTACTGTAATCTGTGCCATCGAAAATTGGAATATTTATATTATCACTATTTTTTGACGCCATTTTTTTTCTTCTTTTTTCTATCACATTTATTCTTTAAACCATTGTTCTGCTACCATTAAACCACTGTTCTGCTACCATGTTAAAATAATTAGGCCCGTTCATGGTTTTATACTTTTATTATATAATATTAACATTATCACACAAGTAAAACGCAACTATCCTTTCGCCATCTTGATTGGAAGAGGAAGAGATTACAATTGGTGTTGCCAATATAAATGTATATAAATCAACAGGAATAAATGAATAATAATATACTATTGTATAATATGTTATAGAATATTCAACGTAATAACTTCCGCATATAGAATTTCTCAAAAACATTTAAATGTCGCACATTAAACGGTGTATTACCTAATGAATTTCAAAGTTGTAAATCATTGCAAGTAAGACGTAATCTTTCCACTTCCTTTTAAACTGAATAATAACATCTACTATGCGTGTAATAAAGTTTCTGCATTTTAAATGGACGTCATTCTAGGACTATGCATATTTGTTCATTTATAATTTGTTATGTCATTTACACATAATGGAGAATCTTCAATAGAAATGCAGTACAAAATAAAAAGTATAATGTAAAATATTTTTTGGAATTCGAATTAACCTCTGACTATATGAAGCTCGCGAGTCGAGTCGCCTGAGCGAGATTGTGATTTATGACTTGTTCTTTTTCTCTTTTTTAAAGATAATTTCATTTTTGTCATTCATCAACATGACATTTTTGTCATGTCAACTGAATCGGCTCGAATCAGTCCTATGTATAGCGAAACGATGCAGCATCTCTCGCTATGTCCCCCGGTGTATGACCGCCTCAGATGCTAACTTGAGACAGTTGAAATTGAGGTTCACTGAGCAAACTAACTTTTTTTTTTAACCAATGTGTGTTGCCAGTGATGACATACGGAACGCAGACGTGGTCGCTAACTATGGGCCTTATGAGAAAGCTCATGGTCGCTCAGAGAGCAATGGAGAGGGCTATGCTCGGAGTTTCCCTGCGAGATCGAATCAGAAATGAGGAGATTCGCAGGAGAACCAAAGTAACCGACATAGCCCGGATGATTGCAAAACTGAAGTGGCAGTGGGCTGGGCACATAGCTCGAAGGACTGATGGCCGTTGGGGCAGAAAAGTCCTCGAATGGCGACCGCGTACCGGAAGACGCAGTGTTGGTAGGCCCCCCACAAGATGGACCGATGATCTGGTCAAGATCGCCGGAATAGGTTGGATGAGGGCAGCGCAGGACCGATTATCGTGGAGATCTTTGGGGGAGGCCTTTGTCCAGCAGTGGGCGTCTTCCGGCTGAAATGATGAGCAAACTAACCCGAATTATGACTAATAATAAAATCGGGCTGCACCTGCAACGGACTGCAGAAAAGTATATATTGACGCTTGAAAGGAACCCTTTACTAAGCGATATTGAGTAGTTCACTCATTATATTTATGTTCTGTTGGATCATTTCAATCCAACGATTAGGTGAGTTATATAATAAAAAAAATCGAAATATTTGATCTTAAAATCACTTTCCTGGAAGGTTCACTCAATGTCGCTTCAAGCGTCGATATGTAGTATTTTAGTTATCTAGTACCCATAACACAAGTGCTATGCTACTTACTTTGGGACTAGATGGCGTTGTGTGAAATATTCCAATATATTTATTTATTTATACCATATTAATAAAATAAACTTATAAGATAATCTGTACTTATAAGCTATAATTCTTATGTTTGTTATTTGATAAACATCCATCATCCACTTGTTTTATTATAATTAAAATATTAATTTCCAGCTAACCCAATCTTAGAAGCATTCGGGAACGCAAAAACAACTCGCAACAATAACAGTTCTCGTTTCGGCAAATTCATGGAAGTCCATTTCAGCAACAAGTATCAAGTTGTCGGCGGCCATATCTCTCATTATCTTCTAGAAAAATCTAGAATTTGCACCCAGAGTGCTGAAGAGCGGAATTATCATGTGTTCTATTTATTGTGCGCGGGTGCACCCCCGGAGCTCAGGAATGCGTTGAGTATCACCAAGCCTGATGATTATTTCGTAAGTTTATTATGAACAGAGTATTTATATTATACCTAGTCAGGTCATAAGTATTGTCACACAGTAAAAACTTTTCTTTTAGAATGCTGGCCACAAAAAAGTTTATTGAATTCGAATCTCGAATTGTTCATGAAAATAAAAATGTATACTTTTAGAATTTTACTCATTTTTTAAATATGGAGTGGACGCTTAAAGAAGACAGTGTTGCACTTATTGCGTTGCATCGTTGCGATTACGCGCCAATTCAAATTTTTAACATACTGAAAAATTTGAATATAACCAAAAGATTCGTTTATCGTACCATCAAACGATACAATGAAGACTCTAGTGTAGATGACAGGTCAAGAAGTGGTCGCCCTCGGTCTGTTAGGATTCCAGCAGTGATAAAAGCTGTGAAGGCACGAATTCAAAGAAATCCCAAACGTAAGCAGAAACTGTTGGCCCTTCAGATGGGGTTAAGCAGAACCACGGTGAAAAGGGTGTTAAATGAAGACTTAGGGCTTCGGGCATATCGAAGAAAAACAGGACATCGTTTGAATGCTCGTCTAATGGACCTGAGACTGAAGAGATGCCGCGCTTTGTTGAAGCGGTACGCGGGAAAAAAATATCGGGAAATTCTTTTTTCGGATGAAAAAATGTTTACCGTAGAAGAGAGCTACAACAAACAAAATGATAAGGTGTACGCACACAGTAGTGAAGAAGCGAGCAACCGTATTCCGCGTGTCCAACGAGGTCATTTTCCATCCTCGCTCATGGTATGGTTGGGAGTTTCTTATTGGGGCTTAACAGAGGTACATTTTTGTGAGAAAGGTGTAAAACCGAATGCTGTTGTGTATCAAAATACAGTCCTGACGAACCTTGTGGAACCTGTTTCTCATACCATGTTCAATAACAGGCACTGGGTATTCCAACAAGATTCGGCGCCAGCTCATAGAGCGAAGAGCACACAAGACTGGCTGGCGGCGCGTGAAATCGACTTCATCCGGCACGAAGACTGGCCCTCCTCCAGTCCAGATTTGAATCCGTTAGATTACAAGATATGGCAACACTTGGAGGAAAAGGCGTGCTCAAAGCCTCATCCCAATTTGGAGTCACTCAAGACATCCTTGATTAAGGCAGCCGCCGATATTGACATGGACCTCGTTCGTGCTGCGATAGACGACGGAGGTCATTTTGAATAAACTTTAATGTCATAAGAATCTATGTTTTGTTAAGTTCATTTTGGTATATGAATGGTTACATAATTAATAAACTTGTTACAATTATTTTACATTAAACATGTGACAGAATTTATGACCTGACTATGTATAAGACCTCCATGACAACCGTCTTCGCACGTCGATCTACCTGCGGAAGTTCTTTAATATTTACAATAGAATGTGTATTTCAGTTGTCTATCACTCGTAACACAAGGCCTTTGCTTACTTTGGTGTGTATTATCACTATATATTTATTTATCTATATTCTTATTTCTTTATTGTATGTAGTATTACGAGTATGTTATATTAGTGAAGCCATATTAAGACTAACATTATCACGCCCCTAGATTCATCCAAATTGTTTAGTCCTTTTTCAAGAGTACAAGATCTTTCATGTCTTTATTTTTACTGCGGAGCAGCACGCTGACTGCCGTCTTAATAGTAAGCACTTATCGCCTATGGATGTATGGATGCTTACGACACTAGGGACATCGCGAGCACGCTACCGGCTACATCGGAGAACTATAATGCTGGAACACTGGATTATAAGGTGGCACATTATTAACCAGGGATGGTTGCCATCCAGACGGACCTGGAACTCAACCACCAGATGCCAAGTTATTATGTTGATGGGATTTATTCATAAGACAAATATATATATTTTTTTACTTCTACATCTTAACAAGTGTTTTTGTAACGATACAATAAATATATTATTTTATAGTATATTATTATTGAATAATAATGATTAAAACTTATAAAAAAACCGTTATTATGTTTTCGGCTTTAGCCACTATCAGATAATAAACATTGATCATTTCAGTACCTTAAAAATGGATGCACACAATATTTCACGTCGGCAGCGTCTGAGAAGAAAATCACAGCAAATCAAAAGAGCAAACAGCAACAAGCCAAGGGAGGTCTTCGGGACCCTATATTAGATGATGTCGAAGATTTTCAGAGGCTTCATCAGGTATGTGTTTTTAAGCTATTGCATAGCTTTTATCGCGCGCTTTGAGCGCGGCGACCGAATCAAGATATTCCGTAACGAATAAAACCTAACACCCCCCACTCCGCCTACCATGTAGCTTGGCCGAGCGTTCGCTTAACGTGTATGTATATGGTACGACTGTACGTAGGGATAGACGATATTGAAAAACATTTTAATCAACTTATGCAATTATAATTATTTGCATAAGTTGATTAAAATGCTATGTAATAGCTTTACCGCGGCAGTCCCCGAGTGCCATTCATAGTTTTTTATTGCTGTAGGACAGCAGACAGGCTGATGGCCCACTTAGAATTTAGCAGTTACAGTCGCCTATGGGTGTTTTGCAACGCCAATGGCATCTCTAACACGCTACTGTCCCATAAGGGTACAGGAATTTTGGTCATTAATGCCGGAACTTTATTTACGGATACTTATGACCAAAGGTGGTCGCCATCCAGACGGACTTGTGGCCTTACCACGTTGCTAGGGTGGGTTGTTTTGTCGTCTTTCACGACAGTTTGGACCTCGGCCGCAGGGGTCAGTATTCTTTCTCCGCCCCTGCACGGATAAAAAATGTATAAATAATGTTGAATAATGTATATTACTCCCGTAAAATGAATTTTTTAGTAGCGAAAGTGTTTTTAATTGCTCTTTTAGTGCGCGAAACTACATAAAGATTTATTTATTTAGCCCCTGGCTAAATTAATCCTTTTTAAATTGTTGTTTCTTTTTTCTAAATTTTATTAATTCTATTTAGATTTCTCTTTCTTTTGGCATAAGTTGGCGAGACAAATATTGTCAACGATAAAAGAGAATCGCTTTTGAAAGGGGATAAGAAAAATAAGCAAAGCAAAAAAATAAAAGAAATGGCCCTGACAGTCCTTATTCTAGAATAAATAAGAAAGATTTGTAAAAACAAATAAAATATTATTTATAACTCATAATCCTCACATTTACAAACTCGCTTAAGTTAAGGTTCCCTACTCTAAAAAAAAAACGATTCGGAGCAATTTGGACAAAATCTTTTTTTTTTACTAATTCCCTTAAATTTTACATACATATTTATTATAACCGTGATTATTTTGTTCGTAGGCATTATCTCGCGTTGGTCTAAGCGAAGATGAAAAGAGATCCGTATACTCTGTAGTAGCAGCAGTACTTCATCTCGGAAACATTGAGTTCGAGGAGGAGGGTGGGGCGAGAGGGGGTTGCAGAGTTACCCCGGATTCGGAAAAGGCTCTTCACACGGCCGCCGGTTTGTTAGGGGTAGACCCAGGGGAGCTGAGGATGGCCCTCGTCTCACGTCTCATGCAGAGTTCTCGCGGTGGAATTAAGGGAACTGCTATTATGTGAGTTATTTTTTTGTTTGTTAGATAACTTTTTATAAAAGTTAAAATAAAAGTAACATTGCGTATCTCTATACATTTTCAGTTAAAACCAATATGTTTTATAAGTCAATACAAGTCTCTGCGTGTATAGGATAATGTGCCTTAGGAAATTTACCCATACTATGTGACCCTTTCATTGAGGGGAGGAAGGTTTCATGCTCCACGCTATGTCACAGGGGGTGGGGCGGGGCTTAGGTTTTCGTCATGTAGGCAATATTTTCTTAAGGAAATCTCGAGTTTTTCGAGCTAAATTCAAATATAGTGTGCAACGTTTAGTGTTCAGTTTTTACTTGTAACTATAGGTATGCATGCACTTTTGACAGACAAATATGCCAAATTCATTTTTATTTTACTCTCTTTTTGCAATATCAGGCTCGAGAACGCAACTAGCTTCCCACCTCTTTGATAACTCAAACTGTGACTAGTTGTATTGATGCGATATGCTATTGTGGGGGGGGGGGGAGAGAAGTTTTAAAAATACTACGCTTGGTAATGGGGGAGAGGGGGTGGGGCTTAGATTTTCATTACGTAGTCAATATTCTCTAAAAAAGATTCGAACTATATTTAAATGTGGCATATAAAACGCTGCGTTTTAACGCTATATTGATGTAATTTCTTTTTGTTTGCAAAAAATGATTGAAAATCTGTATTGGTAAATTACTACATGAAAAATAGAGGGGGAGGCGAGGTCTTATGTACTACGGATGGTCACCAAAAGCAAGGTAGAAAATTGACAAAAACAGCTCACGTGATATGGATATGTTTCCTAATTTGCGATCGGTACTCTGATCTCGTACAGTCAGCAATAACAGTATTTTTGATAAACAGGGTGCCATTGAAAACTTACGAGGCTACAAACGCCCGCGACGCCCTGGCGAAGGCTGTGTACAGCCGCCTGTTCGACTACATCGTACACAGGATCAACGTGAGCATCCCCTTCCAGGCCTCGTCTTACTACATCGGAGTGCTGGATATCGCTGGATTTGGTAAGATTTCCACTCATTCCTTTGTGTTTATAGTTAAATATAATTGTATACCATTACGGTTTAAAATGTTTCTTTTATTATAGGATTTTAAAATTAATAACAATAATAACCTTATTATTATTAATTTTAAATCTATCAAACTCCTCATTTTAGTGGTAATTTCTACTTAAGTCCTAATTATAGTTGCAGCTTGTTGTATCCACTGATTGGTTATAATTATCGTATATATCTAAGCTTTTAAATGACTATTGCTGTCAAATTTTCTGAATTCCGATAGGAAAACTTGGTAAGGAAGTTTGGGATGAACTCAGAGTATAATGACGTCGTTACACGCCAATGGTCGGTATACTGTAAAGGTTTTATTTTCGTCCCGATTCTTGATTTTAATGTTTATTATGTATTTCATTTACAAAACAATATAAAAGTAGCATATCTGTTGTCTATTACCCATAGCACAAGCGCTCGGCTGCTTACTTTCAAGATTGTTCTCATTCAAATGTGATCGGCTCACTGTGTGAATAGTAACAGTATTTATTTATTTATTACTTAAAATATTGTTATATAGTGATTAATGATGTAACACGTTTCCTTTCAGAATACTTCCAAATGAACAGCTTCGAGCAGTTCTGCATAAACTACTGCAATGAAAAATTGCAACAGTTCTTCAACGAGAGGATATTGAAGAACGAACAGGAGTTATACAAGAGGGAGGGCTTGAATGTTCCAGAAATACGATTCGTAGACAACCAAGACTGTATTGGTGAGTTATTTTCACTGTTTTATTTATTTTATAGATAAATAGGTTCGTGTAAAAAAATTAATTCGCTTTGTCTCCCACAAAAAAATTGTTTAGTGATCAATCCGTAAATTTGCACGTTTGGTTAAATTTAAAAATATTTAATAGAGCTTAGACTCTGTGCATATGAACTGTCAGATAAAAAAACATGCCCTAAATTTTTTTTTACGTACGTTAATTACATTACGTACCGCAAAGTAATTTACAAAATTTAGCAAATAATAATTCAATATTCGATTGAAAATTAAATTGAGAATGTTTTAACAGATTTGATCGAAAGCAAAAACCACGGCATCTTCCACTTGCTGGACGAAGAATCGAAACTGCCCAAACCAGAGTTTGGCCATTTCACACATTCGGTGCACAAGCAACTCGGCACTAATAACAACAGGTATGCCTTAAATTTTTTATTGAGACTTGCTCCTTGTAAGTTGCCGCGCTGTTTTACAAACATGCAATTGATGGACTCGTATGTCCACACAAGGACAATATCAAACAAATGTTTGATGCTACGTGCGGTTCTATATACTTGTAATGATCATACAAGCATTTTTGGAGGTACAGGGGTTCCTGGCCTCCAATAGGTTTACTGTTGAGGCAGAGTTCTTCTTCGGAGGTCTTCTTAGTTGTTTGTAATAAAACTTAGTTCCAGGATTCCATGATTTATTAAGACGCGCGATCTTCTTTCTCCAGTTGATGGAGAAGGTAGGGGCCTCGAGGTGTCCCTCTTTGCCCCGGCATCTTCTCGGCGGGCAACTACCCGCCGGTGACTGTATAAAGTCGCTGCGAAGCAACTTATATGTTATTTACGTTCTGTGTGTACGGTGGCCATCACGGGCTTTATGTTGGCCATCCGTGGCATCTGTTGGCCTTTCTGCGGCATTGTGGTTTCCTTTGCGTCCGCACGTCACCCTGTACGGGCTAACTGATGAGGTCGCGGGGGGTGGGTCTCCACAACTTGGGGCGCAACATCTCCGGGGGCCGAGCGTGTAGTGGGGCGAACCCGTGGAGGTGTGTGTGGCGGCCGTGATCGGCGCGGTCGAAGAGACGGCGCGCAGATTTCACCACAAATTCCTCAACACTGGGAACGCCCAAGTCTCGGGAAATCACGTCGTTGCGGACGAACCAACCCGCACCGGTGCAAATCCGTAGGGTGACGTTCTGTTGAGCTTGCATTCTCTGCTTTAGCTCCGGAGAACACAGCGCGTACCACGCTGGGGCAGCGTAGGTGAGCTTCGAGCGAAGGTAGGTCTTGTAGACCCCGATCTTAGCCTTCAGCGGCAGCTTGGATTGGAGGACAGGCCGGAGCCTCGCCCTGGCGGCGCGCGTCGCCTGAATGGCGTGCTGCGTCTGGGCGGTCATGCTCAACGACCTGTCGATTATCACGCCGAGGTACTTGACCGAGGTCTTCCACCCGATCTCCTGTCCTCGAAGTCTCACTGCGGGTAGTACTGGGCGCCGGTGGGTAACAGGCAGCGCGGCGGTTTTCTCCACGTTGACTGCCACGCGCCACCTGTCTAACCAGTCCGGGAGTTTATCCAGGACGCGCTGTATCCTCTTGCAGGCATTCTCAATGTGTTGTGCGGTCGCAAAGTAGGCGCTGTCGTCCGCGTACAGTGCCAGCATGACATCCTTCTCCCTAGGAATGTCATCTGTGTACAACGCGTATAGCGATGGGGACAGACAGCTACCTTGGGGTACTCCCGCCGTAATTTGGCGTTTCCGGGATGCAACTTGCTCAACCGAGACAAAGAAGTTCCGGCCTCTCAGAAATGATGCCACCATATGGACGATGGCTGGTGGTGTGGGCGTCGCAATCAACTTGTATAGTAGTCCGTCGTGCCATACTCGGTCGAACGCCTTTTCAACGTCCAGGAAGACGCCGACCGTTGGCCGCCGACGGATGAATCCTGCTGACAAGTGGTGTAGTACGCGCGCAAGTTGGAGCGTCGTGGAGTGGCCGCTGCGGAATCCGTGCTGTTCCTCCCGCGGTTCGATATAGGGAGTCAGCCTCTGCAGCAGCAGACGCTCAAACAACTTGGCGACGTGGGGCAGAAGAGTAATGGGCCGGTAACTTGAGGGCAGGCGACGATCCTTGCCCGGTTTCGGGAGCATTATTATTTTTCCCGTCTTCCAAACGTCGGGAAAATAATGGGTCCTCAATATACCATTATATAATTTGGCCAGTGCGGTGAATCCCCTTCGTGGTAGGTATCGGAGGGCATCTGGCGGGCAACCGTCGTATCCTGGCGCCTTTCTACGGCTGAGGCGAAGTGCAGCCTTTTTCACCTCTGCCGGGGAGATAAATGTATCGCCGTCTAAATCCGGGGGAGTCGTCCTCAAAAACTCCTCCACAGTATGCCCGACGTGGGAGTGAAATTCCCTGGTTTCTTCGGAGGCTTCTGCTGGAACAGGGTGAGGTGAGAACTGGACCTCCAGGTGCTTGGCGAATATCTCCGCTCGGTCCTGGGGGTCAAAGCGCCGAACCCCTTCGTTGTCCAGCAGAGGATAGGTTGGGAGTGAAGAGTGTAGCAACACCTTGTTTAGGGCGTATAGATCCCTCTTGTTGTCGGTTGCCCGGTCTATCGCATTCTCCCAAGTCTGGCCGCGCCATGCCTTGATGGCTTCTGAGACCTGGGCTGTTAAGGCATTCAGCCTAGTCTTCAGCACAGGACATCTGGTTCTGGCCCACAAGCGGCGTAGCGCACGCTTGTGGTTGATGTCGAGGCTTAACCGGGCGGGGAGAATAGGTCGTCGATGAGTAGAACTCTGTGTCATCTCGGTGGTGGCGGCATCCTTGGCGGCTTCCATCCGTTCCATTAGGAGGTGGGCGGCTGCCTCAACCTCTCCCGGGACGGAGAGCCTGCCGAGTGTGATGGCTTCCATTTCGTTGGCATAGGAACTCCAGTCGATCCTCGCTCTCAACGGCCTTCCTGGTGTTAATACCGCCGTTGTTGCGAGAGTGATGAGGATGGGGAGGTGCTGCGTGTCCAGATCATAGAGCACCTCCACATTGATCGGACAGCTGAGATTCCTATGCACAACGACATCGAGAACGTCAGCGCTGTGGTTCGGGTTTCCTGGTATGTGCGTGGGGGTATCCGGTCCCAGCACCTGGTAGCCGCAGGATTCGGCATCTGCCAGCAGCTTCTTCCCGACCGGGTTGGTGACTCTGGAGCCCCACGCTGGATCCTTGGCGTTGAGGTTCGCCGCAAGAATCGCCGGGGTGTCCCCGCCGAGAATGTTGTGGAGATCCTGTGGGTTATAGCGCGCAGAGGGCGGCCGGTATCCGGCATAGATCCTCAGTTCCCGTCCGGCCGCTTGCACTAGGATTCCCTTTGACCGGATCTCTTCGAACTCCGGGTCGTCTACCACTTGGTGGACCACGTCTCGCCTTGCGAGGACCGCCGTGCCTCTGTAGGCGTGTCCCCGCGGAGATACCTCGTCCCGACGGTGAGTCGTGTAGTTTGTCATCCTTAAGGAGTCGGTCGGTAGCAACTTGGTCTCGCCCAGCAGGATAATCTGGATATCTTGTTGCTGGGCGAGAAGACGTAACTGGGGGATTTTATTAGCAATCCCCCCAGGGTTCCAGTAAAGGAGGCGTAGATTACCATCTGTTGTGTTATCCATTGTAGATGGTGCGGAGAGTGGTCAATCTACGCCTCGCCATCTCTTGGGTGTTACCCCCAGAGGCGAGAGTCTGGAATAGGTCGATCAGGGAGGCCATAATGGGGCCCATTACCTCCCTGATCGTATTCCTTAGAATGGATTCCATCTCAGCATTTAGTGCAGTAGGTGCCTTGTTGCGGCGACTTCTGCTTCTCCTGGTTTCTGTAACTGGGGCTGGTTGCGGCATCACGTCTATTTGGCGGTGCATTGCGGCTGCGATTTGCACGTTTCCGTGCCCGCAATGAGCGCAGGGCGTTTCCAACGCAGGTTTCACGGTTGCCGACTGTGGTTGGCGTTGGGTCTGGCCAATGGCAGCGACCGAGGCTTGCTGTCGCGCCATTGGCTGGCCTGTTTCGAGGGGCGTGGCCTGAGATTTGCCCCGCCTTCGCTTGCCTTTCTGGCGCTGCGGTAGCGGGGCGCCTCTCGGAACGGGTTCGTTCGCGGGAGGAGCCAATGTTGCTCCCGGTATTGTCACGGCGGGTGGGTCTCTGGGTTGTTGCGCTCTGCGCGGTAGCGGTATCGGCGCCGGGCGTGGCGGCGAGAAGTCCTCTTCGCGGGGCGCCTGGGCCCTCCGGCGTTCCGCGCGGGTCGGGCGTTGCGGGCGCTCTTGGCCCCTAGAGGGGGGTGGCGGTGGGTGCCTCTTGATGCCCCGCTTCCTGGCCTCCTTAATGTAGGCGGGGCACCGTTTGTCGTTTGCTGGGTGGGCTCTCTGGCAGTTGGCACAGGTGGCGGGCTGCTCCAGGGGCCTTGGGCACTCCCTGGCGAGGTGGTTTTCACCGCACCTCACACATCTTATGGGGCGGTGGCAGTTTGCCGAGGCGTGCCCAAACGCCTGGCAGCGGTGGCATTGTGGCACCCCCCCGGCGCCTCTCCATCCCTCGATGGTGATGCCCGGCATGTATAGCAACTCCTTGGTTGCATACAGCCGGGCAAGCTCCTCTTCTGGGAGGTGGTTCAGTGTCAGGTGGAAGAGGCAGCCTGGTTTACCCCCTCCACCGGGAATGTGCCTGACATGAAGCACCTCGAAGCCCAATTCCAGAAGGGCGGTCTTGATCTCCTGTGGATCCGTGGCTGCAGGTAGTCCCCTCAGTGCCACTTTGGATGGCACTTCATTGGGGACACTATAACAGTACCACCTTATGTTGGTATCTACTGCTGACATCTCGGTCAGGTATTGTTGGATTATCCTATACTCGGCGGCGGATTTCGGAATGAACCGCACGCCGGTCTTGAAGGGTCTTCCGTTTGGGGCATGGCCCAGGCGGGTGTGGAGCGTCTTGAAGTGAGCGCTCCAGTTTGGCAGGTTATCCACAACCAGGGGTGGATAACTATGCTGTCGCTCGGTTTTGGTGGGTGTCGATGTCGCCACCGGCTGGGGGGTCCTAGACCCGTGCTGAGGAGGCGATGGTGGGGCGCTGGTTGACACGGCCGCAGCAGGGCGGCTGGATGTCGTTTCCGGAACTCCCGGAACGTCTATGTACGACGTCGATCTCGACGGCGTAGGTGTGGACGATCCTGATGTCTCGTCATCCGAGTCATCGCTGGAGGAGGATGAGTAGACGGGGGCGATCTCTTGACCGCCGTCGTCCGCGGGTGAAATGCGTGGGGTACTCCCTATGTTGGGCCTTTTAGGGGTGCGGTCCTCGGATGAGGAACGCTTGCGACGGGCTGCCTTTGCAGCATATGTCGGCCCTTCTGCCGATGGATGCGCAGCTCCACCGGACGTCGAAGGCCCAGGCATCGCTGGACTCGGCACCGTGGAGGGGGCATCTGCTGACCGTCGGGCCAGACGGGGGTCTCGGGGCGGCCTTGGTGGATCGGCCATGATTTGAATTGATAATAGTGGGGTGGTTACAGTGGTTCACCACATTACGCTTCCCTAGGAAGCTCAGGGTGAAGCACACGAGGGCCACTGGCTCGGGGAACTCACCCACAGCGGATGCCGTGGGGATCACGCACCACCAGTGGTCTGAGATTTGCTGCGGCTGTCGGCGGGTGACTAGGGTGGGTGTATGGGACCTCGACGTTAGCAATGTAAACGGAGCATCAACCACACAGAGCACGATGACACCAACCGATGCGAAGTAAACCTCTGATTTATTAACAAAATGCGCTGTATATATTTACAAAAAAGGTACATGCATAGATGCTATGTTACAACGATATAATGCTAAGCTAACACGAAACAATATGCAAGTATAAAATGTAACTGTGTGAGCGAGACGGAAGATAACTGCGTATCGTGTCGCACACCGTAAATATAAAATGTTGCGGTTCTACGCTCGCCGCATTTATCTCGCTTGCTTGTAAGAGTGAAGAGCAAATCGTGGTGCTGCTACACATTTTATGTAATTTTACATTATATTTTATTTTATTTAAATTACTGAAAAAAAGACTGAACTGAAGCATTCATAGTACAACAGAACTTATAAATTAAATTTGAAGGATACATTAGTAATGTAGCCATATTATATTCAGTAGAATGACTGCAACAACAAAGATATAGCATTGATATAGCATTTGAATATTGACTACAATAAATAAAGACTTTAAATTGACGTTTATAAATTACCAAAAGAGGTTGATTTTATCCTATGTTTAGTTATGTTTATTGTTTTCGATTTTGTCTATGTATTTTTATATTTTTCCTATTTTTTTTTATTGCTATAGGACAGCAGACAGGCTCATGGCCCGCTTAGAATTTAGCAGTTACCGTCGCCTATGGATGTTTGCAACGCTAGTGGCATCGTGAACACGCTACTGTCCCATAAGGGTACAGGAACTTGGGTCACTGTTACTGGAACACAACACAAGGTTCTTATGGCATCATACTTAAACCGAAGATGGTCGCCATCCAGACGGGCTTGAGGCCCTACCACGTAGCTAGGGTTGGTTGTTTTTCGCCTTTTACGACAGGCCGACCCTGGCCACAGCGGTTAGTATTCTTTCTCCGCCCCTGCACGGATATATTAATTTAGATAAAAAGCAAATTAAATTTTATTTAATTCTAAATGATCTAATCAACACTTTACCTAAAGCCAATAAAAGTTCAGTAGTAAACTTATTCTATTCCGTTAACGCAACCCATTTACTTACTATAACTTTTGATAATGAAGTGGGATGAGCTCGACCCACGTTCTCTGTCACAAATTAGATACTGGTCAATAAGCCATCAAAATTAGCTTTTAAACTGACTTTTTTAGACTCGGTCTAACATTATTAGCCTAAGGGACTCTAAGAGCGATTATTCTAGCGAATAGTTTTTCTATCAGCCATACTTTTCCATTGTAACTATTACACATTGATATTACATACTTTTTTTTATTAATTTATTAGGTTACAAGTTCCGCGGACGTCTCGTCTGAAAGCTCATCGCACACTGCGCGACGATGAGGGCTTCCTGCTCAGACATTTCGCTGGAGCGGTTTGTTACAATACGGTAAATATTGATCAAGACCATAGTAATTATGATATTCTCAAATGTATATTACATTTGACGAGTCGTAAAAAAACTAATGAATTACTAGTACAAATAGCAAACAAGAGCTACATACGGTTTCTCCTTTTAGGGTTTTAAAACTAGCAAAGTTTAGCAATTTTTGCTACATATTTGTTCATGTGCCTTCTTATTCAAAAATAGGACCTCCTCATTGAAAGATATCGCTTCTAAAAGTATGCAAAAATTTTATGGTGTGACTTCTCAATACGACCCTGGCTTTAAAGTATAAGGTTCGGATGCAACTGAGATTAACAACTTCCCGACTCCAAAAATACAATAAAATATAATGAAGTAATTCATGTACTGTTTGTTCTTACAAGTATTTCCTTCCGGTAACATCAGAACTTTTCATTCCGGAATCCGTGCTACTCTGTTAAGTACTGACACAGAGTAAAACTGTGGAAATTGTTACAACGGTTCTCTTTTGTGACACTTTCTTGTTGTGCACACGGAAACGGAAAAATTGTCAGGCCTCTTCCGATTAAATAGGCCCGTAAGAATTCGCTTTTATAGCAACGTAGATCAGGGTACCTACCACCATCTCTTAAAGCAGTATTAAAATAGTCTTACTTTGCCTTTTCGTACCATGACCCCCTAAAAAATAACATTGAAACAATATTGTTTTCTTAGCAGTTTTGTGACGTCACCTTTAAATCGTTCATTCAATTCGTACCACGACGTGCTTTTTGACACAAGCAATATTGTTTTTATGTCAAATTTAGCAATAGTAAAAAAGTTACTCAGACGAGACGGATTTATTATTATTTTGTTTATTATAATATAAACAAATATTTTAGTGATATATAAAGTAAGTAAAATTCATTTATTTACGTGAATTTGTCGAATGAATTGTGTATCTGGCGTTTTTAGCACCTTTATGAGTATTAATTTCTTATTCTTTCATATATATTATTATTTATATATTATATTATTTATATATTAATCTTTCTGATTCTAGATGGCCAATGTCCCTGAAATTTTCGTACTCTTGGAAAGTGTTCAATAACTTTCAGTAGAAGATAACTATTTACAATAAAATTGAGCATAGGTAAAAATTAAAACTTTCTTTACAAATAAAGATAAATAAAAAAATTATAACTTCTTCAAAGAAAAAACACACATAAAATTCTAAGTTTTTATTTATTAAAATAGTAACAAACATAACAAATCATAAAATTTGTTGATGAGATCCTTATGTTATGCACATTTAAGACAGTTTACAGTCTCCAGATACAGAATCATATTTTTTTCAGATTTGTGATGCAGACATGCAAATAATGAGTGTAGATGCAAGTCATGGTGGTGCAAGTCATGACTCTTTTATATGGGCTACTCATCCTCTAAGAGCTCATTTGGAAGAACTAAGCAACAGAGAAGATACTTGGTTTCTTGGTATGCATTATTGCTTTTGATTAATGTTAAATATTTAAAATATTTAACATTAAATAAATATAATTTGTACTTTTTAGTTCATAATAATTTAAATTAATTTATTATTAGGGGATTCCAGGTATCTTTTACTGTGCAACAGTTAAACAACGAAGAGGTGATTCGAGAAGTCCAATTACAGCCACAAGACAATGCGAGTGAACAGCCGCACAGCAGTAACGTCGCTCTGCAGCAGGATGTGGCTACTCGGAATCGTCTGGTTCAGCGCTGTAGGAGAGGCAACACATAAGAACCTAGAAAAACAAAAAAAAAATTATAAATGCTAAGATTATTTTATTGTAAACTCTGTCTGATAGTTGGAATTGTGTATCTTTAAAATGTATGGTTTTATGTTCTTATGACTGTGTATTCACAGTACATCTTTGAAAACCTAATGTATATACCCATAAGAATATACATAAGTTTAGTGAAAATAGTAACCTTCATAAATTAAATTAAAAAGTAATGAAAACAGGTTTCATAAAATAAGTTACTTTTGCAAGTCACTGTATATGTATGTACAATACACTGCCAATTAATTTGCATAGCTCCTCACAACATAAATTTAAAACTTTTATTACAAATTAATTATACCTAAAGGCTTACTGTAGTATTAAATATTTCTTGACAGACAAGGCTTCTTGGCAGTGATATGAATTGCTCAATTTGTATACTAATGTAAAAACTGAATGAAGTTAAAAAAGGCTGACTGAGTTTCTTGTGGCTTCTTCTCAGTTGTGTTGCCCTTTTGGAAGCCATGGTAAATTAAATTAGGATAGATAAAAATGAATTTAATTAAACTATTTTTCAACTGTTGTTTTTTTTATGACATAGTTTTTACCTTATATATGTTGTAAAATAAAGATTATTCCATGAATTTAAAAATGAAATCATACACTGGTTAGCACTTCTTAAATCCTCAAACTGCTAATCAAAAGACTATGATTTCTTTTTTACCTGTGTGTACATCTCAATCCTCATTGCTGTTTTTTGAAATTCTTTCAATATATCAACTCCTTTCTTTATGGCAATGGCAGTCTTTAAAGCAACCTCGGCATGCATTTGAGAGGAGCGAACAAGGGCACGTCTTGCAACCTCCTGCGACATCGGTAGCAATATCTCTATTACTATGTAAAAATTCCCAGAGTATCTCTAGCTGACGCAGGGAAACTTGGTGAATTCTTCGACTGTAAAACTGTTTCGAAATCGACAAATCACAATCAGTAATACGTAACTGTTTCAAACTAACTTCTACAAAGCATTTACAACAAATATTTATTGTAATGAATAGCAGTATTATCCTTACCTTGATTCCATGTCGCCTTAGTCAGATCGTAACTGCATCCAAGATAAAAATTAGTTCAATCACTTATTTATCCACTTGAAAACTATTATGATTCAAAATTTCGTACGCGCTACACAGCTGATAAAGTAAACAATGTAATATGTCAAAATTTGTTCCGTTATTTATTGCACGTCATACCGTCGCAGCTTATTATATATTTTAACAGTAAAATATTTCAACATAAACATGCATTTTATAGAAATTCCTCTAAAATTATATACAAACTTAGAAATTCTTACTTAAACACATTTTTTAAAGTTAATTATTATATATTTGGCTAATTAATACTTAATTTAGCTTCAAAATAGTAGACTTTGTAGTACAATTCGGAACACGCTTGTGGATAGAGATAACGCTATACAAGCTCATATAGCGTTGTTTCTTTTCTACTAAAGTAAGGAATAGACAATTTGTTCGTTCTTTCCAGTCACCAAGCATTCTTATAATAATATTGCTACTATATGTTCATGGTACGAAAATGAGTAATGTTAATTTAAGGTTGAAACAAAACTCTCTGGATATAAGATTGTTTTGTAAAAGATGGTGGTAGGGCCGCAGAGACCAAAGTGTTATTACCATCTTGTTAGAAGAACGACCCGACAACATTGAGAGGTTTC
This sequence comes from Malacosoma neustria, assembly GCA_963693495.1. Lineage (NCBI taxonomy): Eukaryota > Metazoa > Arthropoda > Insecta > Lepidoptera > Lasiocampidae > Malacosoma > Malacosoma neustria. Next base: position 3,639,043 of record OY856379.1, on the reverse strand, counting down.
GCTTTGTTAAATCAAATACTATCACTTCTTAATAGTCTAGTGTTAGTAAATAGTATTAACATAAACGTATAATAATGTATTTATTTTGATTACAGAATCAATTCATAGAAAAAAATAACGATGCCCTCCACGCTTCTCTGGAATTCCTGGTGCAAGAATCGAACAGTAAGCTAGTTCAGCAGCTGTTCGAGACAGTGGACAACAACAATGCCAAGGGGAAACTGAACTTTATCTCCGTGGGTGCTAAGTTCCAGTCTCAGTTATCCCAATTGATGGACAAGTTGAAGGAAAATGTTAGTATTGTTATGATTAACTTAAAATTTTAGGATATTCATAAATTTATTTTAAATGTATACATACCGTCACGAGTTTTGAGTGCTGGCAATGTGCAGTTGTTATTTTTTTGGTCTGTTTGGCGGGGGGAGGGGAGTACGACGGGTGAGATGGTCAGCGCCGGCGCCGTATTGGTTTACAAGTCCCTTGCCACTCCCGCGTACCGTCCGCACGTCTGCGTCGTAATAATATGATTCATAATAACTATGGGCGCGAGTGTACACGTGCGCAAGTTTCCCCACTACTTTCGCCGAGCGCTCAAAACTTGTGACGGTATGTATGTCGTCATAATCACCTCAACGGCTTTTGTCGTCCTACGTCTGAAGTTCTCTAACAAATATAAATAAATATACTTTAACAATTTATACAGCGCCATCTAACCACAAAATATACAATAGAGCGCTTGTGTTATGGGTACTAGACAACTGATATCTATAACTTCACATATTTTTTTAAAGAAATACATATTACACATAAACATTTTTATCCGTGCAGGGGCGGAGAAAGAATACTAACCTCTGCGGCCGGGGTCGGCCTGTCGTAAAAGCCGACAAAACAACCCACCCTAGCTACGTGGTAGGGCCTTAGGCCCGTCTGGATGGCGACCACCTTCGGTCTTAAGTATGCCGCCATAATAACCTTGTGTTGTGTTCCGGCATTAGTGACCCAAGTTCCTGTATCCTTATGGGACAGCAGCGTGTTCGCGATGCCACTGGCGTTGCAAACACCCATAGGCGACGGTAACTGCTAAATTCTAAGCGGGCCGTCAGCTTGTCTGCTGTTCTACAGCAATAAAAAAAAATAAAAAAAAAACATTTAGGTTCGGGTCAGGAATCGAGCCAGCAACGTAAGAATAATCGTTAATATAAATTATTAAAAGTTTAAGATATTTAAGAGGGCAAAAAACGTTTGTACCTCGAACTCGCTCCAAGAGCCTAGTTTTTGTTCACCCAGAAGTGACTTCACTTACAATGAACATGGTTAATGTTAATAATCACATTCCTGTATTATAAAAATAATCGAGCTTTTGCGGTTTGTTCTAATAATTTCTCCACCAACTTTACGTAACAGGGTACTAACTTCGTGCGCTGCATCAAACCGAACTCGCGCATGGTGGGCCGCGAGGTGGAAGGCTCCCTCGTCCTCACCCAGCTGGAGTGCAGTGGCACAATCGCCGTCTTGGAACTGATGGAGCACGGTTATCCATCCCGAGCGCCCTTCAACGATCTCCACGACATGTACAAGAGCTATCTACCGCCAAAACTGCAGAAGTTATCGGCCAAGTTGTTTTGCGAGGTACGTGATTTTTTAAAATAATTAATTCAAAGAATAACCCACGTTTAAATTTTAACGGTACAACCATGACAGTTCTCGCGACTAAGGAGGGGGCACGTGTGTCGATTGTGTAGAACTAGTGCTGTACCGCTAAATATCAACAGTATTCTAGCCCCAAACTAGAAAAATCTGTATCGTTGAAAATTGGAGCTAAATTCACAGCAAATACAAAACTATGTGTTTCATTATGAGTAATTAATATTTTACACTGAAAATTTGTATATAAAACATAACAGCGTAACAGAACCTACATTGAGAGGAAATTTTGATGATGTGTACGATGAAAGATATGCGCGTGCGCAGGACAGTGTTCTAATTTTAACAACGCAAGCGGTTGACGACCAATCTCGGTTAAGGATGCATATCATGCATTATGCATGCTCTATCATGCATTACGTTCCACGCGAAGTTCGCCTGCCACTTTGCTCACCTCAATATAATGATGTACGTTACAATATGTGAAATCATATACTTATTAAAGAAGAATACGCCCCTAGAATCCGTAAAATTTTATTTTAATAATCATTTTATATTATTTTTAATTATATTTTTAATTTATATTTTTATTAGATCTGTCCCTTTTGCTCAAGTATTTTATGGTAAATTGGTGTGATATCGTGCTGTCTCTATCATAAAATAGAAACTTCTGTGTGTGTCAATCACTGTTGTGATTTGAAAATTCGACGAAACCAAAAAGAGAGAAACAAATTCATAAATATAGCATTTAGCTTGCAAGAGTATGAGATAGAATACACGTATAGTGTTTCATATATTTTTCGCCTTCTCTTTGTTCGGGCTTTTGTTGCTTTTCACTAATACATAAAATGTAATTTACCTTTCTGAAATTTCAACTCTGCCGTAATTGCACACACACACACACACACACGTATTTTTTGAATGTTTTTTTTTTCAAGTTAAATTTTAAATCGGCTATTTTAAAACGTAGTAAATTAATTTTGTATTCACCTGCAGGCAATTGTGCACAGTTTCGGCCTATCAGACAAGGACTATAAGTTCGGAGTGACCCGCGTGTTCTTCCGGCCCGGGAAGTACTCCGAGTTCGACACGATGATGAAGTCCGACCCGGAGAACCTCAAGTCCATCGTGGACGCGGTCCTTTCGTGGCTGGTAAAGTCCAGGTGGCGGAAGAGCATATTTGCAGTACTCTCTATCATTAAGCGTGAGTAAAACATTCATTTACATGACCTTTTTTACTGCTGAGTAACAGCAGACAAGCTGGCGGCCTACTTAATAGTAAGTTAACCCCGCCTACAGATGTTTGCGACCCTAGGGGCTACCGCGAACACGCTGTTGTCCCATAGGGGTATAGGAATCTGGGTCACTAATGCCGGAACACAACACAAGGCTATTATGGCGGCATATTTATAGACCAAGGGTGGTTGAAATGCAGGTGGGTTGTTTTTGCGCCTTTTACGACAGGCCGACCCCGGCCGTAGGGTCCGTAGGGTGACTAATTAATTACATACTAATTGATATTATGGTGAATTTCATCGTCATTGAATAAGGCGTTTCATAGATATAAATAAATAATAAAATAAATATACTGGTACAATTCGCACAGTGCCACCTGGTCCCAAACTAAGTAACATAGCACTTGTAGTTTGTTGAGTCAAAATTACGGGTGGTTTTAATGGGTATACATACCAGTGACGTTCGTCCCCCAGTCTAGAGAAAAGGACGAATGGGCGCATTGCATCGGGAGTCCGACATTGTGCGGCAAATTTCACGGAATAATATATATTTTTTTTAATAGGATTTCTGTGGTACAATGTGTACAATTTTAAATTTCCTAGAGGCCGGAAGCGCGTTGGTAATCGGCCTCTGGTGTTGCAAACGTCCATAGGCGGCGGTGACCACCTGCGAAGGGTGGGCCGTTTGCCAGTCTGCTGAACTCCTGCTACAAAAAATATTTAATTTTAGCTCTTTATACTATTGAATTTAATTTTGTTATGATATAACGTAATTTTTTTTAGTAAAGAACAAGATCCTGTACAGACGGGAATGCTTAATCCTGCTACAAAAATCGATCAGAGGCTATTTGGTTCGGCGCAAACACCGTCCGAGATACAGAGGGATAATGAAGATCAACGCCTTGCAAAACAACCTCAAGGACATGGAGTCTGTCACCGCCCAACTGAAGAGCGAGAAGCAGCCCGCCCAAAAGAACATCGAAAATCTGAGGAACTCCATCAGGAACGCTTGTGCTGCTATTAAGGTTTGGACATTGATACAAAATCTAATCGAATCATCATCTATACAAATAAATAAAATTGGAAGGTCTGTTTGTAATATTAAAATAACCGCTTTTTACTAAGTGCATTCGGACGTATACACGGTACATATACCAAAACATCATTTTTTACAATTTTTGACGGTCTGTCTGTCTGTTCCGGCTAATCTCTGAAATGGCTGTAACGATTTTGACGGGACTTTCACTGGCAGATAGCTGATGTGGCAAGGAGTAACTTAGGCTATTTTTATTTTAGTTGAAAATGATAAGTTTCGAAAATGTTATAATCCAATTTAAGTTGACCTCCGATTTATATCATCAGCTATATGAAATAGGGTTCAGCTTAGGCTGGACTTAGTAGGTTGATTTCCAATTTAATTTGACCTCATATATCCAAAAAATGCTTTCTAAAGTCACTTATTCCACGCGGACGGAGTCGCGGGCACAGCTAGTTATAAATAAATATACTGACACAAATCACACAAGTCTTGTACAATAACACGGCGCGTTATTAGTTAGTACTAGACAACTAGTCAACTACACATATACTGTTTATTTGTAAATACATAATATACATAAACACCCAGACGCGGGACGAGAATCGAACCAATAAGCAAGCGTACTGAAATGCGTTAGCCGCTACATCACGGATACCGTCAAAATTGAATATTAAGTAGTTAAAATATGTAGTGAGTATTAAGTATATTAGACTTAAATTTATTCATACCTAAATTAAGATTAAAAATATACTGCTAACAAAAGAAAAAACAATAAATTTATATCTATACTAATATACCAATATTATAAATATAAAAGTAACTTTGTCTGTCTGTTACGTTTTCCTTAAACCGCTGACCCATTTTAATGAATTGAAAACCTTGCAGAAGAACAGGCTATTTTTTTTATTTATATGGTAGAACAACGTGATAGTCCATTAGCGTTAAGAAAATAGTTATCGTTGTCCGCCGGCCTAGCTCCGCCCCCCGACCAATCAGGTTATCATTTCCGAACGATGAATCTGCCGTCAACTGGTCACTGTGAACATAGTTTTATAATTTGTTGTTGTTGTGAATATAGTTTTATGATTGGTCGTGGGGCAGAGCTAAGCCGGCGGATAATGATGACTCACTATTTTCTTAACGAGAATGGACTAGCTAGTCAGCTAGTATCCGTGCAGGGGCGGAGAAAGAATACTAACCTCTGTGGCCGGGGTCGGCCTGTCGTAAAAGGCGACAAAACAATCCACCCTAGCTACGTGGTAGGGCCCCAAGCCCGTCTGGATGGCGACCACCTTTGGTCTTAAGTATGCCGCCATAATAACATTGTGTTGTGTTCCGGCATTAGTGACCCAAGTTCCTGTACCCTTATGGGACAGCAGCGTGTTCGCGATGCCACTGGCGTTGCATACACCTATAGGCGACGGTAACTGCTAAATCCTAAGCGGGCCGTCAGCCTGTCTGCTGTTCTACAGCAATAAAAAAAAAGCTAGTATAATATATTTGGCAAATAAATAAATTTATATTATAACAACATGAAAAAGAAGCAAAATGGTTTTCAAATACTAAAATTACAGTTATACCTAGTCAGGTCAAAAATTCTGTCACATGTTTAATGTAAAATAATTGTAACAAGTTTATTAATTATGTAACCATTCATATACCAAAATGAACTTAACAAAACATAGATTCTTATGACATTAAAGTTTATTCAAAATGACCTCCGTGATTTTGAATACAAGCCTTCAATCTGCGCGACCAGTTGTCTATCGCAGCACGAACGAGGTCCATGTCAATATCGGCGGCTGCCTTAATCAAGGATGTCTTGAGTGACTCCAAATTGGGATGAGGCTTTGAGCACGCCTTTTCCTCCAAGTGTTGCCATATCTTGTAATCTAACGGATTCAAATCTGGACTGGAGGAGGGCCAGTCTTCGTGCCGGATGAAGTCGATTTCACGCGCCGCCAGCCAGTCTTGTGTGCTCTTCGCTCTATGAGCTGGCGCCGAATCTTGTTGGAATACCCAGTGCCTGTTATTGAACATGGTATGAGAAACAGGTTCCACAAGGTTCTTCAGGACTGTATTTTGATACACAACAGCATTCGTTTTTACACCTTTCTCACAAAAATGTACCTCTGTTAAGCCCCAATAAGAAACTCCCAACCATACCATGAGCGAGGATGGAAAATGACCTCGTTGGACACGCGGAGTACGGTTGCTCGCTTCTTCACTATTGTGTGCGTACACCTTATCATTTTGTTTGTTGTAGCTCTCTTCTACGGTAAACATTTTTTCATCCGAAAAAAGAATTTCCCGATATTTTTTTCCCGCGTACCGCTTCAACAAAGCGCGGCATCTCTTCAGTCTCAGGTCCATTAGACGAGCATTCAAACGATGTCCTGTTTTTCTTCGATATGCCCGAAGCCCTAAGTCTTCATTTAACACCTTTTTCACCGTGGTTCTGCTTAACCCCATCTGAAGGGCCAACAGTTTCTGCTTACGTTTGGGATTTCTATGAATTCGTGCCTTCACAGCTTTTATCACTGCTGGAGTCCTAACAGACCGAGGGCGACCACTTCTTGACCTGTCATCTACACTAGAGTCTTCACTGTATCGTTTGATGGTACGATAAACGAATCTTTTGGTAATATTCAAATTTTTCAGTATGTTAAAAATTTGAATTGGCGCGTAACCGCAACGATGCAACGCAATAACTGCAACACGGTCTTCTTTAAGCGTCCACTCCATATTTAAAAATGAGTAAAATTCTAAAAGTTATACATTTTTATTTTCATGAACAATTCGAAATTCGAATTCAATAAACTTTTTTGTGGCCAGCATTCTAAAAGAAAAGTTTTTACTGTGTGACAATACTTATGACCTGACTAGGTATATTCCCAGCAAATTATACCAATCGAAGAATCAGTTTTTTTTTATTCATTGATTACGAAGCGTTAATCGATTAATATTAAATTGTTTGAATACTTAATGGTTTCACAGAGCAATCCGAAAATAAGTCGTGCCGAAATAGATCAGCTATATACAAAACTGACTAAAGAGACAGAAGGTCTGATGGCATCTCTGCAGAAAGCCATGGTGGACCAGAAGAACAGGTAAGATATATCATCTCGCTTTCTTCGCAGAGGCAGAGTATGAATACTGACCCTCACGGCTGGAGTCGGCCTGTCGTTAAAGGCGACAAAACAACCCTAGCTACGTGGTAGAGCTCCAAGTGTGTGTGGATGACAACCACCCCCCTGGTTCAGGTGATTTTGCCTATGGGGGCAGCGTGTTGGCAGTGACGCCAGGGCGTCGCAAACATCTATAAGCGACGGAAACTGCTTACTATTAAGTAGACCGTCAGCCAACCAGCTACCCCGGAGCAAGAAAAAAGGTAGTAAGACGAGTTGCACACCGTGGCCGTGGGGACAATAATGATCAATTATTAATTATTTTTAAGTAAACTCATCGTTGAGACTTTTTTAAATAATCTGCAATCTGTAAAAAAATTGACATTGATTTTATTACATAATAATAATATTTCTGCTGTCCCATAAGGGTACAGGAACTTGGGTCACTAATGTCGGAACACAACACAAAGTTATTATGGCGGCATACTTAAGACCAAAGGTGGTCGCCATCCAGACGGGCTTGGGGCCGTAACTAGGGTGGGTTGTTTTGTCGCCTTTTACGACAGGCCAACCCTGGCCGCAGAGGTTTGTATTCTTTCTCCTCCCCTGCACGTATAAAATAATATAATAAAAGCATTTAAGTATTCGGACAACATAATTAACTTACGTTAGTTTTAACTAAGGACTAGCAAGTCTATGACACCAACAACCTGGTTTGTTTGCCTCTGTTGGCAAAGGCCTCCTCCGTGTATTTCCACTCAGTTCTATTTAGTGCTCTTCTAGTCCATGCTTTCCCTGTTGTGATCTTTATTTCGTCTTCCCATCGCCTAAACTGTCTACCTCTATTTTTTTTCTTATCCCTTGGGTACTAAAATACTATTTCTTTGTTCCATTTATTAATGCCTTTCATCATATGACCAAGTTTTTATTGCATACTAAAAAATTAATTAAAGTAAAAAAATAAAATACTAATGCAGAAACTCATGTATCCAATTTATAGCTTCTGGGAATTGTTTTCGAAAAATTCACCGTCTTTAATGGTGTAAAGAATATCGCGAGGGTCCGTAAGTTATAATCGTTTTTTTTTTATAATTGTAGGGAAGAGCAGGAGAGACTGCGTAAAATCGAAGCGGAAATGCGTGCAGCCGAGGAGGCCAAACGGAAGGAGCTGGAGAGGATCCACCAGGAGGAGGAACATCGCAGGCTGTGAGTATATTATTCTCATATACTTGTACACAATATTTTATAAAGTTGATCTATATCTTGCTGATAATTTATGACAAAATTGATTAATTTTTTAAATTAATATGATAATACGTAAATTAACAAAATTAAAATATGTTACTTTGAATATTTTTTGTAGATGATTACATTACATTTATATATGATTTACAAAAAATTATAATTGAATATGTTGCTATGGAAAATTGTATACAGTTAGTCTTCTTGGATGTAGCTGTTGGTATGTAAATTTAAGAGGTATATAGAACAAATAGGGTCATTTATGTATGAAAAACCAAAAATAAATAAAATGAAAGTACTTAAAATGATGTGCTCCTTAAAGAACCAACTTGTTGCGCAATGGATATCGCCTGTATCGCTCACACAACTGTTGTCTCATTAACATTTATTTATCGAGTTTTGTTAGCATATTTTTATATACCATTTTCGTAAATATAATAAGCACATTTTGCTCGAATAAAACATGGGATACCGGAATCTGGATCTGACTCATTGGGAGCAGAGCTAACAAGAAGACATCAGAGAAAACTCTTCACACAACAACAAATCTATTAAAGGCTAGGAACCCAGCACCTTCAGAAACTAAAGAGAAACATTATCTACAGTAAGGCAAGCTTCCATTCGCGCAGACAAGCTGAAGACGACCTACCGGCGTAAAGGCTAACGCGGTCGGTACGCGTCTGGGTGTTTAGATAAAGACCCAGACGCGTACCGACTGCGTTAGCCTTATAGATATACTACATACTACAAATAAATAAAATTGGAGTGTCTGTTTGTAATATTAGAATAACCGCTTTTTACTAAGTGCTTATGGATGTATACACGGTACATATACCAAAACAACATTTTTTACAATTTTTGTCTGTCTGTTTGTTCCGGCTAATATCTGAAATGGCTGGACCGATTTTGACAGGTCTTTCACTGGCAGATAGCTGATGTAACAAGGAGTAACTTAGGCTACTTTTATTTAAAAAAAAAATAGTTTTTGTTAAAAATGATGTTTCGGAAATTTTATATACGAATTTAAGTTAACCTCAGATTTATATCATCAATCATATGAAATTGGGTTTAGCTTAGGCTGGACTTTGTAGGTTCGAACGCATGTATTCCGGAGCGCATGGCGTAACAGTTGCATTCGATAACACTGACTGTTTGCATATTTCATTTATTTATATTTTAGGGTATATAGGGTTTGTAATCCAAAATAAACCATAAGATTTATCCAAAAAATGCTGCTCAAAGTCACTATTACACGCGGACGGAGTCGCGGGCACAGCTAGTGTATAATATGTATGTATTTACAGCTATATATTTAGTATATCAGTTGTCTAGTACCCATAACACAAGTGCTATGCTACTTACTTTGGGACTAAATGATCTATGAAATGTCCCAATATATTAATTTTATCTATTTACCGTAATCTATACAAGTTATAATAACATTTGTAATTTAAATATAAATATTTCAAAATAAATATCTACTATTTCTTCGTAATAGTAAAGCGGAAATGGAAGCTCGCCGGAAAACGGAAGAAGCGGAGCGGTTAAGACAAGAAGAACAAGACAGAATTGCAGCCATGAAGCTGCAGCAACAACTAGAAGCAGCCGCCAAAGCTGACCAAGAGAACAGAGAAAGGTAAAATATTAACGTTATTGTTTATTGTAGTAATACAAAACTTACTGATTTTTTAAGAGCTAAGTTATTTCACCGAATACTTTACATGTAAGGTACCGCTCATCTAAAAAACAGACCACTCATTATACCTCACGTTTAGAAAAGAGAAGACTCGATTCAATCATTTATACTTGTGATTTTGAACTCTGAAACGCTAGAAATAGAAGATATATCAGAAAGTTACAGAGTAAACTAGAGTTCAATAAATGTACTACAGCTTCCATATGATATTCGAAGAAACTTATTAGCATTTGCTGTATTAAGCACTGCTTTTTTCGTTTTTAGACGCATGCTTGCAAGTTTAATAAGGTTTCATAAAAATAAACCAATAGCAGTTGACTTTATTATGATTTTATGCTATTTCGCTAACGCCTATTATTAAGTTAAATTAGAGCACAGATTATGATGCTTTGTTCGCACTGGCAAATAATATTTTTGCGCTTTTTCTGCGATTTACTATCATTTGACCACGAATTGCGGCCTTTCTATAAATTTCAACCTTATAATCAAGTGTCGTAAGTTAAAAATATGGAATATCTTATACATATAAAACAAGGTAGCGGAAGCTAATGGCAAAATATGTACGGTATGCACTATAGAAGCACTTACGTTTTGGCATAAAACACTAAGCAGCACTGCGTTCCAATAGGTTAGAGCAGGAGCGGAGGGACCACGAGATGGCGGTGCGGCTGGCCAAGGAGACCGACGGCCACGTCGAGGGATCGCCCCCGCAGCTGCGCAGGTAACCGACCCGACACCTTAGCTTCACACACTATCGCTTTAATGAATAAGAGATTTACACTATTAAGGTTATTGAGGAAGAAGTATTGATACGTTGATATGATACAGTCTCTAGCTATTAAATAGTACGTGAAATTCATGCAATAAACATGATAATTTCCCTGTATTCCATAATTCGATACCGTTGATAAATATTAATTGTTAACATTGATAATGTTAAACTGTTAATAATAACAACAATTCATAGAAAATATTACGTAATTAATTTAGTTATTCGAATGAATACATGGATGTTAGTTATTTATATTTCGCTCGAGCTAAATAAAATAGGTTTTTATAAAAAGTTCGATCACAAAATACACTGTTTTGAACAGAAGTCGAATACGTTTTATAATGGAATAGGATGCAAATTTTACTCTTTGCGCACAATGGGTTCAGCGAAGACTTCTTGTATATCGCTTCACGCACTTGATTTATGCTTCTCTTTGGTACACGAAAGTGTAACGATAAAAGGCAATTTATGAATAATATTGTATGTCCGCACAGTTTACCGTCAATGGAGTCAGTGAATGGAGAGAATAAATTAAACAGGTACCATATACAGTGGTAGACTTATTTCCTTATTTCACGCACGCTCTCTTTCTATCCTCTTTCAATGTTTATTTTTACTTACAGCTATTTTTATTATTAATCAAATAATTAGTTTTGGTAGTTGCAAAATCGACTCAAATAATTTTTAATCATATATTTCAATCGATATAATCATAGTCGATTATTGTTATCTTATGTAACTTTTTACATATTTTAATTTATATATACTTTGTATAACCGAATGCGTTTTTATTTATAAATTTAGAATAATATGACGTGTTGTATAATAACATTGAAAGAGGACGTCTACTGACACCTACTAACCTGGGTAACACGGGATTTTTGGCTCTTCCTTTCACTTTGCACGGAAATGTTTGTACGGTAGTGTTGTTAACCATCGTCGTGTAGTTAATTCCTGATACATTGTCAAAGAATAGTTTAGTAGTTATAGTTAATAATGTACTAAGTAGCATTTGTATTTTTTTAAATTTAACTAATAATGTTTTATATGTCACTAATTTGAACAATAATATATGTTATTATAGAGATGTTTAAGGGTTTATTGGTATACTTATCAATTGTTCAGTGATTTCATCTTAATAATATATTTTTTTATTGCTGTAGGACAGCAGACAGGCTGACGGCCCGCTTAGAATTTAGCAGTTACCGTCGCCTATGGGTGTTTGCAACACCAGTGGCATCGCGAACACGCTGCTGTTCCATAAGGGTACAGGAACTTGGGTCACTAATGCCGGAACACAACACAAGGTTATTATGGCGGCATACTTAAGACCAAAGGTGGTCGCCATCCAGACGGGTTTGAGGCCCTACCACGTAGCTAGGGTGGGTTGTTTTGCCGGCTGTTACGACAGGCCGACCCCGGCCGCAGAGATTAATATTCTTTCTCCGCCCCTGCACGGATAAAAATTATATTTTAAATGATATTTTCTGGGTAAGTGTAAAGTAACCATGACTTTCGAGACTCAAATGCCAGATGCTGCACTCTTCTAAACATTATGCGAGACTCCGGCGCATTTTCAGCGTTGGGGTATCTACCAGACGATAGTTGCCACGATCGAAACCAAATTAATCTAGTTTTTGTGATGAATATCGCAGCCTAAAAAAAGGATTTATATAAAAAAGATTACATTTACTCCTTGGGGACTCCTTGTGTCTGGTATCACAGTGGCATTACCCTAAAACCAAACCAAGCTTATCGGGATCAAATCCCACGATAGCATGCAGCGTTTATGCAGTTTTTCTTATGTATCTACCGTAAAGGAAAACATCGCAAAGAAACATGCGTACCGAGACCACCGGTATTTGAAACCCATCGATCCGTCTTGGACAAGAGTGGCGGGTAGGTTCCTTCTAAGGAGAGGCCTTAGCCTAGCATTAGGGCTTTGGACTGTTATTATTTTTATTATTATAAAAATGCAAGTTCCTCGTACTGAAATGGATGATAATATCAACATTTTGAAATATAGGTCGGAGCGAGTTAGAATGCAGCAAGCAATACAAGGCAAGCAGAAATATGATCTATCCAAGTGGAAGTATTCGGAATTACGCGATACCATCAACACGTCTTGTGATATTGAGTTATTGGAGGTAATTGTGTTTTTTTTTTTTACAAAGTGGGTACTTTGTGTAATACTTTGATTTCTTATAAAAATCTATTTACAAATTATTTTTGTGGTATTTAATTTTTTTTATGATATAGAAAATAACCAAATGGTTCGCCTACCAATTGGTTTCATCAATTAAGCGTTCGCAACATCATTAACTTGAAATGAATAAAGCGTGTTTGTAGATTATACTGTTTTTCTACTCAGACAGTATCAGTCAAAGTAAAATGCTCTTTTCATATATGTTTTATATAAAAACTTAAGAATTCAGCATCAAAACGATCAAGTTTTATGGTGTTTTAGGCTTGCCGGCATGAGTTCCACCGGCGACTTAAGGTGTACCACGCTTGGAAGGCGAAGAACGCCCGCAAGACGACCATGGCCGATCAAGAGAGGGCGCCCCAGTCCATCATGGACGCAGGTACATGATTTTTTAATTATTTAACATAATTTTATACAGAATGAAATAAAAAATTTAGATTTTCGATAATTTTGAATATATCATCACAACAAAAATTGCGCTGTTAGTTTCACCCTCAAACAACGCTCATAAGTCCCTTGACTTAAGTGAGAGCTTCTTATGCAGCTGATATCAGACAGTTTTCTTCTATTCTATAGGGTGTCTCAGTAAGAGTGCTCTTTTTCATTTTAAAATAAAAACAAGTATTTTATAACACGTTTAACAATATAATGGATTTTGGGATGTGTAAAAACACCTAGACGCTAATAAAAAGTCGATATAGGTTTCGTAAAAGACTATGTGAATGAAAGTCTGTATCCCATTACTATATTATGCGTGTTACATGATTATATCATATGTACGAAACTAAAATAACTTATTTACTAAACTAAATACAAAAGTGCGCTTGCGACGCGACGCCATGGAGGCGTGTGCGTACTGTTTCCCTTTCGGTGCTTACCGATGCGATGACCCAATTTCCTGTACCCTTATGGGACAGCAGCTTGTTCGCGATGCCACTGGCGTTGCAAACACCCATAGCCGACGATAACTGCTAAATTCTAAGCGTGCCGTCAGCCTGTCTTCTGTCCTACAGCAATAAAAAAAGGCCCCCCCTGCCCGCAGGGGTATAGATGCATGACTCACACTATTCGTTTATTATTTTTGTAATCAATGGTCAGTATTCAGTAGACGAATTTGTAAGGGCTAAATACATACGCCTTTGCACAATACTATTCAGCGAACCGCTAGTTCGAACATAATATGAAGACAAGAAGTATTAATGGGTCCAATGAGTACTAATTTAGGGTTCTTTTTCCAACAGCAAAGACACCGCGACTACCTCAAAAGGGCGATATATTGGGAGCTAGACACCGCTACTTCCGCATCCCCTTCGTCCGTCCCGGCGCGGGTGGTGCGGAGGGCGAGCGCAGGGGCTGGTGGTACGCGCACTTCGATGGCCAGTACGTCGCCCGCCAGATGGAGCTGCATCCTGACAAGACGCCTGTACTACTCCAAGCTGGTATCTGTCTTTTCAGTACTTTTAACATTAGCTGACAAGCTAGATCGTATGATAATTTTAGCCTGGTCTACCACCTTCTCAGAAAAACTTGACCCACAGATCCAGCTTGCTACATATAAAAGCTAGCACTTCAGGAATTAAAATGTTACAGTTACTGCATATCAACGTATTAATACTCACAGACATTAATCTATAGCGATGAGCGCGCGCGCACACAACTTAAGATGTCAAATGTTTTTCATTAAATATTAGATAGATTAATAATCAATATAATAAAAAAAAAACACATTGTGAGCCGTCGCGGGACGCCTGGCAGATGTGAAACATCGAAATTATTTTGTACACGTTACACTGTATAAAAAGAAAGATCCTTTAATAAACATTTATATAATTATGTTAAATAAAAAATTTAATTAACTTACTTGAACCGCTTGTTAGTGTCTCACAGTGTAATTTTGCCTGTGTTGTGACGACGCCAACAGTCTATTAATTAACCCGCAGTTATATATTATGTTTCACATGAATAATTTTAAAAACACGGCGAACAGTGGTGAGTGGAAGAATTGTTGTGCCTTCTCCACTTATAGTCGAATAAAGGCAGGAAGAAGTATTACTAGCCATAGCCACAACTACTTGTATCACGGCTTACAGCTTCGCATCCGAGTGCCCGATCGGCTGTATTGCCGGTTGGGCTACCAAACATTGTTACCTTGACCGGTGGTCGCATCGAAAACCGCCAACAAACGTCATATAAGAATTGCTCTAATGATATTGGTTGAGCGGGAAATTAAAAGGATATCTCACCCGCCACTGGACCCCGTGCACTAGTTCGTATTGGAAGCGGGCACTACGGGATCTTGCTCCCCTTTTTTTATTTGGTCAAGGCCGGGGGCAGCGGTTGCCTCTAAGCGCGGTTCGAAGTGGACTGTGGCGCGGGAGCCGATCGCCGCAATAGCTCGGCCGCGCTCCTCGCCAGCAGCATGGTGTTCGTCCCTTTTATAGCGGGTGTAGGAGCGGAAAAGGAGAAGACCGGCGCATACAGATTTGGTGACCGGGTTCAGTGTTCGGTGATCGGGCTTCGTTACGGCGTTGAGACGGCGATAGTCACCACATACCCTTATGTCACCATTTTTCTTCGGGACGATGTGAAGGGGTGATGACCATGGACTCTTACTTGTTCTATCATGTTTTCGAACTCTTTTTTGACGATTTCGTAGCGATGAGGTGGTATAGGACGTGCTCGGCTGTGTATAGGTAGTCCTGTGGTCTCGATGTAGTGTTCAACGTTGATGTTGGACTTTAAGTGCATC
Organism: Malacosoma neustria; assembly: GCA_963693495.1. NCBI lineage: Eukaryota > Metazoa > Arthropoda > Insecta > Lepidoptera > Lasiocampidae > Malacosoma > Malacosoma neustria. The sequence continues at coordinate 3,623,332 of OY856379.1, read as the reverse complement.
GATGACAGTCTTGTGACACCAGGGAATTCTGCTAAAATGTCGTGGTATGGTTGCGACATGTCGATACTGCGCACGGTGGGTGTATTTGATACTCGTAGCGGGGCATTGACTTTTAGTTGTGTGACACCGTCAATTAATCTTCGATTCTGCAGGTCTACGATGAGTTGATGGTGTCTGAGGAAGTCAGCTCCGAGTATAGGCTTAGACACGTCAGCTACAATGAATTTCCACTTGTACGGGCGACGAAGGTTGAGATCGAGTGTTAATGTTTTCTCACCGTATGTTGCAATCGTCGTGTTGTTTGCTGCGTATAACTTAAATGGTAGTGTTGTTGCAAGTTGTCCCTTCTTTCTTGGTAGCACGGATACGTTGGCTCCGGTGTCGACCAGGAAAGATAAATGCGAGTTTTTGTCGGTGACGTACAAGCGGTAGGATTGATTGTGAACGCTGGTGTCCGCCTCCGCCAGCGTTCGGTCTAGTTTCCCGATGTACTCGTAGTGTTGTGCTGTGCGTTTTTCTTAAATGCGCATGGTGTCGTGCAGCGTCTGGCTTTTTCATTGAAGCGTTGATGGTAGTAGCAGTACTGTAATGGCGAGTTCTCTCTGCTGTGATGATGATGTGTTTGTCGTAGTGTTGAAGTGTCGCGGCGGCGAGAATCGTAGTGATTGAGGCGATGATTTTGTGACTTCATTTCGGCGATTTCCAGTGAGAGTTTTCGTATCTCGTTGATGAGATATTGTGTATCTGACGGTGGTGATGGAGGTAAAGTTGTAGGCGACTTGATGGCTGCAACTTCGGATGCGGCGGTTTCCTCCAGTATTTTGTCGGCGAGTAGCGCAAGTTCCTCCAGTGTTGCCTTGCTGCTGAAGGATTCGCTTACGGCAAGCACGGAGCGAACGTGTGTTGGCAGGTGGTTGGTCCACATAAGGCGCAGGGTGGAGTCCGGTACCTTGTCTTGTGCCAAGTTACGCATACGACGAAGTAATTGTGTAGGCTTCTGGTCGCCGAGTTCCATTTCGGAGAGGAGCTTTTGAAATTGCCGGCTGTCCGATTCTTCATATGCTGATATGAGTCTCTTCTTAATGGCGTCGTACTGGTTATCTGGCGGGTTGTAGAGGAGATCCATTATCTGCTCGATGTCCTGTCATTCGAGTTGGGCGATAACCATTTGGGCGAGCTGTGACTGGCCTTTGTTCAGGTCGTTCGTTGCGGCTTCGAAGCTGATGAACCATAGCCTGGGTCTGTCGCGCCAGAATGGTGGTAGCCTCATGGTGAGGGAGATACCGGCGGCTTGCTTCGACGTGGATTCAGTATAGCTGGTGCTGTTGCTCTGTTCTTCCATTTTGGGAATTTCGGGCAGAGGTTCGGTGTCTTGATATATCACGTCGGCTGACGGGCGAAATGACCGCGTCGGATGACGGGTGATATAATCACGCCGGGCGGCGGATCACGTCGGGTGACAGATCATGTCGGCTGACAGATCACGTCGGGCGGCGGATCACGTCGGGGTCACCACTTTGGTGACCGGGTTCAGTGTTTCAGAGGGTCACCATTTGGGTTATAAATGAAACAACACCAGGGATGGTTTAGCTGAATCAATACGGAAGCCGTATTGAGTACTGATCCCGTACTGAATAATTTATTTCAAAATTCGTGCTCTTTATATATGAATTGGCTGGGGATCGTCGACCAATCAGAATCGTTTCCTCGAAATTTGGTCGAGTCCTTGTCCCGCACGCCGCCTCCGCAGGCGACGTTGATACGCGCGTTCGCGCGGCGCGCCGTTCGCGGTCATTCCCGGCTGAGACGTTGCGCAGTGAGCGTGTGGTCGTGTTGTCGATTTAATATGTACGTTGTTATTATTATCGCCCGAAGTCTCTTCCGAGAAATGTGATCCGGTTGAGGGCGATGCTTCGTGGATAGTACATATGCGACGTGGCCGACGATTATGTATGATGACTTTTCAGAGCTTCCCTGTTCGTTATTAATATGATATGGTGGCTACACAGATATCTGTAAATCCGGCTAACCGATTCACTTACTTTAAGCATTTATCCGTGCAGGAGTGGAGAAAGAATACTGACCTCTGCGGCCGCCTCGGCCTGTCGTAAAAGGCGATTAAATAACCCAAGCTAGGTGGTACGAATCCAATGCCTGTACGAATCTGATGGCAAACACTCCTGGTTTTTAAATATGCCACCATAATAACTTTGTAATGTGTTCCGGTATTAATGATCGGGTTTCAGTACTATTATGTGGATGGCAGCGTGTTAGCGATGTCCCTGGCGTTACAAAACCGGTAACTGCAAACTACTAACTGGGTTGTCAGCAACAGCCAGTGTACTGTCCTACAGCAATAAAAAAAAACATCGATTTTAGCAAATTATTGATACGTGAATTATGTTGCATTTTTGTAGGTGTGGACGACATGCAGATGTGCGAGCTGAGCCTCGACGAGACGGGGCTGACGCGCAAGCGCGGCGCCGAGATCCTCGAGCACGAGTTCGAGCGCGAGTGGGCCAAGCACGGTGGCGCCACCTACATCCCGCCCGACCTACGCAAGCGCTAGGTAATACCACTATTATTTGTTATTGTATTTCACCGCAACAACAGTATAACCTGCAGGAATTAATACATCTTAAGACGATCACGTTTATACATTTTGTGCAAATTTCAATTTATCCGATATTACGTTTAAAGCTTGAACACTTTAGAATAGCTTGATGAACTTTGACATGCTAAACTTCTAAGTCTAATTACTTTGTGGTCCTTCGTGGCATTTTATTTTTCTGAGCACAAACAACGATATAAATAAAATAGATGTGAATTATCCTTTTTTTGAAATTGTGAATTACCCTTTCATTAGGAAAAAATGTAATCCGTTCTATGACTCCCTATTCTGTTTGTCGTTGAACAAAAACCAAAATATTACTTTTTTTGGCTTATTGAATTGACGTATGCCGTATATGACGTATACGTTACCTCACCGCCTGCCCGCCCTTTGGGCATACGCGGCGAGGTAATGTGGGATTTCTGTACAATGCGTCCCCATACAGTTTGTAAAAGGATTCTTTTTTAGACTGCTGTCCGTTTAAGAAAGTGTACTGTACTGGAAACTAATACCTGAATACAACAAGGTTATTATGGCGGCATACTTAAGACCAAGAGTGGTCGCCATCCAGACGGGCTTGGGGCCCTACCATGTAGCTAGGGTTGTTCTGTCGCCTTATACAACAGGCCAACCTCTTGCACTCCCCGACGCCCAGGCTGGGCCAGCCTCTCTATCAGCCATAGCCATAATTTTAAAAAATAGCAAACATTAAATATTGCGTTTGCAATTAAGCAATCGGATGATAATCACACGTATTATACCATTGTATTACAGATATTTCCAAGCAGCAATCTCCGCATGTCGGTGATTACAAAAACAACGCCTTATATCAGAATTGGTTGATTTTAGAAATAATAAATATCGCATTAGCGAAACTTAGTGCTTTAGAACGTGCCTTCGTAGGTTCCTACATGTTAGTTCAATATCGTAGGGCACCGCATATATACATATATAGAAATAATCACTTTTGAATACTAAAATAGATTTTTTTTAATATTTCTTATTTATAGCTATTTTTCCCCATTGCTTTTTCTTTCAATTATGCATTTAAGATGTTTTCTTTTGTGAAATTCCATGACGGTTCTTTTTTGTTTACAAATAGTAAATGCCATAAACAATTTTAGTATTCTTTTGTGTTAGCAAAATATAATAATATATTTAACTTTTAAAATATTAATATTTTAAAGAGTCTTGACCAATATATAAAAATTTCATTCCATAAACAAATATTATTAAACAAAAATATTATTTTATTAGTGTTCTTTTTAAGAACAGATTTTTATTTCCTAAATATATTAATTATTAATGTAATTTTATAAAAAAATAATGTATTTATGAACTGTTTGCCTTTTTTATTAGGGCAGCTGTGATTAGAAATCAATGAAATATTTAAACCATTAGTTAAATTTTTAAATTATATTATTTAATATTAACAACATTCCTGTATAATGTGAGAAGTATGTGTTTTCTTTTTCCAGTTTAGATAATAATTTACAACTATATTTTTTTAAATTTCTTTTTACGTTAAGAAATTACTATTATTTTATACATTACACTCTGTAGAAAGTTTTCGTAAAGAAGTAATATTCAGATTGGCATTCATAGAGATTATACAATTGGTCTTTACATCTTTTTTATGAGATTAATTTTAAAATGAATGAAATGAAACATGATGTCACAGAGGCAATATGCGTAGATGGAATGTAAGACATTATTTTCTATTTTTAAAATGTCTCAAGATTTAAAAAGTACTTTAAAAATGAAATTTCATTAAAATATTTAATTTATTTCAGAATTTATCCAGAATTTACAAATGTTCATGACTATTACAGATCATGCAATTTTCGTAACGTATTTTATATTTAAAAAAATTACTCACAAATCTTTTAATCTGTATGTTATTTTTTTTCTACATTTAAGAGAAGTGCCCATTTATAATGTACCTCATTCAGTCTTATGATCAAATAAAATTTATATACAATTAAAATAAATTATATTTACCTGCATATTTTATATAAATCGTTTTTCTTTAAAGTATTATAAAATACATTCCTTTGAAATATTTTTAAAAATGGATAAAATGTTTTTAAGTACAAATTGTTTATTATTTATTGAGTGCTATTGATTATTTACATCCTTAATACATGACTTCTACTTGTAACTTTGCTTTACCAAATAAATTAAGAGAGTTATTATTTTGTTTTATTTTTACATCTTGAATTTGACAGCTGGTTTCGAATTTTGTTGTGTATTACCCGTAACAAAGTGCTATGTAACTTAGTTTGGGTCTAGATCGCGTTGTGTGAAGTGTTCCAATTTATTTAAATTTGAAATATCCTAAATCTTCTAATGTATTGATCTTTAATGAGCTCTCGTTTTTACCCAATATAAAAACTTTATTTAAAATATAAGGCAAAAGAACATTTCAATGAAAGTACTGTCCATCACTGGAGACCACCTTCTCCCAACTTTCTAGCAGTAAATGTATTCAGAGTTGGAAAAATGGTGACTTGAGGCTATAAATCAAGCCCTTCTTTGGAATCTTCGTAAAGGTGGAAACACTGCTCTGCCAGAGCATGGGCCATCGCAGGAACAAGTAAAAATTATCGTTAAGTATCTATTTTTCATCTCCAGCCCTATTACAATTAAAAAAACATCTTTGTCTCTTCTGCAGTTGAAACTCAATTCGTCGTCTCTTTTCTTCCACTCAAAGTATGTGTTTCTGGATCATTCCTCACGTTTTCAAACGTTGAAATTTATCAACTTGTAAAATATTTGTTCAAGTTTTGCTCTCTGGCATCGGTGCAGTAATTCCTTCAATTCTTTTTAACCAACTTTTTTTCGGTACGTCAGAATCTACGAAATAAAAAAACTATTTTTTTACCCTGCTCCCTTTTCTTGATGACAATCCGTAGTATATGAGAAGAACCCCCCACCCCTCTTCCTTTAGTACGTCGTCCGTTGCCGCTGTTTTGTAGTCTGAGACAAACAGTTGCAACACATAAAAAAACACTAGTTTTTACGTCATCAGCCGTCTGTTGTTCACTGCTGGACGTAGGCCTCTCCAAGTTCGCGCCACAAATCACGGTCCCTGGCTTTCCCATCCAGCCCAACCAGAGGAGCGATGACCTTGCGCAGGTCATCGCTCCATCTGGCTGGGGGGCGTCCTACGCTACGTTTGCTGAGACGCGGTCTCCACTCCAGGACCCGCTTGCTCCAACGCCTATCAGTCCTGCGACTAACGTGACCACTGCTATTGCCACTTCAGCTTACATATTTTACGAGCTATGTGTATCGGTTACTTTGGTTCTTTTGCGGATTTCCTAATTTCGGATTTTGTTTATAAGAGAGCCAACATACTAGTATCTCGCTCCATAGCCCGCTGAGTGCCTTGAAATTTGTAAACCAGCCCTGCCGTCAGTGTCCACGTCTCGGCTTCGTAGGTCAGTACGGGTAGGACACTGCTCGATGACTCGTCTTAAAGCACTGGGGAATGGTCGACGATAAGACCTGACGAAGCCTACAGAAAGCCGCCTAACCTAGCTGAATCCTCCTATTAGCTTCCCCCTCTAAATTGTGCCCGCCCAACTGGATTTTCTGCCCAAGGAAGATATAGTCTGACACAACATCCAGGGGGACGCCATCCACACTGGCCGGTCTCGGCATGACATGTTCATTGTACATCGTCTTGTCCAAGTTCATGCCAAAACCGACCCGTATGGAGGACTCATTTAGGGCGTTCAGCATTTCGGCAAGATCTTCCAGCGTCTGCAGAAACGGACAATGTCGTCCGCGAAGTGGGGGTGTGAGATGTGTTCGCCATTTATATTTATGCCACGTACATTCCAGTCCAGTCTTGAAGACATCTTACATCGCGGTAGAGAACAGTTTTCGGGAAATAACGTCCCCTTGTCTTACACCGCGACGAAGAGGAATTGCCTTCGTTCTCTGGTCCTGGAACTGGATGGTCATAGTTACGGCTTATAGACATCTCAGCACCTCAATGTACCGTTGAATCAAACACAGCGTTGTAGAGACTCCAGAGCAGCCCAGGTCTCGATGGAGTCGAAAGCTTTCTTGTAGTCCACAAATGCCATACACAGCGGCTCCTCGGTCTTCTGTATATATAATCTGCCGAACTGTATGGATATCGTCTACGGTGCTGTAGCCTCTTCGAAACCCAGCTTGCTCCGGTGGTTGGAACTCGTTAAGTCTTCTCGCGAGACGATTTGCGACGACTCGAGCGAACACCTAGTAAACGTGGCTCAAGAGTGAAACTGGTCTATAGTTCTATAAAAGAGTTTTATCTCCTTTCTTGAAGAACAAGATCACCACACTTTCGCTCTACGTCCTCGGCGCAGTACCCCGGTGAATGACGGAGCTGAACAGTCCCGCTAAGAATTTAAGGATTGGTATCCCTCCAGCCTTTAGGAGGTCGGTTGTAAGTCCGTCACCACCGGGAGTCTTGCCGTCGTGGAGCTGTCCCACAGCCGTCCTAATTTCATCGACATCGATGTCCGCATTGAGTAGAAAAATACAGAAGTCCATAAAAATTTTCAACCTCCGCTAGGATCTCAGGGCGAGACGTAACCTTCTTGTCATCCGCTGTCCTTAGCTTTGCTGTGAGACTCCTCCCCAGCGGTCTGAAGAAAATTTTGGACTCCTATTCTGCACTATCGCAGCCTAGATGACACGTGTGTTAGAGCAGCGCAGGTCCAGTCTTACCAGTTTTCTTATCCGCTTGGGCCCTAGGCTCTGGCGAGGTAAACAAAGCAGATTTCATCTAACGTCTTGTCAGCCGAAAGTTCAGACCGTCTGTTTTTCCGCAGTAGCGGAAAGTGTCTGCAACCCAATTCCCGCGTTGTTTTCATTACGTTGTCGGTTATCTCGATAACGTCGCCTGTGGTTTCCAGCGAATCGAACAGATTTTGCAATTCCAACTGGAATTGTTTGGACCCCTGGATCCTTTGGAGTTTGAAGTTAATATTTAGATTGAGTGCCTCGTACAAGCCGGTGCAGGTCATTACCGGTATTAAACCTATTGACCACAGAGACCACCCTGAAAAGCCCTATCACCTTGCCGGAAGTAGAGTAAATGCCCGGACTCTAGGGTTGTTGTGTCCTCCCCCTCTCGACGGACCTCTGACAAACCCAGAATATGTTGAGCAAGGTGATCGTCCAGCCGAATTGTGCGTCCATTGTACGTAGCTAGGTAAAAATTGTTACTGTGACAACCCGGAGATTGTTCATACTCCCATCCCCGCCGTTACAGCAACCACGGCCGTAGCCGGGAATAGCGAGGCCGCCGGGAACTGAGGGCCGTGGTTTTTGGTACCTTTTTATTGAGGGTGCTTGCCGTTAGTCACCACGCTTGGAATGCGGGTTGGTGACCGCAGTACTGACCTATTTGCATTGGAGACGCTGCTGCTCGTCTCCTACCAGGAACATTTATGTAAGTCGGCTTAGTCAGGATGACTATCCTGTTATGTGATATCTATCGGTCGCCAAAGCCTCGTCCGTTGCCAGCAGGGATCACCACGGGCAGGTGAGATTGACATTTGGGGCCGGGTGTTATATATATGCATCCCCCTCACCCCCCAGTTTTCATGTAGTAATTCATAAATACGATTTTCAATTATTTTTTGCTAGAAGAAAGTTATAAAAATGTGTTTCTTATATATGTCTTTGTTAATACAGAGCCAAACGCTGACGCATTTTTTTTATTGCTGTAGACAGGCTGATGGCCCGCTTAGAATTTAGCAGTTACTGACGCCTATATGTGTTTGCAACGCCAATGCCATCACGAACACGCTGCTGTCCTTTATGTGTACCCGCTATATCGCCTTGAATTGCCCGAGCCAAGTACAGTGGCTCAAATTTCGAACGCCAAATTGCCCGAGCCAAGCACAGTGGCTTTGGGTCTCTCCCTAAAAATTTAAGAAAAAAACTTGACAGTTGTTCCCTAGGAAATAACGATTATATTTAACTGTCAAATTTTCATCCAATTATGTCAAAATGTTATAGCCATGCCATACAAAAATAAAATGAGAAAAAATTTTGAAGTTGAAGTTCGGACATTGTTGAATGATTGTTGTGAGCGGCTTTGTTTTGGTTTTTAGTATTGTTAATTTACGATCCAATATACAAGTGTGATACCTTTATAGAAAGGGCTTTAAAAATACTATGTTAATAGTAATGTTTTGTATGTTAAGTGAAACAAAAAACAAAATGTGTAAAACGAAAGTGATTTCACTGTGTGAATGAGAACTGTTGCAATAATGTTTACTTTTCTCAATAATAGTAAATGATATAGCTATGATTTTTGCTTATTTTGTGAGAATATTAGTCTACATATGTATTGTATTACTATAATTGTAGGCCTAACTGTAGTATTTGCGCATCTGGGACATGTAAAGTTTTTCTAGAATTACGGCTCGCGTCGCCATTTTGTGTAAAAAATTAAATAAATTATTTTGTATGAAGAGTTGTACTGTTTTATTTTTTATCCTAATGTATATATAATAATCTTTGTAATAAACAATAAAAAACCCTATGTCATCGATTTAATTTTTGAATTATGAGCGTATAAACACAAGTGGTGCTCAAATACGCGCTACCTCTGTGTTCAGCGTATCGTAATTCTATACCATAGTTGAATAATTATAAACAAAACACTTAAATAAATAGCTCCATTCATAAGAAACATAAAAACATAACACATGTTTGTGTTTCAAGAGCCACTTGAGGCACAATTAATAGTTTTGTGAAAGGGACCGCCGCGGCGGAAGTGTAAACAATGGTCGGGGCAATGTGACGTCAATTTTTTAACGGTCACCGCGGCGTCGGGGCAATCCAGCGGGTACAGGAACATAAGGTCACTAATGCCGGAACACAACACAAGGTTATTACGGCGGCATACCTAAGACCAAAGGTGGTCGCCATCCAGACGGGCTTGAGGCCCTACCAGAAAGTTATGGTGGATTGTTTTGTCGCCTTTTAACGATAGGCCGACCCCGGCCGCAGAGGTTAGTATTATTTCTCCGCCCCTGCACGCATGACGAATACCCACTCACTCTTTCCTGTAACCAAGCATGGTAGGTTGAAGATCTAAATATTTATAAAGAGATTATGTATCTATATTTATCCATTTATTATTTTTTACAAACCTTTAATTGTAATTTGAAATTTTTCACTCTGAAATTGGCAAAATCAATATCTAGTGTTGGAGTGAAATTAGCAAAAGAAGTGATAGTTTAAAAAATATACACATGTCAATGTCAAATTGTCAATTACGCATACGCAAATACGCATCGCGATTTGCAAACGACAAACACTACTCAATCTACGGCTTTTACTTCTACGGTATACATTTATTTTTGATCAAGCTTTAAGCCGAGTTATAGTTCATTAGGTTTTCTATTAATAAGTTTTCCCACCAACGCTGTGTTCATTATATAGTAAATTTATTTCCGCAACTACTTTCATGTTTCGAATATAAACATGGTAGTAAGTAGGGGCGTTGTTGAAGCATGTTTATTTATATTCATTGGTTTATTTGTTCGCGTGAACACATTACCTTATGATGGTAAATATAACTTAAATGTCTTATTATTTAGCGTGTAATTGTTGATCAACGAACGTAGAATAATTTCATTGTAAACGCTATTGTTTACTTCTTAGTTACGACCGGTCAGTAATTGAATTAAATAAAAAACTTAGTAAGCATTATTATTGCATTTATCTTACTATTGTTTAATATATTTTATTTATAAAATTCCTTAAAGAGCTCTATATATATGGAGATATGCTCGAGATTACAACTAGCTAAATATGATTATAGAGATAAATAATTCCGAGCTTTTGGTTCATTCATTTATATAAGCATCATAATATTATTTATTGTGATCTAAGAAGCAAGCAATCTTTAATTTCTTGGACCACTATTTTCTTTTTGTACAGGATTAAAGTGGAGTTCAATTCAAGTCTAAAGAGATGTAGAAGTTAAGGATTTGTGATTGTTAGCAATTAGCATTGTTTTTTCAGTTCACTGGCTGGGGGGTCCTACAGTAATAGAAAGAGACATAAAGTCATCTAAGCAAGCTATTGATATATTTTGTTACACTGGTACTTCTAAAAACTTATTTGCTTTATGGCAAACTGTTAAGGTAAGTTTAATAAAGTTTATAAAAATAAATAAATATACTGGCACAATTCATAGAGCGCCATCTAGTCCCAAAGTAGCCCTTGTGTTATGGGTACTAGATATCTAATATACTATATATACTTTTTTTGTAAATAAATACATATTATACATAAACACCCAGATCAGAGAAGGGAATGGAACCCATGACCTTTGCAAACATACCAAAGTCTGTTAGCCGCTATGTTATGGTGGTCGTGAATTTAACCATTAGCAGGTAAGGTTTACCCAATGTGTGCTTTACATTTTTGTTCTCTTAGAGTGCACCAAAACTATTATAGGTACTAAAATAAAAGCAATAGTAATGTAATGATGATGAGTTCCACTGCATTACTGACTTGCTCTGAGTTATGTATAAAAGATCTTTACTCTGCACCAAGGCCTTCTTCATTTGTGTGAATCTTGCATGCAGCTTGGGATGATTTCTGCTAAATTTGGGAAACATTTTATAAGTACTTTCAAATCATATATAAACAAAAAAAAAATGTAAAAATAATAAAATTTAAAGTAATATATGAGTATGTAAGATTTATCGCTGCAGTAGTAACATTTGAGTTGAGCCTTGAAATCATCAGGTGCCATTTTGGAGCTGTTAGAATGCAAAGCAGTGTTGGATTAAGCAAGTGCGGGGCCCCTAGCAAATTCTATTTGCCCTTTGAGTCTTGATCTGCTAGGGGTTCTTAAGTAACTAAAGTGGAAAAAAAACAATTCGATACTCAATACCTCAATCGTTTATTTGCCGTCTACACATTTTGTTTGGTTTTTGTATATTATGGTGCGTTCCCATGCTTGCCAAGGCTGGGCAAGCGTCCACAAGCACAAGTGTATAAAGAGGGCGTTTGGCTTGGCTTGCGTGAGCTTGTGGATGCTTGTATTCGATCTGGTCTAGTGTCGGATTTTGGACACAGATCAAAGGGCGCTTTCGGCAAGCGCTTGCGACGCGTTCACACGTTGGCGCGCGCTTAGTAGCCGGTATCCGCTGTGATCTCGCGACGAATGCACGTCCAGTTCTGTCAAAATGAGTGGCTTCTATGAATGATAACGTTTCTATGAATGTTTATCATCCACTATTTTCATGGTCGTCGGGCTTTCCTTGCTTTTGTTTTACTTTGCTTGTATTTGAAATAAAAGTAGGTTAAACCAAACATAGCCGATACAAGTTCGGTGTCCGTCATGCTTGGATGTACGTAGCACACTGATGCATTCACAAGCGTGTAAACGACTTCCAAATACCAAGCGAGCTTTGTGGACGCTTGGGGCTTGTGGATGCTCGTCGAGCCTTGGCAAGCATGGAAACGCACCATTAGATACTCAGGTAGAGATGAGTGGATTTAAATATGCGGGGCCCACTTTCGCGCGGGGCCCGTAGCAATTGCAACTCTTGCTACATAGTTAATCCGGCACTGGTGCAAAGGGTTAAGATTCCTTTTTTTACAAGTATACTATGGCCGACTGTAAAACTATGTGACCTAAAGAATGGAAAATCAGCCAGTTTTGAGAAAAATGTTTAATCATTGTATTATATAGTTTTCTAAATTTCAATATTTGCTATTATATAAACTTTAATTTAGTCCTTGGTAATGTGTGTGTGAAATCAAAACTTGTTATTATCTCTTGTCAGTTAATTTATGAAATTCGTTTTTCATTTGTACTATTAATAGATGTAATAATTAAAATATAGTAATAATTATTATAAAACTAATCTAAAACATTTCTAGTTCAACATAAGAATAAATAATGATGAGTTCAGTCAATACACTGGTCAAACACCTGAAGAGGTGTACAAGAACTACAATGAGAACAGCTATGACTGGTTGGCTATCAGTCCCTTCACAAAGAAACGGCAAAAAAGTATATCCGTGAATTTATTTGAGACAACATGTTTGGCAATCAAAACAAAGGAGAAGCATAACATTGAATTGCTGGTACAAAGTAAGTGCATTTTTTTTATTGCTGTGGTAAGAGCGACAGGCTGATTCCCTTCTTAATATTAAGAGTTACCGTCGCCTGTGGATGTCTGTGATAGGCACCAAAGGCACCGCTGACATGCAGTCGTCTGTGGATTCTGTCCAATGATGCCAGGACACAGGAATTTTAACAGTATGTTTTACAGTGAAGGGTGGTGGCATTCATCTTGTATATTAAGGTGAAAATTCTTTTTATAATATTAATATCTCAATTACAAATCCATTTTGAATCTTGAAGGTGCATGATAATATGCTCCTTAAACAGTAGGTTCCCACCAAGACCAAGTTGATTCATATGCTGGTTTGTACATCCTGTTGAATGAATATCTGCTGCAAGTTAGTTGTACATTGTGGTTCTGATCAGGGTTCAGAAATAAGGATTTGTCCTTAAAATGAGCCCCAACAGTTGACAAGAGAATTCACATAGCTGGTATACCCTTAAACCACTCCATTGTTCCTCTACAACAGTGGTATTCAACCTTTTTTTCAAAAGGGCCGCAAACACGTGTTAGTCATGGTGTCGCAGGCCGCAAAAAAAATAAGTAATGGTTTCCTAAGTTTTTGCAATTGTTACAAATTGTATTAAACAACTTTCCTGACATTTCGAACATGTTGCAGTGTCAGTGGTCAAATGCAGTTTTTTAATTCAAATTGTTTAGGTGTTAATAAAATACTAAATTCAAAATTATTTAAAAACGATTGGACTTGGTCCATTTATGACCTGGTTTAGTATCAACTCCATTTATTATATTGAACAAAAGGCAAGTGTTGTGTGTGTTATCTCTGTTTCGTGTGTAAGGGGGAAATAGTCATTATTACTTCATTTTATCAATATGATAATGTATGTATGCCTAATCAATAATTACCTAAAAAACAAATGGTTTTTAAATGGCAGTCACATGGACTTAAAGTTTAGGCAGTTGATGACACTTTTCTCCAGGTGTCATGGAAGTGCAACAAAGTACTTGTTTCCAAGAAAAGGATCCGTATGAGGACCTTGTTTAGTCATGAGTTAATGGAGATGAATTTATTTTTTTTTCTTTCAGGGGTAGACATATGGCGTGTTCTGTTGATGGTATTTGGCATAGCCCTTATATTTGCATCAAGGCATTTGAGCAGCAACCCTATATTCTTTTACCTCTGCGGCATCTTTGTTGGAATCTCAGTCTCTTTTATGGTTCTTGTATACTACATGAGCAAATTGTTGCCCAAGGTAATTGAATGTGTTTTTTAAAGTTTTTTTTTTTTTATTGCTGTAGGACAGCAGACAGGCTGACGGCCCGCTTAGAGTTTAGCAGTTACCGTCGCCTATGGGTGTTTGTAACGCCAGTGATATCGCGAACACGCTGCTGACTCATAAGGGTACAGGAACTTGTGTCACTAATGCCGGAACACAACACAAGGTTGTTATGGCGACATACTTAGACCAAAGGTGGTCGCCATCCAGACGAACTTGGGACCCTACCACGCCTCTGCACGGAGAATAAATATTATTACTATATTGTATATGTGAACATAGTACCAGGACCATTGCCACCATAGTATGGAATGCTTATGCAGTTTTTCTGTCTAATGTCTATACGAGTATTATAATTACCACATACTAACAGTGAAGGAATACACCATGAGGATCTCCATGCCGAGATTACCGGTATGTGGTACCCGCCAATCCATCTTAGACAAGCGTGGTGAGCGTACTGTTCTCTCTAGGACGAGTATGGAGTTCAGCTGTCTCAATATTTTGTGATTCAGTTAACTTCAACTGTCTCATAATACCATGATGTGAATTGTTAATGAACTGCAGATTTCAGGCTCTGGCTGGGTCTTTACAGTGTAAGAATTAGTTTGGGGTGCCAATGGAGAGATATAGCTTATTTTAAAGCTATTTCTCTAAAAAAAAATGTTTTTTTAGTGCATCATATTATAGATGAAGTTTCCTTGACCTCTTACATTCTGACAGCCCTAATAGTGGTACATTTTTCTCATTTACCTAAAAACGTAGTTAAAATTAGTTTGCTATACTGGTTGAATTGGATCACAGGGCTGTATTATTTTACAACATGCAATTGACCTGAACAAACTACATATATACAAATGTTTTGTCCAAATAAAATCAAAATCATTTATTTCAATATAAGATCTTACAGATCACTTTTTAACGTCAAGAATCTTCTATCCTTTCCAATACAAAACGCTGGCCAGAAAAGAAATGTCGAAACAAACTCCCCAGTGAACATATTTTCAGTCTTATTTTATATTTATCTTTTTTATGTACAATTAATATAATAAAAAAAAATGAGTAAAAAATGTGAGTTACATATTGGCAATATAATTATTTTTATTCACAGTGGATATAATATTTAATGGTGTAATATCCTTTTACTTATTGTTGTTTTTTTTTCTATATTTTTTTTTGTATAGGTATATTGTTAATGTACACCGCCATTATTTAGTCCTTAATGTGATCCTGGTTAAGTTGTCTGGAAGAAATCGCTTATTAGCGATAAGACCGCCGATTGTTCCTTTTTTAGTAAATTTTGATTTTAAGCAGTTTTTATTTTTTATTTGGTGAACAATAAAGAGTTTTCTATCCTTTCCCACACAGCTTGTTAGCTTTTTTAAATTTATCTGTTGAAACTCCTTAAGTTCTCTTTGGGATTCAACCCTCAGTCATTCCCAGACTCCTAGCATATCTGTGTAATCATTATTATCATTTCTTCTGAATTCCAGAAAACATTAACATACGGCCTCCTTATCGGGGGGTGGACAGTAGGAGTGTACCTCTTCCAGCAGATATGGGAGAACATCCGCTCATTGCTACAGACATACCATAACTACATTTTCTGGTACACGCTCATCATGAGCTTTGTCAGTTTCCTTGTCTGTTATAGAATAGGCCCACCGAAGAATGAACGGAGCAAAAACTTAGTTATGTGGACTTTACAGGTAAGTTTCATGTTTTATTATTTTACCTAATTATATTAATTATGAAAGTGTTCATAAAGCCAATGCTGACTGTGCTTATGTATAGAAAACTATTTACCAACTAATATGTGTAAATATTTTTTCAAAGAGATAGGCAAAGATTTATCTATACAGATTTGTTAAATATTCATTTTTTTGCTGTGAAAAATCAGACAGACTGATGGCTCACTTATGCCGTAACAAGGCGATTTTATTATAGCGTTATATTTAGAAACCATGAGTGGTTGCTATCCAAATAAGCTTGGAGCCCTACCATCTGGGTAGAGTTACTCCGCCCGTGCACAGCTTTTGTTTATAAAGCTGATAAATAATAGCAGGAAAGTGTGTATGCTGGTATCTTTAAAAAAAAGGGTTTTTTTTTTAAATTAATTAACATATTCACCAGTAATATAGTAAATAGGTGGTTTAGGAATTATTACCAAGATTACTACTCGAAGTTTTAAATTCTTTTTAAATTTTAATTTAATTTATACAAATAAATAAAATTAGAGTGTCTGTTTGTAATATTTAAATAACCGCTTTTTACTAAGTGCATTTGGATGTATACACGGTATATATACTAAATAAACTTATTTTTTTACAATTTTTGTCAATCTGTTTGTTTCGGCCAATCTCTGAAAGGGCTGGACCGATTTTGACGGGACTTTCACTGGCAGATAGCTAATGTAACAAGGAGTGACTTAGTCTACTTTTATTTTAGAAAAAAAAATAGTATTAGAGGAAAAAAATAGGATCTCATGAAAAAAAAAATTCCTGTTATCGACCAGCGAGGCAGGCGGGAACGGCTAGTAATAAATAAATAACAGTTCTAATGAAAAATAATGTATAAAAACTGTTTATAACGAAAATGTTTTAAACAACATACCAGTTATATTGACCCAAAGGTCCGGTTGAATGTCATATGAGGATAACATCGCCGGTTGCTACGACAGTCCCTTTGATGTCGTTATAGCCGATTTTAATTGTATTATATTTTTTCAGTGTGTGGGCGTGCTGATGATTTTCTTCAGCAGCGAATACCAAGAGGCCTCTGCGTCTATTATCGTAACTTCGTTAACAGTCAAATATTTCCCAAACTCTTTGTTATACAAGATCAAGGGATATTGGTGAGTAATATTTTTAAGGTAACTGCTTAAAGACATTCACCCCAACAAATATCCGAGATATGATAAAGTAGATTAAAAAAGCCTTTTTCTACCATTTTGTTTCACAATGTGTGTAAGTCGCCTTCGGCGTATTCCTCCCACAATTTCCTCAATCGTTTTTTATACTTCAGATATGTGACTATGATTGTTGGGTAGATAGCGAAATGTTCGAAAGAATATATTTATCTGCCGAAAGAATATATTTTTTCTCATTTCAGATTAAATCGTTCTCCCTCTTTTACAGCTCATTACTTCTGTCTTTTCTTGCCTATTTCTCCGTTCCCAACTATTCTCATCATCTTTCTACCACCACACTGCCCGCCATCGGCTGGGTGTTCATCACCATTTCTTGGAGCCTCTTCTTTCTTGTACGAAACGTTTCTCTAGAACGTTCATGCTGCGTACTCTCAGGATCTGGAATGAGCTTCCGGCTGAGGTTTTCTCAGCGCGGTACGATATGGGGTTCTTCAAAAAAGGCGTTATAAAATTTCTTCGAGGCCGGCAGGGCGTTGGTATTGCCTCTGGTGCTGCAAACGTACATAGGCGACGGTGACCACTTGCCATGGTGGGCCGTCTGCCTGTCTGCTGAACTCTAGCTATAAAAAAAATCTCTATTTCCCCTCTTACTGGAGAACACTGATAACACTCCTGGCAATGGCGATAGTAGTCGATGATGTAAACACGGCAACGAGAAAGGAGCAATTCGTGCATTTTATCAAATAAGATTCAGAGTAAAATAACAGCAGCCCACAAACGTCCCACTGCTGGACTTGGGCCTCTCCCTAGGGGGAACGGACAGAATACCCACCGCGCTTGTCCAAGGCAGGTTGCACGTACTTGTTATATCGATGTTTTCCTTGACCGTCAACATGGCAAATATGTTGCCTAAACAAGCACCTCAGCATCATAAGAATCAGGGATAGCAAAGCCTGCAGATTCTGTATAACGAAGCAGATGAAACGCTTCTGCATCTGCTGTGCCACTGCTGTTTCCTGATGCATATGCTGGTACCAGATGATATACGAGCAGCTCCTGTCAAAAAACTGCTTCGTTACATCAACGAGGCAGGCTTTGCCAATGAGCTATAGTAAATGTGGCGATCACAATAGTTAATTAAATTGGACGCAGTGATACTAGATTGAATAAACTAGCAAAGCCACCTTTCGAAATAATAATAATAATGGCAAATATGTTACAATATGCACATTAGGCGGGAAAAACTGCCTACGCAGCACATGCCATCGTAGGATTCAAACCCGACAACTCCGAGTTCGATACCACTGAGCTACCAGGAAATCAATGTCTTAACTCTGACATCACAATGTCTTTGAAAACCTTGTATATCTTAGGAAAATTTTATAATCATTTCAGGAGAAAAGTGGCCTACAAATACTAGGAATAAACCATGCACCGCCTTCGTGCACTTGTATAACTGCCTCAGTGTACTCACGACTTCGTATTTATGATGTAGGTACCGGAAATTCCCGCCAAAGCCCCGCCTGCTGACCAGCGAGGAGTACTACGAGGAGGGCGCGCGCGAGACCAAGACCGCTTTGGAGAATTTGAGGAAGTATTGCTCGAGCCCCGATTGCGCGCAGTGGAAGATCATGCTCAAGCTGAACGACTCCAAGAGGTAGGGAACATTTTCTATAATTAACATCTTCAGATGTTCATTGGAAACTTGTTAGAGAAGAATTGGAAAGACCAGGAAAGTGTGAAACTTAGTTGCTCTACTTCTTTAGAGACAATCAAATGACTAATTCATATTATGTTCACAAGAAATGATTGTGAAACGTGTAACCGTGCAGGGGCGGAGAAAGAATACTAACGTCTGCGGCCGGGGTCGGCCTGTCGTAAAAGCCGACTAAACAACCCATCCTAGCTACGTAGTAGGGCCTCAAGCACGTCTGGATGGTGACCACCTTTGGTCTTAAGTATTCCGCCATAGTAACCTTGTGTTGTGTTCCGGCATTAGTGACCCTAGTTCCAGTACCCTTATGGGACAGCGGCGTGTTCGCAATGCCACTGGCGATGCAAACACCCATAGGCGATGGTAACTGCTAAATTCTAAGCGGGCCGTCAGCCTGTCTGCTGTCCTACAGCAATAAAAAAATTTTTTTATGAAGTGGTAATGATTGATGTCTCGCTTACACCATCGCTTAGGGGCGCGGCGGGGTAGTGTGGGACTCCCGTGCAATGCGCCCTCACAGTTGACAGGATACGCACGTTGCTACTCTTTAGATTGCCACTCCTGTCTGTCAGCCTGGGTGTATGTGGCTTAACTTGGTTGACTGTGTCTCACAGAGCTGAAAAAGGCACGCGGCATGGTGGCGACAGGCCGCGAACTATTTTATTGTTGAGGAGCAGCAGGCAGGCTGACGGCCCACTTAACAGTGAACGGTTACTCTCGCCTATAGATGTTTGCGACAACAGGAACCTGGATCACTAAATACCGGAACACAACACAAGGTTATTATGGCGGCATACTTACAGACCAAGGATGGTTGCTAACCAGCCGGGCTTGGGGCTCTACCACCTAGCTAGGGTTGTTTAGTCGCTTTTTACGCCAGGCTGACCTAGGCCGCAGACGTTAGTTAGTATTCTTTCTCCGCCCCTGCACGTAGGATTAAGGTATTACATAGAACCTGTTTAATATAATAATAATAATAGTAATATTGGAATGAAAGAAATAATTTTTAATTTAATAATTACTTAACTACGATTTTATATTGTATAAGTAGATGGTTAACACGTTAAACGCCATGACGCACAGTATGTGTCCGACACCATACTTTCCCCCAGGGCACAACAATATATCAAGGGTCGTTCAATAATCGTTGGGGTGTTTTTTGCAAATACTATAGAAATAACTCAAAAATAAAGCAACTTACGCAAACAGCGGTGTAATTTTCCAAAATGTCAAATGGCAGATATTTTTGAAAAAACTTTTTGGAAAGATCATAAATTCTAAGTACTTTCGTTTTTTATGCCAAGTGGGCAGGCTGTACTGTGGCGCCGCTTGCTTTAGTAAAGAGTCGAAGCGGTGTCCGTCGGCCACCTAGAGGCTGATGTGATCCACTGGGGTTAACATTGTTTAAAAACAATTAATCTTAAATATATCCCTAATTAATTCTGTTTCTGAAAGAATCATATTATGTAAAGCGTATATATATATAATGTGTTAATTTCTTATTATCCTTGGATATTATGATGAACAGTAAAACTATAACCAAAATTGAGTTGCTCTGAAGAGTATTTTATTTTATTACATGAACTAGTTTTACAAAACATTCTTTAACATTAATTATTCACAAACTCACCTGAAAAGAGAAACAACATTTAAAGCTATTGTTTCACCAGTTCTTATTATTCACTATTATTCTACTTTCTAATTACAATGTAATTCTTACTCAATTTATCAAACCGTCTTAATTCGTCAATATGGCGTACAGCTCCATAGATTTAAACAATTTCATAGATAAATTATACATCGAAGTTATTGCGCGGTAAATTCAAACTGTACAAACTAAATGAAGTGTTATGCACTTTGTTTACATCATCATTTCAGCCGGAAGACGCCCACTGCTGGACAAAGGCCTCCCCCAAAGATCTCCACGTCCTGCGCTGCCCTCATCCAACCTATTCCGGCGATCTTGACCAGATCATCGGTCCATCTTGTGGGGGGCCTACCAACACTGCGTCTTCCGGTACGCGGTCGCCATTCGAGGACTTTTCTGCCCCAACGGCCATCAGTCCTTCGAGCTATGTGCCCAGCCCACTGCCACTTCAGTTTTGCAATCATCCGGGCTATGTCGGTTACTTTGGTTCTCCTGCGAATCTCCTCATTTCTGATTCGATCTCGCAGGGAAACTCCGAGCATAGCCCTCTCCATTTTTTTTTTGTTTACATATATTTGTTTAATTAACTTCAGTTTCCTCTCTAGCGGAATAAGAATACTAACCCTAGCTACGTGGTAGGGCCACAAGCCCGTCTGGATGGCGACCACCCTTGATTTATAAGTATGCCGTCTTAATAACCTTGTGTTGTTTCGGCATTAGTGACCCAGGTTCCTGCACCCTTATGGGACAGTAGCGTGTTCGCGGTGCCTCTAGCGTCGCAAACATCCATAGGCGACGGTAACTGTCTGCTGTTGATTAGCAACAAAAAATATGTTTTCTTTTTTTAAACTGTTGATCGAAAACGTAAATTTTTCTATACTTCATTGATGAAATGTTCAATGTGCGTGGAACCTACATTATATTCATTCATCCACAGACGTCGATTAACCCGAACTAATTCACCCAGGTTTGCGAGTTTCGTGGAGGGCAACTCGCACCTCTCCGACGACGAGGTGATGGACTACGAAGCGTACGCGTTTTCCCTGGACAGGGGCAGGAAGGACGCGAATTCCACGCGGAACCACCTGGAGATATCCGACGATGACGACATCACCGATAGCGATGATGATTGAACAGATCTCTATTATTAATTTTTTCGAGCGATCATTTCGGACTAATTATGATTTTGAAAATCATACCAATCCAATGTAATTTTTCATTTATAATTTGTGTTTATACATATTTTTTTAATTAGTGATTATATTAATGTCAACTATTTAAAGCCACACTCAGAATTAATTAATTTATTTTCTGTGTCTGTCAGACGTAGTCCCCACTCCAGGACCCGATTACGCCCATCGGTCCTACGACAAACGTGACCGACACATTGCCGGCCAACACAGCCCGCTTTAGATCTGTATATCGTTTTAATTAATATTAGTATTTGTTTACATAACATTTATCAATTTTAAAATGACTCTTAAACTCTGAACAGAAATGAATTAACTTTGAAAATTAATTCTATCGAATGATTATGACTTAATTCTGGGTGCGGCTATTGTCCGCCATTTAAAATAATGGTCCCTTTGTTATAGTTAGGATGTGGATTTCCTTTAATATTGTCATAATTTAGCAAATACGATGACGTTGTAAATATTAAAAATTAGTTAATATTTATTTATTCAAAAATTCTAACAGTAGCACAATGGAATGTTTCCGCACACACATTGCGCATGCGAAAGATCATTTATTTCAATACATATAAGATTTTACAGATTGCTTATTGAATGTCAAAAATCTAACAGTTTCCAATACAAAATGCTGGCTAGAACAAAGTCCCCAGCAATCAATTTTTCAGTATTATCTTATGTATTTTTTTTATATGTAAAAATTTACAAAAAAAATTAAATTGGAGAAAAAAATATGAGTTACAAATTGGCAATATAATTAATAATTATTTTTATTACCAGTCTATGCAGTCGTCAATATAATTTTATAATAAATAATAAGTTTCTTTTTAATTTATGCGCATTTCATCACGAGGAAAATGTGCGCGGGGCGGGGGGGTGAAACTACCGCGCCGAGCACTATACTAGCCGACTAGACGAAAGTGGCTGCAACTCCAAACCACCCCTGTTCCCTTATATGGTGCGTCGGCGGCACCCGGCACAGTCTTTCTCGCCCTGTGTGGGTAAAAAGAGAGTGAGCATGAAATACCTACCTGTCCTCTCTTAGATCATATTGACTAATCTGGTATTCCGATACCATTTGTTTAAATATTTTTGAAGATAAACTATTTTTCCACAAGGTATATGTAGATTTTTTTCAAATCGCCTAAAGCTGAATGAGAAGTTGAATGTTTTGCGTGAGTCTTATTTATAGGAGCGCGATAAGTTAGCAAACAGTTGATCGACGGTTGTGTTTGGAAAGTTTCAAAGTCAATTAATACAATAAGAGTTACAATGTTTTTCACATTAAAAATGTTGAGTACAAATGTCCTTAACAACGTATAGCGATCGATACATTCGTGGTAAATTCTTGGAGTACAAATTCGTTGTAGCATTATTTCGCCCTTTGGTGGCGAAGTTTCCACGGTGTAAGTGAATTTTTAGTTATCCAAATATTCCAAAATATTTGCTTCCAAATACATATATTTTTACCCACTAAGCCACAAAGGGGGATGGATGAAAGGGTGTTACATGTTGCGGATGCGAATGTTGAGATGGATGTGTGGAGATACAAAAATGGATTATATTATTAGAAATGAGTATATTAGAGGAAGTGTGGAAGTAGCACCAGTGGGTGAAAAACTTAAAAGTAAGAGACTAGCGTGGTTTGGCCATGTAATGCGCAGGGAAGAATGCCATATAAATAGGAAAATGAGAGGGGATGGATATAGGAGAGATAGACTAAAAGATGATTTGGCGAAAAAGGATGTGAATGTTGAGATGACGGCTAACATAGGAGGGGAAGGAGAGAACATGTGCCGACCCCACGTAGGGTTAAGTCACACCGGAATGGCAGCGGCGCGGCGAGACTCAGTGTGAAATAATTTTAAACCTTATCTACATAGTTAAAAAATCAGTATCGCTTGAAAAGATCGCGACGCAGCCGCCGCCCGCACGCGGCTGCCAGCGGCGACACAAGGCCGCTCGCTGCACCGCGATACTGATCTTTTAATTATATAGATAAGGTTTAAAATTATTTCACACTGAAAGTGCTCGCCGCGCCGCTGCCGGCCACTGCCATTCCTGTGTGACTCGACCCTTAGTGTAGGATAAGAGAAGGAAGAAGATATTTTCGACTCATATTACTTTTGTTGTATGGCAAATACAAAAAAGATCATATATAAATTTAAATTTTTTTATTAAATTGTTAAATAAATTAATACATATTTTCTTACGTACTACTACATAAGTGCACTTAATTATTAACTGTTTGAAAATAAAATTATAAAATAAAGGGTAGACGAAGTTTTGATATTTTGAGTGAATAAAATTTTGTACAAAAGTATTATATTTTATTATTTAAAATTCCTGAAAATGTAAATGAATTTAATTTAAGGTAAATAACATTCAGAACGATCAAAAGTTTAGCACCGTACGGAATCACAATCGTGGTCAATCCAGAGGCCCAAGATTCCCTTTTTATTGCCGAGAAACAGCAGACAGGCTGACGAACCACTTAATAGTAAGCAGTTACTGTTGCCTATGGATGTTTGCGACGCTAGGGGCATCGTAAATACTCGACTGTCCCAGGGGTACGGGAACCTTTCGGCCTTTCGTGGCATTCATCATTGTCTATTTTGTCACCTAATGTGCAATTCTTTCAACGGAGAAGAAAAACATTATAAACATACATAAAAGTCATATTAATCATTAGCAAGTATTTTCCCTCAAGATCCGTCACAAAGTTGGCGACCGAAGCAGCTCTTGTTCTCACCGTACAAGGTGAGTCTTGGTGACGACTGACGAGGCAAGTAGACGACAAAGAGCAATGGCGGATAAAACAGCTATTCACGAAAGGGAACATTTACGAAGAACTTGCTCGATAGATAACATTTTCGTCAATAGAAAAGCACATTGAAAAGAATGAATTAAGTAACGTAATAATTGACATAGAATTTCTAAAAGATAAAATGCCACGATTAGATGTCTTATATAAAAAAAATACAAGATCATATGCTTGAAAATCATGATGAAACCGCCTATGAAGAGGAAAGAAATAGAAGCAGGCACAGCTACCACCCTTGTTTATTCCTCCAAAAGCTCCGTAGTGGGGAGGGTTGGTGGGAACGACTGGTGAAAGTGGTAAAAGCTATTTATCGTATGTTAGGAAAATCTGTTGTTAGCTATGTTGAATTAGTTACATTATTGTGTGACTGTAAATCTGTCATTAATAGCCTACCTCTGACGTATGTGGCGACGGAGGATGATTCATTGAGGCCCCTTTCTCCGGTGTTGTTCTTGCATGGTTTAGCTACATCCGACTTACCAGAGTTAGATCAAATTGATAGTAAAAACATAAATTTAAGATTGAAGTTTTTGCATAAATTACGTCAAAATATTCGTCAAATATTCAAAAATTAATATTTATCAATGGTTGTAAGTAAAAATAAATGTAAGCCATATTGTGTTTGTAGAAACTGAAACATCAAGATTATTTTGGCCTAATAGAATTGTTCACAGGCACTGATGGTGAAACCAGAGTTGCTAAGGTGAGAACTGCTGCTGGTGTTCGAGTAAGAGCATGCCAGAAACTCTATCCTTTAGAGTTATCCATGGTGACGAAGGAGTGGCAACAGTTATCCACTCAAGATGGTAAATCGCTTGACATGATGTGAATGCAGTCAGGTTCTACTTGTGTGTTACAGAATCGTAATCCTTTATGTCAAATATCTTAAATGTCATTGTCACTACAATAATGACAGTAGTTTTTAAAATAATCGTCACTTTTTGGGAAACAACGAATGAACGAAACATGTAGTCAGTTCGCGGCGCGTGATCACAGCGGACGCGCGTGTCTTCGTTCCGTCGCTCCGTCGATCTACCCGCTATTGTGATTTTATTTTGTGTTAAAAATAATCAAGTTAATTATTAGTGTATTCGTGTAAATAGGGCAACTCCTGGCAACAGGAGACCCTGAAAATAATAATGAACAATATCCCAACGTACCAAAATCCTCCAAAGTTACCGAACAGTACTCTACCCACAGTATCCCAACCAGTAAGTTACGCAAATGTTACATCATCAACATGTTTTCCCAAAAAAAGACCAAGCTATTATATTAGATTCTCTTGATGGAATAACTCTGAGAGAATACCTCCTTGGTTTGTCGGCAGTAACACCACCGGCTTCTATACGTTTCATATCCAGAATTTCTAATGGGCGTATTTGTATTTATTTGGACTCAAAATCAACAGCTGACAAACTGATAGAAGAGAAAAAGAATATTACAATAAAAACAATGTACTAGAGATTAAACCGCTTATAACAAGAAATAAAAGGATCGTATTATCTAACGTTTGCCCTGTGATTCCAAATTATGTTATCGAACAAAAATTTGATGAATTTAATATAAAAATAATGTCTCCGCTGACATTTATGAAAGTTGGTGTAACAGAGCCAGGTTTTTCTCATATATTAAGTTTCCGAAGGCAATTATACATTAGCCCAGAGGATGAGACGCGTCTTCCAGAATCCTTTCAAGTAACATATGAAGGGACTAATTACTGGATTTATGTATCCAATGATGCTTTAAAATGTTTTACCTGCAATACATTAGGACATTTAGCGAAAAACTGTCAACAAGAATTGATAAATAAAAAGCAAAATGAGGATACTGAGATCTCCAAAGTAATAAGTGACATATTCCAAAGAAATGACAATGAGATAATGGAAAACCAATCCCATTCTGTACCGCTATCAGAAGAAATCTTAACAATTGCGCAACCATCACATTTAAACCAACATGGTACAAAACGAGCCCATTCCTCTACAACCGAAGCATCTAACATAGAAATAACAAAACCGGATATACAATACGACTCCGATCGAATGACATTTGAAACAGATGAAACGAGTAGTAACTTCTCCTTAGAAGAAGAGGAAATCAAAACGAAAACCAAGAAAAAACAAAAGAAAAGTGACACCAGAACCGATGAGGAAATTTGGAAAAATATTGAAAGTAATTTAACTGATATAAATAGTGACAATAATTTCCCTATTAATTTAGATCAAGTTATTAGTTTATTAGATAACTCACGAGGAAAACAAAATATAAAGGAATTAGTATACTCGTACACAAATAACATTAAAGACCTTATTAAAATGTGTAATAAATTGCATAGTAAAATGAATAAAAGTTTAAAAAATAGATGCTCACGTTTGTCAAGAAAGTTACATGAGATTTTGAATCCTCCTTATGACTTAGCCTCTGAAAAACATAGTGAATAAAACTGCTGTATAGTAATTCCTATAAACTTTATATTCGTTATAATTATAATAATTGATATGAATATAATACAGTGGAACGTAAATGGTTATTATAGAAGAATTGAGAATATCAAACTATTGGTAAATCGGTTTAGTCCAACTTGCATTTGTTTACAAGAAACTAATTTTACTTCTAACAATTGTGCTTCACTAGCGGGCTACGTTCATTTCTACAAAAATCGAACACTAAGTAACAGAGCTAGTGGTGGTGTTGCTATTTACATTAAGCGTTATATGATACCAGAACAAATAACTTTAAGTTCTAATTTAGAAGCAGTCGCTGTAAAAATTAGATTTCCTCTAACTTTAACTGTATGTAATATTTATCTACCAAACAGTCATCCTATTAACAAAAATGAGTTGAATAACCTTATTCGTCAACTTTCGTGTCCTTTTATAATACTAGGCGATTTTAATAGTCATCATTTTTACTGGGGTTCTGAAAAATGTGACTCCAGAGGTAAAATAGTAGCAGAATGGCTTGATCAACTCAATAATATAGTTTTGTTAAACAATGGTCAACCAACGCATTTTAATAGTAGTAGTGGCAGTGTAAGTAATATAGATCTTACTTTGGCTTCACAGAATATAGCATCATATTTTGAATGGAACGCCTTAGAGGATTTATATGATAGTGACCATTACCCAATTTTAATCAAATCTGAAGCACTTAGTAACAGTACACCCAACAGTATAAAAGTACCAAAGAAATGGAAGTTCAACCAAGCAAATTGGGGATTGTTTCGTGAAGAGGTAGACTTAAATATACCTGAACTATTACCCTTATGTAATGGTCACAACCAAACTATCGATGACATTGTTAATAAATTCACTGAAATAATATTAAAGGCAGCTGAAAAGTCAATACCTAGAACCACTGGCATTTTGAGGAAAAATTTTTTGCCTTGGTGGAATGAGGATTGTAAAATTGCTCTGAAGGAAACTAAAAAGGCTTTTACACTCTTCAAGAAATATGCGAGAAATGACCCTGATTCCACACATAAAGTAGAATATAAAAAGAAAAGATCATACTATAGAAGGCTAGTTAAAGTAAATAGGAAAAAATATTGGGAAAGTTGGGTATCATCTATTAACAACAAAACCCCAGTTGGAGAAGTCTGGAAAAAGATCCAAAAACTTAACCATAAGAATACTGGAATAAATACTATTGTACTTGAAAATCTGGATGGATCACTAACTTCTGACCCTCTCGAAACATCAAAGCTATTAGCGGAAACTTTTGCAATGAATTCTAGTACTAATAATTATGATAAAGTATTTATTAATTACAAATGTACACAAGAAATGGACTCAAATTTTGATTTATCTACTAATTGTAATTCAATAAATAGAGAAATCACAATGCACGAATTACTATTAGTACTTTCACAAATTGGAAATACTAGCCCAGGACCGGACAACTTACCAAATATTATAATTAAACACTTACCAGATAAAGGAATTGAATATTTACTTCAGTTATATAACTTCATATTTAGAGAACAGGTATTTCCGAAAAGCTGGAAAGAAGCTTTAGTAATTCCCATATTGAAACCAGGTAAATGTTCAAATAATAAAACAAACTATAGACTATCCCTCACTTGCAATTTGTGTAAAATACTTGAAAAAATAATAAGTAAAAGAATTAGATGGTACATAGAAACAAATAAATGTCTTTCACCGTTTCAGTTCGGTTTTCGTCAGTTTCATTCAACAATTGACCATTTGATGAATCTGGAAAGTGAAATTCTAGATAACCTTGCACTTGATAATTTTGCCGTAGTTGTTGCTTTGGATATTGAGAAAGCTTATGAAATGGTTTGGAAACACCGAGTTTTAAGATTATTAGAAAATATTAATATAAAAGGGAACAGCCTAGCTTATGTAAAACATTTTCTCTCAGACAGAACAATAAAAGTAAGAATAAATGAATATATATCTGACTCTATACCTATAGAGAACGGCTTACCTCAGGGCTCAGTGCTGAGTGTAATATTATTTTTATTAGCTATTAACGATGTTCTTTCACAAATTGAAAGACCAACACATATAAATAACCTTAAAACTGAGTGTTATAAAAGATTAAATATAATCAAAGTCTTATCGTCATCATCGTGGGGATCAGATAAAGACTGTTTATTAAATATCTATTTAACTCTTATAAGACAAAAAATAGATTATGGTTCTGTGATATATGACTCTGCCAGAAAACGTACACTAGAATCGCTAGAAAGCATCCAAAATACGGCTCTTCGATTGAGTATTGGAGCGTTCAAAACTAGTCCTATCAAAAGCATCTTAGCAGAAGCAATGATCATGCCACTAGAATTTAGAAGGATGGAACTTGTAATTAAATATGCTATAAATATATTATCTTACCCCGATAACCCTGCTTACAATATTTATACTAAAACAACAGCTGTGGATACTGAATATGAACTGCAACCTAAATTATTACAGCCTCTTCGAATGAGAACATCCAAGTATTTAAGTGAAATAGATTTTAAGATTCCAAAAATATTTACAAAAAAACTATCTACTTTTGAACCGTGGACAATGCCTAACTTTCCGATTAATCTTGAATTAGCCAATTATCATAAAAACGATACCCCTCAATACATGTATAAAAATATATTTAATGAATTAAATAATAAGTATGTAAATTGTAAGATTTTTTACACAGATGGTTCAGTTATGAATGGTAAATCAGCCTGTTCAGTAGTATTTGGCGATAAATGTTATAGATATAAATTGGGGAAATTTAATTCTATATTCAGTTGCGAAGCAATAGCTATACTTAAAGCTTTAGATTTAGTACACAATGAAAATAACACCTCCAAATATGTAATTTATACCGACTCAAAATCATGTCTTACTGCGTTACAAAGTTTTGATACAAAAAATACAATTATTTTAGAAATTAAACAAACAATGTTAAATTTAATGAAAGAAAATTATAAATTCGAATTAGTATGGATTCCTAGCCACCAAGGAATAGCTGGTAATGAGAAAGCAGATAGTGAAGCGAGAAAAGCATTAAATGATAGTGAAAATTGGCACGTAATAAAATCAACCCCAACCGAATTACACAAGTATATTAAACATAAACTTAAAATAAATTGGGATCGTAAATGGAAGACAGGAAATACAACGAAGTTATTTAGTATTAGAGAATCAATATTTGATAAACCACCATCAGCTTTCTCTTGTAGGAAAGATCAAGTTGTCATCACTAGATTGCGTATAGGACATACAAATATGACACATATACATCTAATAACTAAAAACAATATAAATAAATGCAAGTGTGGGGTAGATCTAACCGTTTCTCATCTATTAGTGGATTGTACAGAGTTTGGAAATGAAAAACGACTTTGTAATGTACCTAATAACCTAAAAGACTGTTTGAATCAAGATGGATATAATAAAACTCTAAAGTTTCTGAAAATGATAAATATGTATGATCAAGTATAAATTCATAAGGACCAATGTATTGTTATTGTTATTAATTTTACACTGTGTATGTAAACGTGGTCGCTAATGACCTGAGTTGTTAAAAAGCGACTTTAAATAAATAAATAAAAAAAAAAAAGAAACATGTAGTTTTTCTATAACACACTTCGACTTCCAAAAATTATAATCCGACAAAATCCACCTTTAAAAGGACCGACGAGTATATTCCCGGTCATTTGACGACCGTGACACCTAATAATTTTTTTGGATATAACGATATTTCTAAGATGGAGTCGAAGAAAAGAATACGGCGTGCCACAAGGGCACATTTCACAAAAGTCACCAATTCATTGCAATTGGGAGGCACTCTCACCCAAGAAGATGAGATAAAATATAAACTTATTCAAGAACTAGTCCAGAAATTGAGTCTCGACAATGAAATAGAAAACATGATGCAAGACAGCGACGAGACAGAGTTCGAGAATGAGCTAAAAGAAGTTATGAAGTACAAGCTGAAATTTGAGATCCAACCTAAATATACATCCAGTGCAACACCTGTTTCCATTACGAAAAGTAAAGAACGGAATTTTAAGTTACCGATATTAGAGATGAAAAAATTTGATGGTAACGTAAAAAATTGGATGCCCTTCTGGGGCCAATTTGAAAAAATTCACACAGATACAACAATGGGTGAGACAGGCACAGAAGTATGCAAATTCATCGAAAGTTATCCCACTACAGCTGGAAGTTATCAACAGGCGCTGACTGACCTAAAGGAAAGGTATGCTCGGAAGGAACTATTAATCTAGGTTTATGTCAGAGAGCTACTGTCAATGATTTTGCATAGAGATAATAACAATTTGGCATACTTATATGATCATATGAGTACGCAGCTGCGGGCCCTTGGGACACTCAATGTAACACGGGATAGATATTCATCTTTCATTCTGGCAATAGTGGAATCAGCACTTCCTTTTGAAGTACTAAAAGCCTGGGAACGAGCAAGGCCGGTGCAGATGAATGATGAACTGCAGTCATTACTGGAATTCTTGAAGAGAGAAGTAGAAAGTGAGCAAAGAATTCAGATGGCAACCACATTCTCTTAAGAACAAACTAAGATTGCAACAAAGCCTATGGCCAGTGAGTCTGCGGCCTCAGCTTTAGTGGCTGGAGTACAGTCTGAAAGGAAAGTAATGTGTCTTTGGTGTGAGAAAAATCATTCCAGCATAGAATGCTATAAACTAGTGAAAATGACTCTAGAACAAAGAAGAGATCACATAAAAAAGAAAAGGGCCTGTATGAATTGCTTAAAAATTGGACACCAAGCAAAGGTATGTAAGGCCTATGTGCAATGCTTTATCTGTAAGAAGAGACATTCAGTTACCTTATGTCCAGGCTCAGAAATTACAGAGAAAGCAAACAATAAAAAGGACTCAAGTACAGGGCAGACTATAAGCAACTTCTCTTCACAAGGAAATAGTGTGACTTTACTACAGACTGCTATGGTGAAGATCATCAATGGAGACAAAGAGATGACTGTGAGGGCACTGATGGATAATGGCTCACAGAGATCCTACTTGAAGAAGGATGTAGCACACACAAGAAGCTAGGTCTCAAGGAAATAGGTAAAGAGACACTCACTCACTGTCTCTTCAGTGGAGTTCAAGTAAGGTCTAAAACATAATGTATACAATATATTAGTAAAAAGTTGTGATGGGTCATTTAACATAAATATGGGTGTTTTAGAGCAACCAATAATATGTAATAATTTGCCTAAGTATGATAATAATGATGTAAATGTGACTCGGTTATTAACCAAACACAACATAGTGTTGACAGATGTAGATGAATGTACTGATGTTTCAATATTAATTGGAGCAGATTATTCAGGGTTCATAATGACAAACACTATGGTTGCACTTAGAGATGGGTTAGTAGCTATTAAAACTAAATTGGGATGGATGATACAAGGTAAAGTAAATAAAAAGAGTAATTTATAAAATACATTATTTTGTTCATCTGATATGTCAGGTTTCTGGTCACTGAAATTGCTTGGCATCAGGGATCCGGTGGAGAACAAAACAAAGCTACAAACAGAGGCAGAGGCTGTGATGTCCTTTGAAGAAAATGTCACCATCAATGCAGAAGGAAGATATGAAGTTTCTCTGCCATTGAAGCTGGGACATGAAGACTTGCTGAGCAACCGTAACATAGCTGAAAGGCGACTGGTAGCCACTACCAAGCGTCTAGTCTCATCTGGTAAGTTTCTAGAATATAATAGTATTATTGATAGCTGGGTGAAAGAGGGCATAGTAGAGAAGGTACCGGATGATGATAGAATAAAACAGGATACTCACTATTTACCTCAACAAAGGGGTAAGTAAATCCACTTAAGAAAACTATAAATAATAAAGTCAGTATTGTTGAACCCGGTGCATCAGTTTCTTCTGAAAAAATAGAAAACTTGATGTCAAAGAAACCAATGAAAGAAAGAAAATCGAATAAAATAGGCCTAATAAAAAAACTGAAGGCTGAGGCTCTGAATCATACTAAATCTGGATTAGAATGCGAATTTTAAAACCCAGTACCTTCAACAGAACCTATTATGAATCAAACACCAGAATTCGACTCTATATCTAAGTCAGGTGGAGAAAAGTAACTATTTTATCTGAAATAAAATTTAATCCCTATAATCGTGCTTACATTGATTTGACAAAAAGTAATTTGCAATTGCATGTAAGCGTCAAGAAATATTCAGTTTTTTGGACTCATTACCCGTCATGGAGTCACATTACTGCCGAGCAACAACTGAAAAAAAAATACCTTTTACCTGATTGGACATCAAAAAAGCCGTTTGACTTTTACGTAAAAAAATGGTGTGAACAACATAACGTAAAGCCCCTATCTATCACTGTCTTCAATGAGGCATTTGATAGCAGAAACTTAGGACTATACTGCCCTAAAAAAGATCAACGTGAGAGGTGTGCTCTGTATAAAGTTGGAAAATTAACTAAGGTAGATTACATAGAGCATCAAACTAAAATAAAAGCGAGAACAAAAAAGGAAAAAGATAAAGAAAATATTGTTTTTACAGTAGACCTACAAGCTGTTTTGATGGCTCCTAAATCCAAAATAAGTAGCTTGTATTACAGAACAAAACTCCAAATATATAACTTGACTTTCTTCAATCTAAAAAATAAAGATGGGTTCTGTTAGTTATGGAATGAAAGTGAAGGAGGCTTAAATTCTGAAGAATTTGCTAGTATTTGAATAGATTTAATAGAAAACACAGTTGTACACCACGAAGATTCTGCCGAACCGATGAAATTAATTTTTTACAGTGATGGGTGTAATTACCAAAACAGGAATTCTGTCTTGGGTAACGCTTTACTTTCTACAGCTGTAAATAAAAATATTGTGATAGAGCAAAAATTCCTCTCTATGCAGTCGACCATAGAGCAGGCTTTAAAAAAACAAAGATATTCATGTACCAGCAGAGTATATATCCATCTGTAGATCTGCAAGGAAAAAACTGCGTTCATATGAAGTAAAATATCGAACACTACCAATTCTTTAAAAAGTTCAATGAGGTTCAATTTTATAAAAGTATTCGTCCTGGCTGGTCTAGAGATTCTAAGGTTACAGATATAAGAGCTCTTCCTTACATTTTAAATGGTGATATTTATTATAAACTTAGATTCCCAGATGAGTGGAAATTATTACCATAAAGAAAATCCTCATCGGTGATGCCTGTACCATTTACTGGTTTACAAAATTTATACAGTAACAAATCAAAAATTAGCACAAGAAAGTTCAAAGATCTTCAATACTTGAAAAACACCTTACCTGAAGATTGTCGCTCTTATTACGATACCTTACCTCATGAT
This sequence comes from Malacosoma neustria, assembly GCA_963693495.1. Taxonomy (NCBI): domain Eukaryota; kingdom Metazoa; phylum Arthropoda; class Insecta; order Lepidoptera; family Lasiocampidae; genus Malacosoma; species Malacosoma neustria. The sequence continues at coordinate 3,589,252 of OY856379.1, read as the reverse complement.
TGAACAGAAAACAAAGTATTAATAATTATTATTAAGGAAAATAAGAATAACGTTTAGTTTTATTAATTTAATTTTATGAAAGGAGAGTTTCAGATATTTAAGTTTATTTTTGTCCTTTTTTGTTTAGTCACAGATTTGTGATTAAATTAATTAAGTATTGGCCAAGTATGTATACAATTAAAGTTATTTTTTTACATATCTTTGAAATCTTTTGAAAAATCTGCTAACTCTGGTAAAAAACTTTTGCTACCAAAAAAAATCTGCTCAGTCATAAATACACTTGTAACTTATTAACGATCAAATTTTATTATTTTAATAGTTTCTAATAATGTAGACTATCTGAAAATACACCATCTGTATTTTTGGTTTGAACCGAAAATTGTAATATTCTAATTTATTAACTTTTGCCTCCTGTAAAATTTGGGTTAAAGTGAGTTATCAAGTTTATACTCTTAGCTGTTTATATTAATTTATTTTTAATTTTAAAATTTATTTAATGTTGCTATGTGAATTTTTTTATCAACTTTGTTATAAAAATATGAGCTGAATACTGAGTATTGTTCACTAGCAAATGATGTTCTAGATATAAGTGTATTATAGGGTCTGAGTCTCCTTCTACTCGATATATCTAATTTAAATAAGGCATTAGGTACTTCGGTGTGCTTTTATATTTTGCAAATTAATATAAACATTGTGGGCTACATACATACACATCAGTAAACTCAACATGCAAGTTTCCTCGTGAAGTTTTCTTTCACCAACATTGAAATATGCCCATTAGATGACAAAATTCAATCGTGGAAATCAAAAGCTGTTCCTACTGAATGGCTTTCAAGTATTATATGTACCATTTGCTTACCACATTATATTAGTATTTGGCAATTAGTTATGTCTGATAGAACTAAATTTAGACACAACCAGATTAAAATATCAATAATACAGGAAGCGTTAATTAGTAGCATTCAATGGGTTATGGCTTCCCTATGCAGCCCTGCTGGCCTTCTTGCTCTTGTCCAGAGTCTGCGGCGGCGGTGGGGGCTTCGCCGACATGTGACGACTGTATAACCTGCAAATGGACATCAAATAGATCATTTCTGCTTTAATATGTAACTATCAAAATGTGTTGTCAATATTGGTGTATATGTCAATTATAGATGTCAATAGTAAGCAGTTACTGTCGCTTATGGATGTTTGCAACGCCAGTGGCATCGCAGACACGTTGCTGTCCCTTAAGAGTACAGGAACTTGAACCACTAACGCCAGAACACAACACAAAGTTATTATGGCGACATACTTAAGACCAAAGGTAGTCGCCATCCAGACGAGCTTGGGGCCCTACCACGTAACTATGGTGGGTTATTTTGTCGCCTTTTACGACAGGCCGACTCAGACCCCAGAGGTCAGTATTCTTTCTCCGCCCCTGCACAGATTGATGGTAACGAGATTACAGTTGTGCGAGCGAGACAGGAGATATGAATCTCCTGTTTCGCTCGCACAACTGTAATTTGTGGATTGTCCTGTGGACTGAAGAGTGAAAAGCAAAAAATAGAGCTGCTACAGGTAAGTATATAAAATAATGAATAGTTGAGATTGCTTACACTTTGTATGTCTCAGATCTCAAGTAGTCCAGCACGTGGGACGGTCCCAGCTTGAGTTGGTCCTCAATGGGCGGTACCCAGAAGTTGCCTTCCAAACGCAACACTGACTTATTGCTTGCCAAGTCTAAACTACCTGAAATATATTTTCACAATGAGGCAGATAGTTTATTATTTAAAGGTTCATACAAATGTGGTCTCTCATCTACAAACGCATTAGCGTTATATTATTAATATAAATACCGATTTGGTACATACCAATCTCAGGCGGCAGCACAACAAGTCTGTTCCCTTGCAGATGGAGCTCCCTAAGCCTCGTCAACTGGCCCAGCTCCTTTGGCACTTCTATTAAATCATTTTCCCTCATTGAAAGCTAGAAGAAAACATTTTTAATTATAAAACAGTGATCCCCTCTATAAGAGGTTACTCTTATAACGCGTATTTCCCCCCATATAACATGATTTATTACCCACATAATATTTCTGTACTATGAAATTTATTGATCATTATTCAATATTATTAAATTTAAATACAAGTGTTTTCTTTAAGTTGAAAAATATCATCATATTTTTCAACTAATAAAAAAAATTGTATTAGTAGTACTACATATTACTAGTATATGCTACTAAAGCTAACATTTTTTTTTATTGCTGAGGAAAAGCAAACAGGCTGACGGCCCACTTAATAGTAAGCAGTTACCGTCGCTTATGAATGTTTGCGACACACCGTGCACCATGAACACTGCTGTCCTATAGGGGTATAGGAACCTAGGTCACTTATGCCGAAAAAAAAACATAAGGTTATACACAAGTATTATGGCAGCATACTTTAGACCAAGGGTGGTTGTCATCCAGATAGGATTGGGGCCCTACCACAAACTAACAACATTTTATCACATCATAAAATACCATTTCTACTTTTGCAGTATTAGGATGAAGTCATGAAATTTCATATTCTATTACTGCACAATATAATTCCAACTTAAACAAACATGTAATATAAGGATAAGCATAATTTTAATGCATTTTCCTCAAATAGAACAATATTAACACTTACAATTTGTAAGTTTTTCAGGTTTCCAATTTCTGGTGGCAGATATTCAAAATCATTGTCACCCAAATATAAAGCCCGCAGACTGTCTGTAAAAAAATTACAATGAAATTGGCGAATGTCTCTGTCAATCATGTTCTTGAAAAAAGCCATGTGGTATGGGTTTTCAATAGTGCTGAGCTGTATTTTATTTAAAATAATCTTTATTAACATAATAGCCTTAAAAAATCAAGATGTTTCTTAAAATACAGCACTAGAAACATATGGTGCAAATAATGCCAAACAGTAACACATCTAAAAGGAAGTGCTGCATGTAACTTTGAATTTCAGTGTAAGGTTGACGAAAGTGTAAACATGACATGATACTTGTTTTTAAATTTGAATGTCTAGTATTATGATATAGAGAATGTAAGAGTGGAAATTTGTTATTTGTTAGTGTTTTCTTAACATTCGATTTAAATCCCCTTTAACAAGTTAAAGTGATTCATTTGTACATAACGCGTCACTTCTACAACGCGTTTCCTATAACGCAGAACCAATCTACCGTGTATAGGGTGGATTACTGTAATCTGAATTGATTTACGCTTGCCTATGTGTGAGAATAGTGTTTACTAAATGCAAATATGGTTAGAAACGGATTTATAATGCAGGTTTTGCAATGCCAAACATTTTGAAGTTTTACAGTGATGTTGTTCAAACTGAAGTAGAAATATCAAATTAACTGAGTAGCTTTGATGAAATACCTTGGATTATAGTCTTTGACAAAAGAACCCTAATATAGTTCAAACTTAAAAATTAAATGAATTATGGTGGAATTTCGACCCCTGGGCGACCACTTGTTAGTCTATATGTACATAGGTTAGAAAAACTACTTAAGCACTGCTTGACTATTTGGGACTCAAACTCAAGGCCCCTATATTGGCCTCCCGAGTGTAATACCACTACGCTACCAGGTTCCTGGCCTGATCTTAATGCTTTATAGAGATTAAGATTAGACATATCAATAATAGGCTCTTATAAGAACTAGCCATAGACACATGTCCTAATTCAGTATCTTAACTTACCCATTATAAAAAAGTTTCCTGGCAAAGTTTTCTCATTCAGATTATTGTACGTCAGATCCAATATTTCAAGAACTGGGAACACTCCAAATCCTCTGGGTAAATTGTATAATTTATTGAGTGATACATTTAGGATCCTCAACTTTGGTAGCGATGAGAGACTGACTGGCAGCTCTTGGATGTGGTTGTTGGCAAGATTCAGGATCTCCAAGTTTATTAGGCTGGCTAATGCGGCTGGAACTACTTGGATCTTGTTGTGGCTTAAGGATAGACGTGTTATGTTGGCAAGTTGGACTGGAACATTGAATTCAATAAACATTAGATATATTATAAATAATATCCAGGGGTGAAAAACTAATTGTTTTACGCAACATTTTGGGGGATATTCAGTTATATACATATTCAAAATCAGTGATTATTCTGTAAATTTTTAGATGGCTCTCCTGTATAGTTTATAAAATGTCGCTTAAAATAATTAGCCTTTCAAACCTCTATATCCGTTATATATTTTTATCCATGCAGGGGCAGAGAGAGAATACTAACCTCTGCGGCCGGGGTCGGCCTGCTTCTAAAAGGCGACAAAACAACCCATCCTAGCTACATGGTAGGGCCTCAAAGCCCGTCTGGATGGAGACCACCTTTAGTCTTAAGTAGTATGCTGCCATAATTACCTTGTGTTGTGTTTCGGTATTAGTGACCTAAGACACTGTACTGGCACTTTATCCTGGAAATATCTTTGTTTCTTTTGAATTTTTGTAGTAAGGTGTGTTTCAGATGATTACTATTTTACATTACCTCATCATCATCAGTCTAATTGCATTCTAAATTCTATTTTCTACATGCTGTGGCAGAGGACTTAACCCCTGCAGCTGCGGTCGGCCTGTCTTAAAAGGCAACATTACACCCCTAGCTAGGAGGTAGGGCACCATCCTGTGTGAATGGCAACTACCCCTAATCTATAAGTATGCCGCTATAACCTAGAGTTGTGTTCTGTTGATGACTCAGGTTCCAGTACCCCTATGTGGACAGTAGCATGTTCGCTGTGCCCCTGGCTTTGCATACATCCATAGGCGATAGCAACTGCTCACTATTGTTAATGGTAATAGTGGGCCATCAGCCTGTCTGCTGTTCCACAACAATGAAATTAAAACCAGTTAAAGCTTGTGGTAAGCAGCTGCATAAAAATTGATACAAAATTTTCAGCTTTGGCAATTAAGGTACACTATCATTTGACCCTTTGAGACTAGTAAGCTTGCTCGAATTTTACAACAGCCTGCACATCATAGGATAGAAATATTGGGGCTCTATAGGTCATACAGGGGCCCCCTCACAACTAAACAATCCATTTGTCTTGAAGAATGATGTCATGTCTTAAAATAAACTGCTTTCAAACTCAAATGATTTTAATTCTCCCCATAGAAAATTTTCCATTTTAATAAAATTTACATATATTTTAAACAGAACATCAGAAAATTTTTCAAACAATTCATGCAATTTTATTTTAATCTATAAATATTTAATATTGGGTGTGGTTTTGTCATACTATATAATTCAGCAATAATTAACTACGTAGATGTTAGCAGGGAATTCCGACTGAATATTATTCTGGATAAAACAATGTTTTTTAAAATAAGAATAAGTTTTTTTAATTTTTCCTAGAAAACGGCAATACTCCTACAAGTTCCAGTTTTAGAACCTGTTTTACTAAAAAAGGAAAAAGGGCTTTAGTACTTACACAATCCAGGTATCTCCTCTAGACTAGTTATGCCTTTATCAACCAAATCTATTTCTGGATTATTAATTTCCTTAGCTTCTTCGATAACTTTTTTAGCTTTCGACATCTTTCCTGTGTTTGGAATACACGAAACTGGGGGTTGATGACTCATAATCACAAATGTTTGCGCCTCCGACTTGATAAAATTGCAAGTTCCAGTGACATCTATAATATTCTTGCAGCATTTGTTACAAAACATATGTTTAGTTTCATTACATTATACTTTAATAACTTCTATACAGTATATTTTTTAATATACAATATAATTTTTACGTTTTGTAGTATTTAAGGCAAAGTATATTTTTCATATTTTCATGTCTAATTATTTTAGACTTCAAATTAAAATAATTGTGCAAGTATTTCAATATGTTAAAAATACGAATTAGTATTTTTTGGACTTTGGAACACCACATGTTATTGTAATGTCATATGAAAATGACAAATTGACAAAGTTTGGTGTTGACAATGTTACCAGATGCATGGTAATTATCGAAAATTCATTAATCCTGAGGATCCTGGTAAGAGTAATGATGGAAACTGTTGAGATTTTATGTGGACGAATAAGGAAACTCTGATATTTATCACATACTATATTATAATCAAGAACTTTACTACGACAAGATCTACATAAGAAGAGAATGTAACCATAGTAACCAGTCATCATTACTAGTGCGGAGACACGCAGCTAGAGTCTGGCCATGCTAACTCTGCAGAAGTAAGAAAATTATGGAATTTGAAAATCTATAGATGGTAACACCGTCTATACTTCGAAAAACTAATTTGATACTAGCTGTTTTTTATTTTAGCCTGTTTTTTTTATATTCTGATTTTTTCATGGTAAAGAATAGCCATGACTTCAGCACGATGCATTGTCGATTTGATACATTTTTGAGGTAGAGCATAAATAGGTACGATACAGGTTATAATAATTCTAGATCCTAACTTTTAAAAATCTACTGAGGCTATTGTTTATCTACACATTGATAATACTTTAGCCTTTACTTTAAGGAGATTTCTGAAACTACTCAGACAGTATAAAAACAACGATAGATTTTTTAATGTTAAACATCATTTATTTTTTTGTTATGTTATTTCGTGTTATATTTACAAATGAAACCATAGCAAACACTCAATCATTCATCAGAATCAGAAACTAAATATTCAATGCCTTCAAATTCAACAGGTTCATCATCTATATTACTATCATCGCTGTCAGATTCTTGTAGGTTTATTATAAATGGAATAGCATCATCCAGTAACCTGTCTTTTATTTTGTGCTCCTCTTCTAACCGTTTCACATGTCCAGCATATTTTTTCCAGTCATCCGCTGTGACTGATCCAAATACTTCTTCAATTTTTTTAACCATTTCTTCCGGAGTGCTTTTAACATTTTTTTCGGCAATTTTTCTTTTTACTTGGCTCCATACCAGCTCAATGGGGTTTAAGTGGCAATGATACGGTGGCAATCTCAAAACTTCGTGGCCGTGTTCTTTTAACAATTCATCTATGAAGTATATTGCATCAGGTTTGTTCCTTTTCACCAAACAAAGCAGTTCTATTTTTGTGAACTCCTCTGACCATGTAATATTATTACTAGTCAGCCAGTCTCGAATATCTTGTTTCCTTGAATTGGTATTTGGTGGCCTATTTATTTGTATACTATGGTAGCTAGCATTGTCGCAAACAATAATACTCGGTGACTCAAGATTGGGCAGTAATTTTTCAGACACCCATTTTGTGAAATTTTCAGCATTCATGTCATCATGGTAGTCCGCATGCTTCGATTTTGTACTAAACACAAGTAACACATTATTTACAAACCCATTTTCTGTCCCAGCATGAACTATAATAAACCGTTTGCCTTTTGAGATGTTCTCCACCATTTTGGAGGTAGATGGTCCTTGCCAACTTTTTTTGGGTTTATAATTCAAGTGCACATATGTTTCATCAATATATACAATAGGTTTTCTCGTTTCTACAGGCTCGTTTCTTGATGACAAAATTTTTCTTATGTATCTATGCCTCCATGCCGCCACATCATGTTTTTCCATAAGGACTGTCCGTTCTTCAAGATTTTTTTTAAATTCAAAGCCCATGTTTAATAATATTTTGCGTAAGGTTTCCCTGCAGCCAGTAAAATCAATTGATTGCCTCAATTCAAGTAGTAATTTACGCAGAGTAGGCACTTCCTTTCGGGTCAAATAATACTGATTTATTGTATTTCGTATGGCGCATTGGTCAAAATTGTCAATATTAACTTTCGTTGCCCGTGCTTTACGCTTTTTGCCAGGAGTCCTCCAGATTCCTTGATTATTTTGGCCCTCATTTTTAATCACTCTTAAAGTTCGTTCGCCGACTCCTGTATAAATAAATATAAATTATTTATAAAATTTAATTTAACTTGTATTGAATGCAATATGTATTGGATGTATGTTGTACCTACTTACATAATCTAACGAAAATTGTAGAAAATAAATACGTAAGTAACAGATTCTTACCAGTCATTGAAGCGATCTTTTTTATATACTGGTTCTCACTATTGATGGTAAGTTCTTCAAGAGCCTTTAGCTTCTGTAGGGCAACTTGAAGATGAGGTTTTAATTCATCACTTATACCACCTGAAATGTCCAAAAATAAATACTTGTTATGAGTTAACTATCTATAATTTATGTAATAGTGACATAAGACCCATACAAGTAATGTCAAAATCCAATCTGCAGGAATCAAATCTACATATAGATCGTATGCGATTAGGTCATTGTTCAACTCCAGTCTTCTTGGCAAAAATAAGGGTAAGAGACCACTCACTTTGCGAATGTGGACTAGCTGAAGGAACATTAGAACACATCTTCTTCTCTTGCCCCAATACTACACAACTGTTGTACGTTCTTCTTCCACATGATTTTCCTCGACCTGTTAATGTCAATTCTCTGCTATCATTATGTGACTATAAACATGTAATTACTTTATGTAAATTCCTATCACTAAATAATATTTATTTATAGTTCACATTTTTATTTTTATATAAACAAAGGTAATTTTATCACATCATAATACTATATTTATTTATACTTCCTAACATCTATCCTCTCCATTTTGAACCATTTATCCTCTCCACTATGACATTGGCAAATCGATGCCCATGGCGTTGGAGCCAAGACTCTCAAGAATAGAATAGAATATATAGATACGTTATTGAAATTGGACTTGGATTAATTTGACACGAGCTTCTTGTCACCATTATCAACAGGCTATGAGTATTCGAAAAAATGTTCTTAGATATATCTAATGGTAAAATAAAACGGCGAAGTATCAAAATCACTAGATTTACTTACACGTCAACTTTTCGATATCTTGTAAACATTGTCGTTTTTGGCTAAGGACGACATCATGATGTTCCTTCACATCTTGGAATTTACTTATCATGTTATATAATAACTCCCGCACTCCACTTTTAATAGGTTTAACCATTTTTCTTTAAAATATATGAAAAACAACAAACAGCGTAAGCGATCTGACAGCTCACGTACCACGAAAGTGACATCAGAAAAAGTATACCATATAAAAAACTTTTTAGGGTTGCCCATTTATTCCATTGCAGAGTTAGCGTGGCCAGACTCTAGTATCCTATGCTAAGTATATGAAATTACGTTTAAATAAATATTTGTTTTAAACGAAATGGGACACCAAGTGGGAATCAAGGTCATGGGAACGAGAAATAAAAATAAAAATGTAATAAACCAATTGTCGTCTCTAACGCAAAACTTAATAGTTGCATTGTGCATTAAAATTGCATAACCAATAACTAACAAAAGACGGCATTCTAAAGTAGTTTCCAGGTATATTTCTTTGGTTCGGGAGGATTCGGTCGTTGTCGGTCGGCTCTGTGGTCGGTTCGGTACTAACATGTTCGCTTAATCGTTCTCATCGCACATGATATGAGGACATGCACATGGACATGTTTGTGGAACTCGGTCGGTTCGGTACAATCATGTTCGAAAATGTGTTCGCTTAATCGTTCTCATCGCATAGGACATGGAGGACATGCACATGGAACTGTTTAATTTGACGCAGCGGATTAGTAGGACATGTTTAGCATGGCGAATATAGTTCGTGGAACTATTACGATCCGAAAGTTCCGGAACTACACACCACACACCTCTAGTATTTGTATTGTAGTAAAGGACTGTTATTTGATTTCATATGGAATTTTTATTGGCCTTTGTTTTAATTAGGACTTTAATTACACAGAATGTTAGAACTACAATAACCTTGTCTTTGAATAGATGTTTTATCGTTATCACTAACATTATCTGAATAAATTGTCAGGTAATTAGATTGAGAACTTATAGTATTTTCAGTGATAAGAAAGAAAATCTACTCTATTTCGTGCTAATCTTTGTTTTTGAAGGTAAGTTAGAATTATATTACATAGAACTTATAGTTTATTATTTTTAATACCTACTTTGCGTTTGCCGAAAATTCTCTTGGCAAGTTCAAGGCCATGGTATATTGATAAGAATCAATGATAAGATTTGACCCTCTATATCGAATTCGTTTGAGGTCCATAGAATTTATGGGGTCTGTTGTTTCCATTGTTTATTTGTCAATATATCAATAGGGAGCAAAGTACATTTTTACTCTGTTTATTACCTTATCAGGAATTACCTTTGCCTTTGTGCATTATGGGTACTAGACAACTGATATGCTATATATAATCATAAATACTATTATTTTGTAAATAAATACATAAGTTCCCATATGGCAATCAAATTCATGAGTCCCACAAAGCATTCTGACATGTCAATAAGTTAGTTGAACAAGACCACCACATTCTCTCTCAACACCTTCAGCACTGTACCGCTGTGAATAATTAAGTCAAATAGCCCCACTAAGACATTCAGAATTGTTTTCGCTTCAGCTTTGAGGAAGTCAGTTGCAACTCTGTCATCACCGGGAGCCCTACCGTTGTATAATTGACCTAGAGCTGCCAGTTACCAGTCCTCACTTAAAACGTAGCTAGAGTGGGTTGTTTTGTCACCTTTTACAACAGGCTGAACCCAGCAGCAGAGGTTAGTATTAGTTTTCGCCCTTACATGGATAATATTTAAGAAATGTTGAAGAAATACCCATAAAGAGGAGGAAATTCCTGATGAAAAAGTTACAACTCCTGTGGAATTATATCTCTACTATTTATAATTTTAATTCAACACTGAAAATAGGGCTCTGCCCAGCCGTTGCGACATAGGTACACTGCCGTTAAAGACCAAGAAGTATATCACGTAAAATAATTTTTATATAGTAACTAGCGGCCTGCCCCAGCTTCGCACGGGTATTTAACAAAAATTTCAAAATTAAAAATTATATACACACACATAAACCCTAACATTTGCGCCAGGTTACTAAAAAAATAAAATTATAAAGAAAGTTTGAATATTATTATTTCTATGAACTTTTATTTTAATGATTTTTTTCTTATTATTTTTTATTTATTTTTCGTAATTTTTTAATAAGTATTTTTTTCTAATTTTTGTAAAAACCCCAGTGACGCACACCTACATTGCATAAGGTGCTGCCTAGCTAGCCAAACAGGGTGAGCGGCTACCACGCAACATTTTTCAATACTTACATTTTTAAACTCTTGATATCTTTCTAATGGAATATCCGAATTGAATAATTCAAAAAGTTATATAAAGGTATTGAAGCAGTTTTGAATATGAAGTAATTTATTTTGATAAGGATTAGTACCAAGATACAAATAAAGAGCCTTTTCTAGAGGCGGCATTTCAATTAAATTTTTAAAATAAAAGAACACTTATTGTGGCATAACTATAATAGTTAGACATATGCTGTCGCGACACTTTTTGTAAATAATGATGTATTCTGTAAAGTCGTAGTACATTATTTTAGTCTATCATCAATAGTTTTCGCAGCACACGCGATTTAAATAATATTTTAGGTAATTTTTTTTCACGGTGGGTTACATTATTGGAGTTTTAGTAAGGATCCCTAATTTTTTTGAAAATATAATATAGCCTATGTCACCCGGGGATAGTGTAGCTTCCCAACAGTAAAGAATTTTTTAAATCGGGTCAGTAGTTTCGGAGCCTATTCAATGCAAACAAACAATCAAATCTTTCCTCTTTATAATAGTAGTATAGATACTTGAAAATTTTGATAATATATGGTATCATCTAGAGTCTAGACACTTGAAATAATAAATTCCCACTGGAAAACATTTTTCACATTTAGTCATTTTATACCTAAAAGTTTATCTAGCAATGAAAGTTAATTATTTTGTTTTTATATTTACAAAAAAGGAAAAAGCAAATAAATGTTATTTAAAAACACTGTAAAAATATAAAACTTACCAATTTCTTTATAAAAAAATCCTTAACAAATGCTGTATTTTTTTTTCAATATTAAGGACATAATATAGGTGCAATAATAGGAATAATTTAATATTTGTCGAAAAAAAATTTTAGTAATTAGTAGTAAACCTCTAAAATAATTTTTGTTAATTTCAGCCATGAGTGAGCGGCCGCAGCCTCTAAAAGCTATAAACCGACTGTTCGAAGACAAGGAACCATGGCAGATTGTCGCCATGACTGCCTCTTCCGTGATGGCCATTGTATGGGCACATAGTCTTTACAATGCTAAAGAAAGTAAGTTTTATCTTTCTGCTGAGACTTTGTCAGTAGTGTTATTTTGCTAAAAAAATGTTTATATTGTAACTAGTGAAAATTAATAATGTAAAAGAAATATCTGCGTCTTTTGAATTATTTTTTTAGCTAAATTATAATTTGTATTTAATTTAATATATAGGTTTAGTAGACAATTTTTGCTAGATAAGTGGTGGAGTTTCAGGCCCGACTGAATGGCAACCGCATCTGGTTTTTAAAGCATGCCACCATAATGACCTTGTGTTATATTGTGGCAGAAGTAAATTCGGTTCCAGTTCTTCTTCGAGGCCGGCAGTGTTGGCAATGCCTCTGGTGTTGCAAACGTCTGTAGGCGATGGTACCACCTACGATCGGGTGGGTAGTTTGCCTGTCTGCCGATCTCAGCTATCAAAATACTATAATAGCATGTGAAATACGATATATATAATGCTTCCATATTTAATAGTGAAACAGTGTTTTATATATGTTAGCACAAACGTGATTAGTTTAAATAATAATCAGTGAAAAACATATTTTATTATAGCTATAAATTTCAAAACCATGCCAAAACTAAACATTTTCCATATACTCTGTTACTAACTCATCCGCTACTCAGTTGTTATTGTACTTTACTGCCTTTTCTTTGACCATATTCTGATTATGTAATAGCCAAAGTGTAAACTTTTAGTTGATGCTCAAAACCATTTTTAAGACCAAGAGATTGAGGAGTGAATCTATACAGGCATGAGCTTATATTTCAGATCTGTCTGAGCTAGCAATTGAGTTTCTAGTTGTGTATACATTTTTTTTATTGCTATGGAAGAGCACTACTACACTAATACACCTACTTGATAATAAGCAGTTACCGTCGCCTAATGTTTGTGGATCCAGGAGCACCATTAACACAACTCCGTCCCTGTATGGATTGCAGGGGCGGAGTAAGAATGCGTGAATCGTTTAATCATTACAACTTAAATGATAAGGGGGCAGGTTATATAAAATTAAATCTTTCAATTGATTTAAACAATGTTAGTTTGTGGTCGTTTCCAAGATTTGATTCTTGGATACAGTATACATATAATATGGATTATAATTGTTCTTTTATTTAATCTTTAATTTTTTTTTAGCTCGACCCATACGGAATTTATTAAACCTAAAAATTAATATCTAATCTTAAAGTTCAAGTAATAACTGTAATAATCGCTGGATAGTATTGAGAACCTTGAGATTAAAATGAAATAATTCTGTTATTTTTGATTTGAGTTAATTACTTATGTGCATACATAATAACAATTGCGTTTTTAACAATGCTATACACTAATTAGTTATCCTGAATAAATATTTAAAGATTAAGTTTACTAATTAAACAGTAAGTTAATCCTAGACCAGGGGTTTTCTTATTTAATTTTCGTCTTTGCATAGTCACATCTTACTTCAATAGACTTAATTTTATATACGTCAGTTTTTGTCAGTATCCTTGTACGGCATAAATAATCTTTAAAACATTTACATTTTTGAAGGTTGTATAACTGAAGTTGAGAATATTATATGAAATGGGCAGATAGATGACATTTTTTAAATGTTTAATATATTTTTACCACTGTAACAAATGTGAAGTTGGTATGCGGTTATGAACTTGCGCAGGCGCACCCAACAAAGCAGTTATAGTTATGTATATAGTAGTCAGCTTGTGTGCTTTGTGTGTGGCTGTCGAAATTTTTGTTTCAAAGCACTTAAATGATGGTAATGTAAAAAATGTTTTATAGGTCCCACTACTCGCCTACGTAAAGAATTCTTCAGATGGCTGCGTCAAGTACCGATCGTGAGGAGGAAGATTGAAGAGAAAATGACAGAAATCAACAACGATTTTAGGAAAGATGTGGCGAAACGCTTAGCAGGGGTCACTATCAGGAGGGAATTGCCAGAGCAGGGTCTGACTTCTGAACAGGTGGCGGAGGAAGTCAAAGATCACTTGTCTTTAGGTTAGTGTTCACAGTTAATTTAAATTATAAATCTAATAATAGGAAAAACTTTTATGTTGCGCTCGCTCCAGATTTGGTATTAGTTTCCAGCTGAGGCAAAAAAGGCGTTATAGAATTTTTTCGAGGTCGGCAGCGGGTTATCCATATCGTCGTTTGCCATCAGGTCCACTCCATTTGCGCTCAGGTGGGGGGAGTCTGTTTGCTTAACTCCATCTGAAATAACTATGTATACATTTAGTAATATGTTGTTTATGGTTTTGCTAGAGTTGCTAGGAATCGTGATTTAGTAGAATAAATAAACATAGTGACACAATTTATACAGCGCCATCTAGTCCCGCAGTAAGTAACATAGCACTTGTTTTGTGGGTAGGTACTAGACAACTGATATACTACATATGTATATACTTACTTTTGTCAATAAATACATATTATACTCGTATATAAACACCCAGATAGGAGAAGGGAATCGAACCCGTGACCTCCGTAAAAATACCGACATGCGTTAGCCGTCACGCCACGGATGTCGTCAATATTGGTATATATGTCAATTATATATGTCAATACTAAGCAGTTACCGTCACCTATGGATGTTTGCGTCGCTAGGAGCACCGCGAACACGCTGCTGTCCAATAGTACAGGGTACAGGAACCTGAGTCACTAATACTGGAACACAACACATGGTTATTATGGTGGTGGGTACCACACCCAGTGTGGTAACCACCATTCAGGCGGGTTTGGGGCCCCACCATGTAGTTAGTTTTGTCGCCTTTTACGAGAGGCCGTTCCCGGCCGCAGAGTTTAGTATTCTTACCACGCCCCTGCACGGAGAGAAAAGAGAGAGTGTGAGACAAATCTAATTTCTATGAGGGTGCCATATCTTCATTATGTCTAAAATTTGAACATCTGGACAGTGTCATCAAGTGGATGACGTTGGCTGGATCCGAAGAGCAAAGTCCGGCCCCTAATTAAGGCGATTTTACTGATTCAGTGGGTATTTGACTTTGACCTAATGTTGACCTTAAGTACAATGGCGGCAATATACTTAATATTTAAAATTTTTTGATTTTGTATAGGGGCGTACGATTGGAAAAGTGGAACAGTGTCGGGCGCCGTGTATCATGTCTCTCAGGAGATAAGCAGTGTCGCGTGCGACGCGTATACAGTCGCAGCCTACACGAACCCCCTCCACGCGGACGTGTTCCCGGGAGTTAATAAAATGGAGGCAGAAATTGTTAGGATGTCGATTAACCTGTTTCATGGGGATGAAGATTGTTGTGGGACGGTGAGTTTTAGAAAAAGTTGATGTCAAAACAACTGACAGTCAATGTCAAACAGTCAATCCTACATTGTGGTCATCTGTAGCTGACAGCAATATATCGTCAACATATTAAAAAAAAACAGTTCCCTGAATTATTGTAATAATATGTATTGCAAGGATTTTTCCAATTATACAATTGACTGACAGGATGGAGGATGAGTATGACTGACAAATCTAGACAGTGTTAGTAGACCATAAATATATTTTGTCCTGAGTTGTGATTCACACTATAGACACGATCACATAAAGCCTCTAACGTAGCTATACACCAATCATGTCTTCAGTATAATTAAAAAATTAAATTATGGAATATTTCTGTTTTATATTTATTATGGACTAGTCGTTCCCACCCGCATCACTAATAGAATAACAGAAAAAAGTAAATGGAAAAAAATATGAGAAGTTTTCGTACGCATGCGTGCTACACCACTTGCCCCACTTCTCCCATAAATATCGTTGTTTTTTTAAACTTTAATAACTTTATATTAAACTAGCGGCCCGCCCCAGCTTCGCACGGGTATTTAACAAAAATTTCAAAATTAAAAATTTGATAACACACACATAAAATAATAGGGCTATTTGCGTCAGGTTACTAAAAAAATAAAATTATAAAGAACGTTTGAATATTATTATTTCTATGAACTTTTATTTTAATAATTTTTTTTGTTATTATTTTTTATTTATTTTTCGTTATTTTTTAATAAGTATTTTTTTTTCTAATTTTTGTAAAAACCCCAGTGACGCACGCCTACATTGCATAAGGTGCTGCCTAGCTAGCCGAACAGGGTGAGCGGCTACCACCCAAAATTTTTCTAATACTTTTTAAACTCGTGATATCTTTCGAATGGAATATCCGAATTGAATAATTCAAAAAGTTATATAAAGGTATATGCTGTCGCGGCACTTTTTGTAAATAATGATGTGTTCTGCAAAGTCGTAGTACATTATATTCTATCATCAATAGTTTTCGCAGCGCACGCGATTTAAATAATATTTTAGGTAATTTTTTTACACCTTCGGTTACATTATTGGAGTTTGAGTAAGGATCCCTAATTTTTTTGAAAATATAATATAGCCTATGTCACCCGGGATAGTGTAGCTTCCCAACAGTGAAAGATTTTTTTAAAACGGGTCAGTAATTTCGGAGCCTATTCAATGCAAACAATCAAATCTTTCCTCTTTATAATAGCAGTATAGATGAAGATATTGCAATAATTTTTTTTAAATAAGGGCCAAGTGTCTTAGAAATAAAACTTAATTTTTTTTATTGAAATCTACCCAGTAGTTTTGCAGTGATGCGCGTACAACTGCAGACCTCTATATTGTGGCGCGCATCGGTTCGCGCTAATCGCCATTCTAATTAGCTGAGGTTGTACCGGGGGGCGCGTGCGCCACCCACTCGGCATCACTCACCATATCAGTCCTCCTACCGAGTGCTATAACAACAGGCTGCGCGTCCGCCGATCTAACCGATAACCGCGAACAATAACTTTCGTAAAATAATTTACATTTCTCGACCCTGTCTGTTTCCTTTTTTATTTTATTTTTTACTCCTCTTAATACCTAATGACAATATAGTGCTTTTATCAATAATTTCTTACGATTCATTTTTTTTTCTTAAGTTTTTAATTAATCCAATGTCGGACTCTCAAAGCGCCAATAATTTAACGTTCAACGCATATTGATTGCAACGAGCTGAAGATATTTCAAAGCTATCTGGCTCGTATATCACTTGGTGGACTTCAATAAGCTTATGATGATCATGAACTCATAGTATGAAAACGTCAGTAGTTGGTTTTCTAATTCTTATTACACTTTTAGGTTACAACAGGTGGCACAGAGTCCATAATAATGGCTTGCAAAGCGTTCCGTGATCTCGCCTATAATAAAGGAATAACGAATCCCCAAATAATAGTACCGTCGACGGTACATTCGGCGTTTGACAAAGCTGCCCAATACCTGGGCTTATCTGTAAAGACTATAAAAGTTAACCCTGATACGTTGACAGTCGATGTTGCAGCGGTGAAGAGAGCTATTGGACGGAGAACTTGTCTTGTGAGTATAATCTGACTTGAGGATTTTTATTGTTGTGGACCAGCAGATAGGCTGTCAGACCACTTAATAGTAAGCAGTAACAGTCCCCAATGAATGTTTGCGACGCTACGGGCACCGCTTACACATTGCTGCCTGCGTAGGAGAATGAAAGTGGGTTACTTATGCCATAACACAACACTAGGTTATTATGGTAGCATATTTAGATACCAGGGGTGGTTGCCATCCAAACGGGATTGGGCTCTACCAACTGGCAAATCTCTACTAAAACTTCCCAAGATAACACTCTGCAGTAAAAAAACCCAAGCGTAGTATGGGACTCCTGAGGTCGAACGCTTTATTTTTGGAAATGTGAAACACTGGTATATTACAAATAAAACCATTCAATACGGGGTCGCGGGTTGTAACGTGAGTTTTACCGCGTCCCCATTTGGCTCTGGGCCACTTAATACCTTTTTAGCACTCAAACTGCACCGAGGTTGATAGAGTTGATAGGGTATATGTAATACTTTATCCCAGTTGTAATAAAAATTTAATTTAATCTGAATTGATATCTATTTATCTATATGGTTGTCCTAACTAGAATGTTATGTATATCATTTTGTATAAACTCGATGTATTTAAATGTAATTTGTGGTGCTTGCCATTTCACGATTCAACTCAGCCTTGCCCTTAGTACTGTTTTTTTCATATGCTTTATTACAATTTGAAACTGTCGCACGCAATTAGAACAAACACAATTAGTAAAGAAAAAAAAATAACCAGACCAGACAATTCACTAACAACTCTTTGTGTCTGAAGTGAGACATTGTACGTACGCGTTGAAATCTTCTTCTTCTTAAATAGGATAAAACTTCTGTGTAATATTTTGCATCATATTCTTGAATAATCCTTTGGTGATGTTTTATTGTGCATGGTGGCATAAGGCCATATGAAATATATATGACCAAGTGGTATACGTTAGAGTATAATTCATTGGCCACTTAATTTCCAGATAGTCGGTTCAGCCCCCAACTACCCATACGGGACTATGGACGACATAGTCGCGTTGTCCGACGTGGCTCTAGAGTATGACATTCCGTTGCACGTAGACGCGTGTTTGGGCGGATTCGTGGCGGCTTTCATGGCTGATGCTGGACATAGTATACCTGTCTTTGACTTTAGGCTTCCTGGTGTTGCCAGCATATCCGCTGACACTCATAAGGTAATTTTTATTCGGTATATTTGTGAAATTCCAGTTTAAAATCTATATAAAGGCGTGGTTATCAATCCGGGGGGTTCGTTTGCCATTACCGAGGGACTCTCTGACATTGAGATCCGTTTTGATCTTCCTTTTACATTAAACACACACACACACACACACACACACACACACACACACACACACACACACACGCGCATACGTGCGCAAACAGACACAGTGTACAGTACAGTTCAGTTCATTTTTTATGGTTATGGCAACAATGCCTCTGGCATTGACTTTGTCAGTGTCGAAGTTATAAAAAAACAGTATTTTAACAACGCGGTAATTTCGAAAATCATTATCTGGAATCCTAAGGACAAAACAAAATATTATTATTAGTATTTGTTAGTATTTATAATATAGATACTTATAAGTAAATATTGTTTTTAATTAAAAACTTATACAAAACTAGAATTTATTTAGTATGGACAAGAGTTAACATGTATTTTACATTAATAAGTCCAGGGATATCCTCTAGGAAGTAATTCATAAATAGGGGTTGAGATCTTTGGGCAGTGGAAGAAATTGTGGTTAATAGAAACTTCATCAAGTCTACACTCGCATAAAAAATGGTTCCGTACCCTTATTTTTGCCAGCAAAACTGGTGTACTAACACATGCGCCAAACGTATAAGAGACAGTATACACTGATATTGAATCTGATACTCTGACATTGACACCACACTACTGTTATTTTTATGTTCCTCGATCTTAATTCTTAAGAGAAATGAATGTGTTAAAGCATATTGGTTAATATACATATCGAAGTGTGAAAGGCTAATTGTTTTAAGCGACATTCTATAAACTTTACAGCAGAGCCATATAAAGAACTGCAGAAAAAATTGCTGATTCTTTGGAATGTATATAACTCATTATCGTCTAAAATGTCGATTAAAACAAGACTTTCCCCTTTCGATATGTATTATACATATATTAGCCACATCAGGATGTTCTTATCTTATCTAGGCTGGTACTTGCCTTCATATAATTGAAAAACATTCCCTGACTCTTAATAACAAAGTTTGGTTGCGGACCAAGGAGATTATTCATTCTCAAGCTTACATGCGACCGTACATGAATATAATATATTTATTTCGCGTGTTCACAGTATGGATACGCGCCGAAGGGTACGTCAGTGATATTGTACAGGAAGCCGGAATATAGGCATTGTCAGTACACGGTAACGACCGAGTGGCCCGGAGGGGTCTACGGCTCGCCCACTGTCAACGGTGCGTATACAACATTCCTACAATATAAGATATTCGTTTCACCTCTCTTTCTAATTTAGAGAAATATGTTTGTGGTCGAATTGGTATAATAAAAAGAGCTTTAGCTCCCTTCTAAACAATGCACAAATCTCCAACTCTCTAAGATTTAGGACTAGGGAATCAGACGACAGATCCTAGTGGCGACAGAACAACTCTAGCTAGGTGGTAGGGATCTCAGCTCGCCTGGACGCCAACCATCCTGGGTCTATAAGTATCCCGCCATAATATCCTTGTGTTGTGTTCTGGCATTAGTAACTCAGGTTCCAGTATCCGGATTGTAGCTTGGTCGCGGTGCCCCTGGCATTGCAAATATAGGCAACGGTAACTGCTTACTATTAAGTGGGTTGTCAGTCTATTTGCTGATCTTGACCAATAAAACAGGGTGAAGGTGCCAAAGTAGGAATACCGACTCAAACGACTTGAAATTAATGAAGAAATACCATATAAATTTACAGCTAGATGATGGTGATGCCATCATCGGCAACCTCTGCGGCTGGGGTCGGCCTGTCGTAAAAGGCGACAAAACAACCCACCTAGCTACGTGATAGGGCTCCAAGCTCGTCGCGATGGCGACCACGTATCTTAAGTATGCCGCCATAATAACCTTGTGTTGTGTTCCGGCATTAGTGATCGAAATTACTGTACCCTTATGGGATAGCAGCGTGTTCGCGATGCCACTGGCGTTGCAAACACCTATACGCGACGGTAACTGTTAAAATCTAAGCGGACCGTCAGCCTGTCTGTTGTCTTACAGCAATAACAAAACAAAGTATATGTATTATTGAAATGCAACTTCTTTAGTACCGTTGCCAAAATTTGATGAAAAGAAAAAGCCACACAAAAAAGAGATAAACATACTCATAAATAGGATTTAGCCTGCGATAGAATGAGATAGAATACAATGTTTCCTACAATCTTCGTCTTTGTTCGGGCTTTCATAGCTTTTATACACTATTTATAATACAGTACAACAACAATAAGTTTCACTTCGGCCATGTGTGAATTGCACACACAGTGTTGGATTAAGCAAGTGCGGGGCCCGTAGCAAATTTTATTTAGCCTTTGAGCTCTTGATCTGCTAGGGGTTCTGAAGTAACTAAAGTGGAAAAAAATACCATTCGATACTCAATACCTCAATCGTTTATTTGCCGTCTATGCGTTTTGTTTGTTTTTGTATATTAGATACTCAGGCTGAGATGATCTGGTTTATACCAGAGGCCCCCGTATATTTAAATGTACGGGGGCCTCTTTTGCGCGAGGCCCGTAGCAATTGCTACTGTTGCTACGTAGTTAATCCGGCACTGCACACACACGTTGTTTTTGTTACATAAGTGTTATTGTGGAATAGGCAGCCGAGCTGGTGGATTAATAGCGGCCTGCTGGGCGACCATGGTGTTTGTGGGCAAAGCCAGATATGTGCAGATGACCGACGAAATTATCACCACTGCCAGATACATCGAAAGAGAGTAAGTGTTATTTAAGTGACCACTTCAAGCACATGTGTTTTTATAATACTAATATGTCCGCCGTGCTTGTCCAAGTCGCATTGGCGAGTTATACATACCGTTACGAAATATGCAGATTAGGCGAAAAAAGGCGTATACTATCGTAGGATTTGAACTCTGGTTCAGATTAGTCTCTTTTATGAAATACTTTAGTTTTATGTTTTTTTCATATATTTTTTAAATAAACACTGTAACTGGGTGGTGAGCGAAGATTCAAAACACGAAGTTCTTGAGTACAAAATGTATTGCAACACTATTACTATACCTTATCCGTTTTACCAAAAAATAAAATGTAAACAAATCGTAAAAAGGGTTTTTTGGATGTCGATTTTACAATAATCAACATGATATATAAATTGTCATAGCAACTTTTAATTATTTATTAGAAATATCTCCTATATTCTTATTTTTTTATAGCAGTCTGCAGTCAGATCCCACCATTAAAACCCTGAAAGCGAAAATAGATTGATACTATTCTCTAATTGGTTGTGGACGTGAAAAATAAGTGATTCTTTTTTCGTCTTTTACGACTTCCTAGACAAGTTTCGAAGTGGTCATATTCTTATTTCTATTATTCAATAATGCTTTTCTTTTTTACTCTGCAACATGTCCAAAGGTGGACTGATGATTTGATTAAATACTATTTAAAATATTAATGTTATTTTGTAGATTACGTAAAATTGAAGGTATATTCATCTTCGGTAAACCCTCGACGACAGTCGTCGCCTTCGGATCGAAGCAGTTCGACATATTCAAGATGGCCGACCTCTTACACAAGAAGGGGTGGGCTTTGAACGCTCTTCAATTCCCATCCGGGTAAGTCAGTTTGATTGTTTAGAAAGTTGAATTTATTGATCTAAGACTATGATATATCGACAAACAACCAGTATTTATTTGGCAATAACATTAATAGTATGTATAAATTAACCTTTGTGGTCTGAAAGAAGATGTAGTGACAAAAATTGAGAAAGGTATGATGAGATGGTTTGGCCAGGTCAAGAGAATGAATGAAGAACGATTGACGAAAAAAGTGTATAAGGCGAGTGTGAATGGAAGTGTTGGAAGGGGTAGACCTAGGCGGACGTTTCAAGACCAGATCAGGGACGTCTTGAAAAAAGGCCAGGTCAAGAGTACCCTAAACCGAAGGGCATGTATGAAGGGAATATTGAAAGTGGACGAAGCGAAACAAGTATGTAAGGATCGTAGCAAGTGGAAAGAAGTGGTCTCTGCCTACCCCTATGGGAAAGAGGCGTGATTATATGTATGTATGTATAAATTAACCTATCGTAAAAATTGAATTTTCTGGTTCTATTGGGTAAATTCAACTTAGAAAATATTCTTCTTAGTCGTTTCACTCTTTACAGAGCGGTCGTGATCAACTGGTAAAATATAAGAAGAAGAAAGAAGAATTAGAAAATATAGCTATAGCCAATAACCAAACTAAACACTAAACTTATATTTATCTCTAAAGTAATAGTATAGGGTTAGGAAAAACTCGAATTTCTTCAAAGTTGTCCTTTGAAAGTAGTACTTTGTGTGGTGATCCATAAATAGATCGCTGGGCGCTAATACTAATATTTAATAATAATTTAAATTTCATACCAAAAATGTATTTAACTTAAAAATTTAAAAACTTTATTGTGTTATTGTGCACGTTGCAAATTCTCCGCCTAATACAGAAAATGCTAGTTAGATTGATCTAACAAGACGTTTCATATCGACATCTCAATGTCTGAGATGTCGATATCCCCTGGCGCCTGATATGGAAGCGGTCAATCTGGGCCACAGTATTGGCAAGATAATTGGACAGCGTTAACATGAAAGATTTTATGGCTTTCAAAGCTTTCACGGTGAACGCGATTAAAGTCTGTGGTGTCCCGTTGCAATATGTTTTTCAACATATTGCGACAGCCGCCTGTATCCCAAAACCGGGACAAAAATGTTATCGTAGTGTCTATTCTATACCTAGTATTATTACATGTTCTGTGGCTGAAATCCCGACTAAGGCTTTATATACATATAAACTTGAAAATTATTTAATCAATATTGTAGAGTTATATTTTAAAAGAACACAGTTGTTGAATGTTATACTAATGTTCAGGATCCATATTTGCGTGACACACACGCACACGCAGCCAGGCGTAGCGGAGCGGTTCGTCGATGACGTCAAGAGCGTTGCGCAGGAGTGCTTGAAAGGCGCCGGCGCACCCGTCCAAGGCAAGGTAAGAATATTAAGAGTAAAAAAGTTTTTGTGATATATAAAAACGTAATTGTTTAAAGATGGACCTCCACAGACAAATCCTCTTCAAGTTCCTAAAAAAAAGGAAATTTGATTGACTCGTTAAGATGAACTTGAGAACAATCGGAAAATGTGTCTATTAAGTAATACTGCTGTTGAAATAAGATGTTGCTAATGTGTTGAGCAAAATTCAAATTAGAATTATAGCTTTTTTTATAGCTAGTGTAGCAGACAGGCAGACGGCCCACCCTGGTAAGTGGTCACCGTCGCCTACGGACGTTTGCAACACTAGAGGCAACTCGCTGCCGGCCTCGATTTTTTTAACGCCTTTTTTAATGAACCCCATATCGTACCGTGCTGAGAAAACTTCAGCCGAAAGCTCATTCCCGATCCTGAGAATACGCAACATGAACGTTCCTGAGAACCGTTTCGTACAGGAAAGAAGAGGCTCTAAGAAATGGGGATGAACAGCCAGCCGATGGCGGGCAGTGCGGTGGTAGAAAGACGACGAGGGCACCATTCTAAATAGCTCTTCAGAACACTCCCCGTTGTACAGACGATGGAATACGCAAAGAGACGCAAAGTCTTCGAAGTACAAGCGTGTCTAGACCGTCTGTGAGTGTGGGATCGCCGACAAGAACTGCGCGCCGTTGGATCGAGTCTAGGGGATTGAGCTAACAGACGGGTGCTCCAGAGGACAAGGTATAGGACAAGCCGTTGCCTTGGACTGAAATACTGCTTGTACCGGTTTAGCACACCCAGATTTTCGGAGGCAAGCTTAGCTTTGCCTTCCAATTGTCCCCTAAACTGCACATATCTCATGATGTCGACACCAAGGATTCCAATACTGCTTGGAGATGGAAAGTGGAGTTCTTTGGAACTGTGGCGCAGGTGCGAATGGGGTTTTCTTGACAAAGAATACGCAGACTTGCGTCTTCGAGGGGTTTAACTGGACAAGGTTTTGTCTTCCCTATTCAGAGACTCTAGAGAGTTCTCTATTTCAGATATAAGTCTGACCCGACTACTTCCAAAACCGCAGGTAGAGGTTTACACGATCAGTGTACTGTGCATCGTCGGTGCTATCATCTGCATAGCAATGAATGTCATCTATGGATAACATGTCATTGGATATGCAGAATAAATAGCGTCGGCGACAGCACACAACACAACCCTGGGGCACACCGGCATTGATAGGCTTCACACTGGAGTAGCAACCGTCAACAACGACCTTAATACTGCGCCCAGCGCGAAAGTTGGATAGCCAGATGCAAAGACTCCCAGATATCTCGTAAGATGGAAGCTTCGCAAGAAGAGCCCTATGCCAGACCCAATCGAAGGCCTTAGCGATGTCTAGGCTAACAGCCAGACCTTCTCTTTTGCTCTTAACGGCTTCAGCCCAACGGCGCGTTAGGTAAAACAGGAGATCACCAGTAGACCGACCATGCTGAAAACCGTATTGGCGATCATTTAGCAGCTGGGAATCCTTGAGAGCAAAGAAGTTATCGGTATAGGTCTGTAGTTAGACGGGTCCATCCAGTCACCCTTTTTGGGAATAGGGTGAACGTGGGCCACTTTCCACGAAGCCGGGACACAGCCTTTGCGGTAGGATAAGGTAAAAAGTCGGTAAAGGACTGGAGACAGCTCAGCCGAGCACATTCGCAGCACAACAGCGGGGATACCGTCTGACCCGGTAGACTTCTTGACGTCGAGGGATCGGAGGACACGTCGCGCGGTTTTTTGTGATAACCGTACCTCCGACATTGTGGAGTCTCCACATCTTCTAATAGAAGGTGGAGATTGTCCCCCGTCACCAAGAGTCGAATTGGCTGCAAGTAATCTTTGGCAGCATGAGCCAGGAGGTCATGAGCTGTACGTAGTGAAGGTATGGACGCCCGACAAAAGTTTCCTTTGACAGCTTTAGCACGGGTTCAGAAAGCCCTACTCCCAGAGGGATGCTTGCCAATCCTGCCGGTGTGCTCAAATTTTGCTCTCCTAATCTGTTTTTAGAGGGTTCTGGAGGCAACGTTATATTTTTTCTTCAGGTCAGAAGTGTTAGGATCCTGGCAAGCCCGATAATAAGTAAATAAACTGTAAAGATGCCTCAAAAGGATTTATCGCCGCTTTTAGTAGTTCTAACCAAGCATTGTAGTAATTAAAACTAAACAAAGAAAAGAAACAACTAGAGTTACTAAAAGAAGCACAGTATTGCTGTTAAGTTTTATAAAGTATAGAATAGCGAAAGAAACTCGCATACGTGTAATAAGTGAGAAACTAATGGCTTTCGTGATTTTGTTGGTTGGACGAGTGCCGTGGCGAGCGATTCCGAGTGAGTCCCACCGGAGTCCAGTGGGCGGCGCTTGCGCCTGACGGTACATTAGATTTTAGCCAATTACAATGAATGAGTACGTGTGCGGTGTACACCAAATGCGAGCCGTAGATTATTTTGTGTGAAAAATCGTAGTATAGAGTTCACACCTTAGTGAAGTCCTTCATTCACGTGAAATGCAGAAGAATTAACTGACACGAGCTATGTACTGGGCTCTATGTCCAACTGTGCATCTGCTGCTGATGAGGCTCTAACACCTAGAGATTTTGCACGTTGGTACGCGTTTATTACAATGCTGTTACATCAATATTTTTTTTCCTTTTTTTGAAAACATATACCATTGCTCATAATAACAGCCCATGATATCCCAGTGCTCGGACCTCCCTCTGGAGGGGAACACACGAACGCCGCGCTTGTCCAAGGCGGCTGGCATGCAGGTTTCTTCACGATGTATTTTCTTCACCGTTGCCACATGGCAAGTATGTTATAATATACACATAAGGCGAGAAAAACTGCTCAAGCTGCGCATACCTCGAGTGCAATTCAACTGAGCTACCAGGTGCTATTATAGAAATTGTGCTAATACCCAATGTTCGTGATATTTTTTTCAGATGGCGATATATGGAGTGGCACAAGAAATCTCCGACAGAAGTCTAGTTTCAGACATCACTAAATATTTCATCGACTCCATGTATTACTTGCCAAAGCCAGAGGATAATTAAAATTTTACTTTAGTCACAAATATATTAAATGTTAAAATGGTTTGGTTGGGCATTAAGATTACTTTGGTAAATTTGCACGCTGTAGTGACTACGAGTATAAAGGAAATAGTAAATAATTTTAAGTTAGAAGCTCTGAATGTAGCAATAACTGAATGTTATATGTTATTGTATAATAATTTACTTTATTTATTACTACATATTTTTATTTTAAGTATTTATAAAATTTTGTAATTATGTAATGATTTTATGGTTTTAATGTATTTTTTCCGCTTATAATTTTATACACTTCAAGTCGTTTTAATATTTGTACGAATACAGTGTCAGCTATTTTTATAGATTGTGTCGAACATATATGTTTATAGAATATAAATCTCATAGAGTCTGACAGCTCGGGTTTTTTCTCAGCGGTATACCCTCCAAAAACCTAATTAAAAGGTCTCAAACTAAATAAAACAATTTTTTCAACTTCGTTGTTTTCAGACGCCGGAGCCCTTGCAGGGGCTACCATTATCATTCCTATCCCGATTATGGGTGTCTGTATAATATGTAATTATATACAAAAATATCTATGTCATTAGTCAAGTACCCATAGCGCAAATGCTCCGCTGCTTACTTTTCCACCACCAGAACTATTCGTAGATAGCGTGGGCGTCTATGGGATTTTTGAAATTTAGCATTGTTACTCATTACGAGATGTAGACGCTCACTCAGAATAGATTTTACGGAAATCCCATCCAAAATGTATTTTTTTTTATTTATATGGCAATATCGCGTTTGCCAGGTCAGCTAGTCATGATATATTACTGATTTATCAAAAGCGGTTCATAGCAGATCAAATGTTCCTCCCGCTTCCCGCTTAAAAATTGAGAAACCGGGTGGCCACGCCCCTAACGTAGACGCGACGCTTCGTCAGAGTGAATTTGACAATTTAATCACTCAAGGATTTGACAACATTTCAACGACAAGCACGCGTTTTAAAACCTTTCCAGTGACATAATGACATGTCACTCGAAACTGGCTGCTGTCTTAACAATGTGCAATATTTTTATTTCATGATAAAAAAAATCGGATGAATGACCTTTAGTTATAGAATTTGTGGTTTACGCAAATCATCCGCTAAGTGATAAAAAAGCCGTACATAGTCATTGACGTACACATTCCATTGTGGATAGTGGACATTAGAAATTTGTGCCATGGTGGTAGTGTTTAGCTGTTACAATTGTAGCAAATTTATATTTATCGTTATTTGTAAAATAATTAGGTCTAAAGTCTTCGTATCTAGGCCAAAAGTTACAAATTGTTAGTGTTTTTATCACTTACCTCATTTTCGTGGTAAAAATGTGAGCAAAATATAGTTTTGTATTTTTTTAAATTATATGTAAACAGAAAAATACTATTGATACAAATGCAATTCTCTGTGCGGGGGCGGACTAAGAACTACTAACCGTAGCGGCCGGGGTTGGCCTGTCTTAGAAGGCGACAAAACAACCCTAGCTATGTGGTAGGGCCCCAAGCCCGTTTAGATGGCAACCACACTGGATCTATAAGTATGCCGCCATAATAACATTGTGTTGTGTTCCGGCATTAGTGACCCAGGTTCCTATACCCCTATGGAACAGCAGCGTGTTCGCGGTGCTCCTAGCATCGCAAACATCCATAGGCGACGGTAACTACTTACTATTAAATGGGCCGTCAGCCTGTATGCTGTTCCTCAGCAATAAAAAAAGCAAAAAGTTTACTTATGATTTATTGAAAGTGATTTTGTACAACGGATCATATTATCAAATTTTTAAAATCATAATTATATACCTAGTTTTATATTTTATTAATTTGTATTTTGATCAATATTTCCTTTTTATTTATTGTATACAGGTCTTTATTCTAATATACGTTGTTTATTAATTGTGTTTCTTTGCACATATCCGTTCCCTGACATCCCTGACAGGAATTCCATTACATTTCTTGGGAATTATAAAAAGCGAGAAATAGATTACTTCTTTTGCTCTACACAATCGGCAAAAGAACAAAGTACATAAAGAAAGGAAACAAGAGAACACAAAATAAATGTAAGTTTAAATAGGTAACTTGAAAAAGTATTCGTGATTTAAAGAGAGATAATCGCCTGTTTTTATAAAGCGTTATCTCTGTCTCTCGCTCTTTAAGTGACCTTGGTACTCGGAAATAGAACGCTGGACTGCCGAGGTGTTTTCAAAGTATAGATATTCTATTACATGAAGTTCGTTTGGCTTTGAATGTTATTGTTTTAGTGTGCGTAACTGCGAGGTCCTACCCAGAGAGTCGCTGCAAACACCGTCTTCTTGTCATTCTCCTCTGCGCTAAGCCCAAGAATACGCGTGCCGAGCGCTTCTAGCGCGTAATCAGATGGTGGTTACTTGAAGCTACATCCCAGGATTTTGCTTCAGTCATCGGTGACAAGTGCGCTGATGCTGAGTGTGAAACAGCTCAAACTTACTGGGACAGGATTCAGGCTATCGTTGGATCGATGAGCGAGATACTTGGTGTGTCCTTTGCAAGTGTGATATGGTGGATGAATGACACAATCCAGAGGGTGGCCAGGGTGAAGAGGTCCTACTTTAAAAAGTGGCAAGCGTCCAGGTCTGAAAATCGCGATGCATACAGGATGCAAAAGTGCGTCACTAAGAGAGCTGTAGCCAGAGCCAGACGAGATCGCTTACAGCCATTGTATTATAGTTGGAATTGTCTGAGAAGAAACTCATCTGTAAGTTTGAGAGCAACCATGCTGGCGATGAAGAAGAGATGGCGCTCGTATTTCCACGATTTACTGACCAAGCAGCTCTAAGAGGTGCAGCTGCCGGATCTTACCAGCAACGCCTGCAGAAGTTCAGAATGATCTTCGTCACATGAGGCATTCAAGTAAGTATGGGCATATGCCCATACTTACCTACTACTTGTATATTACAAGGTAACCAAGACTTTCAATCGGATATTTTCAAAAGCTCTATTACCAACTTCAAGAGCGGTTGGCCTGTTACACTGATAACTTTTTTTGACAGATGACCTACAGAACATGTAATAATTATTATGGGGATAGATCACTGGCGAAAATTAGATTATTATTTTCACATATTCTGGATTTTTCATAGCTGACATCGGTCAACAAACAAATGGCCTACCCGATAGTAAATGGCCGTTGCCTATATACGTTTAACATAACACAAGGTCATTATCGCGGCATGTTTTAAAACATGCATTCTTCGTGCAGGGGTGGAGTACTAATACTCTGCGGCCAGGGTCGGTTTCGATCGTAAAAGACTACAAAACAATCCTTGCTATATGGTAGGATCATAAGCCCGTCTGGATGGCAACCACACTTGGTCTATAAGTCTGCCGCCATAGCCATAATAACCTTGTGTTATGTTTCGACATTAGTGACCCAGGTTCCTGTATTCCTATATGACAGCAGCATGTTCGCGGTGCCCTAGCATTGCAAACATACATAGGCACGGCGAGTGCTTTCTATTACGTGGACCGCCAGCCTGTCTGCTGTTTCTCAGCAGTAAAAAAACCATTGGACGTTGCCATCCAGTCGGGCTTGGGGCCCTAACGCCTAGCTGAATATAACTTATGTCTATTTATAGTATTACCACTATTTCAAAAATAGTACTAAATACTCACAGAGTATTTAAAATGTCTGTCACAGTGACATTGGAAAAAATTCGATACGGTCTAAATTTCACAACAGAATGTTTATTGTGAACTAAAACACATTAAAATGGCCAAAATTACTTTGTAAACAATGCAAAGCATTGTTGCCTTGTTGTCATTCACCGTATTGATACCGGTCTCATGTAAATCTGTGAACTATTGTGGATCGAAGATGTGTAGGAACACCAACACGCACACCTTTTGTCAATATCATGTGAGTAAGAGCGCTTAGAGGCGGTAAACATACAATTCAGCTAGATTTAAAAACCTTCAGTATTTACTTTACCTTAATTTGTATGTGATTATCTTCACATGGTCTTTTGCGGGATAAAAATTACATAAGGTATAAGTACGAATCACAACATAGATGCATGCAACGCTTAAATCTACGAGAGCGGTCAAATGACCGCACATCGCTATTTGATTTTAATATTTTATTAAAAATACATCAATATATTTTTGTCTGTCTCCATGACATTCTATACACATGTAATGTAAATATAATAGAATGTTTTAAAGACGGGTCACATTGGTCCACTGTGGATTAACGGGTATACATGAAGTATCGGTAGGTTTAGTGATTTTTAGGAGCCCCTCTACACTTAATGCCAAATAGTTGGTTATAAAGCGCTTATTATAATCCTATTAAAATTATTTTGGTGCCTTCAGAAAGAAATATCGTAGAAAACTATTTTTTTTTATTGCGTAGGACAGCAGACAGGCTGATAGCCCGCTTAGAATTTAGCAGTTACCGTCGCCTATAGGTGTTAGCAACGCCAGTGGCATCGCGAACACGCTGCTGTCCCATAAGGGTACAGGAACTTGGGTCACTAATGCCGGAACACAACACAAGGTTATTATGGCGGCATACTTAAAACCAAACGTGGTCGCCATCCAGACGGGCTTGAGGCCCTACCACGTAGCTAGGGTGGGTTGTTTTGTCGCCTTTTACGACAGGCCGACCCCGGCCACAGAGGTTAGTATTCTTTCTCCGCCCCTGCACGGATAAAAATTCTTTGCTTGTAGTCTTTTAATTATATTTTCAACATAATACCACTTATTTTTTTCACTTTTTGCATTTCCTTTCGTTTCATTCACTTTAGATACGTAGCACTGATTATGATTCTGGCACTTGTTTTAAAATGTATTAAGTATTACGATTATATGAAATTATTATTTTTAATTTATTATTATTATTAGTATTAACAGAAATACGTCCTTGATTTATTTTACGTCACGATAGCGTTTTAATTTAAAATGTTAATAACCTTCGAGTGAATGCATTACAAGCTTTCAGATTAATTGTCTAGCCGACTGGGTTTCATTTCATTAAGCTGTTTTAGGTAAAAAAGTGCACAGAACGCCACACCTAGCGTTGTATTTGTTAAGGAACAGATTGTCAAATTGGCGGATTTGCCATAAAGTTTTAAATATATTGAAACTAAATGTTTTACATTAATAAACATTATAAAAATATTATATACTAGCTGAACTAACAATCTTTGTTCTGTCATATATTTTTTTAAAAGTAGCATATGTCCTTCTCCAATCTAACTTTATACTAAAATTCATCAAAATTAGTTCAGCAGTTTAGGCGTAAAACGTAACAAACGTATCACATTTATAATATTAGTATGGATTTGGGAGCAATATGGAGAAAGCTATGCTCCCTTGCCGCTCACACTAAGCCACTTATCGTCGGATGTCGGTGATACAGTTATCAGATCGCAGGCAGGACCCTTGGGAAAGATTCGCAGCCCGTATACATGTATCCGAGGAATGAGGGCGTTAGTACTTGGCTCGGTCAGCTTGAGAATAAAGATGCCGAGGGCCCATCACACTTCCTGTCTTTGAAGAGGTCGACGAAAGCAGGCCGGCGCCAGTTGAGATCGCGGGCAAGCTAACATTACATCTTGTGCCCCTGCATTCAGGAAGAACAAAGGAAAACCGGGATGGTATTGGAGGGTATACAAGCGACGTGCGACTTCCAACCAGAGACGGGGGCGTGCACGTTCGTACGTGGAGGGGTGTGCTTAGTGCATTTTCACCTAGAAACCAAATAGCCCTTTGCAAGCCCCTATGATATTAAAATGATCTAATCTTAACATTAGCTATCATAGAAGTAAAATGTTCAATTAACAGGAAGTGGATCCAAGATTTCAAGCTATTAAAGATGATGATATCTATCCCTAGTTTTGAATTGTGTCTGAGAAATATTGCTATAGGATCGCATCACATTTACACTTTACATTTGTTCTTTTTTATAACATTTACCCGTGCAGATGCGCAGAAAGAATACTAACCTCTGCGGCCGGGTCAGCCTGTCGTAAAAGGCGACAAAACAACCCATCCTAGCTACGTGGTGCCCCAAGCCCGTCTGGATGGCGACCACATTTGGTCTTAAGTATGCCGCCATAATAACCTTGTGTTGTGTTCCTGCATTAGTGACCCAAGCTCTTGTATCCTTATGCGACAGCAGCGTGTTCGCGATGCCACTGGCGTTGCAAACACCCGTAGGTGACGGTAACTGCTAAATTCTAAGCGGGCCGCTAGCCTGTCTGCTGTCCGACAGCAATAAAAAAAACATTGGTCTTATTTATTTTATTGTAAGATAATTTGATTAAAGTGGCTATTCAGCATTAGGAAACAAATAAAAATTATTTGTATAATAATTATTTACTTTCAACGAATTATTTTTATTTTACAATTAGGTAAGTAAGGAAAGGTTGAAAACCCGTGATGTAGACGTTAATCACAATAATATTGATTTAGTGCAGTGGTCGGCAAAGTGCGGCTCCAGAGCCGCATGTGGCTCTTTGGCTCATTAAGTGCGGCTCTGGCACAAATATCAATGAAGGCGCAATAATATTTTCATTAAAAAAAACTTAGTAAGAAAAAAATTACATCTTATTTTGATAAATTATAAAACTCTTCTATAAATCGAGAACATGTATAATTTTTTGTTTTAGTTAAAAGATAGATACTTAGGTAATTAAAATTTTATATTGTTTATCATGAAGTTTATCAAGAGTAACCTGAGAAGTCGTCTTATTGACGAGAACTTGGAATCAAACAACATACAAACCTTATTTACTCAAACTTTCCAAGGAGATGCAACCACTTGATTATGAAATTTAGTATTATTTAGTGTACTGCTTATTTAGTGTAATAAAAGTTTACTAAACAAGCAGATTTGGCTCCCAATTTTTTTATTATTGTAATGTTCATATTTGGCTCTTTGGCTAAAAAGTTAGCTGACCAATGATTTAGTGTAAGTGAATGGTGAATTTACTTTTTACATATTTTTTTGTATTTACCTGGTTCTGACACGTGTAAGGTCGGTAATAAAGTTACCATTTTAGTAATGAGATGCAACTTACATATTTACGATGTGGAAATACTTTATTTTTGTTATTCTTTCACTTCAATTAATTTTTGTTGCATCTGAAGGTTGTATACCAAAGATGTGCTGATCTTTTGACAGACCTTACTGCGTGCCTATCTGCGTACGCATCCTTCCGTAATATAGAACTTTCCTGAGTAAAGAACTATAATCAAAAAATAAAATAGATAAGGCAAGAGGAGGCGTCCACTGTAAACACTAAATACATGTATGTATCTAGAGTTAATGATAATGTGAAGAAAAGCGAACGTTGCGCTTGCTTTGTTAGCTTTGAATTAACAAAAGAAGCAATCCATTTATAGCTTTTTACGCCGAGGAGAGGATAGGAGACATATTTTTAATTTTGGCCAGAACCACATCGCCACCGTAATCTGTCTACGAATAAATTTATAGGAGATATTGACTAGATCTTTTAGTTATAACTTTAATTGTTTTGAAAGGAACTTTTAAAGCAGTTTTTTTTCATGGATGGTCACATACGTTCACACTAAATTCATCATACTACCATTATGTTATCCGTAGGGATCGAATCCAGTCACTGAGCCGGTCGTGTCGTCATTTTAGTTTGAAAATAAGTTTTAATGATTTAAAAATCTTACCCTTAGCCAGGTCCTGGTCCAGAATGTACTGGATATATACCAGCACCACTATCGAAGGACGAAAAGGTCCGCATCATGGTGAGGTTGAATCGGCGGCGGAACGAGGCAGCTATGGGAAGACTGCGAGGACTGCCCAGCGCTGGGAATATGCTTAAACTGGTACAAATTTATATGAAAGCCGTTTTTTGTCAAACACAAATTGGGATTTTGGTAAAACGCGTTTTTTAATCACAAATTAAAGTGTAAGAAAAGCTTTTGGCTAATCCACAGCCCAAAGAAATTGTATATTGAATTATTAATTTTTTTTTGAAGCGTAATTTTGTATATATGTATCTACATATTGTTGTTAATTTCTTACCGCCAATGTTGTAATATTTTTAATTTATTACTTTAAAAGTTGCTGAATTGGGTAGGCACTCGATATCCGTATCTATAAGTTAAAAAAAAAATTGAAGGACAAGCATACCGAGATCAGAACTATTTGGAGCTCCTTCAAATACCCTGCACGGTATCGATTCTGATCACACGATGTACGGTAGCGGTAGTAACTAGGAGCAGTTTCACAGCAATATCGCATTAAAAAAATTTCTTAATTCACTTTTTTAATAATAAACATGTGTGTAACATACACAATCTTGTATATCACACTTTTTCATTACTGTCTAGTCAGAAAGAGTGCTATATTATGATCATTTGTCTTAATGACAAACCAGTCGCACATGTATACGTGGAATTTCATGCAGGCGGATATGATTGTTGTTATGATATCTAGACAGTATAAGGTTACTGAAACATCCGTTTTGTCAAGATCCTAATAAATATATACAAGTTTTAAAAAATATTTCATTATTCAGCGATGGGTTGAAGAGCTAGCTCGCGAGGCTCAGCTGTGGGCGGATCAATGTCGACCTCCTGCGATGCCGGAAAAACAAGACATCTGCCGAGATTTGTGTGATTTTTTTTATTCTATATTCCTATTATCATTTTGTAAATGATTTAGCTTGGTTACAAATTTACGTTTATGCTTACAAATATTATATAACACAAAAGTCTTTGTCGAGATTTGATATAGTTCATACCATATTGCGATAACACAATACAACACGGTAAGTATTCAAGAATTGTCTTCTCACAAGCGTTCTATCACGGTTGGATTAATTTAATTATAATTATATTAATTTAATTAATTACATTTAATAGCTAAAAGTACGCTACTAAGAGGGATATTTGCATTATTTCGTGGCACTGCGTTTTTCTTAAAAAAGAGCACCGGTATATAAGACTTAAAGAACAGACAGGTGCAGCGAAATTTATTTCGCTGAATTTAATTTTTTTAAGGTCGAATGTCGCCTAATGCCATAACTTCGATAGGATAACCGAACAAATTCCTTTCTTATTGAATTAAATCAATTTGTTTGCCGTATAGATTCCAATATTATTGATAGAATAAAATGGATTTGGCAAAAGATTTTTCATAAATTTATTTCCTTTCATTCATCCATCCCTTCATGATGAAAATAATTGTTTTGTTAACTGCGAATTAAATTGTAATTTCATTAATTCTCAGTTCAACTGGTCACTTATATTCATCATCATTGGCTTGACCTTGTCCCAATTATTTGGTGTCGGCACAATGTCTTTTTCTTCCATTTAATATAGTATATTCTTCATCTGACATTTCACAAGCCATGCATCATACATTTCCATCGATTTTTAGATAGATCTTATATTCTACGAAGATATTTGAATATTATTAATAATCCAGATTCAACAACTGTCGGCCAGTGCGTGTCTTCTGTTGTGGGTGAAGCTCCAGGTCTTCGTGTGGAGTCCATGATTGATATGTGGTATATGCAGAGTTTAATGTACAAAGGAAACGTTACTACATATGTCGCGTAAGTATTACCACATTTTTTATTATAAACTTAGTTTAAAAATCTAATAGTTTACTTCAATGCAAGTAAAGTATAGGATACAGATATAATAAGAAATAGAACCGCACTCGAAATGCAATTCAGAGCTAACGGATATCATTCCCGTCATAACTACACTGTTAAAAATTTATTTGGTAATTTTACTAAAAATATGTAGGAGGTTTTAACGCAAAACAATTTAATAATTTACTAAACAAAATGCTTCAACTCAATTTGAGAAATATCAAAATATTTTTTGAAATTTATGAATGAATTAATGAATGAATATACTTTATTGCACAACACACAAAAAAAATATACAATATAGGACAAAACAAACAAAAGATTGTACAAACGGCGGCCTTATCGCTGGAAGCGACTTCTTCCAGGCAACCTTAGGATGGATTAGAGTTTGAGAGGGCTGAAAGTGGGGTAGTGTTGCATATTCATTCAAAACGAATACATAAATACATACAATAAATACATACATACATACACAAATACAGTGCATAAATAATATATAAAAGCAAACATATAATCCGGGGAGTAATTTAAACAGCCTGTCAGTTCTATTACATAGAAACAACGACAAAAAGCAGGCAAAGGAAAACAACATACATGAACGCTTACAAATAGTTTTCCAGATAGTATTCCCTTACAAGTCTTTTAAAGATCGGGAGTGATTTAGAAAGCCGGATATCTTCCGGCAGAGAATTGCAAAGGCGGGTGGCCTGAACAGTGAAAGACTTTCCAGAGAAATCAGACAAGTGATAAGGTATTTTTAACAGCCGGTTCTCCGAAGACCTAAGATACCTTAAATTGCCGGTGTGAAGGAATTGGAACCTTTCCTTAAGATAAGATGGGGCTTGTGTAATTTACCATGCGGTTACAGAAAATTTGATTAGTAATTTTACTATACAGTTTTGTAATTTCATTTAAAATAGAGGGTGTGTGAGCACCGCCACTTGCATTTACGTGATCATCATTTTGTTTAGAATTGTACAATATTGTTTTATTTAAATAACCTACGTATAAACACCGCCCTTTATCATAGAAGTGCTTAGTAAATTTAATATGCAGTGTTGTAACTATACCACATAATTCACTTGATTCCTGTGTCTGCGGTTTCCCTCGGCCGGCGAACCCAGCCGAGTTACCGCCAAAACAAAAGATCGTGACGACACATAGACGTATATTATACACTATATTAAACGTAGTGTTACATACATACTCTTTACACTATAGTAAAGTACTAATACACAATGTTGTATATGTATACACACACATACACATGCTTTCGCATGCATTCAAAGCTGAATGTGTTTTTTCTAGCGTACACACTTGTTTTAAATATCTAATAATTTCACAGTAATTCGAATTACATAAATTTAATACAAACAGTTCCATAAAATTACAATACAGGTGAGATTTATACTCAAAGATTGTAAAATTACACCTCATCTTAGTAGAATTTCTTATATATCTCTGAAAATTACTCAAATTGTGTTATAATTTGGATACATGCAGGACATACACACTGATTAGTAATTTAGCCATCGTATATGTTGAGTAAAAAATAGTAATTTTACAGAAAAATTAACAGTGTATTTCTTCAGTAATTTTTCGCCTATTCTATATACATAAATTGACACATACATACCCAAAGATCACCTCTGTGTATTGGACGAACGTCGGTTAATTGATGTCGGTGACCTTGGTTGAAGAAATTGCAACCATCACTATCTCAATACTCGTAATTTGCTAAGCGGCTTTAAATTGACGAACCAAACATACCGTGAATGTTCACATTTCATTAAAAATAATCAACACGCAACTTTAACAATGACAGGGATTAGCACAAAGAAAACAAAAGGGCGTAACTCCACAGAATACGAGTAGATTACCTAGACTATAAGGCGGATTATAATGGGTGCTTCTGTTATGAACGATATCTGAATTATGGACATCGTAGAAGAACTAAAGAGAAATATAGCTTGCAAAATATACAAGCTTTTTATCCGTGCAGGGGCGGACAAAGAATACTGACCTCTGCGGCCGGGGTTGGCCTGTCGTAAAAGGCGACAAAACAATCCACCCTAGCTACGTGGTAGGGCCCCAAGCCCTTCTGGATGGCAACCACCTTTGTTCTTAAGTATGCCGCTTAATAACTTTGTGTTGTGTTCCGGCATTAGTGATCCAGGTTCCTGTACCCTTATGGGACATCAGCGTGTTCGCGATAGGCGACGGTAACTACTAAATTCTAAGCGGGCCGTCAGCCTGTCTGCTGTCTTATAGCAATAAAAAAAATGTAAGTGAAAGTGGATCGGTCAGATCTGTTGCTAGACCGACGGAAGGTGGAGCAAACGAGTCCAAGGTGATTGCTTTAAGGTAAAATTAATGTTGTACGCTCCCTATGGGTTATGGATGGATTGGAAGGACACGAAGCCAGCATGTGTAGCACAAACATAACGAGTCCTACGTCCAGAAGTTAATGACAATTGGCTTATAACGAAACTTCACTACAAAATTTCTACTGCTTAATAGGTCACCAACGAGCGGAGGCTACTACGGGGATTTTGGTCAGATGTTGTGGTCCAGAGCATATATGGTGGGCTGTGGGAGAAGTAGATTTATGGTAACTTTAATTTATTTATTTAAATTTTTTTATTTATTTAAGAAAATATCGACAATATTTAAAAAAGACACCAACAACAAAGGCTTTTATTTTAATTAATATTATATTCAATTCTTCTGTGTCCAACGCGGGTATGTACAGTGCTCCATCCTCTTACTCGCTCGTAAAGGATAGCCAGGGCTGTCGGTGATAGGTGATAGCGGTGTTTAGTGGGACATACCCACTAAAAACCGTGGTTGTCATCTAGAACCTTTGTCACCGTATCGACCTTAGGTCATTAGTCTGTGACAAAAAATACAACAATAGTAACTAGATTTAACAATGAAGTGAATTTGCTGTTGAACAATTTAACAAGGCAAAACTAAGAGCCTTTTTACGTTGGTGCACTACCTTCCACTTACTTTTATATGCATGTTATCATTAAACTTGTATGGATGTCTAAATCAGATCTACCAAGCTTCCTGTTTCTTACCCTCTTCTTTTGTTGAGTGAGAATTAGCAAAAGATATAAACTTTTTGTCACATATAACCCACTTTTTCTCAAGGTATAGTTAAATGTGAAAATTAAATTAGAGAACTCTATCAGGTTGCCCGTTAATCATTTTCACCGGATTTAACTACACAAATAGTACTCAAAAAATGTAACTCGATAATTAAATTCAATATTGGATATAAATTTTATCCAATTGCTACAGACATCGCTGCAAGAAAGATTAAGAAGCGTGGAGCGTTTGGTTTGCAATATAGCACCTCGGGGACCTGTCCCAGGTCGGCCTTTATGGACACCTGCTTTGCCAGCTTCTATTTGCCCACCAAGATCTGTGCCTGATGAATTCTTAAAAGGCTTGTGCAACTTCCGTGGGTATATTTATTATAAATGTAGAATTCAGGTCAATTTCAAATTTAGTAGAATCATAGCAGGATCAATTTGATGTTAAATTATCAATATTTAATATTAAATTAGTTAAATTATAAAATAAAAGTTTGAAATAATAAATATGTAAAAATATTTTATGCTCTATTACGTCATCCGTTTCCTGGATATATAATAAATTAGAAAATACTTATAAGGTAGCGGTTTCAGACCCAGAATTAGATGAAACGCAAGATGTTGATAATTCATTCACATTAGAAGAGCATATTATATTGAACACAATACTAGACTTTGAAAGAAATTCATCTCTTGATATTCATGGGAATCTAGATAAAATGTTCTTGACTAGACTGGCTGTAGTTACTTTGGTGAATCCTATGATAACTTCTATGTATTACAATTCCATGCAAAACAGGGATATTGTTGAATTTATTGAGTCAGAGAAAATGAAAAATGATTTGGCAAATATAACTGAAGAATTGGTTCAGAATAAAAATGAAACAAAATGTGTAGGAAAACCAAAACAGGGATTCGATCAAAATATGACAAAGACTGCAACTAAATCATTAAAAAAATTAAAGTTAGTAGGAAGACCAAAAACTTATATTATTGAAGAATTAACTGACAATACTGCAGAAATAAGTACAGAAAGTAAGTCATTTAAAAATAAAAAATTATTCTCACTTAAGAGATATTAAAGATAAATATATAATCTATTATATGTTGCAGACAATTACCAAAAAGTAACTGAGGATGTAGTAAAGCTTGGAGAGCTTTTTGATGACTATAGCTTTCTTGACGTTCAAGATGATAATATGAAAGATGTTGGTATATTAGTGACCAAATTTGCTGGTGTGTAAAATATTATATCACTTTTGATATACTTTTTATTAAAAAAAAAGTGGAAATCAACCATACTTGAATAAAGATGTTTCATTATTTGGATGATTTGTCGTTAAATACATTTGTCACAATGCTTTGTAGAAACAATGGTTGAGCATGAAATAGTGACAACGACTACTGCTCATATAGTAAACGTTAGTACTGCAGAAAAACAAGAGCTCACAAAAAATATATCAAATATTTCCACGGTGGGTGCAAGTTTAGAAAATATTAATATATCAAGAAATGATATTTACTTTATGTCTACGAAAAACGAAAGTGTGGATTACCTTGACGATCGTAAGTGTAAAAGTGCTACATAATACATACTATTTAATAAATAATCTAATAAAAAAATGAATATGATTAAAAAAGCAACTTACAGTCAATGAATGTTTCCAGCTCGCAGCAATTTGGAGACCGTTTAAATTGTATTTATTTTATTACTTAAATATTCTACTATATAAGTTTAAATTAAAAATGTTTTGTAAATAATATAATTAAAAAAT
The DNA here is from genome assembly GCA_963693495.1 of Malacosoma neustria. Taxonomy (NCBI): domain Eukaryota; kingdom Metazoa; phylum Arthropoda; class Insecta; order Lepidoptera; family Lasiocampidae; genus Malacosoma; species Malacosoma neustria. The sequence goes on along the minus strand of OY856379.1, from coordinate 3,547,954 downwards.
CGCGTGCTCTATATTAACTTCTTTATTAACTCTGATGTATACTAAAATTTATCTATATTTAAATGAATTATGCTGGTTGCATCTTCTAAGAGGTAAATATAAACGTAGTTTTTATAGCAATAAAATCGTCTTTTTACTTAAAAACGAAAAAACACTACTTTTGTGTTAATTTAAATTAAATGCGTAAAAATTGAGCTAAAACGGTTTGTTTGTAACGGTCCTTTTAATTTCTGATGGTATTATATATGGTGTGTTATTTATGTTTTCGATATTTAATACAGCGGAAACTGTCCGACTGCTACAAGAAGCTTTGCAGCGTATGGAGCAGACTATGGAAACGTCTATTCTACCATCACAAGTAAAGGTATTAACTTCCCTTTATCTTTCCTATAATAAGTTTATAAATATTATACAAAAGCGAATATTTTGTTAGAGTAGAATAGTGGTTTGATCTTGGTTTTAACGACCTCCGTGGCGTATGGCTAACGCACTTCGGTACGCTTGCAGAGGTCATGGGTTCGATTCCCGTCTCGCATCTGGGTGTTTATGTATAATATGTATTTATTTACAAAAGAAAAGTATATACGTAGTATACCAGTTATCCAGTACCCATAACACAAGTGCTATGCTATTTGGGACTAGATGGCGTTGTGTGAGATGTCCCAATATATTTATATTTATTTATTTTTGTACAAAAGATAGAAGAAATGTTATCTTCTGATTTAATAAACACTTAGATGGTAAAGCGACTGGTTCGGGATACTCGTATTATTTTTTATTGATCGTACCTAGACGAAAATTATTCAATAAATTTTGTCAATATAGCTGGTGCTTTGCAGCATTTATTCTATGTGTAGAAGTTTAGACCTAATAAGGATGGCGTGGAATTGATGTAAATACAATTTCATTTGTTTACTTGCTCTTTCCAAGATGACACAACTTCTACCACTTTTTCAATCACTATCCCATACAAAGGTCATTGTAAATTTTTCTCTATTATACAAATTTAACGAAGTCCCCGGGTTAGTAGCCGATATTTACAGATATAAAAAAATCTTGGAAATAATCAATACTAAATATGACAAGCATAATTTTACATATGTTATTCCGTTTTATTTTTACCAAGTTAAAAAGAATGTTTGTTATGTATTTTGAGATATGGATTTAGTTACAATACAAACGCTTTCTTAAAATATTTTGATTTCCATCAAATGAACTAAAAGTAATTATAATTTAGAAAAATGTATGTAAGACAATTATTATGTGTGGCGATTAAACAAACGAAATGTTTCTCAGTAAAAAACAGGTGAATTTTAATTATTCAGCAATGATTACTTACATATACACTATTCACAATCGTTTACATTATTTACAATCTTACCTGTAAAAAACAGGAAACGACAATTAAAGTTTACTATTATCACTTTATCATTTGTTTTTAATAACTGCAATGTAATATAATATAAACAATAAGATATAAACTTTTATTTCTGAATTATGTATTGTGTTAATAACAGTTATGTTTTGCACGTTTGTTTTTGTTCAATTCTTAAATCTTAAATATAACCTACCTATAATTTATTAAAATAATGAAGACCGCGCGCTTCACATGAGAAGCGTGGCAAATTCAAAACTAAGTAAAGTATCTCGAAAGCCAAATACTAATGCATATTTTTAAATGCAGGTAAGAAGAGCACTAAAAGGCTATACCACAGAAGATCTACCTGAATTAGAAGATATCAAAATAACACCTAAATACCTACCGCCGGATTTGGAGGCAATAAATAAAACGTTTGGAAGAGGCCCAGTCATGAATATGATGATGAAATATGTGCCTTATTTAAAAGAAAGTAACATTTTAATGCCTAGCAGTAAAGGTTCTTTTGTAGGTCCACATATAATTTTATTTATACTGTTTATTTGTTTGGTGTAATTTGTAACATGTATTGTTTGGAAGTAAAGTATTTATAAAGGTTTTTATATTTATTTAATTATTGTGAATTTAGGTTTCTTTGCCTCATACCGTCTGTGTATACTTTATTCTTAAAATTATTTTAATTATTGCCGCATGGTCGTAGCAGTATAAGAACAATGCCACGCGAAGTCATTCCTAATGGTGCCTACAAAACAGAAGTAACATAAGAGAGTACTTTTCAGTATTTTCTTCAAGATTCAAACATGATAGTCGCTCCTATATAAATCAAAATAAACCGTGACTATCCAGTTTATTGTATTTTTGAAATTACCACCAAAAAAACTGGAATTCCTTGAGCATTGTCGTGTGTAAGCCCTCTGTCGGGGAAAACGAAACCACTTTTCGAACAGCCTTATACATTTTGTTTTGAATTATTAAAAATATGAAAAGAAATGGTTAGACTGAATTCACTTTCTATGTCTGTAGTTAAAAACTGTTTAATAGTTACATTGAATAATTAGGTATTTATGTGAACTTCATCATCTGCATTTGCTAAAATTTTAACATGCTCATATATTTTGGGGTTGACAAATTATTGCGTCCAGTTACCTACCGGTGCCATTATTACAAAAAAACATCAAACGCTCTAGAGAAACATTGAACTATTACACAATATTTATAATTTAATAAGACGTAAAAAAGTAAACATAAATGGGGTTATTTGAAACGAGTTTCATTGTATAGAATTTAAGATCTCCAAAATTTGTTGTCCTGCTTATTATAATGATCTGTAAGTTCATTTGATCTTTCTGTCCCTCTTTTGTTTTTCTTTCCTCTCTATATTAAATTCTTCAATGTACGAGTAACCATCGCGTTGACAGTACTATTGGAGTTACAAACATTTACAGGGTTAATAATTGTTCCATGAAATTGGTAGTCATCGGATCATTAAGTCCATTTGTATTCCTAACAAAGGAAACCGTCTGAAAGGCACACATGCGGTCATCGCTCATCATCGTCCACGTCCAGTCTGGCTGCGGCCACACGTCGCGACGGTTGTAATTCGTAGTGCCGTAGCGCTACGATAATTGCGTGTAGCGTATAGCACACTATAATTACACGGTATAAATTCCAAGTAAAAATAATAGTTTAATACGAATAATTGAAAAACAGGTTTGAATGCCTTTGGGATTTAAGTTGTTAATGTTATTTAAGTAATTATTAGGTTTTTATGATTTAAAGTTTATAATTAAAATATTTATCAAATTACCAGGAATATAGTAAGATCCCTACTAGAGCCATCACAATATTATTCATATCAATGAGGTTTTACAAAATTTAAAATTTAAAAAAAATTAAAATGATGACCAGTGTTGTCTATTAATTTCTTAATGGATAACACTAGTATTATTTGGAATTTATTGTAAAAATAAAAATATATAAAATAACTTGTTAAAAACTTATGTTAGAAGAGTTTTTGAATAAATAAAATAGCAATGACGAATGATTTGAAGACTGATAGAGAAGGAACAGCTCGAGGGTCATGGTCTCGAAGGCCCGACGACGTGAAGATTGAGTTTGGCTTCGGCATGCCATTGGGCTCCATGAGTGCCCATCCCGCTTTCCATTCTGCTTGGGATATTAGATGGTAAGTATTTAGTTTGACTACTAAACGATATCCGTGGCGCATTGGTTTTCAAATTTAAATCCCTGTGACGTCACGGGTTTTGTTTATGAATACTATGTATTTATTTAGAAATGAAAAATATAAGAAGTACATCAGTAGTCTAGCATCAAAAAAACAAACTAATAGATCATTTCTTACTTTGAGACTAATAAGCGCTGTGTGACTTGTTACAGGCATGATGTCCCAAAGGGGTACAGGAACCTGGGCCGCCATTGCCGGAACACAACACAAGGTTATTATGGCATCATACTTTAGACCAAGGCTGGTTGCCATCCCGACGGACGTTGGGCCATACCACGTAGATAGGGTTTTGTTTTTCTTTTTATTTTAATGTGGCTCCAATGCTTTAGGCACTGATTTGCCTATGTCAAAGTATTTTATAGAATATTACAATTAGAAAAGGCAGATGCAAAGGCAAAAGAGCTTAATAAAGCAAGGATCAGGAAATAATTTTGACGGTAATTGTTACTAGTTAACTGCAAACCGAGAGAAAATGGTAGTTTAAAAGTGAAATATATGAATTTAAAAATGGAATGATACAATTTTATACGAACATTTACACAAAGATGCATATTTTTTAAATATCTACCTAGTCAGGTCATAAATTCTGTCACATGTTTAATGTAAAATAATTGTAACAAGTTTATTCATTATGTAACCATTCATATACCAAAATGAACTTAACAAAACATAGATTCTTATGACATTAAAGTTTATTCAAAATGACCTCCGTGATTTTGAATACAGGCCTTCAATCTGCGCGGCCAGTCGTCTATCGCAGCACGAACGAGGTCCATGTCAATATCGGCGGCTGCCTTAATCAAGGATGTCTTGAGTGACTCCAAATTGGGATGAGGCTTTGAGCACGCCTTTTCCTCCAAGTGTTGCCATATCTTGTAATCTAACGGATTCAAATCTGGACTGGAGGAGGGCCAGTCTTCGTGCCGGATGAAGTCGATTTCACGCGCCGCCAGCCAGTCTTGTGTGCTCTTCGCTCTATGAGCTGGCGCCGAATCTTGTTGGAATACCCAGTGCCTGTTATTGAACATGGTATGAGAAACAGGTTCAACAAGGTTCGTCAGGACTGTATTTTGATACACAACAGCATTCGTTTTTACACCTTTCTCACAAAAATGTACCTCTGTTAAGCCCCAATAAGAAACTCCCAACCATACCATGAGCGAGGATGGAAAATGACCTCGTTGGACACGCGGAATACGGTTGCTCGCTTCTTCACTACTGTGTGCGTACACCTTATCATTTTGTTTGTTGTAGCTCTCTTCTACGGTAAACATTTTTTCATCCGAAAAAAGAATTTCCCGATATTTTTTTCCCGCGTACCGCTTCAACAAAGCGCGGCATCTCTTCAGTCTCAGGTCCATTAGACGAGCATTCAAACGATGTCCTGTTTTTCTTCGATATGCCCGAAGCCCTAAGTCTTCATTTAACACCCTTTTCACCGTGGTTCTGCTTAACCCCATCTGAAGGGCCAACAGTTTCTGCTTACGTTTGGGATTTCTTTGAATTCGTGCCTTCACAGCTTTTATCACTGCTGGAGTCCTAACAGACCGAGGCCGACCACTTCTTGACCTGTCATCTACACTAGAGTCTTCATTGTATCGTTTGATGGTACGATAAATGAATCTTTTGGCTATATTCAAATTTTTCAGTATGTTAAAAATTTGAATTGGCTCGTAACCGCAACGATGCAACGCAATAACTGCAACACGGTCTTCTTTAAGCGTCCACTCCATATTTAAAAAATGAGTAAAATTCTAAAAGTATACATTTTTATTTTCATGAACAATTCGAGATTCGAATTCAATAAACTTTTTTGTGGCCAGCATTCTAAAAGAAAAGTTTTTACTGTGTGACAATACTTATGACCTGACTAGGTATATTCACATTTACATTAAATGCTAATATTATTTAAACTTAAATAAAGTCCGAAAAAAAGTCTGTGCACAATTCACATTCGACAACTACGTCACGAGGGCTTCTAAATAGGAAATTCACAGTCTTCGAATGCTCTTGGTCCTGCATTCCGTTGCGCTTGAATGCCAGACACAGGCAGTTTGCGCACAATGCGTCCATCTTCATATATTTTGGTGGTTGGTCACAGCAATCTTTCTCTTGGCAAGTTAGAGGCCTTGAAACTCGCGGCTTCTTTTCACAACAATACATAGTCTTCGGCGAAGGACATCGTGGCAAGCCGGGATGGCACATAGGTGGATTTATACAGCACTTTGTTCGCCAAGGGGCCACTAACATCGGACGTACTGCAAATTGCTCGCAGTCTGTGATAAGTTTCAATGATAAGCATTTTAATAATAATATTATTTTCAAATAACTTAAGCATTTATTGGCAAGCTGGAGGGGGTCCAGCTCATGTCAGTGTGTTAGAACACACTGACTGACGGATAGATCCAGGGCCGTTTGTATGAAAATGGTCCAAAATGTACCAGGTCTCCCAACGCTTGTTTTGCCTGCCCCTGCTCTTTTTTCCATTACTGGGGTACCAATATGTCATTTTAGGTGCTTGATTTTATCATATGGCGACATCATCTTCATTTCTGAGCATTTATTTAGGCCAAAATAACGCGTGTAACATTTAATCTGCTTTTTACATCATGCGTATTGGTTCATTTATTTAGAATCTGCCAACTCTTTCCACTTACCTACACGGACCTAAAAAAACTAAAGATTAATATGATTACATTATTATGACATTAATCATACGCTGTGAATTGAAATAATCCATCCTTATATTTAATCTACATTAGAATTCATGTGCAATGTGTGTACAATACTTGGCTTGGCTTCACTTCAGTTGACCTGATTTACTGTAAGGCTTCAACTGATTGCGTTTCCGATAAAAGCTAACAGCGCCTTACTGAAAAGGGTTTTTGGTACATTTTTTTCCTTAATTATGCCTTAGCGTGTTGTATTATTGTAATAATACTAGCTGACCCAACCACATGTTGTTATGGCTCAGTATAATAGATTAAATTAATTTTATCCTCACTGTTTTAATACAATTAAATTAATTGAAATAGAAATTGAATAGAATAAAAACACAATGCCTAGATGTCAACCAATGTTAGAGAGTTGTATCGATGAATTATTTTACACTGCCATCTATTAGGAATTCATATCACTAATCAATAAATACACTATATTGTCATATAATAACCGTTTAATTTTTAGTAATAAATAATAAGGTCAATAACTGAGATAAAAAAAATTTTTTATTTGACAAATAAGTTACGAAATTTTGTAATGAGATTTTTATATGTTTATGATACATATTTGTTGTCCAAAAATCATAAAATAGCATAATCTTTACAATCAGAAGCGTATTGCTTTTAAGAAATGAGGGAGCACTGTGTGAGTAAAATAGGACCAAAGGAACAATTCTAGACTTCTAGATGGTACAGCAAATAGAGTATAATTTTCATGGGACTGAGATCTTGATATCTGTGGTGCAGTCTACACAGAGATATTAATTAAACTCTGAATATCTTCCGAGTTAAATTAATATCACTAGAGAGATAGGTTCGCCTAATAACAATATCAAAGTGTACTCGTGTTTTTTTATTTGTGTGAAAGGTTAAACATCCGTTTTTATCCATGCAGGGGCGGAGAAAGAATACTAACCTCTACGGCCGGGGTCGAGCTGTCGTAAAAGGCGACGAAACAACCCATCCTAGCTACGTGGTACGCGACCACCTTTGGGTCTTAAGTATGCCGCCAAAATAACCTTGTGTTGTATTCTGGCATTAGGCGACAGCAGCGTGTTCGCGATACTCTGGCGTTGCAAACACCCATAGCTGACGGTAACTGCTAAATTCTAAGCGGGTCGTCAGCCTGTCTGCTGTCCTACAGCAATAAAAAAACAGGTTGACAACCCACTTAAATAGTAACCAGTTACCGTTGCTTATGGATATTTGTGACGCTAGAGGTATCGTTAACTCGCTGCTGTCTGCGTAGGGGAACTGAAACCTCGGTCATTTATGCCGCCACACAGCACAGGGCTATTAAGGCGGTATATTTACAGACCTAGGGTAGGTTGGCATCCAAACAGGTAAATACCTGGAGCTTGGTTTGTTTTGTCGCCTTTTACCATAGGACAACTACGTCTGGAGGTTCAGTATTTTTACTCTGCCCTAGCACGGAGGACTTGTTCGAGAGAGAGAGAGATACAGACAGACTGTAAAAGTTGAAAAACGGTATAAACACAATAAAGTTTTGATCGAATTGTATGATAAAGCGGTCATTTGTAGTAATGGCATTTAGTAAAGTACATTAACAAGTGTCCCGTCAGCGTGAATCATCGCAGGAAACCCGGATTTTATAATTGTGGAGCAATAGCGGTCAAACTTAGTTGAAAAGAATAATTAATGTAACATCGTTTCTTTGTTTCCAAATGTTTATTCCTAGTATGTAGTTGATTTTAGTAAATAATGGTTTCTTTTTCTATATTATTATTCTGCCTGTGTAAATGAATTAATGAAAACTCATTATTGTTCCACCAAAAACACATAAAATAATAGAAAGAAATAAAAAAAACGTGTGCGTCTCGGGACACCCGACAGAAGTGATAACTTAAACTCATCTAAGTTGAACTATTTAATATTGAAATTGTTTAACTTGAGAAAAGCTTAGGTTATTACTTAAATTTTATGTATATTAATATGATAATCTAAGGAAAGGTTATTTTTTAATAAAACCAAAAATAATTCAATAATAACTAAAGCTTACGAATTTTTCTAAAAACTGTTTCAAAATTAAATTAAATTATTCCCTAATGTAGTCTTAAAAAAACTCAACTGTATTTCATTGTAATAAAGTTACAATTAGAATAGATCTAGCGCTGTGGGTTAGAGTGAGAGAAGAGTCTGCCTACCGCTGCCGTATGAGTGAGAGAAAGGGAAGCCACAAAGACTGGCGCCGTAACGCGTTACGCAACGAAGCGGTTTACCCTACCATAAGAAGTTATCGATTAAATAAAACTAAGATTTACAGGCTATAGAACAATAGGCGACCTTATTGCTTAAAACAACATCTTCCAGGCAAACCTAAAACCCTCGGCCTGTTTGAAAAGTATATATATTACTATTTACAATTAAGTATACAATTTTAATATTAAAAGATATGAGCCTCTTAGATAATATGTTTATGATATATATTATTAACTTATAATGTAAGACTTATAATAATTCACAATTCACTTGGACATATGCGGTAGGTATAACTATATCTACCGTATATGCGCCTTTTATATGTTATAGGTCACCTATTACTTATTTTTTTTAATTAACAATATTTCAAATTACTATTTTATACATAATGTGATTCACTATGTTTACCCTTGTTTACCCTTTGACTAAAGAAGGGTAAACTTGACAGTCGGAATATATGCCAAAGGTGAACGACTAGACAATAGCCGAGAACGAGGTCAACAAACTCAGTTCATTAATAACCAATCGATTGAAGAAGTCAATGGTGATGTTTGGGCTGGTTCAGGAAGTGACTTACATTGTAAGGCTACTATTATCGATAAATTGACGACCTATCTTACTACAATTTATATACCCTTTTTTAATGCTGTATGATCGCAGACAGGCTGACGGCCCGCTTAGAATTTAGCAGTTACCGTCACCTGTGGGTGTTTGCAACGCCAGTGGCATCGCGAACACGCTGCTGTCCTATAAGGATACAGGAACTTGGGTCTCTAACGCTGGAACACAATACAAGGTTATTTGGTTATAAGTTATTATGGCGGCATACTTAAGACCAAAGGTGATGGCCATCCAGACGGGCTTGAGGCTCTAACACGTAGCTAGGGTTGTTTTGTTGCTTTTTACGACAGGCCAACTCCGGCCCTGCATGGAGAAAATATATAAATAATTTTAAATTACTAACATTTAAAAGCCAACATTTATTAGTATATTTTAAAAGATTCACAAGTACAAACAAAATGATAATTGTATGATTAAAATTAATATTTGCACATCTTATAGATATGTATACATGCGGACATCTATACAACTAAATAAAATTGGAGGGTCTGTTTGTAATATTAAAATAACCACTTTTTACTAAGTGCATTCGGATGTATACACGGTACATATACAAAAACAACATTTTTTACAATTTTTGTCTGTCTGTCTGTTTGTTCCAGCTAATCTCTGAAATGGCTGCATCGATTTTGACGGGACTTTCACTGGCAGATAGCTGATGTATCAAGGAGTCACTTACGCTATTTTTATTTTAGAATAAAAAAAATAGTTTTTGTTAAAAAACTTTCAGAAATGTTATATTCCAATTTAAGTTGAATTTCCAATTTAAGTTAACCCCAGACTTATGTCATCAATCATATGAAAAAGGGTTAGCTTAGACTGGACTTTGTAGGTTCGAACGTACGTATTCCGGAGGCGTATGGCGTAACAGTTGCATTCGATAATACTGACTGTTTGCATATTTCATTTATATTTTAGGGTTTATAGGATTTGTAATCCAAAATAAACGTCTTCTTAGTTACTTCTCACTAGAAAGCCACTTATTAAGTAGAATATAATCAAAAGGTATCATTTGGGTCTACTCAAGGCCAAAAAGTAGCAATTTCGTTAATATATATACATGTACATTAATATATCATGTACCTATACAGCAAATAAATAAAATTGAATTTGAAGTAGCGAACATATAGGGCAAAAATACGTTGAAATTACCAGATATTAAATTAAATTTTATTGAAATTGATGCAAATTAGAATGCTGCCCACACTGGACAGATGGAGAATAATCTAATAATTTAAGAATGCGTGGGTGTATCCTGCTTACAATTGAAGCGCTAGGTTGTTATCGCGTTATTGATGATTTAACAAGTTTCAAAAACTGAAATATTGAATAAAAGAAAAATAACAATATTCTATTTTGACTCTAGACTCCGTCCAACGGCGCGCAGTTCGTGTTGTCGACGATCCCATACTCACAGACGGTCTAGATACTTTTGGCTTTCGGAGAGACTGCGTCTCTTTGCGTATTCTACCGTTTATATAACGGGGAGTGTTCTGAGCTGTTTAGAAAGGTGCCTTCGTCGTCTTTCTACCACAACACTGCTCGCCAGCGATTCGGTGTTCATTCCCATTTCCTGAAGCCTCTTCTTTCCTGTACGAAACGGTTCTCAAGAACGTTCATGTTGCATACTCTTCGGATTTGGAATTAACTTCTTGCTAAGGTTTTCCTAGCGTGGTATGTGGTTTTTCAAAAAAGGCGTCATAGAATTTCTTAAAGATCGGCAGCGCGTCGGCAATACCTGTGGTGTTGCAAACGTCCATAGAGGACGGTGACCACTCGCAGAGTCCGCCGTTTGCCTGTCTTCTGAACTCCATCTATTAAAAAAAGTTGTATTCCAGTCGTCTAGTTATAATACAAGCGCTCTGCGGCTTGCTTTGGCTAGATGGCGCTGGGTGAATTATCTCAGTATATTCACTTATTTATACTATTTATTACTCGTGACTTCGATAGTTCGGATAAAGCCAGTGTATTTTTCCATGATAAATAGTTGTCATGTCCTATTCCAAACTATAATCTGCAAAATTTCATCAAATACCCTTCAATAGTTTCAGCGTTACTGTATAAGAAACATCCATACTTTCATAATCCATGAATACATGAGAAAAGTGAAAGTGAGTTTGTCTGTTTGTTACACTTTCACACCTAAGCTGCTGAACCAATTTTAATGGATCAATAAAGAGATAGATTGGACCTTAGAGGAGGGCTACTTTTTTATGCTATTTTTTTTTTAAATTCATATGACAGAATAACGTTTGCCGAGTCAGCTATTCAGGTAGTATTGTATATTCTAATACATTTAGGAGTATAAACCAAAGTCACGATCAAAGTGAAGGTAATAACACTAATAATACTCCATAACTAATTAATTCAACAAAATACATTGAGGTCAGTGAAACTAGACCAGTCAAGGACCTTACCTTATAAATGCCACCCTTTTATTGCAATATATTATTAGTAACATCCTTATTGTTAGAGAAATAGAGTTCAATTTTTACTTGTTACAGTCTCGAGGAAGGTGTAGATTCCGGAACACGCGATAAAAGTTGGTGGTCAGTCAGTGGTAGGGTTGTCTATGACGGCTATTTCAATTTAAGGTTTGGTTACTATTGAGAGATTACTTTTTAAATTTATACATACATACATACACATACATATAATCACGCCTCTTTCCCGTAGGGGTAGGCAGAGATCACTTCTTTCCACTTGCTACGATCCTTACATACTTGTTTCGCTTCGTCCACTTTCATTATTCCCTTCATACATGCCCTTCGGTTTAGGGTACTCTTGACCTGGCCTTTTTTCAAGACGTCCCTGATCTGGTCTCGAAATGTCCGCCTAGGTCTACCCCTTCCAACACTTCCATTCACACTCGCCTTATACACTTTTTTCGTCAATTGTTCTTAAATTTATTATGTAATATAATTAGATTTTTCACAACAATAATAATATAGTTAAACCATTATGAATTTGAAATACACGTATTAAATTATACAAATAAATTCAGGTTCATTTATTTGTTTGAACAAGGATGAAATAATGCACAGATGTTACAAAAAAAATGCTTATGTCCCTATTCTGTTCTGCCCAAAAGGCGTACAAATATTTTTCAAATAACTATAATCAACATAAATAAATGCTTGAGTTTACAGTAAATAGTAGTTTAACCAAATTTGGAAATTCGAATGTTTTTTTATCTCGTCTGTTATGGAATTATTCCAGATTTCATCTCTCCGTACAGCGATGGAGTTAGAATAATGACTCCTGCAGCTAAGGGTAGCCTGTCGTAGGAGGCAACAAAATAACCCTAGCTAGGTGGTAGGACTTCAAGTCTGACTGGATTGCAACCATCCCAGGTTGTATAACACACCGTCCTAATAACCTTGTGTTGTGTTTTGGCACTAGTAAACCAGGTTCCAGTTTCTGTTCGAGATAGCGCGTTGGCAATACATATGTCTAATGTTGCAAGCGTCCATAGGCGACGCTGACCACCTACTTTTGGATGGGCCTGTCTACCGATACTTAAAAATCCAGTTCTACAATTTTATTTTTAATACACTTCAAAAGTATTATTAAAATGTTTTATGTTTCATGTACAAAGTACATAACGCAGTGTGTGTCAGTCTATTATCAAATGTCTGAGCGATCATTAGTTTTCAGTCATCTAGTTTAAATCCCATAAACAATGTTAAGTTGGTGTAAGAAGAGCGTTAATCACCTCTTAAGGAAGTTATATAGATAATTATATACTTGAAAGAGATCGCTCAGTGCTCAGACCCCCAGTCCCGTTATTTAGTACATCCTCTTTAAAAATGGATATCAAATCCATCAAAAATATACATGTGTCAACCCTAAACTTCAAACTTGAACCCCAGACATTGCCATGGCAACTCTACCAAAACATCGTTGTCAACTACCACAATTGCCGAGCTCAGAACAATAATGTGATGACACAGATTTCGAAAATTATTCTGACCTAGAGAAACTAATTCTGATGTAAAACACCAATGTTCTAAATGAACATCGTAAAATTATTGAGGAGAAAAATGGATATTGGCTTTGGTGACTTTTTTAATCCCAACGTGGGGGGCTTTCGTCAGTATTTCAACCACGATCCATTCTTCCGGTACGTTAAAGTATTCTAAGCTGTCTTATTCAAGAATTTTAAAATTTCAGTATCTATAAGTTGTCTACGATTGTTTTTTAAAGATTTTAAAGTTTATCGGAGATTTGTTGCAGATTGACTCGTATTTACGTGAGTCTTTTGCTGATATGAGAAATTTTAGCAATAACTAATTTTAAACAACTAAACTTTTTCCAAAAACTTAGATCATTATCAGACAGTTTTTTTAGAGTCATACTAGGGGTATTCAATAAAAAGTGATAATGAGTATCACGCAAGTTTTTGTTATTAAATGTTATCTTATTTTTCGACGACCTTTCAGGTTTATATACTTTGTATATCTTTTTTCTAAAGCTGAAATTCCTTTATTAAAATATCTTCTTCCTGATCCCTTAAAAAATCGATTTTTTAATTTGAAGCCAGCTTCTTGAATGGCAACGATGGCAACTTTGGACTTATGCGCGTGGGCATTATCTTGGTGAAACAAAACAACTTTAGCGAGTTTGCCACGCCATTGCTTGAATATTTCCTGATGCAACTTTGTTATTTGTCCTGCGTAAAAAGTCCCTGTAATAGTGGCTCCATGATTAAAGTATTCAATCATTACCACCCCTTGGCTGTCCCAGAAAAAAACAGCCCATGATTTTACCGGCGGATGGAATCGCCTTAAATTTCTTCGGAGTTGGAGATGACGGTCTCGTCCAAGTCACGGGCTGTTTTTTCGTTTCCGGGTCATAATAATGAAGCCATGTTTATCGAAGCCAGCATTGTGAAATTCTCAGTTACCGTTTGTTTCTGTGCGTCAGAAAGCATTCTGGGCACCCAGCGCGCTGTCACTTTTTTCATACCCAAATGGTTGTGTACAATATTATGGACACTTCCTATAGAAATCTTCTTTTCTTCTACTATAAAACAAACAGTAACACGACGATCCGCAAAGACAATATTTTCAACTTTTTTAATCATTTGTTCAGTCACTACCGATGTAGGGCGCCCCGTGCGGGGGTCATTGTTAATGGAAGTTCTTTCTCGCTTGGACTCAGTACACTAACGCGCAGCTGTAGAACATGGAGGAGCATGAACTCCTAATGTTGCTCTCTAGTCTTGATTTACCAGCTCCGTAGTAAAAATTTTCAAGCAGAGATATTTTATTACCGCGCGAACTTTAATTTTATCCATTTTTAAGAACACGTTCCGACACGACGTGAACAAATGACTTCTATTTTTAAAAAACAATAGAGTATTGATTGCTTTTTTATTATTAATATATCTAATGTCTGAGCTATACCTGCCAGTATGTTTTTTCTTTCCAAGGAGTATGAGTAGAGAATGTATTGCATTATCACTATTTATTGAACACCCTTTGTAAAATTTGTTTAATGCTGTTACCATAAGCTCTTTTCTCTAAACTCTTAAATAGCGGTTCTTTAAACTTGCAGTTTGAAGCACAGCATACCTGCGTTAATGGATTGCGTGAAAGACAATGTAATACTAAGATTATAGATAATTACAACTATGTACATAAACGCCGGGTCCAGGCCTGGAAGTAAACCCTAAAACTGCTGACTTGACATCATAAAGTGTACAGTGTGTACAGAGGTGAAGAAAAAATCCGGAAAGCGGACCTCGGGCATCGAAGCGAATCTTTAGTTACAACCGGGATTTAAAGCTAAGATAATGATGATGAGTAATAAACGTTAGTATTGTAGGACTTGGGACAATGCAGAGATTTAGCACCTGCAAAGTAGCGGTCAAGATTCACTTTAAAAGATGTCTTAGCAAATGATTTACCTTTTCTTATATCTGTGGAACAGCAGTCAAGCTGAGCCCACTTGATAGTAAGCAGTTACTGTCGCCCATGGATGTTTGCAACGCCAGGGATACTGTTAACTCGCTACCGTCCGCTTTGGAGAACTGGAATCTGGGTCACTTATATCGGAACACAAAGTTACAATGGCGGTATACTTATAGAACAGGGATGGATGCCATATAGACGGTGTGTTAGAGCTGTACCATCTAGCTAGGGTTTGTTTTGTGGCCTTTTTTAGCTTGACCGGTAAGGGTCAATATTCTTACCAACCCCTGCACAGAGAAATCCCATCTAATGATCTGAATGATTCACTAATATTTCTCATAAAACCATTTTCCTGCTATCTTGATGACTATATCAAGTTCAAAGAACCGACAATTGAGACGAATTAATTAAGATACACTTAAACACCTAAACAGTAACAAAGATTACCCACAATTGACTTCAAAGTCATATTCATTGTCTCGATTTATCGTACGGTAACTGACGGATGAAAATTGTAGGTCTATTAAGCTTTACGGAATGATATGTATTTCTTTTATTACATTCAGATGTTTTGCATCTAGTGAACGTGTTATGACAGCTATTATATTAATGACATTTCACAGTTTCTAAAATTACTTGGGTACTGTACAGTAAATCAACTTTTATTCTTCTTGTAACCACATTATTCCTGATGGCAACTTCCTCGCGCCTTTTAGTGTCGATGCCGAGCCATAACACTTCTTTCTATAAGAGCTACAAGAAAAGTGACTGTCGTTTGAACTCCCATCCTGAAATGAAAATTTAAAGGCGCCTTTTCTTAGGTTTCAGTGAGAAATAAGGAATGAACACAGGTCCTTGTCTTATTTCTCGCCATCATAATTTTCCTAGGAAGACACTATAACAATAAATGTATCGACAAGTACGTCTAGGCAAAGATTAATAAATAGTTATGGTGTAGGTGACAAAGAAAGGGACAAAATTCGGCTTTTATTTCGAGATATTTTATTTACTGTCACCTATATAAAGACCTAATTCAGCTACACTACTTCATCTATTTTTTTTGTAGCTCCTTGCTCCTTTAAAAAAAATGGAACAGAAGTAGTTTTGTTTAACAGTGTAGTTCGGACTCCAGAGTGTATGTTTCAGATACAAGCGGAAAAGAATAATAATGTTTGTGTAGAAAAAAAGGGTACATTTGCAATAGTAGGACTTTTTCAGCTGTTTTTTCAGTTTGATGTGATTTTTTAATATATTTCTTTAATCAAAAGCGTTTTCCCTTTAGCCAATCATCAGGATTCCATCAAATGGCCCGTATGATGGATCGAATGATGGCGGAGAGCCTTCAACCATTCGGCTTCGCAAGAATGACAACAAGGCGAAGTGGCGAGGGTAAAAATCATGACCCACCCAGAGATGGTCTCCGATCTGATAGGAGTGATGCCAGGAAAGAGAAAACGCGACAGCAAGGACCTGATACTCATGCCAGTAATGGGACCAGGCATCCGCCAACTCAAAGTAAGAGAATGCTAGTGATCATTATTAATAACTCAAACATCTAAATTTGTTAACTTACCTAGCTCAATGTAGTTTAAAATTTTAAATAGTACAGAGGAAACACATTTTTTTAAATAACCTTTTGAATGGAATTCCTATCTATCCAATCACATAAGTTATCTTTCAAGTAGTACATATGTACCAAAGTTTTCTTCTGTGTAATCAAAAATATTTAGGTTATGTTCTATAACTTTTTTTGTGAGATAAATAAATAAAATAAATACACATTTCAAATACATAATTCCTTGTTTTCATATCATGTAGGGTCTTGGAGTTAAAAAGAACTTCTGAACACTAAAGTTCTCACCTGTTTCATTCATCTTCATCTATATCTTCATCATCAGGATTCATCTTAATTAACAATAGACAAAGATCTGGCGCGGGATTTCCTTTTACAATAGAATATATGGTACCCACTTTTTAGAACCAAAATCACTTGTCACAATTAATTTGTAATATAATTGCAGTTCTCGAATTTTACTCATGAGTACATAATTTTACTTACCCGACCTTGAATCTTGGATCCCGGACTAGGCGTTTTAATTATTATATTTTTATAAGCACATACGGCCGTTTTAGGTAGATGCTCACACATTTTTAATGGCAGTAACTGCTATTTATAATGTTTAATCTTAACCTTATGTATTGGCTTCAAGGGAAGTAAAGGTTCAGGTTTTAACAATAATAATGTATCATATTGTAATGAATGTAAAAAAAAACATTGTTGCAGTTGTAAAACCTACCCAGTCAAGTACATTCCAAGAGCAGCCCTTTGATCAGGCAAAACAAACTGATCCAACGACGGAGAAATGGGCTGGAACTCTACGTCGAAGGGATCCGGACATCCAACCAACGTTACCTTCAATCGTATCCCGTAAAACCTCATCAACCTCATCCACAGGCAGTGGTAGGAAAACGAGATCTGTGGAAAGAATACCTAAATCTTCAAAGCGTCAATTAGTTCCAATAAAACCGACAGTCAGAAAAACCGACATTCCTGCGGAAGGTAATGACGTTACGATTTATGAGAAGGATGAAAAGGTGTTTGATCCGACCGGTTATGAGTTGCACCTAGTGGAGACCTTGGAAAGAGATATACTGCAAAAGAATCCAGATGTTCGTTGGAAAGACGTAATTGGATTGGAAGAAGCGAAGGCGGTGTTACAGGAAGCAATGGTGCTGCCTCTTGTCATGCCTGATTACTTTAAGGTTTGATAATATTTTATAAATTTAACAGGATATTAATGAGTTAAGCTGATTCTAAAAGAGACATGTGTTAGGTCTCTCTCGCTTATCTTAAATTAGTTAGAAATGAATTGTCAGAATTCACACAACAGCATATAAATCCAAAGGAAGCTGCAGAATGGACATGTTATGGGTACTAAACGAATTATATATTACTAATATATTTTAATTTGTATATCAATAAATTTAAACACTCAGGCATGGGATAAAATCGAACTCATGACTTCCGAAGTTGTACGACGTTCTAACATGATTCCCCCACCAATACTTTGCATCGTTAAAATTAGCAAAAGGAGAAATTTATGTATCATCTTTAATGAATCCCCAGGACAGTGACTTTTATAACAGCCAATAACGTCCCACAGCTTGCCTCGGGTCTCTCTCTATCGAGAACGGACAGTAAACCGGCGATTTCGGTGTGTAGGTCTCCTCACGCTGTTTTCGTCAGTACCTGGCAATTATGATATAATATGCACTTTAGGTGAGAAAAACTGCCTGAGCGATGTATGACTTCTAGAGTGACAACACATGGCTACCACATACCTTTTTGTGAAGGGGAAGAATTTTAAGGGGCTTAGCCCAGAAAATTAATAAAAAAAAAATATAAATAGCGCTTTCATTTACCTGAAGTCGTATTTGACGTATTTATAAAGTAATTATTCATAAGTTCTCTTTCATTAGTGGCTATTGCGTGTCT
The DNA here is from genome assembly GCA_963693495.1 of Malacosoma neustria. NCBI lineage: Eukaryota > Metazoa > Arthropoda > Insecta > Lepidoptera > Lasiocampidae > Malacosoma > Malacosoma neustria. The sequence goes on along the minus strand of OY856379.1, from coordinate 3,529,359 downwards.
TGGGAATTTGATAAAAAGTAGCCAACATAAGTCCTTGTTTATTATGGAGACCTTGGACCCTTTTGATGGCCTTGCCATGTTACAACGTGTGATATTTGCAATAATGTTATTCGAACTAATACGGGTAGATTTTTTATAAATCTTATTAACGAAGACAGTGAGTGTTGTTTACGTTTTTCATTATGTAAATATGTATATATTTCACTTAGAATTTACTTATATACTCGACATAATGTTAACATATTTTTGAGGGATTATATACAGTCATAAAATATGTTTAATGCTGTCAATATTAAGTTCTTTAATCTTAAATAACAGCTCCTTAAATTTGCAGCTTAAAGCATTTCGACAATATATAGTAATAAGCTAAAAAAGTGTATGGATATTTTAAGGGTATCCGACGTCCTTGGAAAGGCGTTTTGCTGACAGGTCCACCGGGTACAGGCAAAACTCTCCTAGCTAGAGCAGTAGCCACGGAATGCAAGACGACTTTTTTTAACGTCTCATCTGCGACTCTCACTTCGAAGTATCGAGGAGATTCTGAGAAGCTGGTGCGACTACTTTTCGATATGGTGAGTATTATTAGTATTTAACTTTAATGAAAATATATGAAGTATATGTGTGTGTAAGCTGCGCCTCTTCGCCAGGGGGCCATGCCCGCGCCGATCACTACGGTGACTGGAGGTTGGTCTCTAGCCTCTGGCGACGACTGGCCATGTGTGAGTGGAAAGAGAACCTAGCGCGCCCGCTTTGTAGCGCCAGGGGTCAGGGTTTTATCCCCCCGGCGCTCTCCTTTGTCTGCCTTAAGGAGTTGAGGGGATAACGCGGAACAGCACGAGGCCGTTACTCTAGCGACAATGGTGCGGGCGGCGGGTTCTCTCCCGGGTGACCGCCTGCTGCCGCTTTCTAGGGCGACCGGAGGTCGTTGGATGTCCTTTGGCGCCGTCAACGTGGCCTGCGTAGACGGGAAGGGAGTGTGCTAGTTAGCTCCCGCTCTCGCTCCGTCGCCTCCTTTGCAGACATAACTGCCTCGACGTTTATCCAGGATCGCCCTCGACCACAGAAATTACCAGGGCCGGGAGCGACAGGTCCTCGCTGATTTGGGCGAAGAGGGCGCGGCGCTCTTCGTGCCATGCAAGGCACCGTAGCGTCTTCCCATCCATTCAGCCAGGACGGGCTTCACCGCATCGATGGTGGCAAGGTCCGTGCTGGGGTGCGCAAGGTGCTCCTTTCACTCCACCACGCACCTTGTCGCAGCTTCGCCCGATTTACCTATACTTCAAGAGGCGCGGGGCGAGAGCCGCACTCAGCCGCATTTCGGTGCCACTGGTATAGTAACGCCAGAACACGAGTCTCGAGGTCCCATGGTGGGGAACTCCACACACTCCACAATCCCCATACTATGCTAAGCTATTATTTTTTTGTTTCCCACATATTTTCGAATTTCTTCGATTTTTTCTGTTGATGCTTGATTTTCTTTATTTTTAACACGCTTTTATTAGCTTGGTATGTATCTATGGAATCTTTGAACGTCATTTGCACTCCTTTCAAAACGACGGATTGATTTGAAACTTTGCACACTAATGAAGGACCGATGACGATGCAATAATTTATAATTAATTTTCAAGTCAGTAATATTCTATCCGCGCAGGGACGGAGAAAGAATACTGACCGCTGCGGCCGGGGTCGGCCTGTCGTAAAAGGTGACAAAACAACCCACCCTGGCTACGTGGTAGGGCCCCAAGCCCGTCTGGAAGATGACCACCTTTGGTTTTAAATATGCCGCCATAATCTGTATCTTTTGTGGGACGGCAGCGTGTTCGCGATGCCACTGGAGTTGCAAACACCCATAGGCGACGGTAACTGCTTAATTCTAAGTGGGTAGTTAGCCTGTCCGCTGTCCTAAAACAATAAAAAACAATGATTCTTATGTTAAGAAATATTTTTACTTTTTAGTTTGATTAATTATAAAAGCATGTGTTTTACTTTTTTAAACTATAATTTATTGTTATTCTATACTTACATCTCAGTATACATAAAGTGTATCTTTCTTGTATCTTTTGTTTTTATGTACCACCAGTACGAAAGGTGTCGGTTTGCTTCGATATCCATTTACTATAGTGTTATTATTACGAATAATATTGCTACAGTCAAACTATAATGTTTTAACGATTATTTACTTTTTAAAATTTCTCATAGGCGGCCTTTTACGCACCAAGTACGATATTCCTCGATGAAGTGGACTCTCTCTGCGCTGTTAGAGGCGCGGATACAGAGCACGAAGCATCAAGAAGATTCAAAGCCGAACTGCTTATACAGATGGATGGACTCGCAGCTGCATTGTATGATCAAAACTTATATTATATTGAACATTTATATTTTTTATAATACGTAAATAATCAATCTTGTTCAGTTTTATTGTAGATCAATTAAATAGTAAATATAAATACGACAAAGTCTTTGAATAGAAAAAGGACCAGCTACCAATGTCCAAGTTTCATAGGCTACGGGTTAGTTTTTAATAAAAAAACGTGACTTTTTCAATTAGTACAAGTTTTAAAAGCCTTATTTTGCATTCTATCTGTGCAGGGGCGGAGAAAGAATACTAACCTCTGCGGCCGGGGTCGGCCTGTCGTAAAAGGCGACAAAACAACCCACCCTAGCTACGTGGTAGGGCCTCAAGCCCGTCTGGATGGCGACCACCTTTGGTCTTAAGTATGCCGCCATAATAACCTTGTGTTGTGTTCCGGCATTAGTGACCCAAGTTCCTGTACCCTTATGGGACAGCAGCGTGTTCGCGATGCCACTGGCGTTGCATAAACCTATAGGCAACGGTAACTGCTAAATCCTAAGCGGACCGTCAGCCTATCTGCTGTTCTACAGCAATAAAAAAAAATTCAAAAAAATTAAAATTATTTTGGTCGAAGTTGTTAAGAATTTTCATCTCTACTTCCGGTTTACCAGTAACAAAAAAATGTAATCTGATTCAAAATTCAAAAATAGAAATATTCAAGTAGAAAATTTCCTATAAGAAATAATATTAATTATTTTATTACAGTAAAATTCACTTCCATATGAAAATAAATTGTCAAAAAACTCCTCCGTCAAGGAAATTATTTTTATAGATTCCCATATAATTAAACCTAAAAAAAAAAACATTATATGAACATGTTCATATTCTACAAAATTATAAATATGCTCAATATGAAAGAATTGCAGAACCTCACTTTTTGTTGTCTGATTCACGTGATATCTCCCAAAATATATAATAATAATAATATTTTGTGACAATATGAACGAAAATTCGACTTTGCTTGCAAAATTTGGTCGCATTTTATTTTTCAGTAATCACGATAGAATTGTGATGGTCTTAGCAGCCACAAATCATCCATGGGATATTGATGAAGCCTTCAGAAGGAGGTTTGAAAAAAGAATTTACATCGGACTACCTGATGGTAAATTATTATAATACTATTTATTAAGAGTTTTTAGAGCCACATAAAAACTTTTATTCGAAGATTTTTTGCAGACATATATTATATTATAATTGACAAATATGTACTATGTATACTTAGAGAATTTATAACTCATACAAAAACTTATTTTGTGTGAAGGTTAAAGTCACAGTTAGAACTACTCACATAGCTACAAATATTCTGTGACATGACACCACATGTTTATGCCATACAGCCCAAATAGCATGAGTTGCTGGCGTCATTTGTGGCCGTAAATTGACAGTCAAGTTTATGTGTCAGGTCTGTAACACCATGATTAAACCTGAAAATGGAATATGGCAGCGAAACGCTGGACAAACTGTATGGCAGCGGCGGCCTACGTTGACCACATTTAGTCATACTGCCGCAAGTCCTTAGTAAGAGACGTATATATATCAAACAAGTCCAGGATTAACATAGGCAATGGACATACTAACAGAAATGGTGTAGACAGTACGAAGTGGGGAAGAAAAAATAAGAAAGCGAACTCCGCACATCGATTAGAAGGTTTGGGTAATGCCCGAGATTTTTGTGATACTAAGAAAATATTGTAAATCAAATCTCTATAGTGGTGATAATAACATAGGTGATTACATCCTATATCTTTAAACGAGCAATTCTTGTATATATATACTTATACATATAATTGGAATCTCGGAATCGGCTCCAACAATTTTCATGAAATTTAGTATACGGGGGGTTTCGGGGGCGATATATCGATCTAGCTAGGAATCATTTCTAGAAAATGTCATTTTATTCGCTTTTTTTTTTTGAAGAAAAATAACAAAAATGTGACTCTTCCTGACATCTATCGGCGAATAATAATACTATTTTTTTAAATTGCTTGAACGACACAACACTAAAGCTATTCCAGTAGATGGCGTTGTTAAGTAAAAAGAAGTCAATGAGTGTTTGCTTTGAGGTTAGACTAAGAAAATCAATTGTTAATTTCCAAAAAAACACAATTTATAAAAAAAAAATAAAAAAATACCGAGCAAAGCTCGGTCATCCGGATATTATTTTATGAAATGAAAAACGATAGAGAAGGAACACGATTAACGCGACTAACTTGAGGAAGTAGCAAATCGCGAAGATTTGCTAATTTTAACGGTTAGTTTTAAGGTAATTGAGTTTTGAATGTGAGTAAATTTTACGTTCACAAAATACTATATTATTTTCACACATAAAAATAATACTGGGGAATAATATGTGCACACGGCGCGTGCGGAGTGGTTAAAAGAGGTAGCGTACTGGATGCAAGCCAAGCACCGAGTGGCGAGTAGCGTGATAGTGGCCGTGTTGTTTGTGCAGGTCTTTGTATGGCGTTTGTAGGCCTTTGTTACTTTAAATTGACTTGTGGGTGCATAGGTACTATAAACACTTTCTATTACATCACCGAGATATAAAATATTTTATTGAGATATCAAAATGAAAAATTTCATAAATGGTTATTGTTTATATTTCAGAACCCACTAGAATACGACTTCTGAAACTTTGTTTGCGTGAAGTCGTTTTAGCTGAAGATGTGGATTTCAACGGATTGGCGAATAGATTAGCTGGATACAGTGGTTCGGATATTTGCAATCTTTGCAGGTACGTATTTTCGACATTATGGTGTTTGAATAAAATATTACAAGGGTAAGTAATGATATGATATGAGGCAACAATTGTCATCATTCAAGTGCTTAATCTTATTTTCATCTAAAGCTTATATTTTAGAGCTCGTTTAGTGATGATTAATGGAAACGAAGCTTACAGTTCAATGTTTGTAAAATAAAATTTTATATTAAGAAGTCACACAAGGGTTCAACTTGAATATTTTAACCAAATACTAACAGGCATCGAGTTTCTTTATATATTTTGAACAGAACAAAGTAAATATTTTTACAGAGATGCAGCAATGATGACGATGCGAAGAAAGATCGCCGGCAAGAGTCCGGAGCAGATAAGGAAGTTAAAAAGATCTGAACTCGAAGCTCCCGTTTCAAAGGAAGACTTAAATACAGCTATAGAGAAGACTAAGCGCACTGTTTCTGACTCTGATATCACCCGTTACAACACTTGGATGCAGAGGCACGGCTGTTCCTAGCGGCGAGCCAAAGCGCTGCGAGCGCTTCTCAACAAATTGCGGACTCCTTAGAGACAGGAATTTTTGTCATAGGGTCCGATCGAAAATTTTCAGTATGTTTAGGTGTAAAATATATAATTAATGATGTGAGTATTATTATAATTATACTGAACTAAAGCATCCCTTCTCGATTCAACTCGTTAGCAGTAAAGAAAGAGGAAATTTGAGGTTTCTTTTAAAAATTACCATTAGCAATTGCATCAATAAAAATGTTCTTCAAATTTATCCATATTGCATCTTTTTGTTCAAGAAAATCAAATTTCACGGATAACAACAGTTAAAAAGAACCAAAATTTTTGTTCTGTGACAACATTTTGCAACACCCTTCTCACCTTAGAGTATACATAAGCTATTATGTATTATACTCTAAGCTCACTCTAAAATCTAAATTTTACATCAATCTTGATGAAACACATACAAAAAAAAGATATTTCATATAAATAGTGAAGGTGCAGCACTATGGCGTGTAGAGAAGATGATGTTTGTATATAATAAAAATGAATTTAACCATTAGTATTGTGTATTAAAGTAGGTTTTGTATTTTAAAATAAGACATGTAAGTATACTACTGTTAGCAAAAAGATCTAATAAAATTCTTACACGCTTTTTGGTTTTGTATAAAGATTTTGATAGAAAGTGAAATAGAAAAAAAAAATGAAAATTTTTATAATACTCCTTTATCATTAATTGCTGCCAATAACATTTTATATATCTGTTAAGCCTTATAGATCAACATCATTAAAACAGTGTGTTTTATGAAGCATCCTTACATTTGTTCATTCTCACGTTACCAACATCTTCGGTTTCGAATGATCATAAGGTATGATTGCTGTATAGGAGTGAACTGTTTAGCAGTCTTCTGTTAAGCTTTTACAGCTGTTATTACATTAGTTAGACTTTATCTTGATTTTTGTCGGTTTTTCATGAGTATCCCGTCCCGTAGCTCACGGGAAGAGAGATGCCCCCTATATGTAAACCAACTACTCTATTTCTTCTGTTGACTATTTTCTGCGTCTGTCATCGCTTATATAAATTGTGGTCGGTGCGGACGAGTCGGCAGAATTTGTGGGCAATGCTCTCTCCTGAACAGCATCCTCCCTTCCCTCCCCGCAGCAACATCTTAGGGTTCCCCATGTTTTGCGGCAATTATTTATAGTACATTTATTGAACCAAAGCTTACGAATTTTAAGGCGCGTGTAAATTTAGATAGCTGTTGATATAAACGGATAGATATATAATTTTTTTAACACACACAGTTTTATATTAATATGACTATACTCGTGTAATATTTAATATATAGCTATTAAAGAGGTATTGTATAATATTTAACGTGATGCATTAAATTTATTGTCTATTTTCCTTGCTACTTGTATACTGATATATAAAATATAAAGCTTGTTTAATGTTAATAATTGAATAGTGTATTTGATAAATTTACGTATTGTGTTTTCATTTTTATAATTAGTTTAGAGCTTACTCTAAGACTTCAGACTTATCTGAAATATGGTTCTAGAATTATTATTCAAATTACTAACTAGTATATGGCTTATGATTCTTACTTGTTAGTTGATATATTTGGAATGATTTTTTTGTTATAAAATTGAATGTATAAAGTTCGTATCAGCTAAGCTGTGCTGTAACTGGTTTAATAAACGAGGTTTTACTTGAAATTCTAACATTTGATTGATTTATAAAAACATGCTTTGTGGTGCTGCATTTGCGTTTATGATTATTTGAGATGCGTTATTTTAGTTACGTTTGTGAATTATTTCTTTCTGTGTTTATATTTAATTTCTGCTGGTAAAGCAACTCCAATCTGTAGGATGTTCGACATTGCTTATCAACTATGGCTATTTAATTTACACTCATTACTATCGGTTAGGTAGAAGGTACTACAGCAATACCAAGAAGAATAATGCTTTTGAAGAATAAAGCTTGCAACCATGAATATATATATATATATATATATATATATATATATATATATATATATATATATATATATACAAAAGTACCTATGTGTATATATATATATAGGTACTTTTAGGAAATTAAATGAAATAACATTTGAAATCGATTAAAACTCGTTTATTAAGGAATGGTGTAAAATATTGAGTTTATATTATATAATTACTAACACTTTTCTATCGTAAATTAAATAGTGTTAACATATTTACCATTTATTAAAAGGGTAAATAATTTTTTTAATAAAGCTTGTACATTTGGTAACGATTCGTTTTAATTTAAAATATTTACGATATGTTTTCATTTACTACTTTAAATGTTGTAATTTAAGCGCGTTATACACGGACTATTTTGACGTACGTTCTGCGGTTACGCATAGTGCACGATCGTGCGTGGACTAATAGTTGACGTACATCAAATATTAGTAAAGGCACTCTGTTTCCGTATCTTAAGCATTTTTCTACATAAAATATTTTTGCATTTGAGACATAATAATTTTTACCGCTTATTTCTGATATATTATATTTTTAAAAACAGAGTTGCTGAATTATACAAGTCTTATTATAAACACTGACAAATAGGTACACCCAAAAATGAACAAACTATTTTTTCAACTATTTGTTGTTATTTATACAGATATCCTACAAAGGCCTCAAATCTACAGACATGACCGTACAAAATCAATATTAGTCACTAAATTATTAGTGTTTTTTTTATAAATTTACTACTGTCTATGTTCAAGGCAGTTAATTTCATTAAATAGTGCCCGTTTGTGATATAATTAAATATCTAACTTTGTAACATAAATTTTAATCTTTCAGATTTTAGCATACCTCATCTAAAAGTTTTTATTCCTTTTATACTAAGTGTATTCAGTATATAGGCACGTATTTATACACTATAGTTTATATAGGAAATAGTAAACAGACCAATTTGGTCTTCTAAACACAAATTAAAATAATTATTAATACAATAAAAAAATTAATTAATTTAAATATTCCTTCAGTGTATGAACCACTTTAGCAGTAATATCTTAATTTTTAATAATAATAATTATAATAACTAATTATTTATATTTAACATTTAATATATTTTTATTTATTTATTGTAAACAAATTATATACGGTCTATAAATTAATTGAAGTTTTTGACAATAATAAAATTGAAATTTTGATTTCGACTTTTTCGAAGCGTCATAAAAACTTTAAAAATGTGATTTGAATGATCTTTAATTGTCATATGAAATTTTCAAACCTATTACCTAATTATATTTTTCGTTGTCTTCCAAAGTAAATAATTATTTGGTAGTTAACACAAGTTTATATTCTTTTTGAATTGTAATTTATTTAAATAACATTATTACTATTATTTAATTATTATCAAATCTGGAACATACCGTAATAAAATGAATGAATGAAACTTAAATACTAAAGTACTCATACTACTGTTACTCACGCATAACGAATACTCCTCAAAGTCAACATAATATCTATAGATCCTTGGTAAAAATAAAACTTTATTAACTTAGTATATAAGATATATAAAAGTAAGTGCTGTGAACATACTTTCTAATTTTAATGATCTTAATGGGCGATTCCAGTTAAACAAAAAAATAGTCATCTTGTTTCTAAGGCTTTGTATAGGGCGAAGGATTTTGTCAGCTAACACATAGCAAAGAAAAAATTCTCTATATATTTCTTTTGCGGTTGTGATTCTTTGTGAATACACTTTTGCAAAGACCAAATCTAACTTCATCTATATTTGGCGAAAATATCTTAAAAACGCAGAAGTCTTGACATATAGTTATATGTCAAGACTTCTGCGTAGTTACTTATACATAGACAACAAACTTCAGATTCGGAATATAAGCTTCGGATGCTACCGGGATAAAAGGTTTGCAAAAAAAATGATGAAATGCTAATAAATATTGTCTATCTAATTTAGCAGCCATAGATGTGATGATTAAATAATAAGACTACTAGTGCCTGTTAAACGAACTTTCAATATGTAATTCTTTCGTTCATTATTACAAAAATTAATATTCATACTTCCAAATTTATCAAAAGTGTACATGATTTTGTCTTTTAAACTAAAGAATTAGTACTTATAATAATTATTAAAAATTCAATTGCAATATATCTTAGGTTTATACTTTTAATTCGTAGAGGACCTCAAGAAAATAGAACTATTAAAATTAGAGTCTGTTATAGATAGAGATTAAATATTTAAACAGGATGGTGTAGAAAAATTAAAAGAAACCAATAATTATATTGAATACTTATAATATTGCAGCATTGTAGATATGTTATTTTTTATAAAAAAAATACGTTTGACGTACTCTAGAATACCAAGTTAACGATATAAAATGCCTTATAGACAATCCAATATAACGTACGTTAATTCACAATTCACCATTACGAATAAATATAATTCACGACATAATATGACCGTGAAGAAAAACGTGTCTGAAAGCAGTGTAATATAAGTATGAAGTTTGTAGATATGTTGAGATGTTTGTCTATTCCGTACCCAGTACGTGGTGTACGTCAAGGTAGATTGTCTCTCATTTTAGTGTATGTGATTTGGCAATGATCAATTTGACATAACTATAAAAAATTGTGTAGCTGTTAAAACACTTAAAATTTAATCTTTAACCACTACTACTATTTCTGAATAAAACGACTTAATTAGTAAATTATTTCCATTGGATAATGTCATTGAATATCATAAATAACTTTAGTACATAAAAAAGTTTATATATTGACGTACTTATTTCTATTAATCATTAGTCAGGTAGATATGTATTAATCAAATCTATTAAATAAGGCACAGAATCCTTAGCTGAGCTAAAATATTGCACAACATTACTTCTCTCATTTAATTTGTGATATTATTCTAAGAAAGCAATTCTTTTATACCTAGCTTTAGAATAAAAATACATAACAAGATTCCCAATAATTTATAGTAGTAAAATTAGAACTGAAGTTAGACTTTTCATCGATGTCTAGATTTAATTTAATAATTGTCTATGTTTAGAAACTTAAACATACAGTTACTTAAATGACGGCATTTATAATAGCCTTTAATATACGTAGTGCTATTAATAAAAACTCCTTGGTAAAAAAAAGAACGGGCGGTTTGGATTTTTCTACATTGTTGATAATAATTTAGTTCTAAAGAGGTTTTAATAGCCACACTATATTATTGGTACTTAACAAAGAGTATGAAAAAAGTTAATTCCAGATTAGAAACTTTTGTTTTTAAAAATAATAATCCCTTTTCAGTTTCTGACTTTTTACTTACTTTTCGCGTGTGCGGTTAAATGGTTATCAGGCAACTAAAACTAACTTTTCGTTATTTTTAGTACAATAATTTATGTTTGTCGCATAATCCCGCCTTATTGTGACTTAAAACAGATATCTTTGTGTCTATTGTAATGATAGAAAAAGCAATAAGTAAGCAACCGTTCAAAGAACCTGGACTCGATACCAAAAGACAGGTTCCATTCAGAGAAGGCAAGGTTCTGGGAGAAAATGTTGCACACAACCATGAGATGATCGCTTTTTAGTGAGTCAGGCGCTGAGAAACTGCAAATGCAGTTACATAGACCTCAAAAGAAACCTTTAGTTAGCCTACCGACTGTGAGGAGGAGACTTTTAGCGACGACCAGCACGGGCCCGCAAATCTTGCTGTAAGCCTTTGACAGCCCTCCAAACGTCTCAATTTCTGATCTTCATTCAAAAGACGAGGGAGCCATTTGGCACAACTTTACGAAACTAGGTTCTTTGTGATGATCGTTTGACAACTCTCATAGCTTATTCCCATCTGTTCTGCAATTTCGGATACCATAACCGACAGGTAGACATAACGTCTTCAAAAATGTCTAGACCTACGCGAATATTTTCATCTGCAATGCTGGTCCGAGGACGGCGATCATGTTCGTCATTTTCCACTCGTTCTCGCCCATCTTTGAACTCCTTATGCCAAGCAAACACACGAGTCCTTGAAAATGTTTGATCCCCGAACTGTGAACTTAATCTTTGAAAAATATCCGTCGCTTGAACACCTACACGAACGAAAAATTTTATAATAATGCGTTATGCAGTAAAAGGGTGCACTTGCTGTTCCAACTCGCGACGGTTACTGACAAACCGGTTGGAAGTGTGAAACGACTGGCTCTCCCCACTCCTACTGACTCCCCCCAAGCATACTAGAAGCCCGCGCCCATTCCTACCAGCCGTAGACGTTCAGTAACAACAATCCGTTTATATTAATCCAACCTCGTATATTCTCATTGATATTAATAAATTTCAAGTCATCTAAGCTAATGATATACTAAAAACATTAATATTAGCCATAGTAAAGCTAATGACTGTAAGGTCCCCGTTTTTTTTTACAAAGGAGTGTATGTATTTTATCTTTTGTGTCTTAAGTTTGAGTTTACGTATTTGTTGATTTTATTATATTTACGATTGGTCCTCATGTCACTCGGGAGGTGAGGCTACGTTCGTTTCCACCGGTTTCTCGTCTTCTTGTTCCAGTATAGTTGCGAATGAAAATGGACAGAACAGGTATCCTTGGCCTTCGTAGAATTTACTCATGAATTCCACCCTATAGCATTAAAAAATAAATAATTTGCTCGTTTGCTATATTTCTGTTAATATAAGGAATAAGTTCAAAAGCAAAAAAACACTGCAAAACTACGATTAGAAAAAAAAATTAAGAACTTATTCTGTAACTATATGTTCAATTAAAGGCCTTAAATCTTAAATGATATAAATGCTATTGAAATTTAATTATCACACAAACTTACCAATGCAATCGAAGTGTATGCAAAAATGCTGACAATCCTTCCATTAAGACTAGAATTGCGATCGTGAAAAAGGCCCAAACGCCAAATATGATGTACAGTTTGATCGAGTTGAACACGGATCCGCCACTGAGCCCTATTTTGAGAACTCGCTGCCAAAGGACCGCTGATAATTCTGAAAATAAAATATGTATTGAAATTAACTTATAAATGAGGTATTTGACAGGCCGACAGTGTATATTTTAAAATTATATGTAATCTTAAGTTAACAAATATAAAAACTCTGTATTTTTTATTTTTTTCGAAGCACCATAATTCAGGTTGAACTTGGATTTGAGATTCCTAGGTATAGCTATTGATTATTGTTACAAAAACAAATATTAGACGTCGGTGAGCTTCCGTGTCATTTACCTTTAGTATTTCTGAACAATACTCGTACATATAAATTTTACATAGCATCTGACCGTGTTATTACAGTTGAAAATTTGCATAGTGCCCTTTTATTCAGTTTTTATAGTACTATAAAAGACACCAAATGGATTATATCTTTTGATAGCTCACACGTAGCAAAAATCAGATGGCCCTCAATACTTCACTTACATATCTATCCAGATATATGTTATGGAACATAAAGATGTACAATAAAATACATATAAAGACAAGTGAAAACAAATATGTGTAATTTAAAAATACTTTCAATCAATCTGTAAAAATACCTAGTCAGGTCATAAGTATTGTCACACAGTAAAAACTTTTCTTTTAGAATGCTGGCCACAAAAAAGTTTATTGAATTCGAATTTCGAATTGTTCATGAAAATAAAAATGTATAACTTTTAGAATTTTACTCATTTTTAAATATGGAGTGGACGCTTAAAGAAGACCGTGTTGCAGTTATTGCGTTGCATCGTTGCGGTTACGCGACAATTCAAATTTTTAACATACTGAAAAATTTGAATATTACCAAAAGATTCGTTTATCGTACCATCAAACGATACAATGAAGACTCTAGTGTAGATGACAGGTCAAGAAGTGGTCGCCCTCGGTCTGTTAGGACTCCAGCAGTGATAAAAGCTGTGAAGGCACGAATTCAAAGAAATCCCAAACGTAAACAGAAACTGTTGGCCCTTCAGATGGGGTTAAGCAGAACCACGGTGAAAAGGGTGTTAAATGAAGACTTAGGGCTTCGGGCATATCGAAGAAAAACAGGACATCGTTTGAATGCTCGTCTAATGGACCTGAGACTGAAGAGATGCCGCGCTTTGTTGAAGCGGTACGCGGGAAAAAAATATCGGGAAATTCTTTTTTCGGATGAAAAAATGTTTACCGTAGAAGAGAGCTACAACAAACAAAATGATAAGGTGTACGCACACAGTAGTGAAGAAGCGAGCAACCGTATTCCGCGTGTCCAACTAGGTCATTTTCCATCCTCGCTCATGGTATGGTTGGGAGTTTCTTATTGGGGCTTAACAGAGGTACATTTTTGTGAGAAAGGTGTAAAAACGAATGCTGTTGTGTATCAAAATACAGTCCTGACGAACCTTGTGGAACCAGTTTCTCATACCATGTTCAATAACAGGCACTGGGTATTCCAACAAGATTCGGCGCCAGCTCATAGAGCGAAGAGCACACACGACTGGCTGGCGGCGCGTGAAATCGACTTCATCCGGCACGAAGACTGGCCCTCCTCCAGTCTAGATTTGAATCCGTTAGATTACAAGATATGGCAACACTTGGAGGAAAAGGCCTGCTCAAAGCCTCATCCCAATTTGGAGTCACTCAAGACATCCTTGATTAAGGCAGCCGCCGATATTGACATGGACCTCGTTCGTGCTGCGATAGACAACTGGCCGCGCAGATTGAAGGCTTGTATTCAAAATCACGGAGGTCATTTTGAATAAACTTTAATGTCATAAGAATCTATGTTTTGTTAAGTTCATTTTGGTATATGAATGGTTACATAATTAATAAACTTGTTACAATTATTTTACATTAAACATGTGACAGAATTTATGACCTGACTAGGTATTTTACAGCGGATTAAGAGCTCTTAAAGTGAGTAAGGAAGCAACATTCTCGATAATCCAGGCTTTGGTGAGACCTTGGGGTATATTAAAGATATACTATTAATATGTAGTATACATATTTTGTTATTTCAGATTACACATACTTATGTATTTATTGTAAAAAAAAAACATGATACTAACGCGCATGCGCCAAAGATAATGCCCATAAACGTAAATAAGAAGCCGTATGCGAAACAGTTCCAAGAATGTATTCAATAGTGTGGATGGCTTGTGTGATCATCATTTCCCCTATTCCTTCGTCGTGAGGATCCTTTTCTATCTCTTCACCGCTCTCGACACCTTGTTGGTAACGCTGGAAATTAATGGACACTACTTTTATTTGAGTCTTAGGTAGAAACGCTGAACATTGAAAGCACTGTGAACGGTGTCAGTTATTCTTAAGATCAATATTGTTAAAACAAATAGAAATTACTGTGTAAACTTACTTGCTGCCTCTTTGCCATATATATTTTATAAACAGGCTTTCCAAACAGCATGACGGGTATGCAAAGGAAGGCGAAAGCCAAAAAGGTGCTCTGAACGTCGTTCTGACCATCATAGATCAGCGGCTTGCAAGGAGGCTTAGCTTCAGTTTTCTTTAGCAGCATCATGTTGATGAAGATTATTAGTACTGATGGGGCACAGGAAGAACCATAAGCCGGGTCTAAAATGAAATATTTCATCATCGTTTGCATAACATTAATCTACACAAAGTGTCATCGAATATTATAAACATCAATATTATGATGTAATGTATTTATTTAGTTAACGAATTATTTTTTTAAAAGTAATTTATTAAAAAGAATCATTTTACAAAACATTACACACAACTACACCCAATAAACCCGAGAGGGTTTGTCTTGGATGCCACATTCACATCTTAACGTAATTACAATTCTTAACATATAATATTCATTCGCATCCTAACTTTAGTAAAGTACCTACAATTTATTTATTCCTACCGTACATTCATACGAAATTTGTCGAATGACAACAAAACAGTACATGAGATCACTGCTTAATAATATCAAGAGTGAGTAGGATGGCAATAACATAAATCTCTTTCCTACATGAATACATTACATACAGGTTGATGTTTTCGGTGTAGTATATGGTATAGGTATATTAAATAATTATTCATTTATAGATAAATGCGGTTGGTATAATATAATTGTATTATGTTTTGGAACAAATGTAATTGTTTTATTTTCATTTTGTACAATAAATAATACTATAGTGTAGTGTTAAATTGTGTATTTTATTTTTATATTTATTTAGTTTATATTATAAACTCTCGTTTTAGGTTTTGTATAATATGTTTCATGTTTTTTGCATTAATGTTGTTTCTTGTTTCAAATGGAATTTGGTTTTTTAATCTAGGAATTATAAAATCTTTTAAATTATGTGAAAAATCATTTCTAAAATTTTATCTTTGAATAGTAGCTTTATTCGGGATATGACATCAATTGCCTTAGCAGAAACCAAATAAATATAAAATTACAAAATATATTTATTATAACATATTTTTGTTTTGTAGCGGTTGAATGTACATACTGTATGTTCTATGGGGATTAATTAATTTCTAATTTACCAAAATAGTTACCTGTAGATTCCGTAGAATACATAATCCACTTCATAAACATTAAGATGCAAAGATACCAAAAGAGTAACAACAGGAACAATATTTGGGGCAAATATTGCAAATATATCATTTCCGGTTTCTTGAAGAAGCTAAAACAATAGGTATTTATTAATAATTTATTTTTTCATACAGATAGACAACGAGAGAGCAATCAAATACTAGTAAATACTGGTACCTATACTATACAGTCACTGTCATAATTGTTACTATACGTATGGTTTTGATATAAGCATTATAAATTAATAACAATATTTTAAAGAGCAAAACAGTTATGATCATTAAAATTGGCCAAAGTAAAAATAAAATGTTTAGAATTATGACTCGTTAAACAACTCGTGAGCTAAGATAATCTTGTACGTACATCATAATGTCAACGTAGCGTACGTCAAGTTCTCAGAAATTAGCTCGTCGAATCTATGTTTGCGTCGTTTTGACGAGAGCTTTTGGTGACATCGTATACGAATGTATTTAGGATAGTTAGTGCATTTTGCTATTTCGGATTCTTATTGATCATCATTATTCAAGCATTTAATATTTGGGTCTAAAACTTATATTTTAAAGCTAAAGGTCCTCTGTTTAGTGCGAATCTACCGAATGTCGATTGACCTTTTATGACATTTTCTTAGTTCTCCTAAGGAAACAAATTGAAATAGATCTGGAAATAAATTGTTTCTTACAGAGGCGCCTTTCGACACCCAAATTTGAGAGCAAAGCCCTTGCCAAGGTCGGCTGTTGCGCAGGGTGAATGACTAGCATGAGGTCGACTTAGGCCTCGAAGATCGAGGTGGACTTCCTCGCACCTTAACTTGTGACGGTTCCTTTGTCTATTTTAATTAATGAATTGATTAATAGACCTGATGTAATATCAATATTATAGCTGGGAGAAGTTTTCATAATACAAAGTAAAAAGGTTATATTACAATTTTCATTGAATATTTTTATTCATAATTTATTATTATTATGGATTTTTTTTGGATGAAGGTAATTAAATTAAACGGCAGTGAAATCGATCTCTCGCTGTCGAGCTGTATTAACTGGCGGAACTAAGAATTCTAATTTCTATGAATACAGTAATTACTTGAAGTTTACCACACTCATTGTTACACCGAACACCATATGCATCACCCCGAATATTATGGATAGTTTCATTTTGAAAGAATTCAGGAATATTATGTTGTTTGCGGCAAACTGAAATCCAAACATGCAAAGTTATTTATGGATGATTATCTTGTATCACACATTGACAACGTGGTGGAGTTTAAATTTTCAGGCCAAAAATTGAAAACCTCGTGAACATTGTCAGACTGAAATAACGCGCCTTCTACTATTAATTCCTTTACTATAAAAATAGTTTGAAAATATTATATAATACAACTATTAAAATAAATAATTACACTATATTACAATAAGAAATGAAAAAAGAAAGAAACCAAACACAGGAAAACTATAAATAATAAATTGATTCCGCTTTCGGCTAGAAACGTTCTCAAAACACTGGCTGCATTACCGCGTTGGATGGCAATACTTATCTTTTGCCATAAATACAAACCAGCTTTTTGATTCCGTGAGACCTATATCAAGCATTTTGACAGGTCTCGATAAAGTCTATATGCTTGTGGACCCCACGGACCCAAAGTCTCAACACTGAAAGCCACAAATATGAATCCGCTGCCAGTGGATGAATATATGCGGCGTTTCAGGCCCTCCTGTTTTGTAGCAGCAGCACCAGCTATCAGAGCTGTATCTGGAAGATGGGAAGCCGCTAATGTGTCTGTCTACACAGGTAGCGTCCCATACCAGAGGGCATCCCATCCTCCAGGGCACCAATGTCATCCCGTCCGGTCTCCTGCCACCGTCGTACTTAGTCCATTCGGTTCCGTAATGGAAGGCACCCTGAAGGTGACAAGAGAATAACGGATAATGTCATTTAATGCAGCGTGTTGTGGTATTCAGCCAGCGCTTTTGCTACACGATAAACTGTGGAGCCCTACCGACTTTATCCCCACATCTACAGCAATGAGGAACTACAGCTGTTGCTCCCAGTTGAATTGAGACTGCAATGGAGTGTACCTAAATTCGCCGAGGGTAAGGCGTGAAGCCATAAACCTGATTCCCACTTGGAGACAGCTCTAAGACGGGCGTGCTCTGTATCCTTAGTGCTAGAAGACAAAAAATGTTTGTGCACTAAACTACTGAGCGAAGCGTCCCAAAGCTTTTGAATCTTGTGCTCCATTGGACAATTAGTGTTCGGGCACGCTAAAGACCAAGCACTTCTTGCCTTAGACAAGTACAGGACCTCAAAATCACTTAGTGATGGATGTAGAATTTTGCCGATGAGGTCCACAGCACTGTGAACTGAGGAAAGTAAGGCAGGTAAAGCTACATGAGAAATTTTTCGTATACCCAAACCCCCAATTTAATCGGTAGGTAGCCTGGATCCACGAGCGTTCGTCTAAATGGATGTTCAAAATACTAGTTAGATCAGAATTAATAATAGAGTCCAAATCATATAAAATATTTTGGTGTCTCCAAATAGGGGAGCACCGTAAATCATTTGGAACAAACAAACAGTATCTAACAATAGGCGTTGTGTATACATATCTTTTTAAGATTTTCTATTTTTGACGTAAAATTTTGAATATAAAAATGAATATTACATTTACACCACGATTCTGAAAGGAAAAACTAAATGTTGCCCTTATGTGAGGAGTTATTAATCCAATTTTCCACATTGACTAGATTTACACGGTCGGAGTATTTAAATATTAGCATTACATTATTTATAAAAAAGCCTATATCAAAGAAGTCACAATTCACACAGAGCCATCTAGTCCTAAAGTAAGTTGCATAGAACTTTTGTGATGGGTACTAGACAACTGACAAACTACATATATACTATTTTTGTAAATGAATACATCTTATACATAAACACCCAAATGCGAGACGGGAGTAGAACCCATGACCTCCACATGCGTGCCGAAGTGCGTTCACCGCTACGGCAAAGTATGTAGCAGAGTACTTTGGACCTTATGGGTACTAAACATTAATATACTACTTATTTGATTTTGTTTTGTAAATGTATATTGTACTAGTACGTAAACATCCAGACTTGCAACGGGAATCGAATGCGAGACCCGTATAAGCGTTCCGTCGTGCGAAAGCCATTCAACACAGAGGTCGTCATGACTATCTATTTTAGTTCAAAAAAAGTCTTAAGGTCCTTTCCAGTACACAAACTTAAACTTAAGGATATGACCCTACGCTGTTTTAAAGTTCACGAACCAATCTAGAGGTTTGTTTTTAATTTAAATCTGTATAGAAAGTTTGCATACTTGGTTAAAATATTTATTTCAAAGTCGTCTATTACTTTGATGCAGTTTATGAGTCAGTCAGTTTATTATTTATAGTAGTGGTGTAGTTTTTTTATTGCTCTGAAACAGTAATCAGGCTCACGGCCCAGTTAACAGTAAGCAGTTGCCGTCGCCTATGGATGCTTCCACTACTACTTTTGATGTTTTCATTACTAACCCCTGTGGCCGGGGTTGGCCTGTCGTGAAAGGCGACAAAACAACCCACCCACCCACACCCACATATTATGCTTCAAATCGAATCCTCCTATAAAAGTTTGAAAATTTTGTCATAAGTTCACTTACGTTGGTCGTACACTAACCGGACGTACCTACACTCTTTAGGTCAGTAGTTAAACGTTGATACTTTAAACTTTAACTACAGAATCTCTGATAATGCCTCTGGTTTTGCAATCGTGAATAGGCGGCGATGACCATTTGAGTAAAACTGCACCTTAACAGTATTGCACCGAAACTCTGGGGTGAAGCTGCCACAGGTATGTGGGGATCTCCACCCTGCTGCTGTGACCACTCATCTGACTAGCAAAGGATAGCCAGGGTGGTCATGGTGGCATATCCACTAAAAACACCGGTCGTCACCTAAAGCCTTCGTAGGGGGGTCGCAGGATTGACTTTTAGTATTTCGCCGTCTGCTATAGAGTGGCCCGTTTGGCTGTCTGCTAAATTCCAGATATAAAAAAAAATACTTACTTGCCAAGCAGGATCCATACCAAACGGATAAGGCTCTTTGGAATAAGCAACAATCGGGTCCAATTCAAGCAATTTGTGTTGGCTCAGCGTTTCATTGTCATATACATTCCGCCAACTGCTACCGAAAATGTTCAGAGATTTTGAGAATATATCATTATATATCAAACCGGTGTAAACCGAGAATATGCCCATTAAGAGTATTATGTATCGACCCCCGAAGAATATGTTCCAGATTTCGTTATCTGTTTTCTGTTTGGATAGTCTCTTCTCGAACGTTACTATGATGGCGGCGAATATCGTCATTATCAGCCCGTGGCCGACGTCTCCGAACATCACGGCGAATAGAAATGGGAATGTAACTATTGTATATAGAGCTGAAACATAAAAAAATACTCATTTTTCTATTGATAATTTTATGTAATAACAAACTATAACTTTCCACTACCGTTTACCAGTCACAGCTATAATGTGGTTTGGTAAACACACATCGGTGATCTTAGCATATTTCCAAATTATATATTTGTGTTGTTGACTAAAATTTAGAGTTGTTAATGCTTATGCTAATGTAACAATTTGATTCTATTCAAATCAAAGATCATTTTCAAAATTAACAACAAAATTAACCACACAACTCAAAACTAGACACATCCTGTATTTTAGATATCAGTAAACTATTGCAGCAGAATATATTTTAATTTAATTAAATTGGAAAAATTTAAGTACATTCTACTACTATTACATTCTAGTGCTATTGTTTTCATTATCCGACACTACGATAAATGCCGACACAGCTACTTTAGTGACCACCAAGTAATTAGTACTATCTTGTTTATAGATTCAATCCCCATGGAATACAAAATATTTGCATGAAATAGTTTGTTACAGTTCAGGCGTATATAGCCCTGCGATAAATCGTTTAATGAAGGGAGTTCCCCTTGAAAAAAATACTATATTAAAAACTCGTAAATGGGATCTATACCTGGATTAACTTCTCTATAACTAGCGATTCCATAGGAATCAATGAGGTTTTGGAATCCTCTAGTAAATTTGTTAGTTCTGTTGAACGTTGGTGGAACTTCTCGAGTTGGTACATAATGAAGAATTGAGGGAATCGGACTTCCACTGGCTTTCTGTTAAAATAGAATGAAAATATTAGTGAGAACAAAAATTGTGTGCTTTATTGCATCAAGCATTCATCATCATCATCCCAGCGTTATATCCCGGTTGCAACCCAAACTTTCATTTCAGTGCCCGGGGTCCGCTTTCCGACTTTTTCTACTCCACTTCCCGCGATCTTCAGCATCCCTGGTAGTGAGCCCATTGGCACGCATATCACGTCAAGTCAGCATTTTTTGGGTCAACCCCTCCTGCCGGGGCCCGGCGGAAGCGGCATCGCCAGACATTTGTTTCCCACGTAAACATCCGATTGCTGTAAAACGTGGCCGTACCAGCGAAGCTGACACTCCTGCAATTTATCTGCGATGTCACGGACATGAAGACACATCCATCGATTCTTTATTGCACCAAACATTATCAGGGTGAAACTTAAATACTACCAACTTTTATAAAATGAACATAAGTAGGTAAAATAATTGGTTCCACTTGCTCCAGATCTAGATTCTATCTGTATCTCTGGGGCAAGTTCCTTCTCCCATTTTTAATTAACTAATTCTGCAAAAAATGAATATTATATATTTTACAATGTGAGTGACAATGCGTGAGTGCGAGGGAGCGTTTATGTGCGCGTGTGCTGCCGGCAAATCAACCTAAGACTCAGAACTCGGATTCTACATGCATGCTCCGTATAAGCTGGACCCAGAAAGTTAGCAACGAGAAGATGCTTCAGCGTGCTGGTATGACCCGAAAATTATTGCACACCGTCAAAAAGCGCAAAATCGATTATCTGGGGCACGTGTTGCGCCATGGCAGATATCAGCTGCTTCAATTAATAATGATGGGCAAAGAACACAGAAAACGGCGCTCTGGAAGGCGCAAGAAATCATGGCTGCGGAACATTAGGGAGTGGACCGGAATCAGCAGCGCAGAACAACTATTCCGGATGGCTCAAGACAGGGAGAAGTTTTCAGAGCTAACGGCCAACCTCCAGTAGTGGAGTGGCACTTTCAGAAGAAGAAGAAGTGCGCGTGTGTATATATGTATGTGCGTGTGTGTATGTGTAGGTGTGGATTTTTCTAGCTAGGATAAATATGTATTATATTCCAATATAAATAAAATTTGATGTGTCAAAATAATCCATTTTTAATAGCCTTGATTATAATTTATTTTTAAGTTTAATATAGTTAAGTTTAATGTAGATGCCGTAAGTAGTACTCACCACGCCATCTTCGAGAGCTTTCTGCACTATGCTAACATCACTCCTGGGCACCCAGCACTCGGCTATCAGGCACTTCTTCACAATATCCATGCTGAACATGTTCAGAGTGTGGTATATTGCTTTCTCTTTCCGCACTATCACCATCCAAGTGCTGATGTCCCTTGCTATGTTTGCCAGGACCAATCTTCTGTGCTGTTCCGTCTGTTCCAAGACCTGGTGAAATTAAGATTTTTTTTGTGGTGGCGTCCTTCATGGTATCATATTTGGGCTCGCGGCGGGGTCGTGTGGGGCTCCCATGATATCCTTATCGTTCGCCTCTACCGTTGAGAAGGGGACGCACGTGTACCCACTAAAAGCATCTCAGTGTTCTAGAAGTACGCGTGTGCCTCCCGCCCGGGCAGATGGAATTTCAGTTAATGTAAGTTTAAGGAGTTTCTTTATTGTCTTGCAATTTTAAGCCTAGAGTCGAATTACCTTAATTTAGGTATAAATAGATACATATATACTATTTAACTGTCACCAACTTAATTGTAACACCAACGTAGTGTTATTTTATTTTATTGCATATAAATATTCACGTCGAAACACTTGCGGGGTCGTAGATTCCATTTCTTCGATTTCGTGTATTTATGCATATGTGTAGGAATCAAATCCACTACTACTAGATGGCGCCTGTGGCCATATTAGTTCACGCTAACATTTCTCAATGACGTATTATAAATCCATATGGGTATTGAACGCAAGGGGTCGTGTGTCGGGGTATTTTGTCTTTTGCTGTCATTGTAATCATTGTTATCGTTGTAATCGTAGTAATCATTATCTGGTGGTCCTTTAATTAATATTCAACACTTGGTTGTAGTGGTTGAATTCAAGTTAAGGATCTTGTTTAAGAGTTCTTGTAACTCGTACAAATCTGTAGTTATATCCATATGATATTATATATTTAATTATTAACATCATTCTGATTGCTTTAATAAAATGGTACAAATAATAATTAGTAGGTTATTTCACTGTTAATACTGGGTTAAAATTTGCAATTCAGTAGCCTGTTATATTGTATGGATCAGATTGTTTTTTTTATTGCTGCAGGACAGCAAATAGGCTGACAACCCACTTACAATTTAGTAGTTATTGTCGCTTATGGTACAGGAATTTGGGTCATTAATGCCGGAACACAACACAAAGTTATTATGGCGGCATACTTAAGAACAAAGGTGGTCGCCATCCAGATGGGTTTGGGGTCCTACCACGTTACCGTAGTTAGGGTGGGTTGTTTTTCGCCTTTTACGACAGGCCGAACCGGCCGCAGAAGTCAGTATTTTTCTCCGCCCCTGCACGGATAAAAAATGCTGGGCCACAAAGAGGAAAGATGAAAGGTGCATGCAGCAGAGATGCGAATGTTGAGATGGATATGCGGACTTATGAAAATGGATAAAACTAGAAATGAGTATATTAAGGGAAGTTTGAAATTAGCGCCAGTGATTGAGAAGTAATAGGTTAGCCTGGTATGGCCATACAATGCGAAGAGAGGAGCGTCATTTAACAAGGAGGATGATAGAAATGAGAGCGGATGTATACAAGAGGAGGGGTAGACAGAAGACAAGATGGAAGGATTGAGTAAAACATGATATGGTTAGAAAAGGTGTGAATGTTCAGCTGACGGCTAATAGAGGAGAATGGAAGGAGAGCACATGTTGTGCCGACCCCACATAGTTTGGAATAAGGGCAGAAAGAATAAGAAAAGTATATTAGTTGTCTAGTATCCATAACACATGTGTTCTGCTGCTCATTTTAGAATTATGGTGCTGTGTATTGTCCCAGTTTATTATTTATTAAATAATAACCAACAGTATCATTATCATACCATCTCCAAGTCCTTGATTCTGGTCTCGACTCCAGCTAGCATGTCCTGTTGCTCCTTATAAATGGCAGGGCAAGGGTACAACGTGGCTTGGAAACCATGGCACACCTTCTTAACTCGTAGCTTAATCTGTTCACCGTGGAAGAAGATCACGAAGACTGTCTTTTGAAGGTCATGACCCTGGAAGTATTATATATAACTTTAATTTTATGCTGCATTATAAGACAAAATAATAATAGTCCATGACGTCCCACTGTTGGGCTTGGGCCTCTCTCTAGAATGAAAAGGCAATATAACCAAAACGCTTGTGTAAGTGGAATTGACGGGTTACACATACTGGTGATTTAATAAAAAAAAATTTCAAGATGTTTTTTTATTGTTGTAGGATAGCAGACAGGCTGACGACCCGCTTAGAATTTAGCAGTTACCATCGCCTATGGGTGTTTGCACGCTGCTGTCCCATAAGGGTACAGTACAGGGACTTGGGTCACTAATGCTGGAACACAACAAAGTTATTATGGCGACATACGTAAGACCAATAGCCTAAGAGCCCAGGACGGCCAGACCTTCGTCATTTTATAAAGGCTGAAAATTTTTCTGTGCATGTCCCCTATACAGGTAAGAACGCCCAGCGACTATGGAGTTTGGGTTGTGGTTACTTGCGCAGTTAACAGACAGTAAAGGTGCATAAAATAGGACCTTAAATTCGTTAAAGTATAAAGCTCAATTTTTTATATTTTATTCGGGTTAACTTTAGAAATCTCGTCATCCATTGCCGGACACTTCTGACAGTTGCTACCCCCTGCCAGACACCCCTAAACTTTAAGAAATTATCATTATACTTTCGTTATAGTATAAAAGCTAAATTTTATATATGTTACTTGGGGACCTATAAAAAAATATTACCCCAATAGCCGGACAGTTTTAATGGTTTTTACATTTTGCCAGACACATTGAAAGTCCGCTGTAGGTGCGAGCGCGAGTGCTTAGTCGATAACGATCTTTAAAAGAAATTATTTTATTACGTTCATAGCCATGTTATATAAAGTAAAAAAGGTTATTTTAATATTATAAAATACAAAAAAATTATTATTACATGTAAAAAAATATTTTATCGTTTTTATAAATTTAATCATTGTCGTCGATATTTTCATTTTCTTCATCACTACTCCTCCTATATCCAGTCCATGGCATGATATTAATATTATATATTAATATCATGCCAATATTACTTTACCATCACTTTTATTACAAACGGAACAAATTAATCCATGATAACACTTTTTTTTACTAAAATTACACTTTTATTTAAAAAGAACTGTACAAATATCTATTAAACGTTGGTTGTACCTATGCATAATAATTATTGTTCAATACATCACTTTATATGATAGATGATGCGCAGTCGACTAGAAGTCCTATCTCACTCGCATCCGCTTGAACAGTTGTTACCTCGCGCTGGCCACAGAAACTGACGAAGAAGGCGATATTGACGATGATCATGCCTTGGACTGGATATAGGAGGAGTAATGATGAAGAAAATGAAAATATCGACGACAGTGATTAAATTTATAAAAACGATTATATATTTTTTTACATGTAATAATATTTTTTTTGTATTTTATAATATTAAAATAACCTTTTTTACTTTATATAACATGGCTATGAACGTAATAAAATAATTTTTTATAAAGATCGTTATCGACTAAGCACTCGCGCTCGAACCTACAGCGGACTTTCAATGTGTCTGGCAAGATGTAAAAATCATTAAAACTGTCCGGCTATTGGGGTAACATTTTTTTATAGGTCCCCAAGTAACATATATAAAATTTAGCTTTTATACTATAACGAAAGTATAATGATAATTTCTTAAAGTTTAGGGGTGTCTGGCAGGGGGTAGCAACTGTCAGAAGTGTCCGGCAATGGATGACGAGATTTCTAAAGTTATCCCGAAGAAAATATAAAAAAATTGAGCTTTATACTTTAACGAATTTAAGGTCCTATTTTATGCACCTTTACTGTCTGTTAACTGCGCAAGTAACCACAACCCAAACTCCATAGTCGCTGGGCGTTCTTACCTGTATAGGGGACATGCACAGAAAAATTTTCAGCCTTTATAAAATGACGAAGGTCTGGCCGTCCTGGGCTCTTGCTCTACAAAGGTGGTCGCCATCCAGATGGGCTGGGGCCCTACAACAAAGCTAGGGTGGGTTGTTTTGTCGCCTTTTACGTCAGGCCGACCCTGGCCGCAGTCAGTATTCTTTCTCCGCCATAATAACATAACATACTTTATGTAATAATACTGTATGTAACATAACGTGTACATTAGGCGAAGAAAAACTGCTTAAGTGGTGTATGCGATCGTAAGATTCGAACCCAGGACTTTATATTAATCATGTGAACATTATATTTTGGGGCTTAGTCAAAATATTGTGTTTCCTTTATAATGATAATATAATGATAGCCTAATAACGATAGGCGCCGCCTTTGTAGTTAAAAACTGTATTTAAAAAGTCATTATTACTTATTATTTCTAAGTTATCGGAACCATAATTATAAGTTTCATGTTTTCACAATCTGTGAAATTTCGTAGCGTTGTCTATGTGTAGCGTAGGATTGTATATTTACTATTCCTTTTCTTTTAAATATTTTTGTAAAGTACTGTAAACAAAAAATATATATAATATACTTCTATACCGTCTAAGGATAGCAAATTATATTTCATGAACGTCAAGTAGAGATTTAGTAATGAAGCCCCACTCAGACCTTTGGTGACTGACGTAGTCACCAGTAAAAATTGATCGTTATATCGATCCTATTTCTGAATCATTTTGAACGGAAGTAGAAGTATCAAAGATACTGACAAACCCTACTAAATGGCAATCCTGGTATCTATATATGCCGCCATAATAACATTGAGTTGTGTTCCGGCATAAGCACCACAAGTTCCTGTTCCCTCCTAAACGAACGGCTGCGTATTAGCGGTGCCCCTGGCGTCAATCCATACGTGACTGCGTACTATTAAATGGACCGTCAGTCTGTTTTCTGTTATCCAGTAATAAAAAAAAAAGAAAAACAGTTAATTTCGTTTATACCAGTTATCTAGGATTCAAGCGATTTGCTCCTTACTTTGGAACTATGTGAATTTGCCGCTGTGTGCTTAGTCACACTATCTTTTTATTTATACTGATAAATAAATAGTTAACTAATTATGAGTACATTTCTAGTATTTTTGAACGGAATATGGCGTCCTTGTGATAATAGTTTTCTTTGTTTATTATTATTTTTTGATCTTTTGTTGGCAGTTTGTTTTTGGAATTTGAATTTGGAAGATCAATAATTTCACCGCTACATCGAATAGTAAAAGCTTTCTTATTTTCGCCACCGTATAAAACCTATTGTACTACGTTAGGGTGCTAACAGGTAGCTAAATATATAAGTATCACGCGGTCATTACCCCTGTATATATTGATTTTCTTGCGTTTGCTACAACTAGGGATATAAAATTTCCTTTAAGGTTTATTGTTCAGCTGCAGAAACTAGTGACTTAGCTATTAACATTCGTTTAGCTTAGCTTAGATATTTAACATTCGGAGAATTTTTTAAATTTATTTCATACTAAATGTAATAAGTGTATTTTTCCTTTTTATGATATTTTGAAAAGGCATTGGGACCTTCCTTAGCAGAGTACGGTAGCTTGAAGATGAAGCAAACTTGTATCCTACAGGTTTTCTTAGACTCCATAAACACTGCATTTCTTACGATTTAGTACAAGTAATGATTTATTTAATATTGAGAAAGCTAATAAATTAAGCTCTTTTTTAATTGCTTAATCAAGACCTTTCACTAAATGTATTATTGATAGTTAAACACAAAATAAATATCATTAAAGAAATTAATGCAATTGTTAAATTAAAGCTTTTATTTTTTATCGATTCTATTTTTAACAAAAGGTTTTTTCAAACAAGAATTATAAGCGTTTTTATTTTAATTATGATTACTCAACGAAATAACTTTTACCCATTGCATTATGAGTCATTAGGAGTGTTTGCAAAGGCACACTCATTGTACAAACTGATAAAAATATTGTCGGAATATCAACAGATTGTAATATGTATTATTGTGGTATTTAAGGGATCGCGCCAAGACATTTAATACCAAGTCAACCTTGTTATTTGCAATCTGTTGAATAATGGATCTGACAGCTTTACTTTTAAGGTTAAGTAGTTTTTTTTTGTTGACAGACAAACAGCAGACAGGTTGAATGCCTATTTAATAGTAAGCTGTTGCCGTCGCCTATGGATGCTTGCGACGCTAGGGGTACCGCGAACACGCTGCTGTCCCATCGCGGTATAGGAAACTGGGTCACTAATGCCGGAACACAACACAAGGTTATTATGGAGGCATATTTATAGACTAAAGCAGTTGTCATCCAGACCGGCTTGGGGCCCTACCACGTAGTCGGGATTGTTTTGTTGCTTTTTACGACATCCCGACCCCAGTTAGTACTATTACTCCGCTCCTGCACGGAAAGAACGTGCGCAGAGGCCAAAAGCAGACCGTGGGATTGTAAATGAAGATGGCCACGACCGGGATGGTGAGAAGCACAAGATGTCGATAATAAGTATTATTTTGAATGGTTTATCTCGGTTACATTTACAATTTTTTAGATAATTTGTCCTAGAATTTTATTTCTTTTGTTGAGTAAAGATGGTTGACTATAAAGGAGTCTGCCCACTAGACCGTTCCATACCATGACCGTGCTAGGAACGTGCCAGGCAAAAAAAAATATTTTTTGTATTAAAAAGTATGTGACTATGCCCAATAGACCGTTCCGTAACCGACCAGCGTTTGCTTTTGTGTCTTGATACGGTCCTAGCACGGTCATGGTATGGAACGGTGTAGTGGGCAGACTCCTTAAGTACTAAATAATAATAACAGCCCGTAACGACCCACAGCGGGGCTTGAGCCTCCCCGTAGAAGGAAGTATACCCGCCACACTGTGCAAGGCGAATTGGCGCGTTACACATACC
Organism: Malacosoma neustria; assembly: GCA_963693495.1. NCBI lineage: Eukaryota > Metazoa > Arthropoda > Insecta > Lepidoptera > Lasiocampidae > Malacosoma > Malacosoma neustria. Next base: position 3,499,970 of record OY856379.1, on the reverse strand, counting down.
AGTAATCTTGTTATGGAAGTTTCTTCACGTTGTTTTCCTTCATCATTGGTACGTGGTAATATGTAATAATGTGCATATTAGGCGACAAAATTGTTTAAGCCGTGGATTACATCAAGAATCAAGCGCGTGGCGTGATTGAATTCTGAACAAGATACTATAAGGATAACGAGTCCCTACTGTAAGTATGTACACGGTATTCTGCACGCATGTAATTTGTATCCGTATTTTTTTGTATAATAAATGCAGTTCATTGTTATTGAAGTGATAATTTCTTATGGGAGGGTAAACCGCTTCGTTACGTAACGCGTTACGATGCCAGTGTGTCTGGCTTCCCTTTCTCTCACGCATACGGCAGCGGTAGGCAAGCTCCTTCTCTCTCACTCTAACCCACAGCGCTAGATCTATTCGAATTGCGACTTTATTACAATGACATACAGTTGAGTTTTTTTTTCTGTATAAAGAATCTATATGAGGGAATAATTTAATTTAATATAATTTTGAAATAGCTTTTGGAAATTCGTAAACTTTAGTTATTGTTAAATTATTTTTGGTTTTATTAATAAATAACCTTTCCTTACATTATCATATTAATATACATAAAATTTAAATAATATACATATAACCTAAGCTCTTCTCAAGTTAAAGAATTTCAATATTAAATACTTCAACTTAGATTAGTTTAAGTTATCATTTCTATCGGGGGTCCCGAGACGTACACGTTTTTTTATTATTAGATAATATTGTATATTATATATAATTTTGCTGTGTCATGTAATTTTCTCCGTGTACTAATGGAGTAAGAATACTAACCCCTGCGGTCAGGGTCGGCCTGTCATAAAAGCGACAAAATAACTATCCCTGGTAGGGTTCCAAGCCCGTCTGGATGGCAACCAACCTTGCTCTATAAGTATGCCGCCATAATAACCGTTTGTTGTGTTCCGGCATCCTGTACTTTTATGGGACAGCAGCGTATTCGCGGAGCCGCTAGCGTCGCAAACATCTATAGGCGACGGTAACTGCTTACTATTAAACGGGTCGTCCCACTGTTTGCTGTTCCTAAGCAGTAAAAAAAGTGATTTTACCGTGAGTGGATCCTTGAGAAGCTCATCAATTTGCGCCTGTTTGAAGAAAATATTCCCATGCGATATCCTCCACAGCATCCTCTCAAAAGAGTGAACTCGCGAGGTGGCAACAACACCTGCAATGAAGCCCAGATGTCCAAGTACAGCGTCATTGTTGTACACCTGTACTGATGCCGAGAGCTTTCTATGAGCATTAGGGTCTTGGAAGAAAGTTTGGGTCTTCTCGATCAATAGCTTCAGCTCTTTGAGAGACTGGTAGTCTGATCTCAGGTTCCGTGCGTTGCGTGTGATCTCTTGTATTTCTGATTCTATGAAGTCGATTCTTTCCTGGAAAAGAAGGGTGAATGAGTATCAGAGAAACATAATAATAAATATATTATGACAAATGAACTTGCGTCATATATGTATAAAACTGTAACTGTAAACTCTTTATAACGTCACTCGATTTAACGACAAACTCCTTAAAACGTCAAATTTGCTTGAATTTGGTTAATTTATCTTTTTTTTATTGCTGTAGGACAGCAGACAGGCTCGCTTAGAATTTAGTAGTTACCGCCGCCTAAGGGTGTTTGCAACGCCAGTGGCATCACGAACACGCTGCTATCCATAAGAGTACAGGAACTTGGGTCATTAATGCCGGAACACAACACAAGGTTATTATGGCAGCATACTTAAGACCAAAGGTGGTTGCCATCCAGACGGGCTTGAGGCCCAGGCTTGAACTTGTTTTCTATACAATAACAAACTCTATATCGTCACTCTCACTTAACGACAACAATATAGCATTATAAATTACTAAGCAGTACCTACTTCCTAAGTTGCCGAAATTCATAAGAACTATAACGTTCTTTTGTTTGTTGTTTTATTATATAGTGCAAACCTACCTAAACCTACATTGACGACAACATAGCTCAACAGCTTCAGCGATAGATAGGTAGAAATACTGAGGAACAACAAGTGGCTGAAGAAAATGAACCAGACCATCCGGTCCCTCAACAGCATCAAACAAGCACTTGATGCAGTCAAACTATTAGAAAAATACTTTTTATATAATCAAGTTAATCCGGCAGTATAACCAATGTATTAATGTAAATAAGTACATATTGTAGGGGAAAGAGGTCGCCTTTCGTACACTTTTTATATATTTATTTTTCATTATATAAAAAAATATATTCAAATCGTATAGTTTATACATTTGATTGTAGTTAATACTAGCTGTGCCCGCGACTCCGTCCGCGTGGAATAGTGTCTGGGCAAATTTTTTCGATATATCTTATTTGCACGAATGCATCCCACGCGTGGGGTAATTTCGTACAGCGTGTGTTAGATTCATACTAGGTAATTAAAAAGCTATTACGTCCACATCATGATTCCATAAACAAACAATAATTAAAAACCTTATCTACCTAATAAACAATGTAAAATAAAATCAACAAATGTTACGATTAAAAAAGAAAAATAATTAATAAAAACTGAGCCAAAATTAAAGGATCAATGTAAATAAAATTTTTCCTAATTATAATATGCATAAAACAAATTTTGAAATGTATTATTATTTTCATCATAAAAATTGAAAAAAAAAAACATGTTTTAGTGGTAAATAAGATTTAATGTTAGCATTTGTACGTATATGAATGTGACCCCTATATTATAAAACCTAACTTACTATAAGCATTATTATAATTAAAGTTTAAAATAAACAATTTTATCAAAAACAACAATTCGGTTTTCAATTACGAACTAAACACCAGTCAAAATTTACTACTTACCTTGTGTGGACTTTAGGACTTTCAACTCACACAGAGTTGCATAATTGGCGCTAAAAATTGTAATGGAAGCTCTGTATATATAGGTATATATTATACAAGCAAAGGTGTGTTTGTATGCCGTTTAGTTTTTCTATAATAGATACTATACGATGGTGCTCCGCGTACGAAGGGTGACCACTTTCCTCTACATGTTGATATATAATGTGACAATCTAAACCTTGGCCTTAATCTAAAACTAGCGACCTTAACTACATGAAGTTAGGTTCATTAAAATGAACTAGGACCCTCACGTGATTGGAATTACAGCAAGACGTGGGAGAAGTTAAATTGGATAGAATTAACTCGTAAACATTCTTCGGGATGTTTACTAGACATAATTTAAAGGCCAGTCTAGATGTTTAATTTAGCAAATTACAGTAGGCCAGTAAAAAACTGTTAAATTACGAAGCAGTGAACAGTTATAAATGTTATTGTTATTTAACAACGCGTGAATTAAGATTATTTAAGAACGTGTTGAGTTTGTTACCATACCATATTTTTTCATAGTGGGACGGTTTATTAGAAGCAATAATATTTATTTTAAAACATTATATAAAATTATTTACAATAATTCACACATCATTAGTCCTACAGTGATCAACAAATATTCTTTTCTTTTGTAAATTATTACATAATATACATAAATACCCATTCTCAAGACGAAGGGACGACATGGGAGCCCTTTGCCCCAAAATGTTCTGACTAGCAAAACCGTTGTAACATCTCGTCATAATAATTATACAGTTTCTATAAAACAGCTATTGCTAATTCAAGTTTAAGTAATTTGAGACAGATAAGTGAAAATCATTATCAATCACGGTACTGATACAGGGGGATGTGGCCAACAACATGGCCAGACTATGTGGTTGAGACCAGAAATAAAAATAGAGCTACCCCATCTGATTACTTTCTTTGATGGGTCTCAATTTGATAGACAGCTAAGGAAAGGCTTGGTTTCCTTTCAGAGTTATATGCTCAGGTCGGATTTAGACAACTACCTTGATAAAATATCCACAATGTCTAGCTTATTAATAATTACATTTAGATTAAATCTATATAAATAAATAAAATATACATATAATATGAAATATATACTAGAACAATGAACCTAAAACTAAAAACCTTTAGGCAAGGTTCCGAAGATACTGGCAGCATTCCCCCTTTGAATAGCTAGACTAATTCTTTGTCCGAGGTAGCTGCCAGCTCTTCGGTCTCTTGTGATGTCGACTAACCTTTTTGCTATTTCCTTACAAAGCCTTATAGCGCTAGGACCCCACGGACCAAGGGTCTCGACACCGAATGGGACAAAATCATATTCGGAGCCTAGACCCCTACTTTGATTCTTAATTAATTTAACTAAATAACACCAAAGGTGTTGTGCATCCCAAAGAAGTTAGTGAAACCTTTATACCCCATATTACTTATCATTATTCGTCATAAAGGATACTTATCACAAAAGGACTTTGTGTTACCTCTTTATGACATTAGATAATTGTAAACAAGTAAAGCTTCTGTGTTATTAATATAGGCCGATTATTGTACTGTGGTAGTTTATCTGAATTATCTTTTAATTCACCATTTATTTTAAACATGTGTAACTCAGAGGGTATTATGTATAAAATGACGGTCTTTAATATAATAAGACGTACACAGTTATATCATCCTTTTTTATTTAAAATAATAATATACTTTTAACATTTTTTGCTGTTACAACTGCATTCTCTCCGTGAAATATACATCAAAACTTGCTAATTTAGTCATAAATAAAAAAAATTAAAACGGATTACTTTTTATGTCCTATGGATTACTCAAGATGAATAAATAAATATATTGGGATTATTAACACAACGCCATCTAGTCCCAAGAAGTAGTATAGATAGACCCTTGTGTCACGGGTACTATACAACTGATATCCTACATATGTAATTTTCTTTTGTAAATAAATACATATTATACAGAAACACCCAGATCTAGATACGAGACGGGAATTGAAACCGTGACCTCCGCAAGCGTACCGAGTGTTAGCCGCTAGGCCTTGGAGGTTGTTAAGCTAATGATCAATAGACGTAGACGTTGAAACGACAAAGTATGAAATCTGAGTAAGGAAGCAGAAGTAAAAGTAAAGAAGTTCAATGGCAAGTCGAAGCCTTTAAAATATTACAACAGTAGTTAAAAATAAAATTAAATAATAACTTACTTCTAATATATTAATGTCCCTTGGACTGAGGATTCTTTTAGTAGGTTTTGGAGGGGGAGGCGGCTCGGGTAGCTCTCCGCTCACCCAACGCAGTTTGCGCTCCATCTCGGAACATCTTCGAACTTCACTTACATAGCGGCGTTGGAAATCGTTGACGTGTGGATTTAACTGAAAATGAATCAATATATTATTAGATGTTGTATATTACACCATATTCATTTTGCCAAAAAATAAAATGTAAACAAATCGTAAAAGGGTTTTTTGGATGTCGATTTTATAATAATCAACATGATATAAAACTTATCATAGCAACTTTTAATTATTTATTAGAAATATCTCCTATATTCTTATTTTTTATATTACTATTCCTTACTTTTAGAAAAAAAAAAAACAAAATAATTTTATTTTTACAATTATGAATGATATATTAATGCATATAAAATTTAGATATTTACAACATTAATTGTAATAACTAACTTATATTATAAAGAACCTAAAAAGACAATGTTTCCAAATCTCTTAATGGTTTTATATGCTGGTAATTATAAGTGTACTGTTCAACGTACTATTGTTTTTGATTGAAAGGAGTATTTTTATTACGATCGGATTATACCCGCCATGTTGTTTTATTCTAGCTTTGTTTGAGAAACATTGGTTTGTTTGTTTACATTTTATTTTTGGTAAAGTGAATAGGGTATAGGTGCAACAATTCTTAGAGATAGAGATTGCAATAACGTTCGGCATCAACTGGGCGTTCAGCACTATCGGAAGTATCTCCGGTCGTGCACGCGAAGATTCTCCAAAACATTTATTTTTCGCACACTGAGAATATGGAATGCGCTACCAGCTGAGGTTTTTTCCCGTATTAAGATATGAGTAATTTAAACATAGTCATAAAACTTTACGCTGTTAGCATGTCAGCAATTTTCCGTGCACGTGGAATAAAAATACTGGTCTTAGCTAGGCGGTAGGACCCTATGCGGCCGCGGGCGGCCTCTCGTTGGAGGATCCGCCGCCCGCATTATTTCCGCGAGGGTGAGGGCCGCGTGCTGTTCCGCGAGTCGATTCAGAAGAGCGCTGGGGGACGAAACCCTGGCGCCAACATTTTGGAAGAGACCCGCCCTGAGGGAGCGGGCCTCTTCTTAAAGCGGGCCGCCACCGGCCCGGGCCACGATCGGCAGGCCACATATCCGTGGGCCCGGGCGTAGGCGATAAAAGAACCGCGGGGTTTTTTAGTGTGTAGGCGGATGGCCGAACATCTTTCCCGGAGTCCCACATATCCGTCAGTCCCCCGAGCCATGGGAACCCGTCAAGAGAGGGTTTTTATCCCGAGACCAAAAAAAAGGTGGTAGGACCCCAAGTCTGCCTGGATGCCAACCGCCCTTTTTGTATAAGTATGGCCATAATAACTTTGTGTTGTGTTCCATCATTCTAATGCTGAAACACCTGGGTCATTAGACCCAGACTTCAGTTCCACTACAGGGCAGGTCAACAGCCTATCTGCTGTACCTCAGCAAAAAAAAAAAATTAGAGCCCATGGCGTCGCAAACCATAGGTGAAGGTAATTGCTAACTATTAAGTGTTCTATACCAATAAAAAATATATAATTAAGGGCTATTTAGAAATAATAAATTGATGGATACAGACACTCAGACCGGTACAAACTGTCTGCAGATCAAATAGATATTTAGTCCAGAGTAGTCCTAAATATTTGTCACAAAATCGCGGGTCGTAAGCTTCAATCAAACTTAAAGTATGCAGCAGGTTCTATCGGAGCTAGAGACGCACGTGAAATCATATCTCTCCGTACGGGCGTTGGGAAATAAAGTAGCATTGGGGAGTCCCAAACTAGCCCGCCGCGAGCTACCAAACGTTGGCGTGTGCAAATGCAGGAAATCCTCATGAACCAAAAAAAATCTATTTTTGTTCCTGAGGTTGTTAGAACAATCAAGATCGTGAGGAAATAATTTTACTGGTACTTCAAATTATATTACTACAGGTATAAGTTGTCGCTGTAATGTGAGGTATACGGTACTTACAACGAAAATTCACCTGAAATCATTTTAATATTCATTAAAAAATATGTCTGACAGATTAAACAACTAATTTGTTAAATAGAAAAAACCAAAAATATTCTTGGCAAGTACTGAATGTGCGCCACTGAGTTATCATCATTTTATCCGTGCAGGGGCGGAGAAAGAATACTAACCTCTGCGGCCGGGGTCGGCCTGTCGTAAAAGGCGACTAAACAAACCACCCTAGCTATGTGGTAGGGCCTCAAGCCCGTCTGGATGGTGATCACCTTTGGTCTTAAGTATGCCGCCGTAATAACCTTGTGTTTCGGCATTTCGTCCTTGTGTTCCTGTACCTTTATGGGACAGCAGCGTGTTCGCGATGCCACTGGTATTGCAAACATCCATAGGCGAAGGTAACTGCTAAATTCTAAGCGGGCCGTTAGCCTGTCTGCTGTCCTACAGCAATAAAAAAAAATTAAGATGTTCACATAGCACATAATATGTCTAGTAAAGAATCAATTCATTATTGTTAGGTCTAAAAGCTGAAATTATAAAGAGTGCATACAATTTATACATATATATATATATATATCCAATAATGAATGTATTATTAAATCTAAGTACACTGAAACGTATTTCTGAGTATCTCACTTCTTGTTATCAAGTGTTGTTAATTACAGCACGTTCAACATGGAGTGGCGTTGCAATCGTTACTAAAAACATTTAAAGGCAAAAACTACTGAACAATTTTTCAACGAGACTAGCCAAATTTAAATATTTTTAGTTTACTGGTAACATTGCCGTACTTGCAGTGCCATATAAATGGAGGACGATATTTTTGTCACAATATTTTATTATATGCCACACCTTACAAGTAAAGTGAGTCATGCCATAAATACTGGCTGAAAGCATAAAATACAGTACACAAGTAATGGTGGTGTATGAAAATTAATTTAATACCTATGTTCCGCATATTATAGCTGTTAACTCTATATTATAAAAATATATGCGGTGAAATAAAATCAGCAATAATAAAAGATCAGTATGGAAAAAGCAATCATTTTATAGTAGTCTGTAAAATCTTATATCTATTACCGTTTGTTAATATGTTTTAGGTTTAGCAACAATTGGAATTGTACTAAATCATCATGTTGTAGAGATTATATATAAATATCCTTCTCCATGCGTCTAAAAGGCGACAAAACAACCCTAGCTACGTGTAGGGCCCCAAATCCACCTGGATAGCAACCACCCCTAGTGTATAAGTGTGCCACCATAATAACCCTGTGTTGTGTTCCGGCATTAGTGACCCAGGTTCCTGTACCTCTCTGGGATAGCAGCGTGTTCGCGGGGCCCTTAGAGTCGCAAACATCTATAGGCGACGGTAACTGCTTACTATGTTGTTGTTGTAACAAATAAAGTAATTTTTGCCTTGAGAGATGCATCGTTTTGTTTTGTTTAGTGTGTTTCGGTGCACGTGCACCAAAAACGTAACGAGGTCATTCATTAGTAGATTTTACTCTCACATTTTTCTCATACCGGGCGCCTTATATATGAAAATCGATTCTTAAGGAGTAAACTCCAAAAAATTACAAAAATAGGTATAAAAATAATTATGTAACTACTAAATAAACTGTCGTCTGCAATTGCAGTATATGCATTGAAGAGCGAAGAGTATAGGGTTTAATATGTGTGCTTTCTATCGTTTGTGCCGATTACGCCTCCTTATATTTCATTGTTCCAATTCAAACACAAGGATATAAATAACAATTGATTCCGTGTTATTGAGGTTATAGGAGGATACATTCACTAGTATTTCATACGTTGATGGTTTATTTTCATGAGACTGACATTTTATACATTTTATAAACGTTCTTTGTAATAGCGGTAGTTTAGTAGTTTACGTAGTTCTGACGAATCTGATTTGAGGCCAGAAAAAAAAATATTGTATAATAATATGTGTAATTTAAAAAAACTCCCTTTACCTTTTTAATTTTATTTAATATTACCATATTAAATTTTTATATCTTTAGAATTTAATTGTTCTAATGCAGTTTCGAACTTAAAGTGAAATTTGTTGTTAGTCTTCGTATTTATCCTATATTTAATAAGTAAGAATAATAACAAACATACATATTAAAATTATATTTATGAGTAAACATGCATATCAAAACAAAAATTTTAACAAAAAGAAAAACCGCCTTCAAAGAAAAAAAATGTTCCAAAATAAATTAATATGCACTAAAAAGTAAAAAAATAATTGCATATTCTTCTATAACTTAATAATCAACTTACTTTTTCTACTCATCAATATGTAGTTACGATCTATATTACGATAATATAATTTACAATTATTGTTATTTTTGGAGTCGGTGTCAGCCAAGGTAGGTTTGTAACTACATACATAGTTATAGGTGAGATGTGCTTGTGTATTATTATTGCTAGGTATATTTTAGTGTTTCCTTGTTCGGTTCACCCAGTCGAAAGTTTTGAGGTAACAAACATAAAAAAAAATACAGACGAATTGATAACCTCCTCCTTTTTTGAAGTCGGTTAAAAATGATTTGAAAATATATTTGTAAACTTTCAGGCAAATTTCAATGGTTATTGAAATGAAAACTTCTATGCTAAACGTTTCGTATGTGTTTAATGAAATTTAAATCACAGTTTTAGTAGTAATTATTTTCCACAGCATTTACCGTCCATTTTGTCAACATTAATACACCATGACGCAATTTCATAATAAACCTATTAAAAATATATTATTTTACTGCCGAAAACAATTTGATAAAATTAAATAGGTTAAAGGACAATTGTCACAAATTAGGATGGTTGTAAAGTCAGTAATTATATTCGGGATGGACTATAGCAGGCCACGGTTGGTAGGTGGCCACGATTCGATGTAAATATTGGCATTGTTCACAGGGAGTCTGTGTCTTCATCTGGCAATGTCTACAGGGTGAGTTCATCATAGAGAACTACTAGATTTGATCATAGAATACTAGAACCTGGCCAATACTGCCTGAATATAAAAAATAATGAACGAAAAATATTAGTATTATCACGAAAGCGTGAGGAGTTTTGTGCCATAGTTTTCGTACCATTTTTGGATTAATCGTACCAATCGAATATTTTCGAGAACTGATTTATTAAGCACCCCACGCTTTTTTACAATAATACTATTTTTTTTATTGCTGTAGGATAGCAGACAGGCTGACAGCCCGCTTAGAGTTTAGCAGTTACCGTCGCCTCTGGGTGTTTGCAACATCAGTGGCATCGCGAACACGCTGCTGTCCCATAAGGGTTCAGGAACTTGGGTCACTAATGCCGGAACACAACACAAGGTTTATTATGGCGGCATACTTAAGACCAAAGGTGGTCGCCATCCAGACGGGCTTGGGGCCCTACCACGTAACCAGGGTGGGTTGTTTTGTCGCCTTTTACGACAGACCGACCCCGGCCGCAGAGGTTAGTTTTTGTTCATTATTTTATTCCTATATAAAGAATTATTTTTCACTTTTTAGTTCGGTTTATCATTAAAGCGAGTTTTTTAAACTATATTTATTTAAACTATATTTATTTTTTACTTTTTGTTTAAACATTATTTTAACTACATGTCGGGTTTGGCCCATACATCAGAGGGGCAACTCTGATATGGCAATATACCAATTTATTTCATTCGAACAATCAGTTAGATCTAGAAATATAGGAATACAGAAATGGAATACATCTAATTATTAAATAACTAGTCATGCGACAGTGAGGGCGGTCACCTAGGGCTGTACTGACTGTCAGAGACAGGGTTCCACGCACCCACCGCAATAAGGACAGTACTAATTGTCAGACAACGTTCCACGTCCAGTAACTGGGCAGTACTGCCTGTCAGAGACAGGGTTCCACGCACCCACCGCAATAAGGACAGTACTAATTGCCTGAGACAACGTTCCATATCCAATAACTGGGCAGTACTGACTGTCGAGAGACAGTGGTCCGTGCACCAAGACGCATTCGTATGAAATGCGTGCCGGCTCAACAGCGCGGCTCCTTATATAGGCGGAGGTGGGGCGAACTCGGTGCACGTTCCACTAGCGCCCTCTAGACGCCGTCTCGTTAAATAATATGGCTGTCGTTACATCCGGTGTAGTTTTTAAATAATATGACTTCCGTCAATGGCCGCTGCCACATCCGGTGCAGCGTTTAAATAATACGACTTCCATTACAATACGGCCGCCGCCACATCCGGCGCAGCCGTTAAATATATGACTTCCGTCACGGCCATTCTGATAAATCACTCGTCCTCGAGTGCATTAAGAAAAGGACTCGTTATTTCCCACCATTATCATTATTACATATCAATATGGTAAGTACTACTGGTCCAGGTTTACAATAGGAAAAACCCCTACAGTTCAAACATGCTGGTCTGAATCGTCACCCACTAAAGCAGGTGAGACTCCTGCAGCGCATCACTGATCATCACTATAGCAAGTTAAAGAGGCTGGTCCGAATCGTCACCCACTAAAGCAGGTGAGACTCCTACAGCGCATCACTGATCATCACTATAGCAAGTTAAAGAGGCTGGTCCGAATCGTCACCCGCTAAAGCAGGTGAGACTCCTACAGCGCATCCTTAAATCACCACAGCAAGATTAAACAGGCTGGTCCGAATCGTCGCCCACTAAAGCAGGCGAGACTCCTACAGCGTATCATTTATCATCACCACAGCAAAGTCAAACAGGCTGGTCCGAATCGTCGCCCACTAAAGCAGGCGAGACTCCTACAGCGTATCATTTATCATCACCACAGCAAAGTCAAACAGGCTGGTCCGAATCGTCGCCCACTAAAGCAGGCGAGACTCCTACAGCGTATCACAGGTCTCCCACAATAGCAGAAGAGACCATACTAATTGATCACTCAAAAGATTCTATTACAGCTTCGGAATTATCTACACTTAATACTGCAAAAGGTTTAACCCGGGCTTTTCATTTATTAAATCTTATAGTGTCAACATTAGCCACTTTTTGAATATTTTGTTTCAAAACAACTAGGAGCTATTTTAGCTAGATTAAGTGAACAACCTTGAATGCCAAACATCAGTTCTATAGGCGTAAAACCTGTGGTCCTGGAACGCGTACTATTAAGAGCAAGCTGAACCTCTCCCAGTTCATCCTTCCAGGTAATATTAGTATTACATTCTATAAAAATTTTAAAGTTCGCATGACCCAAACTTTTTGCAGTCATAACAACGTCCTCTATCTGCGATAATGCGCTTCAGAGCGCCAAATAAGTTCACAGCATTTTTAATTGCTCTTACCGCATATGAAGAACTTAAGGCCGGAGTATATTCAAGCAGTACAAACTTTGTAAAGGCGTCTATTAAAACCGAGGAATATTCCTTTCTATCACTTTTTCCTGAAAGTTTTCCTGTTAGATCTAAATGAATTGTATGCCAAGGGACTAGATGTTTGGAAACTGAATGCAACTGCATTTGCTGTGCACCTGAAGGGCCTTTGGAAGTTTTACATACTACACAGCAATTAAACTTTTTTACAAATCTAGCCATATCAGGAAACCAAAAAATTCATAAAGTTTGTCTAAAGTCTTATTAAAAACTAAATGTTTTATTTCATTATGGACATGGCTAATGAGGGACCAAACCAAAGAACGAGGCACAATAGGTAACCAACCAGGAACGCTTGTACGTTCTATCTTCCTATACAGTATTCCTTGTCTTAATTCATACTTATGCAATATATCTTTAGGTAATTGATTATTACGGACTTTTGATATTATTTCAGAAAGTGAATCGCGTTCTTGTTCTACGATTAACCAAACTTTATCCAATTCAAGAAAGCTTTAAAGGAGTTACAATCGGTTAATACAGTGAATTTTCGTCCATGTAAGGAATGACGAACTGAAACTATATACCCGAGGTATTCGGTTTGGACTTTTAGAAACGAACACTTCTTTAAATTAAACTAGAACCCTGCATTGGAGTGGTTTAAGTAATTTGTCTAAACGGTGAAGCCCAATCATCAATACTTTTTGAAATTGAAAGTACATCATCCATGAAAACTAAAATCTTTTCGTCATTCATGGGTTTTAAAGCACTATTAACAGCCTTTTGAAAAATGGAGAAGGGGCATTGCGTAATCCAAAGGGCATAGCCAAATATTCAAACTGCCCTTTTGGGGTTACAAATGCAGTTTTTTTTCTATGGAATTTTCATGTACAGGAAGTTGGTGAAAACCAGATGCCATATCAATACCACTGAAATATTGAGGCGCCATCAAGTTTGTCAATTTGTTCGCTAATCAGAGGTAAAGGACAATGAATCGGTCAAGTATTATTATTCAATTCCATATAGTCTAGAGTTCCATATAGTCAAGGGCTCGCAAATGGGGATGAACTTTCTCTAATAATATTTGCCGCCAACAATTGCTCAATTTTATCATCAACTACCTTAGATTCCTGAGGGGACAACCTATATGGTCTCATAAGTACTACTTTATGAGGATCTATCAAATCAATTTTCAACTGCCCAGTTTTAATTCTAGTTGTCGGAAAATTTTCAATAAAATTCTCAGCATATTGCGTTAATATGTTAAAAAGTTTTACTCTATCAGATCCCGTTAGGTCGGTATTAATTGAATCAATGTTAAATATTGGTCCGGTTTTGGTACACACATTAGACTCCCTACATTTAGACTCCCTACATCGCTTAAATATTAAACCGGTCTTGGAAATTTCAACTAGAATATCACACTCGAAGTATATCTCCACCTAATTAAATAGCGTCTCGCAGGCAATCGTCCGGAACTACATGAAGAGTGACGCTAATTTCGAAGCTCTGAATATTTATGACAAACAATTTGCTCTGTGCTACTAATGGTACTCTTTTCAATACCAGTCATGTTGATAAGGTCATTCAATCGTTGTCCAATAACAAGGTGTGAAAAGCTTTTCTAATTAAACTACACTCCGAACCGGAATCGAAAATAAAGAGAAATTTCATACCACCATAGTCCATAATACCCCGAACGATCTGTAGCAACTTGTTCCTTCTTCATATTGTCAACCCTTTTTGGGCAGGTGGAGACGACGTGGCCTGGCTCCCGCAAACGTAGCAGGTGGGGTGTGGCCTCTGGTTGATACGTTTATCCGCAGTTGTGGAGCGATTTTGTGGTTTGTTTCTGTCACAGCAATCAGCTTCACGATGCCCAATCCTGCCACATATGTTGCAGCTGCCACGAAAGCTGAACGTGGCGCGAGAGCGTTTTAACATTCTGACTTTCTTTTCAAGGAAAAGAGTCGAGTTCAATTTACGACGTATTTGAACATCGCACTGAGATAATACGGAAATGGCAAAGCCAGTCACCACCTTTTCAGGTAAACTTGCATCCGGGATGTTTTCAATTAACTGCCAAAGTTTTTTTTTTTTTTTTTTTTTTATTGCGTAGGACAGCAGACAGGCTGACAGCCCGCTTAGAATTTAGCAGTTACCGTCGCCTATAGGTGTTTGCAACGCCAGTCGCATCGCGAACACGCTGCTGTCCCATAAGGGTACAGGAACTTGGGTCATTAATGCCGGAACACAACACAAGGTTATTATGGCGGCACACTTAAGACCAAAGGTGGTCGCCATCCAGACGGGCTTGAGGCCCTACCACGTAGCGAAAGTCTTAAACATGCTTGAGCGGGGGCCTCAATCCTGAATCAACATAGGACGAGAGAATTGAGCTTTCAAAGTCTCCTGTATATCTTCCCACTGATACTGACTGGGAGGTATTTTGGTGAACAATGTGGCTGCACGGCCTCTTAGACAATGGGTCAGCGTTATGATTAAATCGACACCTTTCAAATTCTTGTTATTACTAATTATGGTGTCGGACAGGCAACACCATCCCTCTATGTCTGAATTCGGATCATCAGGGTTAAATGGCACTAATACCGAGAAAGTATGTGGTGGTGCATCGGACCGGGGTAGTTAAGCATCATTTAATTCCAATCTAAATTATTTGAGGGTAGCAGAATATTTTCCTGCATATTTTGTGATGAAGTGCCAGATGTGGGCGGAAGATCCGATCCCACTTCTGATGTCGGGTTTGGCCCATACATCAGAGGGGCAACTCTGATATGGCAATATACCAATTTATTTCATTCGAACAATCAGTTAGATCTAGAAATATAGGAATACAGAAATGGAATACATCTAATTATTAAATAACTAGTCATGCGACAGTGAGGGCGGTCACCTAGGGCTGTACTGACTGTCAGAGACAGGGTTCCACGCACCCACCGCAATAAGGACAGTACTAATTGTCAGACAACGTTCCACGTCCAGTAACTGGGCAGTACTGCCTGTCAGAGACAGGGTTCCACGCACCCACCGCAATAAGGACAGTACTAATTGCCTGAGACAACGTTCCATATCCAATAACTGGGCAGTACTGACTGTCGAGAGACAGTGGTCCGTGCACCAAGACGCATTCGTATGAAATGCGTGCCGGCTCAACAGCGCGGCTCCTTATATAGGCGGAGGTGGGGCGAACTCGGTGCACGTTCCACTAGCGCCCTCTAGACGCCGTCTCGTTAAATAATATGGCTGTCGTTACATCCGGTGTAGTTTTTAAATAATATGACTTCCGTCAATGGCCGCTGCCACATCCGGTGCAGCGTTTAAATAATACGACTTCCATTACAATACGGCCGCCGCCACATCCGGCGCAGCCGTTAAATATATGACTTCCGTCATACATATATATTTGTTCTAATTAAAATTTGATTTCAAAATTTAATTAGCCGTAATATGCCTATAATACGTCACCATTTTTTTAATTCTGGCAATCAGGATAATAAGATAATGTTATCGAACTATTGTAATCTCATCGGTTCTTGATAAGTCAACGCTTAAATGAAATCTGACTATGGGTCAAAATCAAGTTCAAAGGAGTTGGTTACATACCAACAAACCAGCAAACCGACAAACTGACAAACAAACAAACATACAGGTAAAGCTAACAAAAGCGTGTTAAAAAGATAGGTAAAAATTGACGGATGATATACAGCTTACTGCAGTAAATTAGGATAGATATATTATACTTGTACGATTATACAATCATTGATGTACGGGATTGGATAAATATTTATTTATATACATGACTCAATTAAGCTGTGGGATAATATTATCAGTTGAACCATAATTCTACCACCCACTATATTTCAACTTCTTTTCATCACTAGTTTGGTTGCTCGTAACTAATTGGTATGATATTTCCGGGTTTCATGAGGCCATCTAATAATTAACCTACGTTACGCAACGTTAGTAGTTTAAGAGACCATAGGGTTACTATACATACATACACACACACACATTATATATATATATATATATATATATATATATATATATATATATATATATATATATATATATATATATATATATATATATATATATATATATCCAAAATTATCGATATGGAATATACACTATAGATTGCGGTGGAGGCAGGAGACGCCACTCATTGTCATTTCAATTAAACTTAATAATTGCGCACGAGTTGACACTGCGAATAGGCTGTTAACATTCGTTACTGCTGTGTGAATTTTTATTTATTGTTCTCTATTTAAGTTGAACGTGAATATCACATGATTAATTTGTTGTTGCGTCTTATAACAAGTAGTCGTATAGGCCATTGTCAACAATTTTATTAACCAGATTTAATTCTCACTGGGCAAAATTTAAATTTCCTCAGTTATCAGTGCTAGCCTGGGTATGTATAATATAAATGATAATTAAGAAAATGCTTATACTATTCATCTATATTTATAATAAAGGATCTTTTGAGGCTACGTAGCTATATTCTGTTTTAATATTATTTGTTATATGCATTCATTTATCATTAATCGATTGGGATTTGCATATCGGCACGCCTGCGGAGGTCAGGGGTATTCCCGACCCCAGTCTGGCTATTGTACGAGTATAATATGTATTAATTAACAAGAAAGAAAAATAAATGTAAAAGTAGTATGTCAGTTGTCTAGCTACCCATAAAGCACACTGTTTAAGCTAGATGGTACCGAGTGAATTGTCGCAGTATAAATTATTAATATATTAATAATTAAATAAATATCTGAAATTAATTTTGCTGAAGTAAATAAATATAGCCGTTTACAAACAAGGGGCAGTAATATGCGATAAATTTGATAATTCATTCACGAAGCCACGATTTAATTCATTAAGAAATACGGCTGCTCAATTTGAAACACAGTATCTGATAAAAAAATATTCATGAAACCTTTTATATATATTTTCCTGTAGAAAGAAAGAAAGGAAAAATTGAAAAAAAAACTACTTATAAAAGAAACAAAAGAGAAATAAAAAAAAATATTAAATAAAAGAAGTGTATTTCCTAAAAAGGATCTAGCTGTATGTTAGTCAATACTGACTAACGCTGATCTTTCGCTCACTGTAGGCGAACTCAATTAAAAATACCAAAAAACAATTGTGAAAAAATTGTCCCTTACTGTGTTTTGAAATTGGGCAGCTGAACTCTGATGAAAATAGATAAAACAATGCCATAGAAAAGTGGTGCGATCAATCATATCCGCTCCCCACGTACCTTAAGTGGTATTATTAACGATTTAGTCAGATTTTGCGTGCAACCCGCAATACGGCTCGAGGGTGCGCCTCGACCCAAATATTGATCCATAGAACTCGTCATTTATTTAAAATATTCCCATTCGAAAGGTAAGCTTGCATCTTTCATGTGACCACGGTTACTTGTTAAGTCTAAGTTAATATTGATTTAGGTTTAATTTACTCAAAGGTGATTTAGATATTTTACATATTCAACCCAGGGTCTGTTATTATATATTCGTACAAGTTTAAACGTACGTGTGCGTCTTTTTATTGTTTTTATTTTGCTGTAGGACAGCAAACTTAGAATTTAGCAATTACCGTTGCCTATGGGTGTTTGCAACGTCAGTGGCATCAGGAACACGCTGCTGTCCCATAAGGGTACAGGAGCTTGGGTAATTAATGCCGGAACCCAACACAAAGTTACTAAGGCGGTAAACTTACGACCAAAGGTGGTCGTCATCCAGACGGACTTGGGGCCCTACCCCGTAGCTAAGGTTATTTTGTCGCTTTTTACAACAGGCTGACCCCAGCCGCAGAGGTCGGTATTCTTTCTCCGCGCCTGCACGGATATGTATGTAATGTAAAATATGTAAATACATTAAGTGCAGGTTTTACTTCTTAATCACTTATATAAAATGTCTTGTATAAAATTACATTTAAATTAAAGCGATAAGGCCGCCCATTGTCTCCAATATTTACAATATTCTCTTTAACTTGTATTATATCATTAGGTTAAGTTGGTGACAATAAAGAATTATCTATCTATCTATCTATCTATCTATATCGTCAATAAATTAGAAATATATTAATTTACAATAATGTTATTGTGACCTATATATACTTAATTATAAACTGCATCTTGTTTTTATTTCATTTCATACTTAGATTTTAATATGTCATAATATGATTATTTTTTGATAATGATATACAAGCTGAAAAATATTAATTAGATGTATTTACTAATGATGTTCCACTTGACACCTTTTTGTGGTGATATACACAAGAATAAGATGGAGTTATATGTTTTCTTGCTCTTATTCGATTTATATATGGATTAGTGTAACTTGATCTCTGCTCTTTAACGAAAAGATTGAATTGTGGCTAGGTTAGGTTTTTACAGGCCACAATAGATATCACCGATAGATGGCGTTTCTCAAAACTAAATCGCGATATGGTTACCTCATACTGAATTTGGAATATTTTAAGGTACACACTTTAAACGGAGTCGTGTTTTAGATGTGGTATCTGGTTATCTGGTTCGTTGATTGTATTAAGTTCATTCAGTTGTTAATGTTTTATTGTTTTATTCCAAATTGTTGGTTGGTTTGGTTGTGTTTTGGGATTGTTTTTTTAATAATAGTGTGGTCACCACACACTGTGGTGTGGTGCTATACATAATCTTACTAATTGACATGTAAGATGATGATTACCAATAGGTTTGTGGCCTAACGTGAATCGAGCCAACATTAGTTAAATAAATTACACTTTATTTATATTTATTATAATATACTAACTTTGACTGGATTGATAAAATAATCTGGAATGATTGAGTGAGACAAAATTTGACAAATAATATGTCAATCCTTTATTATTAGTGGCAATATGCTACATTTTTAAAATTTAAAATACGCCATTATCCGAATATTGTGGATATATTTTTCGATTCGAAACCTATAATTAAATACGTTCTTTAATTTGAGGGACAGTTTACCGTATCGACGGGATGAATATTAAATGTTTGACAGTTACGAAATTCATGAACATTTTGTAGGGAAAAATGTTTTTTCTTTTGTTTTATTTTTTTTGTCAATTTTCCAATGTTTTTAATTTCTTTCTATTACAGGACCTCGTCACCATGGCAAATTTTCTTTGTTATATATCATATAATAAATTAAAATCCTTATATGTACATGATTGTACTATTATATGTGCCATGTTAAAACATTTTAACACCATGATTAACGATTTGCGTTTACTCTGCCAACTTTATTTCACGAAGCCAGTGTATTGTCCTTCTTTATTACCTCTAGGAGACAGCTCAAGCCCAGCTTTGAGATTGTGGGGTGTACTATTATTATAGTGATAATACTTACATCTCTAAATTGAGCGACGCCTGCTTCCCCAAGCTCATACATGGACACGTATGCAGCTTCCGATTGTACGAACAACTGGCAAAGGACCATCTCCTCGCTCCTGAACATTGATCCCATCTTCTATATCTGGAATTAAAACTTTATAAATTATTTGATTCAATTATATAACTATAGAATCATAAACGCTAAAATGGGATGAACCTCTGAATAAAACGGAATATTTTTTTAATTATTTGTACACAACATTATTTATACACATAAAAGTTAAAGATAGAGTTCATGTACATAGGCGAGCTTGCTTAACTATAAAAAAGTTTTTTTCCAGCAAGCCTAACGTTGGAGAATGGGATGAATAAAGAGGCAGAGGTTGTGTACACCAATTTGTCAAAATTAATTCAATATTAAATGTAATCTATACTACTATTATAAAGAGGAAAGATTTGATTGTATGTTTGTTTGTTTGTTTGTTTGTTTGTTTGCATTGAATAGGCTCCGAAACTACTGACCCGATTTAAAAAATTCTTTCACTCTTGGGAAGCTACACTATCTCCGGGTGACATAGGCTATATTATATTTTCGAAAAAATTAGGGATCCTTACTAAAACTCCAATAATGTAACCCAAGGTGTAAAAAAATTACCTAAAATATTATTTAAATCGCGTGCGCTGCGAAAACTATTGACGATAGAATAAAATAATGTACTACAACTTTGCAGAACACATCATTATTTACAAAAAGTGTCGCGATAGCATATGTCTAACTATTATAGTTATGCCACAATAAGTGTTCTTTTATTTTAAAAATTTTATTGAAATGTCGCCCCTAGAAAAGGCTCTTTATTTGTATCTTGGTATTAATCCTTATCAAAATAAATTACTTCATATTCAAAACTGCTTCAATACCTTTATATAACTTTTTGAATTATTCAATTCGGATATTCCATTCGAAAGATATCACGAGTTTAAAAATGTAAGTATTAGAAAAATGTTGCGTGGTAGCTG
Source organism: Malacosoma neustria (assembly GCA_963693495.1). Lineage (NCBI taxonomy): Eukaryota > Metazoa > Arthropoda > Insecta > Lepidoptera > Lasiocampidae > Malacosoma > Malacosoma neustria. The sequence goes on along the minus strand of OY856379.1, from coordinate 3,479,133 downwards.
CGCACCCTGTTCGGCTAGCTAGGCAGCACCTTATGCAATGTAGGCGTGCGTCACTGGGGTTTTTACAAAAATATAAAAAAAACTTATTAAAAAACAACGAAAAATAAATAAAAAATAATAACAAAAAAATCATTAAAATAAAATTTCATAGAAATAATAATATTCAAACTTTTTTTATAATTTTATTTTTTTAGTAACCTGACGCAAATAGAAGGGTTTGCCCTCAAGGGCGCTCCTCTGTCTGAGGTGCGCACTGGTGTGCGTACCCGAGGTGCCCGAGCATCCGTCGCTTTACTCCCCTCTCCGTCCGAGGCGACAGAGGCCTTCCTACCTTTCTTCCCGTCTACATCCTTTCCAACTTAGCTCTCTGTTTGTGGCGTGGTCCCCGGTGGGATGGTTGCGAATACTGATTGGGACCCCCAATGAATGGGATTGCCCTGGGCCCTGATTTGGTAGTCGAAACCATGCCTATTTCGACTGCACCTGCACAGAGAGTGTTCCCAGGGCGGGAATTGCATCCTCGCTGTCGGTTGGTCTTGCTGGGCCGGCTACAACGTCAGGCGACTCTCTGGTTTTTCTGGAGTGTCGTCTGGTAGTCGTACTCACGCCTGACTAGCACGCGACGGGGATGCGAGTCCCGTCCGGAATTGGCCGCGGACCTGTCGCTCCCGGCCCTGGTTCTGTCCATGGTCGGGGGCGATCCTGGATGGACGGCCGTCACCTCCTTTTGCGAGGCAGTAGTGATGCACTTCACCACATCAAGGACAGGCACAGGTGGAAGAACATTATAAAAGAGAAACTGGGTTCTTATAAGGGGAATCACGACCCTCAGTAATGAGGTACTCGACTCAAGGAGGAGGAGTGTCTGCAAGGGAGGTGGCGGAACGGGAGCGGAAGTCCGACACCGCCCTCCCTCCCGCCAACGTAGGCCGCGTCGTCGGCACCGGAGGGTGGGCAACGACCTCCGGCCGCCGTAGAAAGCGGCTGCGGGCGGCCCCTGGGGGGAGGATTCGCCGCCCGCACTATTGCAGGGAGAGGGCCGCGTGCTGTTCCGCGGCCCCCCTCAACTCCTAAAGTTGTTAGCGCCTGGCGCCAACACTTTAGAACGGGCCCGCCTTAAGACAAAGGGTGGGCCGGCGCCGGCCCGGGCCACGAGATCGGCAGGCTTTATATCCGTGGGCCCGGGCGTAGGCAATAGGAGAATAGCGGGGTTTTTAGTGGGTAATCGGATGGTCGAACATCTTTCCCGGGGTCCCACATATCCCTCGGTCCCCCCGGGTCGGGGGAACCCGTCAAGAGAGGTTTTTCCCCAAGACCGAAAAAAATATAGAAGGGTTTAGGTATGTGTGTGTATATAATTTTTAATTTTGAAATTTTTATTAAATACCCGTGCGAAGCTGGGGCGGGCTGCTAGTATATAATAATAATATAAATAAATATATAAACACACGCATTAAAATACACTTATCTTAGTTATATACATATCTAAGATAATAATAATTCAAATGTTTCATACAGTAAGTATTCTTTGAGTTTTATTTTAAAAATATTCTTCGAGCTACTTTCACGGATTTCGTGAGAAGGGCGTTCCAGAGCCTAATTGCATAATTGGAATATGTTGGTGATTTGTAACAAAATATTTATTTTATCAATTATAGGAGTTAAAAATAATTTGTTGGGATTATATTGTTTTGTTGTCTCCAATTGTATTTATATTATATATACAAGTTCTACAGTAACTGGAGGGTCTACCTTCGAGAGAGAGGGTCATTAATGGTTTGGATCTACCCCATAAATATTGCTTGTCGAGCGATCACTGATCGAGTGAAAAGGAGGGAAATATGACTCCGAATCCGAAGCCCCAGTTTAAAACCCTAAATGTTCCCTATATTCTTATTTTTCGATCAGATTTTTTGTATTTATGCACGAAAAGTTAAGATCGCACGCGAGTTAAATAATATTCGTGTCGTTTGAATGAGTGAGTGACGTTACATTACAGACGGAAAATTTGTTTATTAGAAGCATAATTTATTATTATTATTATTTTACATTAAAAATTCTATATTATCTTTATATATAATATTATATTGTATATTTAAAAGTATTTTTTATTATTTATAAAACAAAATAATTGCGATGGCTTTGCAATGATGGTGAACACAATATTTAAATAAATCTCATAATTCTTTTGATTATAGAATAATATTAAACATTGAAGTATAGTTACAGATATTAGAATAAAATAAAAAATACCAATTCTTGTGAAGAGCTATTGTATGATGAAAATATAATTCAATATTGGTAAATGGTGACAAGGCCGTGGAGTGTCGTGCCGAATTCCTGCATTATGTCTGGGGACAGGCGCATCCAAGTGCGTGGGCTGCGGTTAGTCTGGCTAAAACAGTGTGTGCAATCATCCGAGGAATTTAAAGGGTTATATGATGTGATTTTGTTGACGTGATTGCGTCGATTGCAAAGTGATGTCTCTGTGACCAAGACACTTGAGTATTAATACTTTTTGTGGTCTAATTCAGTCTTTTTAATATAATATAAAATATTATAATCACTTGCCCAAATTGCTACAAGATATTAATTCGGAACATTATTTTAAAAAAACAATTTACAAACTGAAATGTATATCTGAAAGACAAGTTTCTTAATTAAGGGCAGATTATTATTTAATTGACATAAAAAATTGATACATATTATTAGGTCTTTACCTATGAAATTGCCGTTTTGTATGAAAAAATTTAAACGAATTTTTTTCATGTATTTTTTATTTGTATTAATCGAAGTAATCACCCATGCAATCAATGCATCTTTGCCAACGCAGGGGCAGTTTATTGATGCCCTTCTTAAAGACATCAGCTGGACGGGAGGCATCAAATTCTTCAAAGGCATTTTGTACTGCCTCTCGGGTATTGAATTTTTTTCCCGCCAAGAAGTTATCCAAATTCTGGAAAAAGTAGTAGTCTGTAGGCGCAAGGTTTGGTGAGTAGGGCGGATGACGGAGAACTTCCAACCCCAGTTTTTGCAACTTGGAGACCGTCTGCTGTGCAGTATGAGGTCGCGCGTTGTCGTGCAGGAGCAGCGGAGACGAGCGATTGACCAATGCTGGTTGGAGATGTGCCAGCTTCTCCATCATTGTGTTCAGTTCTTCACAGTACACATCTGCAGTAATGCTCACCCCGTTTGGTAAGAAGCTGTGATGAATCACACCGGCGCTAGACCACCAAACAGTGACCATCACTTTTCTAGGGGTAAGTTTTCGTTTAGGGCATTGCTTAGGTGCTGAACCAGGGTCCAATCAACTTTCTGAGCGCTTGCGGTTATCAAACAGAATCCATTTTTCATCGCAGGTAACAATGCGGTTCAAAATTCCTTCATTTGTGTGTCTGTTGAGCAGTGCAAGGCACGTCTCGACGCGTACTTCGCGCTGGCGATCATTGAGTTCGCGGGGCACCCATTTGTCAAGCTTTTTTACCTTGTCAATTTGACGCAAATGGATCAAAATTGTTTTGACGCTAACGTCGAAAGCTGCTGCTAATTCAGCCGTAGATTGTGTATCATCAACTTCCGCAATCGCCTTTAATTCGTCATTGTCGACCAAAGTCTTCGGACGACCGCTAGGTTCATTTTTCAGGTCGAAATTCCCAGAACGGAAGCGAGTAAACCAATAACAGGGGGTGCGTTGGTTTGTAGTGTTAGCTCCGTAAACGTCGTTGATGTTGCGTGCCGTTTGTGCCGCGTTGCTGCCACGACGGTACTCATATTCCATAATTACTCGAATTTTTAACGTATCCATGATGACGAAAAAGATTGAAATGCGATGAAAATATAACACTAATCAATAAACAAATGACTACTTTTGGAAAAAGAATTCCATGTTTTTAAAATAAAATTAATTTGAAATTAGAATTCTTAGCTAAACAAAAATTATTTTGATGTGAAATGGCCAGTACTGCAGAACGGCAATTTCATAGGTAAAGATCTATTATTTTATTAATTTGTTAAATGACGTCAATTTTTTTTCTTATTTGTTAAAATTAATTTAATTCTATTTTTTTGTCTTTCAAATTAATAAAACAATTAGATAATAAAATTTAATTTAAAGCATAAAAATACCTTTATAAATATTTTACAACTTAAAAAGGCAAACTGTTGAAACAAAATGTACTTACCAACATATACCATATATAATGTACACAGTTCTAACAATAAATAAATAAATAATTTTTTATTACTTGATTATATAAGAATTAGAGCCATATACTTAATTATACTGTAAATACATTTTTTCATATAAATATTTTACAATGTCATTACAGTTATTTATCAAGCGACATTGAAATGTAATTTTTGCCTCCGTTGATTTATATTATATTCCAACGGATTCCAGTAGATGACACTAGTTTTCAATTCGCTCCTTATTAATGCATTGTACATTATAAGAACTGCTTATAGGATGTGTGTAGTTAGGAAAATAAATGTAACTAGAAACGAATGTGTCGGGGAAGTTTGAAACTTGCGTCAGTGACTGACAAACTACAAAGTAACTACCGTCATATGGCCATATAATGTGAATAGCATGCGACATGGAAATCATTCATTCATTATTTTAGAAATTGCTACGGAAGGGTTAAGGTGGATTTATATTTGTCTGACGTGTCGTGTCGTGACGCGTCAGAAGCATATATATATATATATATATATATATATATATATATATATATATATATATATATATATATATATATGTGTGTGTGTGTGTGTGTGTAATTGGAATCTCGGAATCGGCTCCAACAATTTTCATGAAATTCAGTAATGACTAAAAGTCGATAAAATAAAATCTGGGACGTCTTGAAAAAAGGCCAGGTCAAGAATACCCTAAACCGAAGAGCATGTATGAAGGGAATAATGAAAGTGGACGAAGCGAAACAAGTATGTAAGGATCGTAGTAAGTGGAAAGAAGTGGTCTCTGCCTACCCCTCCGGGAAAGAGGCGTGATTATATGTATGTATGTATGTAATTCTGCATAAATTAATATTATATCTTTTACAATGTGAGTTATTATGCGTGAGTGCGAGGAATCGTTTGAGCGCGTAGTTGTAGTGTAGGTAACAATGATTTAAATAAAAAATGTTTGAACCAAAAAGTAATGTGAATATTCCAAAAGACATAATAGATAGAAGTAACTAATATTACAAAATGTTATGTACTAGAATAAAGTAAACATACCAGAGTTTTAATTTAATATATTAGAAAAACGATGGTTTTAATATATTTATTACCGTAAAATATTTCAGAATAAAAAAAGAAAAATACATTTATTTAGAGGTACAAATAAAAATAAATATAAAACGAAAAACCTTAACTTAAAATTAGGTTCTAACTCAACATGACTAGTTAAAAAACCAGCGCTAACGTTGTAATGTATGAATAGATTAACCAATCAGCTTCGAAATCATCGAGCTCGCTTCGAGAGGATATCCTGTAATTATTTTGGCGAATTGATGCTGTCATACAATGCGTTGGTCACGTGTTTCAGGAGACATTTTAACAACACGTGTTTCAGCGGCAGGATGTGACATTTTGTGCTACATAATACTTACTATGAAAGCTTGTGAATGTGTAAATATCCACAGGTACCGGTTGATATATCCTGTTTAACACATACTTTTAAGTTTAGGTTTGGAATTGGAACAGATGGCAGCCGATTCCTGACTGACATTATCATCATTTAAATGGACAGTGAACCGTGAGTCATGGTCCGAAACAACAAATTTTGAAAGAAACTGAACTACAATACTTGGATCAAATATTTCTTTTATAAAACCAATAGCGACTCACTGTTGGGATCGAACCTTCCTAACAGTATGCCTCACCATTTTTCTTTGCTGTTATATTGTGCATATTTTGTATATTTTTGATTGTTTGTTTCCCAAATAAATAAAATAAAAATATTAGACCAAAGAAACTGCCTAAGCGTATCTATTATAGTATTGTAATCTGTAATCTATAGGTCTCCAAGTACGGAGTTTGCAGTTATATTTTAAAACACCAGACATAAATTAAGTATACATTTAAAAAGTTAGTTTTAACCTCAGCAATTTTGTGGCATCATCGATTAAGTTCATACAAACTGTTTTGAAAGCAACCCTGACCTTTGTAACAAAGCACCATGAAACAGCATTAAAACAAGGTTCATGTTCAAAGTGGACTTGTTTTGGTATATTTTTCTTTTTTCCAGTTGAAATTTCTAGCAATCTATATTATTATTTTGGAGACGTGTTTTCTTCTCTTCTCAGATCAATAAACATTTTTTTATATTATAGATATCATTGGGTTCGCGTTGCTTATAATATACTGTTTTCATATAAGTTTTAAGTACAAATATCTGTCTTTTTTCTTAATTTTTTTTATTTCTCAAAAACAAGAAACATAATTTATTCATAGTATTCGTTTTAGCTTTAAGCTTATTGTCCACTTTGTTAAATTTTATTCTCCATTTCTTACCACATTTAGAATTTTGGTAGAGAGACTTTCATGTGACATTGAGTGGCGAAGACCGAGTACTTTGCCTGTAACTACAGATCCCACTCCCGTACGCATAGGCGACGACACGGTCGAGCGCACGGACCAAGTGAAATACTTGGGATCTGTATTTCACGCGTCTGGTGACATCGATTGCGACGTCAAGGCACGCATTGCTGCCGCGTGGGCCAAATGGCGTGAGGTAACTGGTGTCATTTTTGACCCCAAGATGCCGGTAAAGTTGAAGGGACAGGTCTATAAGACCATCATTAGCATGTCCTTTTATACGGCTGTGAAGCATGGCCGGTGTTGGAGCGACACAAGCAAGAGCTGCGTGTCACGAAGATGAATATGCTGCGGTGGATGTGTGGAGTAACGCGGAAGGACCGCGTTAGGAACTCCCGCATTCGCGGCAGTCTTCATGTCCGTGACATTGCAGATAAATTGCAGGAGTGTCGGCTCCGTTGGTATGGTCATGTTTTACGGTAACCGGATGCTTACGTGGGAAACAAATGTCTGGCTATGCCGCCTCCGCCGGGCCCCGGCAGGAGGGTAGACCCAAAAAGTGCTGGCTTGACGTCGTAAAGGGTGATATGCGTGCCAATGGGATGCTGAAGATCGCGCGAAGTGGAGTAGAAAAAGTCGGAAAGCGGACCCCGGGCACCGAAACGAAAGTTTGGGTGGCAACCGGGATATAACGCTGGGATGATGATGATGAGACTTTCATGTGACATTATATAACGTGGTCTCTTGAACCTATTCTGTTGAGGGAAACGAGTGGTGCACTACTGAGTATTTAGGAGTCCTTTTTCTAGATTTTTCTTCCTGCACTAGATAGAAAATTTATATACATAAATTTGTTATAGAGGCGACTATCACCCGATCCGCTTATGCCAAAAAGAAAAAAAGTCGATCGATGTCCTTCCTCTGCGAGATGATTGGAAAAAGGAGATATACATTTGTTGCTTTTTACGACTTATTATTTAAGGGTGCTTGAAGTCGAAAGTGTAGTGTTTGAAGACGAAGGTATGCATGCAAGGCGTCCTACCTATGATGAGGTATGGGATCGAGACATTGACAAAAATACTAGTGCACAAATTTCAAGTCGCTCTATAAGCAATGGACCGGGCTACGTTGTGTCTCGTATGAATAGGATCTGAAACGAGAACATCCGTACGAGAACTAAAGTTGACAGTCATGTCTGTTGCAGGCCCGATGGCCGATGATTGCCATGACCTGCGCAAGTTTACCGGTTGGGGCTGCAAAAGGCCGGGACCAGGATGGCGTTGGCGTCCAACAGTAGACGACGATTGGCCGATGATAATTGATGGGCTAGCCTTATTTCTGACTACACTGTACCATAGTCCTAGTTTACTTTATACAGGAAACATAACGCAATCTAGACTAAAGATTCTCACTCTAAGTACTTACTTAAAGAAGTGACTAAATTGACTCATAAACGGATGACAGCGTCCCCTTTATTGCGAGATGAGCGATAACCTGAAGGGGCTATAAACAAATTGCACTGTACAGACCGTGTCTGCTGTGAATTTGACGGACAGAAATATAGGCTTCCTCACACTAGGATAAATTTGCTATTGTATACTTTGGAAAGTTTATGTATACAAACTCTTCATTAATAGTAATCTCCAATGGGGTAAAATATCAAATCCATACTAATATTATAAATGTAAAAGTGAGTTGGTTTGTTACGCTTTCACGCCTGAACTACTGAAACGATTTTGATGAATTTCGGTATAGAGATAGATTGGACCATGTAGAAAGGCTACTTTTTGTCGCCAAAATGTTTTTGTGGCAGAACAACATTTGTTCTGTGAATTAGCAAAAGAAGTAATCCATTTTTTTAAAGAAAATTGGTTAGATTTTTCTTATTTTTCCTTTATTATTTTTCTTTTCTATTCTTGTAAAATATAAGTATTATAGTATAACGGTTATTTAGTATTCATAACACAAGCGCGCTGCTTTACTTTGGGACTAAATGACGCTGTGTGCATTGTTACATTATTATATTATGTCCAAGATAACAAAGTCATACTGTGGAAATCACATAATTATTGCCATGGTTATGAAAGAGTTTTGGGGTTCAAAACTTAAATCTTACTTTTAGCGCTGAAGTCCATCCAAATATATTAGCTTAAACTGTTTAACACTGTGAAATGGAATACATTTATGTATTTATTTATTATTAATACATATCAAAAACAAATATAGAACAAAGAGCTCTATCTAAGCGGTTTACATTGATGTAATTTTTATTATATATTCATTAAAATATTTTCACTGTATATTAATCAAGGCAAATAAATACAATATTTACGATACCGCATGTAGGCGTGATGTAATGTGATTGTCCATGACAATGCGTGAGCCCAGGTTGAAATCCCAGGCAGACCTGCATCGAGACGACGCTAGGCATTGTATTTTTGTATCTGGACATCATCCAAATAGTACTCGCGAGTCGCTCGATCAAATATGCTAACCATTCAGTGATCCGCGCGAACCGACAATGTTTAGACTATTTATCAGTTAATATTTTTTCGTTTTATATAAATTACTAGTTAAGTGTATAATTTCATCATCTTAGCGTTTAACCACAATGACTAGCCAAACTCACTTTAACGCCTGGGGCTAACTTTCTACTTTATCCTCTCCGTTTCGTCTTTAACTCTAGTGAGTCCATTGGCATTACATGGCACCTATCGCAATCTTGATTATCTGCTTCAATATGCAATAGTTTAGCAATTAATACTAAAGTATATATATTTTTCTAGACACAATTTGTAATACAAAGAGTACTCAATAAAATTTTATTGAGTAGTTTGGTATTCATTTTCGCAGCAAGAAGTTGACATCTGAAGTTTCGGAGTCTGAGGTACCTACCCTACTGCATATTGTCCAAGAACTAACCTATAGCGCACTTCTATTCTATTCTACTTTTGAAAGGCTTGGCTCCAACGCCTTAGGCATCGATTTGCCGACATCAAAGTGGAAAGAATAAATGGTTCAAAATTGAAAGGATATGTTAGGAGGTATAAATAAATATATTATGATCGGTTAAAATTACTTTTACTTAACTCATAAAAAATCAAAATATAACCTATAAATATTATTTACTGATAGAAATTTATATAAAGTAGTGAGGTGTTTATAGTCATTAATGATAGCAGAGACTTGACACTAACAGTTTGAGGAAATCGTGTGGAAGAAGATCATATAACTGTTGTGCAGTATTGGGGCAAGAGAAGAAGATGTGTTGTATTGTTCCTTCAGCTAATCCACATTCGCAAAGAGAGTGGTCTCGTACCCTTATTTTTGCCAAGAAGACTGGGGTTGAACAATGGTCTAAACGCATACAGTATTATAGCTGAAACTATCTTTTTAGACAGATGACGGTATGTAAAATACCAAGGTTTGCCTGGTAGGTTAGGTTACAACCTAACCTACCAGGTAACCATACCAGGTTACCTACAGGTAACCATAGTGACATCCAACGGAATAGCGGGATGCTTGCCATAATTTGTACCAAGGTTCAAGCATTTGAGATTTAGCTAGGGCGTGCAGATCTAGAGGGAAACATTTGTCATATTTGGTTAATCAGTGTTGATTGTTTCCTTGGCAAAACTGTCAGCCAGTTCATTATTAAAGACACCACAGTGACCTGGTATCCATGCCAATACTACCTCAAGACCAGCAGACTGACAACGGTAAATAGCTTGTCTGATTTTTAAGGATATAGAACTACTGGTCTTCGATCGTTGAGGAAATTTAGAAAGGTCTTGAAGGTAGCTTAGACAATCTGTGAAAATTATGGTTTTACTGAATTTATGTGCCTCTGAAAAGAGAATTGCTTCAAGGATAGCAATAGCTTCTCCAGTATATACAGAAGAGGGGGCAGGGATTTTGAAGTAAAAGATAATTCTGAATTTAGGCAACCAGACGGCTGCACCAACTGGTCCGTTTTGTATGAATTTAGAAGCATCCGTGAATAGAAGTACATAATCCGGCCAATTTTCTTGTATAAGCCGAATTAATTTCTGGTTAGTATTATAGCGCACTTATTTGCGTTTCTTAATTCATGACTACAAAATGAAAATAAATAGAATAAAACTTCATTGAACGATCAAATTGCCATTTAAAACTCTCAAGTCCTTAACTTCGGAGCTGGTATGAAATTTGTGTTTGAAATTAAAAAAAAAAGCAAATGGGAAATTTAAAATAATTTAAAGTGAAATAATATAAAAGGATGAATGAATATTCATATGCGGCTAAATTGGTCTTTAAGTGTAGGTCCCTTTTTTATTGCTGTGGGACAGCTGACAGCATGACGGTCGCTATACAATAATTAGTAGTTATCGTTGCCTATAGATTTTTACGACAACAGCGGCACCGCTAACATGTTGCCATCCAGGTAGAGGTGGAACTTAGTCACTTATTCCAGAACTTAACACAAGGTTATAGTGGCGGTATATTGAAAAACCTGGGGTGGTTACCACCCAGACAGACTCAGAGCCCCCCTAGATAAGGTAGTTTAGTCGCCTTTTATGGCAGGTCGCAAAGGTAAGGAAAGAAATCTATAAACCAGAATATAATATTTAGATGACTAAATTATAAGAAATTCAGCAAGATTATGGGACCGAAACCACCAAGATATCTGCCAACTGATGCACCTAAAATCAAACGAGGCTTTGAGGCACGGTTTTGCAGCCTCATGTATTCCAAAAAAGGGGAAAATATCACGGAAACCACTAGCAATTCGCAGCAGTATATCAAGCCCTTCTAATTTTGTCGTCACTTGAGCTTTTCATCAGGGTCGCGCGATCAACTTTTAGTTTTTGCTCTACGGCGTTCTCAGCTTGTACGCCTCAGTCCAAGTGACATTCTTTTCAACCGAGGGATAAGTCAGGGGATAGGGTACCTCTACCCCAAGTGCTCTTCTCAATGTAACTGACCAGGTAAATTATGATGTGTGTTATATGTAACCAATAAAAATTTACCATCAAAGATAATTATCATACACTCATCATCGCTGTGATCTTACTCTCTGAGCATGTAATGCTGTCAATCATGGGTGCTAAATTATGATATAGTAAACAAACTAGTAACTTGTCAGTATGCAATGGAAAGGAGCATGCTAAATATCAGAAAGTCTGACAGATAAAAAACTACTTCATCAGAAATGAAACAAAAACTACAGACATAACAATTAAAATCAAAAGACTGAAGTGGAGATGGGCTGGCCACGTGATAAGAGGAAGCGATAGATGGAGCCGCAGGGTGACACAGTGGTATCCCAGAGAGGGCAAGAGGAAGAGAGGTAGACCGCATAAAAGATGGGATGACGACATTAGACAAGTGGCAGGAGTCACGTGGAACAGAGTGACACAGAAAAGGAAAGAATGGAAAAGGTTGGAGGAGGCCTATGTAATTAGTTAAGTGATCTGAATAAAAGGCTATTATTATTATGTAATGCTGTCAAGATGTTATTGTCAAGACATGAGAGGCACGGGCGATTGTGAGTGACGTACAGGTGTACATTGGAGAGTGATATACGTGGAGACTGTTGAGCCAGGGTAACACCTATGGAAATATTGCTTTCGCTTCAATGCTCGGTGTTTAATTACCAAATTGTTGTTCTTCGTTTCAGATGGCTTTGCAAAAGGGGATACTTTGCTAATGTTATTATCAAAGTTCAAAGTTAAGTACAACTAAATTCTCATTCTCACTCCTGTAACCAAGGAAGGATATACTTATCTTGACGCATGTTTATGGATGCCAAAGATCGTGCGAAGTAGAGTAAAATAAGGTGAGAAGCGATTCTTCAGCACTAAAGCAGAAGTTTCAGTTTTTGCCGGTTTTTAATTCTAAAGAAAGAGCTTAGTTCTATTTATTTCCTGTTCTAACCACTACTATTAAAAGTCGCATTCCAAATTTATTCCCGAAGTAAAAAAAGTATAATAAAGTTACTCGTTTTTGCTTGTTAACAGATTGCAAAGGAAAACCACCATTCGAACATCGAATTATGGAAGGGATCACACAACAATCACTTCCATTCATTCATATCTATTTCTCTTGCATTCTTATCAAGAAAGGAAGAGTTATCGGGCAGCAACTATACCTAGTCAGGTCATAAGTATTGTCACACAGTAAAAACTTTTCTTTTAGAATGTTGGCCACAAAAAAGTTTATTGAATTAGAATTTCGAATTGTTCATGAAAATAAAAATGTATAACTTTTAGAATTTTACTCATTTTTAAATATGGAGTGGACGCTTAAAGAAGACCGTGTTGCAGTTATTGCGTTGCATCGTTGCGGTTACGCGCCAATTCAAATTTTTAACATACTGAAAAATTTGAATATTACCAAAAGATTCGTTTATCGTACCATCAAACGATACAATGAAGACTCTAGTGTAGATGACAGGTCAAGAAGTGGTCGCCCTCGGTGTGTTAGGACTCCAGCAGTGATAAAAGCTGTGAAGGCACGAATTCAAAGAAATCTCAAACGTAAGCAGAAACTGTTGGCCCTTCAGATGGGGTTAAGCAGAACCACGGTGAAAAGGGTGTTAAATGAAGACTTAGGGCTTCGGGCATATCGAAGAAAAACAGGACATCGTTTGAATGCTCGTCTAATGGACCTGAGACTGAAGAGATGCCGCGCTTTGTTGAAGCGGTACGCGGGAAAAAAATATCGGGAAATTCTTTTTTCGGATGAAAAAATGTTTACCGTAGAAGAGAGCTACAACAAACAAAATGATAAGGTGTACGCACACAGTAGTGAAGAAGCGAGCAACCGTATTCCGCGTGTCCAACGAGGTCATTTTCCATCCTCGCTCATGGTATGGTTGGGAGTTTCTTATTGGGGCTTAACACAGGTACATTTTTGTGAGAAAGGTGTAAAAACGAATGCTGTTGTGTATCAAAATACAGTCCTGACGAACCTTGTGGAACCTGTTTCTCATACCATGTTCAATAACAGGCACTGGGTATTCCAACACGATTCGGCGCCAGCTCATAGAGCGAAGAGCACACAAGACTGGCTGGCGGCGCGTGAAATCGACTTCATCCGGCACGAAGACTGGCCCTCCTCCAGTCCAGATTTGAATCCGTTAGATTACAAGATATGGCAACACTTGGAGGAAAAGGCGTGCTCAAAGCCTCATCCCAATTTGGAGTCACTCAAGACATCCTTGATTAAGGCAGCCGCCGATATTGACATGGACCTCGTTCGTGCTGCGATAGACAACTGGCCGCGCAGATTGAAGGCTTGTATTCAAAATCACGAAGGTCATTTTGAATAAACTTTAATGTCATAAGAATCTATGTTTTGTTAAGTTCATTTTGGTATATGAATGGTTACATAATTAATAAACTTGTTACAATTATTTTACATTAAACATGTGACAGAATTTATGACCTGACTAGGTATATACAAAAGCTGTGGCCTTGTGACTGTATTTGACAATGAACCACTGCCTCCAAATATTTTAGATGCAACTGGAATTAAATCTTCGATAATGATGACTTTAATAAGGAAAAACACTTTATTAATTCAATTTCTATATGACAATATTTTTTATCTACAGTGATAACATTGCTTTTGACCACAAAGGTCAAAGTTGGTTTCATTTATCAAAACATCGTTTAGAATTATAATTATTACGTGTCTTCTTACAAGTGTTCTTTTTTGTCTGAGTTTATGTATAATATATATTTATTTTCAAAAGAAAAGTATATAATGTCTTAGATGTTTTGTGCCCATAACATATAAGCGCTTTACTTTATAATTTAATAAATCGGCGCTCTGTTAACTGTCTTAGTTTATTTTTATTCATGCAGGGACGGAGAAAGAACACTAACCTCTGCGGCCGAGGTCGGCCTGTCGTAAAAGGCGACAAAACAACCCACCCTACGCTAAAAGCTACGTAGTAGGGCCCCAAGCCCGTCTGGATGACCTTTGGTCTTAAGTATGCTGCCATAATAATTTTGTATTGTGTTCCGACATTAGTAACTCAAGTTCCTGTACTCTTATGGGACAGCAGCGTGTTCGCGATGCCACTGGCGTTGCAAACACCTATAGGCGATACGGTAACTGCTACGTTATAAGTAGGCCACCAGCCTGTCGGCTGTCGTACAGCAATAAAAAAAATCATATATTTTAAACAATTGAAGTCACTTTGACGGAGATTTATGAAATTTCCTAGTAAATTATAGTAGATGGGAGTGTCACATAATATTTCTTATTTTGTGGACCAAGGTATATAGGGCTAATCTTTTCTTGGGATCCTTTCGTGAAATTTCCTCTTTTCTCCTTTCCACCAAGGGCTATGAAAATAGATTTGGTTGGATTTGTTTTCTATAAAAGCTACTGACCAACGCTAAGTCTGACCCCTCAACTTGAAAACGAACAGCGCCATTCTTTTGTTAATCAGCAAAATAAGTATTTACAACCTATTCCTGTCTAGGAAGGTATAAACTAAAGTTATATCTGACGGATTACAGCCTGATAATTAAGAAATAAACAAATGTCTGGCCATGCCGCCTCCGCCGGGCCCCGGCAGGAGGGGTAGACCCAAAAAGTGCTGGCTTGACGTCGTAAAGGGTGATATGCGTGCCAATGGGCTCACTACCAGGGATGCTGAAGACCGTGCGAAGTGGAGAAGAAAAAGTCGGAAAGCGGACCCCGGGCGCCGAAGCGAGAGTTTGGGCTGCAACCGGGAATTAACGCAGAGATGATGATGAATTAAGAAATAAACAAATATACAGGGATAATTCACATAGCGTTATTCAGTCCCAAAGTAAATAGCATAACACTTGTGTTATGGGTACTAGATAACTAATTAACATTGTTTTACACAGTTACACAAAAACATATACCAGACACGAAAGGGGAATCAAACCCGTAATCTCCGGAAGCGTACTGAAATGCGTTAGCCGCAACACCACAGTGTTCGTCGTATCTTATGTGTACTATCGAAAAAAACTAAACAGTTTTTACACAAAACAGATATTTTACTATCAATTTAATGTGATGGAACTATTTTACTACTGACAGATAGCAACATGCTTGCTGTAGACCGTATTTTATCTGCTTTTGTAGTTCTGGGTATTGTTTTTAAAGGTTTTCTATTATGTATTACCCATTGAGAGCATAATTTGTTTAGTTTGGGATAGAATATATTTTATTAATAATAATAATTATGCTTCGAAATTAAAAAAATATATTCGATTCCATTATTTATTTGATTCGTATCTTTTAATTAATTTTTAAAATTCGACGTTAATAGCATGTAAGGAAATTCCAAATAATATAATTGGGTTTAAAATAGTGAGTTATTTGTAATCGAAATCAACAATGGAAATCTATTTGAAAGGCTCAAAGTGTATTTTTCGCTCCAATTTCAAAATACTTAAAGAAAACATTAGCATTGAAAATATGGCTCCCGCGCCAAATTGAATTTAAAATTACTCTCAGCATATTACAGTAACTGTAGATTCTAAATGAATTTCAAACAACCAGAGGTTAAATCGTTGACTAATATGTTATGGGTTTGAAGTGCCCCCAACGCGAAAAATCGCTAAAATAAGTAGTTTTTCGCTTAAGCTAAGGGTTATTATCAGTCTCGGGTTATTCTCAGGGATTATGTAATAAAAGTAATTATGAATTATATAAATAACAACAATAAAGTAACTATTTAAACATACTATATTATTTTGTAACATATTTAATTAAATTCGTGAAGGAATTTAAAATATTCAAAAAAATCCAAGGGGAAATATTAAAAGACTTACATTGAACAAAGAGTTAGTTCCAATAAATGAATTAGTCACTGAACACACTAAAACTTTATTTTAGTAAATATATTTAACGCTGATAAAATTCGTTTGTCACATTTAGTGCAACGGGCGGACATATCGCTCGCCCGTGTCGCGGCCACTGGCGGGCTTTACACCCACGTCGCCGTCAGTGTCGTAACTATCGGGACATTTATCGATAGTTCTTATCGACATTTTCATAATATACAGAAACAATTACTAACAGTTTCATTACAGTTCAGTTATACATATTTTATGAACCAGTGGTGGACATATTGTTATATGTTAAGGGATTGATATAGTATAAATTTACCACGTTTCATGATAAAAAGTACATCGTTTCAAATATGCAGCTTTGTAGAAAGAAAATATATTTCAAAACAAAGTTAAAATAATATTCTTCAGAATCTCACAAGTTCACAAACAGCTATATTAATTCTTTAATTAATAATATTGATAAGTAATCTATGGAAATGGGATGAAATGTTTGTAGTATGTTTCAAATTGTCAGAGGGCAGAAGTGCTGGGCAGTTTTTTGTATTACAAGAGATACAACAAAGTATTATGGATTGAGTGTAGATATACAAGTATATTAAGTAGTTTATACAGTTGCTTCTGCAATCCAATCCTCTAGTGCCGAAAGGGAAAATACAGTGGATTTTCAGTATCATCATCATTATTTTTTCATTTATCATACTTGTGAAATAGATTACATCTATCTAGTCATCAGTCATATCGTTTATTATTTTTATAGTTGTATTCATAGTTTTATACTATATGAAATAATTAATGAATCTTTATCGTACAAGATACGAAATAAATACAACACAGAAGAAAAACAAACAAGGATTGTTTTTTTTTTCTATGTTATATTTTAGATATTAATGTTTAATGTTTCGGTCTTATTGCTAAAAGCGATTTCTTTCAGGTAACCTCAGGATGGATTAGAATTGTAGAAGGCTAAGAGGGGCTATAGGAGCGTTGCATCTCTACTACTTTTATGTTCCGTGCAGGGGTGGAGAAATAATACTGACCTCTATGGTCGGTGTCGGCCTGTCGTAAAAGGCGACAAAATAACCCACCGTAGCTACATAATATGACCCTAAGCTCGTCTGCGTGGCGACCACCTTTGGTCTTAAGTATGCCGCCATAATAACTTTGTTTTGTGTTCTGGCATTATTGATCCAAGTTCCTGTACTCTCAAGGGACAGCAGCGTGTCCGTGATGTCACTGGCTTTGCAAACACCCATACGCAACGGTAACTACCAAATTCTAAGCAGGCCGTCAGCCTGTCTGCTGTCCTACAGCAATAAAAAAAGAAACTTCGAACGTATTATATTATAGTGATGTTTTTGATTATCATCGACATAATTATCGAATCCCGACATCATTAATTACGTCCACCACCCGCGTGCTCCCGTTCGGATCCACCGGACTAAATACTAATATAAAATGCGCGTGTGTGTCCGGTGATCTCACAAGCTCATTATCAACCGTTTAATGGGCTATCAAATTGATTTCTTCAGGATGATACCAAGTGTCTAAAGTGCGGAAAATGTTTGGAAATGTTTGTTATTCTATTGGCGTGGTTCGGCTGGAAAAAAGTATAGGGTTGCCCCCTCAAGGAGTCGGAAATGTAGGGCACAGTCCGGTCTTTTGTTTAATTTCGCTTATGTCCAAATCCATTCATAATCCAATGTTATTCTTTTGACTATATAACTAATATTAAATTCGCCAGTCCAATCATTTTTAACTATTTGGCAGGAGATCTCGGGTTGCTGGTTTTCTTACGAACCGCATTTCCTTTCAGCAGGCATTGCTTGTCGTATTATCAATACATGTTAATTTCCAGCAGTAAGATGTCTCAAACAGTAATTTCTTTTTCTCTCAGTTATTACATTATTAGATAACTCAAAATCGTACTGAGTTAGTACGATTTTAATTTATCTCAGTACTAAACTATATTTTGGCTTCAATGCTTTTTTATAACACTTTTTTTCTCAAACAATAAGGTACAAGAGAAGGGATAAATGTAGCTATATTTATAGTAGCGACTATCGTCTGACCCCCAGGAAAAATCCTAATAAGTTGTGAAATAACTTAAGTTGTGAAGTTGTGAAATAACAAAACTTAAGTTGCTTCTATTTTTCTCGTTAATTGGAACGACATGGCTTCTTTACAATTTATTTCTCACTAATTATGCTTGTATTATGCAATGGAAAATTCCTGGTTTTAATCTAAACTGTATTTTACCGAAAAATACTCTTTCGAGGTGTATTTTTACGGAGAAATTATATTAGTAAAAACTATAGTCTTCTTCTTCCTTCTGCCCTTATCTTAATAGTTGTGGCTTAGTTTTTACAACCGGCCGCCTGCCTGACGTTAACCCCCTTTTGGGTTAAAATTTGTAAAAAACTATATAGTATGGTTTAAAAACATAGAATCAATGGAAAAGTATGTCTAGAATTTGTTCTCTGTGGGGATTGATCCTCAAAAGAAAGAAAAAAAGATGTTTTACTTAGAACTTGCAATATATACCTTGAACTATATATTTTTATGTGTTAGCAAGCATACAAAATTGGTATTAAATCCTTAAATAAGAGGCCTAGGCTTAACATTCGTAGGTATAATGTTAAACGTGTTATTAAGGGGTCTTATGCCTTTCCTTCTGTTCTGGTTATAAATACACCAGTTTAATTAGCCCAAATTTGGTCATGATTGATATTTAACTCCGTTTGGAAGGTATAACAAGTTTTATTTTCTTCTTGAGTTCTCTAGGAAAATAATACAAAAATTAATTTTTCTATATGAATAGAATTTTTGTATTAAATACAAACAATCGAATGAATGTTAAACTGTTCAATTGCATTAAGATACATCTAATATTGGGTTTGAACTCAGAGTGATACACGTGTGGTGATGTAATAACCAATCAACTAATAACAACAGGGTATCCAATACATTTCTCTTGTATAAAGCTGACGCGCTTTATTCCTGGTTCGTTTAATATTTTTCTTCGTACAGGGGCGGGGTAAAAAATCTAACCCCTGCGGCCGAGGTCGGCTTGTCATATAAGGTGACAAAACAACCTTAGCTAGGTGGTAGGACTCTAAGCCCGTCTCGATGTTAACCAGCCCTGGTCTGTAGTATGCCGCCATAATAACCTTGTGTGTGTTCTGGCATTAGTTTCAGGTTCCAGTTATTTAGCGTCGTCAACATCCGTAGGCGACTGTAACTGCGTACTATTGAATGGGCCGTTAGGTGTCAGCTATTCCAGACTACATACGTGGAAATCTCTTATATATATATATATATATATATATATATATATATATATATATATATATATATATATATATATATATATATATATATATATATATATATATATATATATATATAAGAGATTTCCACGTATATAGTCACTCATCACGATATCTCTGGAACCATTAGAGCTAAAGACTTGGTAGGAATATTCTTTTCACCGAGTAGAGGTCAGCTAAGAACGGATTTTACGAAATTCCACCCCCAAGAGGGGTTGCAGGGGCGTTAATTATTTATATGACAGAACAACATTTGCCGGGTTAGCTAGTAGTATATATGTATATTAGACGACCTCTGTGGCTAACTTCAGCACGCTTGAGAGAAGACGCGCCGTGCAAGGGCGGAGAAAGAATTTTCTCTACAGCCGGAGTCGGACTATTGTAAAAGGTGACTTAACAACCCAAACTAGGTGGTACATCCCATCTTTTTTAAATATGCTGCCATAATAACCTTGGGTTGTTTTCCGGTATAAGTGCACCACATTTCAGTACCACTACGCGGATAGCAGCGTGTTAGCGATGGTAACAACTGTAACTGCTAAATTCTAAGCTGGCTGCCCGCCTGTCAGTACAGTTGACGCCGTGTAAATTGTCTCAGTATATTTATTTAGTCTCCAGAGTAAATACGATTAGGCAAGTACACACACGGGGTTCCTAGATGGCGTCACAGACAATTACAGTGTTGCGGTGGGTTTGCACCAATGATCGGTTCTTAGCTCGTATTTGTTCCTCCTGATGGTAGATGCAGTAACATCAGGAATACAAGAGGAGGCACCTTGGTGCACTTTGCCGATGACAATTTGCCGGTTAGAGAAAATGCTCACGAGATCCAGAGCAGATTGGTTAAGTGGCAGGCGAGATTTGAGGATGTTGGGTTGATGAGAAATAGAACAAAAACTGAACAACTGTTTAGCAACTGTCCGACGTCACCCCGAGATTTGCGACCCACGAGTGACATTTAGATTTTAAAGATAAAAAAAAATTATAAAACCCTAATACCTGTCATTTTGTGTGGTTCATAATATTGCAGCAGAGATGCGAATGTTGAGATGAATGAGTGGAGGAGTTTAAGAAATTGATAAAATTAGAAATGATATAGAGGTAGTTTGAAAGTAGCGCTAGTAATTGAGAAGTTGAAACGTCATGTAACAAGGAAAATGTTAGAAATGAGAGTAGATGACAAGGAGAGGTAGACTAAAGAAAATATGGATGGATTGTGTAAAAGATGATATGGCAAATATTCAATATGGTGTTCAAAATGGTGACTGTGCAGATCACGACTAATAGAGAAGAGTGAAAGAAGAGAACATGTTGTGCCGACCCCACATAGTTTGGGATAAGGACGAGAAGAAGAAAAGAGCAGTTACCCCATAAAGGAATTAAAAAAATTTGGTCCGCGCCGGACGCACCGCACGCAACGGATTTTTTTTGCTTTGTATGATTTCACATAGTGCTGCGTCCACTATCCGCGCCGCCCGCACCGAACGCTGGATTAATGATCGGCAAATCCGTTCAATCCGTTGCGTGCCGTGCATGCGGTGCGTCCGGCGCGGGCCAGTGGACGCGTACCTGTAAAGGAGTGTAAACTCCTTTTTATAAGAGTACCAGGCCACTACTACTAATCACTTAATACTCATCACGAGATCTCTAAAACTATATGATACATCCGATTGACTTAAAGTTTATTGTAAATTTACTTACATCGCGATGTAGACGCTCATTAAAAATTAAATTATTCGAATATCTTGCCGGGTCAGCATATACATATAAATAAAGTCATTTAAATTTTCTGAAAGTCTATTAAGTCTATAGTAGAATCTAAACGCATCTGTACGCACAAAATGGTTATAATTCATATAAAGGAGTATTTTCACTACACCTACCATATTTTTGTTAAAATGTAAAATAGGTTATAGGAAATGAAAAGATAATAATAATAATTAAAAAAAGAATAATAATTATATTTACGTACTATGCTAGTAAGAACATCTTGAGAACTTCCTCGTTGAAAAATGTCGATGAACGCGTAGAGTCGTTTTATACTTTGCAACGATTATTAAAAATTGATATGTTGGGACATTTTACACAGCGCCATCTAATTCCAAACTAAGTTGCATAGCACTTGCATAGCACATATATAGCTTAGCACCCAGACGCTGGACGGGAATTGAACCCGTGAGCTCCGCGAGCGTACCGACGTGCGTTATCCGTTACGCCAAGAGGTCGTCTTGAAGATTACCTGATATGTATTTAGCACGGTAATGAGATATGGTGTAGTGGGTAGGCCCCATAGCAATCTCACCTTCATGACGTACAGTAATGATCTACGTCATATCATAAATCTGAAACATCAAAAACACTAGAGCAACGTGGCCATCTAAAATAGTGCAGTTATTTCAGACAGACCTATTTCCGGAGTTATGTTAACAATTAAAATACTATTTAGGGAGACCATGTATAGTGATTGTGACGAATACCGAATATCCTGTCCGAAAAGGACCGAAAATCAGGTCTCGAAAATATATCAATTCCGAAAATCTGATAACATATTGTATCTTAAAAAGTACAATTCAAAACAAAAAGTTATTGCCATATAAATGATGAGGTTGACGATTGCCAAATTTTTGTAAATAATAATTGGTAAATATTACAAACAAGTACATAGATACTAATCTAAGATTGCCATTATTTTTAGATTCTTAATTTTCTATTATTTTTTTTCATTGATTACATTATTTTATGTTTACTTTGATGTAATTATCTTAATTAAATTGTAACTGTTTTATTGTTGTACAAAGCAGACAAGCCACTTAATAGCAAGTAGTTTTCAACGCCTATAGGTATTTGCGACGCCAGCACCGCTAAAGCAATGCCGTTCTTGTAGGGGAACTGAAATCTGGGTCACATATGCCGGAACACAACACAAGGTTAGTATGGCGGTTTATTTAGAAACCAGGAGTGATTGCTATCCAGGTGGGGCGGAGCCCTACGTAGCTAGGGTTGTTACGTTGCCTTTTCTGATAAGTCGCCCGGGGTTGCAAGGGTCAGAATTCTTACTCTACTCTGAGTAATCGTAAATCACACATTCGGATGAAAATCAAATAATTAAAATATATCGAACAGTTCCATTGCAGAATAGTAAATAAATATTAGCATCACTGACTTTTATTGTTATGGCATGGCAACTCTGTTAACAGTATATCATAATGCTTTCTGACATCAAGCAATTTAAACTATTGTTGTATGATTGCTATGAACTGTGTTGCGTTGTTCATGATCAAAGAGTTCTATTCTAATTAGCTTTTCCGGTTTTCGACAAATGTAGTTACAGAATGTTTGACGTAGAAGCTCTTTTTCGAGAGAACTATGTTTTATGAAATCATAAACTAACACTAATAAATAACGCCATACAGCATCAGTTTTTCATTTGTTACCTGTTTTTTTTTGCCTCGAGGAAACCGGATCACAGGTACCACGCCAGCTCCGTGGGAAGCGGGTGAAGTTATGTGGGGGTCACCGTCTTTCTGCAACCACTCGTCTAGCCAGTGGTGGCCATCGGTATACACACTAAAACCCCGGTAGCCACCCAGAGCCATGTGTGGAAGCGTCGCAGGATCGACTTTCGGTCATTATTCTGTGACGCCCCCAGCTTGTACGCTCAGAATGGGGAGTGTACCGGGTAATAGAATCCCTAACCTGGTATTAGCTTAAGGCGGGGACATCCCCCGTACTGTTGACTTTTTTTTTTTTTTTTTTTTTTTTTTTTTTTTTGGTATCGGGTTGGAAAATCCTCATGGAGGCCCTCCGCCCTCGGGGAAGGGCGAAGGGGACTGTCAAACTCTTACTGACTAAAAACCAACCCGTGTTCCTCATGTACCCGTGTGTCGGAGGGGCGGGTATCGCCGAAGCATTCGTCGCCACCCCCCGACGGGTATTGGCCCGCCAGATGGTCAGGCGGGCCCCGTCACCCACTGCGGCCGTCACCCCGGCCGCAGGACTCCACTATGAGGCGCGCGCGGAACAAGACGCCGCCGCCTCAAGGCCTGCCGCTGATCGGACGACAAGACGCCCCGAGTCTGCCGTCCGCAGGCCGCGCCCTACGGTGGCCGGAAGTCGGCCACCCTACGGCGCCCAGTGCGTCTGCTGCGGGAGGGGAGAGAGGAGGCAGTCTCTCTCTCCCTTTCCGCCGCCTCCTTTGCGAACATCACGGCCTCGCAGAAGGTGGCGACGGCACTCCACCCTGACTCGCTCCCGACCATGGTAGACACAACAGCCGGAAGCGAGAGGATTCCCGCAGCTCCTACGGCCGCGACCAAGTCTCGGCGCTGCTCGGCCCAAGCTGGGCACTCCGCCAACGTATGCAGCGCCGTATCGTCGCGGCAATCAACACAATGGTGGCACTGGGACGTCGG
This sequence comes from Malacosoma neustria, assembly GCA_963693495.1. NCBI lineage: Eukaryota > Metazoa > Arthropoda > Insecta > Lepidoptera > Lasiocampidae > Malacosoma > Malacosoma neustria. The sequence goes on along the minus strand of OY856379.1, from coordinate 3,455,031 downwards.
CTCCCGGCCTATGCGACACAGGTATTTCCCGAAACACCCGTGTCCGGTAAGCACCTGTGTCAGCCGGAAGCTGAGGGCGCCGTGGCTCCTATTGAGCCACTCCTCTAGAATGGGCCTTACCGCCGCTACAGCGGCGTGCCCCGCCGTGGGTTGCGCTAAGCGTGTCTGCCACTCCGCCACTAGGACCTGGCGGAGCTCTGCCCTGCGTGCCTCAATCTGTCGCGGCACCAGGCGCTCGCCCCGCTCGACCGCCTCCGCGCGCCACCAATAGAGCGACGCGAGGAGCTTTGCGTCGAGGTCCCAGGGCGGGGATCCGGCTAGGAGGCTCGCTGCCTCAAAGGAAATCGTACGGTATCCCCTTATGATCCTGACGGCCATCGCGCGCTGCGGCCTTCGAAGCGCGGCGACGTTGCGGGCCGTCAGGGCGTCCGCCCACACTGGCGCGGCGTATAGCGCCATCGACCGTACGACCCCCATGTAGAGCCTCCGGCAGGAGGAGTCGGGCCCTCCCAGGTTGGGCAGCAAGCGCGAGAGCGCAGAAGCGGCGCCCAACAACCGGGGGGTGAGCCGTGTAAAGTGCGGCCCGAAGTTCCACCGACTGTCGAGGACGAGTCCAAGGTACTTCATCGTCGACTCGACAGCGATGGCGACCCCTCCTACTATGATGCTGGACCTCGGAGGCGGCTTCATCCTGGGCCCATGAAAACACAGGGCCTCAGACTTGTGCAATGCCACCTCTAAGCCCAGCCGCCGGATCCTACCCACGACGTGCGCGACACCAGCAGTCGCGCGTATGGCCGCCTGCCGGTACGACTTCCCACGCGCTGTAACTAGCGTATCGTCGGCGTAACAAATGACGCCGACGCCGTGGAGAAGCGCACCGCGCAGAGCCCAGTCGTACCCTACGTTCCACAGGAGCGGTCCCAACACCGAACCCTGAGGAACGCCGCACGACGTCTCTCGCCGACCCCATCCTTCTCGACCCGGGTACACCACCGATCTTTCCGACAAATAGGCCCCGACAATGCGTTGGAGGTAGCGCGGCACCCCGTGGTACCGGAGTGCCTCTCGGATAGTACTCCAGGGCAAGGTGTTGAAAGCGTTGGCGATGTCGAGCGACACCGCCAAGACCACCTCACCCCGGGCGACTGCCTCCTCCGCGAGGACCCTCACGCGCATGATTGCATCTACCGTGGAGCGCCCCTGGCGGAAACCAAATTGGTTGTCCGCCAAATCCGGCCCCACCTCGGTCATGTGCTGGACGAGGCGACTGGCGATGATTCGCTCAAAGATCTTACACACCTCGTCCAGCAACACGATTGGCCTGTACGCAGATGGTGAGTCTGCGGGGCGCCCCTCCTTCTTGAGCAGGACCAGCTTTCCGGTCTTCCACCGGCTTGGAAACTGGCCCCGCTCCAAACATGCGCTTAAGAGCCCCGCTAGTCGGGGCCCGAGAGCCTTCATAGCCAGGACCCATGCACGGCCTGGAATGCCGTCGGGCCCTGGGGCGGTGTTCCTGATACGAGCCACCGCCACTCTCAACTCTACCCGGGTCACTTCGGGCACGTCGTCGTCAATGTCGTCTTCCGCGTCGGGCACATTGCGAGGCGGAACCATAGCCGGTGGTGTGTGCTCCGGTCTCGACGGAAACAACGCACATACCACCTCCTCCAGCAGCTGTGGCTGGAGACTCCGGGACAATGGGGGAGCCCATTGGCGCAACTTGCCCCGTACCATAAGGTAGGGGCGCCCCCACGGCTCTTGGTCCAGAGTCTCCAGCAGCTCTTCGTTGGCCTGGGCCTTTGCCCGGACAATGGCCAGCTGGAGGGCGCTCTTCGCCTCTCTATAGCGGTTGTATAGTTCCGCCTCTTCCTGTTCGGCCGCCGCTGTAAAGGGGCGGCGGCGTCTTCTTCTTCGGCACCTTGCGTACCGGCGTCGCACCCGCACACAAGCGATGCGCAACTGCGCAATTGATTGCGACCACCAGTACACTTGGCGCCTGGATGGTACCGGCCGGACTCGGGGCATGCCAGCGTCACAGATGTGCGACATGCTCTCCCGGAACCACTCCGCCTCCTCGTCAATGTTGGTTGGCCTGCCTGGAGAGTCCAGCCAGGCCTTGACGATAGAGGCCTCCAGGAGAGCCTCCCTGTCCAGCCGCTTCAGCGCCCAACGCGGGCCGTCTCCAACGCCCCCCGGGGCCGCTTGGACCGGCCCAACCGAGGTCTGGGCGGAGACGCTAAATCGTATATATCGATGATCGGACAGCGTCTCCACCTCCTCCAAGACGTGCCAGTCCTGGACAGTGTGCGCGAGAGCGGGGCTAGCGAACGACAGGTCCACTATAGACCCACCCCGCTGCCGCACGCAAGTCTGCACGGAACCCCGGTTCAGGAGAAGCAGGCCCTGCTCAACCGCCCACTCCTCCACTAACTCGCCCCGCGCATCCGTAGCCGGGGAACCCCAAGCCGTAGATTTGGCATTGAAGTCCCCTAGGACGATCACGGGACGAGGACGGCTACGACTGACGACCGTGCCCAACTCCAAGATAATATCCTCCATGTCGGCGAGAGAAAGGCTGGGGGCGAAATACACCCCCGCGACCATAACATCTCCCCAAATTGCCGCAACATAGCCCCGCCCTCGGGTGACGGCCTCGAAGGGAAGGGTGTCGGCGGCAGACCTCATAATTAGTGCTACCGAGCGGTTCGTGTCGCACACCCAGTCATCCCTGGGTGGCACAAAATACGGCTCGGCAACAACTGCCACATCGATCGACCACTGCGCCATGCTCTGGAGCAAGAGATCCTGAGCCCTGGCACAGTGGTTTATGTTGGCTTGGAGGAGGCGACATAGGGCCATTATTGTGTGTCCATGGCCGTTTTCTCCTCCCCAGCCCTCGGCGGATGTTCTGCCGCAACCGGCGGGTGAACCGGCTGCGAGGAGCTGGTTGCCTTCGTTGTCATTTGCCTGATACTCGCCGGCGGATGAGCCGGCTGTCTCCTGGCATTGTTCTTCTTGGGCCTGGCGCAGGCCTTTGACCCGATCTGATGGTCGGCTGGCTTGCCAGATGCCGCACAGATGACGCAGTGCGGCGTGGCAGTGCAAGTGCCAGCCTTGTGACCGAGCTGACCGCAGCGGAAGCACATTTGGCTGCGGTCTACCCCAGCGGTGCACCGTGCCCCCGCATGTCCTTCTTCTAAGCAGCGGTAGCACCGATAGGGCTTGGGCGCTAGGAGCGCGACCTGCGCCGAGACCCATCCAACCAAAAGCCGCTTATCTTTAATCTTTTTGGCCGCCGCTACGGGACAGCTGACAAGAATTGTCCCGAGACCGGAGACACCCCGGTGTATCGTGCCCGCCTTGACTTGATCCGGCGGGCATCCTCCGGCCTTGGAGATGGCAGCGGCGACCTCCTCCTGTGTGACGGAATCGTCCAGGCCCGAAATACGCAAATCTGCGCACTTAGTTGGCCTGGACACTCTCACATCATCCGGGCCTAGAGACGCCCTGAGTTTATCGGCGAGGGCGTCTGCTTTGGGACCACTGGTGGTTCCCGATATCTCCAGTAGGCGGCCACCGGTAGCAGTTGTTTTGCACCGGAGGCCTGTTATGCCGAGATCACTCAGCGAAATCTCGGCTTTCGCCTTTGCCAGGATTCCGGCATATGTGAGGCCCCGCTCCTCCGCCCCTGGCTGCATGGTGAGAACCACTGCTGTAGAGCGGGGGGTACTGAGCCTCGCGGTGCGGCGCTTGGCCGCCGCTTGTTTCTTCTGGGCCTGCTTCTTGGCCCGCTGACGCGCCTTTTTGGTTTTTTTAGCGGCGCCCGCAACCGTCCACTCCGCCTCAGTTCTAGTGGTGGGTTCGCGCGTTACTGGCCTAGCAATTTGTGCAGGCGGAGCAGCCGTAGCACCTGCCTTTTTGGCCAGTTTCGCCTCTTTTTTTTAACTGCCTTTTTGATTTAGGCCCCGCAGTTTCCTTTTGCGAGGCGGCAGTTGGAGCAGTCCTCTTTAGTGTTTCAGCAGCCACTTGTGCCGGTTGGGCGGCACGGGGCGCTGCGGCTTGAGCTGCATATGTGGGCGCCGGTGTACTGCGTCGGTCTGCAGCTAGGGGGGGACGAAGAATCCTCCCCTCAAGCACCGAGAATCGCGCGTTGAAACTCGCCATCTCCTGACGGATCAGGCGAGTCAACTCCGTCTCCTGCTGCTTCGACGGCTGTAACGGCAACTGCAGTTGCGGTTGCGGCGTTGCGTGCGGAAGGCCCACCTCCCGCCTGAGGTTTTCGCGGCGGAAGTTGGTCATCTCCGCCTTGAGCTCCTCGTGCTCCTTGCGGAGCTCCGCCATTTGTGCTGCGAGCTTTGCGTTCTGGGCCCGCAGCAGCGCCGTCTCTTCATTCGTGGTGCGGGTCAAAAGCACCTGAGCACTTTCCAGAATGGAGGCCGTGGCCTCCTTAAGGGCTTTCTGGCTGCAGCCGCTAAGGCCCTTCGAGACCTTGCTCACCCTTTTTATTGCCGCAACCGCGTCGGCCATTCTCTGACTTAAGTCGGAGGCAGGTAGCTCTTCTGCCTCCATTCCCATATCAGAGACGGCCGACGACGACTCCGACAGGCGAGTGACTCTCCCTTCCGTCACTCTTTTCGTCAGAGCCGCAATCTGCCGCTCGTCCTCCTCTAATTTTTCGGCGGCTGCTGCGGCCTTCATTGCAGCCGCAGCCTCACGCCTGGATAGACCGATACCGGCATATTTGCCGGTAGTAGCGGGCCTACCTCTCCCTCCTTTTTTGGCACCGACCTTGTGGGCCGGCACCGCTGTGTCGCTCAGGGCCGAGTTCGACCCTGAGTCTGCACCCTCTCTCGGGCGTTTGCGTAAGCGTTTGGAATTTACGCTCACCGCGCTCGCCACACTCATAAGGCTGGACGCGCTGTCGGAGTCCGACTGCACGCCCATCCGCTCAACTAGTACCAGAGGTACTCTCTCACCCACTACGTCATTTTTATTTTCGGTTTTATTTGAAAGGTTCTCCATTTTGGTCCCACGAGTATAAAGCAAAAAAGGTCAACCCCGGGCAGAGGCTTAAGTACCCGGGTAAGCCTACATACTGCTGGGGGCGGCAGGTACCAGCAGGTGGGAGCGCTAACGACCGTACCCCCAACGGCCATTCATCCCCTCGCCGCGCTCCCGAAACTTGGGATTGGGTGGTTTTTTATCTTAGAGGTGTCCTTCCTCTGGGGCCGGGCGCTTAAGCCAAGCCCCCCGACGGCGGCATTGAAGCATGCCTCCGTCCGCTGTCCGGCCAACCCGACTCAGCGGACCCGCCGAAAGGTTTGCTCCTCAATGAATGAAGAGACAAACGAACTCCGCTTAGCCCCCAAAGCTGGGGGATTCCGAACGGGACGGGGCTGGCATCCCCGCCGCGCGCCAGCCAGGCGTAGGCATGACTACCAGACGACACCCTAGAAAAACCAGGGAGTCGCCTAACGCCGTAGCCGGCCCAGCCAAACCGACGGATAGCGGAGATACCGTTCCCGCCCCAGGAACACTCTCTGTGCAGGCGCAGTCGAAATGGGCATGGTTTCGACTACCAAATCAAGGGCCGGGACAGAACCCGGGACCCCAGTCAGTACTCGCAACCATCCCACCGGGGACCGCGCCACGAACAGAGAGCGAATTTGGGAAAAGGATGATGGAGTTAGACGGGAAGAAAAGGTAGGACTCCGTCGCCTCGGACGGGAAGGGGAGTGAGGCGACAGATGCTCGGGCACCTCGGGTACGCACACCCGTGCACTCCTCGGACAGAGGAGCGCCCCTGAGGGCGTACTGTTGACTTCTCCCGTAAGCCCCCCACCCCTCCCGGCTAGCAATTTTGCCGACAGCATCAGCTAAGGAGGGGGAAGGTTTGCAGGTTATTTTTTAAATTCCCATGATATTGTAGTTGATCTTACTTAAACATTCTTCCAGTTCTAATAGTCGGTTCTAATGATGACAGAGTTCTGACGTAATATGTTATAATTTTTAATTGACTGCTTAACTTTATGTGATTTAGGAAGATATTAAGGTTGAGTTTGAGTAATTTTTATTCGTTGTATTTTTATTTGCCAAGAAGTTCAATATGCTTGGTTTAATAACTCCTTCGGTGACACTATTCTTCTTTGTGGCCTTGATTTTTGAGCCAGATTGTTGTTGTTTAATCTTTTTTGTTTTATTTTCTTGGGCTTCTGTTATTTATAATATAATTTTCTTATGTCTTACAATGTCATTGACGGAATACTTTTTAACAAATTCTTTAATTTTCAAACGAAATGTTTCATTTGACGCGAAACAAATTGTTGTGATTTATGAATACTTGTAAAAATATATTGTGTGTGTAGATTGCGCAGTGTGCTCACAGGTCATCGGTCACGACCTTTCAACTCCTGCCGCAGTTGTATTAGGTTTTTACGTAATAACCTGAATATTGATCTGTAAATATTTAAATAAACTGTTTTTTAATACTTGAACTGCTTTCTTTATTTGCAAAATTTCCAAATCTAAAGACTTGTGAAAGGATTAAATTTCTTTCTAAGAAGAGATGTGGACCAATTTCATTTTTAAGGAGGCAAATTTTTTTTTATTGCTGTAGAACAGCAGACAGGCTGACGGCCCGCTTAGAATTCAGCAGTTACCATCGCCTATGGTTGTTTGCAACGCCAGTGGCATCGCGAGCACGCCGCTGTCCCATAAGAGTACAGGAACTTGGGTCACTAATGCCGGAATACAGCACAAGGTTATTATGGCGGCATACTTATGACCAAAGGTGGTCGCCATCCAGACGGGCTTGGGGCCCTACCACGTAGCTAGTCGTAGGTTGTTTTGTCGCCTTTTGCGACAGGCTGAACCCGGCTGCAAAGGTCAGTATTCTTTCTCTGCCCCTGCATGGATAAATCATGTTACATCACATCTTGTTGCAATCTTAATACAAGTAGAACCGTTTGATAAATATTATTGGTTATTGGTAAATCCCCGTGACTTCTCAATCCTGGTCAAGAGTAAGCAGGTGATAAAAATAATTCCTCTCCTCTAAACTCGACCGGAAAGGAAACCTGCTGTAGAATGAAATTGAAGAAAACTGTATATTATTAAATACAAAAATTATATCAAACAATAGAAAGAAATAAAGAAAATATTTTATTGGTAAAGAATGACATACAAAAATCTATAAATTCAATGCATGCCTCAAAAACCCCCGCCGAACTTATGTCGCGAGGGAGGCGACAACAGACTTGACGCTGGTTTTCAGTGTGGGCCTCACTCACTCAATAGGAGACCTTGTCGCAAATGTCAACCACCCTCGTGATACTTTTATTTTTTAAACCAACCACTTTCCTGCCACCTCCTTCGGGCCTCAGCATGAGGAGAAGACCCAAAAGTATTGGTTCAACGGAAGCTTTAACGCTAATACGATGGAATCAAGATCCTATTTGAAGCGATTTCCATTCCGGGTGTATTTTTTATTTTTAATTCTTCTTATTCATTTATTAATAAAAATAAACGATATAAGCTTTTTATTGAATGGAATTTAAAATTAATGACATCACTCCAGTTAAATATTACATCCGCATTTAGTGAGGTAATTTAGACACTTTAAGCATTACAAAATTCGTGTTAACAGAACTAACTGTAGTAGATCGGAAGGGCGATATACACTATGAACTGATAGGAGATATAATTTGGCAACGCGATAAAATATTTATTGTTAAAAACAGGGTCGAGTATGAAGTCAAGTCGGGAATAAATGTTGCTACGTCACTAACCACCTTCACCAATATAAATTGATCCTTGGAATTCTATGGACGTCATCTCTATTCTACGTATTATATAATAACTGAGGGGAACGAGGTAGATCTTGTAAAGTTGGATTATTATATTACTAACCATTTCATTTTGACCGTTCATTGTCTTCGTGGTTACCTCTCAGAGTTCGTGTTATTAAATATCTAAGGGGAGGCAGGTAGGTCTGATTATAATGGACATATAAATATAGGTTAGGTCAGCGGTGCCAACGACTCAATGTTGTATAATTAGTTTAACTACCATACGTTGTTACGTAGGTTTTTTTTTTAACAAAAGTAAAGAAAATTAAAATTATTAGTGGTCACAGCATATTAAAAATTAATCATCACCAGGCAAAGATAAGCCACTGTTGGTAGACACAGTTGGGTAACTCGTATGTATGGGTATACGAGTATCAGTCCGTGTGTTTCCCATCCAGTCACTAGAGGTATTTTGCACAGGTCGTCGGTCCATAGGATTGCAAGATGTCCATATACATTTCAATTTTTATATTAACATTTAAAACTTATATAACTTTCGTCTCTAGTAGGCTTGGATAGTATGAAAAAAATAATCCAAATGAGTTTGGATGGGTCTCATTACTAATTCAACATATGTTATCTACCCAAATGTGATCAATTGTCTTTTAAGAGTCTAATGTTTTTAAAAATAAAGTATTAAAATACTAAAACTTAACTCAAATTTCTACTTTTCTAGTCTACGTATGTCTATTTATTTCTCTTGAAATACAGTATATACAAACTTGCAGGAACTTAAGGGGTAGATAAGAGTTAAGACGAGACATTTTTATCCGTCCAGGGGCGGAGAAAGAATACTAACTCCTGCGTCCAATGTCGGCCTGTCGTAAAAGGCCACAAAACAACCCACCCTAGCTACGTGGCAGGGCCCCAAGCCCGCCTGAATGGCGACCACCTTTGGTCTTTAAGTATGCCGCCATTAATCTTGTGTTGTGTTCCGGCATTAGTGACCCAAGTTCCTGTACCCTTATAGGACAGGAGGATGTTCGCGATGCCACTGGCATTGCAAACACCCATAGTTGACGGTAACTGCTAAATTCTAAGCGGACCGTCAACCTGTGTGCTGTCCTACAGTTTTAAACAAAAAAAAAATGTTAAATTTATTGTTATATTTTCTTATGTTTTCAAGATGGTTGTTAATTCATTCACAACCATCGATTTCAATTCAAGTAAACCCGCCTGTGTGCCCATTATTGACGTTATAAAAAGTTGCCAAAACATCCACAGCTGTCAAAAGAAAGTGAGTAGTTAGATGGTTGTTTAAAAGCTTCTTTTGCATCGGTAGTAATTCCATTCATGCTGACAGTGTCCCCAGAAAACTGTGTGGAATATGTGCCATTAGATTTCAGTAAGGACAATTTCTATCATAACCGTCAACTCACAAACAAAACATGTTTAAACAAATACTGTTTCTTTCGGTATTTTATGTATTGAAACATTTACTAAGCGACATTGAGTGAACTTTCCAGAAAAGTGATTTGAAGATTAAATATTTAGCTTTAATATTTGCACGTAATTGTTGCAGGAAATGATTATTTATTTTCTGTTGAATAATTTAAATATATGTATATATATATATATATATATATATATATATATATATATATATATATATATATATATATAATTAAATACAATCGTACCTGGCTAAAAAATACACTGCCTGTGTCGTAATTCCTAGTTACAGTCAATACTGGAAAGCCAGTCTGCAGCGTCCAAGAGTCCATAACAACAGCCAAGTCTGCATCAAAGTCCCCAGTTTTCCTTGCAGATGTTGTTAAGGCGCTCCACAAGTCCTTTTGCTCCGCATTTCCATACATTTCCATACTATCGCCTATGAATGTTTGCGACGATAGGAGCTTCGCGAACACGCTGCTATCCCATAGGTATACAGGAACCTGGGTCGCTAATACCGGAAAACAACAAAAGGTTATTATGGCGATATAGTTATACACCAGGGGCGATTGATCCAGACGGGCTTGGGTTCTACCACGTAGCTAGGGTTGTTTTGTCGCCTTTTATGACAGGCTGACGCCAGCCGCAGAGGTTAGCATTCTTACTCGGCTCCAGCATAGGAGATAAAATTAGGTGAATAATGAAACATTTGAACTTCAGATAACTTTTCTGGAAAATTCGATCAATGTAAAGATTGTACGCTTAGTAAAGATAGCCTTTCAAGTGTCAATAAGTCCTATTTCAGTCGATTGTGTCAACACGTCCCTCAGATCTTAATCACAGGACATTCAGTCAATTAACACTAATTGTAGCGATAGCAATTTCAACATTTAGCCGCCAATTGCCGCACTGTGTTACAACACTACGATAACTACTGTACAAAACAATATTGATAAACTTAACCGATTACATGTTGCATTGCGTATATTGACTTTGATCAGTATTTTTGTATCATCAATAAGTCTTATTATCTTATTAATTGGACCTGGACAAGCAGCTATTATTTATAATTAGTAAACTTATTTACTAAGGTATGGGTATGGCAGAAGAAACATGAAAGCAGAATGAATGCAGTTGAGATGTGAGCGTTAAGAAGTATGATAGGAGTTAAACTGAGTGACAGGATAAGAAATAGTGAGATAAGCGTCTGAAAGAAGATGTAGTGACAAAAATTGAGAAAGGTATGCTGAGATGGTTTGGCCACGTTGAGAGAATGAATGAAAAACGATTGACGAAAAAAGTGTATAAGGCGAGTGTGAATGGAAGTGTTGAAAGGGGTAGAAGGCGGACGTTTCGAGACCAGATCAGGGACGTCTTGAAAAAAGGCCAGGTCATGAGTACCCTAAACCGAAGGGCATGTATGAAGGGAATAATGAAAGTGGACGAAGCGAAACAAGTATGTAAGGATCGTAGCAAGTGGAAAGAAATGGTCTCTGCCTACCCCTACGGGAAAGAGGCGTGATTATATGTATGTATGTATGTAAACTTATTTACAAAAATGTATATATGTAGAAAATAGCTATAATGAGAAAAAGAGCTGCCTCATTGCTGCGCCGAGTGCGGAGCGGTACCAACATCATCCTGAGCACCATTGCACAACGATTCGACTCCCCTACACTGATATTATGTATGCGAAACTATTCGACGTACAAAAAATTGTGACTAAATTTTGACGATTTTACTAACATTAAATCTATATACTTACTAACCCTATGACATGTATTGTTTAACTTAAATAAAATTATTATTTTTATTATTATAAAATCAAATTGTCTAGTACTCATAATAAAAGCGTTCAGCTGCTTATGTTTTGTGAATCGTCATATAGATTTGTTTTCATTTGTATTTTGTCAGGACTTTGATGCACTTGTCTGTGTGTAGATACTATTCTAGCTAAATTTAATAAGAAATAAAATTAACCCACAATTTTTTATATAAGTGTAGTTTTTATCTGTGCAGGGACGGAAAAAGAATACTAGTCTCTGCGGCCGGGGTCGGCCTGTCGTAAAAGGCGACAAAACAACCCACCTTAGCTACGTGGTAGGGCCCCAAGCCCGTCTGAATGGCGACCACTTTTGTTCTTAAGTTTGCCACCATAATAACCTTGTGTTGTGTTCCGGCATTAGTGACCCAAGTTCCAGTACCCTTATGGGACAGAAGCATGTTCGCGATGCCACTGGCGTTGCAAACACCCATAGACGACGGTAACTGCTACATTCTAAGCGGGCCGTCAGCCTGTCTGCTGTCCTACAGCAATAAAAAAAGGATAAAATACTTTTTCTACCAAAGAAGCGAAGCGATGTGGTTGGAGATATGTGAGTATATGATCCAAGATACAAATAGGCATTATAAAGCGAGTTTGATTAAGGATGTGATATCCTTTTGTCGTGTGGCCCACATTTGAGTGTACGTCTGCGCAACAATTGAATGTTACAATGACCCATCTTGATCATATCAGCTCACCATAACGATATTGTAGTATTTATATTGAATGACAAGTATTTTTGACAAGTATCGTACTTTACTATAATTATTGTATCCGTTGGTACGAACGTTTCTCAAGAAAAAATATTAGGTCTGGGAAAAGTTCGTAGCGAGTTTTCCGATCAATGGCTTTGGTCGCAGATAAGTAATACAGCACAAACTAGAGAGACATAGCTATGTCGATCACTGCATCGATTTCAATGTTCTCAGATGAGAACCTTGAAATCGGTGCAATAAAGAAGTATATTTTATTTAGTACCCTACTTACGATATCATTCAGAAGTCATTGTGCCGAGTTGGGGACTCCCCCTAACAGGATTTTCTAAATATATCTTCATTAGTCATTTGTACGTGGCATTTTTTTTATAATTTGCCTCAAGAACACACTATGGTACAAATTGTGTACCATAGTGTTATCAATTGTTTATAATTGTTATAGTTTAATAAAATTTTAGACTCCAATATTAATAAAATTAGACACTAACCTGTCTTGAACAAGAGTGACATGTATTTTTTTACAAGTATGAAGAGTGAGTACTGTCCTTCCCATCTGAAAATGTAGCTTTGTAAAAACCAGGAAAACTTTTCTCAAATGTTGACTCACAATTAATTTTTTCTTGTTTAATTTGTCAATAATAAATAAGCGCCATCTCTGACTCATATTGACAACTATCATAAGAAAAACTCAGTAACAAAGTAAGCTTCCAAAGCATTTATAGTTTTTCCTTATTTTACATAGATGGCGCACATTACATAGTAAAATTGTATTTTATAATAATATTAATTGCATTTCCACAAGATCATGTCCTGAAGGGCAATTAAATAAAGTAATTAGGGACAACCATTGTCCTTAATTATCCACTAGGGCGTTAATTAAATTGTTTGTTTTCATTTTAATTAGAAAATCCTTTATAGTTATTGTGGATAATAATCATATAAGTACAAGCAATGTTTTGTAATTGTTGAAATAGATAAAAGTTTTTGAGGAGAAAAAATACCCTACCACTAGCTACAGTATGCCATGACAGATGTAAGTAGGTTCTAATAAACAATGTATGATGATGCTCCACTCTGTATGCTTATGCCTGGAGTACAAGATAAAACTCCGGTCTTTTTTCCACCTGTTGTAAGCTAGTATATTGATTCATCAACTTAAATCTTTAACTAAGCTAACTTTAACAAGCACGTGGTGCTCAAGGGATATTACATTCAGAGACTTAAATGTGTGGTGCATACATACTTAGGTGTTCTCGCCTATTAAGCTTACATAATTGCCACAAGACGACGGGAAAGAAAATATCGCGAGGAAATCCGCATGCCGAGTATATAAATTGGTTCCAAAGTCTTTCTCCCTCTCGGACCACAGTCATTTGCTGTTATGATCAAACTAAAATCCCTACCGTTGGGCACGGGGCAAGTTACGTCCCTGGGCGCCTCCACTGGCGCAAAGCATGCAACCCCAGTTGCTAGAGGCGGTGGTATCGGCCCTCTTCCCTGAGCGAACGGGACACGTTCCCCCGGCGATGGCTTCGCCCTCAGCCACAGACTCTCCAGAGGAGGAGAGCACCGATGTCCCCGAGGTGACGCAAGCAGAGACGAGAGTGGCCGTGTCGCGACTCCGGGCTAAGAACACAGCGCCCGGACCCGACGGAGTTCCTGGTCGAGCTCTCGTCCTGGCTCTGAAGGAGCTAGAGCCCCAGCTGAGGGGGCTCTTCGCGGCATGTCTCAGGCAGGGTCAGTTTCCCAGTGTGTGGAAGGAGGGGAGGCTGGTCCTGCTCAGGAAGGAGGGGCGCCCCGCGGACTCGCCGTCCGCCTATCGGCCCATAGTGCTGCTCGACGAGGCGGGCAAACTTTTTGAGCGCATTATCGCAGATCGCCTCGTCAGCCACTTGTGCAAAGAGGGGCCGGACCTGGACAACAACCAATTTGGTTTTCGTCGGGGGCGCTCCACCATAGACGCCATCATGCGCGTGAGGGCCCTGGCGGAGGAGACGGTGTCCCGGGGTGGGGTGGTGCTGGCGGTGTCTTTAGACATCTCCAACGCATTCAACACCCTACCCTGGAGTTGTATTCGGGAGGCTCTGAAATACCATCGCGTGCCTCCCTACCTCCGCCGTACGGTAGGGGCTTATCTGGAGGGTAGATGCGTCACCTATCGGGGACGTGACGGTGTCGGTCGGCACCTCATGTCGTGCGGTGTTCCGCAGGGATCGGTTTTGGGACCGCTCCTGTGGAACATCGGCTACGACTGGGTGCTAAGAGGCGAGCTCCCGTCGGGCGACGACTTGACGTGTTACGCGGACGACACGCTTGTCACTGCCCGGGGGAGCTCGCACAGGGAGGCGACGTTGATAGCCACGGCTGCGGTGTCACAGGTGGTGAACCGCATCCGGCGCCTGGGCCTGAAGGTGGCCCTTAACAAGTCGGAGGCTATGGTGTTTCATGGCCCCCGACGTGCTTCGGCGCCGGGATCACACAAGTAAATCCTTTGAAACAGCTGTTGAATCTTGTAATTTAAGTATTCTTCCCTTAAACGCTACACATCGTATTCCCAATGTAAATGCTTCCCTGTTAGATTTAATATTAGTAACCTCCCCTTCTCATGTCACCAAACACGGCCAGTGCCCTGCTTACGCTTTTTCCCATCATGACATGGTTTATGTTTCTTATAATATCCGCCCGCCAAAAGCTAAACCAAAGCAAATTATGCAGCGCAATTTCAATAGCATAAATCTAGCAGCACTTCGTAAAGACGCAGATAAAGTAGACTGGTCTAAAGTCACCAAAGCAAAGTCTGTAGATGAAAAAGTCCTTTTATTTAATAATAACATATTAAGTTTATATGATGTGCACGCACCATTACGTCTGATTAAGCTCAAACATTTTCCTGCACCTTGGCTTACTGACCAAATTAAATCTCTTATAGCTCTAAAGTGTAAAGCCAAATCTAAATATAATCGTCATCCGTCAGAAGCTGGTAGACTTGTTTTTATTGAGGCACGCAATCGCTGTAATAGAGCTTGCAGGAATGCACAACGCCGATTTATTCATGAAACAGTAGAAAATAATAATCCCAGTAAGGTATGGAAATTCCTGAAATCTTTAGGAGTTGGAAAAACTGCACCAGTTCCAAATTCTCATCAATTAAATTTAGATCTTCTAAATCAGCATTTTGCTGCTACTTCAGCTCTTGATACGATGATAAAATCAAACACTATTAACTCTCTATCTACTTTTCCAACTTCTCCTAATCCACAATTTCTTCTTAATCAATTTACTAGTTGTGATGTTGAAGGAGCGATAAAATCAATAACTTCAAAGGCAGTCGGCAGTGATGGTATCAGCCGGAACATGATCTTGCCCATTCTTGATATTATCTCTCCTATTATTTCCCACATACTTAACTACTCTGTATCCACCAGTATTTTCCCTTCCTCATGGAAAGAAGCTCAGGTTATTCCTTTACCCAAAAAACCAAACCCTTCATCCTTCTCTGAGTATCGTCCTATTTCTATTCTACCTTTTCTTTCTAAAGTCTTGGAGCGTTTAGTTCATAATCAACTTACTGTTTTTATCAATACTTACTCCTTAATGAATCCTTTGCAATCTGGTTTTCGTCCAGGGCATAGTACAACAACTGCTCTGGTGAAAATTACCGATGACATCCGTCAAGGAATGGACAATGGCTTGGTAACGGTTCTGTCACTGCTGGACTTCAGTAGTGCTTTTAATAATGTAGACTTTGATATTCTCATAGGAATTCTTCGTACTTTCAACATGTCTCCAACAGTTATTGATTGGTTTCAGAGTTACCTGTTTGGACGCCGGCAACGGGTACGCTTAGATGATACATTTTCATCTTGGCAGGACCTCACTGCTGGAGTCCCGCAGGGCGGCGTTTTATCTCCTCTTTTATTTTCCATTTTCATAAATTCAATCTCTTGTAACCTATCTTCTTCCTATCATCTCTATGCAGACGACTTGCAAATTTATACTCAGGTACCTAGGGATAAATTACATGACGCCATCAGAACTACCAATGAAGATTTACGTAAAATTCTTGAATGGAGTATTTCCTATGGCTTAAATATAAATCCCTTAAAAACACAGTCTATCATCATTGGTAGTTCACGGCTGATTTCTAAATTAGATGCATCTCTTCTTCCCAATATCACATTTGATGGTATGCAGATTGCTATTAGTGATAAGATAAAAAACCTTGGTGTAACTTTTGACAAAGAACTATGTTGGCAGCCGCACATAACAGAATTAAGTCGTAGAATTTTTGCTTCTTATAATTCTCTTAAAAAGCTCAAAAACTTTCTTCCATTTGCCACTAAGATAAAACTTGTACAATCTCTATTACTCCCTATCCTTGACTACGCCGATGTCTGCTATCTTAATCTTACCCAAGAGCAACTATTGAAGCTGGAACGTCTTCAAAATGTTGGTATTAGGTTCATATTTGGTTTAAGAAAATATGACCATATTTCTGAATATCGCCAAAAGCTCAAGTGGTTGCCCATCTCGCTTCGCCGGAATGCTCACATTCTCTATTTACTCTATAGAATATTGTTTATTCCTTCTTCACCTCCTTACCTTAAGGATTGTTTTAAATTTCTTTATACAACTCACTCCCGCTCTCTGCGCTCTAATGAAAACTTGCTCTTACAGACCCCTGTACACTCTTCGACATTCTTTTCTAATTCCTTTGCAGTACAGGCTGTCCAAATTTGGAACTCCCTCCCTCTGGATATTAGAAAAGCAAAATCACTTGCCATTTTTAAAAACTTGGTTAATGACCATTACCTAAAGTCATAAACTGCATCGTCATGTGTATGCTTCATTGTATTGCTATTGTATGTTAGATTAATTTAGTTTTTTTTTTTGTATAATATTTACTATCTTGATTTCTATGTCTATTGTGCACCGCCTTGTACTACTACTTTAAATATTTCTGATAGGTTGTCTGGAAGAAATCGCTATTTAGTGATAAGACCGCCGTTTGCTCACTATGTTGTACTATTACTTACTTCTTTTTATGTCTTTTTTTCTGTAAAATTGTGTGGTGAACAATAAAGAATTATCTATCTATCTATCTATCGTGGTCAGCGGGGCCCGGATAGCTGTCGAGTCCACCATGAAGTATCTGGGATTGGTGCTCGACAGCCGATGGGAATTTGGGCCCCACTTCCGGCGGCTGGCGTCCAAGCTGATGGGTGCAGCGGGCGCGCTTTCGACGTTGCTTCCCAACTTGGGGGGCCCGAGCGCCGCCTGTAGGCGGTTGTACGTGGGAATCGTGCGGTCCATGGCCCTGTACGGGGCCCCTGTTTGGGCGTTGGACATGACGGCCAGCACTCTCGCCATTCTGCGCAAGCCGCAGAGGGCGATGGCCGTCAGAGTCATCCGCGGGTATCGCACGATTTCCTACGAGGCGGCTTGCGTCCTGGCCAGATCCCCGCCCTGGGACCTAGAGGCGAAAGTACTCGCGTCATTATATCGATGGCGCGAGGAAGAGCAGGCACGGGGCTCGAGGCCGGCGCAGCGCCGAGAGGAGCTCCGTCAGGTCTTGGTGGCGGAATGGCGGCAAAGGCTTCTGCGCCCTACCGCCGGCCTCGCTACCGTCGAGGCGATCCGGCCAGTACTCGACGACTGGCTCGGGAGAAGGCACGGCTCCCTGTCGTTTAGGGTGACGCAGGTGCTGTCGGGGCACGGCTGCTTCGGCAAGTACCTGTACCGCATAGACAGGGAGCCGGACGCTCGGTGCCATCACTGCGTCCACGGCGGGGAGGACACGGCGCAACACACACTCGCCGAGTGTGTAGCTTGGGAGGAGCAGCGCCGTGTCCTCACAAATGAAGTAGGAGGAGATCTGTCGCTGCCGGCCGTAGTGCGGAGGATGGTCGGTAGCGCAGAGTCGTGGGACGCAGTGGTGTCCTTCTGCGAGAACGTGATGTCGCAGAAGGAAACTGCGGAACGGGAGAGGGAGATCTCGACTCCCTTCCCCGGCCGCAGAAGGCGCACCGGGCGAAGAAGAAGGGCGGACAACGCCCTTTTCCGGCCCCCATAAATAAGTCCAGGGGCGAGGGACTTGGGGAAGTTCCCGCCCCCTATTCGATGTACCCGAGGTGGAGGCGCGCGCCTCTGAGGCGATGCACGGGGTAGTTAAACACCTCACTACCCCGTGCAGGAGACGAGGCCCGGACAGACCGGGCCAGCACTAGTGTGGGGCTGCGGAAGAATCTGGATTCCCGCGGCCCCGCGCGCACGTGTGAGGAGACACCGGGGTGGTGGTTTTAGCCGGTAGGAGTCCGGCATGCCTCTCCGCCTTTCCCCAGGCGGAGGTAGTCCATGAGGATTTCCCCACCCCGTAAAAAAAAAAAAAGTGGGGTACCTTGGGAAAGGCTTATGTCCAGCAGCTGACTTTAGTAGGCTGTTAGGATTTACGTACAAGAGGAAAGGAGTTAATATTGACAATGTTTTCTTTAAAATACACTATCGTTTAGCAATGGGCAAATTGGAACTTTGTTTTTAGTTTCCAGAACTAGTTACTTTCAAGTTTAGGGGTCAAGGTAGCATGCGCCATTTTGAATTTATATCTTTCGAAATATTTCCATAATTAGGTAGAGAGACTATAAAAAATAGATACATTATTTGCTTAGCAATACGGACACTTTCTTTGCAAATTGAAAGAGACACCTGTAAACTTCCACACGAAGCACTAACCTACTTTTTATGACACCTTAAATTAGTTACGGTCTCTTTTCGTAAACTAGGGATACATGCTTTCGCTAATTAGATTATTTTTCATACAACTATCGTGTAATTTGTGTAGAATGTCTTTAGAAAATAAATCTGCGTAAATAGTTGCAAGAAACAGGAACTTTGCAAGGATGGGGAATTGGCGGATGATCTGATTATAAGAGCAATATTATGGTGATATGATAACAGTAAGATAGAACGCAATTATAGATATACTCATATATCTATATCAATATTGCCACATTGCCGATAACTCTGGAGAACTGGACAGATGGCGTCACAATCGGAGGCTACAGGATCGCAAACCTATAGTATTATAATAGTAAGCAGTTACCGTTGCCTATGTATGTTTGCAACACTAGGGGCGCCGCGAATATGCAGCTGTCCCATAGGGGTACATGAACTTTGGTCACTAATGCCGAAACAATACACAAGGTTATAATGGCGGCAAACTTATGACCAAGGGTGGTTGCCATCCAAACAGGGTTGGGTCCCTACCACTTAGCTATGGTTGTTTTGTTGCCTTTTACGACAGGCTGACCCCGGTCACAGGCAGTGCCGGATTAACCACATAGCAAGAGTAGCAATTGCTACGGGCCCCGCGCAAAAGGGGGCCCCGTATATTTAAACATGCTCATCTCGGCCTGAGCGTAATTTTAAATGAAACTTATTAACACGTGGTAACATAATATATTGAATTTATTTGATGTCACATAAAGGTGAAACGTTACATCTTTTCCTACTAACACAATCTACGTTATACAATCGGTAACCCCCATTATTTCCTTGCCGAAAATAAAACAGAATTTCATACGTTAAAAGCACATGTTACAAAAAGTCGCTCGTATAGATGTGAAGAATTTGAGTTGGCCGCGGACCGACTCAAATTCTCCTGTAGATTGGACACCACATCAGCAAAGTAGCCAACTGCAAGATCATATCCGACGAGACTGTCGATGCACAACACCGTCTTCATATCATGGACCTCTGCGTGAAGCCCAAAGACAAACGCGTTGAGCGCTTCCATCGCTGAATCAGGTGGTGGCTACTTGATGAAGTCACGTCCCAGAAGCTCGCTTGAGCCATCGGCGACAAGCGCATTGGTGATGTAGTTTTTACGTTGGTGCTGTAGTTTGAGGTATGGAAACACACTTGCGTCCAGGTGCGGGGTTTTTTGAAAATATTTGCTACGGGCTCCGCGCTTGATTAATCCAGCACTGGTCGCAGGGGTTAGTATTTTTACACCGTCTTGCACGGAGGAAGAGTCTTAGCCTTCTATGATACGTATTTTATAGACCATACACAAAAGAGAATAAAAGAGTAATAATTTAACCTTTCTAGAAGACAATACAACCGAAACTTCGTGTTCGAAACTCAGCGAGTTCAATTTAGAAACAATTTTTCCGTTATTATCTCCTCCGGTCTAAGATTTGGTTTTAGCAGCTTTCAGTATATTATACTATATACTGGTATAATTTATATAATTTGGAAATATAAGCTGTGATATACAACGATTGCGTTTTTGTTATTTGTATGATACAAAATGTTTAAAGGAAAATATAGTTAAACCAAGATTCATTATTCAGATTAAAGTAAGAAAATTGAATAAATTCCATTCATAACAAGATTAGTAGTTAGCAAAGTTGCTCTGCTTGTATGAACACAAGCTCTCCCTAAAACTTTGATCCAAGCGTTAAACCCTTAACTAATTTACCCTAGTGTTGCAACCCCAACTGGTAGCAAGCCCCTGACTGGGAGATGCTGGCTCAGTAATCGTTCGGCATCCGCGGTAGACGCACGTTGCCCGGTTAGATATCTTATTCCCGCCAACAACACGACAATGGGGACACGTATTTGAACCGAACAATGGATTATACGTCACAGATTGGTAATGTTGTTATTTTTTACTATTCATTGTTTACTATCTAGATTGTCGCGTGATTTCATATAGGTTGTATCGGCGCGAATTGCGCGCTTGATCTAATAAACACGTCTCCCGGGATATGAATGCTGTTTGCTGTGTGTTTCTAGTACCATATTCAAATATTATTGATATATATTAATCCCAAATAATATATTCTATAAAATTATTATAAATAAATACGTTAATATTATTTCTAAATAAGGCAGTAAGTAATAATATAAAAAAAACAATTTATAGTTGAATGATCAGAATATGCCCAAAAAATCTTGACGTACTAGCTTCCATTGTTTACAGTGTAAATATGGAAAATTCTTATTATTTTTCTCTGGGCGATCCAGAGATTTTCCGTTGCCATGGCTGTTTACTTTTAACACAAGCATACTGTTTGGGTATACATACATGTAGTGTAATATTATGCCGATTTAAATAAAAATAATTATTCTCGAGTTTCATGTATATATTTTTAATTAATTTTAAAGAAAGAAAGCGCCCTAAGAAGCGAAGCTTGGTTTGGTAAACATTTTTATCACTATGTTTTCATAAACTATTATTTGCTTTTCTTATTATTTCATAGATTTTTTTTATCGTAGATAAAACTCTGTACCAGAAACTACTCAACTGATTCCAATAATTTTATTGTTACTCTGCGATTTGGTCTTACTTAAAATACTGGGTAGTTTTTATAACGGTAAACCGCAGTAAACTGAAACTGTGCACAGTAAGTAGTAAGTGTTGAGGGATGATTTGTGATTTTTTTTTCAAAATAAAAGCGGTTTCGAGTATTTACATCTTCAACTTCATAAATGAAACCAAAGTGTGTTAATTACTCGTTGTATCTTTTAACACGGGAACAAAATATTGTTTTGTTTGTAAAATATTGTATTTCTCTATATCAGGGATTTCCAAACTGGGTTCCACAGAACCTAGGGGTTCCGTAGAATAGTCATCAGGGTTCCGCCAAAATTATTTATTATTAGCTAAATAATACCACGGTTACAAATAACAATTAATTAAAAGAAAATTAAAGTTCTGGATTGTCTGTGTGGAAAAGGACAACACTGAATGTTTTCCGCTTGTGTATAACTTTCTACAAGAAAACGCGTTGGAATTACCAAATGAAATTAAAACTATTATAACTGAACATTTGGTAAATCTCCTGAAATCTTTGTCCGATTACTTTCCTGAAAATTATATTGATATTGAATGGGTACAAAATCAATTTATTATAAAAAGATGGTGCTGACCGTACTGGATTATGAAGCATTTATAGATTATCAAAGTTCATCCACATTAAAACATACATTTGAATCTCTGAATGAGTTTTGAGTTGGTGTTAGGAGTGAATACATTGAAATAGCCAAAAAGGCTATCTATTTTAACATTGCTTCCATTAGTCACAACGTATTGTTGTGAAACTGGCTTTTAAGTCTACGTTTATACAAAAAACAAATACAGGTGAAGATTGGATGCTACCTCAGATATACGCAAACAGTTGTCGGACATAATACCGAACTATAAAACAATTATTCATAAAACAGTAAAACAATTTCATTCTTCACATTAAAACTTTACGTTAAGAATAATGTGTTTCAATTATATTCCAAACTTCTTTAAAAAAATGTTCTTATATAAATTTCAGTGTTGATTTGTAAACATTTGATATGGGGTTCCATAAAATAAACGGTATTTGGTTGGTGTTTCGTTATCTTTAAAGTTTAGGAACCCCTGCTCTAGACAGTAAGGCTCCGAGTCCTTTTGGGTAGCAACCGTCCCTGGTCACTAAATATACGCATAAGTGACCCAGGTTTCATGTCCTCTACGCGGACGGCAGCGTGTTAGTGATGCTCCTGGCGTCGCAAACATCCATAAGCACGTAACAGCTGATTATTAAAGGCCGCAGACTCCGGTTCCACAGAAATAAAAAAACTCATGCAAGAAAAGACATGAATTTATTTTATTGTGATGCTTAGTTTTATATTTATTTGAAATCATAAATGTTTTAAGAGATACGCTATATATAAATATTTTTCTGATTGAGTTAAGCCACAGACAATTTATTGGCTGATATGGTAAGTGTGCACGCTCGTTTTGAATACATTGGGCAAATGTCTTTTCGACGTGCGAAAAGTCAAGGTGACGTTTGCAACTTGTATCTGATAGTTTGCACAATTCAGTGCATATTTACTATCAACGTAGTCGTGCCTGGGAATTGCAGGTTTTGTTAATTTGTCTTCGTCCTTATATTTTTGGTCATGACGTTTCAACCGATTTTCTTTAGCGGAGTCTTTCGAAGTTATTTAATTCCATATAATGCGTTGCCATTATTTCATATAATGTCCTTAGTTTATATAATCTAGTCGAGACATAAAATGAAGTTAAACCTTAATATTTTAATAAATTTTCTTTCGCTGAGAGTATTAGTCAAGCCTATACTGTTTCTAGCTTGCCGGACTATCAAATATGTGAACCTATAATGGTTATTCACGTCTGGTTGTTGTCAGAGCAACCTCAGAGATTTTACCTTATAACATATCATGTCATCATTATAATTTGTGGATAAATTAACTGTTTGTAATATTCATTGTGGCATATTTATACGCCAGTTAATATTAAATTGCCTCATTATCATTTTCATAAAGTTAAGTATACTAATGTAACAAATAAAATAAGTTCTTAAAACAAATTTTTTCTTTTTATAAAAATAAATATATTTTTATGTTCTTTTTAAAAGATAATAACTCTGTAACTTTTATGTAGCACCGGCTTAGGAGATTAAACGAGCCGCGCCACTTACTACCCTTTAAATTATAAACTAAGTATTGGGTTTGCCTTCCGGCTGGTAAATATTGGCCCTGTTACATTTTGCATACGTGAATACGATGAGGTATGAGGGTAACAAGATGATATGAGGAAATAATAAGAGTTTCTAGTTAACTGTTTACATAAGATCAAATCAAAGCACCGACGCAAAAGACAAAGAAAATTTTCTTGTGACTTTAAATTTAAGCGGGTAAACCGCTCGGAAGAAGTTATTGGTAAGTAAATCTAACTAACTAACATAAGTGAATGTACCGTTCATCATATACCGCGTCGATTTAATTTGCCTATATTATGATTGTTCAATAGTCAAAATAAAATTTGAATAAAGACTTCACTGATCTCTATATTTCCAAAAGTAAACAAATTAAGGTAAAAATGGAAGGTGTGCATTCTGCCACATATAAATAAATATTCTAAAACTAGCAGCCCGTCCCAGCTTCGCATGGGTATTTAACAAAAAATTAAACCCTTCTATTTTTTTTCGGTCTCGGGGAAAAACCTCTCTTGACGGGTTCCCCCGGCCCGGGGGGACCGAGGGATATAAGGGACTCCGGAAAAGATGTTCGACCATCCGACTACCCACTAAAAAACCCCGCTGTTCTCCTATCGCCTACGCCCGGGCCCACGGATATATGGCCTGCCGATCTCGTGGCCCGGGCCGGCGCCGGCCCACGCTTTGTCTTAAAGCGGGCCCCTTCTAAAGTGCTGGCGCCAGGGGGTCAGGCTTTCGTCCCCCCGGCGCTCTCTTGTAACAACTCTATGAGTTGAAGGGGGCTGCGAAACAGCACGCGGCCTTTTCCCTCACGGCAATAGTGCGGGCGGCGGATCCTCCCCCGAGGGGCCGCCAGCGGCCGCTTTCTACGGCGGCCGGAGATCGTTGCCCGCCCTCCGGCGCCGACGACGCGGCCTACGTTGGCGGGAGGGGAGTGCGGTGGCGGACTCCCGCTCCCGTTCCGCCGCCTCCCTTGCAGACACTACTGCCTCGCAAAAGGAGGCGACGGCCGTCCATCCAGGATCGCCCCCGACCATGGACAGAACCAGGGCCGGGAGCGACAGGTCAGCGGCCAATTCCGGACGGGACTCGCATCCCCGTTGCGTGCTAGTCAGGCGTGTGTACGACTACCAGACGACACTCCAGAAAAAGCAGAGTCGCTTGACGTCGTAGCCGGCCCAGCAAGACCAACCGACAGCGAGGATGCAATTCCCGCCCCGGGAACACTCTCTGTGCAGGCGCAGTCGAAATAGGCATGGTTTTGACTACCAAATCAGGTCCCATGGTAGAACCCGGGACCCCAATCAGTATTCGCAACCATCCCATCGGGGACCATGCCACGAACAGAGAGCTAAGTTGGAAAGGATGTAAGAGGTAGACGGAAAGAAAGGTAGGACTCTGTCGCCTCGAACGGAGAGGGGAGTGAAGCGACGGATGCTCGGGAACCTCTGGTACGCACACCCGTGCACTCCTCGGATAGAGGAGCGCCCCTGGGGGCAAACCCTTCTATTTGCGTCAGGTTACTAAAAAAATAAAATTATAAAGAAAGTTTGAATATTATTATTTCTATGAGCTTTTATTTTAATGATTTTTTTGCTATTACTTTTTATTTATTTTTCGTTATTTTTTAATAAGTATTCTAATTTTTGTAAAAACCCCAGTGACGCACGCCTACATTGCATAAGGTGCTGCCTAGCTAGCCGAACAGGGTGAGCGGCTACCACGCAACATTTTTCTAATACTTACATTTTTAAACTCGTGATATCTTTCGAATGGAATATCCGAATTGAATCATTAAAAAGTTACATAAAGGTATTGAAACAGTTTTCAATATGAAGTAATTTATTTTGATAAGGATTAATACCAAGATCCAAATAAAGAGCCTTTTCTAGGGGCGGCATTTCAATTAATTTTTTAAAATAAAAGAACACTTATTGTGGCATAACTATAATAGTTAGACATATGCTGTCGCGACACTTTTTGTAATTAATGATGTGTTCTGCAAAGTTGTAGTACATTATTTTATTCTATCATCAATAGTTTTCGCAACGCACGCGATTTAAATAATATTTTAGGTAATTTTTTTACACTTTGGGTTACATTATTAGAGTTTTAGTAAGGATCCCTAATTTTTTTGAAAATATAATATAGCCTATGTCACCCGGGGATAGTGTAGCTTCCCAACAATGAAAGAATTTTTTATATCGGGTCAGTAGTTTCGGAGCCTATTCAAAGCAAACAAACAAACAAACAAACAAACAAACAAACAAACAATCAAATCTTTCCTCTTTATAATAGTAGTATAGATAAATATAGCACCATCTAGTTCCAAATTAAGTAACAGAGCGCTTGTGTTGTAGGTCATCGTATAGGCTTTCCAAATCCGTCAAATTGAAGGGCATTAAAATTAAAAAAAATATTTTAATTGAATATTGAAAAAAAATATTTCAAAAACCCGTAGACCATTTTTAAGACTAGCAATTTTATTCGGTATTTTTCATAAGATTACTCCGGAACCGAACATGATCAAAATATCATGTTATTAGAAATTAAGTCAAAATTAACAGTATATTAAGAAAGATGCGTAGGTACACCAACTATTATTGCAATAATATTTTAATTGATTTCTTTACTTTTTGTTTCTCGAAATGTTCGTAGGATTTTGGGGACTAAGTGATGCTCATTTTCTTGTGAAGCATCCAAAGATTCAGTTTGCAAAAAATTTCGAACTATCCTGCAAGTATTTAAGACAACGGCGTTTTGCATTGTGATATATGTGTTTTTTGTTAGCTTCAGTAGTTTGAGAGAATGGTGAAGGTAGCAAGGTAATTGATGCTATTATTATTATTATACATTATTTATTTTCTTTACTAGTTATTTACATTTCTTAATATAATTACATATCATTTAGTAAAATATGAATATAAAAATACTTTATTTTATAAAACGATACTTACAAATAAATTAAATTAAAAAGTATACAAAATTGTCCGTCGCTGGGAGCGAGGCCAAGGGCTCAAGCTACCGGCGGTTAGGACTCCAGAGACAGGATTCTCCTCACTATGTATGCCGTGCTCAGGAGAACCTCCTTCTGTATCCAACTCTTCATCCATTTACTTAGCGAAAGCCTCTTTAGGTGCTTGTCGAAGGTCTTCGCTATAAGCCCGTTCACTGACACGATGCGCGTTGATTCCATGCGCGACATGGCGGTAACCTTATAAGCGAGATCTAAATACTTTGTAATCTTGTCAGTTTCTGCTTTCACGAGATTACCATCATGCGGAACACTAATATCAATGATCATTGCATGTCTCGCAGATCGATATATTATCACAATATCAGGCTTATTGGCAACAATAGTCCTGTCTGTGATAATAGATCGATCCCAGTAGAGCGTGATATGGCCATTATGAAGAACTGGCTCAGGCATGTATTTATAATACATCTCTGAAGACATAAGCTTGTATCGAATTATTTTTATTATTAGGTTGTGATAATTGTTATTATTGCAAAAATATGTAGATTATGTACAGCAATAATCTATATTTATTTACATGCTTTTTAATATTGTTCTTTTGAATGTTATTCAGGTTCAACTTTGGTGCTCAAAGTATATTAAGTAAAAGGCTTCTACGCGTCTACTAGTATCAGCTTCTTTTCTTTCTCTTCCGATGAAACCACCGAAAAGAAAAATCGATTAATACCCTTGTTTTGCCAGCTTTTTTTCCAAAATGATATGATATAAATATATGTTATAATTTGCCGCGTTTCACTCTGTATCTTGTTATATTCTGTTGTAATTTTTGGACTCTGTTTTTTTAAACACATACAGCGTAATTCATAATTCATTCATCTAAATCTATTTCTGTAGCACGTTTTAGTGTTATTATTTATTTTATTTATTTAAATTAATTATTGAAAAACTTAAAAGTAATAGACTAGCGTAATTTGGCCATGAAATGCGTAGGGGAAAATGCCATATAACAAGGAAAATGATATAAACGACAGTGGAGGGATACAGGAGTAGAGGTAGACCACAAAAAAGACGGATGGATTACGTAAAAGATGATATGGCAAAAAAGGGTGTGAATGTTGGGATGACGGCTAACAGAGGATACTGAAAGGAGAGAACATGTTGTGTCGACCCCATATAATGTGGGATAAGGGCAGGAGGAAGAAGATTTAAATTAATTAAAACGGGCGCAGCCACTTACATTGATTAATATAATTATTGATAAATAGCAATTAATACAAGTCCAGTCCGTGATTGTTTTACAATGTCTCACAGAACTAAATATATAATGTCAGAAAGTAATTCAGCCCCAAAATGTCGTAATCATGATTTGTATCCAGAAAAGCATTGAGAGCAGTCAAGGTGCGTGGGATCGGAGACTTTGCCCGGGAAAAGTTATTGGGGATGTTATAGTCTTTTATTATTTATACTATTATTTTCACTGCATGTAACTATTATATTCATTTTATTTAATGTTATTATTTAGTTTAATTATGTAATTTAATGATTTTGTATTTTTTGACTGCATATGGACATTGGTTTTCGAAATAAATGATTATTATTACATCAGCAGCTTAACTTAGCCTTACCTTAGAGAGAACAATCAGTACAACCGCCTCGCTTGTCTAATGCGTTTATTTTCCTTCAACATGGGTACGTAGCAACTATGTAATGAAAAACTATATATTATTGTTATTATTTATTCATCTATTTAAGAAATGATTATTTTACTCTTACAAATTTTACCACACAGACCACGAACCATCTGTACAATTTCTAGAAATAAAACCGGTTTTATATAAACAGTAGTAAAACGAGCAAAGTCGAGGTAAACATGTAAATCACAGGCGCAGTCAATCACACGACTTTCAAACAACACAAAGTTTTGTACTAAAGAGACTTTTAGTTTAATCTGTGTGTACAATTTGTGACTAGTTTCGGGCCTGAGGTCCCCGCAATAAATGAGGGTTACCTCATTAACATTTTTTATTGCTGAGGAACAGCAGATAGGCTGACGGCCCACTTAACAATAAGCAGCTACCTGGCATCTACTTGCGACGCTAGGGGCACCGCGAATACGCTGATGTCTGCATAGGGTTACTGGAACCTGGGTCACTAAGATGGAACAGAACGCAAGTTTATTATGGCGGTATACTTATACACCAGGGGTGGTCGCCATTCAGACGGGTTTGGAGCCCTACCACGTAGCTAGGTTTGTTTTGTCGCTTTTTACGACAGGCCGACCCCGGCCGCAGAGGTTATAATTCTTACTCCGCCCCTGCATGAAGTCTGGGGATTTATATATCTATATATATAAAAATGTTATGTTGGTTTGTGTACGCTTCAAAAACTCAAAAAGTTCTGCACCGATCGAGCTGAAATTTTAGCATGATATATAATCCGCACCAAGGATTGTTTTTATCTATTTTTTTATCTATTTTTTTGTTACTCATTTTTCAACCATTCAATCACAATGTTCCACAGCGAAGCGTGGCAAGGTACAGTCACAATGTACCACAGCGAAGCGTGGCAGGGTACAGTCACAATGTACCACAGCGAAGCGTGGCAGGATACAGCTAGTATATTATACAAATGAAAAGTACATAAGTAGCATATTATTTATTTAGCACCCATAATGCAAGCGTTCAGCTGCTTATTTGGGACTAGATGGCGCTGTGTGAATTGTCAAAGTATATTTATTACTAGCTGTGCCCGCGACTCCGTCCGCGTGGAATAGTGACTTTGGGTAGCATTTTTTGGATATATGAGGTCAACTTAAATTGGAAATTCAACCCACTAAGTCCAGCCTAAGCTGAACCCTATTTCATATGATTGATGATATAAATCTGAGGTCAATTTAAATAGGATTACAAAATTTCCGAATCATCATTTTAACAAAAAGTTTTTTTTTCTAAAATAAAAATAGCCTAAGTTACTTCTTGTTACATCAGCTATATGCCAGTGAAAGTCCCGTCATAATCGGTGCAGCCATTTCAGAGATTAGCCGGAACAAACAGACAGACAGACAAAAATTGGAAAAAATTTTGTTTTGGTATATGTACCGGGTATACGTCCGAATGCACTTAGTAAAAAGCGGTTATTTTAATATTACAAACAGACCCTCCAATTTTATTTATTTGTATAGATTTTTATCAAAATTGATGATATTTTATGACCTATTTGAACAGGAATATAAGTTTATATGTTTGTTTTCTATGCGTTTCTGATCTGATTGTAATTAAATTTAGAAGATCAGAGGATGCCCGGGAGGTATTTTTGCCTAAAAATCTATAGATATAATACACAATACAAATATACACAATATAAATGAAAATCATTTATAACACAAATAAATATTTTTTTACATTGTTTGGCTTTACAAGGCATGTCAGATACAGAACTAATTGTATAATTACGTGTATATTAATATTTTAATATAGTATAATGATTATATATGATACTTCTAACAACATTGTATACAAACTAATTTAACTCAAGTTCATCGAACGATTAAATTAACTAAAACTTGTTTAATCTGGCGCAAACTTCATTTGGTGAAATGGAAAAGTTAGCTATTCAATTAAAGCGTACTGAACTTTGAACAATAACTTGGTTTATGCAAATTGTGTCATAAATTCGCTTAAGCTTTGAGGTTTGCCTCAACGACTTTGTGTTTTGATCCTACAATCATCTTCCTCCTGCCCTTATCCCACATTATATGGGGATGGCACAACATGTTACATGTTCTAATAGTTGTGGCTTAGTTTAAAGTAGGACAAGAAATTTCGTTGTGAATCATCTAATATATCTTCAAGTTTTGATCCTTCTATCTTATACATAGTCAGGTCATAAATTCTGTCACATGTTTAATATAAAATAATTGTAACAAGTTTATTAATTATGTAACCATTCATATACCAAAATGAACTTAACAAAACATAGATTCTTATGACATTAAAGTTTATTCAAAATGACCTCCGTGATTTTGAATACAAGCCTTCAATCTGCGCGGCCAGTTGTCTATCGCAGCACGAACGAGGTCCATGTCAATATCGGCGGCTGCCTTAATCAAGGATGTCTTGAGTGACTCCAAATTGGGATGAGGCTTTGAGCACGCCTTTTCCTCCAAGTGTTGCCATATCTTGTAATCTAACGGATTCAAATCTGGACTGGAGGAGGGCCAGTCTTCGTGCCGGATGAAGTCGATTTCACGCGCCGCCAGCCAGTCTTGTGTGCTCTTCGCTCTATGAGCTGGCGCCGAATCTTGTTGGAATACCTAGTGCCTGTTATTGAACATGGTATGAGAAACAGGTTCCACAAGGTTCGTCAGGACTGTATTTTGATACACAACAGCATTCGTTTTTACACCTTTCTCACAAAAATGTACCTCTGTTAAGCCCCAATAAGAAACTCCCAACCATACCATGAGCGAGGATGGAAAATGACCTCGTTGGACACGCGGAATACGGTTGCTCGCTTCTTCACTACTGTGTGCGTACACCTTATCATTTTGTTTGTTGTAGCTCTCTTCTACGGTAAACATTTTTTCATCCGAAAAAAGAATTTCCCGATATTTTTTTCCCGCGTACCGCTTCAACAAAGCGCGGCATCTCTTCAGTCTCAGGTCCATTAGACGAGCATTCAAACGATGTCCTGTTTTTCTTCGTTATGCCCGAAGCCCTAAGTCTTCATTTAACACCCTTTTCACCGTGGTTCTGCTTAACCCCATCTGAAGGGCCAACAGTTTCTGCTTACGTTTGGGATTTCTTTGAATTCGTGCCTTCACAGCTTTTATCACTGCTGTAGTCCCAACAGACCGAGGGCGACCACTTCTTGACCTGTCATCTACACTAGAGTCTTCATTGTATCGTTTGATGGTACGATAAACGAATCTTTTGGTAATATTCAAATTTTTCAGTATGTTAAAAATTTGAATTGGCGCGTAACCGCAACGATGCAACGCAATAACCTCAACACGGTCTTCTTTAAGCGTCCACTCCATATTTAAAAATGAGTAAAATTCTAAAAGTTATACATTTTTATTTTCATGAACAATTCGAAATTCTAATTCAATAAACTTTTTTGTGGCCAGCATTCTAAAAGAAAAGTTTTTACTGTGTGACAATACTTATGACCTGACTAGGTATATACATCTATACAAATAAATAAAATTGGAGGGTCTGTTTGTAATATTAAAATAATCGCTTTTTACTAAGTGCATTTGGATGTATACACGGTACATATACCAAAACAACATTTTTTACAATTTTTGTCTGTCTGTCTGTCTGTTTGTTCCAGCTAATCTCTGAAATGGCTGCACCGATGCTGCTAGTCAAAAATTATAAACGTAAGTCATAGAAATATTTTTAATAGTTAACAGAACTCAGTCTCTCGTCTATCTTACAGAATTTTAGACATTTGGTTAAAATTTTGGATCACCTATCGGCAAATACATATATCGGTTTCTTGAAATGGCTAGCTTCGTTTAGCCTGATTAGAGCGCGCACTAAAGGCGAATCTTGCGGGAAATGGTAGACTATCGTAGCACAGTGAACAAACGGAGATTGCGAAATGACGAACATCTATTTGGTATGTACAATTGGAAAGAATTTGTGAAACATAAACATGAGGACTCACTAACTGAAGTATTGAAATGTTCGGTATTATGGCAATCAT
Organism: Malacosoma neustria; assembly: GCA_963693495.1. Classification (NCBI taxonomy): domain Eukaryota; kingdom Metazoa; phylum Arthropoda; class Insecta; order Lepidoptera; family Lasiocampidae; genus Malacosoma; species Malacosoma neustria. Next base: position 3,423,058 of record OY856379.1, on the reverse strand, counting down.
ATGGCACCTGTGCCAGATATGTTGGACGGGTAGAACTAAATGCTAGCGTGATAACATAAATATTAGAACCTTAGGTTTTTCCATTAGGCATTTTTAAGTAGTTAGAAGTAGCCAGATCTTACGAAAAATATTCGTTATAATTTGACACATTCAAATCTTGCTCTACTTTTTTGAAGTGAAAACTTCTTTAGCGGCGTTGTGCACTTTTTTCTGATGGGTAAAAAATGTTAAACTCGCGTAAGGCAAGTGTCTTAATCGTAAGAATTCGTAAGACGTAAGACGAAATTTTGCTCCAGTAATACCAACCTTATTAATAATAACTTAAAGTTTATTTTATAATGTAACTTCTAAATGATTGCATTGCATTACTTATACATATCTATTCGAATTGCGACTTTATTACAATGAAATACAGTTGAGTTTTTTTGAAGTGAAAACTTCTTTAGGCGCGTTGAGCACTTTTTGGGTGAACAATTTTTGGTTTGTAAAGAAGTGTTAATGACCAATTTAAACTTTAATCCTTGATCATAAGCACTTCTTTATAAACCGAAAATAATAATCTAATAGCTCGACGATACAATTCACGAGTTACTTAGTTTTCACTTCTATCGGCAGTTCCCAAAGACTGCCCCGCATGTTTTTTAGTTTACACTGAATTAAATACTGCCTAGATATATGATATATAAATATATCATATTGACTGTACTAAATTAATTACTTCTATTAGGCTATGCTTAACAGTATATTGAGATCTACAAGGTCGTATAGTAACCAAATAATCCATACTAATATTATAAATGCGAAAGTAACTCTGTCTGTCTGTCTGTCTGTTCCTCTTTCACGCCTAAACGGCTGAACGGATTTTGATGAAATTTGGTATGGTGATAGATGATAACCTAGAAATGGTCATAGGCTATAAATAATCACGCCATCGTTCTTAGGGGGTAGGCAGTAGGCAGATAACTAAATTGAGTTAGTGATTTTTTGTGCTTATCCGGTATCTATGAGAATCGGCCAACATCTATTTTTCATCCCCCTAAATGTTAGGGGTGACTCACCCCAAAATTTTTTTTTTAATTTTTTGACATTTTATTATTTATATGGCAGAACAACGTTTGCCGGGTCAGCTAGTAGTATATAAGAAAGAAAACGAAGAGACCCAACCTTAATGTTTACTTAGTAATGGTATCACGTACGCGGATTCGCTTGATCGCGTAAAACGCTAATAAATTCCTCAATGACGAAGGTCAGCTCGGAAGTGAAGATATTGGATCTTCTAAGACATTGCCGGTTCTATTTATCACGATTCAATACGTCGTCTTGGGATTGATTAATATAGAAGCAAATGTTGTTCTAAAGAGAAGCACTGTAAAGTAACCGGTATTAAGTAGTAGCTTATTATAGCATCACATTAAAGCCATTTATACATACAAAATCTTAAAAATCACTTATTGAACACCAAGAAACTACAACCGTGTCCTTTACTAAACACTGGCTAAGGAAGAAACGGCGAAAATTTCTCAGTAATTTTTTCAAGTCTTATTTTATATCTATTTCATCCAAATATATACAAGCAATTGTATCATATCGGAGCATAAGTTGCCCTATTAAGTGGTACAAGGCATACCGTATTTACGTCAAAAAATAACAGAAACATTTTTCCTCTTGTTTCGTTATGACTGAGGGTGTTATTAAGATGTCTTTTGTAAAATTTTCCTCTAACTTAGGCAAAATGCCGTCAGGGTTTTTGGATTCACTGTTTTTTATTGCTGTGATAGCAGACAGGCTGACGGCTCACTTAGAATTTAGCAGTTACCGTGGCCTATGGGTGTTTGCAACGCCAGTGGCATCGCGAACACGCTGCTGTCCTATAAGGTTTCAGGAACTTGGGTCATTAATGACGGAACACAACACAGGCATTATGGCGGCATACTTAAGACCAAAGGTGGTAGACATCCAGACGGTCTTGGGGCCCTACCACGTAGCTAGGGTGGGTGGTTTTGTCGCCTTTTACGACAGGCCGACCCTGGCTCGGCCGCAGAGGTCAGTATTCTTTCTCCGCCCCTACACGGATAAACACTTACTGTAAGACAAGATGCTGACAGTGTAGAAATTTTGTAGTTACAAAATAATGACGTTTACCAACACTAAACGTTGCCAAGCTTGCTTTTCCTTCTTCCTTAATCGTTCAATGTGCAATGCGCACGCAGTTTGCCAAAATACTTAAATAAAAACTCGGTTATCACAATACCAATATTTGGAAGCAACAAGTTTTGACTCTAGATTGACTAACATGCCTCATCAAGATATTGTTGTTTTTGGTTTATCAAGTGATTTAAATGATCTTAGTTTGCCTAAATGTGACATTTTAAAATATTTTTTTTAAGTGACCGTGCTAAATTTGAAAACAAAATGTTCTCGTATAAAACTTTTACTCCTCACGTAACAGATAAATTGATCCAAATTTGGTGTAAATTAAATATTGAAATTATTAATAGAAAGAGTGTTTTAAAAAAATTAACTGGTTTGCTTGATAAATACCAGAAACATGTACAACATAGAAACAAAAGAGATGAATTTAAAGCATTTGTTGATTCAATAAACGAATTATTTTATATTGGCAAATGTGGATTGATTCCAGAACATCTAAAAAAAGTATGATGGACCAGCATAATGATAGAAAATTCACAATACCTGAATATACGGAAGACGTTGAAGAAGTAACTACAACAATACCGACACTTACAACTGGTACCAATGATCCAAGATACGAACCACTTGAATTACACATGGATGAAGATGAAAATGAAGCAACAACAGAAGTTCCAGAAGCAACTGTTCAAATGAGACGAGGTCATTATACTCAAAGATACGATGCCTTAAATTTTGCTATGATGTTGTGTGATAGATTCGGTGTTTCAGATAGAGTCGCTTCATGTTTAGCAACAGCTTTATTCGAAGATATAAATTTTAGAGATGTTCATAGTAATCTTGTTATTATGGATAAATCAAAAGTGGCTAGAGAAAAAGTTAAATCTAAAGATGCAATGCTTCGTACACGACATATAAATTCTTCCATAACTGCATTCTCTTTCGATGGTAGAAAAGATGACTCATTAACTACAGAGAAAATTAATGACAAATTTCATACCACTATGGTAAAAGAACCGCATTTAGTTGTTCTGAAAGAGCCCTATAATGAGTTACTTGGATATGTAAATTTGGGTAGTCAAGAAAATGCAAAAAACAAACACTGAAAACTGAATGAATTTTTCAACAATAAAACATTTACAGTTGATCAATTAATTGGCATATGCAGTGATGGTGAGCCAGCAAATACTGGAACAGAAAATGGTGTTTTACGATTATTTGAAAAACAGTTAAATAGACCAATTCACTGGTTTATATGTCTACTTCATTTCAATGAACTGCCATTTCGTCATTTATATGAAGCATTGGACAAAACAGTCACCAGTTGACCACGAGCAGCAAGTGGAAAGTTATTCAAAGTTATTCAAGAATGTGAGAAATTGCAGGTATATAACACTTTATTTTATTTTATATCATCATTTATTATCATTATTTATTGTCTATTTTACTTTTTCGATTGGAATAAAGTTAAAATAAAATAATTGCATTTTAATTGATCTAAACATTTCATTTTTCAGGTAGTAGCTGATTTTGATCTAATACCACTGGAGAATATGCCTGCAATGATGGATCATGAACATGAGCTCGAACTATCAACAGATGTTAAATATTTATATCAAATAGCTAAAGCAATTTCGAATGGTATTGTTCCAGTTGATTTAGCTAACATTAAACCAGGACCAATTGCACATTCTCGTTGATTAACCAAGCAAGTTTACTATGATTATATGTAACAACTAATACACCATCGACCAATTTAAAAACTTTGGCAGTTAATATTATTAGAGTTTATGTGCCAATGTACTTCAATGTGAAGTTTTATAACTCTGTTGTGTACGGCAGTGCATTTTTATTAAAATTTATACGTTGGACACGATACTTACAACCAAACTTCCGTAATATTGTAGATGGTGTAATTCAAAACAACTCATATTACGCACATCCAGAAAATATGTTAGTAAAAATGTTATTTGAAGATCGAAAAGCAATACGGGATAGAGCTATCAAAAATATTTTACACTATCGAGAAAAATTGTACGATCCAACTAAACTCAGAGTTTACAAAAAATATATCTTAAATTTCGATGCTACCGATTATGTCAATATGGTAGATATGAATAACGACGATATATTATTTGAACCAGCATTTACTCGACAGATTCCATATGATCACTCGGTAGAATACTTAGATTTCGATGGCTGATCCACAAATTCCAATGCACATACAAGGAACAGAAAAACATGTACAATTATGAACGAGTGTTTCAAAACGAGTTATAGAAAAGAATCGTGAAGGAGTTATGGCAGTGACATTAGAAAGTCGTAAGAAAACTCCTCGAATGGAAAGTAAAAAGGACCTTAAAAATAATCTTACCACGTTAAAACATTAAATTGTAGGTCGAGAATAATATTTAAAAATAAATTGAATTAATAATGTAAAAATTGTTTTTTTTTTGAAACCTTGAAAGTGTTGATTTTTTCAGATCGATTTTCCTACAAAAAGGAGTTCGAAAACAAAAAAATTGATCGTAATAAAAGTTGTTGGAAATTATCTGAACTTTCATAATCTGCAAAAAAAAAATCTCGAAAAAACTCGAAGAAAATTCGGAATTTATTAGTTAAAAGTTCATTTTAGGCTATTTTTCGACAAAAATTCCTAATATCTCTACTAAAAATAAAAAAATATTGGTATCAATACAGATTCTGAAAGGTGATAAAAATACCTTTTAAACAAGCCCAGATCTACTATAATCTACTATAATTCTATCCGATTTTATGAAGAATTTAATTAAATTATTCTATGTATATATAGAAAAATATCTATTTTGAAATTTTGGGGGGCTACAAATCTGACTTAGAGCTATGGTCTCTTGAACAAAATTTCTCAGAATCACCTATAGATTATGTTTGTGCTATACGCTTCATCAAAAAAAAATGTAACCCGCCCTAAAATATATATATATATATATATATATATATATATATATATATATATATATATATATATATATATATATATATATATATATATTCATGTCACCCATTATTATATAGTTATAGTTTTGTAAATAAATATATTTTTATAAGTATATAAACATCTCATGTATAGTATAATTATGTCAAACAAGAGATTAACTATTAAACATAATGTCTGAACACGACCGTCGAAGCCTTTCGCAATTAAATCAACCAATAATTGCTTAGTCAAGTCACAGTAATCAAATTACACCCGATTAAGATTTCCCGATAATTACTCATGTGAGTGCTTTTCCGGTTAATGGATCAAAGGGGGTTGAACTTGTGTGTATAGTTAAATAACTTCAAATATTCGATATTCAAAGAGTTGTTAAGATATATGCTGCGGTGCCTGCCTTCTTTGACATTTTTCGCAGCTATAAACAAGATTTATGCTATTTTTTTTTTGTATAATATTAACTTTTTCCGGGAAATCTGAGTAAACAGTCCTGTGTCGGAAATCTGGAGAAGTCGATGTGGTGGCATTTTCCAACCCACTACTGTGCCTGCTTATCTGGCTAGCAAAGGACAACTAAATATATTCAGGGTGGTTGCGGCGGCACACGCACTAAAAACACCTAGAGCCTTTGACACTGGATCTACTTTTGGTCACTGCTCTGCGATACCCTCAGCTCGTGTGTCCTGTTATGGGGGGTTCCGGGTGGCACTTTCCCACCGAGCAAGAAGTACCCATACATTTACAAAAAAAATATGTTTAATAAAATAAAGAATGTTCTATATATACGATAATAGTTTTAAATACATCTTCATTGACATGATTTATTCGTCAAAAGTTACGCACCGATATAAAAATACGTTACATTTTAATTCTATCCGTACTTGTGCTATCTTTTATTACTTTTATTATTAAGCCCTTAGCAGGATACCCTTTGTATCGCTCACGTAGGGCTTGGCCCTTTATACTAGCACAAAAGGGCTGGCTCGGGACTTACAAAGGGCGTAGGGATCTATCACCCCAGCTTTGCTCTGAACGCGGCAATTTATTAGCCATTTTATCTTATCGACGCTCTGATTGTTTGGTTTTATTTAGTGTAACTTGGGAATGTGTTGAAAATCAGATTGTTGTCTGAAATTTTCATATTTATTTACAAGTATTTTGCAGCCATCTCAGAGTTTTGAGGTACGCTCAATCTTACGAAGTAATATTTCGTGTCCTTGTTTTTCTATTGTGTGTAGGATGGTGGCATCTTGGTTCTCCACTTCTTGTAATCATCTAGTATTAACCATAGCTCTTGGAGTCTGTTCTCACTCATACGGAGCGATTTTCTAAAATAAAATTATCTGTATTAAGATTTGGAGTTTATGAACCGTCACCCGTGGATGTTTGCTGTCACAAACATCGACTCTCAAGCTCTGTCGAGCACCACTAATACGCTACCATCTACGTAGGGTAACTGGAACCTGGGCCACTTATGGCTAAACATAACACATGATTATTATAGCAGTATACTTAGACCAGGTGACCGGGAATTTCTCTCTCGTAATAAGTGAGGATTCTACAGGATTCAAATTTTTGGATGTCGAAATGTGTAAAAGAAAATCCACCATTTTTCGTTATTTCACCAAAAGTGACATTTATTTAAACGCAAACAAATGTCATTTTCATAGAGGACGGTCTACTAAGAAAATGGCACAAATTATGTCAATTAGGAATACGATTCTGTAATACCAGGTGGTTGCCATCTAGGTAGGCTTTGGAACCTTACCACCTAGCTAGGGTTGTTTAGTCGTCTTTTAAGACAGCCCACCCGTGCCGGCAGGGGTCAGTATTCTTGCTTCATCCCCGAACGCAGAGAAAATATTATATCTCCGAAATGGACTGTATACACATTACATTTGTTCAATGGCGTATTGACGGGTGCATATACCGGAGATCTCTGTTTGCAGGTTTCCCTACGATGTTCTACTAGCATTGGTACACGGAAATTATGTATGCATATTAGGTGAGAAAAAACTGCTTAGCGGGGCATATTATAGTGGGATTTCGATGTTTTTTTTTTTCGATGAAATCCGTGATCTTTGATTTTTCTTTGAGAATATTTTAAAATAGCCCGGATACAACATACTTAAACTTTAGTAAACTACCTAGCTTTAGTTAACAATTTGTAATTTATACGACTATTTTTATTTCTGAATATAAATTCTAATTTGTAGTTTATTCAACACTATTTCAAAGGCAAAGTGAATAAGTTTCGATCGTAATATGGTTGTGAGATGATAAAAGGGGTCTCGAGCCAGTGACGTAAGGCCACTATTCGAATTTGCGATTCAATGAGGTGTCTACCGTCGCTCGGTCTATTACCATCGCAATGTATGAATTGCTTCTGACTTTGACTAGCTCATATTTATTTAAACGTTATACTAAAATGTAACTAGTTTGACTGAGTTGTCCAGGCCAGTAATACGAGTAGGGCTGCTCCATAATTTCCCTAAAGAATCCTAAAAGGCGACTACTTATATAATAAATATTAAACTAAAATTACTTAATATATTTATAAGTTTAGTTTATAATGTTCTAAATAGGAATTTTTATCGAATAAAAACTTAAGAGAGGTGTAAGAATAGTGACTCCTGCGGCCAGGGGTTGCTTTCATTTTCGTAAAATGCAACAAAACAACCTCAGCTAGGTGGTTGGGCTCTAAGCCCGTATGGCAACCAACCCTGTTTTCTGAATATGTGTATAATAACCTAACTGTTGTGTTTCCGCATAAGTGACTAAGTTCCAGTGTGTTAGCGGTGTTGCAAACATCTATAGGCGACGGTGACTGCTTTCTATAAGTGGGTCGTTAGCCTGTCTGCTTTCCAACAGGAATAAATAAATCGTATTGCTAATTTCTAACTTATTAGTATAGTGATTCAGTCAGTCAATTTAGTTCTTAATGCAATTAATAGTTGTAAAATACTTGACTTTTAAAAATGTTTTAGGTAGGAACTAATTTTGAATAAAAATTTGAGTCTGAACAAAAATCCGTTCTCAGAATTACCTTCTCCAATTCGCGCTGTCTTCGGTATCCCTGAGTCTATTGGTACGCATATCACCCTTTACGACGGTAAGACAGCACTTTCTAGGTCTGCCGGAGCCGGGTAGATGGGGCATGGCTAGACATTGCTTTGCGTCCCACATAAGCAGGGGAACGTAGTATGTAGTATAATGTTTGTACATATATATAATTTTAAATTATAATATTGAGCAAGAGATTGCCCGAAATGCAATATTAATGTAAAAAATAAATTTTGTCCGCCGTAGGAATTGAACGCACGGATACGACGTGTCGTTAAGACAACTTAAAATATGACTATATTATGATATCATAGTCCAAGCGACAGATGTTTGTCTAATTGTCGGTTAAGGTGAACCGGCCAGCGTCATAAATACTATGTGTTTACTCGCAACGTGTTTGAAGCAAATACATGAAACTAACATTGTTTTATTTAGTCGAGTAAATAGTAATGTTATTTTTAACTTTGTTACGAATTACATCAAATATTCTCAGTACACTTTGGTGTTAGTTTGTAGGTGTAAGAGGTCCTACTAAAATCAGAAGGTGACATTTCTATATAATAGACAAATTTTATTCGTAAAGTAGTAATCTTGTTTCTAAATTTCTCCTGGTCCTGGTCGTAAATTGGTTTTGAATTTTAAATTTACCCTCATTGTGATTTAATTTTTTTTAAATATATATTAAAAAGACAAAAAAAAGCAAGGCCAAGCTAATGAAGCTGATAAAATTAATGATGGAAAAAAATAGCAAACAATCACAATCTATATAAAATACCACTCATCTGGAAATTTTTAAAACGCCCGATTGACTTGAAATTTAGCACAGTTACTCATTTTGCGAAGAACTAAGAACGGCTTTCACGATAATTCTATCCAAATCGTAAATTTATTTATATTGGAGAACAAAATTCGTCATATAACCCAAAATAAGAAAATAATACTAGTATTAAGATGTGAATAAATGTTATCCGTGGCCTCGTTCAAACATATTTTTATGCTAAATAATTTATCACAAAATCTATTTCTACACCAAATTTCATCCAATTAGATTGCACCATTCGAACGTCATCGAATATAAAATTTATCTAAACTTCACATTTATTAGTTTAAATATATACACACATATATACAAGATATACAGAGAAAAAACACGTGGCAACACGTCTCAGAATTTCCATAAAAGGGAAAATACCGGTATCTTCTACTTCTTTTTCCAAATTGTTCTAAAAATCTAAATTAATTTTTTTCAAATTGAACCTGCAATGTTGAGATCGATACAATATTATGTGTTATAAGGCGGGATAAATTCAGGATGGACGGGCTGGGTGATAAATATAATTTTAATAAAACACGACACAAGGCGTGACTCTACTTTTAAAGGTGAGTTGGTTAAAAAATAATAATTTTTTAAATTTATTTGTTTGAGAACGTTAGTATTGTAATAACTATAATTATTAACTAGCAAATACTTTTAATTGAATAGTTTCTTATTTTTTATAATAACGTTAATATAAAAGCATTTCCTCAAAGTTCTCTAAGTTTTCATAGAGATTGTAAAACAATAACTTATATTTTAGTGGTAGCAATCTACAACCCGCTTCCTTTCACCTATTGATAGAAATTGGTATTTATATTTTACAGAAACTAATATATTTCGAACCCTTCCACAACCAACCAACATTTTACACCAGTACATTCTTATCTATCATGCCTTCAAGTGAAGGCAGATTCGCTTGTATTTGGTGGGGTCCCTACACCTAAAAATTCAAATTTCGTGTTGGTATATTAAACATGACACAACTCTACCAAACCGCTCCCTTGGTAATAACATGCAAATACTGTACAAGCAGTTGAAAAGAATTCATAAAATTTTCAGTCTACCCATCAACGGCGAGACACGTAACACTTTGTGAGCCACTTTGAGTCGTTTTTCTTGTTGAAGGTAAAAAGAACTCTATTTTATGTGACTTTTTTTAAGACCCTCTTTTTCTAACGTTTATGTGGATGTTCTTAACGTGCATAATAGTCTAAGGTCCGGGATTAGAAAACTCTCATTTGTTAATTAGATGAAACAATTTTTTATAGGCTGATATCAATATTATGCATTTATGAAAACCTCTGCCACCAAAAGTCTGCAGCAAATAATAATTATTAATTAATTAATAACTAATTTATTTATAATTTTTACCTTCTCATGTTAATTACGTGTAGTAAAAGCTAAAATCGACAGTATTTTAAATTATGTACCTTACTATAGTTAGTTGGCACCCATCTCTATGATTGCTATACTTACCTGCAGCCAGGTAAGAAAAGGTAGATAAATGTAGAGTAAAGGTAGATAAAGGTAGATAATCTTATTTCCCTCACATGTTAATTAAAAATTACGAGCATGATTTCAAAATTAAATAAAATTGAATGTATTTAGATGTGGCAGTTGCCTTGAAATCATCTGCAGTCATATGACGACCTCGGTGGCGTAACGGATAACGCACGTCGGTACGCTCGCGGAGGTCACGGGTTCGATTCCCGTCTCGCGTCTGGGTGTTTATGTATAATATGTATTTATTTACAAAAAAAAAGTATATAAGTAGTATATCAGTTGTCTAGGGCCCATAACACAAGTGCTACTTAGTTTGGGACTAGATGACGCTGTGTGAATTGTTACAAAATATTTATTTATTTATTTATTTTATATCAGCTCCCATAGCCACCGTAAATTTTTATTTTTATTATTTATCTTTGGCTTCATCAGCTTTTTATAAGATAGCCAAACTTTATTATGTTTAGAATTCGATGCCGTTTATTATTGCACTAGGATATCCATATACTGGATAATCTACACAAATAAATAAAATTGAAGGGCCTGTTTATAATATCAAAATAACCGCTTTTTACTAAGTGCATTCGGACGTATACACGGTACATATTCCAAAACAACATTTTTTTACAATTTTTGTTTCTGTCTGTCTGTTTGTTTCGGCTAATCTCTAAAATGGCTACGCCGATTTTGACGGGACTTTCACTGGCAGATAGCTGATGTATCAAGGAGTAACTTAGGCTATTTTTATTTTAAAAAAAAATGGTTTTTGTTAAAAATGATATGTTTCGGAAATTTTATTTTCAATTTAAGTTGACCTCAGATTTATATCATCAATCATATGAAATAGGGTTCAGCTTAGGCTGGACAATGTAGATTGAATTTCTAATTTAAGTTAACCTAAGATTTATGTCATCAATCATATGAAATAAGAGCTTAGGCTGGAGTTTGTAGGTTCGAACGTACGTATTCCGGAGGCGCATGGCGTAACAGTTGTATTCAATAATACTGACTGGTTGCATATTTCAATTATATTTTAGGGTTTATAGGGTTTGTAATCCAAAATAAACTATAAGATATATCCAAAAAATTCTGCCAAAAGTCACTATTCCACGCGAACAGAGTCGCGGGCACAGCTAGTATAAACTGATAAGTTAATCAGATACAAATCACAGCGACGTTTAATGCTCCAGCTCCAGTGCGGTGAATTACTTAAACCGAAGGGGAAGATAATGTCCCGTATGTTTTTATTATCTATATTGTATGGCGTATCTATTAAAGTAACGAGTAGTTTAAATATGAAGCCAGTTAAATAGAAACACGTTTCTTTTCTCAAGGGACAGTTACGTCGCAAGGGACGTCTGTTTTGAGTTAGGGTTATAAGGAGTCGTAATTTAACTATATCATTTGTATAAAACTATGTAAAATGTATATAAGCTTATATACATTTAAAACTTAAATGCAATTTTTTATTTTATTTCGATAAGTTAATATTGCTCATAATATAATAAATAGTCTTATGTCCATGTCTTTAAAACCATCTACAGTTAGAAATGTGTAACTTTTGAATGCAGGCAAGGTATATGGTGTAGTTTTACTGCTATGTAGACAATATATGAAACCATTTCTCTAATTAAGAAATAGTTACTTAAAATTTAATTAAAAACTTTATATATACATATTGGTCGTATGGTCTTTATCGAAAGTGACAATATTACCCCATTACTTTCTTGACAAATGTGTCTCTCTTTTTGCTAGAAAACATTTATGTCCATTAATTTTTTACTTGTTGATTGTAGATTAACGATTTATGTTGCTAGCTTAAAATAATAATGCAAATATCAAATAATTGGAAATTATATATAGCCTTATCAGTTTAACATATTTCAAACAACTTTGTTCTTTTATTTTATTTATATTTCTTAGCGGTTTCACAAACCTATACTCAATCTTTGGATCATAATTCATCTGTTATGTATTTATGTTTTCATGTTTAATTGCTATTATTGCTTAAATATCTGTTAAAAATTGTGATCTTATAGGGCAGCAGAAAAGGCCTACTCATTTAAATTTTGCACGCCAAACTTGGCATAACATGTTGGCTAATTACTATAATTTTCTAACCAAATGCAATGTAGTATATCAAATGTTGTCATTGTATTGTAAACATGTTTAGCAAATAAAATATATCAAACAAACCATTTACATCGCCCGCACCTTAGGCGCGAGGGTGAGGTTGTTCTTTTATTGCTGAGGAACAGGAGACAGGCTGCAGCCCACTTAATAGTGAGCAGTCATCGTCGCCTATAGATGTTTGCGACGCTAGGGTCACCGCGAAACGCTGCCGTCCTATAAGGCTAAGGTGGTTGCCATCTATCACTGGCCGCAGAGGTTCGTATTCTTACTCTGCCCATGCACGGAGAAAAATTACCCCGTTTTGCATATGGGGTACCCAAAATTAATCTCGGATTGACACAGAAGAGCGGGTTGCGACCCGGCGGATTAAAACCCTGGCACAAAACTTGGAAAAGGCCCGCTCGATACAAGAAGCGGGCCGGCATCACGAAATCTGGCCAGTTTGTCCGTCGGCCCGGGTATTAGGCGATAGGAGCGGGGTTTTTTTAGTGGGTAGTTGGAAGTCGATTGCCGTTTACGGAGTTCTATATATCCCGACCTTTTTGTGTTGGCGGCAAGAACAAGTTATTTGCACACGAAAACTTGCCAACAAGATAATGTCTCATAGAGAGAAGGTGAATTTAATTATCAAAGTTCTTAATTTGAGAAATGATCTATTGCCTACATAGCAGTAGAACTACACCATATACTTACCTGCATGCAAAAGTTATACATTTCTAAATGTAAATGGTTTTATAGAAAGGGACATAAGATTATTATATTATGAGCAATTATTAACTAATCGATTTTCTTGCCAATTACTTCTTATTATATTACTAACCTAGATTAGTTCCTATAGTTCTTCAATATTACTTTTAATTTAGAACCCCTCTGTACGATGCCGGTCACGGACCCAGATTGCACCGTACAGGAATAAGAGGGACAGCTCGAGAGCAGTGGACTGTATGATAAAGAATGGGTTAGGAGCGGTGGCTAGAGAGACGTTGATGCCTTGCTATGGGCAAAGAAACCCGCACTGACCTTGTTTTCACCCCTTCCCGGTTCGGTTCAGGTCGCTGAGGAACTGTTGCATGGCACCAGCTAAAGCACAACACTGAACACACACAGATTTAATGGCACGGCCAATTAGAGTAACCAGGGAGGTCGAACGTCGACCGTCCCGTCCAGTTATTTCGTTAGAATTTTATATATATTGCACACGGTGCAAAAGGCGGTTATCTCGTCAAACGTTGACACAAGAAGACACAGTTTTTCCGTCCCACCCTCGCTTACCATTATTACCTCACCGAGAGTGAGGGCAGATAACAAAAATCAGGTGGCGGGATTTCAAATACCCCTATGCAAGCACCGAACACCCTCAGTCTTTCAATTCAGAGCGAGGTACCAAGGGTTGAAGTTGTTACAGGTTAAAACTTCTGTTTTGTTTTTGTCGATAATCCTTCCGTAAACTTTTCGTCAACGTAGGAGACCAAAAAGTACATATGCGAGTATATGCTCTTTTAGTATATAAATTTATTTTTAACGAGGTAACACATTTAAGCCTGAAAGAAAAAACCCTAAATTTAAGTTAGATAGATACATACATATAATCACGCCTCTTTCCCGTAGGGGTAGACAGAGACCACTTCTTTCCACTTGCTACGATCCTTACATACTTGTTTCGCTTCGTCCACTTTCATTATTCCATTTATACATACCCTTCGGTTTAGGGTAATCTTGACCTGGCCTTTTTTCAAGACGTCCCTGATCTGGTCTCGAAACGTCCGCCTAGGTCTACCCCTTCTAACACTTCCATTCACACTCGCCTTATACACTTTTTTCGTCAATCGTTCTTCATTCATTCTCTCGACATGGCCAAACCATCTCAGCATACCTTTCTCAATTTTTGTCACTACATCTTCTTGTTAGATTGTCAATTAATTTTTAACAAACTATTCCATATTCATTTTTGTAAAAAAATAATGACTAAATATATTTCAAATAAGAATTAAATTATAGGTAGTTCGATATTACATATATTTAGTTGTAATATACCACGAGATCGGCAGGCTACAAAACCGTGGGCCCGGGCGTAGGCAATAGGAAAACAGCGGGTTTTTTTAGTTGGTAGTTGGATGGCCGAACATCTTTCCCGGAGTCTCACATATCCCTTGGACCCCCAAAGCAGGGGGAACCCGTCAAGACAGGGCTTATGCCCGAGACCAAAAAAAAATCATATGTTATTAATAATAATACAATAGATAATTTTGTAAATTAATACATATGATATATAAACACCCTGACACGAGACAGAAATTGAACCCGTGACTTGCACAAGTGTACCGAAGTGCGTTAGCCGCTACGCTACGGAGGTTGTTAAATTAATTTGGTATTTTTGTTTGCAGGGCGAGTAAACGGTGACGTAATGACACAAGCACACGAGCCATTAAACATAATGGACGGCAACACAACCGACTATTCAACAAAAACACGCCGTGGAGTCTACTTATCAAAATGCATGATCTTCGTAATCCTTGTTATATTCACACTAGCTCTAGTCACAGCATCATTACTCGTTTACAATTACGCAGCTTGTCCAAGAACAGATCAGCTCTCGAATGTAACAAAATACGAGCTATATCATTGTGATCAATCGAAATTATTAGTATTACCAATTACTACTGAAGTAAGTAAAAGTGTCATACCGATAGAGACAACAACAATAGCTGTTGAACAAGCTCCTACAAATTTGAGACTACCTACAAATGTAAAACCTGAGAGATATTATTTGAAAATTACACCGTACATCTTTGAAGGTAATTTCACATTTGATGGTGATGTCAGTATAGTCCTGACAGTGCTAAATGAGACGGAACAGATAACTTTTCACGGAGTAGATTTAGTTTTACACGATGTTAAATTATACGGAAATGAAAATGGAAAGCAAGTGGTCGTGTCGAGAAGAGTTGAAGACCCGCCGAGACATTTTCAAATCGTGTACTTAGCTGAGATGTTACTTGTGGGAAAGCAATACGTGTTAAATATCTCATATACGGGAATCTTGAATGATAATTTGCATGGATTTTATAGAAGTTCTTATGAAGATAAAGGTGAAAAGAGGTAAGTACTAAAATTTATTTCATTAAGTACACATTGAATTATAAATATATTTATCAAATATCAAATCAAATTAAATATTAAATATCATTTATTGCCACACACAGACATTATAATCAATATAAAGTATACATATTATACTAAAAACAATATATGAGTACATATCATATTTAATATATCACAAAACGTTTCTATGTGCGACAGGGATGTGTTTTTAGCACAACACTGATTTTCAGTTGGCCCTTCCATTTCAACATGACAGTTTCCTTTGGCGCACAAATTGTATTGAAGTCGATTGATCATCATTGATAACATATAAGAGATAAAAATAACTATAATTAATATTGTAACACAATAACAACAAAAAACATATTATTACTAATCATTTAGAGAAAAACAAATATTACAAATTGATTAATTAAAGGAGCATTTTTTTAAATGTATTCTGAGAAAAAATATTTGGAGAAAAAAAAATATATTTCAAGTCACTCAGACAAAACAAAAAAAAAATAAACACAATGACCATTATACTTTCTACAATTATATTATAATATAATTATAATATAATTATATTATTTATACATTTAATTTAAAAGAGATTAAGTTATTGCTCAAATTAAGAGAAATATTCATGTGTCATATGAATATGAAAATAAACTACTGTGAAATTATGTCTTTCTCGTCGTTCTTTTGTGATTAAAGAATTAATCAATTCTTCAAATCTATCTCTAAAAAGACAGTTGACAACACACATACATGTGTGGTGTGTTCCGAAATAGTTTTTTTTTACATCCATGAACTTATAAATTACTTGAAGGATCTAAATAAAATTTTGTAGATTGTTCTTGCTTTCGATGAAAAATAGGATAGATTTTACTTTGATGATAGTTCTAAGAGAACTTCACCAGAGATACAAGTTCATATAATATTAAAATTGAATTAATGCCAGCAATAGGAAGGAAATTCACGATATTGATCCTTGGCAGTCTAAGAATTAGTTATATTATCTCAAACCAAATACCAATTAGGTTGCGTGGGTTGCAAATTGATTACACATTAAGCAGACTCGTCACTGTGACCTCACACGGCGCTAAGACAAATTGACTATTGTTTGTCGCTATTCATTATTTAAAGAGTATCCTTGTATGCCGTGATCTGAATTCCTTATTCATTTTTATAATCATGTGAGCTTGGTATATTTAATCATTTGAAAAAGACATCATCATCTTCAAATTTCTTTCTCCGTGTAGTTACCGTTATCTATGCATGTTTGCGATGCTAAGGGCATCACGAATATGCTGCACAACACTACACAAAGTTATGGCATACTTATAGACCAGGCGTGGTTGCCATCCAGACTTGGGGCCCTACCACGTAGCTAAGGTTGTTTTGTCGCCTTTTACGAAAGGCCGACCCCGGTCGCAGGGGTCAGTATTCTTATTCCCCCTGCAAAAGGCGGGATTAACGGGTTATACACACCGGTTATCTCGGTATGCTCACGATGTTTTCTTTCACCATCGGAACAAGGCAACTATTATATAATATGCGCATTAGATGAGAAAAACAGCCTAAGCGGTGCATGCCATTGTGGGATTCGAACCCGGATCCTTTAGATTGGTCTCCACCAATAGAGTGTGATTCCACTAAATCAAATAAGTGACTTTCAAAAATATTTTCTTCGTTAAAACTTATTTTGAACAATAAAGTAAACTACATTGTTCTAGATTGAAGCCAAATTGTTTATTTAATATCTATCCACAGATATATGTCATGTTTTCATATACTGACATCAATACATAATGTTATTCCTTATATAACCTTCCCACTTTAACTTTTTAATGAATACAAATGCATAATCCAAAAATTACCATGCATTTAAGGAACTATTATTTTTTTCATAATTTTTTGACTCTGGATACTTTTATATAATTTTATTTGTTCATTCACTTTCCTGTTGCGGTGATACATGGCCTTCTGAATAATTATCTTTATACCTATGTGATTTAATATGTTCTTCTATTCTACTGCTATTACATTTTATCCCTAGCTTGTAATGTCCTCTTGGAATGCCACTTGGTTAACAGTAAATATACGGCTAGGTACTGGTTGAGTATGCTTCTAGATTGATGTTTCTCACAATTATTCACCATGTCCTGTATTTGAAAATATACCAGGCCACCATATATATCCTCTAGCACGTGGTCTTATTGGATTAAACCTGCATGCCCGTCATGTAAACGTCTCAAGGTTTCCTGTCGTAAACAGCTAGGAACAATGACTCTATTACCCTACAATAAACAACCATCATTATAGGTAAGAACCATTCTTCGTATCTTAAATAGTCGCAATTTAGGGTCAGTTTTCTATTTCGGCCATCCTCATTATATACAACATATAATGAGTAACTTCTCGAAATACCGGATCTTTATTAAAGTAACTATGAGAGTTCTCAAAGATCAACACTTAGTTGCTCTTTCAATATCAGTGATTTTCTTATAGGCTTTTCAACTGGTTCTCTTTCCAATCTCTTATTTAATGTAGATACTAATGGATAATCCTTGGCACTACTAGTTATAGTGTTTCCATTTTTGATTCGAAGCACTTGACTTATATCTGCTATATTTAGGCTGAAAGTCTTAAACTAATCTCTTCCCAAAAGACTTGGTCCATTTCCTGTCACCACACATTAACTCACACTGTTATTTCTTGTTTGCCCACATTACTATACAGTTACAACACCCCTCACGTGTACAGTTTCTTGAATATTCCTGAATATGTAATCAACTTCACATTGATAGTTGAACAGCTAAAGGTAAAATCCAAAGCCTATTTTAAGCATTTTCTGACATTATTGTCCTTGAAGCCATATTTCTATTAACACTTTAGCTGCATTTATTATGAGTATTACTTCAACCTCAATAGAATTAGAGCATTTCTTATTACAATTGAATATTCCCATCATATTTTCTTGTAGATCGCTTCACTCTAAAGCATCTTCAACAACCCTATATTGTTTGTTAAACTTCTTATGACAAGCTGATGCAATGTGACCTAAGCTCTTACAGGCAAAACATCTTACTTTCCGCATAGAACAAATTTCGTCCTTTACATGACGTCGTCTACATCGACTACATCTTTTGAGATATAGTCGATAACCGTTTTAAAGCTTATTTTTTCTACCTCAATTGCTTCATCAGCATTGCTTTGATGAGTTTGCTTCATATCTTTACTAATATGTGTACAGCTAATCATATGTCAGGCTTTTCGCTTGCAGCATCTCGC
Source organism: Malacosoma neustria (assembly GCA_963693495.1). Lineage (NCBI taxonomy): Eukaryota > Metazoa > Arthropoda > Insecta > Lepidoptera > Lasiocampidae > Malacosoma > Malacosoma neustria. Next base: position 3,404,039 of record OY856379.1, on the reverse strand, counting down.
GACGCAGAAGTTCATCACGTATGCCCAATACCAATCGATCATGTAACTGACGCTTCAAGTCTATGAAGTTGCATATTGCACCCAGCAATCTAATGCCCACCACAAAATCTTGCACGTTTTATTTATTAGTTTGTTATCGCATATGAAATTTTCTGGATTAAACCGTAAGAATCTCATCAAAAGGAACTTCTGGTGCTCTATTTGGTATTAGTAACGACAATGTCAAAGAATATGTCTCTATCACATATTGTTATAAAATAATATCTATAGATCTCGCTTTATCCAAACTGCGATTTTCAAATCCAGCTATATCTAGTGAACTCAGTAAAAGCTCTTCATATTTACACCATTTATCAATGTCAGGGTTAAACTGCCCGGAAAACATAACATTTGTCAAATTATATATCATTATATTCATCAAAAAAATTTTTTTATCTCGACGTCAATAAAATAAACTACATTGTTCGAGATTGAAGCCAAACTGTTTATTTAATATCTAACCACAATTATGTATCTTATTTTTATATAATGACATCAATAAATAACAAACAATAAATTAATTTTTGAGTATTTTAACTTCTTTGATTTTTTCTATCGTATTAATACAAAGCTAATTCAGCTGTCTCTTTATTACGATTGACTGCACGTAGTTCTTTCATTTGTGGAGCCACAATTACATGTATGTTATCTTTTACAGATGGATAGCAGTAACCCAGTTTCAAGCTATGGACGCAAGAAGAGCGTTTCCCTGCTGGGACGAGCCGGCCCTTAAAGCGAGGTTTACTATCAGCATTGCAAGACCAGACAACATGACTTCATTATCGAATATGAATAATGTTAAGAGAGAGAAGCAGTGAGTATTACGAAATTTTTAGAATAAGATATGTATGCCTTTGTCTAGTGTCAAGAGAAGGTAGAGAATGGATGAATGCTTTTTGATATCGTAAGAGATATGGACATTATAGAGCCTGGTACTGGATCAGAGAAGTATTTTATGCAGGAATCACAAAGTTGCATCACTCAACAGAAAAATATATTTGGGTAGTGGTATTTCATGAAAAGCAGGAAACTGAGTTTAAAAAACTGTATCGCTATTAAGAACTCGATGTGTGAAGGGGTGAAAAAGAAACCAACTCTTTGGATGATATTTGGTTTAAAACAAGCGTCTCCGTGCTTTTTTATATGGATATCTGGAGTTCAACAGACAAGGAAATGGCCCATTCGAAAACAGATGGTCACCAGCTCCTATGGACGTTTGCAACACCATAGTCATTGCCAACGCGCTGCCGGCTTCTAAGAAATTCTGTAACGCCTTTCTTGAAATACCTAAAATCGTACTGCGATGGGAATATTAGTATAACCTTAGTCAGAAGTTCATTCCAAATCCGGAGAGTACGCAATATGAGAGGCTCCAGGAAATGGGGATGAACGCCCAGCCAATGGCAAGCAGTGCGGTGGTAAAAAGAAGATTCGCCGAACTCGATAATCGAATCGTACATATATTCAGCTATTTGAAGCTAGGAACTATAACTCTATATTGACCAACCTGCGTTGTCAATTTGTCATCAAATATATCTGCAAACCGTAATTGTAGTGAACGGATTAAAAACTGTAGCTTATTGCTTTTAATGAGCATCTAGGGACCTAATTGGATTAACTCTTATCCAATTTTATTGCGAAAAATAGTTTAACGCCTTTTAATTGATTTTCTCTGATTGATTAATTGATTTATGTTTTTGAACAGGAGCAGTTGGTATTTATACCAAATTTGTCGAGATCTATTTTATAGGAAGAACTTTTTTATGATACTTCTATAAAACAATTATTTTAGGATAGTTTTTCTATATAATTTTAGTTAGATACAAACTTAGTGCTATTAAGTATTTCATTTTAGAAATGAGTTTTATGCATTACCACGAAAAAAGATGTCGTATGGCTTCAGCCTCAGAGAAAAATATATCAAACATAACAGGTTCGATGAATATCAGGATTATACGTTTGCAAGAAGTTAAGGTACCATGCGAGCTGGCACAACGTATACTTTGTAATATGGTATCTTTTTTCAGTGATACTCTACCAAATTACACTTGGGATCATTACGCCGAGTCTCTACCTATGTCAACATACTTAGTAGCATTCACTATAACAGATTTCCTGAACATGACTGACAAGAACTTCTCAGTCTGGGCTAGAAGAGAAGCATTACCATCTGCTGTATTTGCCTTGGAAATAGGACCGAAGATTTTGAGGTTCTTAGAAGATTATTACAAGATAAAGTTTCCGCTTCCCAAAATAGATATGATTGCGTTGCCAGATTTCAAAAACGGAGCGATGGAAAATTGGGGTTTGCTGACTTATAGGTTTGTATCTTTATTATTCAGACCGTAATTTATTGTAAGTGTTTTTTGTAGGATTTTTAAGGATATGTTGCATGAAATAGGTTAATTATTTACTATTATCAAATTCTTACTAAATAAAGAATTTCTCTCTCAGATTAAAAGAAAATTAAAAGTACGTTGCGTGCGTTTATCTGTGCAGGGTTAGAGAAAGAATACTAAACGCTGCGGCCGGGGTCGGCTTGTCGTAAAAGGCGACAAAATAACCCACCTTATTTACGTGGTAGGGCCCCATATAATACTATAATTACCTTGTGTTGTGTTCCGGCATTAGTGACCCAAGTTCCTGTTCCCCTATGGGACAGAAGCGTGTTCGCAATGTCACTGGCGTTGCAAACACACATGGGCGACGGTAACTAAATTCTAAGTGGGTCGTCGGCCTGTCTGCTGTCCTACAGCAATAAAAAAGTCAATAGACTAGGATTGGCTTTGGTAGAGTAGTCGGTGGGATACACAGTAGTTCCCATCTTAGTAGGTGGGAAGTATCCCACCTCTGTGATTGATAGTATCTTATCGACCTTAATCTTGTCGTATTTCAATAAATTATGTTTTTTTTTATTGCTGTGAGACAGTAGACAAACTGATGGTCCACTATACCTATACAACAGGTAGGCACCGTTGTTCTGGAACCTGAGTAACTAGTGCCGGAACACAACACAAGGTTATTATGACGGCATCTTATACCAGGCGTGGTTGCAATCCAGACGGGTTTGGGGTCTTATCTAATTGTTTAATGTTAATTATGAAATTTTGCATACATTTAATATACAAAGTAAGCAAGCAATACTACGGGCTTAGCCAGTAGTCAATTGTTACGCTGTCAAAAACATAACCGCCTTTTAACAGCTAGTTTTTCCCGGTAATGTAATTACAGCCAAGGGTAAACCATAATGAAAAGAAGGGTGTTGATTCATAGCTCAATCAATGTGACGACACTTCGTTAAAGGCTCAAGGGCGGAGGATAATTTATTTTCCCTTTTAAATTAGGGTGTTCTTAATATTAGGGATGCGTAATTAGGTGATTGTCTTCAAAGTATTGTATAAATTACCCATCGCATTACAGTTAGGTTAAATAATAGTAATTCCTATTCAGTAATTTAAATTTTTACTATAGTATAGTTTAAAAATAGTGCTGAGGCTTATACGATGAAGTGGTATAGATTTAAAATTTAATGCCCAGAGAAAGATAAATTGATTCCTAAGGTGTTCTAAAATCTAATAAATTTGTTATTTCACAGACAACAGACGGAAGACATTTTATTTTTATCCTAATGAGTCTGGTCTTCTCAAGAAATTTATTTTTTATCTGAGCAGCCGCGGAGATAGGAAATTAAACTCTGCGGCCGGGGGCGGCCTGTCGTAAGAGGCGATAAAACAACCCACCCCACCTACGTGGTAGGGCCTTAAGCCCGTCTGGATGGCGACCACCTTCGTCTTAAGTATGACGCTATAATAACCTTGTGTTGTGTTCCGGCATTAGTGACCCAAGTTCCTGCATCCTTATGGGACAGCAGCGTGTTCGCGATGCTACTGGCATTTCAAACACCCATGGGTGACGGTAACTGCTAAATTCTAAGTGGACCGTCAGCCTGTCTGCTGTCATACAGCAATAATAATTAGGTTACGGAAGATATAAAAAGTCTCGCAGACGTATTTACTTTCTAACTACTTTAATACAATACCTAACAACTAGCATCAAAAAGATGGCTACAATTATAACGCTTTACGATTAAAATATTTACATTTCACTAAATAAAACGGATAATTGTGTTTTCAGAGAAATAGCAATGCTTTACGAAAATGGTGTCTCAGCTACCACTGATAAGGTCCATGTAGCGACTGTAGTAGCTCATGAAATCGCGCACCAGTGGTTTGGAAATCTAGTAACGCCATCTTGGTGGAGGGATCTCTGGTTGAACGAGGGATTTGCTACCTATGTTGAATATGTCGCAGTGGACGCGGTGAGTAATTAAGTATTTTACATCGATATTGTCTGTATGGTCAAATTAAATGTTACCCCATCTCGCTCCTAGGGTAAAACGTGATAAAATTATTCCACGTATTCTTCTCTTTTTGGTCAAGAAAGGAGAAAAAAGGAAGGAAGACAAGTTACGGGATCATTCACGCGATAGGCTGTAATGAAATGAAAGACAAAGACGTTGATTAATAGCTCAATCAGTGTGGCGATATCTTAACAAAAGTTCAAGGACACAGAATCATTTATCTTTCTTTAGTTAAGGGACATTACTACGAGTAAAGAGTATTTTTCAGACTCCGTAGTAAAACTTCGTATGCATCTGGAGAGAACAGTTTGTAATGAAGGACATAATTTATAATAATATCCTCATTGTGCATTAATTCTTGAAATGTATATTTGACGTCTGCCCGAAAATTTTATATTCGTATGCAGCATTCTGGTAGGGTACCTGGTAGCTCAATGGTATTTGGGAGACCAATTTGGATGTCCCAGGTTTGAACCTCACTGTGGCATGCACTGCTTAGGCAGTTATAAGGGAAGCTGCATTCCCAGATCGCTGGTATGGTAACTCGCTAATCCGTTTTGGACAAGCGTGGCGGTTATACTGTAGGTTCCCATTAGGGGAGGCGCTAGCCCAACAGTGGAACGCTATAGACTGTTATTATGTATATATATATATATATATATATATATATATATATATATATATATATATATATATATATATATATATATATATATATATATATATGTATATGTATATGTATGTATATATATAAGAAGTGGTCTCTGCTTATCTCTACGGGAAAGAGGTGTGATTATATGTATGTGCAGCTTTCTAATGAGTAGTTAGGATTTTACTTATTCTTAAGATCTAACCATATTAAGCTTTTAGGCTTGTAGTTGTTCTTGGTTTGGGTCTTGATTTTAATTTTTCTTGATCAAAGAGTTTGGTTTTTATAATGGAGACTACCATCTGACCGCTTGAACTGAAAAGAAAGAAAATACTTTTATTTAGGACAAATACTCTTACGATAATAACATAAAATATAATAATACAAAAAATTGCCCTAAAAGGGCCACAAACTCAGCATAATATGCTGGTAGAAACAATGAAAAGGAAAATGAACTAACAATAATTAAACTAAATTATTCCCTCTGAAACTGATAATCTTTAGTATTATTTCTGGCTGAAACTTTTCAGGTGGAAAAATCATGGAACATCACCGAAATATGTATACTAGATCAAGTCCAGAATGTATTTCAGCTAGACGCACTAAATAGCTCACATCAACTCTCCGTTGATGTTAGTGCATCGGAAGAGACTGATGCAATTTTTGATAAAATTTCGTATGGAAAAGGTAACCAAAAGATATTTTTTAATGTATACCATATTTCTTCACAGCTAGTTTGAAATATTTTGAAGAAGTTGCGTTGTCTTCTTGCCAAATATCCCCTTTGTGTTTGAGGGCAACCGATTTCGAACAGTGCGTCCCACCAACAACAACGCGGCTAAATTGTAAACATTAATGGTAGTACTGAGTGGCAAATCTCAGTTTGCTCAGTATAGTATGGAATAGACTTTGACGGTCGTATCTCTTATAGATAAAATTTGAAATGATAACTGTAAGAGATACAACGTTACTGATACAGCTATCTCGGTTGAAAAACCATTGTGTGCCGGCGTGTTGCGTAAATATTTCAGCCAGAGTTTGTGAAGATGGAAGCTTTTGAGGACTTTATTTGACGTTATCGGAATGTGTGACGCAAACTTGGAGTAGCTTACGTCCAGCAGTAGGGTAACAAGCAAGGCGAGATGGTGGCTGACCACGCAAAGTACTTCGAGTATGTAATGCCGAGCGATGCTCCATATAGAGTGATGCAGTCATAACGCATTATGTACAATTAATATTAGTCCTGCGTTTAAGCAATTTCTGGAAATTGATTATAGCTTGTTGATGTTTTTACTATAAAAAGCTAATATCTAAAGTACAATATTATTATAGATTTGTAAGTGTGAATGCTAGAATACTAGAACGGCTAGGATAATTAATCAAATTTGAATTAATTAAAATAAATGAAAATATATATATCATTAAATATATATGAAAGGACATAGGCTATTTATCCCAAAAAATTACTAATCAATTTACCACGCGAACAAAGTTGACAACAGGTAATATAAAATATTTTTGTCTTGTAGGTTCAGCTCTCCTCCGTATGCTAAATCACATTCTCACAGATGAGGTGTTCAACGCGGGTGTAACGGACTACTTGAATGCAAAAATGTATGGAAATGCGGAGCAAAAGGACTTGTGGAGCGCCTTAACAACATCTGCAAGGAAAACTGGGGACTTTGATGCAGACGTGGCTGTTGTTATGGACTCTTGGACGCTGCAGACTGGCTTTCCAGTATTGACTGTAACTAGGAATTACGACACAGGCAGTGTATTTTTTAGCCAGGTACGATTGTATTTAATTATATATATATATATATATATATATATATATATATATATATATATATATATATATATATATATATATATATATATATATATATATATATATATATATATATATCTAATATATAAAATTCTCGTGTCACAGTTTTCGTTGCCATACTCCTCCGAAACGGCTTGACCGATTCTCATGAAATTTTGTGAGCATATTGAGTAGGTCTGAGAATCGGCCAACATCTATTTTTCATCAACCTAAATGTTAGGGGTGACCCACCCCCAAAATTTTTTTTAAATTGCTGAGTAGCGCTATGCCTTCGTTGCCATAGTCGGCCCAGATGGCATAGCTGAGAGCAAGAGTGTACTAGGTTGCCATTGACTCCTTTTGCAAAGCAGTTATGTACGCAAAGGAGGCAGCGGAGCGGGAAAAATATTGCAGCAGTGACGCCCCTGCCCACCAAGAAGATAATTAACAACTTTTAGTCACCGAACACCCCGGCTACGTACCTTGTAGGCATGGGAGCCTCAGGTCCACAGGTCGGAAACGGGGCGTGCAGTATTCCCCTTGCACCTCTGTCAGAGACCAGAGGCAGACGGGATAAGCCACACACACCGGCTAATATACAGGAGAGCCGCTTGGGCCGGAGATGAATGTGAAAGCATATTCCTCCGCCCGAGCGTCGGGCAGTATATGAAAAATTAGATGGTTTTAGTAGGTGTAACAGCGACTTGCTTCCCGTACTACCCCACCGCTAGGCCCTATTTAAGCGGTACGCTGTGCTACAAGCATTTCTACCAAAAACGGTGTTTTGCCGACTCACACAAACTTTTCTGGCTTAAATGTGTATTCTAAATATCCAAATAATAAAAAACAACATTTTTAGTACAAACACAATAAAATTTTCACGTAACGTAGACGGATCGCATGCCAAGTACAGTTTTTGTGATATGTCATAAAAATATCTGGGAATGTAACCTTTTTCGATATTATTCTAGCAACGTATATAAGCGGATTTGTTATTGATCGGTGGTGTAATCACAGCGTTTTTTCTAATTAATTTAATTAAGCCATTTATTATTTTTGTATTATGATAAAAAAGCGATAACCAAAGTTTACCCGGATTATGCGTGTGTATACATTTAGATTTTTTAGAAGATATGCGTCTAATGTCGTAATATACGAGTTTGCAATGGTTCTTGTTCTTCTGAGGCTGGGATCAAATATAAATTCATTTATATTAACGACCTCCGTGGCGTAGCGGCTAACGCACTTCGGTACGCTTGCAGAGTTCATGGGTTCGATTCCCGTCTCGCGTCTGAGTGCTTATGTATAAATAATATATATTTATTTATTATACAAAAAAGGATATATGTAATTTATCAGTTGTCTACCCACAACACAAGTGCTAGTTTGGGACTAGACGGCGCTATGTGAATTGTGCCAATATATATATTTATACGTTATTTATTTTCTGAGGATATTTGTGTCTAATATTTTGTTTCCTTTGAACACAAAACGATTCAAATATAGTGAGATGGGTACTAATCATTTAGAAATTCCTAACAGGAAAATTATTTACCGAGATTACTAATCTTCATGATCGGATTATCAAGCTATTTTAGTGTGTTACGAAACCTTAACATTTAAAATATATAGATACGTTCGCATAAAACCGATATTTTTAAAAGCATTGCCATCTGTTATATAAAATTTGTACATACATACATTACATACATTTGTCAATTTTTTTTTCATTGATACAAAAGATGTCACTAGCAGTCTTGAATTTATTAAAAAAACGGTTACGAGATTCACTGACACGTGAAACTACAACAAAATACTAATTAATAATTGATAAAGATATTATGTTGACACGAACATTGTTTATCTGATCTAAGATTGTCCTTAAACTGGACTTAACCATATTAAACGAATTACGTCAACTCTTATATCAAATATTATACCAATTGATTATACAAATTATTTACAAACAAGCATTTATTTAGGACAAATGAAAGTTGTGATACAAAAAAATAAAAAATCATAAAAAGCTCGTTTTTCCCGTCTGGATGGCAACGACCTTCGGTCTTAAGTATGCCGCCATAATAACTTTGTATTGTGTTCCGGCATTAGTGACACAAGTTCCTTTACCCATATGGGACAGCAGTTGCATATTTCAAAATATATGGACACCACCATTGCCTTTATCGTCTTTTAAACCACCCCAAGCCGTTAACCAACATGAGAAAAATAAGTCGCTACTCTGCAATATGTACGCCTAAAAATTGCGACAAAGTTGGTAAATTAAGGTGAGCTTTAATAAAAGCTAATAAAATTCGCCTAAAATGTTTAATAAATAAAAAAAATCGTGATATTTAATATGTCAGATAATATAGGTTCAATTGTGTACTTATGAAAAATACATTATCTAAATAAAACCCTTGTGGTCGTATATACCCAACCGTTATTAGGTAGAGCACACATTATTTGCAAGACATATTTTTTACATCTAAAATTATATACATATAGGAAAGACAAAAAATATCCTAATTTCAAAACCTGAGGTAATTTGCACTTTGCAGGTACCATAAAGTTGCTATATAATTATAAAAATTATAGTCAGACCCAGCGTCACTTAAATGCAGTCTGAAATAGCTTTATTGATGTACATATGTGTCATGTTTACTTTAATAGGAATCCTATTAACCTCTCTAAATAAGTTGAAAGACTGGCATTAGGAGAGAATTCAAGTTGGTCATTCACTGGCCAGATAAAACTGGAATCTATATCTGAAGAAATAATTAATTGTGTCTAAAAATAATACAACAGATAATAAGATCACATACTCGTACATATACACAAGTATACAAATTGTTACGTTTTTAATAAATAAGTTGTAATATCAGCATTGTGCTACCAGAATTACCGTAACATCGCTGGTTTTTAGTGACAATAAATTGGTATTAACTAATCCACTGAATATTATTACCAAAATAGTAGCCTATCTTAACATGAGAAGATACATATTTGTGAGAGAATTAAACTATTAATATTTATAGCTTTAATATTATGTTTCTTGGTCGAAAGTTAGATACTTGGCCACTATGCCTCATACGATTAAGTTTTATTATATTTTAAAATGACAGTGCTTGAAGACGAAAATCTTCGAGTAATGCATTCAGAGTAGTAGACCTACGGAGCCGGGACCAGGACACTGACGACGGTTCAAAAATTTGAAGTCACTCAGCGGACTATGAAGCGGGCTATATTGGCTGTTTCTTTTATGGAAAAAATCCGAAATGAGAAAATCCTTAAGAGAACCAAAGTAACCGATATAGCTCGCAAAATATGCATGCTGAAGTAGTAATGGGTCGGTCACGTTTGTCGTAGCACCGATGGGCATTGGAGTAAACATGTCCTGGAGTGGAGACCGCGTTTAGAAAAACGTAGGACGCCCCCCAACCTGAAGGACCGATCCTGCACAAGGTTTCCGATCGAAGCAGGATGGGGAAAGCAAGGGATCTCGATATGTGGCACAAAATTAGAGAGGTTACATCCAGCAGTAGACAATGACTGGCTGATGATGATATTTTAAATAATACTTATTTCTAAATATGCAGGACCGCTTCGTGCTAATCAATGATACATTCGCAACACAAAAATCACCTGTTTGGTGGATACCTGTATCATACACAACATCTTCGGAAAAGGATTTTAAATCAACGAAACCCAGGATATGGCTGAAGGGAGAAAAATCTCTCACAAGTAACATCACAGTGAAGAAAGATGACTGGTTCATTGCTAACATTCAACAAACTGGTGAGATTACAACTATGTTCCTTAATATACTCGTATCTACTCCTGATGAATTTTATATTATTATAATAATATTTACCACTATTAAATGCAATACTGAATGGTATGTAGTAGTCAAGTAGACACTTAGTCAACCTAACCTACGGGCTCTATTCCCATTATAGCGATGTTTAGGCAATTATTCTATATACACCTGTTATTATATACACTTCTTCTTCGGTGCCCGAGGTCCGCTTTCCGATTTTTCCTTCTCCAATTCGCATGATCTTCGGCATCTCTGGTAGTGAGTCCATTTACACGCATGTCACCTTTTATGACGTCAAGTCAGCACTCATTGCATCACCTTCCTGCCGGGGTCCGGCGAAGGCTTCGGGATTTACACTATATATATATATATATATATATATATATATATATATATATATATATATATATATATATATATATATATATATATATATATATGTATATATATATATATATATATATATATATATATATATATATATATATATAAATATATATAGAGTCTCTATCTATATATATTTGTTTATTACTTTTTAATGCAGGTTTCTACCGTGTCAATTACGATCACAGAAATTGGCAGATGTTGATCAAAGTTCTGAAGGACCCGGTTCACTTTCAAGATATCCACATCATCAATCGAGCTCAAATGGTCGATGATGCTATGAATCTTGCCCTCACTGGGAGATTAGATTATGGGTAATGTATTTAATCTAGAATTACTAGATTTTTTAAAACTGATCTTATACTGAACTATGTATATTTAGCATATAACGCATATAATTAAACGCAGATCCAACCTAAAATTAAATTTTTTGAAATTTAGGTAGCAGAACACCATTTGCCGGGTCAGCCAGTACAATACATGCTAGTTTATAGTGTGACATATTATACATACATACATACATATAAATCACGCCTCTTTCCCGTAGGGGTAAGCAGAGACCACTTCTTTCCACTTGCTACGATCCTTACATACTTGTTTCGCTTCGTCCACTTTCATTATTCCCTTCATACATGCCCTTCGGTTTAGGGTACTCTTGACCTGGCCTTTTTTCAAGACGTCCCTGATCTGGTCTCGAAACGTCCGCCTAGGTCTACCCCTTCCATTCACACTCGCCTCATACACTTTTTTCGTCAATCGTTCTTCATTCATTCTCTCAATATGGCCAAACCATCTCAGCATACCTTTCTCAATTTTTGTCACTACATCTTCTTTCAGACCAAAACGTTTCCTTATCTCACTATTTCTTATCCTGTCACCCAGTTTAACTCCTATCATACTTCTTAACGCTCTCATCTCAACTGCATTTATTCTGCTTTTATGTTTCTTCTGCCATACCCAACTTTCACTTCCGTATATGAGTGTCGGAACCAACACCCCCTCATGCACAGCCAGACGATCCTTGTTAGACACCTTCCGACTGTTCATAAAGGAGTGACATATTATGCGAAGGTAAAAATACCATTTAGCAAGAAATGCAAAGAATAAAAGTGAAAGGCTATATGTAGAAGATGGGATAGATCAAAGAATGAATGGATTGCGTAAAAGATGATATGCTACGAAGAAGTGTTGATGGTGAGCTGCTAACAGAGGAGATTGGAAGCAGAGGAAATGTGCAAACACAACATTGTAGGAACACAAGGGTAGAAAAAAGAAGCTAGTTACACAAATTCGTCAAAGCTTGAGCTTGTAACTGATATAGTTCTTTATGCTTACTTCTTTAAAATTGACCAAAATTATCATCAGCCATCCGTGGAATGGCAACATATTTTTATAATAATTGCTTGCTGATACTTTTTTGTAAACAGAGCTTATTAAATTTCGGGTATTTAAAAGGAGGGTAATTTGAAATGTGTCTGTGAATAATACAATTTCAATCTCGATCACAAATATATATATATATATATATATATATATATATATATATATATATATATATATATATATATATATATATATATATATATATATATATATATATATATATATATATATATATATATATATATATATATATATATATATATATATATATATACCTAGTCAGGTCATAAATTCTGTCACATGTTTAATGTAAAATAATTGTAACAAGTTTATTAATTATGTGGTTTATAAGTTTATTAATCATATACCAAAATGAACTTAACAAAACATAGATTCTTATGACATTAAAGTTTATTCAAAATTACCTCCGTGATTTTGAATACAAGCCTTCAATCTGCGCGGCCAGTTGTCTATCGCAGCACGAACGAGGTCCATGTCAAAATTGGCGGCTGCCTTAATCAAGGATGTCTTGAGTGACTCCAAATTGGGATGAGGCTTTGAGCACGCCTTTCCCTCCAAGTGTTGCCATATCTTGTAATCTAACGGATTCAAATCTGGACTGGAGGAGGGCCAGTCTTCGTGCCGGATGAAGTCGATTTCACGCGCCGCCAGCCAGTCTTGTGTGCTCTTCGCTCTATGAGCTGGCGCCGAATCTTGTTGGAATACCCAGTGCCTGTTATTGAACATGGTATGAGAAACAGGTTCCACAAGGTTCGTCAGGACTGTATTTTGATACACAACAGCATTCGTTTTTACACCTTTCTCACAAAAATGTACCTCTGTTAAGCCCCAATAAGAAACTCTCAACCATACCATGAGCGAGGATGGAAAATGACCTCGTTGGACACGCGGAATACGGTTGCTCGCTTCTTCACTACTGTGTGCGTACACCTTATCATTTTGTTTGTTGTAGCTCTCTTCTACGGTAAACATTTTTTCATCCGAAAAAAGAATTTCCCGATATTTTTTTCCCGCGTACCGCTTCAACAAAGCGCGGCATCTCTTCAGTCTCAGGTCCATTAGACGAGCATTCAAACGATGTCCTGTTTTTCTTCGATATGCCCGAAGCCCTAAGTCTTCATTTAACACCCTTTTCACCGTGGTTCTGCTTAACCCCATCTGAAGGGCCAACAGTTTCTGCTTACGTTTGGGATTTCTTTGAATTCGTGCCTTCACAGCTTTTATCACTGCTGGAGTCCTAACAGACCGAGGGCGACCACTTCTTGACCTGTCATCTACACTAGAGTGTTCATTGTATCGTTTGATGGTACGATAAACGAATCTTTTGGTAATATTCAAATTTTTCAGTATGTTAAAAATTTGAATTGGCGCGTAACCGCAACGATGCAATGCAATAACTGCAACACGGTCTTCTTTAAGCGTCCACTCCATATTTAAAAATGAGTAAAATTCTAAAAGTTATACATTTTTATTTTCATGAACAATTCGAAATTCTAATTCAATAAATTTTTTTGTGGCCAGCATTCTAAAAGAAAAGTTTTTACTGTGTGACAATACTTATGACCTGACTAGGTATATATATATATATATATATTTGACTGATTTAAAGTGTATTAGAAATAAAAATTGAACTCATTTCGTAGAACTGCATTGGATGTGACAAGTTATCTTTCTCATGAGAGGAGTTACGTGCCATGGAAAGCGGGCCTATCAGCGCTGGGCTATATTGATACCATGTTGTCCAAAGGAGCCCATTACTTGGAGTATGGGGTAAGCAACAACAATATTTTATGTATAATAAATAAATATATTGTGATAATTCACACAGTGGCATCTAGTGCGTTACAAAGTAAATAGCTTAATGCTTGTGTTATAGCTATTAGACACCTGATATATACTTTTATATTTGTAAATAATATTAGTAAATAATATACAAAGCCACCCTAACTGGTTGACGAACGTGATCCCCAAAGATGAACTGAGGTGCAAAATTCGGTGCGTCACGGAGGTCCTCTGTAGCAGAGTACATTTTTATTGAGAAAGAAAGATTTTATTTAAGACTAATATATACTAACATACACTAACTAAATTACATATAAATTAACTTAAAACTAAACATAGTCCTTAGTTGGACCCAGGCTCAGCATATTGCTGGTCGATTAAGACTAACGCTGATCTTCCGCCTGGGACCATTTTGGTGGCAGCACGGACGCAACCACTCGCAGTGCTTAGTCTTAATAAGAAAAAAAATTTTAAGAAATAATAAAACAAAACAGTATTAATAACAAAATGGAAGCAAGAGCAAACAAAAATTAATAGTATAAAATGTAAAAAAATTATATATGGTATATATACCCATATTACGTATGTATAATGTATAATTATAATTTCTATATTACATATGCTGAGAAATGATGGAGCTACTCACGGTAGGGCTGGTCCACCAATTTGAAGTCGCCCAGCAAGCTATGGAGAAAGCCATGCTTGGGTTTCTTTAGGATTGCATTCGTAATTAAATAATCCGCCAGAGAACCAAAGTTGCCGACATCGCTTCCCGAATTTGCAAGCTGAAGTGGCAGTGGGTCAGTCATAGTAGAATCGATAACCGATAGGGTAAACCAATTCTTAACTGGAAACCGCGTCTCAAGCCTTGTGTAAGATGTCCAGCAGCGAGATACATCAAATGGCTGGAAAGGACTGGATGCGACGAGCTGGAGATAGGGCATGTCTTGGAAAAGAGTCCTATCTTGTTGTCCTACCCATGTCTTAAAAAGACAGCCCACGTCCAGCAGTGGACTTAAATAGGCTTACGATTACGATGATGATAACAAAGGAATGGTTTAAAGTTATTCTTTACTCTTGTAGAAATATGTTCTTCGACTTCTAAGTGGAGCAGTACGAGATGTAGGATGGCAACTTTCCGCGAACGAAAGTGTGATCACTGCTCAATATAGAGTGGACCTTTTGGCCTCAGCGTGCCATTTTGAACACATGGATTGCTTGGAGAACGCTGTTCGGATGTATACGAATTGGATGATTTCCCCAAATCCGGATAGTTATGACGAGTAAGTATTATTATTATTATTTTATTGCTGTAGGACAGCAGACAGGCAGACGGCCCGCTTAGAATTTAGTAGTTACCGTCGCCTATCACACATATTGCTTTGCAACACCATTGGCATCGCGAACACGCTGCTGTCCCATAAAGGTACAGGAACTTGGGTCATTAATGCTGGAACACAACACAAGGTTATGTTCCATGGCTGCATACTTAAAACCAAAGGTGGTGGCCATCCAGATGGTCTTGGTGGGCTGTTTTGTCGCCTTTTACGACAGGTCGACCCCAGCCGCAGAGGTCAGTATTCTTTCTCCGCCCCTGCACGGATAAAATTAATTTATTATAAGTTAAAGGAGACAGTTGCAATTGTCTATGCTGTATACATTGAATTATTGTTGGGAACAATTAAAATATGTATGAATAATAATAAAAAAATGTTCAGTCAGTAATATAAGAAAGTGTAGATTTGACAATTAGTTCAATACTCATAGAAATAAATAGACTTACTATACTAACCTTGGAGTCTCCAATGTACAGGGTCATTTTGTGGAAACATGAAATGCAATTGAAGGGTTGTAATTCTAAAGGGTCTAAGTGCCAATTTTATGTTTTAGAGATGTAACACAAAAAGGTTGTGCGAAAGTGCGTTGGTACTTAGACCGCGCCACAACTTCATCTGTGTATGAGTGAAAAATAAAAGAGATAGGCACCGGATCCATTTGAATATTATTAGGCTTGGTACATAGATCGTATTTTTGTAATAATATCGATTTTATTTTTTTTGGCACTTAGACCCTTTAGAATTACAACCTTCAATTCTCGACTGCGTAATCGAATCCCACTATATTCCGTATCTCGTTATTCATGACAATAGCACCACAAATGTTACGATAGTTTATGTAATTTTTGATTTTTTTATGACAGGATTCATGTCGATATACGTGGAATAGTATATTGCATTGGGGTGAAAGCTGGAGGATCGAGGGAGTGGCAGTTCGCATGGGAGAGATTCAAAGTCGCCAGTGCCCCTTCTGAAAGACATCGGTTACTCTCTGTACTCGGGTGTACTAGGGCACCACATTTACTACACAGGTTTGTACCGTGGTGTCATTAAATATTTTTACTTTTCTACATTTGATTATTTTCCTTTCTGAAAAATATACTACTTTAAATATTACAGTAAATATTCATGTTTATGTTATGGTTAGTCACAAAACGAAAAAGCTAAGCTAAGGGAAACGAAACGTAACCAAATAAAACTAAAGTAAAATAAAACAGCATTTATTCTATTATTATTCATAGCGTGTATTTTTAATTTTTTAAAATTATTTAATGGAAGTCGCCTCTGCGGCACAGGCTACCCCGATTACCTCCGCTCTGTCCCTTG
This sequence comes from Malacosoma neustria, assembly GCA_963693495.1. Classification (NCBI taxonomy): domain Eukaryota; kingdom Metazoa; phylum Arthropoda; class Insecta; order Lepidoptera; family Lasiocampidae; genus Malacosoma; species Malacosoma neustria. Next base: position 3,387,131 of record OY856379.1, on the reverse strand, counting down.
AGATTCTTTGTCAGTTTCTTCCATATTATTATTAAACACGTCGATTATCTTTCTTTTCCCATTCTGCAGTATTTACTTTAATATTTTAGATTAGTTTACTCTTTATTGTACACATTATAATTACACTATACAATTCAATTTAAAACGGTGTGAAGGTACAATGGGCGGCCTTATTGCTAAAAACAATCTCTTTCAGGCAACCTTTGGATGGACAAGATTTTAAGTTTGATAAGGCGTGTAGTGTACACACATAATTTAATTTAAAAAATAAGAGAAAAGCAAACAAAAAATCTGTTTATTATAAATTTTATATATTTTACAAGTCCATCTGTAGTTTTCTTGCCAGGGTCTGCCCGTTTCCATTTCAGCCAGCGAATTATTTTGTACAATTTAGTAATATCTGAAGATTTTTTCACATAACTTATAAATTTAAACTTGCATTTTACTAAGTCCTCTTTAAGTGATTCAACGAGTTTTAACGGCATATTTCTTCTCCCACCCTTCCTTCTTCTCCATTTTCTGATTACTTCTCCCTTTAAAGCTCTTTTCTATCCTATTTTTTCTTCCTCCTTTATTACCCATCGTTATCTTCCAACAGTGGATTGGTAATGATATATTTTTTACAGATACCTAGAATTGTCAATGAGAAATGACAGTGGCATACGGAAGCAGGATGTAGTCAGAGTATTCTCCGCAGTGGCAGGAACTGCGATAGGACAGCCGATTGCCTTCAACTTCATCAGAGCTAATTGGCAGAGGTTACGATCATTGTACGTATTTATTGTCAATACACTATTTTGTAAAATACTACAAATAAATTACAATAAAAAAATTAATAACTGTAAATCGTTGGCAGCGAGGTCAAGGGTCCAAGCTACCGGCGGTTAAGGCTCCAGAGACATAACATATTCACTATACTTGACGTGCTTATAAGATCCACCTTCTGTATCTGACCATTCACCCATTTAATTAGCGAAAGCCTCTTTAGATAAATATTAACAGATGATGATAACCTAACCTAATTATTAATTGGGCTCTCAGCCTAACTGCTTTTCCGCACTAATAAAAAAGAAGAAGGTCGAAAATACTGTTCGATTCAGAACCTACATCTTATTTTTTCAATTCTCAGTTACACTAAAATTTACATGCTAAATAAATTGTTCTTGATTATATTATTATTATATTATTAGTAATGTATAATATACATTTCTGAAGACATACCCAGTATACGGAATATATTCAGTCATCGTAGTTCTTCTTTTGCTTGGTAATAAATAATTTTCTTCACAAACGTTGTTATCAATGTTTATTACTGGCATCAGCTTGACTTTTAATTTTTTATCTTCATTATAAAGAACAAAATTTTATCAGTAGTTTATTTAGTTAGATTCGATGCAATAAATCAATTTAACTAATTCTTCTTCCTCGTGCCCTTATCCCACATTATATGGGGTCGGCACATGTTACATGTTGTAATAGTTGTAGCTTAGTTTTTATGGCCGGCTGCCTGCCTGACGTTAACCCCTTTTTGGGGAAATATCTGTCATCCTTTTTATTTAAATTGTTTTTCTTGTTTCACATTGGAAGTAGGACACGAAATTTCATTGTCAATCATCTAATATATCCTCAAGCAACACTTTTATTGGTTTCTTCTTGAGTAATCAACATCCGAGTGTCGGTTTGGGAGTGACAGATGGTACTTTTACTGAGTTGCCGACTTTTACGAGGTCCGTGCACAATTCACACTCGACAACTACGTCACGAGGGCTTCTAAATAGGAAATGCGCAGTGCCGAGCGTCTTTGAATGCTCTTGGTCCTGCATTCCGTCGTGCTTGAATGCAGACACAGACAACTTGCGCCTAATGTGTCCATCTTCATATATTTTGGTGGTGGCTTACAGCAACCTTCCTCTTAGTATGTTAGAGGCCTTGAAACTCGCGGCTTCTTTTCACAACAATACATAGCCTTCGGCGAAGGACATCGTGGCAAGCAGGGATAACACATAGGTGGATCTTCACAGCACGTTGTTGGATAAGGGACTACTAACTTCGGATATACTGCAAATTGCTCGCAGTCTTCAGGGTTAGGCACATCATTTTTATTTAGATTTTACTTCTTTTTCTTTTATAAATTTTATATCATAATAAATTTCCACTAGAATTTTGATAATTTTGACGGATTATAATTACAATTTAACAATTCATCATTAAAATTTACTTTTACTGATAAATTAAAAAGACTGATTAAACAGAAATGTCTAGACGGCATCGGCACGATTGCTCAAACATTTTCACATTGTTTTGATAAGTGATAAAAGTACAGATAACATACTTTTGTAAAAACTCTAGAAAAAATAAATTTTAATAACTGCCTCACTCACACACATTTAAATTCTAAAAAGAAACGTTTAATTATCTTTCGGGAGTTTATTTAGAATTTTATGTCTTTTTATATCAAAAATACTGATTTGGTTACTTATTAGTCTTACATTTTTTAACATTATTAGAGATCTCTTTATAAAAAATTAACATCAAAATTACACTTGAAAAATACTACAAATAATGTCTTGAGTGACTCCAAATTGGGATGAGGCTTTGAGCACGCCTTTTCCTCCAAGTGTTGCCATATCTTGTAATCTAACGGATTCAAATCTGGACTGGAGGAGGGCCAGTCTTCGTGCCGGATGAAGTCGATTTCACGCGCCGCCAGCCAGTCTTGTGTGCTCTTCGCTCTATGAGCTGGCGCCGAATCTTGTTGGAATACCCAGTGCCTGTTATTGAACATGGTATGAGAAACAGGTTCCACAAGGTTCGTCAGGACTGTATTTTGATACACAACAGCATTCGTTTTTACACCTTTCTCACAAAAATGTACCTCTGTTAAGCCCCAATAAGAAACTCCCAACCATACCATGAGCGAGGATGGAAAATGACCTCGTTGGACACGCGGAATACGGTTGCTCGCTTCTTCACTACTGTGTGCGTACACCTTATCATTTTGTTTGTTGTAGCTCTCTTCTACGGTAAACATTTTTTCATCCGAAAAAAGAATTTCCCGATATTTTTTTCCCGCGTACCGCTTCAACAAAGCGCGGCATCTCTTCAGTCTCAGGTCCATTAGACGAGCATTCAAACGATGTCCTGTTTTTCTTCGATATGCCCGAAGCCCTAAGTCTTCATTTAACACCCTTTTCACCGTGGTTCTGCTTAACCCCATCTGAAGGGCCAACAGTTTCTGCTTACGTTTGGGATTTCTTTGACTTCGTGCCTTCACAGCTTTTATCACTGCTGGAGTCCTAACAGATCGAGGGCGACCACTTCTTGACCTGTCATCTACACTAGAGTCTTCATTGTATCGTTTGATGGTACGATAAACAAATCTTTTGGTTATATTCAAATTTAGCAGTATGTTAAAAATTTGAATTGGCGCGTAACCGCAAAGATGCAACGCAATAACTGCAACACGGTCTTCTTTAAGCGTCCACTCCATATTTAAAAATGAATAAAATTCTAAAAGTTATACATTCTTATTTTCATGAACAATTCGAAATTCGAATTCAATAAACTTTTTTGTGGCCAGCATTCTAAAAGAAAAGTTTTTACCGTGTGACAATACTTATGACCTGACTAGGTATATATATGTTAATATATTCGCGTTTATAATAATATTATAAACGCGAAAGATTGTATGTATGGATGTTTGTTATTCTTTCACCCAAAAACTACTGAATAGATTTTGATGAATTGCGATATAGTCATAGATTGGACCTTGGAGAAGGAGATAGGTTACTTTAAAAAAATCATATGGCAGAACAACGTTTACCGGGTCAACTAGTAATATATATATATATATATATATATATATATATATATATATATATATATATATATATATATATATATATATATATATATATATATATATATATATAAGGCATGGGGTTGCTAATCAATTATTTTCATTTCAGCGTCGGTTCAATTTCGACGTTGAACCTTATCATCAAGGTAGTCACCAGACGATTAAACCAACTGCACGAGTACGAGGAGGTAAGTTTTATTAGTATCCTTAGAAATCACATTTATAGAATAACCTAATGCTCATCTATTAGGAAGTTTTCTATGGACACATATGCATGGTTTGTATTTACACATAATTTAATAAATTTCTCTCCGTGTAGGAGAATTTATATTAAAAAAGGCTACTGCTGTCTGAATTCTCACGAAATGTTTTTTTATTGCTGAGGAATCAGTAATAAAAAAATAAACTTGGCAGATAGGTAAGTGGCCCATTTAATTGTAAGCACTTATCGTCGCTAGATGTTGGCGACGCTAAAGGCAATTCGAAAATATCTGTGTTAGAAACAAATTTCCAATTTGAAGCGTATTTATGCACAATCCAAAATCTAATCGTCGAAAATAAGAATGTGGTATTAATCCAAAGAAATATACACGAAGTCGATCTGATCAGATCTTTTTTAAGTTCTTGATCCTCTGATCTTCAATAGAAAGTAAAAATAAAACTTTTTTGTTTCAGTTAAAACGGTTCGTGGCAGAGTCGTGCAGCGATTTGGGAAGACCTGTCCAACAAGTATTGGAAACAATATCAGCGAATGTGCAGTGGAGAGAACGAAACTATGAAACGATCGTCGATTGGCTATTAGCAGCCAATAAAGCTAGTTCCATAGAATAATATTTGTGTATTATAATAGTTTTAATTATAAGTGTCTGTTTTAATGATAAAATATTTTTGCTGCACTCACTTTTTAAATCTGTTTACAAAAAGTAAACAATTATTTATACTGTGTGGGCTATTACTACTTAATTTAATACTTTTAATATCTAAACGTTAAAAAACTGAAATAATTACCTAATAAACTACAACTATACAAATCAAAAGAAATAAAAAAATATTAGATGTTCAATAAAAGGTATATTAATATAAGTACATACAAAAATAAACAATGCAATTGCTAACACTTTAGTTTGGCTTAGCCCTTAAATAAGTGAGCCTAGTTGGGCCTTATGGGTGCGGCAGTATAAAAATATTTTCAGAATATTAGAAATCCATTTATTAAGCATAAAAAAGAAAAAGTCATAAGCCTTAAGAAGAATATCACTTTCAAAATTATGTAAAAAAATAAAGTGACATTTACTGTAGATTGAATCACATATTATACTGCAATTTTTAAAAACATAATGTGTACACTTAGCTTAGAACAATTTCAAGTAAATGTATGTAAATACCTCTTAAATCTTTATATTTAATATTCTTACAAATGATAACTTAGGATAATTTAAATCAAAATTTATAAATAAATATGTGTTTTATATATGGATGTTTTATTTTTCGTATCAAAAAGATCGTTTTTGACACAAATGCACTTTCAGACAGATTTTTGAAATGAAACCTTTATAACACCGTTATGATTTGAAAATACAATGAAACAATATAGCAACACCAAAATGAGACAAACATATTCATGAATATGAACAGAGTGCCGACCTCCGCCGCGTCATCTTATTATTATATATTTTATCATTCATAGCCTATGAGAGAATGATATACAAAACAATAATACAGTGTTTGCTATAATCTTCATCTCCTCTGATCGGGCTTTCGTAGCTTTTATACACTAATATATGAAATCTACTTTTCTGAAGTTTCTGCCGTATGTGAATTGCACACACATACTTTTCTACTTTGTTGTCATTGACCTCTTTTTGGGGTAAATTATTAAGCTTGTCAGCGTAACAGATTGTCGACGCCGGACGGGATCGTACCACGAATCACCCAATCAGATGCGATATTCCATAGGAGCGGACCTAGCACCGATCCCTGTGGAATACCTCATACGACATCTCGCTGACGCCATCCTCCCTGGACCGGGAAGACGACAGCTCTGTCAGACATATAGTCTCCGATGACACGGCGGAGGTAGGTCGGTACTCCGTGTTATTGGAGCGCCTCGATAACGCGCTCCAGGGCAGGAAGTTGAACGCATTGGCAATGTCTATGGACACCGTTAACAACACCTCACCCTGGGACATGGCTTTCCCCGCTAGGCTCTTCAGCCGCACGACGGCATCCACAATCGAGCGCCCTTGGCGGAAACCGTATCGGTTCTTTACGCAGAAATCTTTTGGCATTGAAAAAAATCCTCAAGGTTAATTACAGAAACAATGTCCTAGAGAGCAGTAGTATTATTATATACAATACAGAGGTTAAACAATATAGCATTGCAGTGTTCATCCACAATAATAAAAAAAATATTTTATCGTGATCATTGGCTTATATCGTATTGATGAAAATTGTTATAGCAAGAGTTTTAAATAAAATGAAGACTGCATGATTTTTTTATTTAAAATGAAATTACTATTCGATAACAGATGGCGCTAGTAATATCATTTTGAACAACACGCACTGGACCAAAAAACTTGTTCATTAATAAATGTTGAATATTATCATATTAACAACTATAATAATAAGCTAATATAGTTCAAAATTATATTAGTATTAGCAGTTAACACACCAGAATGGTAATAAATCGTAAACAAAATATGAAAATAAATTTAAAATTATTTTCATCTATGCTAGACGAGTCTTTTCATTCTACCTTTTATTCTCCTTTCTTCTTCCTCCTTTTATATAATTTTCTAATATCTATATTGTATAAAAATATTCAAAATCCAATTCCATTCCAACCTCAGATACAACATAATAACACTTTTGTATTTATAAAGATTACAACCATTTGAAATCCACAAGTCGAAATATTTACCAAGCTTCCATATACATTTAGTGATAATGATATTCTAAAAAGCTTTATGGATACAATTAATAGAAAATGACTCAATGTTCAAAACAAGCCGGATCCGAGCCAGTCATAGCTGAACAGATAAGCAAAGTTCCAAATTCATTATCGATAATTAGAGATAAGGTATCAAGTGATCGAGAAACGGGGTATATTTTTATAATTTGATTATAGTAATCCAGTTGCGGGGATAGTGCAGCCCTAACTGTAGGTGCTGTCCGTATTTCAAGGTAAGTTTTATATGTTCTTATAATAAATATAGCCTCATAGGGACCTCTGCTAGATAGATGTAAAATAAGTAAGAACAGTTCTATTAAAAATATTTAATTTAATAATTACAACATATAAATAAAGTAATAATATTTTAAATAATATAATGCATAGAGAAACATAAGAGCCTTGGAAAGGCACGTATATTAATTATTATATTGGCTAGCCCACCGTCAACATAAGAAGACCACAATTTGGTTTTATAATTTAGGGTATTGATGGTAATGAAGGGTTCATTAAATAAAATTTTGATTGAGTCATGTAAATTAGGTACACTATTTGATCTTAATTTATGTCCGAGAATAAGGCCTCATAGAGGGGCAAAAAGAAGTCGAGTAGACATAAAGCTTTGTGAAACAATATTTAACTTGAGTTATAAAATGAAAAAAATTTATTGCAACTAGGATTCAAACAGAAGGGAAAAATCCTTTGATTGTGACAACGAAGATTTGTTTTGTTATTGTAAATAAACTGGCATCATTGAAATTTAGGACAGGTCTTCATAAACATTCAGAGTGATGTACTAATTATATTATATAATCCTAACTAATATTATAAATGTGAAAGTGAGTTTCTTTGTTCGTTACGCTTTCACGCCTAAACCGCTGTACCAATTTTGATGAATTTCGTTATAGTCATAGATTGTTTTTTTTTTAAATTCACATGATAGAACAACGTTTGCCGGATCAACTAGCATTAAATAAATATTTTGTGACAATTCACAAAACACCATCTAGTCTCAAAGTAAGTAACGTAGCACTTGTGTGTCGGGTATTAGACAACTAATACATGCCTTATACACTTTTTTTTGTAAATAAATACATATTGTACATAAATACCCAGTTGCGAGACGGGAATCGGACCCGTGAGCTCCGCAAGCGTACCAAAGTGCGCTAGCCGTTAGTTACATTCACTATACATAAATTACTAATTTTTTTTAATTATTATAATATATCCAAGACATCGTAGCCGAAAGAAATACGTAGCGATTACAAAGTTCTAATGCTACGACTTGTAGCGTAGCGAAAGAATAGCAATTTATAGATTTGTCCTTGACTATGACTTAGAAAGAAAATATTGTTGTTGATTTTAAATATTTCTACTGCAACATACACTTATAAACGAAAGTAACTTTTGTTTGTTTGTATATGTGATACCAAATTTCCCAAGGAGGTGAAAAATATATACTAGTATTATTTAAAACTAGCGCAGATTTTGCACGTGTACTCTTGAACAGTACTTTCTATCTACGAAAAAAATCTAAATTATTTCAATATTTCAGTTTGTCTTCTTTATTTTTCTCTTCACAATGTTAATTATTGTATAAAATAACTTATATATGCACACAAATTGTAATATTTTCAAGATGATTAACACTAATAACTGTAAATCAAAAATTGTAATAATGAGTCAGTTCTTAAATGTACAAGGTCGTAATAAGATCTGATTTGGTGCTCAGTGTGGTATTATATTTTTTTATTGTTTTTTTTTTATTGCTGTAGGACAGCGGACAAGCTGACGGCCCACTTAGAATTTAGCAGTTACCATCGCCTATGGCTGTTTGCAACGCCAGTGGCATCGCGAACACGCTGCTGTCCTATAAGGGTATACTGGAACTTGGGTCACCAATGCCGAAACACAACACAAGGTTATTATGGCGGCATACTTAAGACCAAAGGTTTGAGGCCCTACCACGTAGCTAGAGTGGGTTGTTTTGTCGCCTTTTACGACAGGCCGACCCCGGCCGCAGAGGTTAGTATTCTTTCTCCGCCTCTGCACGGATAAAAATTGATTGGAATAGATTGTTGTGGAATAGCAGAGAGATTGATGCCCCTCTCATAAGTTACCGTGTTTTACAAGCTACCATCCACGTAGATACAACAAAACGTTATTAGGAATACAAGAAAAGGTTATTACATTAGTATCATATCTTTGGATATTAGGGGCCATTGGCAGACGGGATTGGAGTCATACAACTTTTTGTTACTGTTCTGAATTGTATAGTACTGGAAAATTTATAATTATTACGGATATATGTAGGTATTATAAAATAATTTCTTGCGTTAATAACTATTAGGCCGCTTGTAATCTACGTAGGTATGATTACCTAAAGGTACAAGATAATTTAAAGTTTTATCTTTCAATTATATTGCTTAGTGCAAAGCGATATCTGAAGGTTAAATGATTGATAACATTATGCCCAGTAATGACTAATTCACAATAAAATTATAAAACTACGTCAATAACGAAATACTAATCAACGTATTGTTATCATTCACATCTTGAGGTTTGAAGTTAAATGCTCAGCGAGCATTTGAGGGCGTAATTCTCTGGTTCGTATAACTTACTTAACCATTATAAGAGATATGATTTCCTAAAAAGCAAAAAGCATGTTAGAAACACATTAAAAAAAACAACAAGGAAAAATGTAACCCGTGTATTTAATCAACATCAATCTTCGACAAGCGTGGTGGCTGTGCTGCCCGCTCCTTCTAAGGACCCCAGAAGCTCAGTTGTGGAGCGTTATAGACTTTTCTTAAGATGCTGACGAATATTATTATCGCTCAATAACCTTCATAAACTTACAGACAGCCATATTGCTTATAAATTACTAGATATATGATTATCTTTAGCTTAGTAAATAACTCATTAATCTTTAACCTTGATACTTGCAATTGTTGTACACAATATTTCTTAGATTTAATATTCAGTAGAAAACGGATTATCAGATTGTGTATTTATTTATTATTACAAGAAATTAAATAGTTCTCTTAATTAAAACTTTGCTATATGTATTTTTTGTCTTTGAACGTCTGAAAGGTTGAAGGTAAAATGCAGTCATGAATATTCATGTTTAAATTCTTTGAAACACGTGTCTACAGATTGTTTTTGTGATTATTATTAGTAATATTTGTTTGCTGCATACAGTTTAACGTGTTCAAAGATAAAGTGTAATTAAAAGTTATTTTTTAAGAATGAGTTATACTAATTAACAAAACTTTTATGAGGTGCGATTTTATTTGTATAAATTATCATTCTTTAAATTATTTCCACCGTTATTATTGTTTTTAACATATGGAAATAAGAAAAAACAGTGAATCCCAGACTCCAAAGAGCAAGATTTTAATTTGACTAGAATTTATCACTTGAATAATGATGATGACGGCTATGCGCATTCGTTATGAGATACGTCTTATATGCTTATTTTCAATGTCATGTTATAATGCAAATAGGCTGACAAACAGCCCATTTTTCGTTATATATGGTACGTTACAAGTTCTTCTTTAGCCCTTTCTGTTTCTTATTTTCCTTTCTTATCTCTTTTTTGTCCTTTCTTATTTCTTAACACTTCTGATCTATTTTAAAAAATGTCTAGAATATTCTAGCGGTCAGGAGTCACTAATGACTTTGGCTTTACAAATAGCAATATATAATACATTTATTTTTATAATTTGTCTCTTTTATAATTTTTAAGCTCATTTCTTAATTTTGTAATTTATATATATATGACATAATATTTTTAATTTTAATGTAGGGAACTTGTTGCTGAATAAATTATTATAAACTCTAACTTATCAGCTGGACAATCCACAACAAATGTCTATATTATAGGTATAATAGATAAACCTCATAACCAACCAACCGCATAAAATATTTACAGATGGCGACGATAAAATTCATCGTTTTATCGCTAGCAATAATTGGCAGTCAGGGTGCTTTCCCAGATGCTCCAACTGGCCCACCAACCCGAAACACCATCTTCGCAGACGAAAAGTTCGAAGGAGAAATCTTTGAGAATATAGACACAACTATAATCTCTAGAAATGACGCTGCTGCGGCTTACAGGCTTCCTACAACTACCAAACCACTTCACTACAACGTCTTTTGGGCGATCGATATTGGACGACTGGCTTATAGTGGTACAGTGGACATTGATCTGTATGCAACTCAGGCTGGAGTTAGTGACATCGTCATCCACTGCGACCACGTTGACCCATACTCCGTTGTCCTACGTCAAGGCAACACTGTGATCGCCACAACCCACACTGCTGATCCAGTTCCCCAGTTCTTGATCGTTAGTCTCACCAATGCCAACCTTACTTACAACGCGATTAATCCTGTCATTTACACATTGAGCATTAGTTTTGGAGCTGAAATGCGTAATGACATGTACGGTATCTACCAGAGTTGGTTCAGGAACGCTCCTACTGATACACCCAGGTAAATATTATTTAACATTGTTTTTTTACGATTCTATTCACATGATGAAAACCTGTATCACAAAGTTTTTTACAAACATACAATTGAAGGAGACATATAGAATCAAATATTTACATGATACCAATCTTTCGTCCTTCGTGGCGTTCACTACGACTAAGGCACGACAGAACCAAACTATTTTGTAGCCACGAAGGTAACCATGTCATCAAAATTTTTAATAATTGCAGTAATTTTATTTGTACAAATAAATAAAATTGAAGGGTCTGTTTGTAATATTAAAATAACCGCTTTTTACTAAGTGCATTCAGATGTATTTAACAACATTTTTTACAATTTTTGTCTGTCTGTCTGTCTGTTTGTTCCGGCTAATCTCTGAAATGGCTGCACTGATTTTGACGGGACTTTCACCGGCAGATAGCTGATGTAGCAAGGAGTAACTTAAGCTATTTTTATTTTAGAAAAAAAAAAAATTGTTTTTGTGTTAGTTTTTGTAAAAATGATAAGTTTCGAAAATTTTAAAAATCCAATTTAAGTTGACCTCAGATTTATATCATCAATCATAGAGTTCAGCTTAGGCTGGACTTTGTTGGTTCGAACGCACGTATTCCGGAGGCGCGTGGCGTAACAGTTGCATTCGATAACTGTTTGCATATTTCATTTATTTATATTTTAGGGTTTATAAGGTTTGTAAACCAAAATAAACCTTTATAGGTATTCGAAGAATAGTTATAACATCGAAATAATGGAATATAATTAATATTTGTCACATTGCCTCTCATATTAAATAACTAGCTGTGCTCGCGACTCCATCCGCGTGGAATAGTGACTTTTGGCAGGATTTTTTGGATAAATCATAAGATTTAGTCACTATTCCACGCGGATGGAGTCGCGAGCACAGCTAGTTATTTAATATGAGAGGCAATGTGACAAATATTAATTATATTCCATTATTTCGATGTTATAACTATTCTTCGAATACATGTGTTAACCGGTTGTATATTTGTAGATTTATGGCAACAACACAGTTCCAAGCCACCGCAGCTCGTTACGCATTCCCTTGCTACGATGAACCCAGCTTCAAAGCGACCTTTAATATCACCATCAGACGTCCTACCACCCACAGGAGTTGGTCTTGCACAAGAATACGGGAGAACAGAACTGTCGTTGCGTAAGTCATCTTTAAAAACATATAAAAATTCCTCCGAATCGTATATGCTGTATCTTGTGTAAAATAGTCTAGTCTGAATGATAATCATTTACGAATTGACTAAAAACCGCTTAAAATTGTTCCTACAATAAATACTTAAAATATTAGATATTGTTTCTTGAGCTTATTTAATTTTATTTCATTGCAGAAATTACATCGATGATGTCTACTATACTACTCCAGTGATGTCTACCTACTTGCTTGCTCTTATTGTGGCTGAGTACGACAGCCTTGAATACAGAGAGAACGATGTTTTGATGTACGAAGTTATTGCCAGACCAGCAGCCATTTCCTCAGGACAGGGGCAATATGCCTTGGAAGTCGGGCAAGAACTCTTGAGCACTATGAGTAACCATACGGGATTAGATTTCTTTGAAGTACACCCTGATATCAAGATGACTCAAGCTTCCATTCCTGATTTCTCCGCTGGCGCTATGGAGAACTGGGGTCTTTTAACCTATAGGTATGATCCAATGTTATACCTTGAATTTCATTTTAATTTTATGAAAATTGATTGGGAAAATTTTTGATATAAATACCTAGTCAGGTCATAAATTCTGTCACATGTTTAATGTAAAATAATTGTAACAAGTTTATTAATTATGTAACCATTCATATACCAAAATGAACTTAACAAAACTTAATTCTTATGACATTAAAGTTTATTCAAAATGACCTCCGTGATTTTGAATACAAGCCTTCAATCTGCGCGGCCAGTTGTCTATCGCAGCACGAACGAGGTCCATGTCAATATCGGCGGCTGCCTTAATCAAGGATGTCTTGAGTGACTCCAAATTGGGATGAGGCTTTGAGCACGCCTTTTCCTCCAAGTGTTGCCATATCTTGTAATCTAACGGATTCAAATCTGGACTGGAGGAGGGCCAGTCTTCGTGCCGGATGAAGTCGATTTCACGCGCCGCCAGCCAGTCTTGTGTGCTCTTCGCTCTATGAGCTGGCGCCGAATCTTGTTGGAATACCCAGTGCCTGTTATTGAACATGGTATGAGAAACAGGTTCAACAAGGTTCCTCAGGACTGTATTTTGATACACAACAGCATTCGTTTTTACACCTTTCTCACAAAAATGTACCTCTGTTAAGCCCCAATAAGAAACTCCCAACCATACCATGAGCGAGGATGGAAAATGACCTCGTTGGACACGCGGAATACGGTTGCTCGCTTCTTCACTACTGTGTGCGTACACCTTATCATTTTGTTTGTTGTAGCTCTCTTCTACGGTAAACATTTTTTCATCCGAAAAAAGAATTTCCCGATATTTTTTTCCCGCGTACCGCTTCAACAAAGCGCGGCATCTCTTCAGTCTCAGGTCCATTAGACGAGCATTCAAACGATGTCCTGTTTTTCTTCGATATGCCTGAAGCCCTAAGTCTTCATTTAACACCCTTTTCACCGTGGTTCTGCTTAACCCCATCTGAAGGGCCAACAGTTTCTGCTTACGTTTGGGATTTCTTTGAATTCGTGCCTTCACAGCTTTTATCACTGCTGGAGTCCTAACAGACCGAGGGCGACCACTTCTTGACCTGTCATCTACACTAGAGTCTTCATTGTATCGTTTGATGGTACGATAAACGAATCTTTTGGTTATATTCAAATTTTTCAGTATGTTAAAAATTTGAATTGGCGCGTAACTGTAACGATGCAACGCAATAACTGCAACACGGTCTTCTTTAAGCGTCCACTCCATATTTAAAAATGAGTAGAATTCTAAAAGTTATACATTTTTATTTTCATGAACAATTCGAAATTCGAATTCAATAAACTTTTTTGTGGCCAGCATTCTAAAAGAAAAGTTTTTACTGTGTGACAATACTTATGACCTGACTAGGTATATTTACCTCATTTACACTTAACAAATTTTTTAGTCTCGTTATTTTAAATCATAATTTTATATTTTTCTTTTCATATAGAGAAGCGTATCTGATGTACGATCCTGACCACACAAACAGCTACTTCAAACAACTGATTGCGTATATCCTTTCCCACGAGATCGCCCACATGTGGTTCGGTAACTTGGTCACTTGTGACTGGTGGGACGTTCTCTGGCTTAACGAAGGATTTGCCAGATATTACCAATACTTCCTCACACACTGGGTAAATATCATTAACGAGAATAATTAATCATTGCTTAATGCTTTTATTAGTAATATGCATAAATTTTATTTACTACGCTTGTATTTAATTCAAACTGTTTTACTTAGGTTGAAGATTACATGGGCTTAGAGACGCGTTTCATTATTGAACAAATCCACACGTCCTTGCTTTCTGACTCTGCAAACAATCCTCAACCACTCACTAACCCTGGAGTCGGTAGCCCTTCGTCCGTCAGTGCTATGTTTTCCACAATCACCTACAACAAGGGTGCAGCTGTGATAAGGATGACTGAGCATTTACTTGGATTTGAAATTCACAGACAAGGTCTTGAAAACTATTTGGTTGACAGGTAAAACAATGTTCAAGCCATTTGCACAGAATAGTATTATTATAGTCTCTTAATTTATATACTTTTCCAATTTTTTTCAATAGTTATTCATATATAAAATATAATTTATTATTTGATCCTACTATTTTCATAAAAACAAATAAATTTCTTTCTAAAAAGGCTTATGCTCTATTTTCCTGATATGAAATTTATATCTTTCAAGTTGTAGATAAGTAAGATCTTTTATTTATTTTAAAGGTCTTTCGATATTGCTGAACCGATTCATCTCTTCGAATCACTGTACAATGTAAGCTTGCAATTTGGTGCTTTGTCCCAATATGGTTCAGACTTCAACTTCATCGACTACTACAAGAGCTGGACAGAGCAACCTGGTCACCCCGTTCTCAACGTACAAGTTGACCACACTACTGGCCGCATGACTATATACCAGGTCAGTTTAAAATTTGTGTTATCAAAATGCATTCACACAACTTAAATTAGCATCATACTTGTAGTAAACAACTCATTTAATAAAAAAGTTCATTTTTGAAGCACAGTATTTTCTTACAGCGCCGTTTCAACATCAACACCGGCTACTCCTACACCGACACTAACTACATCGTTCCCATTACCTTTGCTACTGCCAGCAACCCTGACTTCCAAAACACTAAACCTTCTCACATTATCTCCAAATCTGTCACAGTCATTGATCGTGGATCAATTGGCGATGAATGGGTCATCTTCAATAAGCAGCAAACTGGTAATTTTTTCAACAATATTTAACTTAAGTTTAAAATAACATAAGGTATTCTAAATTATGTTTCTTATAGGTTTCTACAGAGTTAACTATGACGACTATACCTGGGACCTCATTGTGTTGGCTCTCCGCAGTGATAACAGGACATTGATTCACGAATACAACAGGGCTCAGGTAAATATTGTTATTCATATATAAACTAACAGACTGAATGAAATGAAATATTTAATTTATTGAAAACTTTCTACAGATTGTCAACGATGTCTTCCAATTCGCTCGTTCTGGTCTTATGACCTATAGCAGAGCTTTCAACATCCTCTCCTTCCTCGAGTATGAGACTGACTATGCCCCTTGGGTAGCTGCCACTGTTGGCTTCTCATGGATCAGGAACAGGCTTGCTGGAACTGCTCAATTAGCATCTTTTAACGTAAGTGCTGAATAAAATTAGTTAGTTTCTCTTTATTTCGAAGTAAAATTAGGTGTTTACCAATTGACTGATATTTTATTGATACATTAAAACCTCATAAGGGAAATTCACTCTCGATTCTATATAAAATTTAATAATTTGTAATTACTATTATAATAAAAATCATTTACGATTACATAGATTATTTACGATTTTAGGCTATGGTTGCTCGTTGGGCTACCAGGGTCATAAATGAGCTTACCTACAGTCCAATACCGAATGAGAGTTTCATGAGGTCTTACCTCAGATACCAGTTGGCCCCCACCATGTGTTTGATGGGCGTGGAGGCTTGCCGCACTGCTGCCACCACTCAGTTCAACGCTCTCCGTATTAACGGCACCGAGTAAGTGTTTTAAGTTTTATCGAATAGAAGAAAGGAAACATCGCGGAGAAATTTACTAAGCACTTTGTTGTGTAGGGTTCCAGTCGACAGCCGAAACTGGGTCTACTGTAATGCTCTTCGTGATGGCACTACTGATGACTTCAACTTCCTCTATCAGAGATTCCAAACTCACAATGTGTATACTGAAAAAATCCAGATATTGTGGGTCCTGGGTTGCACTCCTCATCAGGCATCTCTCAACATGTAAGTCGAATATCAAGAAAAGGTCGTTGAAACCTTACGTAACTCTTTAATATAAAAATATTTGTTTCTGTTAAAATTAAAACTTCTAAGACGATTTTTCTTACATTCATAAAAATTCTTCTGTTTACGATAACTTTAGGTTATGTAGTACATAAATATTGATATAGTGTAGAATAAAAAAAATTCTTCAATGTCTATTATTTCAATAATATATTAGCTTGTCATAGCAAATAACTTGTAATTAAATATTCATTGTGTTACATATTAAAGATATTTTATCTCTTCTGAAGCGTGATGTAAGCAAAACATTCGGTTGCAGCCTCCTCAATGCCATCATTCAAGAAAACTTCATTATCCGTCGGCAAGACTACACCAGTGCTTGGAGTGGAGCTGTGTCTGGAAATGAAGCAAATACTGCCATCGTCTTCCAGTTCATTCAAAATAATTTGCCAGATGTCAGAATTGGGTGTGTATATCTATACTACTATTATAAAGAGGAAAGATTTGATTGTTTGTTTGTTTGTTTGTTTGTTTGTTTGTTTGTTTGTTTGTTTGTTTGTTTGTTTGCTTTGAATAGGCTCCGAAACTACTGACCCGATTTAAAAAATTCTTTCATTGTTGGGAAGCTACATTATCCCCGGGTGACATAGGCTATATTATATTTTCAAAAAAATTAGGGATCCTTACTAAAACTCTAATAATGTAACCCAAAGTGTAAAAAAATTACCTAAAATATTATTTAAATCGCGTGCGTTGCGAAAACTATTGATGATAGAATAAAATAATGTACTACAACTTTGCAGAACACATCATTATTTACAAAAAGTGTCGCGACAACATATGTCTAACTATTATAGTTATGCCACAATAAGTGTTCTTTTATTTTAAAAAATTAATTGAAATGCCGCCCCTAGAAAAGGCTCTTTATTTGGATCTTGGTATTAACCCTTATCAAAATAAATTACTTTATATTCAAAACTGTTTCAATATCTTTATATAACTTTTTGAATTATTCAATTCGGATATTCCATTCGAAAGATATCACGAGTTTTAAAATGTAAGTATTAGAAAAATGTTGCGTGGTAGCCGCTCACCCTGTTCGGCTAGCTAGGCAGCACCTTATGCAATGTAGGCGTGCGTCACTGGGGTTTTTACAAAAATTAGAATACTTATTAAAAAATACCGAAAAATAAATAAAAAGTAATAGCAAAAAAAATCATTAAAATAAAAGCTCATAGAAATAATAATATTCAAACTTTCTTTATAATTTTATTTTTTTAGTAACCTGACGCAAATAGAAGGGTTTGCCCCCAGGGGCGCTCCTCTGTCCGAGGAGTGCACGGGTGTGCGTACCCGAGGTGCCCGAGCATCCGTCGCTTCACTCCCCTCTCCGTTCGAGGCGACAGAGTCCTACCTTTCTTTCCGTCTACCTCTTACATCCTTTCCAACTTAGCTCTCTGTTCGTGGCATGGTCCCCGATGGGATGGTTGCGAATACTGATTGGGGTCCCGGGTTCTACCATGGGACCTGATTTGGTAGTCAAAACCATGCCTATTTCGACTGCGCCTGCACAGAGAGTGTTCCCGGGGCGGGAATTGCATCCTCGCTGTCGGTTGGTCTTGCTGGGCCGGCTACGACGTCAGGCGACTCTGCTTTTTCTGGAGTGTCGTCTGGTAGTCGTACACACGCCTGACTAGCACGCAACGGGGATGCGAGTCCCGTCCGGAATTGGCCGCGGACCTGTCGCTCCCGGCCCTGGTTCTGTCCATGGTCGGGGGCGATCCTGGATGGACGGCCGTCGCCTACTTTTGCGAGGCAGTAGTGTCTGCAAGGGAGGCGGCGGAACGGGAGCGGGAGTCCGCCACCGCACTCCCCTCCCGCCAACGTAGGCCGCATCGTCGGCGCCGGAGGGTGGGCAACGATCTCCGGCCGCCGTAGAAAGCGGCCGCGGGCGGCCCCTCGGGGGAGGATCCGCCGCCCGCATTATTGCCGTGAGGGAAAAGGCCGCGTGCTGTTCCGCAGCCCCCCTCAACTCATAGAGTTGTTACAAGAGAGCGCCGGGGGGACGAAAGCCTGACCCCCTGGCGCCAGCACTTTAGAAGGGGCCCGCTTTAAGACAAAGCGTGGGCCAGCGCCGGCCCGGGCCACGAGATCGGCAGGCCATATATCCGTGGGCCCGGGCGTAGGCGATAGGAGAACAGCGGGGTTTTTTAGTGGGTAGTCGGATGGTCAAACATCTTTTCCGGAGTCCCTTATATCCCTCGGTCCCCCCGGGCCGGGGGAACCCGTCAAGAGAGGTTTTTCCCCGAGACCGAAAAAAAATAGAAGGGTTTAATTTTTTGTTAAATACCCATGCGAAGCTGGGACGGGCTGCTAGTTTGTTACAAAGCTTATAGCACTAGTTCGAATCCAAGGAGCTGCACCGATATCCGGAGTTCTAAGATAACACCAATTTCTATAAGGAAAATTCGTTACTAATACATACTTCTTCTAAAGCACAATAATTTAAATAATTAGGCTCCATATAATATTCCCTATTTGTATAATTATTCCCTAAATTGTTTTTGTTATATTATATATTTGTTTTTATGATAATGTTTGTTATTTTATAAAAATATGAAATAAGATTGAACATAGCTTATACTAGGTATATTCTTTATATTTTCATAAGTCATATCTTTTAATATAACGTCCTTTGAATAGCTTTATAAAGGTCAATATAATATTTCTTTCATTTAATGCATGCCGAGGGTAGTAGATTGTTAAAATGGGCAAAGCGTATCTTCTAAAGTGTTCAAATAATTCCTGGATACACTACATACTACAATTCCACTGTATAATTTTTTTTTCAGATTTGGTTCACTGTCATTGCCTCTTTCTTATGTCTCAGCAAGATTGAGGACCGAAGCTGAAATAACAGCAGTGAGTATATGTACTTCTTTACCTTTTAACGGTACTGCAAGAGTTCGATGCAGAAATATTAGCATATATGTTGATGAATAATTTTAAAACTACTACGGATCTATCTATCTACCCGGAGCTTTCTTAGATAAAAAGCTTCTTTATTTGGAAATGTTAATTAAAACAAATTTATCACAGATAGTATGCTATCTAATATATAAAATTCTCGTGTCACAGTTTTCGTTGCCATGCTCCTCCGAAACGGCTTGACCGATTTTGTGAAATTTTTTGTGCTTATCCGGTATCTATGAGAATCGGCCAACATCTATTTTTCATCCTCCTAAATGTTAGGGGTGACCCACCCCCAAATTTTTTTTTAAATTTTTTGACATTTTATTATTTATATGGCAGAACAACGTTTGCCGGGTCAGCTAGTACTCGTATAATACTTTCACTTTTTTCATTTATGACTGTTTAAATAATAAATAGTTGTTTAAATTAGAATGATCAGAATTAATGGATTTGATATCCACGCAGCACAAGATTTTAATTTAATCATATAATATGAAGCCTGTTTTTGCATGGGTGAAAATGCTTGACAATGGTTTTTACAAGGGTCAAGAAACTATTTAAAACAGTGATATATGTAATTAGGGTTTACAATAGAATGGTTTTTTATTAATTCGTAAAATTTTTGATGTATTAAAATACATTATTAAAATAATGTCTAATATCTTTTTATAGTTTGAAACTTGGGCTACTCAGAACCAAGAAGTTTTGGGCACAGAATTCAACGCCATCTACAATGGTCCTTCAGCCTCAAGGGAGAGTATGCAATGGGCGGCACAAGTCCAGAGTGACATGAACAATTATTTCGTAAACGGCGGTGACAACGTTGGTACTAGTACCCAAGCCACTACTGTTTCTGCCTCTCCAGTAACTGAGGCTCAACCTAATCTTGTGGAGCCCACCACTCCAACTTTACCAGAACGTGATTCAGCATCTTCAACCGTCTTGTCACTCATCGCAGTGACGATGGCATTGATTGCCAATTTTGTAATATAAGAAGTATTATTAAATGTTAAAATTAAGACATCAAGTGCCTTTTAGCCGCCACCGATCTTAAATAGGCTTTTTTGTAATTTATTAAAAAATATTTTAATTACATTTTAGTTGTTTCATTTAAACCAATTTACTTTATAATTAAAAGTAAGAATCAAGTAAATTTACATAATCTCATATTTATTTACTAGCTATCCGGAAGCGTATCGTAGATATGTAGTTTTTCTCGTGATAAAGGCAATTTCTAAATATTCATACACGACTAATATCGCTGACCATTACTGGATCGGCTGTAATAAAAATTAATAGCAGTGCTCTTAGCGTTATTATCTTATTCTGAAAGTTCTTGAGCAAAGAAGATAAAGAAAATAAGTAAAATTACATTTCATATAACAGAACAGTTAAACTCAAATCGAAACCAAAACAACAAGATGTTCATAATTTGCTATTTAACTAATATGAGCCAACACAAATTGGCTGCATTTTAATTTTGCAAGGAGTTAAATTAGTTTACCAACCACTTCTCTACCATCTAATTTTTCTGTAAGAGGTACAAAATATATACATATTAAAGATAATACCTTGTATTACCAATGTCATGATATATTGCATAAATTAGGTATATATAATATTTATAAGTACATGATAAACTCAATAAACAAAAAAGTTTTATTCCATGGGAGTCCCATTTAATTTGTAGGAAGCTTAAATGGTTCCGTTGAAAGAATTTCTGTAGTTGATTTCTGATTATATTTAAAATTTAAATTAATATGCCGATAAACTTTATATTACGCCTGATAATTTTCTTGTGTCCGTTCTCTCTTCAACAATCTAAGTGTTTTACAAAACCAGAACATAATCGTACTATATTAATATATTCCCAAACAATGGATGCCATGTTAGTATAACCAGCTTTTTTGTGGTATAAATGTCACTCCATAGGCCTAGCGGAAGACCAGCGCTGGTTTTTATACAAAACCAGCATATGCTGAGCCAGGACCTATTTAGGACTACTCGACTGATGTACTGAATTCACGTTCATCTTATATCTTTAAACGAGCAATTCTTGTATATACCTAACCTAGTCAGGTCATAAATTCTGTCACATGTTTAATGTAAAATAATTATAACAAGTTTATTAATTATGTAACCATTCATATACCAAAATGAACTTAACAAAACATAGATTCTTATGACATTAAAGTTTATTCAAAATGACCTCCGTGATTTTGAATACAAGCCTTCAATCTGCGCGGCCAGTTGTCTATCGCAGCACGAACGAGGTCCATGTCAATATCGGCGGCTGCCTTAATCAAGGATGTCTTGAGTGACTCCAAATTGGGATGAGGCTTTGAGCACGCCTTTTCCTCCAAGTGTTGCCATATCTTGTAATCTAACGGATTCAAATCTGGACTGGAGGAGGGCCAGTCTTCGTGCCGGATGAAGTCGATTTCACGCGCCGCCAGCCAGTCTTGTGTGCTCTTCGCTCTATGAGCTGGCGCCGAATCTTGTTGGAATACCCAGTGCCTGTTATTGAACATGGTATGAGAAACAGGTTCCACAAGGTTCGTCAGGACTGTATTTTGATACACAACAGCATTCGTTTTTACACCTTTCTCACAAAAATGTACCTCTGTTAAGCCCCAATAAGAAACTCCCAACCATACCATGAGCGAGGATGGAAAATGACCTCGTTGGACACGCGGAATACGGTTGCTCGCTTCTTCACTACTGTGTGCGTACACCTTATCATTTTGTTTGTTGTAGCTCTCTTCTACGGTAAAAATTTTTTCATCCGAAAAAAGAATTTCCCGATATTTTTTTCCCGCGTACCGCTTCAACAAAGCGCGGCATCTCTTCAGTCTCAGGTCCATTAGACGAGCATTCAAACGATGTCCTGTTTTTCTTCGATATGCCCGAAGCCCTAAGTCTTCATTTAACACCCTTTTCACCGTGGTTCTGCTTAACCCCATCTGAAGGGCCAACAGTTTAACTGCTTACGTTTGGGATTTCTTTGAATTCGTGCCTTCACAGCTTTTATCACTGCTGGAGTCCTAACAGACCGAGGGCGACCACTTCTTGACCTGTCATCTACACTAGAGTCTTCATTGTATCGTTTGATGGTACGATAAACGAATCTTTTGGTAATATTCAAATTTTTCAGTATGTTAAAAATTTGAATTGGCGCGTAACCGCAACGATGCAACGCAATAACTGCAACACGGTCTTCTTTAAGCGTCCACTCCATATTTAAAAATGAGTAAAATTCTAAAAGTTATACATTTTTATTTTCATGAACAATTCGAAATTCGAATTCAATAAACTTTTTTGTGGCCAGCATTCTAAAAGAAAAGTTTTTACTGTGTGACAATACTTATGACCTGACTAGGTATATATTTGGAATCTCGGAATCGGCTCCAACAATTTTCATGAAATTTAGTGTACGGGGGGTTTCGGGGGCGATAAATCGATCTAGCTAGGAATCATTTCTAGAAAATGTCATTTTATTCGCTTTTTTTATTGGAAGAAAAATAACAAAAAGGTGGCGTTTGAGTAGTCCCAATTTAAACTGAAAAATGACTCTTCCTGACATCTATCGGCGAATAATAATACTATTTTTTTTAATTACTTTAACGACACAACAACACTAAAGCTATTCCAGCAGATGGCGTTGTTAAGTAACACGAAGTCAATGAGTGTTTGCTTTGAGGTTAGACTAAGAAAATCAATTGTTAATTTCCAAAAAACACAATTTATAAAAAAAAAAATATCGAGCAAAGCTCGGTCATCCAGCTGGTATATTTTATGATGCGTATGTTTTAACTAAAAATACCTTCGCTTTACAAAGGGTGCGTCGGTGTTTCTTTGTGATGCAATTGAAGCATAACTTCTTTTCTCGTACCAGGCTCTAGCGTTGATCCGTTGTCAGTACCTTATATTTGGGGCATTGGGGTAGCTCTAGGATTTGTTCGCAGCAGGGGTACTGGTCCAGTTGTTCTTTCTCAGGTTCGGTAATATTGAGCACGGTGCTTGATTTCCTTTTGGATCACACCGAGATTTCACAAATCAGTTTGGGTTTTTTACAACAAGACCTCGACCAATTTTTGGCTCATTTCATAAGACTATGGATGAAACATGGCTTTACAATTATGACCCGAAAATTGAAAAACAGACCATGACTTGGAAGAGACCGTCATCTCCAACTCCGAAGAAATTTGAGGTGATTCCATCCGCCGGTAAGATCATGGGATGTTTTTCTGGCACAGCCAAGGGGTGGTAGTGATTGAATAACTTAATCATAGAGCCACTATTATGGGAACTTTGTACGCAGGACAAATAACAAAGTTGCGTGAGGAAATACGCAAGCAAAGGCGTGGCAAACTCGCTAAAGTTGTTTTGTTTCACCAAGATAACGCCCCCGCACACAAGTCCAGAGTTGCGATGGTTAACATTCAAGAAACTGGCTTGAATTGATGAAACATCTTCCATGCTCACCGGACCTAGCTCCTAGTGATTTCTACCTATTTCCGCGGTTAAAGGAACATCAAGGATCTCAGGAGTCATAAATTTGAAGATGATGACGCGATAGTCGCCGCGGTACACGATTTTTCAAGGGATCAGGAAGAAGATTTTTTTAAAAGGGAATTTTAGCTTTATAAAAAAGATATACAAAGTTGTATGAGCCTGAAAGGTAACTATATCGAAAAATAAAATAACATATATTAAAAAATAATTGCGTCATACTCATTATTACTTTTTATTGAACACCCCTAGTATATGGGTACTGGTTTATGGATTTATACCCATATGTACCCCACAAAGTTTCTGTCAGGATGCCTGAGCTATAGGAGCTTGGAGGTGAGACGTTCCTACCATCTAGTTGCAACGATGTACAAAGTCCTTAATTGGAAAATGAATGCATCGGACCTCCACAACGAACTTATGAGATTATCCGTCCCCTATAACTATTAACGAGTAAGAAAACACAGATTGTTTGCAGTATCATCTTGTACTGTCTCACGAGCACAGTCTCCGATTCTACGCACCTTGACTTTTGGAAGCATTGAGAGCAGTCGCTCTCAATGCTTTCCTGGATACAAAATGATTATGACATATTTGGGGATAAATTTTTGGCATTATGTATTCAGTCCTGTGAGACATTATAAAATAATTGCTGACTTGTATTAATTGATTTTTATCAATTATTGTTAATTAATGTAACTGGTTGCGGTTGTTTTTATAATTTAAATTAAAATAAATGGAAGATTATAGCAGTATATGAGTGATGTTCTTCGATTTTTCATATCCGTCTGGAACTAATAATCTTATCTGTTTCAATATTTTTCTATTCTTAGAAACTACGAAAAGTTAACTATTTTATTAATACAACATAAAGTATAATCCATAACATATAATACAATATATGAGCGGCAAATGATGTAACTATATCTATTGTCTGTGTAAGTACCTACTTACTGAGATAAACTTTAAAAACTTGTCAACTACTATAACATAGCGTATAAGACATACTAGTAGTTTCGTGAGTATACGGTCAACAGACGAAACTACTGATATGTTTACTAAGTGTTTTGCTAATTAGGTATCTACCTACTGACAGAGAATAAAATAAACTTTAAAAACTTGTCAACTATCTACCTACATTACGTAAACATACATTACATTACATTCAATAACAGTTATAAAAGTTCCTATAGATATTGAAAAACGTTCGAAATGGGTAAAAATCGATATCTATTTAGTTATACAGATATAATATATTATTTGCCTATTATCAACGACAATTTAGATTTCATATTATCAGATTAATAAGTTTAATTTGGATAAGATAATAACTACAGAGTAGTTGAAACAGTGAAATAATTTTGTTTCATTATACTTTGCCAGCGTGACCATGGTGAGTAGTACTTGTTTAGATATGATATTACAAAATAGTTTTAGTATAATAATTTTTCTCTTAAGATGACCTTGATCAACTACCTGTACCTGTATGAAGATTATCCAAAAATAGATAGCCCTCTGCAGATTTTCTTTTTCAAAGAAATACTACTATTGACGAGTGCCCCTGATCCGTCCGGATTGGGGGGTATGTGGGACTCCGGGAAATATGGTCGATATCGGACTACCCACTAAAAACCCCGCTGCTCTTCTATTGACTACAACCTGGGTGAACTGACCAACAGATTTCGTGGCCTACAAATTCTGCAGCAGTGGGTCTACTTCTGAGTTATGTTCTAGTGCGAAAAATAATGCACCAGCACATAATATCTTGTGCTAAAATAAATCCCTAGAAATATGTGCAAACTGAAATTGTTTATTACAACAATCCTAACTCCCGTCTGACCTTCGAAATCTGAAAGGAAACCAAAGCAGCAGTCTGTTCACTGTTTAGCAACTTTCTTCAGCTGCTAGGATGTATACGTGAGCCCAGGAGGAGTTCATGAGTATCACCACAATTATAAATCTGTAAAATGAAATAAATCTGTAAAAAAATTTAACGTGTAAATTGTAGTAAATTTTACGTTAACTGCTGCAAAGTGCTGGTGTATAAACTGGTGTATGTTTCCTCAAATACAGGTTCAAAACAAATGCATATATCGTTAGATTTATTTCAACCTATCAGAAGAGTTATTATGCGACTTGAGATAGGATATATATTATTTCATCATCAATGTGGTTACATCATCATCAATTGTGTTCAAGGCTTAGCACTTTCCAGACACAGGCTCCCAGGGCAAAATATTGTGCACTTTTTGCGTTAATGCCGTTCTTTTATTTGATCAAGAAGTCACTAAAAGCAGGAAACAATGAAACTGAAACAGTGGCTTTCACTCTTAATTAGCTTTGTATAATATCTCGTATTATTTTGACAGCCATTTTGAATTGCGAACTGATTGGCGAACTCAAGGTGGATTTATATTTGTCTGACGTGTCGTGTCGTGACGCTTCAGAAGCATATCGGTTTCATACATTTAATATGGTTAGGGACACATTTGTATGTCGTGACGCGTTCTGTCGTCTGTCCTAAATGTATGAAACCATATGCTTCTGACGCGTCACGACACGACACGTCAAACAAATATAAATCCACCTTCATACATTTTGCATCACAAGATTCAGCAATTTACTATTTAAATATTTCTTAATTCTATTTTTGAATTGAACCAAGCCATTACCCAGAAATACTCAGAATAATAAGAATTATGCATGAAATAATTATATTTCAGGCAAAACGCTGGTTATCGGCCCTTCTTGGGTTAGCCCTACTACAGGGTATTCTTTCGTTCAACCCGATTCATTTCCCAGAAGAAGCTCAAGATATCGATCAAGAATGGGTGGAGTACAGCAGTATGCTGAGAGATCCGGCGTATCGTCTTCCAACAACTACACGTCCGCGACACTATGAAGTGTCCTTGACTCCGTACTTCGAGACTGTCGCAGCTAATGTTCAACCCTTCACTTTCGATGGAGAAGTTACTATATACCTCTTTCCTATGGATGATAATGTTACTGAAATTGTAATGCATTGCAATGACTTGACAATCAATACTCTGAGTATTGGATATATAGGCACTGGTGATAGTTTCGTAGATATCACTGCTACTGGTCAAACATTTGAATGTGAAATGCCCTACAGCTTTCTCCGCATTAGAACATCTACTGTTTTACAAAGAAACCAGGAATATATTGTGAGGAGTACTTTCAGAGGTAATCTACAGACAAACATGAGAGGCTTCTATAGGAGTTGGTACATCGATAGTTCTAATCAAAAGAGGTAATGAATTAATTTACTTTTTTAATTATCTAATATGACGTCCTTCTGCTTGTCTCTTCCTACCTATTTAGACTAGAGAAAACAAATAGTACTACACTATAGTACAACGTATAGTAGTAGCTACGCTTGTTCAAGGCGGATTGGTGGGTTACGCATACTATTGATCTAATTATGTAGGTTTTTTGAGATGGTCTTCTTCACCGTCGCTACATGGCAATTGATATATGCACATTAGGTGTGAAAAACTACCTAAGCGATGCATGTCAGTATGATATTCAAACCTGAGACTTCCAGGTTAGTCTACAAGTAAGATACCACTTGGCTACCATGTATCTACGACATTTTTCCACCATATGATTTGTACCATACTAGCTGATCCGGCAAACTTTGACCAAATTTTGACTTCTAACCGTTCCCAAATCATTGGAGCACCCACAGCCCGAACGTTTAGGAGCAGGTTAGTCGCATACACGTGCACAGAAGAACTATATAAATATAGATATGGATGTTATTATTTGAAAGCACCGTTAGTCCAGTGATGCTTGCAATCTGATGCGATCGTGTGCAGCACGAGTTAAATTCCCAAAAGGACACCCATTGAGATTATTCTTATGATGCAAATTATTGTGGGCGATTACGATAAAAAATATGAGTTCAATATTAATATGAAATATACGTTTTAGATGGATGGGAACCACGCAATTCCAGCCCGGTCACGCTCGTCAAGCATTCCCCTGCTACGATGAGCCTGGATTTAAAGCTACTTTCGATATTACGATGAACAGAGAATTAGACTTCAGTCCTACTATATCCAACATGCCTATTAGGACTTCTCAGTAAGTAAATCCGACCTGATTTTGAGTTACGGGTCTAGTTTTATAAATATTTACTGTTTGGGATGCAATCATTCAATCGTATATCCCAAAACGAAGTAAATTATACTTGTATTATAACTATACGGGTAATTTACAACGCTTTCGTTGTATATTTTTATTTCCGGGAAAGAATCTTAAATTTAATCCAATGGGAAAATTTTCAAAGAAAATACAAATAAGAATTAAAAATGTTAAATTAATTATTACTGTAGAACATACCGTCACTTATGGGTATTTGCAACGCCAGGGGTAGCGCTAACAAGCTGCCGTCCGCATAGGAGAACTGGAACCTGGGTTACTTATGTCGGAACACAATAAAGGGTTATTATGATTAAATATTTAGAGATTAGCGGTAGTTGCTATTCAGGCTGGCTCAACCTAGAAAGAGTTAGGTACAACTGTCTAGCCGACACGAGAGGAAATCAAAAACTGTATTTTAGTACTATACATATTTTTGATAAAACCGGTATTTCTTTGCTTTAAGAACCTTAATACTAACAACATTATTTTATTACATGTTTTTGGTAAATTTATGAATAAATATATATTTATATTTAACCAGGCGCTATCTAAGCAGTAGGGCAGCTTATGTTATGGGTGTTAGACAACTTATTTACTTAGAAAAAGAAAAAATATATAATTTATTTTGTAAATAAATACAGTTCATATATAAACACTCAAACTCGGAAAGGAAAATTCATCCTCGACCTGCTCAGGGCTTCCGACGTACAAAATTACGCAGAGGTCGACACATATATGGTATCTAAAATTTTTGAAACAATTCAAGCTAGTTAAGTTGACCTTTGACTTCATAAATATATGATTCAAGTTTTTATTAAATTCAGATTCATTCAAAATATCTTTTATATTAGCTCCAAACGCATCACTTTCAATCTTGTTAATTGACTAAAAGTTAACCGATGATATTTCTGATCATCTGATGATCTTTCTGCACAGACTCAACAACAACCGTATTGCCGAAACATTCTACACTACACCCATAACTTCTACGTACCTTTTGGCGTTCATCGTTTCACACTACGTAGACGTGTCAAACAACAACGATACTGCTCGTCCCTTCGTAATTTACGCCCGAGACAACATTGGCAATCAGGGAGACTACAGTTTGGAGGTGGGCATGAAACTTCTCGCGACAATGGAGGAGTACACCGACTACCCGTACTACACAATGGCTACAAATATGAACATGAAGCAGGCAGCCATTCCTGATTTCTCTGCTGGTGCTATGGAAAATTGGGGTCTTTTGACTTACAGGTAATACTAATGTTGCGCTAAATGTTGAAGATTGTATTATAATATCAGTACCCAGAATGAGTATTCATAAAGCTCGAAGAAGATCTGCTGTTGACTGTTATCACAGGGTTAAACTTAGGCGCCTTTTGCGTCAGGGCCTTTCCTCGATAATTTTTTCCTGATTAAAAAGCTACTAGACTTTCATAGCTCAACCCTTACTAAATTAATTACTCGCTTTCTTTTACTGTTAGCGAAAAAAATTATGAGGCAATTTTTGAATAAACTCTATATACACTCTGAAAAATAATATTATATTAGCTAAGCTCAAAGCTTGTGATAGTTTGTTGCTCGAGGTCTCATATGCTGCAGTTTATTCTTCTTTGAATTTTATTAATTTTATACATTTTCTCTAGTAAAAAGTTTAATCTTATCTTTGATGAAGTCACGTTTGATTATAATAATTACACGTTGTTTCTAATGATAAATGTAAGTAATATAGATACAAATTTTGCTAATATTTTTGATAAATGTTTTCAGTTCCTGGAAATCCAAATTGTATTATATAGGTAGACTATTAAATAAAATGTGAAACCATATCATGACTTCATTTTCATAAAATTTAGTACGAAGATGATCATATGGAAAGAACCTTGAATATTGAAAGAAAATTATAAATTTCATTGATCACAAATGAAAATTGTGACACTAAAAACTTAAACTTTGAATATATGGCCTAACTAATAAATAACTATCATACTCGGCAAAAACGTGAGGTCATGTGGTTTTGGCTAATGACACGAACAGTGTTGTATGTATGATTTCTAGATCTTCTAGTTTACAGCAAGGAAAGATCATTCAGTGTTTCTTTCTTTGTCTGCGAGGCATATAAAACAAAACTTCGCCACATCTGATTTCCTGTACTTCTTTGCACAATATATTTAGTATCACGGTAAACCATTGATGTAATAAGACATTCAAGAGTTTATCTTTCAATCTCTACCGAGCAGTCTTTTTCAAGCACTGTAGTGAAAGCTATGGTAGTATTATGGGCATATTGATTAGGTAATAAATACTCTGTTTTATTCTGATATGGATACATTTTCTAAAGTTTTTATACCGGTAGTAGTTTGTAACCGAGAACATCTGAACGCTTGTCAAACTGTATTAAAATCTCAAAAAGCTACATTATATAAAGATTATTTTGTTACGCTTAAACTAAAATTGATATGACATCTTGCACTCAAGCGTTTTTATTTTCGTTTTTATTACAAAGAAACTGAAATTGACACAGGTCTTTTCATTACTTTTAGAGAAGCCCTCATTCTCTATGATCCTGTTAATACGAACAACTGGTATCGCCAACGTATCGCTAACATCGTCTCTCATGAGATAGCTCATATGTGGTTCGGTAACTTGGTCACTTGCGCTTGGTGGGATAACCTTTGGCTAAATGAAGGATTCGCGAGATTCTACCAGTACTTCTTGACACACAGAGTAAGAAATTAATTCTAATATTAGAAGAATTCATACATCTTTTTTTAACATTTTACAAAATTTTACAGTTTTTCTCTGTGTATGGGGCGGAGTAATAATACTAACCCCTGCGACCAGGATCAGGCTGTCGTACAACTCGACAAAACAACCCACGATACGTGGTAGGGCTCCAAGCCCGTCTGGATGGCAATCACCCTTGGTATAGACGTATGCCGCCATAATAACCTTGTGTTGTATTCCGGTATTAGTAGCCCAGGTTCCAGTACCCCTATGAGATAGCAGCGTGTTCGCGGTGCCCCTAGCGTTGCAAACATCCATGGGCGATGGTAACTGCTTAATATTAAGTGCATATTAGCATATTTGAATTCGACTTTAATTTAAATACTTTATACAAATTATTATAATACCAATAAATTATTCGATGATTTTGGGAACAATATAACCTAAGCTACCATTTTTGGAGATGATTCTTCTAATAAAAATAATAGATATATTCAAATAATCACAATATTTTGTCGAATGGAATGAATGAAATTTAAATTCATTATTTAAATAAATTTTATTTATCAATTTTAAGCGTCTGTTTATGTCGGATATTGTATTCAGCCACTTTACAGTAGTAAACAATGGTTGGTACCCCAATATTTAAAGCTTTATCATTTTAAATCAATGTTTATAATTCAGGTGGAACCAGAAATGGGCTATGACACTCGATTCATCACAGAGCAGGTCCATGCTGCTAAGTTCTCCGACTCGGTTGACACAGCTCACCCTCTTACTGACCCGAATGTGAACGATCCTACTACCGTCAGTGCCCACTTCTCTACTATCACATACGCTAGAGGAGCGGCTGTGCTTAGAATGACCCAGTACTTGCTTGGTGAAGATACCTATGTTAAAGGTCTTAGGAGATATCTGAAGGCAAGGTTCGTAATCATCATTTTAAAATATTAATGCAGTTATAAAATGCGTAATGTTATGCAAAGAGACGAATGTCATATAACAAGGAAAATGTTAGAAATGGGAGTGGCTGGATCCAAAAGGAGAGGTAGACTCAAGAAAAGATAGATGGATTGCGTAAATGATGGATTGGATGATGGATTCTGAGATTTTATTTGAATTCAACAATAAATTTTTTCTAGTTATTGATTATTAATTAGCTAATAAAATAACTTAAAAGGGACAGCAAAAAGTATCGAAATTAGCAATAGTATTTGATATGGATAGTTTAATCTAAAATCTTATTAGATTAATTAAACGTTTCTGTAAATATTTACTTAGGGAATACGATGTTGCCGAACCACAACACCTCTTCAGCGCATTGGATGAAGCTGCTGCAGAAGACGGTGCTTTATCAGCGTATGGTGGTATCACCATTGATCAGTACTTCAGAACCTGGTCGGAAAAAGCTGGTCATCCTCTCATTACTGTTACTGTTAACCAAGAAACCGGTCGTATGATTGTGACTCAGGTAAATAAGTTGAATTATTGGTCAGAATTAATAATCTGGCGTATGATTGTCAGCGGAGAGGTCGTGTATTTAAATTCTGATCAATGGGCAACCAACGTGAGCTCACTTGTAGATAAGGCTTGAACATTTTAATTTTAGTAAATACTTTCCAATTTATAGTATTAATGAAAACATTTCCTGTCTATTTCTTCTTTTATAACAAAAACAATTCACGGTTGATAGTTGAGTTTGTTTATTGTTTACATATAATTTTGTCAGTAATTGTGTAGTATAATTCTGTTTAATCTATGATGTTAATGTTGAAATACTTTCTATATTTATATAGTATTAAAATATTATACCAAAAAATAATTATGCTCGTTAAAAAAATTAACAGTATTTTAAATAATTGGATTTAAACACACTATATGTAGACATTGTAAAAAATTTATAGAATGGTTTGGCAACGGTATTTTAACTGAAATTTAAAAACAGTATTTAAAATAGTTTTATATGAACTAGTATATCAAAAACATTTTAATATATTTTGGGCGCTTGATATTATATACAAAAATTAGTAATTTTGTATAAGTTTTAGAATTCGAATTAAAATAAACTTCTTTTACCAAATCCGAACAACAAAATAGAAGCCCTTTTAGTGATACTATTATTTATTATTATAGTCTAGATGGGAGCGTAATACCGGCCAATCTCAAGACCCCAGCCTTTGGCACATTCCCATTACATGGACTCGAGGCGGTGCACCGGACTTCCAAAACGTGAAGCCATCACAGATCATCACCGAACAATCTACTGTAATCAAAAGAGGAACTTCTGGCTTGGAATGGGTTCTTTTCAACAAACAAGAGACAGGTAAGAATTTTCTCATCTATATGTACCACACCTAGCATATATGACCAATATATAACGCACCCGTACGCCCCGGTCTCTTAGGAGATATACGTCGCTGGCTCAAACTATCCCGCTGTTTCTGCGTCTGCTTTGAGCGCCAGGGCTATAAAACGTGACGTTTATCTTCGCGACCAGCCTTTTCATGCAGAATACAAGCACAATAATTAATGCGACTGTATATATGTAATATTTAAAAAAATTACAGGTTTCTACAGAGTTAACTATGACGATGTCAACTGGGCTCTTTTGACAAGAGCGCTTCGTAGTGAAGAGCGAACTGTTATTCATGAATTCAATCGTGCTCAGGTACAATTATTACATTTATTGTAGCTTTGAATAGTTTTAAAAGTAATACAGTAATTAAATGTGGAATGTTTTCCAGATTGTTGACGATGTCTTCCAACTCGCTAGAGCCAACGTGATCTCTTACGTCAGGGCCTGGAATATTCTTTCGTTCCTCGAATTTGAAGACGCCTACGCTCCTTGGCTTGCTGCGATCAACGGGTTCAGTTTTGTCATCAGGCGATTAGCCCATGATACTTACAATCTTCAAAAACTTAATGTAATATTTTAAATAATTTCTTTATTATTTAAGGAATAATTTAATAATGATGTGCCTGATATTCAGATTTATTTACAATCTTATGTAAAATGTGTTAACTGTTCTCGAACATTTTTTTAAAGGAACTTATCTTGAGTTTGAGCCCAACCGTTATCAATCGCCTTGGCTTTTACGAGAACGTTACAAATACTAACACCTACATGGAAAACTTACAAAGGATGTACGTTATGGAGCTGTTTTGCAATGCTGGTCATCAACAATGCATCAATGTTGCTACACAATACTTCCAAGCTTGGAGGAGTGGTGGATTGTAAGTTTTATTTCTTTTTATTAATAAAGTCTATTTAGCGGTTGCAAAAATGTATACGTATATATTATTAATAGAGTTTCCTAAAATAGTTTTTATTTCAATATTTTTATTAATTTACATTTATATCTCTCATTAAATTTTGTTTTAGTATCCCAGCCAACATGCGTCCTTGGGTCTACTGTAATGGTCTCCGTTATGGTGATGGTGACGATTTTAACTTCTTCTGGAATCGCTATCTACAGGAAGATTTATCTAACGAGAAAGTTGTTATGTTGCAACAAGCTGGTTGTACTACTGATACCGCTAGCCTTGAGAGGTATCTTGATGCTATTGTTTCCGGCAGTGACGACATCAGGGCTCAAGATTATGCTACTGCTATAAGCTCTGCTATTACTGCAAATGAAGTGAACACTATGAGAGCTTTCAGCTGGTTCACTAGAAATGTAGCTCAGACTGCTCAAATGTAAGTTGGAACTTATATTTAGTTTTAGATATTAAGAACTGTTGCTATAAATGGAGGTCCATGTAATCAGACACTTGGTAGTAAGTAGTTATCTTCCCCTATGGATGTTTCCAACGCTAGAGGTACCATGTACACGTTACTCATAGAGGTACAGGAACCAGGGTCACCAATGCCAGAACACAACACAAGATTATTATGGCGGCATATTTATAGACTAAGGGTGTTTACCATCCAGATGGGTTTGAGGCCCTGTCACGTAGCTAGGGTGGTTTTATCGCCTTTTATGTAAGGCCGACTCCGGCCCCAGAGGTTTGTATTCTTTTAATATTTTAATTTTTTTTTAATATTTTTGTGACAATTCACACAGCGCCATCTAGTCCCAAACTAAGTAGCATAGCACTTGTGTTATGGGTACTAGACAACTGATATACTACTTATATACTTTTTTTTTTGTAAATAAATACATATTATACATAAACACCCAGACGCGAGACGGGAATCGAACCCGTGACCTCCGCAAGCGTACCGAAGTGCGTTATCCGTTACGCCACCGAGGTCGTTACTCCGCCTATCTGCAGTGATCGTAATTAAATATATCAACTACACCAACTGTTTGAATTAACATAAACGTATATATGAGTGATAATGAGTTTGGTAAAACAGTTACAGTTCATTAAAGAAATAATACAACAAAACAGTAAGGTGTTCCATTAAGCAACAATACAAATTAAGTATGAATTGGAACGATTAAAACCCTTTAATTTGTGAAATAAAAACTTATTGAACATATGTGTTCTTTTTTCAGTGGTGGTTCTGCTACCGTCTTGAACACAATAACATCTCGTCTCCATAATGAAGAACAAATCAGTGAGGTGCGTAATTGTTTTACTTGAATTTTATTTATTTCAGTTTATTAATGTGTGATATTTTTATTTCTAAGCAACTTCTAAATTTGTATTTTTTGCTAGTTTATATTATAGAACTGGAATTACCAATTGAATTTTATATCATAACACTTTTTTTATAATTTCCCATTCATTATCAACATTAATTTTTAATGATTTTAAAATTATGTTGATTTTGGTTGTTTGTTTGATGTTTGAATTCTTGTCGTTTCAGCCACTTTGTTGAATTCGTTTTCATCAATAGATAAAAAATTACAACTATCATTGTTATAGATTATTTTAATGTGCCTTCAAAATCATTGTTTATATTTCAATATTTATGATATAGTTTTTCATTAAAATTTAGTCTACAGGATTGTTCCTAAAAACTTATATTGTTCACAATATGTTAAAGCTAAAAAACGGCAAGAAAACTTAGTAATGCATCGTAGTTAATAATGCTAAAGGAATCATTAATCAAGTTTTTATCCAAACTTGCGATTATTGCTATTATTCCGACTTTAAATTATACTTATAATATTACCGTAAACTGTTTATGACATGATTATGACATAGTTATTATGGATCTATAGAAAATACACAATAAATTACTGTAATTTTCATTTATAACAATCTAATCCGGTTATCGATAAATTTGTTTGTTCAAGATATGTGCAAGACTTTAACTATAACTCAGGCAATCATTATCATATTTATATCTTACAAAATAATAAAATATATTTAGGCAATATTTCTAATAAAAAACTTAGCGTCAAATTCTTAATTATTGTAATGACCTATTATTTAGAAGTCGCTTCAAAGACATGTTTTTCTCAAAAGTTTCCATGTAACACGGTTTCTTGCAACATTGGTATTTCATATATGTACGGGTGTACATTTGCTATTGCTGGGATTGGAGAGCCTGAATAAATGAAATGCTTCTTGTTTCTATTTTTCCTCCTTTATTACTAGGGCTGCTGTGTCTGAGCTCGACTGTAGCTTACTATAAGCTGAGCTGAACTCAACTGAACTGAATGACGAAAGCAAAACTACGCAGCTTTTATAGTGAAAATATGGGTGGGGAGTCTGGAACCTTTTAGAACCTCATACAATAGATGACCGTTTCTTTTTGATAGTAGCCGGTCATTTAGACGAGTTCCCACGGAGCGGAATTACTTTTCTAATTCTATAATTGTTTCCATAAACAATACGTCTATAGACAAAAGAGCGACCATTAGTTCGAATTTCCAAAGGCGCGGAATTGCTCTTTTGATCCTTTTAGAAAATAAATAAATTTTACAATGGACAATAGTCAAAGGACAACGTTAACAACCATTGTCTGAAGTTCGGGTTCTTTAAACATCCTGAGGTGGTAAAACATTTGGTGTCCAGAATCCCATTACCCCATTCAAACTTTACACAGTAATAATCATAAAGCAAATTGCAATACCCTAAATAAATTACAAACAAAGCTTAAAACTATTTCCGTTCGCCGTCTCGTACATTTCTCCCGCCGTGCAATCGTGTTGCATCCTCTTGTGGCGAAGAGACGGCCTCTTCTAATGGCAGGATCACCATCTTCTTGACTGGTCTTCGCAGAACTCCTCCTTTCGTGGCAACGTCGACTGCTCGAACTGTGCCATCAGGTCCCGGATACGTAGCGACGACTTTCCCTCGTACCCAAACGTTACGTGGTAGGTTACTATCGGTCAGCTGAACAAGGTCGCCGACCTTTACGACGGGACCGTTCCCATGCGGGTCTCGTCGCTTTTGGAGTTCTGGTAGGTATTCACGTAGCCATCTCGTCCAGAAGATATCAGCCAATCGTTGAGCGGCACGCCAACTATTCCCAGAAATGGCATCTTTTTCATTAAATGTACCAGGTGTTGGTACGTGTCCGGGTCCTCCGAGCAAGAAGT
This sequence comes from Malacosoma neustria, assembly GCA_963693495.1. Classification (NCBI taxonomy): domain Eukaryota; kingdom Metazoa; phylum Arthropoda; class Insecta; order Lepidoptera; family Lasiocampidae; genus Malacosoma; species Malacosoma neustria. Next base: position 3,349,495 of record OY856379.1, on the reverse strand, counting down.
GGTTGGGCGTTAGGGCTTCAGGATCCTCTTCACTGACCGATACGTGGGTCAGTGGTCTGCTATTAACTGTATACTCCACTTCTGCTAGCAGGGTCGTCAGAGTCTCTTCGGTGGGCTTTCGCTCGTGTAGAGTCGCGTTCAGTGCGGTTTTAACTGAGCGAACCATCCTCTCCCAAGCACCTCCCATGAACGGCGCTCCCGGGGGAATAAACCTCCAAGCGATCGTCTTCTTGGCCGCTTCTTCTGCTGTAGCCTCATCAATTGCTCGCCGTAATTCTTTATCCGCTCCCTTCAGATTTGTCCCGTTGTCTGACCATATTTCACTTGGGCAGCCACGTCGCGCTATCATTCGTCGCAGTGCCATTATTGCTGAGTCTGTGCTCAGTGATGCTGCTACTTCCAAGTGAATAGCTCTCGTTGTCAGACACGTAAATATTGCTACGTATCTCTTCTGGCTCGTTCGACTGACTGCTACAGTCAATGGACCGAAATAGTCGACCCCGGTGTCGCAGACGTAAAATCCAGTAGTACTGGCGGCATTCGTTCACCGTGGCTTCAACTCCGGCATGGTGTCGTCGTCGATGAATGGCTGTGATCCAAAGTCTCACCGTAGGGTGGCTTCCATCTAGCACCATTGGAGATTTAAAGCTTTCAGGTACGAGTTGTGTGGCGTGTATTCGGCTTCTCAGTCTCAGGGCGCCGTCTTTGTATTCGACGCTCAATTGATGAAGGCGGCTTTCCTTGCTGACCAGCTTTTCTTTCTTGATTGCTTCGATCTCATTTCCGAAGGACTCTTCCTGTGAAGCTTTCATCAGGAGCTCTTCTGCTTTTCTCAATTGTTCTGCGGTGACTGAAAGTGCTTTTCGGCTTTCCTTCGTAATGAGTTTTGGCTTCTTCATTACTGGTTTCTTGTCATTAATTTTCTTCCAGTCTGGATCTTTGAGCTTGTTCTTCTTATTCTGGCTGTAGTTGACTTGATGTTTAGTTACTCTACAGAGTTCAATGAACTGTAATACCCTGGCAGTCGTATATCGAAGTCGTTCCCAGTTGGAGAATCTGGCGACGTCAGGTAGACTTTCTGTTAACTGTTGTTTGGTTCCGGCTATGACGTGATGAACCTTTTCTTCCCCCGTTGACTCTCTGGAGCTTGACGTTTCCATTTCTATTGGCCATGTACCTTCGCTCTCATACAGGAACTCTGGACCTCTAAACCATCGATGCTGTTTATCGAAACCTGTTGGGACATGTCTCGTCGCGTCGTCGGCTACGTTCTGTTTTGTTGGTATCCAACGCCATTCGTTGACTGTTGTGCTTTCCTCAATCGCTGCGAGTCGATGGGCCACATACGGCTTGTATGATCGTGACCCTGTCTTGATCCAGCAAAAAGAAAGCACTGTCTTGCTGTCAGTCCAGAACGTCTTGGAATCAGGTTTTCGATCGTGTTCTTCTATAACAGTTTCGGCTAGGCGCGTTCCCATCACTGCGGCTTGCAGTTCTAGTCTCGGGATTGACGTGAGCTTCAGTGGCGCGACCTTCGCTTTCGCTGCAATGAGCGAGACGTTAACTTCTCCGTTGGGCGTGGTTGCTCTCCAGAAGAGCACAGTCGCGTAGGAAGACTCGCTGGCATCAGTAAACACGTGTAGCTGTAGTGACGTAGAATCGCTATAGCCAATATATCTCCTCGGGATGGTCACTTTACTGAGATTTCGTAGATGATCCATCCAAATCTTCCATTGCTCAGCGAGATCTTCTGCTATTTTCTCATCCCACGGTGTCCCACGGCGCCATACTTCCTGAAGTATCTGCTTAGCTTCTATTGTCACTGGCGAAGCGAAGCCGAGTGGATCAAATAGGGACATAACTATTCTCAAGGCTTCTCTCTTCGTTGGTGTCTTTCCCTCGATGAGAGATGACGAGATACGACTGAGGTTAAGGTTGAACGTCAGTTCATCTGTCTTTGGTTTCCATATAAGGCCAAGAACTCGTTCCCGTTTCTCTTCTGATCTATATAGCTCTGTGGCTTGGTCTGTTTGACGCTCGTCAAGAGCTGCAAGTAGTTCTGGTGCATTCGTTGTCCATTGCTTCAGTTCAAAACGGGCTTTCCTATGAATGTCCCGCACTCCTGTTGCTACACGCTTAGCATCTTCTATTGTTCTGAAGCTGTCCAAATAATCGTCGACGTAATGCTTCCGTACTATTGCGGCTGCGGCTTCTGGGTGCGTCTCTTCATGTTTCTTGGCGTTCAGATTCTTGACATATATCGCCGTAGATGGCGAACTGGATGCTCCGAATATGAGAGATGTCATTCTATACTCTTCCGGTGGTTGATTATCTCGACGATCTTCACGCCACAGGTACCTGAGAGCGTCTCTGTCTTCAGGTCTGAGCTTCACCTGCATGAACATTTCCTGAATGTCAGCTGTCACTGCCACCAAGTGCTGTCTGAATCGCATGACAACTCCCGGCAAAGACTGAAGAAGATCTGGCCCCTTAAGCAGCAGATCGTTCAGTGCGACGCCTCTCGTCTTGGCTGCCGCATCATGTACCACCCTCAACTTATCCGGCTTCATTGGATTTATTACTCCAAAGTGTGGGAGGTACCATGTTCTATTCTTCGTCTTCTCTTTCGGTGCGGGTTCGGCGTATCCCTTGCTGATCAACGCATTCATCTGTTCTGTGTATTTCTTCTTTAAGGCTGCATCGCGGTCCAGTTTCTTTTCTATGTTGACGAGTCGTCTCAATGAGCTCTCGTAGTTGTCGGGAAGGGTTACGTCTTGCGTGCGCCATAAGAGCGATGTTTCGTATCCTCCTTCTTTTTGGACTGTATTCGTTTCTAGGATACGTAAGGCTTGCTCTTCTGGGTCTGACTTCGGTTTCTTTGGCTTAATACAGAGTGCGTCCATAGCGAAGTATTCTTTCATCATTTCTTCCAGGCTTTCTTCTTCAGTCGACGTCTCTGTCATGTGCGATACGAAGTGGATGTGGCGGTTGAGAGTGCGGCGGTGACTTTCATGCAGTACCCAACCTAGAGGTGTAAGTGAGGCCACAGGTTGGTCTGCTCTCCCTCTTCGTACCTTCTTTGACAGAAGAAGATGCCAGTTGTCTTGCCCGATCAGAATACGTGGCTTAGCGTTTTCGTAGCAAAGGTCTTCACTGATGTCTTGCAGATGCTTGCATTCATTTATTCGAAGTCTTGAAACCTCTTGTGGCGATACCTTCAGATTCTTCACCGTTCTGGCTTGAATTCTTTGTGGGATCTCGTTAGGTCCCTGAATGGTGAAGTTGACTCTTCTGGACTTTGATTCTGCAGTCTTCATTTCGTTGATTGCTTCTATCTGTAATGGATCGATGGGTCCTTTGGCTCCGATAATATCAGCAACCTTCTCATCGATTAGTGTCACTGTAGACCCATCGTCTAGTAGTGCGAAGGTGTCTATATTCCCCTTCGGTCCTGTAGCTCGTATCGGGATGATCTTCAAATAGCATTGTTTGCTCATAGTCCAAGCAGAGTTGATGGACTCGGTTGCCTTGTTTTCTTCATCCTGTTCAACTGCTCCTTTCTGTTTGTCGCTGTGCAGCATCCTGTTGTGCATGTATTTACACTTGTTGATGCCGCATGGTCTCGGCTGGCAGTTATGGGTACGCGCTCTGTACCGCAAGCACCGAAAACATAGGCGTCGTTCTTTAGCGATGTCCCATCTTTCGCTTGTAGTTCCTTGCTTGAATTTATCACAATCTTTGGTAGTGTGTCCCGTTTCTTCACAAACTGGGCACTTGATCATCGTTGGCTGCTTTTCTGCTACAGTGTGGATCTTCTGTAGGCGTTTGTGCTGAGTTGCTTGATTCTGTGACGCTATGTTCTCAGGTAGTGCGTAGGGTGCGCATATTTCAGCTTGCCTCATCATAAATTTCTCAAACTTTTGTAAGGCTGGATCTTTCTTCGGCTGAGTGTCTGCAAAGTCGTAGAACTTGAGGCGCATCGATGGGGTGAGCTTCTCCAGCAGGACCGTGAAGACTTCTGGATTGTGAAGATAATGGACACAGTCTAAAGATTCCAGAGTGGACACGGCGTTCGTCACGTGAGTAGAGAACACGCATGTCTCCCTCGGTGAGTCATTCAGGTGCGGCAGGGCCCGAAGTGTGTCCATCTCCAGCTTGGCTATTGCTTCCGGTCTTCCGAATCTAGTTTCCAGAGTCTCCATGATCTTCGTTGGGTGCGCGTCATTGATGAGCAGATTCTGCACGGCTTCCTTGGCTTTCCCCTTCAAGATCTTCCGTAGTCGGTTGACGTTCTCAACCTTCGTGTAGATATCTTCAGTCTCCTTGTAGGCTGCTCGGAACGGCAGCCATTCCTTGTGACATCCGCTGAATTCAGGCAACTCTATGAAATTTGGCTTCTGTCCCGCTTTGATGGCGCCGGTGATCGCTGCTGATAGGCTGGAGAGGGTTTGTTCTAAGGTGACTTCCGCCGGTGTGGACACTGCAGACTGCAGCAATGCTTGGACTATAGGCTTCGACGAGGCGCTGTTATCCTTCTCCAGGTTGACTCCCGCCGGTGTAGGCACTGCAGACTGCAGCAGTGGTTCCTCTATATGTCTCGGCGGGGCACTATTATCTTCATTTGCAGCGACCGGGTCTATTACGGGCTCTGTAACTCTGATGTTGACCTCAGACTCGAAGATAGAGGTATCTCCATTGTCGTCTTCATCGTCAGTGTCCTCGGCTTCTATTCGAGCTAGCGTGGCAGCAGCTAGCTGGGCTTGAATGCGCAGAAGTTTTTCTTTCGCTCTTGCTATCTTCCATGCCTTCAATTTGGAACGTGGGGACCCAACTGCAGTTTGGAGCAGCGGGTCCGGCAATGACATGCGTTCCTCGCATGGATTCAGTGCAGATTTGTGCTTCGTGCCCTTTTCCATAGGTACTATTGACGAAGACGGGTTCTCAGCCGACGACTGTGTGGGCTGAGCGCTTGCTTTTCCCTCGGAGCGTGTGACCATCATGGTGGATTGATGAGGAAGGCTTGATTCTTCAATTTATTCTATACTTCAGACAATCTTCAGATCTTCAGGCTTCTATCCGGCTCGAAGGACCATTAAATGTACGGGTGTACATTTGCTATTGCTGGGATTGGAGAGCCTGAATAAATGAAATGCTTCTTGTTTCTATTTTTCCTCCTTTATTACTAGGGCTGCTGTGTCTGAGCTCGACTGTAGCTTACTATAAGCTGAGCTGAACTCAACTGAACTGAATGACGAAAGCAAAACTACGCAGCTTTTATAGTGAAAATATGGGTGGGGAGTCTGGAACCTTTTAGAACCTCATACAATAGATGACCGTTTCTTTTTGATAGTAGCCGGTCATTTAGACGAGTTCCCACGGAGCGGAATTACTTTTCTAATTCTATAATTGTTTCCATAAACAATACGTCTATAGACAAAAGAGCGACCATTAGTTCGAATTTCCAAAGGCGCGGAATTGCTCTTTTGATCCTTTTAGAAAATAAATAAATTTTACAATGGACAATAGTCAAAGGACAACGTTAACAACCATTGTCTGAAGTTCGGGTTCTTTAAACATCCTGAGGTGGTAAAACATTTGGTGTCCAGAATCCCATTACCCCATTCAAACTTTACACAGTAATAATCATAAAGCAAATTGCAATACCCTAAATAAATTACAAACAAAGCTTAAAACTATTTCCGTTCGCCGTCTCGTACAATATATATATATCCTATATCTTTAAACGAGCAATTCTTGTATATATATATATATTTATATAATTGGAATCTCGGAATCGGCTCCAACAATTTTCATGAAATTTAGTATACGGGAGGTTTCGGTCTAGCTAGGAATCATTTCTAGAAAATGTCATTTTATTCGCTTTTTTTTGTTGGAAGAAAAATAACATAAATATGACTCTTCCTGACATCTATCGGCGAATAATAATACTATTTTTTTAAATTGCTTTAACGACACAACACTAAAGCTATTCCAGCAGATGGCGTTGTTAAGTAACAAGAAGTCAATGAGTGTTTGCTTTGAGGTTAGACTAATCAATCAATCAAATGTTAATTTCCAAAAAAACACAATTTATAATACCGAGCTTTGCTCGGTATTTCGGTCATCCGGATTATATATATATATATATATATATATATATATATATATATATATATATATATATATATATATATATATATATATATATATATACAACACGTTGTATATACGTATGTACGTACATATTATGTCCTGCCAACGCCGTTTTAGTTTCCTAATTCCCTTTGACAGATCACTTAATTTGATTTTTCTCTCATATTGTTCATGTTTATTCTATTTTAATCCCTCGAACATAATTCATTTTGTTTTTAAACTAAATATATACTATATTATAAATATTGCATGTCCATAGGTCCTTACCTGGGTAGAAGCCAATAGTGCTCTTTTGGGAACATCTTACACAACCGCTATTAACGGAATAGCAACTGCTAGAGCAAATCTTGCCTGGTCTGAGCAGAGGATGCCTGAATTCGTCAGTTACTTTGAGACTGGTTACCTTGAAGATGAGCTCGAGGACCTCACAACAACGACAGAGTCTACTAGTGCACCCACTACTGCAGCCCCTACTCCTGAACCGGATTCTGCCAACGTTGCTGCTCTTAGTTTCATCACATTGATTGTGACTCTTGCTATTAATTTTGTAAATTATTGAAATAATGTAATATTTATATTAAAGTAATTGTATATTTTTTTAAATTAAATATATGGAACCAGTGTTAGATTTTATTATGAGTTTTCTTCTTATAACAAATAACAGTTGGCTCGAAAGTGAGCATTTCAGAGATTGGTTATCGGTTTTCGTTATTGTAATAGTCTATTGTATTGAATAAGGCGCTTACTTCCGAAAGATCCAGTTTAATGTCTAACCTATGGAAGTTAACCCAATCGTAAATAAAAATTATTTGAAAAGTTAAAGAGATTCCTGTATACATTATGTCAGATAATCTGTGTGTGGGATAGCCTGTATCATGTACATTATGTAAAACAGTGTTTTGACGGCGGCAGTGGCCGGTGACACGTTAATTCGTGATTGTTAAATACACTCCTGAATCTATTAAAAATTCTGGGTCTATTCAAAATAAATTTGATTTTTTCATGTTGAATATAATCTCACCCAGATTTATACAGATATATACAGTTAGCTGGACTTGACCACCATTTTTGGTATAATTTTGAGTAAGGATACATATATATGTCAATTCATATAACATACGATGACCTGTGTGTCTTAATGGCTTTCACACGTCGGAACGGCTAGATCTTGAGTTCGATTCCCACCATGATGTTTACTTTAGAAATGGATGGCTCTGTATCAGTACTGTGATTAGTATATTTTTCTCGTTATACATCAATGGAATGTTTTAAGACAATAACATAATACAGTTTTTCATATAGAGTTAGGAGTTTTTAAATATTTTACGGTCACTCTCTGTTAAACGATCAAATCAAAAATACAGAACAAATAAATCTTTATTCCCATAAGCCCTTCACCGAACTTAGTACAGTGAATACCTTATTAGTGTATCGAAGTTCAATGGACCTAAGTAAACCACATACCCAAAGCGGCCATTGCGGTTGAGTGCAACTACAATTGCCGTATCGCCGTACTACTCTTTCGAGCTACAATTCAACAAATTAGTTTTTTTACATAAACAATCGTATGAAATAGGGTTCAGCTTAGGCTGGACATTGTAGATTTTATTTCTAATTTAAGTTGACTTTAGGGTTTGTTTATAGGGTTTGTAATCCAAAATAAACCATAAGATTTATAAAAAAATACCGCCCAAAGTCACTATTCCACGCGGACGGAGTCGCAGGCACAACTAGTTGTCAAAGTATATTTTTCCGTGCAAAAGCATGGTAAGAATACCCTTGCAGCCGGGGGCGAGTTGTCGTTAAAGGCGACAATATCTCCTTAGCTAGGAGTTAGAGCTCTAAGCCCAGGATGGCACCCAACCCAGGTCTCTAAACATGCCACCGTAATTATCTTGTATTGTGTTCCAGCAAAAGGGACCCAGATTCTAGTTCCCTTTAAGGACGGTAGCGTGTTAGTAGTACTCCTGGAGTCGCAAACATTCATAGGCAATGACAACTTACTGTTAAGTGAACTGCTAACCTGCCTGCTGTTTCTTAATACGAGTATTTCGATGGTGTTAGACCCACGCCTCACTGAATTTTAAAATAAACATGATAAGTATATCAGTACCTGATAACAACTTACAGATGTTTCTGCATCGTCTAACGTATTACATAAAATATCGCGTAATTATTTTGTTTGTTTATTGGCTTTATCTTAATCATATTCGTCTGATCCGCTTGAATGCAGAATCGCTTGTTTAATCTGAGATTATTATAAATAATATAATTTATCTCTATTATTACATACCTAAATATATTATTTATTGAGAATATTTAAGGACGATATTCAAATTTCGCAAATTTGACTTAAAATTTAAATTAAACAAAACAACATTTTAATTTTCTAAAATATAATTACAGTTTGTTAAATATTTTAAAAATCATCACCAACATCTTAGCGTGAAATCCCGGTTACAACCCAAATTTCAACCCAGACTTTTTTAGCACATTTTTGGTTTACTCTTCCTGACGAGGCACGGCGGAAGCGCCAAGGCTAGATATTTGTACCAGCATAGGCAAATTCAATTTATCCACAATATCACAGACATGAAGGTTGCCACGAATGCGTGAGTTTTTAACGCGATCCTACCGCGTCAGACTACATTTATGCATATAGCAAAATATTCATCTCTGTGGTCTTATAGATTGTCCCTTGAACTTAACCGGCATCTCAGTCACAAATGACACCGTGACGGGTTTCATTTGGGACCCCAGATGCTCACGATCTTTGACCTAAATGGCAGCAGTAGCGTGCTTCCATGTCACGATCGATATCACTAGACGCGTGAAATACAGCTCCCAGAAATATCAACTGAACCATGCGCTCGACCGTGTCGTCGTACATGTGCACAGGTCTATGATCTGTACCGTTACGAGCTGAGTACTCGGTCTTCGCCACATTGCTCTTCAGACCACTGTTCTCAAGTGACTTCCAAGCCTTTACACGTCGCACCAACTTACCCCTTACCGAATCCGCTAGCGCAATATCATCAGCATGTTGAGGTTGCTCATGTGCGTATCTAATGCTGTTTGACATGACGTCTTAATTATATCACGTTGAATAGAAATAGACTAAAGACGGATCCACGATGTTCTCGACGGTGATTGGGAAGAATTTATGTGTGACCAACAGCGGTCCGGGCTACAGAAGATGAAGTACATGTCTCAGATGACGTCAAAATAAATTCTTAAGTAATTGTTTTTAAATAATTTGAAACTATGGTGTCCTAAATTGGACCTGAATTGACGACAACTTGTCACTAAAATTGAGTATCGAACAAATCAGTATGTAACGTCCGTTTCTAAATTGCTTTCCTATTACTACGATAATTATGTAAATTTAAAATGATCTATGCAATAAAGTATTGAAAGTTAAATATAGAGTGTTAACACCCCAACTCCAAAAGGAAAAGCCGAACGCTGCTCTTCCTTTGGCGACTATAAACTAGGAAAATGAGTAATAATTTGGCCAGCATTTATAAGTTATGTAATATTATTATTACTGGCTAATCAAATTCGTAAAAAAACTGAATGAACCTTTGCCTCACGTTAACAGTAGAAAAAATCCAATACATATTACGACGCGCTAGATGAGATGACGTGGTACGTTGGTATGTTATCCGATCTTATTAGTAAGATATTGAATTACTTTTAATTTACAAGGATTATGATTCATGAAACTGAACATGGAATTTAAAATGACTCATATTGGCAGTAAAATATTATTTCCATATTTCTAATGATGTCATTATTATTTTAACATATTAAAAATATTTTAAACATTTCAAGGGCGAGTTTGTTTTAATTTTTTTGGCGTGTTAGCTAGTCACAAACATACAAATAATTATTAAAAACCTGTTAACCCAGCTCAAATACCAAAAAAGTGCGTTTAATTTTATTATACCTTAAATTGTTACCCAAAGACACACGTGCCGAGAGAGCCAAACAACCATCGAACATCCAACGCCGAATTAGGTGGTGGCTGCTTGAAGTCACGGCCCAGGAGTTCTCCCCAGCCGTCTGCGACAATTACGCCGGTGGTTTAGGCGAACCAGTCTAGGCTTACTGGGATAATATTCAAATGGCTTCGATGAGCAAGAGAGCTGCTTGGTAATTTAGAAAAATATCTCAGATCCTGAAAAAAACTATTTGGACTTACTACGTAAGCTAGCGCATAGACATGTATTTTGATATTTTGCCCTGAGAATATTAGATTTTCAAACTCGAGCTGTGATTACTTGAAACAGACAATACTTTAACCACCAAATGTTTAAGAACCTACATTAAACCCGTGATGGGTTTTAAAATCCGTATTAAGATTATAAAAATAATACTTACAGCGCCATCTGTTATCGAGTAGCAGTATTCTAAAAGCTTCATAAAAAATCCTAAAGAACTTTTCATTGAAATTACTCATTTAGGCCGACTTGCACAACCAGTCACTAAACTGATTTAGCGCTAAACTTGTTTAAATCATCATTCTGTCCCTGTCACATTGACAACATTTGACAGGGACAGAATGACGATTTAAATAAGTTTAGCGTTAAATCGGTTTAGTGATTGGTTGTGCAAGTCGGCCTTAATTTTGTTTTTTTTCCTATATTACAGAAGGTTTTTTTTGTTATAAATAAATACAGTTATTTTGTAATTTGGGTTGTTTATTGAATTAATATAAGCAATTGGTTGGATGAGGTCAGCGCAGGACCGATCATCGTGGAGATCTTTGGGGGAGGCCTTTGTCCAGCAGTGGGCGTCTTCCGGCTGAAATGATGATGATGATGATGATGAAGCAATTATTATGTGGACTAAGTAGAAATTAATTTTTTAGTATTCGTAGCTTTCATAATGTAAGGTTTTCTTAAAGTTTCTTAAGTTTCAGTAAAGTCTTGACATTCATATCTATATATTTATATAAATATATGTACTGTCTACATACCTATTGATTTTCGCCTTGCTTTGATAAGCTAATCGAATTATTTAGGTGTTACAGATAAATTTGTAATTATGATAAATATAATATAATATTTTAGGTACGGGCTTTAGTCGGTCGCCCGGTGTTGCCTTGGCCGCTATGGGTACGTATGTGTTTTTATTTGCAATACTTTTTAGTAATGTGCATTACATGACGTCATAATAAAACGTAAAAGTATAAAAATATGTTGTTTTTTGGTTGTGAATTTTTTTGTGACCTTGAATTTTTGATATTTTGTAAAGTTGTTGATTATATTAATAATATAATTTTTAATTAGTTTTAATAAATTTTATATTTAAAGCAAGTTTAATTTAATTAAATCTCATATTTCAATGGTTGATCGCTGATATCACGTTGTTGGCGTCTACATCTCGTATATTCTGTACTAATATTGAAAATCTTACAAAAGAGCTTCGCTCATTGTTCACTGATTAATAACTTGATTTAGAATCACAAGGTCATGGTGGACAATTTTTTTTATAATAAATACATACATGCATCGGTATTTATTTAATCTTTTTATTGAAATAAAGTTAAGAAGTAATTTTGAATCGTTCTCTTGTGAATGCAGCTATACTCACTTGTTACATAGGTTCATGAATTAAAAATAAAGATTTATATAAAAAGGTGTCAAATAAGTAGTAGTAACTATTCTTAAATCAACAGACTTAATTTACTTCTCCGCATTAGTCTCATTGATTCTGTATACGATATGTATGTAGTTTGCATATTCGATAATAAATTACAATTTTACAATTAATTTAACTAAAGACGCTTGTAGTTTTTTAAATTCAGACAATATATCATTGACGAGAAATTGAAAAAAATATCCAATTAAAATATCAATTAATTCAAAATTCAATTATTCATACTGAACTATTCACACAACATTACCCAATCTCAAAGTAAACAGCAGAGCGTTTGTGTTATGGGTATTAGATAAATAGATAACTGTAATTTTAATTATATTTTGTAAATAAATATATATACACAACAATCCAGAATCGGGAAAGGAATTGAACCTGTGACCCTTGTAAGCTTTCCGACGAGCGAAAGCCATTGAGCCATGGAGGTCGTCATTTCTAGATATTATTTATGTATGCTAGCTTGAATGTATCAAACCAGCCAGAATAAGATAAGGGCTTTTTATTCGACCAGAGGCGGAGAAAGAATACTAACCTCTGCGGCCGGGGTCGACCTGTCATAAAAGGCGACAAAACAACCCACCCTAGCTACGTTGTAGGGCCCCAAGCCCGTCTGGATGGCGACCACCTTTTAAGTATGCCGCCATAATAACCTTGTGTTGTGTTCCGGCATTAGTGACCCAAGTTCCTGTACTCTTATGGGACAGCAGCGTGTTTGCGATGCCGCTGTCGTTGCAAACACGCATAGGCGACGGTAACTGCTAAATTCTAAGCGGGACGTCAGACTGTCTGCTGTCCTACAGCAATCAAAAAGGCTACCCCGTTACTTGCATAGTAAATCGTAAAAGGGATTAAAACTTCCTAGGTCGTAGGGTCCCAAGCCTGTCTGGATGGCAACCATCCCTGGTCTCTAAATATGATGCTATATTAACCTTATGTTGTGTCCGGCATAAGTAGTAACCCAAGCTGTACCCTTACGTAGATGGCAGCGGGATAGCTGTGCTCTTGGAGTCACAAACATCAATAGGCGACGGTACCTGCTTACTATTAAGCTGTTATTAAGTAGGTCTGCTGTTCCACTGCAGTAAAAAAAATACACCTTATTGCTTAGACACATTGCTAGCTTTCAGACTACAAAGCCCTCCCTTTGAGCAAGGGCAATATTTCTGTATACTAAACCAACTCAGAAATATACTTTTGTTGATATCTTAACATACATACATATAATCACGCCTCTTTCCCGTAGGGGTAGGCAGAGACCACTTTTTTCCACTTGCTACGATCCTTACAAACTTGTTTCGCTTCGTCCACTTTCATTTCCCTTCATACATGCCCTTCGGTTTAGGGTACTCTTGACCTGACCTTTTTTCAAGACGTCCCTGATCTGGTCTTGAAACGTCCGCCTAGGTCTACTCCTTCCAACACTTCCATTCACACTCGCCTTATACGTTTTTTTCGTCAATCGTTCTTCATTCATTCTCTCAACATGGCCAAACCATCTCAGTATACCTTTCTCAATTTTTGTCACTACATCTTCTTTCAAACCACAATGTTTCCTTATCTCACTATTTCTTATCCTGTAACTCAGTTTAATTCCTATCATACTTCTTAACGCTCTCATCTCAACTGCATTTATTCTGCTTTCATGTTTCTTAACACATATTATATATCTCTTAAGACTATAAAAATGTTAAAGAATATCATATACAAAATTAAAAATATATTAACTTCGAACAGGTTCCACCATGTTGCTTCCCACCGTACTTTGTGTCCTCATTGGCTTCACAAACGCCATCCCTCAGGATGAGTTGCGGGCGGACTTTGAGTTCGAAGCTTACAGTACGAATTTAGATGACCCCAAATACAGGCTTCTTGACAACGTCTACCCACATCGAGTTAACGTCGACTTAGACGTGTATCTGAATGAGTTAAGATTTGACGGTGTCGTTACACATGACATTGAGGTAAGTTCAATTCCCGTACATTACACTACACTCAAAACTTTTAGTCTGTAGTAACAATGAAGAAAAAGCAGTCTTAGGAAAATCGATTCCAATTAAAGATGGTATGGCAAGGATGTGAATATTGAATTAACGACTAATGGAGGAAAGTGGAAGAATATAACATGTTGTGCCTATCCCACATAATGTGGTATAAGGGCAAAAAGGAAAAGACACGATTAAGATTCAAGTATAAATTACTGTTAAGATAATAATATTGATGTTGGTAGCGTAGATAGAATTGGAATATCATCATCATCATCATCTTTGCGTTCTATCCCGGTTGCAGCCCAAACTCTCGCTTCGGCGCCCGGGGTCCGCTTTCCAACTTTTTCTTCTCCACTTCGCACTGTCTTCAGCATCCCTGGTAGTGAGCTCATTGGCACGCATATCACCCTTTACGACGTCAAGTCAAGATAGAATTGGAATATATATAACTTTATTCAAAAATTATAAAAAGTGCCAACTTAATATAAGTTAATTTCTTAGGTAAATCATTTAAAAACTAATACTATTTTATAATAAGTACAATTGTTTAGGTTCAACAGAACTTGACGATAACAAAATATTTATCGATAATTTTTATCAATTTCAAGGACATCATTTACAATTTTGCCGATTATTAATTCCTTTAGGTAAATAGGTAATTGATTAGATGTATTTATTAGGTGACTATAAAATACTACTTACAACTCATCGTTAAAGGGAACCTCGACTTCTTTGATGCTATTATTTCTTTTATTAGCGAATACGAATTATCAGATTACAAGTGATGTCGATGGAAAGTTTAACGATTTATCTCATTACGTATAGTATATACAAGAGTTCCGAGGAAAACTTCCTAAGAAGTGCATGCCATGGTAGAAGTCATAACCTAAGATGTGAATGCCATGGCACAGGTAGCTCTGCCAATGTGAATTTAATTACTGCGTAGCAGCAGTAGTAGCAGTAAATTTAATTTTCTCCAAAATGTAATTGTACAAAATGTGACTTCAATTACTTAGTTGTAGGCGATAATTTTTTTTATGTTTTATTTTAACCGTGCAGGAAGAAAGATGATTGAGCTCTGCGGCCGGAGTCGGCCTTTCGTAATAGGCGACTAAACAACGCAAGCTAGGGCTCCAAACCCGCCTGGATGGCCCCACCCCAGGTTTTATATATGCCACCATAATAATCTTGTGTTGTGTTTCGGTATAAGTGACCAGGTTCCAGTACCACTACGCAGTTAGCGCGTGTTAGCGATGCCCCTGCCTTTGTAAACACTCATAGGTGACAGAAACTGCTATATAAAAGCAATAAAAATTACGATGGCTCTTGAAAAATCAGCATTATTTTACAATAATTTGTAGACGATAAAAATTCTAATATCTAGTTGATTGAAATAACGATTACGTTATCATACTGATTAAGTTAGTTAAGTGACTAAACTTTTGAATGACGTCGATTTAGTAATATACTTGTTTGATGAGTCAGTTTTTCAAAGGATGGTTCTCAACCCAAGATTAGGTTTAATCACTCATTCATCTAACCAGGTAGATGTAGCGATTATGGGCGCTTTATGAGTATTTACCCAACATTACAATACAACTAAAGAGGATAGAAATTAAACAAAGGAATTACTAAAAAATGCACTGTATTTTCAAGAACTGAATATAACAAAAGAATAGAAAGTACGGAAACGGATAGAAAGTACGTCGTAATAACACAATAAGATCTATGAAATTTTTCTGTCATCATAATTAATTTTTGGTAACAATTTTTGTATTGTATGTTAATGTTAAAATAATACAGCGAACAATATCTGCCTCTAATAGTACTACCAGTTGATCACGACCGCTCTGTAAAGAGTGAAACGACTAAGAAGATGTTAATGTTGTGATTAGATATCGCCTCAAAATGTAGTTAACATGTTCTATCTCTGTATTTTATTTTCTTTATTCATTTAACTTAATATTGGAAACTATCATTACAAACATATTTTAAACTCTCTGTAACATATTTTGATTTGTTATTATATAAATATAATTGTAATTTAAACATGTAAAGTGTACACAACTTGCAGGTAGGAAGTACATGTTTAATATAATATTATAATATATTTGATAAGAATATATAAATATAGTATTATTATAGTTTATAAGTATAAATTTTTATTATTGTTTTATATAATATATACATAATTATTATTATACATTATATATTTAAATTTGTTGTAATAACAACTTCTGATGATAGTACTGACTTTGACACTTGCTCCAGTCTATAAAGCGACTCTAGCTACCATAGTATACCACCCCTTTCTAGTCCTCTCTGGCTGCGATTTGCTGATGCTCATAAAACTTTCAACGTCGTTCACATCAATGTCCAAAGCATTCCAGCCCATTTCTCTGATATGCTAGCGAGTTTTGACTGTAAGAATATACATGTCATTCTAATATCGGAATCCTAGTTAAAACCCTCTCTTTCATCCTTATTTAACCTAATCATGTTTGTTTTAGGTCCGTGAAAGTCTCTCACAGATCGTGCTACACCAAAATGTAGTTTCCATCACCGGTGTGAATATCCTCGACTCAAACAATAACCCAGTAGCTCTTCAATTCCCTGACCCTTTCACTATTGATAGCTACTATGAGATCCTCCTCATCAATCTTGCTGATACCATTGTGCCAGGCAACTACAGCATTACTATCAGATATGTTGGCAGGATCAATGATAACCCAATCGACAGAGGATTCTATAGGGGATATTATTACTTAAACAATCAAATAAGGTAAACATATTTACATATGTTATTTTTTAATATATTTATCAAGACAATTTAAAATCAACCATTCCTTACCTAATTTATTATACACTAGAATGTAATCAACTTTGTTTTAGATATTACGCTACTACACAGTTCCAGCCCTTTCATGCAAGAAAAGCTTTCCCCTGCTTCGACGAGCCTCAGTTCAAATCGGTCTACACTATTGCTATTACTCGTGACAGCACTCTTAGCCCGTCGTATTCTAACATGGCTATTGCCGAGACTGTCCAGTAAGTAGTAATTGTTTACAATAAATGTATTGAAATAATTGTTTAACATTGCATCCATTTCAAATCGATTTTTAATTTTTTCAGGATTGGCACCAACCGCATTCGTGAAACTTTTTTCCCTACACCTATTATTTCCGCGTACTTGGTTGCTTTCCACGTGAGCGACTTCGTCGAAACTAACTACACCAGCACGCCAGCAAGGCCTTTTGGAATCATCTCCCGTCAAGGAGTTCTTGACCAGCACGAGTATGCCGCTGATATCGGTATTAGAATCACAACAGAGTTAGATGATTTTTTTGCTATCCAGTATCATGAGATGGGACAAGGCAATCTGATGAAGAACGACCACATCGCTCTGCCCGATTTCCCATCTGGAGCTATGGAAAACTGGGGAATGGTTAACTACAGGTTTGTTTAAAAGTGGCTAAAATATAAAATTATGTAAGTTTGTATATGGAAAATTTCAATTATTGTATATAATTTTTTTTTGCAGGGAAGCTTATTTGCTGTATGACCCACAGAATACCAATATAATCAATAAAATTTTCATCGCAACTATTATGGCTCATGAACTCGCGCATAAGTGGTTTGGAAACCTCGTTACCTGTTTCTGGTGGAGTAACTTGTGGCTGAATGAGTCTTACGCCAGCTTTTTCGAATATTTCGGTGCTCATTACGTATGTATTACTATTATATATTTTACGTATGTATATATAGATTTACAATATTATACAGCACTTGTTCAATGGTTGTGTGGTTCAAATTATTTCTTATGGTTTAATCTGTAAAAATCAAACTAAGCGTTATATATTTGAGTTTATTTGAATTTATTACTTCTACTAGCTGACCCGGCAAACGTTGTTCTGCCATATAAATAATAAAATGTCAAAAAATTAAAAAAAAAAATTTGCGGGTGGGTCACCCCTAACATTTAGGGGGATGAAAAATAGATGTTGGCCGATTCTCAGACCTACTCAATATGCTCACAAAATTTCATGAGAATCGGTCAAGCCGTTTCGGAGGAGTATGGCAACGAAAACTGTGACACGAGAATTTTATATATTAGATAAAGAGTACCGATGCAAATCGGCGCACAGCGTTTTTGCTCTTTGGCAATATCTAATGGAATATCTTAGATTTCAAGCCTATGGAGAAGAGTATAAAAGAGAAATATAAATCGTTACTAATAATATTATGGTAGTTATTTGCATACCTAACATATAAACTTAAGTGACTTCTAGAAAACGGCAATTGATGCTTTTTAAATTTGCTTTCAGGCTGATCCTTCTCTGGAACTTGATGAACAGTTCATCGTTGACTATGTACATAGCGCTCTAACATCGGACGCTTCAGCGGGTGCCACCCCAATGAACTGGACTGCTGTTGTTAATAATCCTTCTGTCTCCGCTCACTTCAGTACTACCAGTTACGCTAAAGGTGCATCAGTTCTTAAAATGACAGAACATTTTGTTGGAACCAGAAACTTTAGGAATGCCTTGAGATACTACCTCAGAGACAAGTAAGGAACCATTTCATATTGATCTGTAATCTTAAACTTTTGCAAAGCTAATCTCTTAATTTTTACTTTTAGCTCATACAAAATTGGTACTCCTGAAGACGTCTACAATGGCTTCAGACAAGCCGTTGCGGAAGATTTCGAATTTATTCGTGATTATCCTAATGTTGAAATTGGAGAGGTCTTTGACAGCTGGGTTCAAAATCCTGGTGCCCCTGTCGTCAATGTTAACGTGAATATGGATACTGGTCTTATTACTTTAACTCAGGTGTGTATTTTTTAATTTTACATGCTATCCATTTATTCAACTGTTAAAATGAAGTGTCTTTCATCACATATAAAATTATAATACGCTTATCAGGTTCTAGCTCGTATTTCGACTATTAAATATTTCTAAGATAACAAAAACAAAAGTAATTATTATTCTATTAAATATTGAGTTTAGGCTCGGTTTATTTAATTTAAACTTCAGCTTTTTTAAAACTACATTACAGACACTTTTTAAGGTGATATTAAAATTATTGTGTCTCACAGGAACGTTTCCAACTTACTGGAACCCCCGCTGAGCAATTATGGCATATTCCTATCTCTTGGACTCATAGTGGAAACTTGAACTTCTCCAGCACCAAACCCAGCTTTGTTATGTCCACACGTAATGCTACTATTCAAAATACACCTGGACACTACTTTGTTATTCTGAACATCGCTCAATCTGGTGAGATATACTATGATTTATATTAAATATATTTATTTTATTAAATAATGCTTTTGGATTTGGACTAATAATATAAGAAACGTCTTCGAAAATAAATCAGCTTAGTTTGTAAATTATTTTGACTATAATAGTTTCCAAAAAACAGATTTTTATGTATATGACTGACATCAGTTTCAATCAATACATAGTTTTTCAATATGTATATTTATAATAATTAATTTTAGGTTTGTACCGTGTCTTTTACGATGATCACAACTATGAAATGATTGCTTCGTACTTACGCACCAACAGGGAGAACATTCATAAAATGAATAGAGCTCAAGTAAGTGGATTTTATCTCATTTGTTTTTTTAATTATATGTAAACATGTATCTAACATTTTATCTTTTTATAATAGATCGTCAACGACGTTTTGTTCTTCATCCGTTCTGGAAAAATCACAATTGAACGCGCCTTCGATGTTCTCTCCTTCTTGGAGCAAGAGACGGATTATTATGTTTGGGCTGGAGCTCTTTCTCAGCTTGACTGGATACGTAGACGTCTTGAACATTTGCCAACTGCTTACGCCGAGTTCACTGTGAGTAAAACTTGAAGTTACAAAATGTATTTTAATTTTTTTTATATCAATAAAACATTTATATAGTAATAAAACTGAAGTGACCTATTTTAATTATAACTTTTCTTCGTGCATAGCTACTCCAAGATGTCATATTTATAAGATTTAGAATCGTTAATTGCATAATACGAAAATTTATAAAAATTATGGTTTCTGCAAAATAATCAATTCTTTCTTAATTTTTTTTAAACTAATAATAGATTAATATTTACAGGATTATTTGGCGAGATCAATGGAACGTGTTATCCAGCACCTTGGTTACGACGAGCGTGAAACCGACTCCACTTCCACGATCCTCAACAGGATGCAAATCATGAACTACGCCTGCAACCTTGGCCATTCCGGCTGCGTTAGCAACAGCTTGGCTAAATGGAGATCATACAGAGAAGATGATTCAAATCTGTAAGTTCATTAAAAATATTAAAACAATAATAATACAATCTATTTTTATAGGCGACGGTAACTGCTAAATTCTAGGCGTGCTGTCAGCCTGTCTGCTGTCCCGCAGCAATAAAAAAATAACGTTGTAGCGTACCGTGAAGAGAATTGATGAAACTTCACAAAGTGATACGCGTCAGGGCGTAATGGTTATAAAGCCAGCAATTCAGTTTAAATTAAATAAGAGCGTAATTATGATTACGCTATTTCAAAGATGGATTTTCGCTTAACCACATATGTCAAATAACTGAATAATATTGAAAATAAAATAAAACAATATCAACTATCATTTTCATAAAGATTGATAAATATGAATCAATATTGTTTAATAAAAAACAACAAAAAATGTTTATATTTTTGGGTTTTAGAGTTCCAGTCAACGCCCGTCGTTACGTATACTGCATCGGTCTGCGTGAGGGTGATGCTTCAGACTACACCTTCTTATTCCAGAAGTACAATACGTCTGAAAATACCGCTGATATGGTAGTTATGCTAAGAGCTCTTGCATGCACTAAAGACGAGGCTTCTCTTGTACAGTAAGTATTTACTATCAAATTTGCTTATTTTCAGTAATATCTAAAGTAACTGAAAATAAATTCAGTAACACCAATAAAAATATTTATGAATCTTTTTATTGGTGTTACTGAATTTAATGTTACTGAATACTCATAAAACTTTTTAAAATCTTTAATATTATATTAATTATAAGGCCAACATTTAATGCGTTATTTTTTTTTGTTTCTAGTACTTATCAATAGCTTAAGTAAGTTACTAACCAATGCTCAAGTCAATGTCTGAAGTTTTCACTCTGATTTCATGTAAAAAATTTCTTTGCAGCTACATGCAACAATCAATGTACAACGACAGAATTCGCATTCACGACAAAACAAACGCCTTCGCGTACGCTCTCCAGGGCAACCCTGAGAATCTTCGCACTGTCCTCGATTTCTTATACCAGAACGTTGCCCTCATACGCACAACGTAAGTAACGTTAAATGTTTAAAAAAATCTTATCTTTTACTTACACTTTTTCTATGTACACACATTATCATTATAATAATATTGAAGTACTGAAATATTATTGTTGTAGTGATAGAGAACAATGTAATTAGAATGTATGGAATTAATTGTAAATAGTTTCACTCGCCTAAATTAATGAAAATATTTTAAAGTACTTGTTCCGCTCAGACCCTTGTTATATTAATTTACTGCTGGCAGCTGAAGTGTTTCTTGCTAAATAAGACACTAGCTTGGGTATTTCATTTCAGAGCTAGGCACAGGAAACTTTAACATGTAATCGCTTTAGTACTGCACTCGAGATTTGGAAATTTTAGCTTAGGATTCCATTGAAATTAGACTCTTGAGTGAAAATTATGATGAAAAATTTATTAAATTTTATATATTTTCAGATATGGAGGTGGCGCTCGTCTTTCTACAGCGCTCAATCAGCTTGCTACGTATTTGACTGATTTTACGACTATTAGAGAGGTAAGGGATTTCATAATATTTAACTACTGCATACTTTTATACTAAAATATAGGGTGATTGTTAGCATACACAATACCCATACACAATAAAGAGCAGGGAATCCTATTAATTTGATCAATGAATATTTTGCTTATATGCAAGAAACATTTTAACATCGCTGTTCGTGTGTACCTAGTCATCAATAACATACTCTTAAAGACCAGAAGTTTATTTAATTTTAAAAGAAAATATAAAACGACCTATATAATTATCAACATGTAATTATTAATTAAAAAAACGATATAACACAAAATCACGAAACACGAAAACAACTAGAGTTCGTAAGACACATCCGTCTCATCCGAGCCCCCGAGCAAAAAGGGTGGGTCTAGGCAGCACGCCGCGCCGCTTGCGCAACGCCGCTTGCGCAACGTCGTCCCTTCTACCTGCTACGCCATCGCAGCCAGTCGATGTCCTCGCGCTCTCAGCTGACAAATCCTCTAAGAATACATATAATTGATATTGAACTTTAATTATTTGATACACGGTTATATATTCTTAGGTCTTGTAATCTAATGATGGCTAAAATTTAATTGTCCTCATACAAACATTTACTGGTTACACGTGAACCGATATTTTGCATCCGTGTAATAAGTATCTTTACAATTTTTTATACTGTGTACAAGGATGAAAATATAGATAAAATAAATATAAATAAATAAATATACTGAGATAATTTATACAGCGCTATCTGGTCAAAAATATATCTGTTTCTTTTTGTAATGAAAACATATTACACATAAGACCCACACTGGGAACGTGAATCTAACTACGTAGCCGCGGAGATAGTCAAATATAGTCATATATCGTCGTGATCGTAGAATAACGTCGGATTTGAAAAAAATCCAAAATTCACTTTTTACCATATTTGGATACTCTACATTGTCTAGATATTAATGCTGCAATAAAAAAAATTCTATGTATTTTAGATTTCAAATTAAGCAGTCGGAAAAGTGACGGATATGATAGAATTTCATATTAAAATGACGCTTGTGTATTTTTAAAATGGCTGTCCTGTAAAGTTTAATATATGTCAGATCCGTCACTATTCTACGACTACGACGATATGGTGGCTACATTTAGATTTACTGACGCGTCTACCGTCAGACCACCGACATGCCATCCTACATACAGCCTCTCAAATCCATTAAGACCGAGACTGTTTATCTTTGGACATAGCTGTAATATTTTTATATATTAATTTTATTTTGTTAACGTAGTTTTTATAGTTTACTAATGATATATTTTCTTGTAGTTCCAAACATGGGTGTACGCAAACCAAATATTACTGGAAGACAGTTTCACGACCAGCGTCGCTATTGTTAATGCCGCCATGAACAACCTCCAATGGGGTAGCAATTCAGCCCTTGAAATCTACAACACCCTCGTTGAAAGGAATTCAGCTGCGTCTATTACAGCGTCTCTGACACTTCTGTGTGCAGCAGCAGCAATGCAGATATTCCGTTAATTTATTATTTATTTAAGTAAATATGTGCCTTAATTTTATTTGTACAGAGTCCTATATACAAGAAGTTTGTGATTGCATTTGTAGGAACTTATATTAAATTGTTTTTAAGTATATAGTTTTTTTTTGTAATACCAAATCATTCATGTTATCCCAAGAAAATTTTAATTATTATCTAAAGTTTTAATTTCGAAGCCTCCGGTACACAATTATACTGTCATAAGGTGTTATTACAAATTATACTGTCTCGAGAAAAATGTACAAAATTATCTTTATTTAGTTTTTACAGAGGCAACTGACGTCTTACCATTATACCAGCTCAAAAACCCTAGAAAGTTCATTACACTATTGTTTGTATCATTGTACCAATATTACCTTTTTTATTTTATATGTTGCATAAATTTCTTCTTCTTTATTGTCGTAGAACATCATACAGACAGACGGTTCACTTATTAGTAAGGAGTTACCGTTGCCTTATACAACATATACGTAACTTATATAACATATCCGTGCAGGGGCGGAGAAAGAATACTAACCTCTGCGGCCGGGGTCGGCCTGTCCTAAAAGGCGACGAAACAACCCACCCTAGCTACGTGGTAGGGCCCCAAGCCAGTCTGGATGGCAACCTTTGGTCTTAAGTATGTCGCCATAATAACCTTGTGTTGTGTTTCGGCATTAGTGACCCAAGTTCCTGTATCCTTATGGGACAGCAGCATGTTCGCGATGTCACTGGCATTGCAAACACCCGGCGGGCCGTCAAGCTGTCTGCTGTCCTACAGCAAACAAAAATAACATATTATTTACTTATAACTCAACACAAAGTTATTATGGCTGTATATTTAGAGACCAATGGTAGTTGCCATCCAGACAGGCTAGCCACCTCGCTAGGGTTGTTGTTTTCCGCCTTATACAATAGGTCCTCCCCGGTCGCAGAGGTCAGTTTGCTAATGCCCATTCACGGAGAAAATATGAAAATAACCTGAATTCACTCCTAATATAAACCACTAGGTTTTTTTGAAGAGGTTTAGTATTGTATAACATTTGGGACGTAATGCAATTAATATTTGCATTGATGTTGACTTGAAATTTCAACGTACTCAAAAATTAATCGTTTACGTTGTGAAAGTAAATTACTTTGACATAATTCATTTATATAATAAATTAATATTCCTCCTGTCCTTATCCCACATTATATGGGGTCGGCACAACATTTTAATAGTTACTGTTGTGGCATAATTTTGTCAACCGGCCGCCTGCCTGACGTTAACCCCTTTTTGGGGAAAAATCTGTCATCCTTTTTATTTCAATTATTTTTCTCGTTTCACATTGAAAGTAGTATAATAAATTAATTATATTTTAGAATTACATTACTTCACATTAAATAATCAATTACAAAAATAACATATTTAAGAATATTACTATAACCATTTTAGCGACAATATATCATTTTAACATTAATCGCAACCAGAGATCGTCAAGCCACATCCAGATGGATGGATGTGGATATACGAATGCTGATTTCAGCATTCATATATACCCAGCTTGTAAGATTTTTTCATTCGTCCCCTTTGTAGCCCGCTTTAAAATACGTTAGGCTCTTAGAGTATACCTACATAAGCAAGCTTGCTTATGTATACTCTAAGGTTAGGCTTTACTATAGATTATAGATAGAATTTCACCTTTGATTATAAGTGACACTCTTAGGTTGCAAATAGTTTCTGAGACCTGTCGCTATGTCACTAATTTCCATTTTTTTTCGGTGGGTAGGAGCGAAAAAATAACACTGTTACAAAACTTGTACTCAATTGTTTTTAATTATATTATTAAATAGAAGAATAAAATTACATGATTAACTCACTCCTGATATTATTATGCAGTGATCTCATTGTACTGTTTTGTTGTTATTCAACAAACTTACTATGACTGTACGGTAGGAATAAATAAATTGTAGGTACTTTACTAAAGTTAGGATGCGAATGAATAATATATATTTAGAATTGTAATTACTTTAAGATGTGAATGTGACATCCAAGACAAACCCTCTCGGGTTTATTGGGTGTAGTTGAATATATTGTAAAATTATTCTTTTTAATAAATTAAAAAAAAACTAATAGTGAGTGGTGAGGGATATCTGCCAAGTGTGCTTATCTCTTATCGCTTCACCTTAAAACAAATCAAAACATAAACAACAGTGAAAATTACGTACAATGGATGCCATAGAGCAAGCTATGAACCAACTATTGGCAACCTTTACTGAGCGTATGGAAGGTGAACTTCATAAGGGTAGAGGTTCAAATGTTACAACTTCTTCGCTGTCCACAAATTTTTACAATTTTAAAACGTTCATTTTAAAATCCCTTCGGGCCCTTCAGGAGCAGATTAATCTGATTCATATGTCAGTTGACCAGATTGAAATGAGATTTGGGAATAAAATGCTTGTATTTCATGGCTTACTGGAGCAAAAACAAGAAAACACTACGGATGCGATCTTAAAAATTATAATCAATAAACTTAAGATCAATGGTATTCCAAGTTGCGCCATTCGCCGTTCCCACAGGATGGGCAAAACAGCAGTTCCCTCTGGAAAGCCAAGACCTATTTTATTTAAACTCTGCGACTATGCCGTTCAAAATAGAATATGGTATGCCAAAACACAACATAAGGGGACAGGCTTCACTTTATCAGAGTTTTCTAATCTAAAAGGCGACATTATCTCTTCGCTGAAGCTATACAACTTTTCGGGGTGAGGAGTTGTTGGATCCGAGATGGCGCAGTGTATATATGTATTGGATGGCAGTACCACCAGACGTCGCATTGAGAAACAGGCTGAGCTGAACAGCTTGTCCCCCTCGTGTGGTACGGAGAAAGAGGTTGAACTTGCACAACCCGCAACAAAGGACCCGACTAAAAAGAAAACTACAAAGAAGTAATCCATATCTTATAATATTATTTTTATAAAATTGTGTTATGTATTAATTCTGTGTAAGCATTTTGTTTGTGTTGTTTGCTACATATGTTTTGTATTGCAGTTAGGTAAGGTATTAAAAATTCATTTTAAAAATATAATTATCTTTTTTTATTATTATTATAATTCAATAGCAATATCTTCGGTTATATATAATTATGCCATTGCCTAAATTATCAACATATAGAGTTATAGTTTAAACAATTTAGCTTTTAATTCTTAATTTTGTTTTGGTATACGTGAAAGTTACAAATTATTGTTTGATAAACAAGTTATACTTTGAATAGTTAATATTATATAAAAACAGTAAACAAAGCTATTATATTTTTATTTGAAATTGTTAATTATATTTTAATTGTCTTAATTTTACTTTCTTTTTCTTTTCTTTTTGTGAACAATACTTCTATGCTATATTTATTATTATTTTTATTTTATTATAGACTCTAAAGTTCAAAACTGTTTTGTAAATTAGGGTAAATACACTTGTGAAGTGTGGACAAGGATAATAATATGTTTGATGTATGTAAATGGGTAATAACTAAATTTAACTACATTTAAGCTGTTGTAATGTTAGAGTTTGTAGCTTCCTGCATTTCATTTTTCTTTATATAAAATCTTGAAATGGGTACATAATAAAGGTATATAGACTGTTATTTTTTTCTGTACCATAGCCAAATGAACAAATGTATATTGGAGAATAGAACACAAATTTATAGATTATTTGTGAATGTATGTAATGTTTTTTTTAACCTGTTAATAGAAATAGGTTATCTGCACACCTGTTAGATGGATTCATGATATTTTTTTTTTCATATTAAGCTTAATTGTATTATATTAATTAAGTAATACTAGTTATTTTGATTGTATAGATAAGTAATTCACTTTAGTTAGGTAGGTATATATTTTATTCACATTGATGTTATTTTTATTTTTCTCAGGCTCTCTCTCAGTATAGTGGCGGATAGTAAAACAATCATAGATTGTTACTTAAATTTTATGGATTTTGTATATAACAGTGACAGCGATACTGAATCAGATCACTTTTCCGCGTTGATTTCTGATTATTATTCCGGTAGCAAGATGTTATTATTACTCACTTTACTGGCTTCCCTAATAATTTTAATGCTATACATATAAATACTCAGAGAATCCCGGCTCATTTCACCAATATGTTGACGTCATTCAATCAGAATACCTTACACGCTATTTTGGTTTTTGAGTCCTGGTTGAAACTTTGTTTATCATCTACTTCATATAACATAAAAGATTACATCTCATTCGCAATGACCGACTCGGTTCTGGAGGTGAAGGCGTAGCTATATATATTCGTTCTCATCTCCCATACAAAATTATTAGCATATCCTCACAACCGCCAGTACATGATTCCGGTGAATTTTTATTTATAGAAGTAGAACTTGCATATAAAAAAATTTTACTATGAGTCTTTTATGTATCTTCCCTTCTTGTGAATTACTTTCCTTCCTTAGATACCCTTCTAGAAAATATTGCCCCTTCTTACACCCATACTATTATCATGGGTGATATACTTGTCAATACTTGTCTGTTGAAACGTGATTAACGTTCTCGAGTCTTAGAAACTCTAGTAAGAACTTAAATATTCTTCCATTGAGTTCTACTCACTATTTCCCTAATTCTAATCCTTCTCTGCTAGACTTGATAGTAGTCTCGTCAATGTCCCACGTTATCAAGCATGGCCAGAGTTCGGGGGACAGTTTTTCGTATCATGACTTGATTTTTTTTTATAGTATACGTCCGCCGAAACCGAAACCTAAAATCATCTTACAGCGGAACTTTGGGGGTCTAAACCAGAACACTTTACTTAAATACGAACGAGAAATTGATTAGTCAGGGGTCGTCAGTGCATCAACTATTGATGAGAAGGTTCATTTGTTCCATACTGCTTTAATACAATTGTATGACACACATACTGGTGTTCCTGAACTGCAATACTCAAACGGCTATTCATTTGGCCCAAAGCAGACAAGCATGGAAGGACCTAACCTGAGATGCAGCTTATGGTGGTCACAACCCTCAGTCATGAGGTCACGATGAAGAAGAAGAATGATACACATGCACCGTTGCGTCGCATTATGATCAAATATTTGCCGGCTCCCTGGCTCATTGTTGATATCAAATGATTAATACATGAAGAGTCTAAAGCTAAAACTAAGTATAAGATGTTCCCAACCGAAAACAATAAGGCTGCTTTTGTCCATATTCGTAATAATTGCAATAGAGTGTGTAGGGATGCTCGACGCCGATACATTCATGATTCTGTTGAAAATGTCAATCCTGCCAAGGTTTGGAGGTTACTTTGTTACCAGGGTACACAAGTACGATGAGTTGGCAGGCGCAGATATCTGTGTCTCCGTCAAAATAGTAAAGCTGGCTTTGCTGGTTCCCGATGATAGGGAACAGCATTAAGATTTGAATGAATTCTACGTGTGGATTTGAGATTCGCTGGATTATATTTTCTGCTTTTATGGCGATTCATTACTATTTTAGATACATAAAGGGGCATTTTTGGAAGTTCTAGAGTATCCAGGAAAAATGGAAAAAATTGAGTGTGCTTTTCCTACGCAAACCCACAGGTTGTGTGATGAGTTGGTGCGGGGCCCCCAATCCCTGCCAGAGAATATTGCCGGGTCCACGTCCGGTCTCTGCTTCGGCACACCGATACTCCCCAAAGACTTTGCACCAGTTGGCGGGATAGCCTCCCAGACCGAGTAATTTGGCGGCAGGCCCTACTGACTGGCGGACGGCTAGCGGACAGCCGTTTGATCGGATCTCCCTGATTCCCGCCGCAATCCGTCACGCCTGTAGGGGTGTGATGGGATTTTGCACATCTCGGGTTTCAAATTTCGTAGGCACTCCAGAACTTCGGGTAAGCGAAGTTCTAACTAATAACCAGGGTCACCTATGCTAGAACACATCACAAGGTTATTATGACAGCATACTTAAGACCTAAGTGGTTGCCATCTAGACGGGCTTGAGGCCGACCCCGGCCACAGGGGTTAATATTATTTCTCCGCCCCAGCACGGATTAAAATATTTTTATTAGTTCACAATAAATGAAAAAACCTAATCAGTTTTCCTTTCAGATTTTAAAGGTAAAACGACAGTAGACCTTGAAAAAATATAAATAAGAAAGAAAAAACTGATGAAAATGGATGAATGAAAATGAAAACACAGCAAGATATACAAGATATAAGATTTGAAAAAGAGTAGTTTTCTTTAATACATGTAATTTCAAAGGGTGCAAACATAAATTATAAAATCATCTAGAGCGTATTATTTATTACACAAAGTTATATCAAAAAAGCAATAAAATGATTATTCGATAAACGGCAGTAAAGATATTGATTAAAAATTATCAATAAAACTCCTAATATGAGATAATTAGCTTATTCATTTTATCATTATTAGTAGAGAATAAAGGACACTCGGCATTGTGTCGAGTAAAGGTAAGATTAAAAAATTATCAACAATTCAGATTTCCTTATGATTTGTGCGCTATAGTTATATTTATTTCTCACATTAAAATATATACTATTTTTTAAAGATAACAAGAGTCTAAACCTACTTCACCTAATAATTGACGAATAGCTGAATCCTGTAAAAGTTCCAGAATCAACAACTACTTTTAAAACCTAATCTATTAATTATATTTGCTTCGTGTAATTCTAATTTGCTATTCTGTAGTACCCCCCAGTTACGTTAATATTCAGTAACGCAAAATAGCTTATTATTTAATATCAAGGTGAATGGAAAATAGTCTACAAGAGCCCATAACGTCACACTGCTAAACTGGGGAGACCCCAAAGAAAACGTACAATATATCAATCATGGTCTAAAGTGGATTGGTGAGTTATAGATATTGGTGATCTTGGCATACAGATTTCCTCACGATTTATTTCCTACACTGTCGATACTTTATGCACATTAGGTGAGAAAAATTGCTTTAACGGTCCATATCACAGTGGGGTTTGAACCTATGTCCTGTATATTGGTCTCCAAGTGTAGTATCACTAGGTTACCTCGGATCAATATGTATGGATGGAATAAATGAAAAATTATTAAGTTTTTTTTAATATACTTGTGATTATAATCATATTCCTGTGTGATGAAATAGTGTTCATGAACTTGGTTGTAAATTGTAAAAACTGTAGTCAGATCGATGTATACTTATTTTGGTTTTATGCATTTATCTCTGTAAGTGAACGAAATTGTTTTGTTTTCTACTGTTTATGCACTAACCCTGACACCATCACTACAAGTATCATCAACTTTTTACAGAATGCCCTACCTACGAATACTGGTCTTGAGCGTTTTGCTCGTGGCTACCTCAAACGCTGACCATCCCATAACGTGGTATAGAGAATTTGAACCTATTCCAATTGCTGATGAAGTAAATAGAAATACAGAAACGATATACAGATTACCAGAAAGTGTTATACCTTTGGAATATGATATCTACCTGGATTTGTATTTCGATGAAAGAACTGATCGGCCATTTAGTTACGACGGCAAAGAATACATCGTTATTCAGGTATTTAATGCTGATGCAATTTGTATTAACAACAATTCTTTTAGCTCTAGATCTTTATCAGATTATTGCGATAATATTTTGAACTATTGATCTCAAAACAATATTAATTATAATTTTATCTTTGTTTTTCAAATTATAAGCAGAATCTATTGAATTGAATTAAATTTGTAGAAAATGTTATACACACTAAAATTGTAATAAACAACTGTAATTTTATAGGCTGTTGAAGAAAATGTTAGACAAATCGTACTTCACTCCAACGTTGATAGCATCAACACTATATCCCTAACAAACAGTATTTCTGGAGCTCCATTTACATTAAACCCATTGGAACCATTCAGTTTGGAGCCTGCGTACCACTTCTTGAAGATTAATTTGGTTTCACCAATGATTGTCGGTCAAAATTATACGCTTACTATTGGTTACTCGAGCACTATGAACGAAGGCCCCATGAAACGTGGTATCTGGAGAGGGTGGTATAGGGATAATAACAATGTTGAAAGGTATGAGAATTTTCAGATAAAGTTTAATTTGTAGTTATTTCAAATATACGATAATTTCATAAATTACAATCAATTGTGGTGTTATAGTGAGTAAAAATATATAAAGATTTTAACTATTGTGTAACTTAGCCTACATTTTAATAATGATAAGTAAGCTCATCAAATGCAATTCACATGTTAAGAGTATTTTAGAAAATAACTTGAAAATAAGTATTCAATTGTCGCACAAGTACTGTTATCACCATCATTATTTTATAGTGCCATAAATATAATGCAGAGCTCTGATAAATATACCAAATATTCAGGGGATTTACGTTTGATAAGATGCTACTACTAAATATAAGCTAGGTATTGTTAAAAATGACGGTCTAAAAAGAATTAAAATCATGAATTAGTAAATAATTAAATTTTGATTTATTATTTCTCACAAAAAATTAATAAGAACCTTGTAGATGATAATAATATAAACATACTGGCACAATTCACACAGCGCCATCTAGACCAAAAGTAAGTAGCATAGCACTCGTTTTATGGGTACTAGACAACTGAAAAACTAGATATATAGTTTTTTTATAAATAAATATATTTTGTACATTAATACCCAGAAACGGAAATCGAAACCATGAACTCCACAAGCGTAGCGAAGAAAGAATTGTGAAATAGCATAGCTCTTCTGTATCACGTGATTATCCATAAGTTTACAATAATTGTGATACATAAATATAAGATATTCCAAAATACGGTTAATAATCGATACTTTATTATGCACATTTTAGAATACGTTATACCTTTGTCTTGCAGATTCTATGCTACTACACACTTTCAACCGTACAACGCCCGGCAAGCTTTTCCTTGCTGGGATGAACCCTTATTCAAAGCAGTCTTCAGACTCCACATTACCAGGCCAATCACTTACTTTGCTACCTATACGAACACCGGTTCAGATGCCTTGAGGTTGTATGTACGCCATTTGGGATGTATTATGTCGTCGCTTGAGTGTTAACGAAAATCGCATTGAATTAATCAGGTTATTTATTATAAGCTTGTGTATGTTACTTTGGTTGTTACGTCTGGTTTTTGTTATAATATTGCTTATATTGTTCTTGCTTCAAAGCTTGTAATTGGAGTTTTCTTTACATGCAAACGGTAATTTAGCATTTTTAGCTATTATCAATTCAAGTCCAATTTTATTGGCAACGTATATTATTTTTACAGTGTTACTGCCGAACGCATCCAGGAAACGTTCCACGCTACACCAAAGATGTCTTCCTATCTTCTTACATTCCTGGTTTCTGAATCTTTCGAAGTCATTGCTCAGGATACCTCCTTTAGCCCACCCATCAGGATTATAGGAAGGTCTAGCTCGGCTGGTCTTGGAGATCACGCTCTCAGGCTTTCTGTTAGAATGACTGAATATTTTGAGGAATATTTTGGGATTCCATACTCCTCACTACATCCTAATCTGTTCAATGATCATATTTCCTCACCTGATTGGGCATCTGCTGGTACAGAAAATTGGGGTATGGTCAGTTACAGGTATGTAAATAACTTAAATTCTATATTTAGATTAATTTTAATCTTCTTGTTATACTAAATACATAATTTTTAAGCAATGAAATATTAAGTAAATGATACAAATCTCCCTTTTCCCTTTTTAAAGTATTTTAATAAGTCATTGAATATTAAAAGTGTATAATGTATTCACATGTTCGGTATTAGATTGATATAAAAACTTTTTTACATCATAAATTTATATATCTACAATTCTACATATCTGGCGTGTGATCCTAGAAATAAGAATCAGGCCGCAGTTATTTATTAATGGATTATTTCATTTGGTAGTTCAAATTGAGCAAAATAAAGGCACTATTTGGTTCTTTGTTCGAAGTATGTCATTCAATAAAGACCAAATTTAGACACTTCTATTTTGTAATTAACTCCTTGATTAAAATCAGGAATAATAAGTCAAAGAGATGAGTAAATAATTAAAAGCAGAAGTGCTTGTAAAAAGAAAAAAAGCTCAATTGTCTCTCTTGTTTCTGTGACCCTTAAATGTATATACTGTTACCAAAAGTTTACATACTCTTTTTTTATAATAAAAAAATAAATTATATATATATCCAAATGCTATTTCACTAGGAAATTATCTTAGACGTCACAAGTTCAAATTCCAGGAACGATTTTATTTAATTTTAAACAAATAATTCGTGCAATAAATGGGTTAAAGAGTAAATATAAATGAACAATTAAACCCCTGCAATAGTATATTTTTAAATTTGCAGAGAACTATACCTTATTATTAATCCAAATGAAACAATTATGTCTGTTGAACATTACGCTACTACTTTGGTTTCACACGAGCTTGCCCACAAATGGTTCGGAAATTTGATCACATGCTACTGGTGGAGCAATACCTGGATTAATGAAGGATTTGCGAGCTACTTCGGTTATATCGCTGGCCATGAGGTTAGACTGTCATATGATTTTTAAATAGTTTTTATTTTTTGTTACAATTTATGTAATTTTTTATTTCAATTTAAGGTGGTTATATTTAAAATACATAAAATACATGAATAAAATACATAGACTGCAACATAAAATATTAAAAAATATTGTTTCCCTAAATATCAAACATAAATTTGCAGATGATGAAAGCAGTCTTTTTAAACACTGCAAGATTTTACCTGTAGAAATTCAATTTAAAAAAATGATACTCAAGGAAAACTTTTTTAATAAAAAAATACAAACTAAAATGAAGAACGCTGTATATACTCGGGCCGCTGCTCAAAACCGGTTTGCTACCAGCGGCGCGAAAAATATGTACGGCAAGCGCACAACTACCTACTTAGTTCCAAGATTATTAAACGATTTACCAACAAATATAAGAGATAATATAACCCAAAAAAATATTAAAGCCTCACTTAAAAAATACTTTTTAGAGAAATTGTAATCTAAATTTACTCAGTCATTTGAACGTGCGTAGACTTAAGTTTCGATGGCATTGTACAAACCTTAGTGGTTTTTTGTGCTATTATTTTATTAAGCCAATGTAATAACTGTAAATTTGATAAATAAATTAAAAAAAAAATTTAAGGTACCCGGTAGCTCAATAGTATTTATTATACTCGAAGGCCAATCTCGAGGTCCTAGGTTCAAATTCCACGGTGAAATGTACCGCTTGGGCAACTGCCCAAGCGGTGCATTTCACGCGGAAAAACTTTTCTCATCTAATGTGCATATGCATAATTACCATGTACCGATGGTGAAGGGAATCATTGTGAGGAAACCTATGCACCGAAATTACCTGTATATGTAACCCGTTAACCCGTTATAATGTCCGTTCCCTCTAAGGAGAGGCTTAAGCCCAGCAGTCAAACACTAGCTATTATATACTCGTATAGTCGATTGTTTCTTACAAATAAAATAAATATTATTATTATTATTTGTTTTCAATTTGTATTTATATCTCAGGTGAACCTGGTACAGAAACATATTAACACGGGTTTAAACCAAGTGCTAATTTGTACGTAAATTATTATTATGTTACCTGTGGGGATGGAGAAGTAAAATACAATTTGATAAATTTGTAATAATATTGAATAGCAAACTTGATGCTCCTCGATTAACATTTGAAGATAGTGTTAAGGTGCGAAGTTGTGAGTGTGTGCCTATAGCTACGCGTGTAGTTTATGTACCGCAGTAGTTCCTTGTCGAGCGGTTTGCGTGAAGACGTGTTGCACATTGTACTCATTAAAATTAATTATTCTAATCACTTTTGGGCGTCATAATTTTTTCAACTCAACAGATCATGAGCTCAGTAGTATGTAGTGTGTGGAAAACATACTATTTTGTAAAAAAATTAGTGGTTTTACAACGATCTAAGCGATTGTTCATAAAAGTGAATAAAACAAACTCAGTGCGTATTACAGCGCGTTCCAACTATTGACACTGTCTGTACGTGATCGAGTGATAATTCACTATGTTTGGTTTGTGTGTCAATCACACGGCCTCCACGTGCACTCGCCCGCTTTGCACTCGTGAACACTCGGAATGATTTGCAGTTTTATATTATGATTTTCAAGTTGAAGAAACTTAAATATGGCTACTACTATTAAAATAAAACAGCTTACCGACTATATCTATGATACTTGGAAGATTCATATGTAAGATATTCTGAAGAATGATTTGTGGGAATATGTTTCTGGAATTTTACCGCAAACCATACGTATGGATCCAAAGTATGCCGAATGGATCAAAATGGACGAGAAGGCCGAATCGGATATATTTTTGGCAGTCAGTCCAGGCGGACTTATTGCATTAGGTGACTTCTAAAGTTATATAGAATAAGTTGCAATCCATGTATCAGTCGAGTGGGCTTACGAGGAAAGCGTCGTTACTGAAAAAAGTTAGTGTAGGCATATGGCAGAGAAAGATGACTTACACAAACACATTTTTGATGTAATTAAGAAGCTCAGAGGCCGATCTTGTAGTAATAGACGAAATTTTGGTCATATTATCGTTGTATAGTTTGCCACATTCTGCCACATTCATTGCTATGTTCCGCACGGCAATGGAATCATGAAATGATTTACCATTGAAAGAAGTGTTGAAAGTTAAGGTCATCGAAGGTTTTGAAGACAGAAAGTCTACAGTAACTGACCAAGGAGCAATGTTTATTAAGCGTAGTATGAATGCCAAACAGACGAAGAATTCAATTGAGAATCAATGCCACAGTTTCAATGATAGCAAAAATGTTTTAATTATGGTTTTGTATGTCATTTTGTGAGAGAATATAGATTAATAAATAGACAGAAGCTAAATACAAGGTCTCGATTGGTAAAAGTAAAAATTATAAGTCCACACTGTTAATTACTGAAGAAGTAACGTTAGGCGGGAAAACAAATTCTATCTATTTCTGGTGTATTGATAGTAGATGCACAGGAAACAGGTGCAATGATAAGCAGATTATTGAAACTTTTGCTTTTGAAAGTTTATTAAATAACTGGCTAAGATTACTGGAACTGGGAAGGACTCGTTCAAAGAGGACACAGGTTGTGAAGAATGCCAAACATATATTTAGAAGATATTTTATGTGTCAAATTAACGTACTAATTTACTTTCAGTTGTGTAAATAACAGATCGTAGCTATGAAAATCTGAAGCTATTTTCAAAAAACGAAATAGTAAGATACATTTACGAGCAGATCGTGTTGGTTAATTTTATAATGTTATGATGTTTCAAGGTGGAGCTAATAATTCTGAAGTTTTGAAGAAACCTATTGACATGTGGAATTACCGGTTAGGTCACTTAAATAAGAATGATTTAAAGGCCATGTCAAGAAAAAAATTTGTGTATGATTTATCGATTAGTAAATAAAAAATTCTCAGTGTGAGATTTGTATTAGTCAAAAACAGACTTGCACACCATTCCCAAAAAGCGGAAGGAAATCATTTCAGAGTAAAGCACCAATCTTTGGGTGGTAATAAATATTTTGTCTTACTCGTATTCATTGACGACAGATCAAGGTAATGCAAGGTTTATTTCCTAAGAAATAAGAGTGAAGTTCTTTCGAAATTTAAAGAGTAAGTAAGAGGTGTATGCTGAGAAAAGAGAATATGTTATTAATAATTTTGACAGGAAGATTATTCAAACAGCATGATGCTTGAATAATGCCCCGAATTATTGTGAAAATATTGTGTGTGCTTATTAAAAAATATTTATACGGCTTGCATCAATCTTGCAGTTTGAAGATGTACAAAAAGTTAGTGAGGAAGCTGACGAATGTTGGTTTTGAAGCAATACCAAAAAATTCATGTTTGTTTGTAGCGTGATAAGGTGAGCGTATTATGTTAATTAGTATTTATGTAGAGGATACAGTTCTAGCTTCGTGTGATTCATGGTTTCATGACGTAAATAAAAAATTAAGTAGCGCATTTGAGATGAAAGATTTGGTAAATATAAGTCATTGTTTATGTATTGAGTTCAGTTGTGATGAAGAACATAGAATGTACTTAAGTCAAAAATATTATTCAGAGAAGATCTTAGAACGTCTTAGTATGACTGATTGTAAAGCTGCAGTGATTCGCATGGATGCGAATGTGAAGTATTTGACTGTGAAAACCAAACATTGTTTATATTGATAACTATATGCCAGTTGGATACAAAATTATGATTTGTACAATTTATTTATTTATTTATTTAATTATTTATACATGACATACAAATTTTAAATATAAAAGATACATATCACAGCAGTTCATGTACAACAACTAATTTGACTTAGAGAAAATCACACTGGCCCCTGAACTAGTGAATACTGTATCTCAGTGGGCCAGTATTTTTAAAATAAGTACTAATATATAATAATTACCATTATATTAATAATTAAATAATATATATAATACAATGAAACAAATGATTGCTTTGTCAAATACTAAAACCGATTACATGGCTGTCTTGGAGGTTGTTAAGGAGGCCATGTATTTGCGCGATGTGTAGAACAATATTGACGTTGAGTGCGATCGTGTTACATTGTTTATCGATAACCAGGGTGAAATGAAGCTGGCACAGAGTAAGAACTACTTGCTACAACATTTTATTCGAGATATGTGCAAAACTAGGTGTTAAAGATTTGAAATACTTATGTACTGAGAGTAATCACTTTTGCGTGTAATAATTTACACGATCCAACAAATAAAACTCAGTTTGATCTTAAGATTGTAATAACCAGTTCTATCAAAAATTTTCACAGATGTTCCCGCAATATGAACTTCACGAGCACTTCAACTCCCGCTACCTTCAAAACAGTCTAGCGTTTGACTCTGGAACTGGTACTGTTCCTCTCAACCATGACGTCAACACTCCAGCTCAAGTCACAGGTCATTTTGGTACCATCAGTTATTCCAAAGGAGCAGCTTTCTTGAGGATGACTGCTAACATCATTACTCTTGAAACCTTTAGAAAAGCTTGTCAGAAGTTTTTAAGTAACAAGTAAGTTAACAGTTGTTCTGTGAATTTAAATATCATAGACGGATAATGTATTTTTTTTGTACCTGGACTGATTTTTTGACATTGTTTCATATTTTTTTATTCTCTTGGAATAAATAAATATACTGAGACAATTCACACAGCGCCATCTAGACCCAGAGTAAGTAGCGTAGCACTTGTGTTATGGGTACTAGAGGACTAAAATACTACATAATATTATATATATATATATATATATATATATATATATATATATATATATATATATATATATATATATATATATATATATATACATAGTCAGGTCATAAGTATTGTCACACAGTAAAAACTTTTCTTTTAGAATGCTGGCCACAAAAAAGTTTATTGAATTCGAATTTCGAATTGTTCATGAAAATAAAAATGTATAACTTTTAGAATTTTACTCATTTTTAAATATGGAGTGGACGCTTAAAGAAGACCGTGTTGCAGTTATTGCGTTGCATCGTTGCGGTTACGCGCCAATTCAAATTTTTAACATACTGAAAAATTTGAATATTACCAAAAGATTCGTTTATCGTACCATCAAACGATACAATGAAGACTCTAGTGTAGATGACAGGTCAAGAAGTGGTCACCCTCGGTCTGTTAGGACTCCAGCAGTGATAAAAGCTGTGAAGGCACGAATTCAAAGAAATCCCAAACGTAAGCAGAAACTGTTGGCCCTTCAGATGGGGTTAAGCAGAACCACGGTGAAAAGGGTGTTAAATGAAGACTTAGGGCTTCGGGCATATCGAAGAAAAACAGGACATCGTTTGAATGCTCGTCTAATGGACCTGAGACTGAAGAGATGCCGCGCTTTGTTGAAGCGGTACGCGGGAAAAAAATATCGGGAAATTCTTTTTTCGGATGAAAAAATGTTTACCGTAGAAGAGAGCTACAACAAACAAAATGATAAGATGTACGCACACAGTAGTGAAGAAGCGAGCAACCGTATTCCGCGTGTCCAACGAGGTCATTTTCCATCCTCGCTCATGGTATGGTTGGGAGTTTCTTATTGGGGCTTAACAGAGGTACATTTTTGTGAGAAAGGTGTAAAAACGAATGCTGTTGTGTATCAAAATACAGTCCTGACGAACCTTGTGGAACCTGTTTCTCATACCATGTTCAATAACAGGCACTGGGTATTCCAACAAGATTCGGCGCCAGCTCATAGAGCGAAGAGCACACAAGACTGGCTGGCGGCGCGTGAAATCGACTTCATCCGGCACGAAGACTGGCCCTCCTCCAGTCCAGATTTGAATCCGTTAGATTACAAGATATGGCAACACTTGGAGGAAAAGGCGTGCTCAAAGCCTCATCCCAATTTGGAGTCACTCAAGACATCCTTGATTAAGGCAGCCGCCGATATTGACATGGACCTCGTTCGTGCTGCGATAGACAACTGGCCGCGCAGATTGAAGGCTTGTATTCAAAATCACGGAGGTCATTTTGAATAAACTTTAATGTCATAAGAATCTATGTTTTGTTAAGTTCATTTTGGTATATGAATGGTTACATAATTAATAAACTTGTTACAATTATTTTACATTAAACATGTGACAGAATTTATGACCTGACTAGGTATATATATATATATATATATATATATATATATATATATATATATATATATATATATATATATATATATATATATATATATATATATATATATATATATATACCTAGTCAGGTCATAAATTCTGTCATATATATATATATATATACCTAGTCAGGTCATAAATTCTGTCACATGTTTAATGTAAAATAATTGTAACAAGTTTATTAATTATGTAACCATTCATATACCAAAATGAACTTAACAAAACATAGATTCTTATGACATTAAAGTTTATTCAAAATGACCTCCGTGATTTTGAATACAAGCCTTCAATCTGCGCGGCCAGTTGTCTATCGCAGCACGAACGAGGTCCATGTCAATATCGGCGGCTGCCTTAATCAAGGATGTCTTGAGTGACTCCAAATTGGGATGAGGCTTTGAGCACACCTTTTCCTCCAAGTGTTGCCATATCTTGTAATCTAACGGATTCAAATCTGGACTGGAGGAGGGCCAGTCTTCGTGCCGGATGAAGTCGATTTCACGCGCCGCCAGCCAGTCTTGTGTGCTCTTCGCTCTATGAGCTGGCGCCGAATCTTGTTGGAATACCCAGTGCCTGTTATTGAACATGGTATGAGAAACAGGTTCCACAAGGTTCGTCAGGACTGTATTTTGATATACAACAGCATTCGTTTTTACACCTTTCTCACAAAAATGTACCTCTGTTAAGCCCCAATAAGAAACTCCCAACCACACCATGAGCGAGGATGGAAAATGACCTCGTTGGACACGCGGAATACGGTTGCTCGCTTCTTCACTACTGTGTGCGTACACCTTATCATTTTGTTTGTTGTAGCTCTCTTCTACGGTAAACATTTTTTCATCCGAAAAAAGAATTTCCCGATATTTTTTTCCCGCGTACCGCTTCAACAAAGCGCGGCATCTCTTCAGTCTCAGGTCCATTAGACGAGCATTCAAACGATGTCCTGTTTTTCTTCGATATGCCCGAAGCCCTAAGTCTTCATTTAACACCCTTTTCACCGTGGTTCTGCTTAACCCCATCTGAAGGGCCAACAGTTTCTGCTTACGTTTGGGATTTCTTTGAATTCGTGCCTTCACAGCTTTTATCACTGCTGGAGTCCTAACAGACCGAGGGTGACCACTTCTTGACCTGTCATCTACACTAGAGTCTTCATTGTATCGTTTGATGGTACGATAAACGAATCTTTTGGTAATATTCAAATTTTTCAGTATGTTAAAAATTTGAATTGGCGCGTAACCGCAACGATGCAACGCAATAACTGCAACACGGTCTTCTTTAAGCGTCCACTCCATATTTAAAAATGAGTAAAATTCTAAAAGTTATACATTTTTATTTTCATGAACAATTCGAAATTCGAATTCAATAAACTTTTTTGTGGCCAGCATTCTAAAAGAAAAGTTTTTACTGTGTGACAATACTTATGACCTGACTATGTATATATATATATATATATATATATATATATATATATATATATATATATATATATATATATATATATATATATATATATATATATATATATATATATATATATATATATATATATATATATATAGTATATATTATATAATTTTCTTTTGCAAATAAATACATATTATACATAAACAAGGGTGGTGAAGGTCTGGGACCTGAGATGGGAATAGAAACCGTCACTTTTGAAAGCGCACTGAAGTGCGGTAGGTGGGCAAAAATACCGAGACCGGCATTTTTAGACCGAGTTTCCGCTACGCCGGATTTGGCGGGCCGGTAAAACTGCCGGAAGGGCTAGTGGTTGTACAATTTATATAAAGCTATTTACATTATCTTGGGTCCGGCAAAAATAACGAGCCCGGCATTTACCAGCATTACAGTTTGCGCTGGTATCTGTCCCGCGCTCGCCCCGTCCATGTTCTCCTCGCGGTATTCAGTTTCTCATTCTGTCCAATTTTCTTGTGGGATCCGGTGGAATGTGAACACCTCTGTCTGGTGTCCGGTTTCCAGCAAATCTGCCGATCTGGCTTAGTGGGAACCCAGCCTTACCGTGCGTTTTGTCACTGCGAAGTGCCGGTGAAACCACCGCACCGGAGTAATGTGAACGAGTTTGCGGCAGTATATGTCCCCCGCTCGCCCCACCCGTGCTCCCCTTGCAGCATTCGACTTCGCATTCTGTCCAATTTTCTTGTAGGAACCGGTGTAATGTTAACACTTCTGTCCGGTATCCGATTACCGGCAAATTTGCCGGTCTGTCGTAGTGGGAACCCGGCCTTAGCCGTTACTCTCGGGATGAGTTTGATTGTAATACTAATAATAAGTATTAATAATTATCATCAAAAAGAATTTTAATGTTTACTTGTTTCCATACTTGTGATTGCGTGCCAAAATTATTTCTCTTATTTTTATTCTATTATTGGTCATTCTTGTGGTTATCATTTGTATACAAATTACTTAGAAAATCTTTATTAATATTAACAAATATATTTAAAAATATTCCTTATAAAATTATTATTTATATTTTAGCGCATATGAACCGACAGATCAATACGACCTGTACAATGCTTTCGCGGAAGCCATCCAAGAAGATAATAGTTTGGCTGCTTATCCCAACTTTAACTTCCAAGAGTATTACGCTATCTGGGTAAACGAAGCAGGTTATCCGATATTACTGGTTGATGTTAATCATTCTACTGGAACAATCAATTTGAAACAGGTATGTTATTGCAATTACATATATTAATATAATAGCAGTCAAGCACTACTTACTTTTGAGCCCGAAGTCCATTTTTGACCATACTGATTATTATTAT
The DNA here is from genome assembly GCA_963693495.1 of Malacosoma neustria. Taxonomy (NCBI): domain Eukaryota; kingdom Metazoa; phylum Arthropoda; class Insecta; order Lepidoptera; family Lasiocampidae; genus Malacosoma; species Malacosoma neustria. The sequence continues at coordinate 3,306,935 of OY856379.1, read as the reverse complement.
CCATTTTTGGATATCCATAAATGCCCTTCTATGATACTTTCTTTTCTTACCCAAAAAAAGGACAATAAAATAAATGAAGGATATCATTTACCAAGATTTTTAGACGAGAAACTGCCTTCTGACTTCAAAAGCCGAAAATTTTGCATCAGAGCCCTTATGCTTAGTAGATTTGTAGCAGCTCATTGTTACCCTGACTTCTATTTCGATTTAAGTGGGACACCTAAATCAAAATCTAAAAGCTAGTTAACACCAGTTTAGTGGGTACTTTACAAAATAAGGGAGTGACCTAAATAGACAAACTGTGTCTCAATATTTGAATTTTATGCATATTTTTAGAAACAAAAATTTTACATATTTACGAATAAAAAGTTAACAAATTTAATTTTAAGCTAATTGCATTTGTTTTTAAAAGTAATTATATAAGTAATTATGTATAATTAGCATATTTTTTTGCTATATAGTTTTTTTATTGCTGTAGGAAAGCAGACAGGCTGACAGCCCACTTAGAATTTAGCAGTTACCGTCGCCTATGAATGTTTTAGACGCTAGCAGCATCGCGAACACGCTGCTATTCCATAGGGATATAGAAATATTTAGGTCACCAATGCCGGAAAACAACACAAAGTTATTATGGGGGGATATTTAAAGGTGGTCGCCATCCAGACGGGCTTGGGGCCCTACCACGTAGATAGGGTTGTCGCCTTTTACAAGAGGCCGACTTCGGCCGCAGAGGTCAGTATTCCATCGCCGCTCCTGCACGGATAAAAACTATATTTGTAAACTATACTGGAAAGTATGGAGACTTAAAAAAGCTTACTAATTGGAAAAGGTAATAAATGGTGGTATTCTTTTATTTTGTTCAGCCACTGTATAATTTCTTGTTTTTAGGAACGTTTCTTCCTCAGTTCTGCTGTGTCACCGACTGGCCAAATTTATCCAATTCCAATCACTTTCTCCACAAGGAGCAATAGTAACTTCGCGAATCTGAGACCGACTCATATGATGACGTCTGCAGAGGACACTGTAACTAAGACACCTGGTGAAGAGTGGGTGATCTTCAATAATTTACAACACGGTATGCTTTTACTTCAGCTTATATTTGAAAGTATTGTAGCACTGCTAAATATATATAATATACTTAAAATTAAAGAGAGTATTTCTTAAAGAATGCAAGGAAGGATTATTTTATTGCTGTAGGACAACTGACAGGCTGACGGCCCACTTAGAATTTAATAGTTACCGTCGCCTATGGGTGTTTGCAACGCCAATGGCATTGCGAACACGCTACTGTCATATAAAGGTAGTTTTGTATAATATTTAGATATCTCTCAAACTTTAGACTTGCAAAATCGTCGCACCGTCCTTCTACACGAAATTACTATAATGTTCCTCCATTACACTGTGTCTTACAACAACAAGCACACGTTCAGAAAACTCAAGTGCTGATGACTGTTTAAAATTATAGAATGTAAGCAGAGAGGACATACCTGAAGTTTTCTGCCTACTTACAAGTTTGTCCAATAAAATTGTTTCGTCAACGTTTTCCTTAATTTTATAGTATCACTTAAATATAAAATAGTTGTATTAACTTGGTACTGTCACAATTGTTCAATTGCAGGCCATTACAGAGTTCAATATGATACTCAGACTTGGAATTTGATTGCGGATGCTTTGTTAAATGAGCCTGAAACAATTCACTACTTAAACAGAGCACAGGTAAATAGACAGTATTCATGGTAAATTTTAAAATATACTTAAGTCTAATTTGCTAGTAAAGTTATTGATCACATACTTGAATAAAATTTGGAATAAATAAATATACATTTAAAAACAAAGTGAAACAAACGTGAGTTGGACAATTTTTATACTAAGTAGAAACAAAGTTGGTTATTTATTTTATAATAATGTTTTCTGTACTAAATTAATAATTATTAATAAGCAAACTTATTTGCGATTCATGGATAGGGAGACAGAAGTAACTGTGTTGTTAGTGAATTAAAACAGATAAAAACTTATGTTAAAGTGCTCAACATCCATTCTGTATTTTTTGTAGCCGACCGTAAAGCTAATATGCATTTGATGTGTCTAATGACTTGCGTTTGGAATCTAGTAAATATAACTGATTAATATTAATAGCGTTATTATTGTATATAATAACATAATATTTTTTGCAACTAAGACCAGATTTCCTTGTAAAGTCAAAGTTCAAATTTGTAAAGACAAAATAAGTATATTTTTTACAGTCTATTTTTTGTTCGAAGTAAGTGATTAAACTTTTACATTATGATTTTCTAGGTTGTCGATGACGTATTTGCTTTGATGCGATCCCAGCGGATGTCATATAATTTTGGATTCCACATCTTGAAGTTCCTCCGTCATGAGACCAACTTCCACGTGTGGGACCCTGCCATCACAGGGTATACTTGGTTGAGAAACCGACTTAGACATCTTCCAGAAAGCCAGGCTGTGTTTGATGTAAGTTAAATAGTAACTACTATAAAAATCATAATCTCACCGTTCCATCCCGGTTACACCTCATGCTTTCGCTTCGGTGCCCGAGTCCGTTTTCTAACTTTTCGTTCTAGTGATTTGAGTAGTTTTGGCTTTTACGGGAGTGAATGTCGTTTCTCAACTCCGAATTTTCGATACAAAATAATTAATTTTATTATTAATATATTACAACGAATTCAGTTGAAAACGTTATATGTTTCGACGAGTCATTTAACAGTAAAAAAAGAGACAAATAAATTAATATATTGACAATGATGGATGTACGGTCCAGCATTTCACGTTTCAGTGTTTTAAATTGTACCTGACCTTGACAAAGCGTATATCAATATTCTTTCATGTGTATTGAATTGAATTGAACAACGTTGTTATTTCTGGTCTACTATTGAAAGTAGTAATCAATCTTTTACCCCCATTTTGATTTTTAGCTGGTATCACATGCTCAATAATAATAATCAAAACCAATTTGTGCGTCTCTTTTATTATGCTGTCATATTATGAAATTCAATTTTAATTTGTTTGCAGTCCTTCATCCTCAGCTATTTGGATCATGCTATCAAAGAGCTTGGATTTGATGTTGGTACAAATGAAACTCCTACAGTCAGTATGACCAGGCAAAACATTCTCCAGTTCGCTTGCAACCTTGGGCATGCCAGATGTATTGAGGAGTCGAAAGCGAGATTTGCTTTAATGAAGAATAATGAATGGTAAGTCTAACATTTTTCATAATGACAAAACAAACATGGTAGGATTATATCAGACTTCTTGTGTTTTTTCACGATTGATCCCTAATTATACTTAAGTTCTTTTCTTATTTTCAAAGCGTTTCATAGTTCTTTGTAAAATACATTATATTATCGTGTTATGTATATATTGATTTTGTTTTAAACCATTTTATTCTAAATTTATTATTAATTAATACATTAAAATAAATCATCATCATATCAGCATCTCAAATAATACCTATTTATTGATTTTTATTCTCTTAACTTTTTATTGTAATCCTTATCATATTTAATATTTTCAATTATTTTAATTTCTATTATATAAATAACATTAATAATAATAATAAAATAAATAAATCCAACTTTAATTAAAAATGATAACAAACTTTTTCTCTATTGACCCTTCTATTAATATTTACAATTGCATCCAAAATTTCTGCTTCGGTGCCTTGGGTCCGCTTTTCGACTTTTTCAACTCCACTTCGCACGGTCTTTAGCATCCCTGTTAGTGAGTCCATTGGCACACATATTACGACGTCAAGCAAGCACTTTTTGGTTTTACCTCTATTTATACTTAATAATTATATTATTATAATTATACTTACTTGATTTATACTTATTATAATTTTCACAGTTATATATGTTGAGTGTGTAACAAATTTTATTTGTAGTAAGTTTTCCGTTTTACTTAATATTCACGTTGATAATATTAATAGAATAATTTTGAACTTTGATTACAGGGTCGACCCACGCCTACGTCGTAGTGTTTATATGGTTGGTATAAGAGAGGGAGACAGATCAGATTTCGAGTTCCTTCTTAACCGTTTTATGAACTCTAACTTTGCCAACGATCAACTTGAAATTCTGAGAGGAATGGCTGCCACAAAAGACCCCGTTTTGTTGAACGAGTAAGTTAAGATTTTCATATATTATATTTATAATTTTAGAAATTGTTGGTGGTTTTTTTTACTGCTGAGGAACAGGAGACAGACTGACGGCCCACTTAGTAGTAAGCAGTTTGCGACGTTAGGGGTGCCGCGACACGCTGCTATCCTATAGGAGTACAAGAACTTAAGTCATACCGGAATACAAGGTTATTATGGAGGAATACTTAAGACTAAGGGTGGATTCCAATCAGTCCATCCTGCCGGTGCTCACTTACGGCACCGAAACCTGGGTGTTCACCAAAGATATCATAAATAGATTACAAGTGGCCCAGAGGGCAGTTGAGAGAAAGCTGGTAGGAGTGACACTGATGGACCGAAAAACTAACAAATGGCTTCGAGAACAAAGCAAAGTCGCAGACGTAACAACACGAGTAAGTCACCTAAAATGGAGGTGGGCTGGCCATGTTGCCCGAAAGGAAGAGTCTTGGTCCAAGCGACTCCTTGAGTGGAGACCGTGGCATCATATTTGGATGAATAAGCGCCCTCAAGGAAGACCACAGATGCGCTAGAAAGACGATATAAAGAGGGTCGCTGGTTCCAATTGGATCCAGAAAACTCAATGTCGCGCTGAGTGGAAAAAGTTGGAGGAGGCCTACACCAAAATGGTTGAAGGAGGCTAAAAAGAAGAAAGAAGAAGGGTGGTTTCCATCCAGACAGGCTTGAGCCCTACTAGCTAGTAGCTAGCTAGGGTTGTTTTGTCGCCTTTTACTATGCGGCCGTTCCCATGCGCATGAGTATTCTTAATCCGCCCCTGCACGGACAAAAACTGATTGTTGGTGTTTAATGAAATCTATACATAATAAGTCAAGCACGGATAGACATCGGATAAAAGGCTCTAGAATTTTTCTACATTATTATACTATTCGTCATAGATTTGGATAGTAGTATGTTTTTTTTAATTTTATTACATCTCATCTTATACATTTTTATTTTAATATGTTAAATAGTTATTTAATACAATAAAATTGTGATATTTTTATAAGATTTTTCTATTGTTGATAGCCTTGAAGTTTTTCTTGATTAAAAATAAATAATTTTACAGATACTTGGCATTTACATTAACAAAGGAAGTAAGATCACACGACAAAGTGAATGCCTTCAACTACGCACTTCTTGGCAATCAAGAGAATGCATGGCAGATTATGCAGTTCGTCAAGAATAATATTGATGAAATTAGAGTTTCGTACGTATTTACATTCGACTCCATCACAAGAATTTTTTTATATGATTCTAATAAATTCAATATTTCATCAAGCTGTAATTTATATATTTTAGGTATGTAGAAGACGCCCCTGCTACTCCAGTACACTCAGTTTTTTCAAATTTAGCATCATATTTGGATGAAGCAGGCTTAGTTGAGGTCAGTACCTTAATAACATTGTAATTATTTTTAAAATATTGGTAATAAAAATGGTGTAAATCATCATAACCTAGTAACGATCCTAGATTGTCTTGAAAAGAGCGTTGAATAAGAAGCAATAATGAAATGTGTACATTCCTCTGCTAGTTCATAAGTAAGAATAATAAAGTTCTTACTGTAAACTGTAGTTCCATAAGTAGACTCGGTAAACTAATAAAATTAAATCACATGTAATTCATTTGTTTTTATACCTCTTCAGTCAATAAAAATATTCTTACCTAATACATCATCATCATCTTTGCGTTAAATCCCGGTTGCAGCCCAAACTCTCGCTTCGGCGGCCAGGGTCCGCTTTCCGACTTTTTCTTCTCCACTTCGCACGGTCTTCAGCATCCCTGGTAGTGAGCCCATTGGCACGCATATCTATATATTCTTACCTAATACATTTCTATAAAAAGACCTTTAGAAATGTCGCCTTATGTAAGTGGCTAACAGCTTATCTCAGACACTAATATGATAGCGAGGATGTTTAACAAAAGATCAACTAATAATTATATCCTTTTTTATTCTTTTATTGCTGTAGGACAGCAGACAGGCTGACGGCCCGCTTTGAATTTAGCAGTTACGGTCGCCTATGGGTGTTTGCAACGCCAGTGGCATCGCGAACACGCTGCTGTCTCATAAGGGTACAGGAACTTGGGTCACTAATGCTGGAACACAACACAAGGTTATTATGGCGGCATACTTAAGACCGAAGGTGGTCGCCATCCAGACGGGCTTGAGGCCCTACCACGTAGCTAGGGTGGGTTGTTTTGTCGGCTTTTACGACAGGCCGACCCCGGCCGCAGAGGTTAGTATTCTTTCTTCGCCCCTGCATGGATAAAAATATAATTTAAAAATATAATTTAATTTTGTTTTCAGTTCGAAGAGTGGGTTTTAACTACTCAAACCAACACTCTCCAATATTCAACAGCTGTATCAGCTATCAATTCTGCCCGGACTAACATAGCTTGGGGAACCAACAATGTCGACACCATACTCCAAGCTGCAAGAGATAGTGCTACTAAGATTATTACTTCAACTATAATGATGCTTGCTATGGTTGTGTTAGCCGTCGCCGCTTGAAAATTTCTATAATTACTTTAATGAAATGCTTGTTTGTATATTTTGTTAATAAATATTTTGTTTGTTTCGTTTCATGTGTTTGATTTATTACAACTTGTTTTGAAATAAATAGATATCTATGAATATGAGTATTATGAAAAAAAAAAAACGTGTACGTCTCGGGACACCTGACAGAAGTGATAAACTAATCTAAATTGAACTATTTATTACTTAAATTACTTAAATTTTATGTATAATAATATGATAATGTAAGGATAGGTTATTTATTAATAAAACCAAAAATAATTAAAAAACTAAAGTTTATATATTTCTAATTTTTCCAAAAACTGTTAAATTATTCCCTAATGTAGATTCTTTATAAAGGAAAAAACTCAACTGTATTTTATTGTAATAAAGTCGTAATTCGAATAGATGTAGCGCTGTGAGTTAGAGTGAGAAAGGAGGAGCCTGCCTACCGTTGCCGTATGCGTGAGAGAAAGGGAAGCTAGATAGACTGGCGCCGTAACGCGCTACGTAACGAATCGGTTTAACATCCCATAAGAAGTTGTCACTTCAAAAGTACCTATAAAATATGTTCGATTCACTTATCATCTATTTTCATAAGACTCCTCACAATTAACTAAGTGAGATATTTGTATATAAATTTGGAGAGTTTAAAAATGTTCACTATGTTATTCGTGGGATTTTATATTAAATCAATACTGTGTTTTTCAGAAAACATGAAATCAGCGTATCCAATCCAATTATTGTTCAAGGTAACGACATTTCGGGTCTAAGTCAATTTTAATACCTGGTAGTACAATACACATAATTTAACGAAACAAATTCTGGTTAGGATTTTTAGGGAGTCACTACCATAACACAAGCATCTCAAAATCAAATTAAGATGATGATAATAATAATGGCGCTAAAATGCTATTTTACAATAAATTTCAAGTTTTAACTTTACGTCACTATGCCATAAGAAATGACAACGTCAAACTTTGTTTAATCCAATTTTAAAACGTTTCGAATACGTATCATTCATTTATAACTCTTATTATTTAGTAATCAAAGTTGATAATATTATCAAATTGACTACTTGAATTATTAGGGATTTAATTTTGCATGGCGTAATCATACAGATGGTATGTAAATATATAGATTTCAGCCTTTAAATAGTATATAATGAGTTGATATCATCTATCAATTCTTCCATCCATAAAAAATATTGATTTCTGAATGCTGAAGTTCTTATTTAGGCGATTTAAAATAAACGTCAATTGTAATTTGTTTTCTTGAATGAAACTTTTCTTGAATGTCAGTGATTAAAAAAATTGGTGTAGGTAGTCCTTAAAAACTTGCAAAATAAATTTATAACTTCTTGTGTGCTAACTACAAGAACTACAAATTTGTAATAATTTTAAAATAGTAACTTTTTTGGTAGTTATCCAATTTCTCAAAAATTAATTGGGTTAATTTTTTTACAGCCATGTTGACCAAAGTCTTTGTATTCGCAGCGTTTCTTACGCTTGCACATACCGTTCCGTTTGATATCGAGGAACCAACCTTTCGCAATGACTTTGATGAAACTATGTACCGCTTACCTGAAGATTTAGAACCCATTCATACTACAGTTGAGATTACTCCCTATTTTGAAGCCACTGATAATAAAGAAGCATTTACTTTCGACGGTAATGTTACCATTCAATTAAGGGTAAGTCTTATGACAAGTTTCGTATGGTTAGATTTCTAGAATATTCTTTTGTATTTTATAGAGACTCATCTTTTTATATTTTATTAATTACAATTTAATTATTTTTTTAATTTAAATCCAGTATATCTAATATCTTTTACTTCGGGATACACTGTATTATACATACACATTTTATTTTTAGCATCTAATAACATGTTAAAGTGCACAATTTTTAGCTCGGTAATATTCTTCTCTTCTTACAATAGTTTCATTTCTGTCTGTGTTTATTTGATTTTTTTTATTGCTGAGCAACCACAGACAGGCTGACGGCCTGCTTAGAATTTACCAGTTACCGTCGCCTATGGGTGTTTGCAACGCCAGAGGCATCGCGAACACGCTGCTGTCTCATACGGGTACAGGAACTTGGGTCACTAATGCCGGAACACAACACAAGGTTATTATGGCGGCATACTTAAGACCAAAGGTGGTTGCCATCCAGACGGGCTTGAGGCCCTACCACTCATTTTTGCATTACTGCTCTGCGCGGACACATTTTTACTACCCAAAGGGGTACAAGAATATCATGAATTTCCTTTTTGCATGACTACCGTCTGACTTTCCAATCTAGGAAAGAAAAATTGAATAGAGATCAATATTTTGTCTTTATGCGCACAAGGAATAATGTGTTAACTTTTCAACGCCTTAGGTAATAAAGGCGACAAACAGCTGCTGCTGAAAAGCAGCAGACAGGCTGACGAATCGCTTAATTGTAAATAGTTGCCGTCGCCTATGGATGTTTGCAATGCTAGGGGCACTACGGACACGCTGCGGTCCATAGGGGTTTCTATTAGTTTATTTTACCAATTAAATATTCATAGTAATTTAGATAAAAGTTCGTCTTTTTCAGCCTGTTAAAGATAATGTAACTTCCCTAATCATACAAGAAAATGTAAGAGAAATAATTGAAGTATCTCTATTAGACAAAAATGGCAGACCTATTTATATCAATGCTACCAATCCATTCGATCGTATTTGGGATTTTTATTTCTTAAGGATAAATCTAGCTGACGGAGTTACTCTGGTCTACGGCGAAATTTATGTCCTGAGGATTGTGTATATTGGAAACATTAATGAGTCGCCTTTGTCGAGAGGTGTGTTTAGAGGGAAATATACTGATGATGATGGATATGTGCAGTAAGTAATTCAATATTTTATATTATTAATATTGTAAACTCGAAAGTTTGTATATATGTTTGTTACTCTTTCGCGCAAAAATTACTAAATATATAATAATAATTTATAAAGATCAGTGTTAAGTAAGTAGGAAAAAATTCTGTCATCGGCGATCTATTCTGGCGGGCGCTGCAAAAATCGTTAAAGTTACACGTATATAATGTGTAATGAATATTTTTATCTTAAATAGTCCTACAAAAAACACGTAACAATATATATCTATATTTTATGTGTAGGCTATTATCGCCAAAATAGTGAATATAGTAATAATACAATAAATAATAATAAATAGAAGTAAATAATAATAAATATAATAAAAATTGATAATTTATTTCTAATGCACATTTGGTGTAACAAATCTTCTAACTATATCTTCTACTAATCTAAAACTGGAACTGCACTTAACCGTGCAGGGGCGGAGAAAGGATACCTGACCTCTGCGGCCGGGATTGGCTTGTCGTAAAAGGCGACAAAACAACCTCAAAAATTATTACATCAATTTATTCTTACAGTTGGTATGCTGCCACCAACTTGCAGCCTGTTAACTCCAGACAGGCTTTTCCAAGTTTCGATGAGCCTGGATTTAAATGCACTTTTGATATCATTATTAATAGGCCAGCGAGTTTTGGACAAACTTATTCAAACATGCCCATTAAAGAATCTGTCAAGTAAGTACAATTAATCTCAATATTTGTTTTGTACAAACTTTTCTGTAGTTTTTGTTTCTTATTTACTCTTACCGTGACATTATCCTTAATATTGTAATCTTGTTCTCGCACTCGCGGACGGAGAGTCTAGAAATAGTTAGAAGAGAATATTATGTAATTTTAATTATGTAAATTTATTAACTGGATTCAAAATTTTGATTTTTTTTCTATGGATCAAATCGCTTTTAGTAAGCAAGTACTAACAAAGTTTTTAAGCGGGAGCTAAAGCGGAATATATGCGATTTCTTATAAGTTTGTAACGATCGGCTCGTACTCTACAGCAATATTATTCGCTTTTGTACACTACCTCATTAAAAAGAATATTTAATTGATTATTTTGACAATAGTAATATTTTTACAGTATGGGTGACCGTGTTAAAGAAATCTTCTACACTACACCAAGAATGTCTGCATACCTAGTTACCTTCCACATCAGTGAAGAGTTTACTGTCATCGCTGATAACAATGATCCTCAACGGCCCTATCGTATCCTGGCAAGACCCAATGCATACGGTCAAGGCGAATACGCTTTAGAAGTCGGTCCTCCGTTGACAAAGTGGTTGGAAGATTACTTAGGTATCGAATACTACAGTATGGACCGCAACATGAAAAACGATCATATCGCCTCACCGTATTGGGATCCTAGTGCTACAGAAAACTGGGGATTAGTAACATACAGGTAATAAATCAGCAAGCAAATTACAAATACAAATTAGAAATAATACTTTTGTTTAGTCGTTAGCCGTTAATTCGTTAAATCGACAACTATTTTAAAATTGTTCATAGCAAAATAATTAAGTGAGTACACTTTATGGTTTCTATTGTCAATTCACAATAGATTACTCAAATAATATATATTAATTGTGTGTTTCAGAGAACTCCATCTTCTCTACGAAGAAGGCGAAACAAATGCGTTGGACAAGATGTACATCGCTACATTTACAGCACACGAACTCGCCCACAATTGGTTTGGAAACCTTATAACTTGCAGATGGTGGGACAACGTCTGGATTAACGAGGGTTTTGCTAGCTACTTCGAATACTTTGCTATGGATGGTGTGAGTAGCCATTCAAATTTTCATTTTCACTATAATTTATATAATTTGTTCTAGTACATAGTAACATGTCACATGTGTGGGTGAGGTTCATTGCGACGCGTGCGGCAGTGCGCGTGCATAGCGAACAGCTCACAAGCGCTACAAGTAATAACAGCTTACAACGTCACACTTCTGGGAACGGAAAGTTTTCCTGCCATACTTACTTAAAGGAGATTGGTGTGTTACACATATTGATATCAGGTTTCTCGAGATGTTTTCCTTTAGTTTTAATTTTTAATTTCTTCCTTCCAATTCAATTCAGCAAATGTACATTACGATTGCTTATTGCTACTAATATCTTTGCAGGTAGTATCGACAAATTTTGTGTTAGTAATATACATGAATTTTAAAATTATAAACTATAAATAAACTAAAAACACGCTTTAATAATAAATCAAACTAAAAATTGAAAAATAATTCTAAATATAGGAATAAAATAATTTTTATTTTATATTAACACTATCTACTATTAGTCTAGCCAACAAGTTCAAAAACGTGAAAAATAGAGATAAAGGTCCTAAAAATATGAGCGATGGCTCATTCGAATCGGAATCACCTCTAGAAAAATGTTTTTGAAGGATTTTGGTGCAGGTAAAAAATTGCAATTGTTATTAACAAAATAAGATGAAAAAAATGATACTTCGTTTTTTGTTAATAACTCGAAAAATATTAATATTTGAGCAATTTTGAAAAAAAAAATTCGTTAAAGAGGAGGTAATTTCCAATAAAAAAGTCTTAACTCCCGGAACTCTTGCTTCATTATTTATAATTTTAACTTGACTTTGAAAATAGGGCTCTACGCGGCTTTTACGGAATGCGCGCGCCGCCGCTAAAGAGAGTTCAGCAATAAAAAAAAATTTATAACATAAAATGTGAATTTAATAATTTCAAAAATTTTTAGTATCTTCTCCCGTCACTATCAGAGAGGCAAAATCCTTAGGAGTATTCAAGCGAATGGTTGTCGAACATTACTTAAAGATGTAGGCCATGTTTAATAGATGACTATTTCCTTGATTTGAGTCATGTATTTTTTTTTCATTCATGAAGATTTTTTTTTCTCTTTATACACCGCACGATATGTTAGTGCTAGTATTCTCCATAAGAAACTTATATGTGGGTTGCCTGGAAGAAATCGCTTAAAGCGATAAGGCCGCCTATTGTCTCCAATATTTACAATATTCTCTTTAACTTGTATTATATCATTAGGTTAAGTTGGTGACAATAAAGTATTATCTATCTATCTATCTTCTTAATACTTGAAACAATCGGGCCCTAATCACAATTTTTTTAAAAGTTATTCAATTGTTAACTAAAATTTTTTTTTCCAATCTCCGTTAGCATAAACAATGGGATGAAAGGTATAAATAATTGGCTTATAAATTTTAAACTGCGTGGAAACCCTTTTGATATATATACTTCATAAGATCCTGCGATAAATTTTCATAAAAGTTTATTAATTTGTTAATTATGATTTTTTAAAACTATTGAAAAAGTAAAAAATTTGTACAAATTTGTACAGCGTTTAAATGAAATCTGATCGTTTAAAGTGGTTCAAAATTGAGTTCAAACCAGTCGGTTATAAACAAACAAACCAACAAACATACAGGTGAAACTAATAAAAGCGTGTTAAAATTGAAGGATCTATTTGAAATTTATAACTAAATAAATAACTTTTACTAAACTCCTCTTTAGATATTTTAATTATTTCCCATTTTAATTATTTTATAGGTAGACGAAAAGCTGGAATTGGCTGATCAGTTCATCGTCATGTACCTCCAAAGCGCTTTATTGTCAGATTCATCCGCTAATACTAGAGCTCTTGAGCATACAGTCGATTCTCCGGAAGAAATCACTGAACATTTCGGTGGTATCAGCTACTCCAAGGGTGCTTCCTTACTTTTGATGTTAAAGCATTTCGTTTCTGAACCAACATTTAAAAAGGCTTTGAACAATATCCTGGTTTATAGGTATTTCGATTATAATATATAATTTATTTAGCTTCAATACTTTTATTAGATTATATAGAAATAAATACTGGGACAATTCATACAGTACCATCTGGACCCAAAATAAACAGAGGAATGTTTGTGTTATGGATATGGCTTATATACTCTGTGACGTAACAGCTTTCACACGTCAAAACGCTTGCGAGTGTGGATACTTTTATATAATAATAGGTCTTTACCTTTGAAATTGCCATTCTGCAGTACTGGCCATTTCAAATCAAAATAATTTTTGTTTGGCTAAGAATTCTAATTTCAAATTAATTTTATTTTAAAAACATGGAATTCTTTTTCCAAAAGTAGTCATTTGTTTATTGATTAGTGTTACATTTTCATCGCATTTGAATATTTTTCGGCATCATGGATACGTTAAAAATTCGAGTAATTATGGAATATGAGTACCGTCGTAGCAGCAACGCGGCACAAGCGGCACGCAACATCAAAGACGTTTACGAAGCAAACACTGCAAACTAACGCACCACCTGTTATTGGTTTGCTCGCTTCCGTTCTGGGAATTTCGACCTGAAAAATGAACCTCGCGGTCGTCCGAAGACTTTGGTCGACAATGACGAATTAAAGGCGACTGTGGAAGATGATGATACACAATCTACGGCTGAATTAGCAGCAGCTTTTGACGTTAGCGACAAAACAATATTGGTCCATTAGCGTCAAATTGCCAAGGTAAAAAAGCTTGACAAATGGGTGCACCACGAACTCAATGATCGCCAGTGCAAAGTACGCATCGAGACATGCCTTGCACTGCTCAACAGACACACAAATGAAGGAATTTTGAACCGCATTGTTACCTGCGATGAAAAATGGATTCTGTTTGATAACCGCAAGCGCTCAGCAATTTGGTTGGATCCTGGTTCAGCACCTAAACAATGTCCTAAACGAAAACTTAGCCCTAGAAAAGTGATGGTCACTGTTTGGTAGTCTAGCGCCGGTGTGATTCATCACAGCTTCTTACCAAACGGGGTAAGCATTACTGCAGATGTGTACTGTGAAGAACTGAACACAGTGATGGAGATGCTGGCACATCTGCAACCAGCATTGGTCAATCGCTCGTCTCCGCTGCTCCTGCACGACAACGCGCGACCTCATACTGCATAGCAGACGGTCTCCAAGTTACAAGAACTTGGGTTGGAAGTTTTCCGTCATCCGCCCTACTCACCCGACCTTGCGCCTACAGACTACTATTTTTTCCAGAATTTGGATAACTTATTGGCGGGAAAAAAAATCAATACCCAAGAGGCAGTACAAAATGCCTTTGAAGAATTCGGCCTCCCGTCCAGCTGATTTCTTTAAGAAGGGCATCAATAAATTGCCACTGCGTTGGCAAATATGCATTGATTGCATGGGTGATTACTTCGATTAATACAAATAAAAAATACATTAAAAAAAATCGTTTAAATTTTTTCATACAAAACGGCAATGTCATAGGTAAAGACCTAATATAAATATATATACAAAAGAAAAATATATCAATTGTTTTGTACACATAATACGAGCGCTTTGCTACTTATCTTGAGACTAGAACGCACTGAGTGAGTTCTCCAGATACATTTATATCTATATAGATAAAATGATAGAGGTCTGCAGGTGTGCGCGCATCATGGCAAAATTACAGGATAGATTTATATACAATTTTCTAAGTTTTAATATGTAGACATTTGGCCCTTGTCGAAAAAAAATATTTCGATATCTTCATTGAATATAAAATTATTAAATTTTTAAGAAACAACGATTTTTAGAAGCACTACATACGTGTTCTGTGATTTGTATTTTCTTACCGCGGAGAAGTGGGACAAGCGGTGTAGCGCGCATGTGTACGAATACTTGTCATATTTTATATTCGAGCAGCGAACTTAGGGGCAACGGCTAGTTATTATATAATTATGTCTAAAAAGTATATAACAAAAAAAAATTATTACATTTATTTCAGGGAATATGAGTATGCATTGCCCATACACCTATACGAAGCATTCGCGAGTGCGGTAGCTGAAGATAATACATTCAGTTCCAACTTTAATATCTCTGAATTTATGAGAATTTGGGTGGAAGAACCTGGTTCGCCTATCATAACTGTTAACGTTGATATGAACACTGGAGTAATGGATATAACTCAGGTAGATAGTTATATTTATTGTGAAGTAAATTAGACCTGTGGTTGAATTTGAGCAAGAACTGAATCCTTTTTATAGGTCATCTTATAAAAAAAGAGCTAGATGAACATGCGAACCGACGCATTAGCTTTTACAGACACATCGTCAAATCTTCGAACCCGTAACGAGAAATCTGAACGCAATTTTTTTAAAGTAGCATATATATATATACATATATATATATATATATATATATATATATATATATATATATATATATATATATATATATATATATATATATATATATATATATATATATATACATTATATGCTATATGCAATATAACTTATAAATACTGATAACCTTGTTTTCCCTCAAGGAACGTTTCTTCATTAATCCAGCGGCCACACAAACTGATCAAGTTTGGCAAATTCCTTTAACTTATACTACCGGCAACAACCCGAACTTCAATAATCTCAACTATACCGCTATCATGACCCAAGAGAATCTGCAAATCCAAAAGGCAGCGGGACACGAATGGGTTATCTTCAACGTTCAACAGCAAGGTGAGCATCAGATAGCAAGAGATAGCAAGAGTATTGTACTTTGTATAGCAATTATTAAAAAAGTTTTAAACAAAAATATTCCACCTGTATTAGAATATCACTTTTAAAAGGTTTTTATTGAATATAATTTGTTTAAAAACAAATTAATCTAATAGCTTCACTCTTGACTTGGTTATATTCCATACATACATATTCCTGTTTATGAAATACATATATAGTATTCCAAGATGCCACTTCAAAGCCAAGTTTTGTATCATTAAAGGCCTTCACCATCTCATCTACCTTGTCAAAAGAAAAAATACATGCGGATTTTGCTACCGGTGAATCCGTAAGAAGTTAATTTGTCTTCCATCATGTCATCCCATTCTCCGAAGTCAAAGCTTCCAATGACAGGAAAACTTTAGAAGAATTTCCTGTTTATGCAACAGATATTATAAATTACCTACCTTACCCTTTTATATATTTTACTCGATAGGTCTTTACCGTGTCAACTATGACACTCATAACTGGGAATTGCTCGCAAATGCATTGGATACTGACTACACCCAAATCCATCATTTGAACAGGGCACAGGTAAAATAATTTTACTTCTGTTTTATTTTTGTTGTCAGGTTAAATTACACAATGATTTGCGTATAAAAATATAAAAAGATGCGTGTGTTTGTTGTGTGATACGAGATTGATGTTGATGTGCGGATTTCTTCACGATAGCATCACAGTTAAATTAATTTGGCACATACATGCATGCAAATTATTGGAAATAGCTAATCTCCTATTATTTATTGCTTAGAACCGCAGACAGGCTGGCGGCCCGCTTAGAATTTAGCAGTTACCGTCGCCTATGGGTGTTTGCAACGCCAGGGGCATCTTAACACGCTGCTGTCCCGTAAGGTACAAGAACTTGGGTCACTTATGTTGGAACACAACACAAGGTTATTATGGCGGCATACTTACGACCAAACGTGGTTGCATCCAGATGGGCTTGAAGTCCTACCACATAGCCTAGGGTGGGTTGTTTTGTCGCCTTTTATGACAGGTTGACCCCGGCCGCAGAGGTTAGTATTCTTTCTCCGCTCCTGCACGGATAGAAATATTTTTCCAATAATCATTCATTAATCTTATTTTTAAATAAGTCAATTGATAAGTTAGTTATATTCTGGGGAATACTATTATATACTTTTGCAGCCTTAAAGTGAACATTTTTCTATAATGTTATTTTACAAAATGGAAATTACTTAGCTAATACGTACTAAGCCAAATTCTCATATCACTCTCATGTACATATATATAATATACAGAATGGTTTTTACTGCAATTTTAGTTACAGATGAAATTGACTTCATATTTAATATAGTTTTATTACTTTTGAACCTTGACAATGTTTATTTCTCTTATTTCTTTTAAATATTCATCATCATCAGACGAAGTATCCAAGAATATATATTTCTATAAGAATAATGGATATTTCAAATGACATCTCACATATGGAAATCAAAACACAACATTTTTTTTCTCTGTAGGGTTCATAGAATAGTTAATATTAGAGACAAATTTTATAAAATGAATATTATCGAAACAAGTTAATAGCAACATAGTAACAAGGTAAGATTACTGAACAGCTCATATAAAATTTATTTTGCAGATTGTTGACGACGTATTCGCTTTTATGCGTGCCGAAAAGATGACATATGAACTCGGATTTAGGGTTTTGAACTTCTTAAAGAAAGATACCAGCTACTACTCTTGGTATCCTGCAGTGACCGGATTTACCTGGTTAAGGAATCGTTTTTTGCATTTGCCCGGAGTTTTAGCCGAATTTGACGTAAGTGCATTCTTTATTTGTAGAAGTAATTATTATTAGGTAGGTTGTAATGATTAAAAGTTAACATAATATAAAGAATTAAAAACATCTTTATTCACTGAAAATAGTACTGAAGACATTGTCAACATGCTGACGGCCTCGAAGAAATTTTATATTGCCTTTTGAATAATATTAAAAGCATTATGAACACAAATCATGTTATATATGAGTAGCCTTTATGCTGAGGTATTGGGCCTTGTCTATAAAAACTACATACAATTTACAGAAAATTCTCTACGAATTCTTGGAAGCGGTGATTGCTGACCTTACATATGATGTAGATCCATCAGAGCCTCTCACCAGAACATTGAACAGATTTTTCATTCTTTCATTCGCTTGTAACATTGGTCATTCTGCTTGTATTAGTGACGCAGTTCAGAAATTTGAAGCTTTAAGAGCCGATACTGCTACGTAAGTATAGTTTTTTAAAATTTAACGAAATCATGAAATATTTGTAACTTTTAACAATTTGTTTATAAAAATTGTATTCCCGAGGAATTATTTAGTTTTAAATTGTGTTAATTAGTTAACATTTGCGCCAATGCGCCATGCATATCTTGTACGGATTCAGTGAAACAATTATCAGGGTATCGAACCCGGTACATCTCAAGTGTTTCGACTACCACCTACTGTGACGGTAAGGATAAACATCATGGAGTTTTTTTTCACTGATAACGCTTTGGATCATGGCCTTGAGATCTGGAATTGTTTTTGATTTGTTTACATAAACCAGAGATTTCACCGGTATGTGCAACCTGCCAATCCGCCTGAGACAAGCGTGGCAGATATATTCTCCTTTCTCTCTTGATGGAGACCCAAGCCTAGCTGTGGGACACTATGGGCAATTTTTATTTTATATGCTATCTAAAAAATTTACGTTCAACTGTTTTTTCAGAGTGGACCCGAATTTAAGACGTCACGTGTTCTGCCAAGGTATTTTAAATGGAGGATATGATGCCTGGAACTTTATTTATCAGCGTAGGCGGAGGTCCAACAACCAAGCTGATGAAGTTGCTATGTTGAGAGCTCTTGGATGTACCACTGATGACAGAGCTAGGCTAGAGTAAGTAATTTCAATACATATTGTATATTGTTTTTTCTTATCCTTTTCCCACGGTCGGCATAACATGAGCTCTGTTTCTACTTTGCTCTATTCGGCTAATATCATCTCAACATTTACACATTTTTCTAGCTAAATGATCTTTTTTACAATCGTTTCTTTAGTCTGGCTCACCTCCTATCTGTATAGTTTCATTTCTAGCATTTTCTTTGCTGCATTATTTCCTTAACATCGTATTGTATAATATTATCGTATTATATAGTAATTATGTATATATTTATCCTTTCCGTTTATGGCCTAGAATACAAGGTGATAGGTCTAATTTAGTGCATATAGTATTTATGTCTAATTATTACTATATTAATTATTAACCAATATGTGAACCAATTTTTATTAACACCAATTCAACTTTATTGAAATTTATTGCGAATAAAAAATATCAATTACAGCATTAGAAATATGATAATAATATTTGCAGATACCTCTCGATGATCATATCTGATAATGTGAAAGCTCAAGACTCCGTGGATGCTTTCACAATCTTCTACATAGGTGACCCATCAAACTCTCGAGTGGCCCTCGACTTTTTGAAGACTAGAGTCGATGAAGTTAGGAAAGCGTAAGTACAATAGTTATTTTAAGTTTGTTATACTTTTACGGTTAAATGGGCAACTAAATCCTTTTTTTACTAGTCAATATCACCAGCTAGGAAATGCATCCTGCTAAACTACGAACAAGGTTCTGAGAAAAGGTTACACTTTCAGTAAAGGAAAGCGCACATCCATTTAAAATTCATCCACTTTAATAGAAATGGGGTGATTTCAAATACACGTACGCTTTCATTGTGAAATATCATTTATTTTCTAGTAACTCTTCAAAGTGAAACGTCACGAAAAGGCTTTGACGCAAATGATGCGTACTGTTTTTATCCTGTGATGCACAGGAGACCACGTTTTTAAAATAAGCTCTGAATGCAATTGGGATTAACCATTTATTTATATCACAACATCTTAACAGCCTATAAAATCCTACAGCTGAGTTCAGGGGAAAGCTCAAGCAAAAACCAGATAGTTCATGTGCCACACTAAACTAAGGCAATCTGGTAATCACATATTTTTTAAAACATTTTATCTAAATCATTCACCATGTTATATTCAACTTAAGCAAGGAGTAAATCTTTGTATTCCACATTGTAACTTCTTGAACTCACTTTTTTCAGTGTGGTTCTGGACTCTTGGTTTGATAACATTCTTTTCAATCTCGCTGCTTACTTGGATGAAGAAGGGTTAAAAGATGTAAGTATTGTCTATCACTTACAAATACGAACATTATTCCTCGTGAATATATATAGTGTATCTATTATAAGTTCCAAGACACGAACCATACCTCAGCAACTAACAGCGCTATCTATATGCCTTTCTCTATTACGAGTTCTTCCTAATATCTCCCTATAAACTGATAATTCTCCCTAAAGAGTTTTTGATTTGATGTTGAAATTTCAACATGGAATAATAAGTGTGGTCATTAAAGTCACCCATAATTTGATAAAAGTTCATCAGAAACTAGATTATACTGAACGGATTACCTGGTTTTTACAATTTTTATATAATAAATAACAAATTACGTGAACACATTTTTCCAAAAAGGGATGAACATTTCATTATGTATAATAACGGAAACCAAAACACACAAATTGACTATTTTCTTATAAGAAGAAATGAAATGTAATCAGTTAAAGATTGCAAAGTGATCCCCGGTGAAAGTGTGGTTTCTCAACACTTACTTCTTATTTTAGACGTAACCATAACGCCGAAAATTTTAAAACACAACACAAAGTCAGCCTCCAAAATTAAATGGAATTTTCTAGAAAAGAAAGAATATGCAAGTAAATTTAAAGAAAGAGTAGTAGACAAAATGGTAGAAATGAATGATATGGTTGGAAATCTGTAAATGAATGTTAGAATGAAATAGGGGATTGCAATAGAGGTGTAGCAAAGAAAGCTTTTGGAGAAACGAAATGGAAAGGTAAAATTGAGAAAGAATCTTGGTGATGGAATGAAGAAGTACAGGTGATTCTGAATGGAAAGAAAAATGCTTTTAAAGAATGGAAAAGTGTGGATGAATTTGTATGTATGTTTGTTATGATAAAGAAAAGTAGGAGAAAATAATATTTAGAATGTAAGAAGAGAGTTCTGGTGGTCAGAAATATCTTTGTAGAATGGTGAATGATAGAAAAAAGAATACAAGGGATATAACTCATATGAAATGTATAAAAGATGATAGTGGAAGGGTCTTGAAAGACAATGAAGAAATAAGAGCAGATAGAAAAAATTATTTCTATGAGTTGATGGTTGAAGAGAATATGTGGAGTGAAATGTTAGAAAAGGTATCCGTTAACATGGGCGTTGTAAATACCCAAGGCGAGCTGAGGTTAGACTGGAAGTGGCTAACTTTATTCTTCAATAAGCTGTTGCAAGACGAGGCGATCCCCGATCAATGGTATAATAGTACGCTGGTGCCCATTTTAAGAACAAAGAGGATACATGTTTGTAATAATTATAGAGGAATAAAGCTCATGTCGCACACCATGAAGATTTGGGAGAAAGTAATTGCAAGGCGACTACGAGAGGAGGACGAAATGAGGGAGAACCAATTTGGTTTCATGCTCGGGTGAGAAACTATGGATGCCATATTCGCACTTCACCAACTGTGCAAGAAATATTCTGTATTGCATATTTATGTGCACATAAAAACCTGGTATTCTTTGAACTCAAAAAGTCATATGACCGGGTAGCCTTGTACTTGCATCTTATTCATGTAATGTACGATAAGGAAAGTACACACTTTCGGTCTCTAGCTGACGCCACATATAGTTCAATGTTGCGGTGAGTTTACACCAGGGATTGGCTCTTAACTTTCACCTGTTCATTTTGATGATAGATGCAGGAACATCAGAAATACAGGAGGAGACACCTTGGTGTATGCTCTTTACCGATGACATTGTTCTGGTTGGAGAAAATGCTCACGAGGTTCAGAGCAGATTGGCTAAATGGCAGTAGAGATTGGAGGGTGTTGGGTTAAAGATAAGTAGAACCAAAACTGAAGATCTATTTTGCAACTTTGGTGGAAATTCCGCCTTTATCCCGATTACCTTAGGAGGCATGCCAACTTCCGGTACCTTGGATCATTAATACATAATAATGAAAAACAGAGTGAATGCATGATGGATGAAATGGTGACAGATCTCAGGAACAATTTGCGATGCACGAATTACGTTTAGACTTAAAGGTAAAATTTATAAAACCGTACTAAGACCTATCATGTTGTAGGGAGCGGAACGCTGGGCCACAAAAGAAAAAGATGAAAGGTATTGCATGCAGCAGAGATGTGAATATTGAGATAGATGAGTGGAGTTACGAAAATGGATAAAATTAGAAATGAGTATATTAGGGCAAGTTTGAAAGTAGCACCAATGATTCAGAAGCTGAAAAGTAATAGGTTAGCCTAGTATGGTCATATAATGTGAAGAAAGGAGCGTCATGTAACAAGAAGAATGCTAGAAATTAGAATAGATGGATAGAAGAGGAAAGGTAGACCAAAGAAAAGATGGATGGATTGCGTAAAAGATAATATGATGTAAAAGGGTGTGAATGTTGAGATGACAGCTAACAAAGGAGAGTGGAAGGAGAGAACTTGTTGTTCCGATCACACATAGTTGGGATAGGAGCAGGAAGAAGAAGAATTTTTAATAAAAAAAAAAACAATTTTAATACCCTACTTATTATACCTTATTATTTTAGATGGAACAATGGCTTTGTGAAAACCTGAACACAATACCAAACTTCAATGTAGGTTTTAATGCCATCGCCTCAGCTAGATCCAAAATGCAATGGGGTACAGATCGAGCGAGCATGATCATTCGCGCTGCAAGAGGATCAGCTGTTAAAATCCTACCAACTGTTGTGCTATTGCTTCCTGCAATGGCTGCTCTTCTACTTAAATAGATATGTTCGAAAATAAATTAATAATTTTTGTATTTAGTGGAGACATGTTGAGGCTTGTAGAGAATTTAGAATTTGACTTGAAAGACGCAATTACGGTGTATAGTGAGCGATTATTTTGACCAGTATATGTATATGTTCAGTTTAACATTTTCTTGTAATTAATATACTACGCGCCTTTACTGAAGCTATTTTAATTTCAATAAACTTGGATATATTTTCATAAATTTGTCTTTTTTTCATAAAGTATTTTAAAACACGATTGGCTTACCTCAGTGAATCAACATAGCAACATGATTAAAGTCAGGTAGTTGGATACTATGTTAGAAATAAGTTTTTTAGTTATCATTATAACTGTTTATCGCTTTTTGAGAATGAATCCTAGAATACTTTACTCTTAAAATACATCTCGTATTAGTTTTCATTCTTTAATTAATAGGTATTAAGGTATGGTTACATGATCAGAGAAAAATGCTTTGTTACGTGTTAAATGATATTTCTGCATTACCTAATAAACGTAACTAGCTTCTTGAATCCAGATTTTATACAGAGGAGATTTATCAACTGTATCAAGGTTACTTCTGTGATGCCCTAAAAAAAAACTATTATATATCTCAATACGGTGAGAAAACTATAGTTAGAAACTCATCCGAAAAGTGTGTTGGTTGAATTAAGACATAGTCACCATTCTAAATAGTCCTTCAGAATCATCATCATCTTAGCGTTGAATCCCGGTTGCAACCCAAAACTCTCGCTTCGGCGCCCGGGGTCCGCTTTCCGATTTTTTCTTTTCCACTTGGCACGATCTTCGGCATCTCTGGTGGTCGTCCATTGGCATGCATATCAACCCCTATGACGTCAAGCTAGCACTTTCTGGGTCACTAATGCCGGAATGCCCTTCTGCCGAGGCCCGGCGGTGGCGACATGGCCAGACATTTGTTCCCCACATAAGTGGTCGGTTGCCGTAAAACGTGGCCATACCAGTGAAAGCGACACTCTTGCAATTTATCTGCAATGTCAGGAACATGAAGGCCGTCGCGAATGCGAGAGTTTCAAACGCGGTCCTTCTTCGTTACTCCACACATCCACGGCAGCATATTCATCTCCGTGACTCGCAGTGCCTGCTTGTGTCGCTCCAGCACCGGCCACGCTATGTGCTATTGTACCGTGCGCTTGACCGTATCGCCGCCTATGCGCACGGGTGTAGGTTTTGTGGAGTTTCAGGCCAAATACTCGGTCTTGAACACATTGAGATCCAGACCACCGTTCTCAAGCGATTCCTTTCACGCTTTCATACGTCCCACCAACCTACCTCTGTCCGATTCTGCCAGCGTGATATCATCAGCATACATGAGCAACCACGGGGGCTGCTCATGTGAGTTTCTGATGCTGTCTGACAGTACGTCTAATACCACACTGAACAAAAACGGACTAAGGACGGATCCCTGGTGTACTCCGACAGTGATGGGGAGGGATTTTGTCTCGGATGATGTCAATATAGGCTTCTGGAACGCCTTTGGACCGCAATGCCCACCAGATTATCGCGTGAGGACTACAGTCGAAAGCCTTCTGCAAGTAGATAAATAGGCAATGAAGAGGCGTATTCTTCGTCATGTATTTCTCCGCGACAGTCCTTAGAACAAAATCAGGGTCCATTGTCCCATGACCAGGGCGAAACCCATATTGACATTCCGAGAAAGTGCACACCTGTCGAATCCAAAAGTCGATAACCCTTTCGAAGAGCTTCATGATTATAGAACATGGCCTTAATACCTCGGTAATTACCACACTCCTGCACCGACCCCTTGCCTTTAAAGACTGTAGTAATAATACTCAGTCTCCATTGGCTCGGGATCGCACCGGTGAGGAGTGTCCGGTTAAAAAGTCGGTTAAGATGTCCACACCACGTGAGCCCATCGCCTTCCAGGCTTCAATGGGAACTCCATTGGATCCAACAGCTTACCAATTCTTCATGCGGCGAAGACAATTCTGGACCTCTGCAGGCGTTATCAGTGGCACTAATCCTTGATTCGGGAGAAGATCTGGCGACCGCACCTCTTTGTGCTGCGTGTTCAGTAGTTCGTGGAAATACAAGCGCCATCTCTCCTTCATCGCGAGATCCTTGCATAGCAGGTTACACACAGGGTCTTTTACACAGCGGCATTTGGAAATGTTCTGTGCCGCTTTGACCCTGGATCGCGCCAACTTATCTGACCCTCCATCCCCAAAAGGGAAATCGTCGTCAGGGCCTTGTTCGTTATCCAGCAGGGTGCGCCGACTTGCAGGTGAGGTTGACTTGGGCCCCGAAGATGTTGGTATGGCCCATTACACCCCTAAATAATCCTTCAGAATACTTACCACTATTCCAGTGCTGATAAAAGAAAGGCATTAGCTCCACCATTGGCTAAAGGAAGAATATGATGCAGTATCTCTTGTAATTAGCACGCTTACATGCTTATATATAATATTTATGACATTACTCAGTATATCTATGATATGAAAGTAAAACATTTTCCCATATCAATTTTAGTTTCTAACATAACTATTTATCGCGTATCTGCTGGTGGCTTTGTATATGGAAACAGATATTTTACTCCAACTACCCCACAAACTCTAAAAGTGCTATTCCTTCTTTAGTTTCCAGTCCAGTTCTGTTTTTATTTTCGGACTTATGTAGTCAACAGTATACAGGGTGATTTGGCAAACCCGTCCAAATTTTTTTACGCACTAAACATCATTTAAGGAACCCATTTTTGCAAAAAACAATTGTATGTAAAATTTTCAAAATAAAATATTTCATATATGGTCATTAATTCAATCGTACAGAATAATATTATGGTGCAACCTTCGTACGTTAACCTGTTATTACCTGGCTCTGTCTCTCCCGCGTAAATGAGTAGTGCATATTCGCTCGCCCGGTGCAATGCCGCCGTCCTCGGCCTTTTACTAGGTCAGATGGAGAGGTCATTGACACTCTAGCGCCGTATGTAAATTGCGAGTTCTTTGAATGACTTTGTGATGCTGATTACTCAACATTTTTGTACTATGTGATACAAAACTAAAATACATGTTTCTCATAACTTTTACTAAAGATTCTTTTGTGTGAATTTGGACGGGTTTGTCAAAGTCACCCTGTATATTTTGATCTTATAGCGGATAGAAATGCAATATTTGTAAAATTGCACACATGTAACATACATGTTGTTAATACAACAAGTATGTTACGCAACAATGCATTAGCATTTGACAACCTTCGTGGCGTAGGGGCTAACTCACTTCGGTACGCTTGCGGAGGTCACAGGTTCGAATCCCTTCTCGCGTCTGTGTTTTAAGTATAATATGTATTTATTTACAAAATAAATGTATTTAGTATATAAAATAAAAAATTATCAACGTAACTCAGGTTTTAAAACGATTACTCGGATATAATCCGGATATACTTAATTTTCTCCGTGTAGGAGCGGAGTAAAAATACTGACCGCGTCGCCGCCTATGCGTACGGGTGTGGGAAGATGTTCCTTTTAGGGGGCGGCCCGAGCTCAGCAGTCAAACAATTCTCGAGTCCACTTGAACATATATTTATATAAAGACTCAGAGATAACATCAATGCAAAGTAAATGTTAGTCAAAGCAGCACTTAGTAGCACGCGTATGCACCACTTTGGCAGTTTTTTTCGTTTCACGTGCATATTATTTGCCATGTACTCACGGTGCAGGAAAACTTAAGAGAAATTTTTTACACCAAAATTATCGATATATGGGGGCGATACCGCTTTAAAGCGTGACAGGTATATAGTCTGGTTACTCCAGGAGGTCCAATGCAAGCTGTCAGACGTTATAAATTGATATAAAAATTATCAGTAATACTAATAGGTGTGGGTCAGTACGCCAGAAGTGATAAAATCGTCCGCGATGCAGGCATTCCCCGTGTAGAAGACTTTCTGGCGATTTCGACGTGTCAAATGTTCGACCACCTCTAAGGCATCGCCCCGCTGCACGCCCAGCCTAGATCACCGTGGCATTTGACTACCGACCCCATGGGACTTAATAGAACGCTTGTTTGACCTGGGCGATTGGAAACTGAGGTCACGAGATCATCATGCATCACAAACAGCTAATGCCCGTCGATAACCATGATTGGTCCACCAAACCAAGATAGGCCAACCTAGAGCTACGTTGACGCCACACCAACATGAACGTGCGCTCCCGCAGTTCGAACTACATCTCCGGGGGGCTGTTGCCCCCTGAGTTTACGCCAGGGGCGCTCTTTACAAGTGTAAACTCGAGGCCCCTAAACCTCATCCAATAACAGCTGTAGGAAGAAGTTTTTGTAAGTAACGAGATAGCCAGCTCGTAACATTTCATACCTGAAATTTCATTTCAATTACTCATAAAATATAATAGTATTGGAAATGAAATTCTAAAATGTGATTAAACTTCCTAACAAACACTTTTTTTGTTTTTTATGTGAAAAATTACATAATGTTATTTATTTAAAATAATACTATTAATTTTATTGTATTAAACACTAAAACTTATACCTATGAAACTAGTCCTAATGAACGTCATTGGGAGTTTATTATTGTTTCAAATATTATTTAACTGTAAATGAGTCATTGAAAATACTTATGTTATCGACAGGGAATCCTTACTTCTGTACGTAGAAGGAGAATCATCACCGTTCTATAAATACCGTGTTGCGCAGATCATTGCTCACGAAACCACCCATATGTGGTTTGGAAATTTGGTGACCTGCCATTGGTGGAGTAATACATGGCTTAATGAAGGTTTTGCAAATTATTTCCAGGATTACATAACTGAAATGGTAATGTATATTATTTAATAACATTTCATAAATTTCATCATCGCCATTGAGTTGATTAATTTCGTTTCAATTAAAAACTAGTATTTTGGAGTTCAGAATCTCCTGTCGAGTAGTCATCATTTCTTTCCAATGCCAAAGTATATGTATTAAACGAAATGTTATTTTTGCATAGTGATTATAAATTGTGTCTCTATGTACAAAAGCTGGAATAGATGTATGTAAGTATGGCTTTTCCGAAATGTCTGACCTCATAATCTTAATAACCGAACGCTGATTTTTCATTGCTGTTAGAAAGTAGCAAAAGGAATTATTCCTAAAAAGGTTAGTGATAGATTGGTCACATTTTACAATACTCTAATTAAACTACACTGTAGCCGTATGCATATAAATAGCTAGGACAACGCGACCATATGTCTTCTTCTTCCTGCCCTTATGCCAATTATGTGGGGTCGGCACAACATGTTCTCTCCTTCCACTCTCCTCTGTTAGCCGTCATCTCAACATTTACACTAGTGTCCGACCGAAACTGGTTTTCCAGCCGAAACCGAATATTCGGCCGTGGGTTCAGTTTCGACCGAAACCGAAACTCACGTGGTCAAGTATAAAATTCCTTAAAATACCTACTGAAATTTGGTGCATTTTACCCATTATTATTTAAAATTAGGACATGAAATGGAAACACAATATATTAATTTTGTTGTAATCATTTATTTAATATATTATAAAAAAATATTAATAACATTTTTATTATTTTTTCAAATTAAATTCTCATAGCAAAATGTTTATCAGTTATCAATAATCAAATCACTAATTGTTACTGTTTCATTAAATACTATGTACTGGTATTTTAAAATCTTATTAATTAATATTTTGGTTTGTATTTGTACTTAGAAAAATCATTAATCTCTTCTAGATAAACGTCTTATATAAAAATAATAATTACTAAAATTATAATTACACTCTTAGTTCCAGTCTCAACAAAGATAATCTAATCGCACATTTAGAATTAACAAAGATACCTAGATCATAATTAGTAGGACAGTCATACTTACATTTATTTTATTTAGTGTAGTAAATGTAAGTAACTCACTACTAAACTACATTAAACATTTAAATTGAAAACAGTTTCTAAATATTTAACAATATTTAACAAAAAATTTTTCTTAATATTTAGGGTTACTTCTTTGGTTTTTCGTATTATTAATATTCATAATTAAAAAGTTTTATATTGTACGCCAAGAAAAGCAGTTTGTCTACGTTTCCGCCACGTAAATTATTGTGACGATCCAAGTATATTTGATAGAAATCAGTTTCGGTTTCAGCAAAAGTTTCGGCCAATTTTGACCGAAACCGAAACTGCCGCCGAAACTTGATTTTTGGCCGAAACTCGGCCGAAACCGAAACGGAACTTTCGGTCGGATACTAATTTACAAATATTAAGTAAATAAATATACTGTGGCAGTTCATACAGCGCCATCTAGTACCAAAGTAACAGTCATAGCGCTTTATTATGGGTTCTAGACAACTTATCAACTTTTTTCTGTAAATAAATACATGTTATACATAAACAATTCAGAATCCGGACAGGATTAAAACCCGTGGTGGTCCGACTTGTAAAAGCTTCTTGTATACGAGGGTCTTCAATTGGTTATAATACATCCAGCCTAAGCTGAACCCTATTTCATATGACTGATGATATAAATTTGAGGTCAACTTAAATTGGATATCTAATTTCCTAAACTTATCATTTTTAACAAAAACTATTTTTTTTTTTCAAAAAAATTGTCTAAGTTACTCTTTGTTACATCAGCTATCTGCCAGTGAAAGTCCCGTCAAAATCGGTGCAGCCATTTCAGAGATTATCCGGAACAAACAGACAGACAAAATTGTAAAAAATGTTGTTTTGGTATATGTACCGTGTATACGTCTGTATGCACTTAGTAAAAAGTGGTTATTTTAATATTAAAAACAGACCCTCCAATTTTATTTATTTGTATAGATAAGCAAATTCTTGCGTACCTAATGAATAGAGAATCTTCCTGAATATCCTTAAATTATTAAGAAATAAATTAATTCTTTCCCAGATTGAACCGGAAGTATCGGCCGGTAACATGCTGGTAACAAGTTCAGTATATGCAGCGTACGACGCTGATGATAGTCCAAACGCACCACCAATTAGTAATCAAAATGTCAACTCACCTGCTGAAATCAGTGGGCACTTTGGAACTATCACTTATCAAAAAGCTGGTTCTGTTATAAGAATGGTTCATCACCTGATCGGTGATGAAGCCTTTAAGACTGGGTTAAATATATACTTGAATACGAAGTATGTGATGCCGTTTATTTTCGCTCCTTTGGAAAAATAAAAAAGATTTTATATATTTTTATATAAATCTACAATTGTTTAATTAATGTTGAAATTTATTTTATTTCTCATGAAAAAGGATTTCTTCGATAATTTCTGTAGTATTTGTAATTTTTCTGCAATTTATTAATTGTGACAACATATTTGATGTAATTACGCTGATTTTTTAAATCTATGATTGTGTAATGTGTGTACTGAAAGTGATCTGCCACACATAACACAAGAATCTCAAAAATCAAATTAAGATGATGATAATAATAATGGCGATAAAATGCTATTTTACAATAAATTTAAAGTTGTAACTTTACGTCAACATACCATAAGAAATGATAACGTTAAACTTTGTTTAATCCAGTTTGAAATCTACTATTTACTACCCTACTTTTTAATCTACTCTTATTATTTAGTAATCAAAGTTGATAATATTATCAAATTCATGGCTAATCCTGATAATGTTTACAATTACCATATTCCAACCAACTTTGATATCATATCAATGATAATATTTATATGATATCTAAATGAATTATTAGGGATTTCATTTTGCATGGCGTAATCATACAGACGGTATGTATATACATTTCAGCCTTTAAATTTAAATAGTATATAATGAGTTAATATCATCTATCAATTCTTCCATCCATAAAAAATATTGATTTCTGAATGCTGGAGTTCTTATTTAGGCGATTTAAAATAAACGTCAATTATAATTTATTTTCTTGAATGAAACTTTTCTTGCATGTCAGTGATTAAAAAAATTGGTGTAGGTAGTCCTTAAAAACTTACAAAATAAATTTATAACTTCTTGTGTGCTAACTTCAAGAACTACAAATTTGTAATAATTCTAAAATAGCAACTTTCTTATCCAATTTCTCAAAAAATAATTGGGTTAATTTTTTTTTACAGCCATGTTGACCAAAGTCTTCGTATTCGCAGCGTTTCTTGCGCTTGCATATACCGAGCTTCCGTTTGATTTGGTTGAGGAACCAACCTTTCGCAATGACTTTGATGAAACTATGTACCGCTTACCTGAAGATTTAGAACCCATTCATACTACAGTTGAGATCACTCCCTATTTTGAAGCCACTGATACTAAAGAAGCATTTACTTTCGACGGTATTGTTACCATTGAATTAAAGGTAAGTCTAATGACAAGTTTCGTATGGTTATATTTCTAGAATATTCTTTTGTATTTATATAATAGAGACTCATTTTTTTATATTTTATTAATTAGAATTAATTTTTTTTTATTTAAAACCTGTATATCTACGTAATTTGCTCGCTATACTTGGCGTTCAAATATTTTACTTCGGGATACACTGTATTATACACATTTTATTTTTAGCATCTAATAACATCTTAAAGTGCACAATTTTTAGCTCGGTAATATTCTTCTCTTCTTACAATAGTTTCATTTCTGTCTGTGTTTATTTGATTTTTTTATTGCTGAGCAACCGCAGACAGGCTGATGATCTACTTAGTAATAAGGTAAAATGTAATCATTCTTAGAAATTGATAGAATTTTATAGGTTCATTATTTTGGATAAGTAGTTTAATTTATATGTATTACATTTAACGATATAGTTATAAGTGCAGTGCACACACAAATAGAATTAGATAAACCTATTTATTTGATTACTTATCAACACTTCCACATACGTATAAGAATTAATTATATTTTTCAAAGTGACCTTAATTTACGAATATGATTTCAAGTTTCTTTGTGCATTTTCTCTGTGTAGAGTATAAAAATTAATTATACTTAAATTCAAAGAATGCGAAGTGGAGAAGAAAAAGTTGAATGCGGACCCCGGTCACAGAACCGGAAATTTGACATGCGACCGGGATTTAACGCTGAGATGATGATTATAAAATTAAAAGAATGCAATTTTTTGATGCTGTAGGACAGCAGACAGGCTGACGGCCCGCTTAGAATTTACCAGTTACCGTCGCCTATGGGTTTTTACAACGCCAGTGTCTGTCTCATACGGGTACAGGAACTTGGGTCACTAATGCCGGAACACAACACAAGGTTATTATGGCGGCATACTTAAGACCAAAGGTGGTCGCCATCCAGACTGGCTTGAGACCCTACCACTCATTTTTGCATTACTGCTTTTTGCATTAATGCTCTGCGCGGACACATTTTTACTACCCAAAGGGGTACAAGAATATCATGAATTTCCTCTTTGCATGACTACCGTCTGACTTTAGTATAGTTTACCAATTAAATATTCATAGTAATTTAGATAAATTTTCGTCTTTTTCAGCCTGTTAAAGATAATGTAACTTCCCTAATCATACAAGAAAATGTAAGAGAAGTAATTGGAGTATCTCTAATAGACGAATTGAACAGACCTATTAATATAAATGCTACTAATCCATTCGATCGCATTAGGGAGTTTCATTTCTTAAGGATAAATCTAGCTGACGGAGTTACTCTGGTGTACGGCGAAACTTATTTTCTGAGGATTGTGTATATTGGAAACATTAATGAGACGCCTTTGTCGAGAGGTGTGTTTAGAGGGAAATACACTGATAATGATGGAAATGTGCAGTAAGTAATCCAACATTTATTATTATTATAAACGCGAAAGTTTGTATGTATGTTTGCTACTCTTTCGCGCAAACATTACTAAATATATAATAATAATTTATAAAGATGTGTGAATTGTCCAAAATGTAACGACCAGTGTCAAGTAAGTAGGAAAAAATTCTGTCATCGGCGAGCTATTCTGGCGGGCGCTGTAAAAATCGTTAGAGTTACACGTATATATTATATACGTGTAACATATATGGAAATGTTTATTGTATATAATGAAATAGAAATGTTTATCTT
This sequence comes from Malacosoma neustria, assembly GCA_963693495.1. Classification (NCBI taxonomy): domain Eukaryota; kingdom Metazoa; phylum Arthropoda; class Insecta; order Lepidoptera; family Lasiocampidae; genus Malacosoma; species Malacosoma neustria. Next base: position 3,273,930 of record OY856379.1, on the reverse strand, counting down.
AAATAGTCCTACAAAAAAACCCGCAACAGCATATGTATATCATCTATCTTTTATGTGTAAGCCATTATCGTCAAAATAGTGAATATAGTAATAAATGCAATAAATAATAATAAATACAATAAAAATTGTTAATTTATTACTAATGCACATTTGGTGTAACAATTCTTCTAACTATATCTTCTACTAATCTAAAACTGGAACTGCACTTATCCGTGCAGGGGCGGAGAAAGAAAGAAAGAGAAAGAACCTCTGCGGTCGGGGTCTGCCTGTCGTAAAAGGCGACAAAACAACCTCAAAAATTATTACATCAATTTATTCTTACAGTTGGTATGCTGCCACACACTTGCAGCCTGTTAACTCCAGACAGGCTTTTCCAAGTTTCGATGAGCCTGGATTCAAATGCACTTTTGAAATCATTATTAATAGGCCAGCGAGTTTTGGACAAACTTATTCAAACATGCCCATTAAAGAATCTATCAAGTGAGTACAATTAATCTGAATATGAGTTTTGTACAAACTTTTCTGTAGTTTTTGTTTCTTATTTACTCTTATTATGACATTATCCTTAATATTGTAATCTTGTTCTCGCACTCGCAGATGGAAAGTTATGATGACTTCTGGTGTAAGAGGATGGCTTCTTTTTTAGCCACAGTGCATGGGAACACAAACACCTTCATAAAAATCATTGGTAACAAACTCGATGTTCCTCTTCTATGGATCAAATCGCTTTTAGTAAGCAAGTACTAACGAAGTTTTTAAGCGGAAGCTAAAAGTTCCTCCTAGGAACTGACATTACCTGTGTCTGATATGAATATATGCGATTTCTTATAAGTTTGTAACGATCGGCTCTTACTCTACAGCAATTTTATTCGCTTTTGTACACTACCTCATTAAAAAAATATTTAATTAATTATTTTGACAAAAGTAATATTTTTACAGTATGGGTGACCGTGTTAAAGAAATCTTCTACCCTACACCAAGAATGTCTGCATACCTAGTTACCTTCCACATCAGTGAAGAGTTTACTGTCATCGCTGATAACGATGATCCTGAATTCCCCTATCGTATCCTGGCAAGACCCAATGCATACGGTCAAGGCGAATACGCTTTAGAAGTCGGTCCTCCGTTGACAAAGTGGTTGGAAGATTACTTAGGTATCGAATACTACAGTATGGACCATAACATGAAAAACGATCAGATCGCCTCACCGTATTGGGCTTCTGGTGCTACAGAAAACTGGGGATTAGTAACATACAGGTAATAAATCAGCAAGCAAATTACAAATACAAATTAGAAATATTATACTTTTGTTTAGTCGTTAGCCGTTAATTCGTTAAATCGACAACTAATTTAAAATTGTTCATAGCAAAAAGAATTAAGTGAGTACACTTTATGATTGATATTGTCAATTCACAATAGATTACTCAAATAATATATATTAATTGTGTTTTTCAGAGAACTTCGTCTTCTTTACGAAGAAGGCGAAACAAATGCGTTGGACAAGATGTACATCGCTACAATTACAGCACACGAACTCGCCCACAAATGGTTTGGCAACCTTATAACTTGCAGATGGTGGGACAACGTCTGGATTAACGAGGGTTTTGCTAGCTACTTCGAATACTTTGCTATGGATGGTGTGAGTAGCCATTCAAATTTTCATTTTCACTATAATTTATATAATTTGTTCTAGTAAATAGTAACATGTCACATGTGTGGGTGAGGTTCATTGCGACGCGTGTCGAAGTGCGCGTGCATAACGAGCAGCTCACAAACGCTACAAGTAATAACAGCTTACAACGTCACACTTCTGGGAACGGATAGTTTTCCTGCCATACTTACTTAAAGGAGATTGGCGTGTTACACATATTGATATCAGTTTTCTCGAGATGTTTTCCTTTAGTTTTAATTTTTAATTTCTTCCTTCCAATTTAATTCAGCAAATGTACATTACGATTGCTTATTGCTACTAATATCTTTGCAGGTAGTATTAACAAAGTTTGTATTAGTAATATACAGAAATTTTAAAATTATAAACTATAAATAAACTAAAAACACGCTTTAATAATAAATCAAACTAAAAATTGAAAAATAATTCTTAATATAGGAATAAAATAATGAACGAAATAGTATTATTGTTACTTTTTATTTTATAATAACACTATCTGTCTACTATCACTTTTTATATTATCCACACAGAGGTGGAAAAATAATATTGACCTCTGCAGCTGGGGTCGTAAAAGGCGACAAAACAACCCACCCTAGCTACGTGGTAGGGCCCCAAGCCCGTCTGGATGGCGACCACCTTTGGTCTTAAGTATGCCGCCATAATAACCTTGTGTTGTGTTCCGGCGTTAGTCACCCAAGTTCCTGTACCCTTATAGGACAGCAGCGTGTTCGCGATTCCACTGGCGTTGCAAACACCCATAGGTGACGGTAACTGCTAAATTCTAAGCGCGCCGTCAGCTTGTCTGCTGTCCTACAGCAATAAAAAAAATATTTGTCATTTTAATTATTTTATAGGTAGACGAGAAGTTGGAATTGGCAGATCAGTTCATCGTCATGTACCTCCAAAGCGCTTTATCGGCAGATTCATCCGCTAATACTAGAGCTCTTGAGCATACAGTCAATTCTCCGGCAGAAGTCACTGGTCACTTCAGTGGTATCAGCTACTCCAAGGGTGCTTCCTTACTTTTGATGTTGAAGCATTTCGTCTCTGAATCAACATTTAAAAAGGCTTTGAACAATTTCCTGGTTTCTAGGTATTTTGATTATAATATATAATTTATTTAGCTTCAATACTTTTATTAGATTATATAGAAATAACTACTGGGACAATTCATACAGTACCATCTGGACCCAAAATAAACAGAGGAGTGTTCGTGTTATGGATATGGCTTATATACTCTGTGACGTAACAGCTTTCACACGTCAAAACGCTTGCGAGTGTGGATACTTTTATATAATATAAATATATTTACATACATAAGTACATATAATCACGCCTCTTTCCCGTAGGGGTAGGCAGAGACCACTTCTTTCCACTTACTACGATCCTTACATATTTGTTTCGCTTCGTCCACTTTCATTATTCCCTTCATACATGCCCTTCGGTTTAGGCCTGGCCTTTTTTCAAGACGTCCCTGATCTGGTCTCGAAACGTCCACCTTTTTTTTTTTTGGTCTCGGGGAAAAACCTCTATTGACGGGTTCCCCCGGCCCGGGGGGACCGAGGGATATGTGGGACTCCGGGAAAGATGTTTGGCCATCCGACTACCCACTAAAAAACCCCGCTGTTCTCCTATCGCCTACGCCCGGGCCCACGGATATATGGCCTGCCGATCTCGTGGCCCGGGCCGGCGCCGGCCCGCCCTTTGTCTTGAGGCGGGCCCCTTCTAAAGTGTTGGCGCCAGGGGGTCAGGGTTTCGTCCCCCCGGCGCTCTCCTAACAACTCTAGGAGTTGAGGGGGGCCGCGGAACAGCGCGCAGCCCTCACCCTCGCGGCAAAAGTGCGGGCGGCGGATCCTCCCCCGAGGGGCCGCCCGCGGCCGCTTTATCGAAACGTCCACCTAGGTCTACCCTTTCCAACACTTCCATTCACACTTGCCTTATACACTTTTTTCGTCAATCGTTCTTCATTCATTCTCTCAACATGGCCAAACCATCTCAGCATACCTTTCTCAATTTTTATCACTACATCTTCTTTCAGACCACAACGTTTCCTTATCTCACAATTTACAAAATAAAAATATATCAATTGTTTTGTACACATAATACAAGCGCTTTGCTACTTATCTTGAGACTAGAACGCACTGAGTGAGTTCTCCAGATACATTTATATCTATATAGATAAAATGATAGAGGTCTGCAGTTGTGCGCGCATCATGGCAAAAATACTTGGCCCTTTTCTAAAAAAAATATTGCGATATCTTCATTGAATATAAAATTATTAAATTTTTAAGAAACAACGATTTTTATAAGCACTACATACGTGTTCTGTGATTTGTATTTTCTTACCGCGGAGAAGTGGGACAAGCGGTGTTGCGCGCATGTGTACGAAAACTTGTCATATTTTATATTCGAGCAGCGAACTTAGGGGCAACGGCTAGTTATTATATAATTATGTATAAAAAGTATATAACAAGAAAAAAGATTATTACATTTATTTCAGGGAATATGAGTATGCATTGCCCATACACCTATACGAAGCATTCGCGAGTGCGGTAGCTGAAGATAATACATTCAGTTCCAACTTTAATATCTCTGAATTTATGAGAATTTGGGTGGAAGAACCTGGTTCGCCTATCATAACTGTTAACGTTGATATGAACACTGGAGTAATGGACATAACTCAGGTAGATAGTTATTTTTATTGTGAAGTAAATTAGAACTGTGGTTGAATTTGAGCAAGAACTGAATCCTTTTTATTGGTCATCTTATAAAAAAAGAGCTAGATGAACATGCAAACCGACGCATTAGCTTTTACAGACACATCGTCAAATCTTCGAACCCGTAACGAGAAAACTGAACGCAATTTTTTTAAAGTAGCATTAGGAGTAATGCATTTTTCGTTCATTTACGAATGTCGCCTTTAATGACAAGTCGCCTCCGGCCGCAGTGTTCTTCGTCACCACTGTACGAAGAAATTAAAATATAAAAATCTTATGAAATTATAAAACTTTCGAAGAATTAATGTAACCATGTTCATGAGTTTGACATTCATAAGATAGATAAATTATAAAGGAGTGGAAGGAGCGCCTCGCGCACCCCAGCGCGGGCCTCGCCACCATCGAAGCGGTGAGGCCCGTCCTAGCCGAATGGATGGAAAGGCGCCACGGCGCCCTGACCTTGCGTCTGACGCAGGTCCTCTCGGGGCACGGTTGCTTCGGGAGGTACCTGTGTCGCACAGGGCGGGAGATGACGTCGGGGTGCTACCATTGTGGCGCGGGCGACGAGGAGGACACGGTGGACCACACTGTCGCCGTGTACCCTGCGTGGCGCGAGGAGCGCCGCGCCCTCGTCGCCCAAATCGGCGCGGACCTGTCGCTCCCGGCCCTGGTTCTGTCCATGGTCGGGGGCAATCCTGGATGGACGGCCGTCGCCTCCTTTTGTGAGGCAGTCATGTCCGCAAAGGAGGCGGCGGAGCGGGAGCGGGAGTTCACCACCACACTCCCCTCCCGTCAATGCAGGTCACGTCGTCGGCGCCGCAGGGCGAGTAATGACCTCCGGCCGCCGTAGAAAGCGGCGGCGGGCGGCCCCTCAGGGGAGGATCCGCCACCCGCACTATTGCCGCGAGGGAGAGGGCCACGTGCTGTTCCGGGGCCCCCTCAACTCCTACAATACAGGAGAGCGCCGGGGGGACGAAACCCTGACTCTCTGGCGCCAACACTTCAGGAGAGGTCCGCCTTGAGACAAAAGGCGGGCCGGCGCCGGCCCGGGCCACGAGATCGGCAGGCCACATATCCGTAGGCCCCGGGCGTAGGCGATAGGAGAACAGCGGGGTTTTTAGTGGGTAGTCGGATGGCTGAACATCTTCCCCGGAGTCCCACATATCCCTCGGTCCCCCCGGGCTGGGGGAACCCGCCAAGAGAGGTTTTTCCCCGAGACAAAAAGAAGTTAAATTATAAACAATTTATTGTCTAACACAAACAATAAATAAATATAACTTAAAATATAAATTTACAAAAATAATGAAGCAATCGGAGATTTTATCCCTGAAAAGTGATCTCTTCGAGATAACCGAGGCAATTTAAAGAACGACATAGAATACTATTTCATTAATACAAAAATATGCAACAAAAGAATTTATTGGTATTTGTTAATTATATGTATTCAGTATTGTTATTCAGTATATGTAAAGTAAACTGAGCCTCTAAATACTAAAATTGAATTTTATAGCTAGAAATTCTATGGAAATCAATGTTTTGCTTGTAAAACTAAGAAGGACATTGGATTTCAAACATACATATTTACTCCTTATTTTTTTTTATTGCTGCGGCCCGCTTAAAATTTAGCAGTTACCGTCGCCTATGAGTGTTTGCAACGCCAGCGGCATCGCGAACACGCTGCTGTCGCATAAGACTACAGGAACTTGGGTCACTAATGCCGGAACACAACACAAGGTAATAACCTTGTGTTGTATTTATATTATATTTGGTATAAGTATACCGCCATTATTATGGCGGCTTACTTAACACCAAAGGTAACCTAGGGTGGGTTGTTTTGTCGCCTTTTACGACACGCCGACCCCAACCGCAGAGGTCTTTCTCCGCCTCTATACGGATACAAAATATGAATAACATGCATATGAATAATATGCAATATAACTTATAAGTACTGATAACCTTGTTTTCCCTCAAGGAACGTTTCTTCATTAATCCAGCGGCCACACAAACTGATCAAGTTTGGCAAATTCCTTTAACTTATACTACCGGCAACAACCCGAACTTCAATAATCTCAACTATACCGCTATCATGACCCAAGAGAGTCAGCAAATCCAAAAGGCAGCGGCACACGAATGGGTTATCTTCAACGTTCAACAGCAAGGTGAGCATCAGATAGCAAGAGATAGCAAGAGTATTGTACTTTGTATAGCAATTATTAAAAAAGTTTTAAACAAAAATATTCCACCTGTATTAGAATATCACTCTTAAAAGATTTTTTTAGAATATTATTTGTTTGGTCACACTCATGCGAGATTTAAAATCAGCAAATTAATCTAATAGCTTCACTCTTGACTTGGTTATATTCCATAAATACATATTCCTGTTTATGAAATACATATACGAGGCATGCCTTTTAAGTTTTGTCGTTTGAATAAAAAAAAACAACTAGAACCTTACAGTACTTTTTATTGTTTTTTGCTCAAACCAGTTATTATAACATTTATACCACTCTAAAGTAAGGGTGTTCAAAATGGCTGACTTGAAAGCGTCGACTGCTTCTTCACCGGACTGGAACCTTTTACTACGAAGACTTTTCTTAATTTTAGGAAATATTAAGTAATCGTTAGGGCTTAGGTCAGGACTGTATGGAGGATGGTCAAGAATTTCTATTTTTTCCTGCTTCAAATACTCAATCGTTTGACGAGCGCTGTGTGAGCTTGCGTCGTCGTGGTGCAGGATGATGCGGCGCTTTGAGTTAAATTTTCGAAGTTCGGCGATGACTTGTGGTAAACAAACTGTGGTATATACCACTCTGCGTTAATCGTTCTACGATCTTTAAATGCAATAGTTGCAACATGACCGGTTTTTGCAACGAACGTGGCCACCATCTTCTTTGAAGTGCTTTGAGAACGAACAACTTTAGTCGGCTTTGGCTCGTCTTGAAAGACCCAGATTTTTGTTTTGAATCAGGATCGTAGGCATAGATCTAAGATTCGTCACCACTGATGATGTCGTAGACATGATTTGACCCTCCTCGGTTGAACCTTTGCTGAGTTTTCTTACACCATCTGACACGGGCCGCCTTGTGATCGTCGTAAAGATGCAGTATCCAACGGCAAACTAGCTTTCTCACACCAAGTGTTTTATGCAAGATCTTCTGAATGGTTGTCCCTGAGATACCTAATAGAGATTCTATCTCTCGATATGTCACATGACCATCTTCAAGAATTAGTTGTCTCACAGCAATGATGTTATCTTCAGTGAAGGCGGATTTTAGGCGTCCTTCGCGAGATTTGTGACTAATTAGTGTAACATACTAGTGTATGTCCACGCTGGAATTCTAAATACCAGCGTTCAACAGTCCACAGACATGGGGCTTCATCACTGAACACTGATATTAGCTATTCAAAACACTGAAGCCGTGTCAGGCCTATTCTAAAGTTGTAGAAAATTATTGCACGAACATTTTCCTTAGAAAGATTCATTTTCGTACGTGACCTAACAGATTCCAATCGACGCTGTGACTAAACAATAGCATTAATCCTAATACTTTCAACTGTTTTGAGATTCAAAATTTAAACACATTCGAATATAGAACAGTTCCAAATTCAAAATTGCCGGGGAATATGGAGACGATAGAACTTAAAAGGCATGTCTAGTATAGTATTCCAAGATGTCACTTCAAAACCAAGCTTTGTTTCATTAAAGGCCTTCACTATCTCATCTACCTTGTCAAAAGAGAAAAATACATGCGGATTTTGCTACCGGTGAATCCGTAAGAAGTTAATTTGTATTCCACCATGTCATCCCATTCTCCGAAGTTAAAGCTTCCAATGGCAGGAAAACGTTAGAAGAATTTCCCGTTTATGCACCAGATATTGTAAATTCTTTACCCTTTTATATATTTCACCCAATAGGTCTTTACCGTGTCAACTATGACACCCATAACTGGGAAATGCTCGCGAATGCATTGGATACTGACTACACCCAAATCCATCATTTGAACAGGGCACAGGTAAAATAATTTTACTTCTGTTTTATTTTTGATGTTAGAGTTGATATTGATTGTAATAAGCGATAAGGCTACCCATTGTTCAGTAGCTTGTAAGATTATATCATGTTCTTGTATATATAAGGTAAAAAATTAAGAGTTTTCATTCATTTCATTCATTCTTATGCGGATTTCTTCACGATAGCATCATAGTTCAATCAATTTGGCACATACATGTATGCAAATTACTGGAAATTGCTAACCTCCTTGAATAGAAATATTTTTCCAATAACGATTCATTAATCTTAATTTTAAATAAGTTAATTGATAAGTTAGTTATATTCTGGGGAATACTATTATATACTTTTGGAGCCTTAAAGTGAACATTTTTCTATAATGATATTTTACAAAATGGAAATTACTTAGCTAGTACGTACTAAGCCAAATTCTCATATCACTCTCATGTATATATAATATACAGAACGGTTTTTTTCTGGAATTTTTGTCACAAATTCAATTGACTTCACATTTACTATAGTTTTATGTAATAATCTGTTACTTCATGGTTATTTATTTTTGAACGTTGACAAAGTTTATTTCATTAGTTTTTCTTTACTCCCTTATTGTGTTTTTTAAATCTTCATCATCATCAGATGGAGCATCCCAGAATATATATTTCTATAAGAATAATAGATATTTCAAATGACAATTTTTTTTTTTTCGCTGTAGGGTTCATAGAATAGTTAATATTAGAGACAAATTTTATAAAATGAATATTATCGAAACAAGTTAATAGCAACATAGTAACAAAGTAAGATTACTGAACAGATCATATAAAATTAATTTTGCAGATTGTTGACGACGTATTCGCTTTTATGCGTGCCGAAAAGATGACATATGAACTCGGATTTAGGGTTTTGAACTTCTTAAAGAAAGATACCAGCTACTACTCTTGGTATCCTGCAGTGACCGGATTTACCTGGTTAAGGAATCGTTTCTTGCATTTGCCCGGAGTTTTAGCCGAATTTGACGTAAGTGCATTCTATATTTAAGTAGAAGTAATTACTATCATAGGTAGGTTGTAGTGATTAAAAGTTAACACATGAGAATTAAAAACATCTTTATTCACTGAAAATAAATACCTGTTGTGCAGGTTAAATAGAATTTGTAACTATATTTAATTTTTATGGCATCGGGGCTATATTTCAAAACTTTTCAAAATCAAAGGTGTATTTTAGCATAATATTTACCATCGAAGTGTAAAGATACTTGACAGTAAAATCTGGCTAGTCCAGTTTCAGTTACATCCGACAGTAATAAAATTGTTGGAAGAAAAATTAATTATGGACATGACAAGTATTCTAACAGTTTCTCCCTATTTTTGTGTTGTCCTCTTATAGTAAATTAAATTACATTTGATATTTTCATTACTGGGGTTTACTTGAAAAGCAAACATCCCACTTGATAGCATGTGATCACCGTCATGTCATCTAAAGACGTTTGCACCAGCAATAACATTGCCAACATGCTGACGGCCTGGAGGAAATTTAAATTGCCTTTTGAATAATACTAAAAGCATTAACAACAAATACCGCAGTGTCTCAAGACGAAGGTTTTTAACCAATGTGTGTTGCCAGTGATGACATACGGAACGCAGACGTGGTCGCTAACTATGGGCCTTATGAGAAAGCTCATGGTCGCTCAGAGGGCAATGGAGAGGGCTATGCTCGGAGTTTCCCTGCGACATCGAATCAGAAATGAGGAGATTCACAGGAGAACCAAAGTAACCGACATAGCCCGGATGATTGCAAAACTGAAGTGGCAGTGGGCTGGGCACATAGCTCGAAGGACTGATGGCCGTTGGGGCAGAAAAGTCCTCGAATGGCGACCGCGTACCGGAAGACGCAGTGTTGGTAGGCCCCCCACAAGATGGACCGATGATCTGGTCAAGATCGCCGGAATAGGTTGGATGAGGGCAGCGCAGGACCGATCATCGTGGAGATATTTGGGGGAGGCCTTTGTCCAGCAGTGGGCGTCTTCCGGCTGAAATGATGATGATTAAGAACACAAATCATATGTATAAGTAGCCTTATGCTGATATATTGGGCCTTGTCTACACTACATACAATTTGCAGACAATTCTCTACGAATTCTTGGAAGCGGTGATTGCTGACCTTACATATGATGTAGATCCATCAGAGCCTCTCACCAGAACTTTGAACAGATTTTTCATTCTTTCGTTCGCTTGTAACATTGGTCATTCTGCTTGTATTAGTGACGCAGTTCAGAAATTTGAAGCTTTAAGAGCCGGTACTGCTACGTAAGTATAGTTTTTTTATATTTAACGAAATCATAATTTTTTTTTAACTTTTAACAATTTGTTTGTAAAAATTGAATTCCCGAGGAATTATATAGTTTTAAATTGACTTAATTAGTTAATATTTGTGCCAATGCGCCATGCATATCATGTACGGATTCAGTGAAACAATTGTCAGGGTTATCGAACTCGGTACATCTCGAGTATCTCGGCTACTACCTATTGTGACGGTAAGGATAAATATCATGGAGTTTTCTCAATGTGCTGTGCAATTTAATTCCAATCATCTTCGTCTTAGTAACCAAAATATCCTCTTTGGCCAAATGTGGCAGATGTCATTAATTCTATCTCGAGGTAGTGTCGGGATTGGAAGTAAATTACTATATTTTGTTATTATTTACATTAGTTTAAGTAAACTTTTATTGCTAACAATATATGAAGTTATTTAATTAAACTTATATATAAATAAATTATAAAATGTATATATAGGTAAAAATACTTCGGTCAATGTTATGTGAGGTTTTCATAAATAATGGGCTTGTGGGAATGGCCAATTTCCTTTAAAACATACATTACATGATTAGTTTTCCATTTTGCGAAATGAACAAGCCCCAGTCACGCTATGTTCACTTTACTGTTTACTTCAAAATATTAATCTTATCCTAATAATAGGAGAAACAAACAATGTTTTACGTATATTTCGCGTTAGGAATATATTTAGAATGCTTAATGAGATAAAATTATAGGGTGTCGCAATAAGAGTGCACTATTTCATCTATACATCTATACAAATAAATAAAATTGGAGGGTCTGTTTGTAATATTAAAATAAACGCTTTTTTACTAAGTGCATTCGGACTTATATTCATTGTACAATACACGGTACATATACCAAAACAATATTTTTTTAAATTTTTGTCTGTCTGTCTGTCGGTCTGTCTGTCTGTCTGTCTGTCTGTTTGTTCCGGCTAATCTCTGAAATGGCTGCACCGATTTTGACGGGAGTTTCACTGGCAGATAGCTGATGTACCAAGGAGTAACTTAGGCTATTTTTATTTTAGAAAAAAAAATAGTTTTTGTTAAAAATGATAAGTTTCGGAAATTTAAAAATCTAATTTAAATTGACCTCAGATTTATATTATCAGTCATATGAAATAGGCTTCAGCTTAGGCTGGACTAGTAGGTTTAATTTCCAATTTAATTTGACTTCATATATCCAAAAAATGCTGCCTAAAGTCACTATTCCACGCGGACGGAGTCGCGGGCACAGCTAGTAACAAATAAATTTGATTTGATTTGAGTAAGTTGGATATTTATATTGAATTATAAAGAAAACATGTTCCGATAATGTATGGAATAAAATATCCAGCAAATGATCACGCCCACGGCTCTGATGACAGGCCATTATACTTTTTTTATGAAATTTTCGATGACCTTCTGACAAATATGTTGCTGTATTTCACTGATAACGCTTTGGATCTTGGCCTTGAGATCTGGAATTGTTTTTGGTTTGTTCACTTAGGCCAGAGATTTCACCGGTATGTGCAACCTGCCAATCCGCCTGAGACAAGCGTTGCGGATATATTCTCTTTTCTCTCTAGATGGAGACCCATGCCCAGCTGTAGGACACTATGGGAAATTTTTATTTTATATGATGTCTAAAAAAAATACGTTCAACTGTTTTTTCAGAGTGGACCCGAATTTAAGACGTCACGTGTTCTGCCAAGGTATTTTAAATGGAGGATATGATGCCTGGAACTTTATTTATCAGCGTAGGCAGAGGTCCAACAACCAAGCTGATGAAGTTGCTATGTTGAGAGCTCTTGGATGTACCACTGATAACAGAGCTAGGCTAGAGTAAGTAATTTCAATACATATTGTATATTGTTTATTCTTATCCTTTTCCCACGGTCGGCATAAAATGTCCTCTGTTTCTACTTTCCTCTATTCGGATCGGATAATATCATCTCAACATTTACACCTTTTTCTAGCTAAATGATCTTTTTTACAATCGTTTCTTTAATCTAGCTCACCTCCTATCTGTACAGTTTCATTCTTAGTATTTTCTTTGCTGCTTTATGTCCTTAACATCGTATTGTATAATATTATCGTATTATATAATAATTATGTATATATTTATCCTTTCCGTTTGTGGCCAAGAATACAAGGTGATAGGTCTAATTTAGTGCATATAGTATTTATGTCTAATTATTACTATATTAATTATTAAACAATATGTGAACCAATTTTTACTAACATCAGTTCAACTTTATTGAAATTTATTGCGAATAAAAAATATTAATTACAGTATTAGAAATATGATAATAATATTTGCAGATACCTCTCGATGATCCTATCTGATGATGTGAAAGCTCAAGACTCCGTGAATGCTTTTACATTCTTCCACATGGGTGACAGGTCAAACCCTCAAGTGGCGCTGGACTTTCTGAAAACTAGAGTCGATGAAGTTAGGAGAGCGTAAGTACAATAGTTATTTTAAGTTTTTTATACTTTTACGGTTAAATAGGCAACTAAAACCTTTTTTTACTAGTCAATATCACCAGCTAGGAAATGCATCCTGCTAAACTACAAACAAGGTTCTGAGAAAAGGTTACACTTTCAGTAAAGGAAAGCGTACAGCCATTTAAAATTCATCCACTTTAATAGAAATGGGGTGATTTCAAATACGCTTTACGCTTACGCTTTCATTGTGAAATATCATTTATTTTCTAGTAACTCTTCGAAGTGAAACGAAAAGACGATGACGCAAATGATGCGTACTGTTTTTATCCTGTGATGCACAGGAAACCACGTTTTTAAAATAAGCTCTGAATGCAATTGGGATTAACCATTTATTTAAATCACAACATTTTAACAGCCTATAAAATCCTATAGCTGTGTTCAGGGGAAAGCTCAAGCAAAAACCAGATAGTTCACGTGCCACACTAAACTAAGGCAAATATTACAATCTGGTAATCACATATTTTTTAATACGTTTTATCTAAATCATTCACCATGTTTTATTCAAATTAAGTAAGGAGTAAATCTTTGTATTCCACATTGCAACTTCTTGAACTCACTTTTTTCAGTGTGGTTCTGGACTCTTGGTTTGATAACATTCTTTTCAATCTCGCTGCTTACTTGGATGAAGAAGGGTTAAAAGATGTAAGTATTGTCTATCACTTACAAATACGAACATTATTCCTTGTGAATATATACAGTGTATCTATTAAGTTCCAATACACGAACTATATCTCAGCCACTAACAGCGCCATCTATATGCCTTTCTCTATTACGAGTCAAAATTTCATTTTGAAAAATAACAAGGATAACATTTTTTCAAAAAAGGGATCAACATTTGATTACGTATAGTAGCGGAAACTACAACCCACAAATTGACTATTTTTTATAAGAAGAAATAAAATGAAATCAGTTAAAGATTGCAAAGTGATCCCCGATGAAAATGTGGTTTCTCAACATTTACTTCTTATTTTAGACGTAACCATAACGCAGAAAATTTTAAAACACAAGACAAAGTCAGCCTCCAAAATTAAATGGCATTTTCTAGAAAAGGAAGAGTATGCAAGTAAATTTAAGAGTAGTAGACAAAATGGTAGAGATGGATGATATGGTTGGAAAATCTGTAAATGAATGTTGAAATGAAATAGCGGATTGCATTAGAGGTGTGGCAAAGAAAGCTTTTGGAGAAACGAAATGGAATGGATGAAATGAAGAAATACAGGTGATTCTGAAAGAAAAGAAAAATGCTTTTAAATAATGGAAAAGTGTGGATGAATACAATGTTATGATAAAGGAAAGTAAGAGAAAATAATATTTAGAATGTAAGAAGAGAGTTCTGGTTATCAGAAATATCTTTGTAGAATGGTGAATGATAGAAAAAAGAATACAAGGTATATAACTCATATGAAATGTATAAAAGATGATAGTGGAAGGATCTTGATAGACAATGAAGAAATAAGAGCAGATGGAAAAATTATTAAACCGTACTAAGATTTATCATGATGTAGAGATCGGAACGCTGGGCCACAAAAGAAAAAGATGAAAGGTTATTGCATTCAGCAGTGATGTGAATATTGAGATAGATGAGTGGAGTTACAAAAATGGATAAAATTAGAAATGAGTATATTAGGGCAAGTTTGAAAGTAGCACCAATGATTGAGAAGCTGAAAAGTAATAGGTTAGCCTGGTATGGTCATATAATGTGAAGAAAGGAGCGTCATGTAACAAGAAGAATGCTAGAAATTAGAATAGATGGATAGAAGAGGAAAGGTAGACCAAAGAAAAGATGGATGGATTGCGTAAAAGATGATATAATGTTAAACGGTGTGAATGTTGAGACGAGAGCTAACAGAGGAGAGTGGAAGGAGAGAACATGTTGTGCCGACCACACATAGTTGTGATAAGAGCAGGAAGAAGAAGAATAAATTGTAATAAAAAAAAAACAATATTAATACCCTACTTATATACCTTATTATTTTAGATGGAACAATGGCTTCGTGAAAACCAGAACACAATACCAAACTTCAATGTAGGTCTTAATGCCATCGCCTCAGCTAGATCCAACATGCAATGGGGTACAGATCGAGCGAGCATGATCATTCGCGCTGCAAGAGGATCAGCTGTTAAAATCCTACCAACTGTTATGCTATTGCTTCCTGCAATGGCTGCTCTTCTACTTAAATAGATATATTCGAAAATAAATTAATAATTTTTGTATTTAGTGGAGACATATTGAGGCTTGTAGAGTATTTAGAATTTGACTTGAAAGACGCAATTCCGGTGTATAGTGAACGATTATTTTGACCAGTATATGTATATGTTCAGTTTAACATTTTCTTGTAATTAATATACTACGCGTCTTTACTGAAGCTATTTTAATTTGAATAAACTTGGATATATTTTCATAAATTTGTCTTTTTTTCATAAAATATTTTAAAACACGATTGGCTTACCTCAGTGAATCAACATAGCAACATGATTAAAGTCAAGCTGTTGGATACTATGTTAGAAATAAGTTTTTTAGTTATCATTATAACTGTTTATCGCTTTTTGAGAATTAATCCTAGAATACTTTACACTTAAAATACTTCTGGTATTAGTTTTCAATCTTTAATTAATAGGTCCTATTAAGGTATGATTACATGATCAGAGAAAAATGCTTTGTTACGTGTTAAATAATATTTCTGCATTACCTAATAAACGTAACTAGCTTCTTGAATCCAGATTTTATAAAGAAGAGATTTATCAACTGTATCAAGGTTACTTCTGTGATGCCCTTAAAAAAACTATTATATATCTCAGTACGGTGAGAAAACTATAGTCGTGACGTCGGTACGCTTGCGGAGGTCACAAGTTCGAATCCCTTCTCGCGTCTGGGTTTTAAGTATAATATGTATTTATTTATAAAATAAATGTATTTAGTATATAAAGTAAAAAATTATCAACGTAACTCAGGTTTTAAAACGATTACTCGGATATAATCCGGATATACTTAATTTTCTCCGTGTAGGAGCGGAGTAAAAATACTGACCCCTGCAGCCAGGGTTGGCCTTTCATAAAAGGTGACAAAACAACCCCAGCTAATTACTAGGGCTCCAAGCTTGGCTGGATGGTGACCACCCCTGGTGTAGAGGTATGCCGCCATAATAGCCTTGTACGGTGTTCCGGCATTAGTGACCCTGGTTCCAGTATCTTTTGGACAGCAGTCTGCTGTTTCAGCAATAAAAAAAAAAACACTATTCTCATTTACTTTATACACAAGGCTTGATAGTGAGTATTTTTAATAATATAAAAACTATTTTTTGCGTTAGACAACTACCTAGTATATTAGGTTTACTAATTCAAAATACGAGACACAAGTGTAGGTAAGTTTTATCACGATTAGGCATGATAACACAATACTTAAGATGTACGTTATCAGTTAGTGTTCCAACGCAAATTCACAGAAGTGTTATGTCAACTACAGTTATTATTATTGGTGGTTCAAAAGAACACGTAAAGTAAGTAAATCTATTAAGTATTCAAAATAATTTTATTTTAATTTTACTTAATTTTTAAATGTAAATTAACATTTGTTTATCATTATTATTTATTAATTTGTTAACCAGAATAGAGAATCAATTTTTTCTTAATTTTTAAAATATCCATATTTAATATAAAATATTAAATTATATTTACTCGTATTTTGTGTGTACCCAATGTAATACACGTTAATTATTTCATATAATGCAGATGTTAATAAATCGTAATGAAAATTTTAGTATTAAACCAAGCTATCAATAGAAGCTAAATTGTGAATATCATTGACAGTTAAAATTTAGTAAAATTAAGTGTGAGTAATACATTTCTATTCATTTTATTTTCAATATAATAATATAATATTTTCTTAGCTTAATATAAATATATGTCAAAACATTAAGTATTAGTAGTATAATTCTATCTTTACCAGCTGATTTATTTTATTTTTAATTTTCAAATCAGATTCACTAACATTGTAATAAATTTTAAACTAAATTTATTTGAAACAATTTTAAGATCGAATTGTTATTTTTTGAGTTATTTAGTGAGCAGTCACCTTTCTGACGCTAGGGGCCGGCTAACACGTTGCCGTATAATTCTATCTTTACCAGCTGATTTATTTTATTTTTAATTTTCAAATCAGATTTACTAACATTGTAATAAATTTTAAACTAAATTTATTTGAAACAATTTTAAGATCGAATTGTTATTTTTTGAGTTATTTAGTGAGCAGTCACCTTTCTGACGCTAGGGGCCGGCTAACACGTTGCCGTCAACGCTGTACGTCCAAGAGGAAATGTAACCTGGACCACTTATGTCAGAACACAACACAAGGTTATTAAGGCGATATATTTAGAGAACTGGGATGGTTGCCATTTAAACGATCTTGGAGCCCTACCACCAAGCTGGGGTTGATTGGTCGCCTTTTATGACAGGCCGCCCGCGGCCGTAGGGGTCAGTATTCTTACTCCATCTCTGCATGGAATAAATGCGGAAATTCCTCTTTTATTATTATTATTCTTTTTTTATTGCTGTAAGACAGCAGACAGGCTGACGGCCCGCTTAGACTTTTTTAGAATTTACCGTTGCCTATGGGTGTTTGCAGCGCCAGTGGTATCGCGAACACGCTGCTGTCCAATAAGGGTACAGGAACTTGGGTCACTAATGCTGGAACACAACACAAGGTTATTATGGCGGCATACATAGGACCAAAGGTGGTTGCCATCCAGTCGGGCTTGAGGCCCTACAACGTAGCTAGGGTGGGTTGTTTTGTCGCCTTTTACGACAGGCCAACCCCGGCCGCAGAGGTTAGTATTCTTTCTCCGCCCCTGCACGGATAATAATACTAGTCTTATTGTTTTGCAGATATGTATCGCTTAATATACTTAGCGATACTTGTACTATCACAACAAGTATTGAGTGATACAAACTATAGACTGAACACACCAATGCGTCCTTCAACATACAATATTACAATCACACCATACTTCGACACTGGTGACGACAGAAATTTCACTTTTGATGGAACTGTTGCAATAGTATTTAAAACCGATAATGTTACAACTCAGATCAAACTGCATTCAGAAGATCTGTCTTTTAATGTATCAGATATAACAGTAACTCAAAGCAATGGATCAGTATTAAATTTGTATACACTAAATCCCTTGCAATTTGAAGTAAATTATTCTTTTGCATACATTAATGTAGAAAATGAATTAGCCGTTGGTGAAGATTATACATTAAGAATAAGCTACAAAGGACCAATAAGAACAGATTTGAGTGGGTTCTATCGAAATTATTATTATGAAAATGGAGTAAAGAAGTAAGTAATTAATGTTGTTAGAATATATATGTTGCCAATTTTGATTAATATTTTTGAAATACTGAAAACTAATTTAGTAAGTATTCAAATCTGTTGCTTTAACAGTTTGAACAATTCACCTTAAAATTGTCTTATTGATTTCAATAAAATTATTAAAAATATAAATACAATAAATAGAATGAAAGGTAAGTTAAAGTCCATGTGAATCGAAATTTACTGCAAGAAGTTTTATGTGTATGATCATTGTTTTAAGAAAAACCTCTTCTATACAAACATTCAACTGGTGCAGAATATTACATTGTTACAATATAGCATACAATAATTGTAGTTTATGGTTATTTCTAGTTGCTAGTCTTTATCTTTTATCTGTCTCTGAACAAACAATTTCACAACAGTTTACTTTGATGATTTCAGGCATCAAATGGAAGGCATTTTGAAGAGATACTTGTCGATATCCTTATCAGATCAGTTCGGCACAAAATACTTCTACTGTGTCTTTTGATAAAGTATAATGCATGCACTTAATGTATTTGTTTAAGATACGTATGAAACCGTGTAAATAGATTTAGGAGTATTTGCTCAACATAAGAAAGATAATATTGTTTGTTTTAATATATTTGTTTTGCTGGAATTCTACAAGACTAATTATATTTTTTTATGTTTGTACGATTACGATTTGAGGATTCAACCATAGCAAGATCTATGATATTTTGTTATTACAATTTGTTACTGCTAAACATGTACTTATAAATACACGGTATGTGTATGCACGAGGTGAAACTAGTGCGTGTCGTTTGCCTCGGTGTAACTTCGTTTTCTTGAACCGAGATTACAATCATTAAAATTTATTGATACTCATCAAATTGTATTACATACATATATATAATCACGCCTCTTTCCCGTAGGGGTAGGCAGAGACCACTTCTTTCCACTTGCTACGATCCTTACATACTTGTTTCGTTTCATTATTGCCTTCATACATGCTCTTCGGTTTAGGGTACTCTTGACCTGGCCTTTTTTCAAGACGTCCCTGATTTGGTCCCGAAACTTCCGCCTAGGTGTGTTGGAAGGGGTAGCCCTTCCAACACTTTCATTCACACTCGCCTTATACACTTTTTTCGTCAATCGTTCTTCATTCATTCTCTCGACATGGCCAAACCATCTCAGTATACCTTTCTCAATTTTTGTCACTACATCTTGTTTCAGACCACACCGGTTCCTTATCTCACTAATTAATAGTATTACTATCTATATAATTTTCACAATAAAAAAGTGCAAATCTTCATTATACAAAATCTCCGTTTAATATATGAAAATACAAATCTTTCTTGCAATTAAAATGACAATCACTGCTGGAACACATACATATCGACAGCAGAAAGCGGGAATGTTGTATCTCGAAATATCCAATGGGACACCAGAGCTGAAAAATGATTTCATATTCCAAATCTCGTTAATTACAGATAGAAATTTCAAATTTGATACATATTTCTATGATCTACATTTTCGCTTTCTACAGTCGATATATTTTATTGTCGATGTACTACTTGAAACTATTTTATTGAATTTCATATACCATATAATTTCGTCATAGATTCGAGCCCTGGATATTCTGATTATTGCACCATAGCGGCTAACCTTTTTGGCAACCTCCAGTTTTCATACGACGAAACTCTGCCGGGGTTATCCGTTCAATTCCTGTCCCTGGTCTGAGAGTATATGTATAATATGTTTAATAAACATACTCGTATATAAATAGTGTATAAATTGTCTAGTACTTATATTACAAGCGTTCTGCTGCTTACTTTGGAACTAGATGTCGCTGTATGAATTGTCAGAGTAATTTGTATATTCTTCTAGATGGCTGGGTGCAACGCAGTTGGAACCCACGAATGCAAGGAAAGTATACCCTTGCTTTGACGAACCCCACCTAAAGGCTAAATTCAATTTAGCTATCGACCGACCACAGACTTATAAACCATGTCTGGCTAATACACGATTACTATCGTCCGAGCTACTGTAAGTTGAAATGATATAACAAAATTATTCGCATTACATTACCACATGATAAGGAAAAGTATATTCCTATTTAAATTACTCACAAATTCTTGGGGTACTTACATTTATATTCTCCGTGCAGAAGCGGAGTAAGAATAACTGAGCTCTAAACAAACCTAGCTACGTGGTAGGGCCCCAAACCCGTCTGGATGCGACCACCCTAGGTCTATAAGTATGCCGCCATAACAACCTTGTGTTGTGTGTAGGCATTACTGACCCAGGTTCCTGTACTCCTATGGGGCAGCATATTTGCGGTGTGGTAACGATAACTGTTTATTATTAAGGGGGCCGTCAGTTTCTTAGCAATAAAAAGAATTAACATTTAATATAATATCAAACGTAGCGTAGGACGCCCTCAGCTCAATGGATCGATGATCTGGACAAGGTCCCAGTCGGGGCTGGATGGGAAAACCACGGTACCGGGATTTGAGGCGCAAATTTGGGGAGGCCTACGTCCAGCAGTGGACAATAAATGACTGACTATGGCGACATATGTTATTTATTAATTATATATTTATTATTAAAACATATATTTGTTCGATCATTGGTAAACTGTATACTGTAATTTCAAGTCAATCGAATGAATAGTTTTAGAGATCTCGTGATAATTGTTTTGATACATTCAAATGAATTAGAATCAGTTAAAAAATAAATGTACTTCCTTCCAGGCCCAGTGGTTATATTAGGGATACCTTTACACCAACTCCAGTAATGTCTACATATTTAGTAGCCTTTTTGATATCAGAATTCGAAGGCACGATGTCAGAGAATGGTACCAGGGAATTCGGAGTATTTTCACGACCTGAAGCCCTTAATCAGAGTGGATATGCATTTGATTTTGGACAAAGGGTAGTAAAAGCGCTAGGAGATTATTATGGAATTGATTATTATGATGTCGATAGCAATTTAAGGCTTGATCACATTGCGTTACCAGATTTCAAGGCTGGGGCTATGGAAAATTGGGGCTTGATTAAATACAGGTCGGTTCTTTGATTATTTTGGATAGATATTCTTATTCTTAGATTTATATATAACTAGCAGACTTGGCAAGCGGTGTTCTGCCATATAAATAAAAAACTGTAGTGGAGTATACCAGTAATATAGGAACCTAGTTGCTCAGTCGCGGATCCAAGTCTCACGATGGTATGTACCGCTTAGATAGTTTTTCTGGCCTAATGTGCATATTATAGCATTATTGACATGTACCAACGGTGAAGGAAAACAGTGTGGGGAAACCTGCATACGGGGATCACCTTCAACCAAGTTCCTTCTAGGACGACTGTGATCCAAACAATTCTAGAATCCAATATTTACCAAAAACTTAATCAAAATCGGTTCAGTCGTTTAGGAGTTCAGTCACACACACACAGACAAATTATATATATAAAGAGGCAGAGATAACATCAATGTAAAGTAAATGTTAGTCAAGGCAGTACTTAGTAGCACACGTATGGCAGTTTTTCTCATTTCGAAAACTTAATAGTAATTTTTCACACCAAAATTATTAATAAATGGGAGCGATTCCGCTTTAAAGCGTGGTAGATATATAGTCTGGTTGCTCCAGGAGGTCCAATCCAAGCAGTCAGACCATTATAAATTGATATAAAAATTATCAGTAATACTAATAGGTGTGGGTCAGTACGCCAGAAGTGATACAATCGTCCGCGATGTAGGCATTCCCCGTGTAGAAGACTTTGTGGCGATTTCGACTATGGCCCCCACACACACCTCAAAGGCATTGCCATTGCCCCTCTGCACGCCTGGCCTAGATCACCGTGGCATTAGCTACCGACTCCATGGGACTTAATAGAACGCTTGTTTGACCTGGGCGATGAGCAACTGAGGTCGCGAGAGCATCATGCTACGGATAGGCTAACATGAACCGCTAATGGCCGTCGATAACCAAGATTGGTCCACCAAACTAAAATAGGCCAACCTAGAGCTACGTTGACGCCACACCAACATGAACGTGTGCTCCCGCAGCTCGAACTACATCTGGCCGTTGCCCCCTGAGTTTACGCCAGGGGCACTCTTTACGAGTGTAAACTCGAGGCCCCAAAACCTCTTCCAATAACAGCTGTGGGAAGAAGTTTTTATAAGTAATGAGATAGCCAGCTCGTAACATTTCATACCTGAAATTTCATTTCGATTACTCATAAAGTATAATAGTATTGGAAATGAAATTCTAAAATGTGATTAAACTTCCTAACAAAAACTTTTTTGTTTTATATGTGATAAAATAATAATAATAATATTTCTTTATTGCACATACACAGTTCAGGACTTATTAATAGGTACATAAATTTGTATGCTAAGTACAATAGGCGGTCTTATCGCTTGTAGCGATTTCTGCCAGACAACCTTTGGATGGACAGGATTTACAAAATTATAAAACGGTATGCGCTATAAAATAATCAACATATACTACATACATATATAAACAAATATTATAATTATACATACATACATATATACACATATACATACATATATTGCAATATATAATTCATGTAATATATAAGAAATAGATATGTAAAATAGTAATAATTTATTATGACAAGAATAATCAAAAGATAAATAAATAATGTAACTTTCTGTAGTGATGGTATATTAGCTTTTTAAATAATATTCTTTAACAAGTGTATTAAAGGATGATATAGACTTGGCTTTAATTTTAAATAAATAACTAATGTTATTTATTTAAAATTATACCTATGAAACTAGTCCTGATGAACGTCATTGGGAGTTTATTATTGTTTCGAATATTATTTAACTGTAAATAAATCGTTGAATAATACTTATGTTATCGACAGGGAATCCTTACTTCTGTACGTAGAAGGAGAATCATCACCGTTCTATAAATACCGTGTTGCTCAGATCATTGCTCACGAAACCACCCATATGTGGTTTGGAAATTTGGTGACCTGTCATTGGTGGAGTAATACATGGCTTAATGAAGGTTTTGCGAATTATTTCCAGGATTACATAACTGAAATGGTAATATATATTATTTAATAAAAGGATATAAATTTCATCATCGCCATTGAGTTGATTAATTTCGTTTCAATTAAAAACTAGTATTTTGGAGTTCAGAATCTCCTGTCGAGTAGTCATCATTTCTTTCCAATGCCAAAGTATATGTATTAAACGAAATGTTATTTTTGCATAGTGATTATAAATTGTGTCTCTATGTACAAAAGCTGGAATAGATGTATGTAAGTATGGCTATTCCGAAATGTCTAACCTCATAATCTTAATAACCGAACGCTGATTTTTCATTGTTGTTAGAAAGTAGCAAAAGGAATTATTCCTAAAAATGACAGTGATAGATTGGTCACATTTTACAATACTCTAATTAAACTACAAGGTTTAATTAGAGCAACTTATGCCCTTATCCCAATTATGTGGGGTGGGCATAACATGTTCTCTCCTTCCACTCTCCTCTGTTAGCCGTCATCTCAACATTTACACCCTTTTTAGCTATATCGTCTTTTACGCAATCCACCCATCTTTTTTTTAGTCTACCACACGACTATATGTATTTATAAAAATAAAAATTAAGTAACTATTAGAAAATCCATACATTTGTAATTAAACACGTAAATCAGTGTCAGACTAAATAAATAGGTTATTCTAAAAAATAAGTAGTTACAAATATTAAGTAAATAAATATACTGTGGCAGTTCATACAGCGCCATCTAGTACCAAAGTAACAATCATAGCGCTTTATTATGGGTTCTAGACAACTTATCAAATTTTTTCTGTAAATAAATACATGTTATACATAAACATTCAGAATCCGGACAGGATTAAAACCCGTGGCGGTCCGACTTGCAAAAGCTTGTTGCACACGAGGGTCTTCAATTGGCTATAATCACGGCCAGAGAATGACCAACATAAACGCATCATGTTTATCTAGAAGTATCAATTTGTATTATATTTTGTATAAGCAAATGCTTGTTTAACTAGTGAATCAAACAAATTTTAGAATCTTCCTGATTATCCTTAAATTATTATGAAATAAATTAATTATGAAATAAATCGTATGAATCAACAATTGCCTGAAATTTATTCATTATCAGTGCGGAGGGCTATGAGAGACCAAGTATTTTTATTCAAGTTACTCAACAATTACATTGATTCCCCTTTCCTTATAAGTCAGGTATTCCTGAGGTGTCCCCGTTTAAATTCAAGGCAAGTGTCACTTTTTTCTTTACCTTCATTAAAGTCGAATCTAGCAAGAAACACTCTTTTACACAGATCTTGTCTTGATTATAATAAATCTTACACCAGTGTAGACATTTTTTGCTCTAACATTATAAATTGAAAATATTCGAATTATGTAAATGACTAAAGTATTAAGTATTATGTTTAGATCTCTCAATTATTTTTTAATGTATTTTGTAATTTTAATTTTATGACATCACTATTATTCTATTGGATGATGCAGTTATGTGTATTATCTATAAGTGGAAACTTTACTGATTTGTTAATTTTTATGTTTTCTTTATATTGTGATGTATTGTAATTGTTTGTTTCCCAAATAAATAAAAATAAAATAAATAAATTCTTTCCCAGATTGAACCGGAAGTATCGGCCGGTAACATGCTCGTAACAAGTTCAGTATATGCAGCGTACGACGCTGATGATAGTCCAAACGCACCACCAATTAGTAATCAGAATGTCAACTCACCTGCTGAAATCAGTGGGCACTTTGGAACTATCACTTATCAAAAAGCTGGTTCTGTGATAAGAATGGTTCATCAGCTGATCGGTGATGAAGCCTTTAAGACTGGGTTAAATATATACTTGAATACGAAGTAAGTGATGCCGTTTATATTCGTTCCTTTGGCAAAATAAAAAAGATAGCATTTTATATAATTCTACAATTGTTTAATTACTGTTGAAATTTATTTTATTTCTCATGAAAAAGGATTTCTTGGATAATTTCCGTAGTATTTGTAATTTTTCTGCAATTTATTAATTGTGACAACATATTTGATGTAATTACGGCTGATTTTTAAAATTTATGATTGTGTGTATATATATTTTTTTATTAATTTGGTTAATTTTATTGCAAATTCATAACTTAAATGTTTATTGAATGTCTCTCCGAGCAGGGGTGAAGTAAGAAAACTAACCTCTGCGGCCAGGGTTGGCCTGTCGGTAAAAGGCGACAAAACAACCCTACTACGTGGTAGAGCCCCATGCCCGACTGGATGGCAACCACCCTTGGTCTAGAAGTATGTCGTCATAATAACGCTGTGTTGTGTTGCGGCATTAGTCAAGTAAGCCAGGTTCCTTTACCCCTATAGGACAGTAGCGTGTTTGCGGTGACCCTAGTGTCGCAAAAATCTACAAGGAACGGTAACAGATACCGACTAAGTGGGCCACAAGCCTGTAAACAGCTTCTTATTCTCCTTAGCAATAAAAAAAAAACCTTTGGATATCTATATTCCATATTTAGAGGTATATGTATATTCGCTTATCTAATATATAAAAAAAACAACTTTGATCTTAAAACATTCAACTTTAAATGCTTATCTCCATAGCATAAAATAGATTAATCATTAAATCTGTCTTTGATATTATATTTTATTAATGCTACAAATACTTTTAATACAGCAAGTTCAGTCCTGGCTACCCTGATCAAATGTACGAGGCTCTAGAAGAAGCAGGAGTTGCTAGTAGTAACAACTCATTCTCATCATATTATGGCTCAAACATCACAGAAGTAATGAGCTCTTGGATAACTCAAGCTGGCCATCCGATCCTCAAAGTTTCTATAGATTATAACAATGACCTTGTAACTTTAAGCCAGGTATCAATTCATATATTTTGGAATTTAAGTATTTAAAACTGGTACAACAATAACCAGTTCACAACTTCCCACTGCTGGCTTTTGGTTTTCCCTTAGAGGGGACGGACAGTATACCCGCCACGCTTGTCCAAAGCGCGTTGGAAGGTTATACATACTGGTGATCTGGGTATGCAGGTTTCCTCAGTGTTTTCCTTTACCATCGGCACATGGCAGTTATGCTATAGTATATATATTAGGCAAGAAAAACTGCCTCAGCGGTGTATGCCAGCGGGGAATTCAAACCCGGGACATTTACATTCGACTCCGACTTTAATACCACCAAGTTTTTAGGTACCTTGTATAAAAACTAAAAAATTTATAAATTTAATCTTAATATTTAGTCTTCGCAAATATGTATTATTTTTTTAACAGTAGGCTTTTAAAGTATATATGGTTATACTTCGGTAAAAGTTTACAGAAATACTCAGCGCCGCAAGAAGAGCGGTTGTTCTCTCTAGATACCAGATGACAAAGGGCGCTACAAAATCAAATGCAAAAAATCACATAAATTTTGATGGCGCCTTTTGAAAGACGCGGAACAGTGTTACTTGGTCTATTACATTCCAGATTAAATTAATTTAAATTAAATTACATGCATGATAGATAGCTCTTTCATCCACAGCCGAAAGCAAAGCTTCCTACTTTTATGAAAAATCGTGTTATTAAATGTTTTATAACATTATAAGCATTAGGTTATGTTTTAAAAACAATTCTCACCGAAATTACTAGACCTGGTTACTAAGTAGTAATATATTCGTACCAGTGGTTGTGATTACATATATTTAATTTATGTCAAGTAAGATCACTGACTAAACGGCGCTGAAAGACAATCTCGTTCCCTTGAAATAATTTTAGTACAATTGCGACATTATAAAGGTGACATAAAGCTTAATAACTTATAAACTTATAAAAGAGACTTATAAAAAAGACTACGTGCCTGAACTAGTGAGACCGCGTCCGGAACTCCCGAATTCGCGTAGCCTTCATGTCCGTGACATTGGGGATAAATTACAGGAAGCTTAGGTTGCAACCGAGATTTAACGCTAAAATGACGATGTTGAAAGCGAAAGTACCTTACAAAGCCTAAGTACTATATAAGTACATATTGATCAAAAAGTTTCCGAACTAAGTAAGAAAAACACAAAATTTTTGAAAACTCCATTTTAATTCGTCAACATAATTTCCATCTAAAATTGTTACATATGATTTTAAGATTTTTAGAGGAGTATTATTTTGATTCAAAGGGACGTAACGGTTTATTTCGTTTTAAGCTCGCAAAAGGTTCACCAAACACCTAAAAAAGTTGTATCTTTAATAATCATGACACTTAAAGTAGTATAGTAAAATAAAGTATTTCTGTTTCAGAAACGTTTCTATCTCAACTCGTCTCATGCCTCGAATGAGATTTACATGATTCCTGTCACTTACGCCTCAAAAAGAAATCCAAACTTTAGTAACACTAAACCAGTTTTTATTATGGATAATAGAACTTACGAGTTTTCTATTGCTAATATAAGCCAAGATCATAGTTGGGTTATATTTAACGTGCAGGAAACAGGTATATATCAGTATTGTGAATCTAGATTTGATTTTCGGCAAAAACAAGTGTTTCACGAGGAATCAAAAGGCCCAGTATTAAGACTTGGCACACTGTATTGAAGATTATATCGAAGTGCCCAAGCACAGACTAGTTTGGGTTATTTTATCGCCTTTTACGATAGACTGCCTCCGGCTGCAGGGGTTTGTATTCTTACTGCGTCCATGGATGGAGGTGGAGAATATAATATTTTCGTTTTATCAGATTTCAGTAAGGACCCTACCGATTTGGTTTCATAAAGCAGACTTTACGAAATAGAAAAAATAGGAAAACAATTGTGACACTCAATATTGCTTTTTAACATTCAACGTAAAAAGCAAATCTTTATTATCTTGATGCACTTATTTTAATAATCTCCAAATGACTTTACGCTGCAAACGAATGGAAAAGTTTGAATGTTCAAGCAGCCCATTCGGTAGCATATTAGGCTTGCTAAGCTGGTATCGAAGTCTTTATGACCATGTTACATTACAAGTTCAATGGTACACTTCACTTACATTTCGATACTATGGGCATTCTTAGTCAATTTTAAATAAAGCATTTAAACTTTTTCTCAATAGGTTTTTATAGAGTAAATTATGACGATCACTCCTGGCAAATAATAACGAGCGCGCTTAAAGGAGACGATAGAGAACAAATACATTATTTGAATCGTGCAAAGGTAACTGATATTATGTTATTTATTATAGGGTCTATTATTAAGTAAGAAATATTAAAATTTAAGATTTTAATCATAAAACTCCATACCGAGTAGAATTTATTAATAAATCAATGTCATGCAATGATTGTAAACCACATTAACAATTGTTCTAATTCTTTCAAGATTCATCTACAGAATACTAAAGTATTCTCTAAATAAATCTTCTTTTGTACGGTACTTTATTTTCTTTTTATCATATTTATAAATAGTTTATTTTCTTCCTTGTTTCTGTATATTGACTTATCCATACCAGAATCATGATGAAAGTATTTGTTTATATAATAATTTTATTTTATTTCACAAACAGTTTGTTTCATGTATAACAAATGAACATTGTCATTATTTTTTATTAGATTGTAAACGATCTATTTGCTTTATACTATGCTGACGAAATACATTTTGATCGTCTCTACGAAACGTTGGAATTCGTAAAACAAGAAACTGATTACAATGTCTGGTATGCAGTAGTCCGTGGACTGAAAAAATTATGGACAAGCTACTTGGGTGACAGTGCTCTTGAAGATATTGAGGTAAATACTTATAATTAGTAATTTTGCAAATTGCAATAATAACTTACCAACTAATATACGAGATCTTACTATTTTAAGTCTCACTAAAAAGATCAAAGCAGACCATTCGACTAATTGAGTTTGCTTTGGTTGAGTGTATTGTCTGCTCCAAGCCACTGAACCCGCCACGACTCCAATTAATATGTTTCAAAAAGTATCCTACTATATAATTATTTTTAATCTTGTGAATCTGGCATTCATCCTTACAAATTTTGGAATAGTGTGGTATAAAGTTGAATATTCAAGGTTGCGCTGACGATATTGAACCCGTAAAGACAGAGAAAGATATTGAACAAATTCAGATTGAGAAATAAATATATGAAGAATAGTAAAAATAGACGTTCAACCATGGAA
Organism: Malacosoma neustria; assembly: GCA_963693495.1. Taxonomy (NCBI): domain Eukaryota; kingdom Metazoa; phylum Arthropoda; class Insecta; order Lepidoptera; family Lasiocampidae; genus Malacosoma; species Malacosoma neustria. The sequence continues at coordinate 3,244,240 of OY856379.1, read as the reverse complement.
ATATATATTATAAAAAATTAATACAATATTCTATAATGGCTTACTTATTGATACTAATAGAGAAACTAGTGACTAAGTTTAGATATTTTCTAATTTGTTCTCAAGTTTTAATTCATATTTTATTTTCAGGAAATGTCTTTAGAACTAATGGAAAATATAATAGCAACATTAGGCTATGAAGATAAAACGACAGATGACTTCGAAACTGTGAAAAACAGAATGATGATTTTGGACTTGGCTTGCAAGTTTGGACACCAGGGCTGTATCGACTACGTAGTTAAATTATATCAAAAGTTCAGAGACGAAAGTGTTAAGTAAGTAAAGAGTTAAAATATTCTAAATACAAAGATCAATTCGTATTGTTATAAGAGATCAATAATTTCGTATTGTTAGTCATATATGTCGACGTAATGCAAAAGAGGTAGAATCCTGTTATAGAAAGAATTGTTATTATTTACTTGTATTGTAAGTAATTGTACTATAATTTAAAAATAAGTGCTTAGGGATACTATTTTTCAATCATATTTATCCTATAAATGTAGAAAAATTGAGATTACTAAAAAGTTCACTGGTATCATATAATGAAAACAATTTTCAAGATATTAAGACACCATTACGTATAAATATTTATATTATTACCCTTTTTTAATAAATATATTTTTGTGTGTCATGCACTAATTCGTAATTTTGAAATTACATTACTTCAAACGGTACACCATGAAAATAACCTAAACTTTATTAGAATAATTACTGTACTATACAACTGCTAACTAGCATCTTATTGAAGAATCTTACAAGATATGTATTGTTTTTGATTTATATACCAGTAGTTGCAGGAGGTAATGATCTGTAGTAGGTTTTATTTATTTAACGGTAATATTGTACTTTAAATTCATTAAGTAGTCAAAGATCCTTCAGAAATGGCTGAGAAACATATTTTTATCAAGTCTTGATCATAATACGTGGAATAACCAACAGTATACCTCCAAGTCTTCGACAAGTAGCATACTGCAATGGACTTCGGTTTGGTAATGGCTCCGACTATGAGTTCCTGTGGCATCGAATGTCGACTACTAACATTGCAAACGAAGCTAGAACGATTGGTGAAATTTTAGGATGCACTACGGATGAAAATAGCTTAAAAAGGTTGGTATTTTAACTTTTTCCTAACGTAGTGTTCAAGAATGAGAATTCAATTTACAGTTAAAGCCAGTTTAGTAAAACCAATCAGACAAGAAGTACTTAATATAAAAAAAAATTGTCAAGGAGTGAAATAAACCGAGGTTAACCTATTTTTGTGGAAAATTTACGGGTACTCATTGTGAAAACCTGTTTTTGCCAAATTAATTTTATTTATGAGTCTCAGAAAGCCACCGATGCAAAAAACGTTTAGAATTTTTGCGCTGTGGTAACACTTAACATGAGACGCCAAGCATAGGAGAAGATATAAATATATTAATTACAATCGGTTAATAGCACGGTAGCAATAAAAGTTGTGATTCTTTTCTTTGATTTGATTTTGATCTTCGTTGGTTACGAGTACTCGGATATTTAACCGAAATGTAAATACTATACGTTACATTTTACTATAACGATTTACGATTCAGGTATTGAAACGTAAATTACGTAAATTTAACAGGTATTGAATATTTTCCAGATTTTTAGTTTCTATGACTGAAGAAGACAGTCCGATCATGTATCAAGACATCACCGTACCCTTAGTAGGTGTCTTAACAAACAACAGCCACCTCCACATTGTAATGTACGGATTGAAGAACAATTACACATTATGGAGCACTATGTAAGAATATTAATTGTTGAATATAGCGTGAAATTTTGAGTTTACAGATATTATTTATTGTAATAGTTTATGTAAGTTATAAAATCTGCTAGCTGCGGTAGCTTGTTCTGAACATAGTCAATCCGAATCATTTATTTCAATATAAAATCCCTTAAATTACTTATTGAAAGTCAATACTAATCAAAACTAATCTTGCTCAAGTCAATCGATAAAAATTATGAATGAACTTTCATAAAAATAGTACTCAGGGGCAATAATGCACACGATACTTGTGCACGCTCCGCATGTGCCATGTTGTCTCTGGTTATCCGTCGTAAGCGAAGCAATAAGGGACGTGGCGATGATCATATTGTTTCACAGATTACCGTCTAACGCCACCATTTGTAAATAACATGCAGGTAGACTTGGAAAAAAATAGTAAAAGTACTGTAAAATTTTATGTCAAAATCCAATATATGAAAAAAACTTGCGAGTGTGTACTTATGTGTGACATAAGAAGTTTTACTTCTCTAACGTAACAGAATTAAAAGCTAAAGCTGAAAATTTCAGGCCGTATGCCACAACTCTTTGTTTGTAATTAGGTTTATTATTTTAATAATATTTATACCAAGCTCAAAAATTATTTAACATACTTAATTCAAAATATTAAATTTCATGTATGTATATGTAAAAACTACGAAAGCCCGAACAAAGAGGAGACGTGGAAAACACCGTATACTTGTATTCTATCTCATTCTCTTGCAGTCTAAATCTTATTTATAACTAGCTGTGCTCGCGACTCCGTCCGCGTGGAATAATGACTTTGGGTGACATTTTTTGTATATATTTTATAGTTTATTTAGGAGTACAAACCTTATAAACCCTAAAATATAAATAAATGAAATATGCAAACAGTTAGTGTTATCGAATGCAATTGTTACGCCATGCGCCTCCAGAATACGTGCGTTCGAACCTACAAAGTCCAGCCTACGCTAAACCCTATTTCATATGATTGATGATATAAATCTGAGGTCAACTTAAATTGGCCTAAGCTAATCTGACAGACAGTTATTAGCTAACTTCATCATGTCGCTTTTTGGCATTCGGTGTGCGCGTGCATCTTAACTAAAATTATTACTCTCATATATTTTTTCCAAACGCGCTAAAATAATTATCACTTCAAAAACGAATTAGTTTTGTTTAATAGGTAATACTGATGTATTTTTTTATATCAATAATATAGATATCCATCAATGGAGACGATAGTATCTACTGTGGCGTCAGCATTGCACACCGATGAAGATTTTGAAGAGGTATGTATGGTATGGGTAAATACATGGTATATATATATATATATATATATATATATATATATATATATATATATATATATATATATATATATATATATATATATATATATATATATATATATATAAATAATTTTTTCAAGGGTTACGGTTTAGCTTAAGTCAATTTCATGGCAGTAAAAAATTATCTTTAGTTCCGGTACTTTTTTAAATTAAATAAGTTGTATAGTCGAGTTTTTAAATTAATGTCCAAATTGAGGACAAATAAAGCCACTTCTGGTTGATATTAGGGAAAGAATATTTAAGGATGAAGTCTCATTATAAATGTACGTAAACAAAGGATTGTGACACGCGATTTCCTCTTTTTCTGATGACGTCACGTCTCATCAAAAGCGTTTGCCTATCCCAGACGACCCTTGTAACGAGTGTTTGCTTACAAACAGTCATTTGGGTCACATCAGACAAGCAATTAGTGGATTGTTGACACAATTTGATTTGTTCTTTCTGGAAATTTGCGATTACTGAAGGCTTTACTATTCGTGCCTGTGTTATTCACACTCGAGTCACAGTCAAAAAGGTCCGAGAAATTTCTATCATGCATTTTAGCAGTTATTTTATTGTAAAAGCCTTATAAAGTCATCGCCGGTGATATAATAATTCTTCTCCCTGCCATTATTCCTTATATAAAAACATGATGTATAATCCATTTTAGACAAGGCAAGTATACTGTATCTGCCTTACATTGAAAGTCTAAGACCAGTAGCGGATGTTATTGGCTTATATTGTGTATTTAAATGTTTCAGATGATGATGTTTAAGAGGTCCGTATTTAAATGCTACATTTAGATTTTACCGGTCGAAATAAACTTCATCTGCTAGAAGTGTACTTTACAATATTCAATAATACTAGTACTTTATTTAGTACTATACTAATAATTGCACTTCTAGCAAGAGAGGACAGGTTGCGAGGTTAAACAGATATCGCTCCTACTCTTACTAAACCCTTATTTGCAGTTTGATGTCTGGTTATCAGAATGTACAGCGTGCACACAGGAAGTAAAAATCAGTGGAGGGTCTGCCTTAAATAATTCCAGAGCCGCTAGATCCTGGGCTATCAATCATCGAGAAGAAATCCTTAAAACTTTGGGTAACCATTCGGTGATGGTAACGCCATCTTTGATTATGATATTTATAGCCCTCTTGGTGCAATTCATTGGGTTTTGAAATTAAGGTTACTTGTTTGTAAATATGTATTTTATGTTTATTTTATAATTTTAAATAATAATAAAATTAAAATATAAATTATTATGAAATTTAGCTTCTAGTCCTATATTATGTATTATTATTTTAGCCACTTTCGTAATGATTGGTACTAAATAAATTAAGGTATATGGGTATAATAAAGAGTTTTATAAAGTTTAGTTTTTAATTTTATAAAAATATAGCAGCAAGAGCTTGCTTTTGAGTGCAAAAATAAAACATTTTACAAATTCAAACTTCTGAAATATCTCAAGGTGTATTAAAATAAAAATAATAGTGTATTTTTATTTCATTATAAATATTATAAATTACTATATCAATAATTGCTTTGAATTTTTTTTCAAGTATTTTTGGAAAAAAACTATTATATACAAAGTTATGTTTAACTATTTTATTTTCCTTGTAAATTTTTGAATGAAGTTTTCTCTAACAAAACAGAAGAACAAAAACTGGTTTTTGCTTAACACGTTTAATGCCAGACTAAATGATTATGATTTGAGTGCACCGTGACTGACATTTTGTGCCCGCATGCGCTTTATCATTACCGAATTCTATAGGTAGTCGAGGCAAACTTTTGTATTGATTTAACTATGGCACGGGCCTTTTCGTAACATATATATGAAAAAACCCAAATAATTCATAGGGGGTTCTTGATATGATAAGGCGAAATACTGTCGGACACACGGTGCCCATCATGGCATTCAACGTGTATTTTTGTTCATTAGTAAATATACACGAGTATTTATGTATTAGTAAAGTATATATTTTATTATGTATAGTACGCTTTTTATTTAGTTATTATTATTACTATGAACTATGAAGAGATGTAACTCCACTAAGTTCATACTTAAATTTCAAGATTACTTACTTATTTTATACTTATACAGTAGAATCTCTTTAAGTCAAACCTCGATGAGTCAAAAATCTCCCAAATACGAAAAATGTTGTGTTCCTTTTCCTTCAATACCCTAAACCTACTTTGCTTGAAATCTGAACTCTCTATAAGTCGGAATAATTAGTGCCTTTGTAAGCAAATTCAGTACTTATTTTCCCTCTGTAACTCGAAAAAAAAGATGAACCACTGTATCACGAACATATTGTAGTAATGTGTGATTTTACAACCTTTACAACTCCATTATTAGAAAATCGACTTTGAGAATATACAGCATTGTTTCTATAATACAAAGAATATTTTTTTATCTGGCACGTTCCTAGCACGGTCATGGTATGGAACGGTCTACTGGGCAGACACCTCTAATCGTAAACTCTACAAGTCGAATGTTTCCTTACAAATTTGCTATAAGTCGAAATCCTTTATAAGACAAATACTTAAGAACTCCACTTTTTGGCGCCTCCCTTCAAGTTTGACTTACAGAGGTCCAAGTGTAGCTATATAACTTAATTTTTAATTAAAATTGAAATGTAATAAAAAAAATATTTAAAAACTTTAACTTTGTCACTTTATTTTCCTTCTTTGTTTATAAACGTTGCCAATGTACGGTATACTATTTAAATATATAAATGGCTATACGTGGGTTGTGGCCTTTGTCGGGTAGACGGTTAAAGCGTGTGCCCACGCGGGAACTCTGCATTCAATTAGCCTGGCATTTATATTCATTATACCAAACTAGCCATGGAAGTCACCAATTACTTGATGTAGACATGTTTAATCCATATTCCTTAATTATCACTCGCTAGCATCTAATAATTTGCCCGTGATTTTTTTCTCAATTAAAAAAAATTATACTTTTGTGTATTGTTTTAATAAATATATATGTTGTTTATGTGTGAAGAAATAAAAAAAAGTTTTCAAGGTAGTTAAATACTCCTCTAAATAATACTTGCTTTTTTAGATGTAGATTTAAGTCAGTCGTCTTAGATAACTTTCAATAACCGTTTTAGAAAACCTTGCGCTATCGGTGGAGAGTTAGGTTAGCTATTAGTCTACATACATTAAGATTCTGGTTAGCGTGGTTTTATATAAATAATAGGATCTCTGTGTATGCACTCGTATTGCATTGCAATAGTGTATGTAGGTTGATTGTAAAAAGTTACGATTATATTAATAACTGCATTTAATGGGAGAAACTTTAGTAAATAGATGTTTGACTTGACAACTTTCGTTCATTGTGTGGTCAAATTATCTATTATCAAAAACGTTATACTATTGTGTGTTTTTGCTTGATTGATGTTTTTAGTACCTTAATTATTTTTAAAGATTATATAAAACAATAGTTTCTGTATTAATTAACTGTTTAATTAACATAATAATGTTCTATTTGTTTATTTAAATTAATTAAAATAGCCGCGGCCAACTACATTAATTAATAATAATTTATAAAAAGAAATTAATACGAGTCAACAATTATTCTATAATGAATTCAGAAGTGAATAGATAATATCAAAAAGTTATTCCAATCATCCCCAAAAATGTCGAAATCAAGATTTTTATCCAGGAAAGCATTGAAAACATTCAATTTCAACGTGGAATCGTAGATTGTGTTCCATACATATTATCTTTTTGTTGTAGTTTAATTAATTTCTTAAATCGGTAAATCGTTTCTATTAGGCTTTTTACTTGCAGAGGAAAAACTTAGACTGCATTTATTTTTCTGCATTCACGAAAAAAATGTACCTTATGTTATTATGGTTATGTGCGCTTTTCTCTTTTCCCCTGTCACTGCACCGAGACTCAAACAAATGATGCTACGGAAGTAGTTAAAATTATTGTGTTTAATTTGTAAGCAAGTTTGAGAGTTAATATCATATGCAAGTTTGGAAAAGATCCAGAGATCCCAAATACCTAGTCAGGTCATAAGTATTGTCACACAGTAAAAACTTTTCTTTTAGAATGCTGGCCACAAAAAAGTTTATTGAATTAGAATTTCGAATTGTTCATGAAAATAAAAATGTATAACTTTTAGAATTTTACTCATTTTTAAATATGGAGTGGACGCTTAAAGAAGACCGTGTTGCAGTTATTGCGTTGCATCGTTGCGGTTACGCGCCAATTAAAATTTTTAACATACTGAAAAATTTGAATATTACCAAAAGATTCGTTTATCGTACCATCAAACGATACAATGAAGACTCTAGTGTAGATGACAGGTCAAGAAGTGGTCGCCCTCGGTCTGTTAGGACTCCAGCAGTGATAAAAGCTGTGAAGGCACGAATTCAAAGAAATCCCAAACGTAAGCAGAAACTGTTGGCCCTTCAGATGGGGTTAAGCAGAACCACGGTGAAAAGGGTGTTAAATGAAGACTTAGGGCTTCGGGCATATCGAAGAAAAACAGGACATCGTTTGAATGCTCGTCTAATGGACCTGAGACTGAAGAGATGCCGCGCTTTGTTGAAGCGGTACGCGGGAAAAAAATATCGGGAAATTCTTTTTTCGGATGAAAAAATGTTTACCGTAGAAGAGAGCTACAACAAACAAAATGATAAGGTGTACGCACACAGTAGTGAAGAAGCGAGCAACCGTATTCCGCGTGTCCAACGAGGTCATTTTCCATCCTCGCTCATGGTATGGTTGGGAGTTTCTTATTGGGGCTTAACAGAGGTACATTTTTGTGAGAAAGGTGTAAAAACGAATGCTGTTGTGTATCAAAATACAGTCCTGATGAACCTTGTGGAACCTGTTTCTCATACCATGTTCAATAACAGGCACTGGGTATTCCAACAAGATTCGGCGCCAGCTCATAGAGCGAAGAGCACACAAGACTGGCTGGCGGCGCGTGAAATCGACTTCATCCGGCACGAAGACTGGCCCTCCTCCAGTCCAGATTTGAATCCGTTAGATTACAAGATATGGCAACACTTGGAGGAAAAGGCGTGCTCAAAGCCTCATCCCAATTTGGAGTCACTCAAGACATCCTTGATTAAGGCAGCCGCCGATATTGACATGGACCTCGTTCGTGCTGCGATAGACAACTGGCCGCGCAGATTGAAGGCTTTTATTCAAAATCACGGAGGTCATTTTGAATAAACTTTAATGTCATAAGAATCTATGTTTTGTTACGTTCATTTTGGTATATGAATGGTTACATAATTAATAAATTTGTTACAATTATTTTACATTAAACATGTGACAGAATTTATGACCTGACTAGGTATATACATATAATTGTATTTTAATTGAATGGTGTTTTCTATACTACTATTATAAAGAGGAAAGATTTGATTGTTTGTTTGTTTGTTTGTTTGTTTGTTTGTTTGTTTGTTTGTTTGTTTGCTTTGAATAGGCTCCGAAACTACTGACCCAATTTAAAAAACTCTTTCATTGTTGGGAAGCTACACTATCCCCGGGTGACATAGGCTATATTATATTTTCAAAAAAATTAGGGATCCTTACTAAAACTCCAATAATGTAACCCAAAGTGTAAAAAAATTACCTAAAATATTATTTAAATCGCGTGCGTTGCGAAAACTATTGATGATAGAATAAAATAATGTACTACAACTTTGCAGAACACATCATTATTTACAAAAAGTGTCGCGACAGCATATGTCTAACTATTATAGTTATGCCACAATAAGTGTTCTTTTATTTTAAAAATTTAATTTAAATGCCGCCCCTAGAAAAGGCTCTTTATTTGGATCTTGGTATTAATCCTTATCAAAATAAATTACTTCATATTGAAAACTGTTTCAATACCTTTATATAACTTTTTGAATTATTCAATTCGGATATTCCATTCGAAAGATATCACGAGTTTAAAAATGTAAGTATTAGAAAAATGTTGCGTGGTAGCCGCTCACCCTGTTCGGCTAGCTAGGCAGCACCTTATGCAATGTAGGCGTGCGTCACTGGGGTTTTTACAAAAATTAGAATACTTATTAAAAAATAACGAAAAATAAATAAAAAGTAATAACAAAAAAAATCATTAAAATAAAAGCTCATAGAAATAATAATATTCAAACTTTCTTTATAATTTTATTTTTTTAGTAACCTGACGCAAATAGAAGGGTTTGCCTCTGTCCGAGGAGTGCACGGGTGTGCGTACCCGAGGTGCCCGAGCATCCGTCGCTTCACTCCCCTCTCCGTTCGAGGCGACAGAGTCCTACCTTTCTTTCCGTCTACCTCTTACATCCTTTCCAACTTAGCTCTCTGTTCGTGGCGTGGTCCCCGGTGGGATGGTTGCGAATACTGATTGGGGTCCCGGGTTCTACCCTGGGACCTGATTTGGTAGTCGAAACCATGCCTATTTCGACTGCGCCTGCACAGAGAGTGTTCCCGGGGCGGGAATTGCATCCTCGCTGGTCTTGCTGGGCCGGCTACGACGTCAGGCGACTCTGCTTTTTCTGGAGTGTCGTCTGGTAGTCGTACCCACGCCTGACTAGCACGCGACGGGGATGCGAGTTCCGTCCAGAATTGGCCGCGGACCTGTCGCTCCCGGCCCTGGTTCTGTCCATGGTCGGGGGTGATCCTGGATGGTCGCCTCCTTTTGCGAGGCAGTAGTGTCTGCAAGGGAGGCGGCGGAACGGGAGCGGGAGTCCGCCACCGCACTCCCCTCCCGCCAACGTAGGCAGCGTCGTCGGCGCCGGAGGGCGGGCAACGATCTCCGGCCGCCGTAGAAAGCGGCCGAGGATCCGTCGCTCGCACTATTGCCGCGAGGGAGAAGCCGCGTGCTGTTCCGCAGCCCCCCTCAACTCCTAGAGTTGTTACAAGAGAACGCCGGGGGGACGAAACCCTGACCCCTGGCGCCAGCACTTTAGAAGGGGCCCGCTTTAAGACAAAGCGTGGGCCGGCGCCGGCCCGGGCCATATATCCGTGGGCCCGGGCGTAGGCGATAGAACAGCGGGGTTTTTTAGTGGGTAGTCGGATGGTCGAACATCTTTTCCGGAGTCCCTTATATCCCTCGGTCCCCCCGTGCCGGGGGAACCCGTCAAGAGAGGTTTTTCCCCGAGACCGAAAAAAAATAGAAGGGTTTAATTTTTAATTTTTTGTTAAATACCCATGCGAAGCTGGGACGGGCTGCTAGTGTTTAATAAAATCTACAAAATACCACTCAAAGTCATGGGTTAGCTAATATTATAAATGTAAGTAGAAAATATTGAAATACATAAAGAAACATGATACTTTATTCTTAACATTTAAATAATGTTGATAATAGAAAATATGCATGTTATTATGCACCTGTATTGCCTTATAATTTACCTAATTGATATACAAGGAAACATTGACACAGCGCGAAAATAAAGATCAAACTTCACGCTGGATTTTCCTGCGAAAGATTAGTCTTATATTTAGATACGATTACTAGAACAGGTGCGCCTACACATATTTAAACAATTAATGCGTAATATGTATTTGTTTACAAAAGAAAGAGTATAGTTAAGTAAAGAGTATATTAGTGGTCTTGATGGGAAACAGATGGAATTGTTAGATGTAGGGAATGAACCGACCTTCGAAACCATCAAAGGGGGGTGTAAGCTAATGAGCAGTATAAATATCTCTGCATGTACTGCTGCTCTTCTACGATGTGTCAACAATTGGAGAATCGATAAGTCAATAACAGGTTCAGACCACAGCACTGTTCTATTTGAGGTTCAACTCGAGGAACCCACTGAGGAACAGATTAATACATCAATACGTCTCTATAATACAAAAAAGCTGATTGATCTCTATTCATTGAAAAACTAAAAGAACCTTTAATTCCAGAAAAAGTTACATTGAGACATGTAAGATAAATTATTAATTATTAGAATACTAAAAAAATTATCGTCAAGTATGTTAATGTGGTCAAAAATACTTGTGAAGTGACTTTGAAGAAGATTAAAAGAAGTATTATTCCCTGGTGTAATAAGGAGCTAGATACTCTAAAAAGGGAGGTCAAACATAGGCGTAGAATTCAGGAAGCCGCGCTGTATTGCAGAGATTTCGTGATGAGTATTGAAGATTGAATATCTGAAAGCAAAGAAAAAATACGAGGATGAGGCGAGGGCAGCACACATAAGAAGCTAGAAAGGGTTTTGTACTAAATAAAAAAAGGAGATCAACTCCTACTCGGAGATGGAGGAGTTTTAAGGCTCAAAGAGTCTGTTGATCTGTTAGCATCAACGTTCTTTCCAGAAGACGATGTTTAGAATTAAAATGTTGTAATAGTTTTCATGAGAGCATAAGGAGAAAAGCAGAAACAATCGCAGACAGATTATCAGACGATGTAGCCGATCCGCCGTTTGCAGCGGCTGAACTAAAAAAAATACTATAAACGGCTTCAACCGTAGAAAGGCGCCTGAGAGGATGAATTCACCGCTGATATATGCTTTTGGGTGATATTGGCGGAGGCCCGAAGTTTTCCTAGGGCTTGCAAATAAGTGCATGGAGATGTCCTGCTTTCCCTCACTGTGGAAAGAGGCTTCTATAGTAGTTTTAAGTAAACCCGTAAAAGATAATTATGGAATGGCAAAGTCATACCGACCGATTGGGTTATGGTCCTAGAGAAAATGTTAGTCAGACGTATCAATTGCTATCTCTTGCTTAAGGCTAACCCAAGACAGTATGGTTTTGTACCTCAGAGAAGTACGGAATATGCCTTATATGACCTCATGAATCATGTTAAAAATACCCTGGAATGAAAAGTGAGTGCGGTCATGGTCTCATTGGATATTGAGGGCGCCTTTGATAGCGCCTGGTGGCCAGCTCTTAAATGTAGACTCATTTACATAAGGTGTCCAATTAACCTCAGGCAACTGGTAGCCGATTAATTGAGAAATAGACAAGTAATGGTTCACTATATGGGGCAAACCTGCCAGAGACAAACTGAAAAAGGATGCAACCGAGGCTCAATAGGCGGGCCTGCTTTTTGGAATATTCTTTTCAATCCTTTATTGGATTAGATACCATGGGAGTGTATGTTCAAGCATTCGCGGACGATATCGTTCTGATGTTCTCGGGGCACAAAGCAGAAAAAATACAAGCCGTTGCAAATCGAGCTCTTACACATGTGTATGTTTAATGGGTTTGACTAATTTAGTGAGTAGTCGGATGGCCGAACATCTTTCCCGGAGTCCCACATATCCCGCCGGGCCGAAGAACTCGTCAAGACATGGTTTTTCCACGAGACAAAAATAATAACAATAAGTTACACTTACACAAAAGAATTGTTTTAATAAAGTATTTTTTTTTTCGTTCAGTGGTATGTAGCCAATTAGAAACCAGCTTAGAGGTGATGTGGTCGATTCTTAGATGTACTGCTTAGACAGTTTTTCTTGACCATTCATAATTGCCATGTGCCGGCTATGAAATCATTGTAAGAAAACTTGTATAGCAACACTACTGTCATGAGTTTAGACGGCAGTCTGCCTTGAACAAATAACTATATACTCTTTTCCTTCTACTTCAGCGGGACGTTATGAGCTGTTATTATTTAAATTTTATTTTTCATTATTTTTTTAAGTATAGCCTATATTTGTACTATGCCGCCCACAAGACAAATGCGATCAATCCGGCAGCTGCTTAATTTTATCATATTTTTTTTAAATTTAGATCTCACTTGCATCTCATTGACATTTTAGAGCCAGAACACAGTTGTCAAATGTTGTTTTCTGTGCATTTCGACATTTTCTTCTTCACTTCGCAAAAATATGTAATTAATAGTATAGGTAAAATACTTATGTGAACTTATTTTTGATCTATTGAATCGAGATTTATGAAAATGGTTGTAAATTTGAAGAATGACAATTCAATTTTTGTAATCATAATAATGTTACGTCATATCGTTCTTGCATTAAATAACAAACACATGTTACTCATATTTTCAAATGAAAATAGTATCTCGTATGCTTTTCAGAATAATAAAACGTTATTAGTCAAACGATCTTAACCTCGCGGATGACATCATAGTGCCGCACACATCAACCTTGGCAATGCGTTTCGCACATAAATATTTATTTTAGTTGTTGTTATGCCATGTTCTGTATGCAGAAGAATATTTTGTATTTGTTTGTAAATAATATCTTTTAAATATTTTTGAAGTGAAAGTTCTTTAACACTGTTGTGGTTCGAAAATTCGATGGATCAAAAAGCGGTAAAAAGAGACAAACTTATTCTTAAATAAGATTTAGACTGCGAGAGAACGAGATAGAACACAAGTATACAGTGTTTTCCTCGTCTTCTCTTTGTTCGGGCTTTCGTAGCTTTTATATACATGAAATATAATTTTTTTAATTAAATATACTATAAAATAATTTTTGAGTTTGGTAAAAATATAATAAAAACAATAAACTTTACAATTATCCTAATACTCCTGATACTCTATATTCATCTTATTCTCTCTTAGGCTATTTTTCTGAAGGTTCAATTCTGCCGTAGATGAATTCCGAAAAAAAAACACACCTTTTTGGTGCCCGAAGTCGTATATTTTCATTTAATATTCCCACAAATAACGTACAAGAAGATATAATTGTTTGAATATATATTTTTTCGGACCAGTGTTTTTAACCTGCCTCGTAAAAATGTACGGGACTCCCCATACCCGGACCCGTCTCTCGGTTAGGAGACGCACGTTGTTGATATACTCACTAAGACTCCTGCGTTCACCTTAAACCAGTAAATCTGGACCACTCATGCTCCCTGAGGATGTACATGTACATTAACAATTGTTCCAGATCGATACGAAATTAATCTATACAAATAAATAAAATTGGAGTGTCTGTTTGTAATATTAAAATAACCGCTTTTTACTAAGTGCATTAGGACATATACACGGTACATATACCGAAACAACATTTTTTTAAAATTTTTGTGTCTGTCTGTTCCGGCTAATCTCTGAAATGGCTGCACCGATTTTGACGAGACTTTCACGGGCAGATAGCTGATGTAACAAGGAGTAACTTAGGCTATTTTTATTTTAGAAAAAAAAAATAGTTTTTGTTAAAAATGATGTTTCGGTAATTTTATTGTCCAATTTAAGTTGATCTTAGATTTATATCATCAATCATATGAAATAGGATTTAGCTTAGGCTGGACTTTGTAGGTTCAAACGCTCGTTTTCCGGAGATGCATGGCGCAACAGTTGCATTCGATAACACTGACTGTTTGCATATTTCATTTATTTATATTTTAGGGTTTATAGGGTTTTTAATCCAAAATAAACCATAAGATTTATCCAAAAATGCTACCCAAAGTCACTATTCCACGCGGACGGAGTCGCGGGCACAGCTAGTAATAATAATAAATAAGTCAAACGTACATTATTTTATTGTTTTAAGTATATAATTATATTCAATTCACACATTTAAACGGAGTTAAATACAATGTAAAAGGAAATATAGCTGTCTAAAAATTTTATTTTACGTATAATATATTAAAATTCATATTTCTAGTTCTTAGGTCATTTGCGATGAATACATTTATCTGAATTATCTTTATTAATGAATATGTAATATAAACATTACACACCAGTATAAGCTGAGCTGTGCCATTCAATTACACATTTTCATTTCATACATTTAAGTATAAATGCAGGAGGGAGGGGAGACCAAGCTGTTTTGGTCACACCGTCTGGCGCCAACTTTCGGCTTTGAACAACATAAAGCGATTTTCGCGAACCGCGGACAGACGCGTTCGTGTAACGAACGGCTGCGTTACATTTATATTATTAACGATACGTCTGTAATCGCGTGTTTTTTCCAATGAACATTTACGAAACAATTTAAAAGTTGTTGTATTATTTATTTTTATAACAAAAAAGAGTGCCTTTATAATCTGTGGTTTTAAATGGCGGCTAAATAGTAATTTGAATTTTAATCATCACTATTGTGGTTTATTAATAATGTATCAAATAATATTTTTATTTTTGGCGCTATCGTCAGTGTCAGCAACGCCCACTTTCGCTGAGGAGGAATGTTTAAATTATACGGTATATCCAATTGAATATGAAATAACAATAATGCCATACCTCGCTAAAGAAAGCTCTTACTATCACTGCGAACTGAAAATAACCGTGATAGCTCATACGAATGTACAAATTATAGAGATGGATGCAAAAGATTTAAATATACAGGATGGTTCGATAAAAGTGTTGTACGGGTGTCCACATCCTAATGAAGGTTGTTCTAGAAATATCGTGAGTCCATCCAGACCGTTTGAATACGATGGGGTAAAGGGCAAACTGTATATATATTTAACTGAGCCGCTGCAAGTGTTTACGACGAACCATGCACAGTATTACTACATATTTATAACTTTTTATAGACATATAAATGAAGATAGTACTGGGTTCTTTTTGTCCAAGTTTTATGATGATGCCGAGAAGACTTGGAAGTAAGTTTTTTTCTTTTATTTTAGTTTCACGTAAATCGCCCGTTATGTGTGTAATCATATTTTTACGAAATATATTTTTCTTATTTGTGCCTAATCATCTATCTATTCATTCTTAAAATTGATGACTTCCGTGGCGCAACGGGTTTTGCATTTCGTCACGCTTGCAGGGGTCAAGAGTTTAATACCCGTGTTTAATTTTGGGTGTATTTTTTATTTATTTAATAACATATTTTCTTCTTACACTAGGGACTCATTAATAACCATTTATTATACATAACCCTTATCTTACTTATTCTAAATTATTCTATTTCATTACATGTTTTTATTTATTTCTCTTAATTAATATATTTGCTATTTTCTTACAAAATTTCATGAACTTAGTCCGGTGTGCTTTTTACATCGGCTCATTTATGTTAATTTTGGGTATCTATGTATAATAGAAATATAATAACTAGTATATCAGTTGTCTGGGACCCATAACACAAGCATTCTGCTGCTTAATTTAAACTAGATGGCGTTGTGTGAATATGTTACAGTATATTTATTTATTTATATTCACGCAGATATGTGAATGTGCTTACCAGTACGAAATATTACCCAGTACTGCACCGTACTGGGTAATATTATAAAAAAATAATGTATAACAGATATTATATAAATTAGCACTTGGTAGCCTAGTGACCATTACACTAAAATCCTAACTCAGAGTTCACATGTTCGTTCCCCACGATGACAGGTATCATCATTATGTCACGGGCTGGATTCTCGTCTAGCATCTGGGTATTTTATATATAATATGTATTTATTTACAAAAAAAAGAGTATATAAGTACTATATCAGTTGTCTAGTACCTATAACACAAGTGATATGCTACTTAGTTTGGGACTAGATGGCGCTGTGTGAATTGTCACAAAATATTTATTTATTTATTATCTTAGGGTTAAATCCCTCTGCAACCAAAACTTTTGATTCGATTCCCAGGGATTTGGAGGATTTGCTTTACAACTTTCTTCCCCACTTTGCACGATATTCGGCATCCCTGGCAATTTTGAGGCTGTATGAATTATTGTAATAAATTTTATTATTTTATCCCTACTGAGGACAAGACCAAAACCTTGCAATTTAGGGCTTGCCTATTGCAAGGAGATTTAAAATAACTAAATGTATATATTTTAAGAGATACAGGTTTATTTTAGTAAGAAATATACAAATACCTAAATATTGTGTTAGTTTTTAGTGAATTATAATGAAGCTAATTTCGTACATTCTCAAATTCCTGAAGTTACCACTGAACGGCTGCTGTCATTCGTTATAATTTTTTTCTTAATTGAAAAGGGTAAACAAATTTATCATAAGCGGTAGTATAAATTAAAACTAATTATTCAATTCATAAAAATGTTGCTGTTGGGAAACGGTAAACACTAAAACTCTACACCATCTGAAGTCAGTCCATATATTCACCATAACACGACCCAATGGCAACTAATTTTAATGTTTGATACCTTAAGATCACTATTTGATAACCTCATTCTCACAATTTGGACGTCAAAATGCATGTAGGGTTCAATTTCCGTCCCGATTTTCCGTATTTATGTATTTATTTACAAAAAAAAAGTATACACATTGTCTCGTATCCATAGTATAAGCACTGTGATGCTTATTTTGGGATTAAAGACGTTGTGTGCACTGTCATATTTAGTGATTATCATCTCAAACCGGATCTCGAATAGAAAACCGCGCAGTGTGAAGAAAGAATACTAACCTCTGCGGCCGGAGTCGGTCTGTCGTAGAAGACGACCAAACAACCCACCCTAGTTACGTGGTAGGGCCCCAAGCCCGTCTGGATGGCGACCACCTTTGGTCTTAAATATCCGCCATTTTGTTCCGGCATTAGTGACCCAAGTTCTTGTACCCCTAAGGGACAGCAGCGTGTTCGCGATGCAACTGGCGTTGCAAACACCCATAGGCGCCGGTAACTGCTAAATTCTAAACGGGCCGTCAGCCTGTCTGCAGTCTTTTTGTCTTGAGGAACTCAGTTGACAAGTCATTCCGATCACGAGGAAGTCGGAAACTAAGGGAATGATGAATGACTTCCGTCTAATCACTTACAAACTGGCCGACCGAATGATTATTGTGTCTAGGCTTCTTCCATGATTTGCTTCAGGGATAATCCAGATATAATTCACAGATAGTTAACATATTGGCAAACCTAGTTCAGTTATTATAATTGTGATTATTACAATAAAAAATATGCGTTAAATACATAGTGTTTGTAATATTATATTAGACTATTTATACTCACTAACCACTGGCAACGTCTCAAAGGTGAGGAAGGTCAATGTTAATGGAGTTTATATCGAATGCGATAACTAATGACTAATTACTTTCAGATTTAGGCCATTTGCCATCTCAATATTTCCATATATTAAACCTTTGACACTTTAATATATGGAAATCCCCGTGTTATTTCAATAAAATAACCCGTGTTAATTCAACAACAAATGCTAGATAAAAAAAAATTGGGATATACAAATAAAGGAAACGCTTGAAAAAAATAAGACTATATATTTTTTTTTATTCCTGTACAGTATACAAACGAAGTTTCAAACACAGATAAAGCATAAATTTGAAATACGGATCCAGTTAAAGTTTACATGTAGGAAAAGTGCTTGAAGCTAATATTTATTTTTTAAATAATGTTTAAAGCACAATTTAAATTAATAAAAACACAATACACACACTCACACGCGTTGTACACTGGCACAAGGAACATATGTAGGCGTATACACAAATATTCTTTTATTAATGTCTAAAAACTGTGATGGTCATTTGTACGGCGCAAATAGGGTCTGACCATTTTATTTTTATTGCTGTAGGACAGCAGACAGGCTGACGGCCAGCTTAGAATTTAGCAGTTACCCTGGCCTATGGGTGTTGGCAACGCCAGTAGCATCGCGAACACGCTGCTGTCCCATAAGGGTACAGGAACTTGGGTCACTAATTCCGGAACACAACACAAGGTTATTATGCCGGCATACTTAAGACCAAAGGTGGTCGCCATCCAGACAGGCTTGGTGCCCTACCACGTATCTAGAGTGGTGGGTTGTTTTGTCGCCTTTTGCGAAAGGCCGACCCCAGCCGCAGAGGTTAGTATTCTTTCTCCGCCCCTGCACGGATTAAATTCCAAAACCATTCCAAAGTTTGAAATATTATATTTATAAATATGTTATGAAGGTCAAGAACATTGAATAAACAATAAAAGAGATTTTACACAAAAATACATAGAAGTTTTGAGTCTTTAATTAAATGTCATATTAAATATTTATGTTACTGCCAAAAGACAACATTCTTGTTTTTTTCAATAACATGTACTATCGTATTGTATAAATCAGAATGTAAGAAAAAAGATGGATGAAACGATGTTGTAAGACATGCTGAGATGGATGTGTGGAGTTACGAAAATTGATAAAATTAGAAATGAGTATATCAGAGGAGGTTTGAAGGTAGCACCAGTGATTGAGAACCTGAAAACTAACAGACTAGCTTGCTATGGTCATATAATGCGTAGAAAAGGAGTTCATGAGACAATGAAAAAGCTAGAAATAAAAATGAATGAAGACAAAAGGAATGGTAGATTAAATAAAAGGATTTCGTAAAAGATTATATGACGAAAGTATCTGAATGTTAAGATGATAGCTAATATAAAAGAGTGGAAGGTGAGAACATTTTGTGCAGACTGCACATAATGTGAGATAAGAGTAGGAAGATGAAGAAAAAACTTTGAGAATAACTGAAAATTTTATGTAATTAATGTAACTAATCCTAGTCGGGGTTGTCTGAAAGAGATCGCTTTTAGCTATACTACCGCCCTTTGTTTTATTTTTTATGATTGTATCTGTATTTCTTTGTACAATAATCTATCTATCTATGTGCTATCTATCTATATCTATGGTCAAACTTCGACCATCCAGCGATTTATCATATTATTGTGTAAAATGGTTGATAGGTATATTATAAACATTCATTATTATTGTGACCTACACACACTTCTCAATTCTAAAATCAGTAATTATGTCATGTATTCAACTGTTTCAATCAAGTGGAAAATGAATCAGACTTTGTTCTACTTCAAGATCAACCGCAATCACCGTTATTTCTGTATTCTGTATAACTATTTACTTTATAAACGGAATATTGTAACATATTTGTAAATTTTGCTCTGACTACTTGCTTAGTCACAGAAAATGGTTAAAATGTTTAAAACATTACCAAATTATATATAATATATATTCATAGGTAGTGTAACGCGAAAATTTTAATTACTTTATTGTCTTCAATATGCAATTGACGCATATTTGTAATGGATTAAAGCAAACTATTTGAAGATTATACAATATTTTACAAATATTTATCTTGCGTGGGGATCAAACCCACAGACACAACCATATAAGGATACTTACGCAACTACTGGATACCGTGTCGTCAACTAAACTAAAAATACTAAAATATTTGAGAGAAGTAAAATTTTCATGACACTTCATGCATATATAACATGTAGTAACAAGGGCTCTGAGAAAATTATCTTCCCGGCTTCGCAGATAGATCAATCAATGCTATATAAATCAAAAAATTCCTATAATATGCCTGTGACTGTGCCCGAAACTTATTTTAATTTTAGTCCATCTATATAGTCAAGAACATTTTCATCAACCTTCTTATATTTCTCCCCAGCTAGATTCGGATTCAATATTTGTTGGCAAATATTTTTAGAATTGTAATTATTAAATTAAGGTTAATTATAATAATTTAAAAAATTAATTAAATCTTAATATTTCGGAAATATACTTCAGAGATTTCGAATTTATTAACAGATAATGAATAATTGTCTGATTAGGTATAATTAAATTTATATATTTTATAGTATCCATTTATTCGGTTTTAAAAGAACTAGTGAACTAGTTTTAAAATAAAATAGATCATTTTGTCAAGTAATAATTGGTCGACATAGTCTAGTTGTAGTTATGAGAATAGTATAGAAAAAAACAAGTCTAGTTTTTGTATTAGAATTGGCCATGTATGGGCGGAGTGTCGGCCTTCTCCCACGCGGTAATGTAACGTATCCATTTTATATGGTCAAGCCATAACTCTTTTTACTATTGATAGGTTGTTAGGGCCTTTTGCATAATCTTGACAATTATGGAGTTATGCGGGTAGTGTTTTATTGTCTGCGTCTGCGCAGATAAACAAATGTGTTAAATTTATCATTCTACAATCTTTTAATTTTTCTTCGTGCAGGGACAGATCAAGAATACTAACCTTTGCAGCTTTATGGCCGTCTGGATGGCAACCATCCTTGGTCTTAAGTTTTTTTTATTGCTACAGCAATCCTACAGGACAGCAGACAGGCTGACGGCCCGTTAGAATTTAGCAGTTACCTTCGCCTATGGATGAATGCAACGCCAGTGGCATCGCGAACACGCTGCTGCCCCATAAGGGTACAGGAACTTGGGTCACTAATGTCGGAATACAACACAAAGTTACTATGGCGGCATACTTAAGTACGATGGTGATCGCCATCCAGACGGGCTTGGGGCTCTACCACGTAGATACGGTGGATTGTTTTGCCGCCCTTTACGACAAGCCAACCCGGCCGCAGAGGTTACTATTCTTTCTCCGCCCCTGCACGGATAGAAGTTTACCGCCATAATAACTTTGTGTTGATTTCCGGTATTAGTGACCCAGGTTCATGTACCCCTATGGGACAGCAGCGTGTTCGCAATGCCCGTAGCGTTGCAAACATCCATAAGCAACGGTAACTGCTTACTATAAAGTGCGCCGTCAGCCTGTCTGTTATTCCTCAATAATAATAAAATTCTCATTAATATAAGATTGCGAAGAGACAGATTTTTGGGATATTATCATGCAATGTCATCAATAATGCAGTTAATCATTTTTTCTCCGAAAAAAGACGTAAGAATACTGACCACTATAGCTGGAAGATTGTTGTCATAAAAGGTGGCAAAACAATCCTATCGTGGTGGTGGGGCTCCAAGCCCGACTGGATTGCAACCACCCCTGTTCTTTTAATATCCCGCCATTTTAACTACCGCGCTATGTTCCGTTCCGGTATAAGTGAATCAGGTTCCAGTACCCCTATGCTAGAGTGTTAGCGGAACCTCTGGCATCGTAAACATCTATAGGTGACGGTAGCTACTTACTATTAAATAGGGTGTGAGCCTGACACTGTCCTACAGCAATAAAAAATATCATTGTTCCAAACCATTTTAAAATTATCTCGTACTGGTTTTAAAAATAGTATAACAAAAAGTGCAAACAAATAATTATTGGGTAATAATTAAGTTTTATATCATACAATGTCTTTTTTATAATGAATGCTAATCGCGTTCATACTTCAAAAGTCATAATGTATGCTGTATTAATGTATTATCCCATACATCCGGTGACTGTATAATTTGCATTGAATCAGTTTCTGTGAGTAGAATTTTATTCTTAATTATATTGACTTGTATGGGATCCCACCAAAGGCTTCGAGGCAACCTCATCTGTCTACGCACCCTTCTAGACAACAGGACTCTGAACTGAACTAGCTTTGACCCAAGAATTTCTACAATACCAAATTTAACCAAATCTGCTTTTTCCTGGTGGTGATTTTTTAGGAAGGAGGAAATAAAGTATTTCTGGGGAGGAACTAACGCAAATTAACTGCTGATTTACCATTTGGAGAACAATGAGAGCAGGATCGGACAGTGTATTCGCCACGCTTGTTCAAGATGCATTGGCAGGTTACGTACCGATGACCTTGGTATACAGATATACCCACAATGTTTTGCTTTACCGTCAATACGATGTTATAACATGCACATTAGACGAGAGAAACTGCTTAATCGGTGCATGCCATCGTGTGCTTCAAACTCGGGATTGATACTCTAAGAGTTATGCCACTGAGCTATCAGATATCTAGGTAGACTACTAGGTACAAGAAAATGTAGTTAAGTTTGTTATTAACAAGGATGACTGCCATCGTACACGTATTCTGCCACCGTACTTGCCACCATACTTCTAATATAATATGACATTTTCCACTAACGTGACGCCTACCGTATTCAAACAAAATTATTTTAATTAGTATAATACTTGTTAATGATAGTGCAACAGTCTCGACATGTGCGTAAGAATTGGCGAATGTGAATAGTCCTAATCACATGGCTAACTTGTTGCTAAACAGACCAAGGTCGCTTGTCTGGTATGAAGTTTGTTACAGTTACTCTGAAATTAGCAACGACAGGTAAAAAAGATAAGAAGTATGTACTATTTAAAGAATACATTTGGTTACTTAATACTTTTTTAATTGAATGTGTAGATTATGCTGCTCATGTATCCCCTCCAAATAAACCGGTTTTTATGTAGGTTCACCATTAGTACTATATTTGAACCTACAATCTCTGGAATGCATAAACTCTTATATAACATAATAGACGAGACAAATTATTAAGACATACATATCATAAGACATACAAATCATCATCATCCCAGCGGTGTATCCCGGTCGCAACCTAACTTCCGTTTCGGTGCCCGGGGTCCGCTTTCCGACTTTTTCTACTCCACTTCGCACGGTCTTCAGCATCCCCGGTAGTGAGCCCATTAGCACGCATATCACCCTTTATAACGTCAAGCCAGCACTTTTTGGGCCTACCCCTCTTGCCGGTGCTCGGCGGAGGCGGCATGGCCAGACATTTGTTCCCACTTAAGCATTCGGCTGCCGTAAAACGTGGCCGTATCATCGGAGCCGACACTCCTGCAGTTTATCCGCAATGTCACGGACATGAAAGCTGCCGCGAATGCAAGAGTTCCTAACGCGGTCCTTTCTTAATATGACAAGATTATCGTTATTATAAATTCGAAAATTTCAAATTCATGTAAATGACACAGAAATTTAAATATGATATACTAGTCGTTCCCGCCCGCTTCGCTTGGCCAATAACAGAAAAAAAACTAAATCGAGAAATGAGAAAGGGTCAATGGAATCCAAAAAGTAACCTAGAACTATTTACAAAAGTTCTTCCCTCGGATAGTTTTAAATTAAAATTTTCCTGACTTGGAACCCCGAAACTCTGGTACATCGGACTTTCATCCAACCAACACGTACGTGATAATTAATATTGGTCAATTTAAAAATGTCCTGATTTCATTTTAGTAACGGCAACATCGACACGTGCTATTTACTGTGAGTAATGAATCGTAAAAACTGATCGTTATGTGCCTAATTGGGCATTGAATGAATCCTCTTTGTAAAATTGCAAAATATAACATTTTAAATGTTAATGTTGTTGGTAAATATCGGTTGTTATAGTTATATCAGTAGGTAGTTTATTAGTTATATTAGTTGTCCAATATAACAATGGCCTGAGGATGCTGTTGGGACTACCGTCGAGGCATAGTGCGTCCGGCATGTTTGCTGAAGCTCGGATAGACGGTTTCGCTGCAATTATCCGCAAAAGATGCGCTTCTCTACTGGCACGGGTTCGAGATAGCACCAACACAATCCTCAGAGTATTCTCTGATAGATGGGACTCTCCACTGCTAAGTAAATGGGTTCATTGTCACATTCTTCAAAAATAAAAAAAAATGACTTCCTAACTAAACTTACTAAATTGAACCCTTTTAAATTTAAATTCAATTTAGATTTATATTCAAGGATTTTAGAGTTTATTAATTTATTTGGTTTATTTTGTAGTTTATTAATATTAGTCTTGTTTTATTTTTGTTTTTAATCGTATTCCTAATTTGGTAACTTTTATTGATTTTGACTGAATTTTTAATATGATTGTATAATGTATGGGACTTGATTCTGAAATAAATTATTATTATTATTATTAATAGGTATGATTGATGTCTCTCGCTAGATTTTACGTTAAAATATAAACAAAAATGTTGCTGAATAAACACAATGTACCGAATGCTTATTCGCAAAAGTAAAAACCAAAAATATTCTATACATTTTTTTTACCGACCCATGGGCATCGGGTGTGATAATTTCTATGTTTAGTGTGGGATTTAACCTTAACGCCGCCTCTGCGCACTATTAAAATGACGAATCATTTTAAAAATTGTCCATAAAATGAATGAAGTTTCGAAATACAATTTGTAATTAAATAAAAGGACTCACATATAGAAAAGTTATTAAATGGGGTGCACAAATAATTTTCTAAGAATGACACATTAGGTTTTATTTAAAGTTAATAATTTGGATAATTCCAACGCCAGCCACAAATGTTCTCCAAATTTCTGAAAATATTCGGATACTACGTCCTAAGAACAATCATCGGTGAGGTTATCTCTAAATCAACTCAATTTTGGTATCTTCATTTGATGCAAAGCGCTGCTCAATCAGGCTAGTGCCATCGACCGGAGCAAGTGGTAATCGGAAGACATGGCTAGATATTTATTCCCCACGTGAGGTGCTGGTTTCCGTAAAACTTGGCCATCGGAGGCAACACCCATGTAATTTATCTTATAGTTTTAACATGGTCCTTCCACGTCAGTCCATATATCCACCGGAGCATATTCATCTCCGTGACACGCAGTCCCTGCGTGTATCGCTCCAAGACTGGTCACGATTCACAGCCGTATAAAAACACAGCCCCAATGATGGTCTTAGAACTGTCTCTTCATCTTAACTGACATTTTGGGGTCACACCAGTCGACTCGCACCAGTTGGCTCACGCGGCAGCACCGCGTGCTTTGAGGTCGCAATCGATATCACCAGTCGCAAGACCTGCAGACCTAAGACTTGCAGGTCAAGTAGGAACTCAGTCTTCACTATATTTAGTTTTAAACTTCCGTTCTCAAGTGAATTCTACGCCTTCACGAGGGCTGTTCATGTGGGTTTCTAATGTTAGTCAACTTCAGCGTGGTATTAGAAAGTACGTCTAATATCATGCTGAATAGAAACGAGTGCATTAAAACACGTGGACGAAGCGAAACAAGTATGTAAGGATCGTAGCAAGTGGAAAGAAGTGGTCTCTGCCTACCCCTACGGGATAGAGGAGTGATTATATGTATGTATGTATTAAAACACAACTACCACGTATCGTCAGTGAAAGAAAATACCGCGAGGAAATCTCCATACTTAAATTACCGGTGTGTGTGGTGTGGTTACACATTCTTAAAGTATTTTATTCTCTCTATTAAACATTAGCAGGTTTTTTTTAATGTTGTAGGACAGCAGACAGGCTGACGGCACGCTTAGAATTTGGCAGCTACCGTCGCCTATGGGTGTTTGCAACGCCAGCGGCATCGCGAACATGCTGCTATCCCATAAGGTTTGCTAATAAAATAGCCTATATATGATTTATAACGATGCAGTTCTTAATATAATTTTCTTATTTTCAGATACATGTTCACGTCACGACTTTCGCCGCATAAAGCCAAGTACGTGTTTCCGTGTTTCGACAATCCAATGTTCGAATCTGTGTTCAAGTTCCGTGTATATTTACCACCGGCAGATGGCGAGGTCCAGCAAACAAATACTAGCATTGTTATATCCCAGGAGTTGCGGAAAACTTAGTGAGTAAAAAAATTTGATTGTTACCGACTGAAAATTTAATGACATTACTTTTTAATAATAATTGACACGGTACTCTTCCTTGAAGGAACGGACTATATCGAAAATAAATATTTAAATTGAAAATTAGTAGTTGAATTCTTATATATATTTTTTTACTAGCTGTGCCCGCGACTCCGTCCGCGTGGAATAGTGACTTTGGGCAGCATTTTTTTGGATATATCTTATGGTTTATTTTGGATTACAAACCCTATAAACCCTAAAATATAAATTAATGAAATATACAAAGTGCGTTCGAACCTACAAAGTCCAGCCTAAGCTGAACCCTATTTTATATGATTGATGATATAAATCTGAGATCAACTTAAATTGGATTATAAAAAAATCCGAAACTGATCACTTTTAACTAAAACCATTTTTTTCTAAAATAAAAATAGCATAATTTACTCCTTGTTACATCAGCTATCTGCCAGTGAAAGTCCCGTCAAAATCAGTGCAGCCATTTCAGAGATTAGCTGGAACAAACAGACAGACAGACAAAAATTGTAAAAAATGTTGTTTTGGTATATGTAGCGTGTATACGTCCGAATGCACTTAGTAAAAAGCAGTTATTTTAATATTACAAACAGACCCTCCGATTTTATTTATTTGTATAGATTAATAACAGCAGGCAGATTGACGGCCCACTTAATAGTCAGCAGTTTCCGTCTTTTCTATGGATGTTTGCGACGACAGGTATCTGATTCATTAATGGTGGAACACAATACAAGGTTATTATGGCGGCATACTTATGTATGCCGCCATAATAACCTTGTAGTCTATAAAGACTAGGGGTGGTTACCATCCAAACGGCTGGGGTTGTTTTGTCGCCTTTTACGACAGGCCGAACCCGGCCGTAGGGGTTAGTTCTTGCTCTGCCTCTGCACGGAGAACTACAAAATTTGTACTAGAAAACCTATTCAGAAAATATCTAACAATACTTAAAAAAAAGATTTATTTGACACTTACAAGCTTTTTCTTTTTGCGAGATTTATACATTATTTTCAATCTAACTTTCACTCGGATTACTTAGAAGTGATCGCTTTAAACGATAAGGCCCCCGATTTTTTCCATAAATGTTCTGAACAAACAAGTTCAATTATAAAACTATAATTTACAACTTTTGTGAAGATGGCTTTTTATCCGTACAGGGGCGGAGAAAGAATAGTGACCTCTGCACTTGCAGCCGGAGTCAGCCTGTCGTAAAAAGCGACAAAACAATCCACCCTATCTACGTGGTAGGGCCTCAAGCCCGTCTGGATGGCAACCACCTTTGGTCTTAAGTATGCCGCCATAATAACCTTGTGTTGTGTTCCGGCATTGGTGCCCCAAGTTCCAGTATACCCTTATAGGACAGCAGCGTGTTCGCGATGCCACTGACGTTACATTCACCCGTCAGCCTGTCTGCTGTGCTATAGCAATAAAAAAAAGTGAAGAGTTATCATTTTTTAAATAATAATTTTACTTCTTTGTAGTAAGGTACTTGACAACTTTTCCCTAGTTTTCTCTCATTATAAATTTTTATGGAATGCAACTGCGTATGGACTGAACCTAATTGGATAAATCGTACCTTTATAGTGTATAGCTTATATTTGTACATATAAGGGTTTAGTTTGATTGCGAGCGATATTTCATATTTTTTTATATTAATGCTTAAATTTGTTATTACGCATTTTTGATTTTATGGAAAATATTTCAAAATAATTTTAAAATCAAGAAGTCTTCTTAACTATATGATGATCATTCAAAACGTACGGCCTTAGTCTATATTTCTAAGCATTTTATTGTATGTAGACATATCTAACTGGGTACGCTGTCAAACATCCATAGGGTGAACCAGCGCGTTTTTTACTCTTTTCTTCTGTATCACATTATTTTCTTGTAGAAATTAGTACAAGGAAATATTTGGCAAAATTGTTTAACAGCAACTGCCGTCTGACTTTCAAATCACGGAAGAAAATACTGAATAATGGCCACATTTTTATTTCTAGCCGGGATAACAAGGTTAAGTTTATTCTAGCTCGTCCGCCATTTGTATTATACAGATCACTAGACACGTCTTATCATATTGATCAAGTCATAGCGTAAAAAGTATCCTAAAACCTTTTTGTTATATCACACAACACGCTGGCACTCACAACGCACTCAAACCTTATTCACGCCATATAAGGTTTGAAAGTGTGGCAACCAAGAAATGTTGTCAATTATTGTGGTTGACGGTGTGGCTAGTTTTTAACATGTCACAGATATGTTTTGAATAACTATTTCTTATTAAAGAAATGACAAAGTATTAAAATTGTACCACAACAAATGGCTTAACGTAAGACGTAAAAGTTATATTAATTCCAATAATAACAATAAATATATTCATGAAATGAATCCCATTACGAAATGAGTAATTTCTTTTTTTTTTAATGTTGTAGGACAGCAGACAGGCTGACGGCCCACTT
Organism: Malacosoma neustria; assembly: GCA_963693495.1. Classification (NCBI taxonomy): domain Eukaryota; kingdom Metazoa; phylum Arthropoda; class Insecta; order Lepidoptera; family Lasiocampidae; genus Malacosoma; species Malacosoma neustria. The sequence goes on along the minus strand of OY856379.1, from coordinate 3,215,551 downwards.
AGAATTTATCAGTTACCGTAGCCTATGGGTGTTTGCAATGCCAGTGACATCGCGAACACGCTGGTGTCCCATAAGAGTACAAGAATTTGGGTCATTAATGCCGGAACACAACACATGGTTATTATGGCGGCATACTTAAGACCAAAGGTGGTCGCCATTCAGACGGACTTGAGGCCCTACTACGTAGCTAGGGTGGGTTGTTTTGTCGCCTTTTACGACAGGCCAACCCCGGTCGCAGAGGTTAGTATACTTTCTCCGCCCTTGCACGGATAACGCCAAGTCAAGTAAATCAGGCGTATAGTTTTAAAAATATTTTTTTTATTGCTGTAGGACAGGAGACAGGCTGACGGCCCACTTAGAATTTAGCAGTTACCGTCGTCTATGGGTGTTTGCAACACGCTGTTGTCCCATAAGGGTACAGGAACTCGGGTCACTAATGTCGGAATACAACACATGGTTATTATGGCGGCATACTTAAGACCAAAAGTGGTCACCATCCAGACGGGCTTGGGACCCTACCACATAGCTAGGGTGGGTTGTTTTGTCGCCTTTTACAACAGGCCGACCCCGACCGCAGTGGTCAGTATTCTTTCTCCGCGCCTGCACGGATAATCTCATAATGATTTGGTATTTCGCTATTTGGATTTTATGTGTTAGTAGATCAAAGAGACAATTTAGAGAGAAGCTGACGAAAAGTATTTTTATTATTTTATTAACGGACACGAATGGAATTCTCATTTAACCAGTTCTTTTAATCCTAACGATGTCATTAAACATCTTAATGATGTGGTTTATATTTTGTATTAATACAACGTCTTAATTTCGCTGCTAAATTTGTACTCTTGTAAATATATTTCAGTTCCAAAGACAATATGACTATAATAGAGTACATACCGTCTCCACAAATGAGATTGTATCAAGTTGGTATTCATCAGTCGCAGTACGCGTGCAGTCAGGTTAAGGCGAAAGCTACTAATGATACGCTTTTTGTTTGGGCACCTGCACACGAACTGGTAAGTCACTATTTATTGTAGTTTGTTAAGATAAGGAAACAGAAATATAAAAATTTAAGCATTTTTCTTTGATTTAGATGTCTTTTGTGATATAAATTTCTTCCATATACCTAATACAATAAAATAAATCTATTGAGGCATTTCACACAACACCATCTAATCTCAAACTAAGTTGCATAACAGTTGTGTTATGGATACTAGACAATTGATTACTACATATATACTTTTTTTAACAAGGTTTTATTAGCTTGGTATGTATCTTTGTAACGGAATCTTTGAACGTGAGTTTCACCCCTTTCAAAACGACGGATTGATTTGAAACTTTCCAAACTTATCAAGGATCGATGACAATGCACAAATTTAATAATTTTGTCCCATAGTCCTTATCAGGATCTGATGATCCTGTTAAGGACTATGGCTAGGAAGGAAGGATGATTTCATTTCCTTCTGCCAAACGCCATCTGGCGTTTAATTCATAACACTGCCAGAAAATAGCGTTAAAATTCAAAACACCAGCCGGAAGATGGCGTTAAATTATTTAAAACATTTAATTTTACCGATTGGGAATTGACAACAAATAAATTATATTATATAGTTAATCAAACTAAAAAGTTAAAAACAATTATAGTTTAAAAAAAACTAAAATACACGCTTTTATAATTACTCAACCTAAAGTAAAAATAATTCTAAACATAAGAATAAAATTACTGACGAGAACATTAATGTCACTCTTCTAAAAGCGTGGGGTGCTTTGTATGATATTTTTAAACTCTGCATTTCGGAATGAAACTAGTAAAAAAAATATGACGATTGATATCGAGCACCCCACGCTTTTTAGAACAGTGACATTAATTTTCTTGTCAGTAATTTTATTCTTATGTTAAAAATAATTTTATACTTTATAGTTTGATTAATTATAAAAGTGTGTCTTTTATTATTTTTTCAACTTTATTTTTTTTTGTAAAACATAAACATATTATACATAAAGACCCAAACACTAGACTGGATTCGAACCCGTGACCTCCGCAAGTGTACCAGCGTGCGTAAAGTTAGGGACACATTTGTCTGACGTGTCGTGTTATGACGCGTCAGAAGCATATGGTTTCATACATTTATCCGTGCAGGGGCGGAGAAAGAATACTAACCTCTGTGGCCGGGGTCGGCCTGTCGTAAAAGGCGACAAAACAACCCACCCACCCTAGCTACGTGGTAGGGCCTCAAGCCCGTCTGGATGGCGACCACCTTTGGTCTTAAGTATGCCGCCATAATAACCTTGTGTTGTGTTCCGGCATTAGTGATCCAAGTTCCTGTACCCTTATGGGACAGCAGCGTGTTCGCGATGCCACTGGCATTGCAAATACCTATAGGCAACGGTAACTGCTAAATCCTAAGCGGGCCGTCAGCCTGTCTGCTGTCCTACGCAATAAAAAAAAATTAGGACAGACGACAGAACGCGTCACGACAAACAAATGTGTCCCTAACCATATTAAATGTATGAAACCGATATGCTTCTGACGCGTCACGTCAGACAAATGTGTCCCTAATATTAGCCGTTACGCCAGGAGGTCGTCAACAAAGCTCGGCGACTACTTCAACAATTAATAAATGTATAATTCAAATGCGTAATGCACTTGTAACGGATTATTATTTTGATCACATTGGTTGACAAGAAAAGACTTTGAATTAAAATAAATGTAGGTACACTCTAAATAATATTTTCCTATCAGTTTATTAAAAGTATCGAAATTATATCGAGCAAGGTACGAATTGTTAACTAATAAAAAGGACTAAAGGTTGAATGAATGAATTACAAACTGAGTTACATTAATAAAAATGTATTATTAAATGAAGATTAAATGAAATCACAAAAATTTTACAGGTATATTACGATTATATACTTTTCTTTGGAAAAGATATGATCGATCTCCTTCACGAATATTCAAATACAAAAAGACCGATCGTGAACGGACCGATCAATATTGTGGCTGTTCCCTCAAAAATCAACGGCTATGAGATCGGCAGCTGGAGTCTACTGACTAATGGGTATGTAATATCGGAATCTTATTTTTAGAATTGAGGAAATGCATTGCGTTGAAAATATTTTGTTTTGGTTTAAGAAATAATGATGAGTGTTCTATAAAACATACGGTTTAAGAATAACTTTATGTTAATGGGAAATTATACTCGTATTAAACTGTGTCGAAATTTACATTGTATTTAATCATTTATAATAAATATTCAATATAGGCTAATATAAAAAATAAAAGTAGTTTGTCCGTATCCAAACCATTTTATTATCCTTCTTAATTAAATAGCATTGTATTGTTTTATTTATTTGTTTTCATTGATCTATTCTTTTTTCAAATTTTTTTTATTTAGGTACATCTTCTTGTATTTTATTGTTTAGAGTATTTTTTTTATTGCGTGTCAATGAATGAAATCCATACGTGATTTTTATTGTATGCTTTTTTTATGATTGAATATTAGAATTATCAATATACCTGGGACTTTGATCACACTTAAATAGCTGGAACTTTCTACCAAAATGATATTGAGTTTGATTATGATCGTATATGTACCAAGTAAAGAGTCGGGTGATTATTAGATGTTAGTATTGTCACTGAGCTTTTGTGCGCGCCCTTTTAGTCGTTATTCTCACTTATCATTTCCCATTCTTTTTTTTCCTTTTTTTATTACTGTAGGATAGCAGACAGGCTGACGGCCCACTTAACAGTAAGCAATTACCGTCGCCTATGAGGTACAGGAACTTGGGTCACTAATGCTGGAACAACACGAAGTTATTATGGCGGCAAACTTAACCAAGGGTGGTTGCCATCCAGACGGGCTTGAGGTCCTACCATGTAGCTATGGTGGGTTGTTTTGTCGCCTTTTACCATAGGCCGACCCCGGCCGCAGTAGTCAGTATTTTTCTCTGCCCCTGCACGGATTCTTATGCAAAGAGGCTCAAGAAGGTAGATCTAATAAATTTTCTTAAATTTAGGTGCTTAGTTTAAAGTGTACTTGCGTGAGAATCCTAAGAATTACTACCTGCTAGCTAACAAGAACATCACTATTGGTAACATTATTGTAGAAACAATATTGGGTAATTCTTCTTTCCCGTATAATATCGAGTAACAATATAATTCTGCAATAGTCACAGCTATTAATATTCCGTTTATCCATGATTCATGGTTTACTATAATTAAATAATAATAAACTTTTATTTCGCAAACTCAAGGGTACGAACATCACGACCTATATTCTTAGTTTCACGAAGGCCAAATTCTACGCATATCAACTGTTCAAATATAAATTATTTAAAGTAGGTTTAATTTTAAAGTTATATTAGGTGCAATATCTTCCACCTGTTGAATATATTTCGTGTTTATTAATATTTGATATATCATTCTCAAAAATGTTTTCAAGATTTTTTCCTTTCGTTTTCAATAAAGGGGTCACTGATGAGATAATTTATTGAATAAAGAGTCAATAAGAGAGAAAGAGAGAGAAGCTTTCATCTTGAAACTCGGCTATTGATTACAGTGACAATGCGCGTCATTTCAAATCAGTGCTATATTTTTCGGTGAAGAAAGTGTATTGAATTGATTTGTTAATTTAATTTTTAGAGGCCCATATATATTATTAATGTTACTTGGTACCTAACACTTTAGGGCTATCGAATATCTAATCTACATAAGAGATTAAGCAATAATACGCTAAACTTATCCAAAAGGGTTAAAGATCTATTTTTTTCAGGGCGGAAAAAATCGCAAATATTGAAGAATTCACCAGTATTTTACAGATTGAGCGAATAAACTTCGAACTTGCGCTGCAGTTGAGCAGGATATGGTTGGGCAACCCTGGTGAGGAAGAATGGACGAGATGGAAGGAGGAATGGTTCAAGGAAGGCATGGCCACCTATTTCGCTCATTATCTTTTGGCTCAAGTAAGTTAATTTATTAAGTGTAAGTATTAAGTTAACTGTAGCTATATTATTTTGTACCATTGAAGCATTATTTCCTTATATTTTATGTTATCCTGAAACCGTCTAATCCATCTAGTCCGTAACTGAATCCGATGGAGTCTCCATCGAAGCCTGGAAGGCGATGGGCTCTGGTGGTATGAGCATCTTAACCGACCTTTTTAATTGGACACTCCTCACCGGTACAATCCCGAGCCAATGGAGACTGAGTATCATTACCTGGAGTAATGATACTACTTCAAAGGCAAGAGTTCGGTGCAGGAGTTCGATGATTACCAAGGGATTAAGATCATGTCCCACACCATGAAGCTCCTCGAGAGAGTTATCGACTCTCGGATTCGGTAGGAGTGCACTGTCTCGGGATATACTGACATCCCATGATCAGCGCGAAACCCATACTGACGGATTTCACCCTGTTCATGGGACCATGGATCCTGTTTTTGCCCTAAGGACTGTCGCGGAGAAATATAAGACGAAGAATACGCCTCTGCATTGCCTGTTCCTTGACTTGCAGAAGGCCTTCAACTGTATTCTTCTCGCGATAATCTGGTGGGCATTGCGATCAAAAAAGGTTCCAGAGGCCTATATTGACATCATCCAAGACATGTACCGTGATTCCGATTCCGTAGTTCGGACCGCTGTTGGCGACACAAAACCTTTCCCCATCACCGTCGGTGTGCACCAAGGAACCGTCCTTAGTCCGTTTCTGTTTAGCGTGGTATTAGACGTATTGTCAAACGGCATCAGAAACTCACACGAGCAGCCCCCGTGGCTGCTCATGTATGCTGATGATATCGAGCTGACAGATTCGGACAGGGGTAGGCTGGTGCGACGTGTGAAGGTGTGGAAAGAGTCGCTTGAGAACGGTGGCCTGAAGTTCAATGTGGCGAAGACCGAGTACTTGGCCTGTAACTCCACAGATCCCACACCCGTACGCATAGACGGCAACACGGTCGAGCGCACGGACCATGTGAAATACCTGGGATCTGTGTTTCATGCGTCTGGTGACATCGATTGCGACGTCAAGGCACGCATTGCTGCCGCGTGGGCCAAATGGCGTGAGGTAACTGGTGTCATTTGTGACCCCAAGATGCCGGTAAAGTTGAAGGGACAGGTCTATAAGACCATCATTAGGCCTGTCCTTTTATACGGCTGTGAAGCGTGGCCGGTGTTGGAGCGACACAAGCAAGAACTGCGTGTCACGGAGATGAATATGCTGCGGTGGATGTGTGGAGTGACGCGGAAGGACCGCGTTAGGAACTCCCGCATTCGCGGTAGTCTTCATGTCCGTGACATTGCAGATAAATTACAGGAGTGTCGGCTCCGTTGGTATGGCCATGTTTTACGGCAACCGGATGCTTACGTGGGAAACAAATGTCTGGCCATGCCGCCTCCGCCGGGCCCCGGCAGGAGGGGTAGACCCAAAAAGTGCTGGCTTGACGTCGTAAAGGGTGATATGCGTGCCAATGGGCTCACTACCAGGGATGCTGAAGATCGCGCTAAGTGGAGTAGAAAAAGTCGGAAAGCGGACCCCGGGCACCGAAACGAAAGTTTGGGTGGCAACCGGGACTAACGCTAGGATGATGATGATGAGTTTTACATTATCTAACTTTTAATCGACTGTAATTTGCTTATAAAATGTATTGTTAATGATCTCATGTTGATAATCTCATGATTTCATTAATTGTCTTAGATGCAATGGTTAATTAGTTACGTATATGGATTTATCCGCATTTATCTATATTTTTTTAAATGTAAATTCCCACAATGGCGTATACTGATTAGTTGTATTTTGCTTTGAAAAAAATATAATAATCGCTACGGACCAAAGGTTATAATAACAAAAAACACTGAAAAAATGGATAACATTGTGAGGAAACTTGGTTACAGAGATCGCGGGTATGTATAACCCACAAATCCCAATTTTCTCTAGGGGAAAGCATCTCAGCAGTGGGAGGCTTTTTTATGGGCTGCTTCGTTTTAATAAGTGCTAGTAATTTATTATTATATTTTTTACCGGTAATTTTTTAGCAGTAATGTTTTGTTTGATTTTCTTTATTGTTGCTAAAAACAATCTTTTAAATTATTACTATTGGGGTGGTTACAGTCTACGCAGTAAGTTAGTGCTCAAGGAGCTGGTTTAAATCCTTGATATATAAAATATGCAACACTTATCTACTTTCCAAATCTTAAAAAATAATGGGAGTTTGTGTTGTTGTGTCTTGTTGTTTTATATTATAAAAAAAAACTAATATTAAAATATAAGTTTTAAATTCGTTATTATTGAATTTCAGTACAACTTTGGACGTTATACAATAGAACATCGACCATCTTTAGGTCTGTATGGTCTAAAAATGAAACACAAAGCAATGGCACTTGACTGGCATAGAAGCACTCCAGCTTTGCAAGTCTTCAACACTACATTGGCTATAGAAATACCTCCGAGGTATCAGGAGCTGGTACAGATGAAGACTGGTGCCTTATTATGGATGTTGGAGAATTGGATAGGATCTGAGAAATTTCATCAAGCTTTGGTTAAATATATAAATTCAAGGTAAGGACTGGATTAATCAGCGCCCATCAGAAGTATTTAAAGTAAACTAGGAAATCGTTCTCCCACCGCTACAGTGAGCTTTGCAATCTCCTTTAGGGGTTCTTTGTGAATTCTATCCACATTTTATTACTCAGAACAAACTGACGGCCTACTTAATAGGAAATACTTAGTGGCTTACCACAAATATTGCTAACACGCTGCTGATCGCGTAAGACATGTGGAATCTGGATCATTTATGCAGGGACAAGTTACATGGTTATTATGGCAGCATACATATATATAGACCAGGGGTTGTTTCCATCCAAACGGGCTTGGAGCCCTACCACCTAGTTAGGGATGTTTTGTAACCTTTTACAACAGGCCGTCCCCAGCCGCAGGGGTCAGTATCCTTGTTCCACCCCTGCATGGAGAAAATATATTTCATGTTTGTGCATACTTTTGCAAACGTTTTATTGGGTAACTAAATCTTTAGTGAAGTAAGAAAAGTCCCTGTTCCCTCAAGGCAAGACTCCAGCAACAGGACCTTATGTTATCAAAATATACGTATGTCTATGATTTGTTAGCTACTTTTCTGTTCTGGGAGGTGTCTTCATCAGTTGTCGCCATCATTAAACGTCCCTACATACATATCACATGTTACACGGAAAATAATAAACAACAACCTACAGTGTCCCACCGCTGGGCTCAAATGGGAGGCCGGCTGGATTGATTTTGATGAAATTGTTTGTGTGTGTTCAAATGATTAGAGAATGGTTTTTGATCACAATAATCTATACATCTATACAAATAAATAAAATTGGAGGGTTTGTTTGTAATATTAAAATAACTGCTTTTTACTAAGTGCATTCGGACGTATACACGCTACACGGTACATATACCAAAACAACATTTTTTACAATTTTTGTCTGTCTGTCCGTTTGTTCCGGTTAATCTCTGAAATGGCTGCACCGATTTTGACGGGACTTTCAATGGCAGATAGCTGATGTATCAAGGAGTAACTTAGGCTATTTTATTTTAGAAAAAAAAAAAGTTTTTGTTAAAAATGATATGTTTCGGAAATTTTATATCCAATTTAAGTTGACCTCAGATTTATATTATCAATCATATGAATTAGGGTTCATCTTAGGCTGGACTTAGTAGGTTGAATTTCCAATTTAAGTTAACCTCAGATTTATGTCATCAATCATATGAAATAGGGTTTAGCTTAGGCTGGACTTTGCATGCATCCGGCGAGAAATTTCTAAACGGAGCAATCTACCGTAGGATTCTAAATATATCAAGTACATATGGGAAATTAATGAATTGCTTAGAAATAATTAAAGAAATTACATTCCAGAAGGGGAAAATACATATATCTGATAGACTTCATGACAGCTTTAGACAAAGAGACAGTGGAGTGCTCGTACCAATTTTTCAATGGATCTACCTCTTCAAGGATTCTGACATCATGGTTCCGCCAGCAGGGATATCCTGTTATCAACGTGGAAGTCCTAAGAGATAGAACACCTAATGTAGTCCAATTAAAACAGGTAAGATTTATAGTCAGTCAGTTACTGGTTTAAAAATCAAATTTTTCCAAACGTATTCTATGTTTTTAAGTTATTTTTAACATATTTGTCGAATAATCGGCACTAACACGCACTGATTTCATCATGTGTCTTATATAGCGCCCACTCTCTTTGGAGTACATACGGAGAAAGAATACCAACCTCTGCGGCCGGGGTCGGCCTGTCGTAAAAGGCGACAAAACAACCCAACCTATCAGGTCAACATGTCAGGATGGCGGCTACCTTTGGTCTTAAGTATGCCCCCATAATGACCTTGTGTTGTGTTCCAACATTAGTGACCCAAGTTCCTGTACCCTTATGGGACAGCAGCGTGTTCACGATGCCATTGGCATTGCAAACACCCATAGGCGACGGTAACTGCTAAATTCTAAGCGGGCCGTCAGCCTGTCTGCTGCCCTACAGCATTAAAAAAACAGCGGTTTTTAAATATCAAATTTTGGTTGGCAAACTAGTGATAATAGTCAAAATGTTGATATCTCAAAATAGTGTACATAGCAGATAATGGTTTGACAACGACAATATTATATTAAAAGTTAGTGTAATTTCACTTTTATCATTATTACGTTTACTGTTGTAAAACACAATATTTTATTTACTTTTTTACTCATGTAAACTTTTACAAATTGCCTTTTTGCATATTATTTTTTTAAATATTCGATATATTAGTCATATTATTTAAAATTCATATTTGTATTTATCACAATATTCTAGAGAGTGAGTAAGAAATATATTGCGTTATTTTCTCCTTCTTTATTGCGACTAAGCTTTCTATTTGGCCATAATATCGCGAAAATTTGTCCGTTATATTTTTAATGGTAAATTTTATTAAGCTGCATTTTTTTTTCAGAGACAATTTAGCTTCACTGTCCTCAATCGAGAACACTCTGAATACTTGATTCCTATCTCATACTTAGTCCAAAATAATGCGAACTGCTATAACTGCTATAAGCCAAGGTTCACCATTGGCCCACAGACCTACACCTTTGTAGAGAACTTGAATAACGGCTGGATCATCCTGAACAGGAATGCTTCAGGTATGTTTGGAGACCTTAATTAAATATAACTACTTAAATTTTATATTAAAATAAGCAAGCTGCTTATACCGAAACGTCCTCGTACCGACGGTGAAGAAAACATTTTGAGGAAACTTGCATACCGTGATCATTGGTATGTGTAACCCGCCAATCCGTCTTACAAGAGCGTAGTGGTTATCCTGTATATCCTTCAAGGAAAGCCCATAACCCAGGAGAGGATTTTATGTGATGCTGTTATAATTATTAACCTAACTTGGGGCTATGTTAACTGAGAATAAACAACAGTTTAGGGGGTTTGCTGATTAGTTTAGTACACTGAGTGTACTTTCAAGGAAAGTAATTTAAAGTTCAAATATTTCGAAAAAAAATATTACAACTCATCTAATTATTGAATTGAAATAATAATTATTATTTTTTTTTCTGTTGGATCATTTCCAACAATTGTGAGTTATAATATTATTTTTTATTTTTAACTTCAAATCCCTTCCCTGAAAAGTTCACTCAATGTCATTTAGTAAAGGTTGCCTTTCAAGCGTCGATATAAATATATGTACTATTGGAAAAGGAGGAGCTTAGCGAACGCAAATATTTACGGTGTGATTTGGCGCGTGGGTATGTAATGATGGAAATAGATTGTTCCACATTTGCGTTAACAGTGGCCAAGGTTCCGTCATTCGTTTCCCGGAACAATTCAAGATCACACACTTGTGTTGTTTTATTTATAGATCACGTTGTCACTGGGTAAATGAATCAGAATATGCTATATTGGGAACTCGTTATTTTGTACTTCTGAGTGTCGCGTGGTTGTTGAAGAACGCGCACTTAAAAGTTCAGGTTCAAAGCCCTGATTGCGTTCCCTTTTCGGCGAAGTACTCCCCTGACCCAGTTACTTCAGGAGGCCAGACGACGACAGTAGTCGCGCCGAAGAGCTGGGCATTGGTGCGCAGGTTGTTCGAAGGGAAGAAATATCCCGTTGATTGTCGAACGATGAGAATTCTTAATTAAATTACCAATAGGGACCATGTGCCTCAAACGTAGAACTCAAAATGTGGGCTCCAAAAAGTATATTTAATAATATTGATTGCTTTGAGCGTCGAAAGCGGGTGATCAGGACTTAAAATATCGTTACTAACGAATAAATAAAAGAACGAGTGTGAACTCCCGAGTGTTGCAATGACGGTGGCTGCGAGTGTGGGGGCCGAAATATGACCGACTTACGTCACGCGCATTTCCACCAATCAGTGCAACGCATGATTGTCGTATATATTTTAACGAAACCTTTATGACCAGCCATTTTGTGGACTTCATGAACCAGCCCCACGAACTTTATGAACCAGCTGTGGGCGATTCGTAAAAATAGCAGGTAGACCGACAGCTTCCTGGCAGGCAGACCGACAGCTTCCGTTCTTTCTTCTGTTATGAATAGTAATCAGTGGTGAAATGGCAGGCAGACCGACAGACAGCCGTCCGCACGTGGCGACGACCGAACGAAAAAGAGAGATCTGGCACCTACTTGCGGCGCTTTATATAGAAGCGGTCGGCCTGTCCCTCACTCGTCCCCATTCCACACTCCGGAAGCGACTCTCATTGGTCGCTTATATTCCGGAAGTGACTCTCTTTGGTTGTCCAAACATTAAATTCTCATTGGTCGTATACAAGCAGTATACTCCCTCGACAGAGACAGAAAAAAATGGTGTTCTCCTCTTATGGACAGTAAACCAGTAGAAGGTGTATTAGACTCGTCTTCAGTTCTCTTTAAAAAAATGTAACTCTGTGCCTAAGTACATAAATTATAGTCGGGAGGGCCGGGAGGATAACCGACATTCCCGCGCCGGCTTCCTCCCGGGTCTGGATTTTCTCGGACAAAAAAATGTATATGTATAAACATATTCATATCTTTTCATTTAACTTTATTCATTATTAGCAAGCTTAATCCAAAAATATTTGCTTTATTTTTCAGGGTACTACAGAGTGAATTATGACCGATCAACGTGGATGTTAATTTCTAAAACATTGAAAGAAAACCACAAATTAATTGATGAAATGAACAGAGCACAAGTAAGTTTGCACATAATGGCTTATGCCATTTATTGTAACCCTTTCTATCCACCTGTTCTTAAGAGGTTAGTGATTTGTTGGCAATATATTGCTAGGCATGAAGTATATTGATACTTCATGTTAGCGACACGATCTGTAATATAATCGCAATTGTATTATTTTTAAATAAATGGCAAGGGATGATGGGCGGTGTCATGCGTAGTGGCAGCGGGTAGGGTAGATGCGGGGACCGGGGTAGCAGCCTCACATCCGCGCGCTGTTGATCAAAAAAGTAGTCGACTCAGCGATATGAGCTGCCCCTGCGCACGCCCCTACGCCGTTTTCCCATTTAAAGTTTTATCGTGTCTTATCCAACTCCTACACTTGATTTTGATTCAAGTATTTGCTAATCTCAAATAATTCAGTAGTTGCAATATTTAATACTTACATACATAGTTTTACAAACCTTACTTAAATTTAAATACCTATAAATATTTTAACAAACATTATTACTAATTATAGGTATACACACAATCAATAAAAATAATAGGGAAAAAAATTAATAACTTACAATATAACTGACTTTCCACTTAATTTGAACCTTTAGAGCCTGGTAAGTCAGCGTAATACCCTCGGAGACTAATCTGGATATTTCAGATATGAAACTTCCTCTCGTCTTTTTGGTCAGCCTAATATTATAAATGCGAAAGTGAGTTTGTTTGTTTGTTACACTTTCACGCCTAAACCGCTGAACCAATTTTGATGAATTCCGGTATAGACATAGATTGGACCTTGAAGAAGGACATGGCTACTTTTTTAAATTAATATGGTAGAACAACGTTTGCCAGGTAACTAGTATTCTATAAAAAAGACAGAATAGACGTGACTTTTAATTCTTGCAGAGACATGTAACGTTTGACTACACAACAAAAATAAAAACTGAATGGTGTTCTTTTCTTGCTGGCTGCTAAAATGTGGACTTTATTTTTGGCCTTTTACAACACCGTAGGAAAGAAATGGGAAGCCCTATTCTTTCCGTAGTCCATCAATATACGATCTTCATGGTGTAACAGCTAACGCGGGTCGTAATACCTACGAAGGCTACGATTCCCGCCTCGACTCTGTTTATATACATAAAATAAATATTTTTTTACAAAATAAAAAGGCTTAACAAAATAATTATACAACTAAAAGTTTATTAGTAGTAAATCAGTTGTTAAGAAAAGCCAATGCTCTGCTAGTTACTTTGAAACTAGATCAAAAAATGTAAATTACCACAGTTAATATATTTAAATGGAATTATCTATTTAAAAAATAGCCTATCTCATTTGAGATACGGTTTAACAGAGGAGAGTGGAAGAAGAGAGAGCATGTGGGATAAGGGCAGGTAGAAGAAGAGCGTATCTCACCTTTGTAACGCTTTATTTTCAGATAGCGAACGACGTGCTAGCACTTTTCGTGGCTGGTGACATAGACCAGCCGCTCGCGATGGAAATTTTAAGTTATTTAGATCAAGAAGAAAGTATGATTGTTTGGGACAGTGTTATCTCTGGGTTTGAACTATTGAAAATAGAGGGCGCTGCTTGTGGCGTCACTAAACATATTTATTGGGAGTGGGAGGTAAGAATGGTTTTTTTACTTTTATTTCTCATTTCTCTGGGTTGACTACTGTGAAATGGTTACTCATAATCATCTGAGTGGTTAATATCGGTTACATACAAGGCTTTCAAGGCGAAACTCCTGTGAGGGTCACTGGTTGAACACTGTCCCAAATCTTGGTGTTTATGTATAATTTGTAATTATTTACAAAAGAAAATTATATAATAAGTAGTAATAAATTATGTAATATCCATAGCTTAAGCGCTCTACTTAAGTACTTTAGGAGTAGCAATCAAATAAAAAGAATATCAAATACAATGATTACGTCTAACATCTGGGATTAATAAATGAATTTAAATATTTTTCTGAGACACCAATTTGATATTAATCACAAAAATGCCGACATTTTTGAGATTTATTAGAGTTTGGCAAATATAGAACAGATAAATTGAACGGTAATAGAAGTAAGTCTACACGTCTTAGTAATTTGCTAGGTAGCAGGGCTCCAAGCCTATCTGGATGGTAACCACCTGATTTTTAAATATACTGATTTAACAGCCTTGTCTTGTGTAACGGCATAAGTGACCCAAGTTCCAGTTCTACGTGGACGCCTGCGTATTACCGATGGCCCTGGCCTCCCAAATATACATATATGATGGTAAGTGGACTGTTAGCTAGCCTGCTGGAACAGCATTACAAAAATTATAGTCCTTTGTAGGTTGGCAGCTCATATAAACGCTTTTTTTTAACGTAGCTCCAATGCTTTGGGCACTGATTTGCCAATATCAAAGTATTTTATAGAATTTTAATTAGAAAAGGCGAAAGAGCATAATTATTGCAAGGATCAGGAAGTAATTTTGACAGTAATTTTAACTAGTTAACTGCAAACCAAGAGAAAATGATTGTTTAAAATGAAATGAAAATGGAATGAAAAAATATATGAATTTAAAAATAGAATGATACCATTTTATACGAATATTTATACAAAGATACATATTTATTTTACATATTATTTGAAATATCTATATTTACTAATTACACTAAACGCTAATATTATTTAATATATAAACGCTTAAGTAGTTCCTACATTTTATACTTATAATAAATTTTGACTTGTAGATGACAATGTACGTCAAATCGGACGAGTAATATTTATTTTTGTCATAGTATCGAAAGGCATTAGGTAAAACTTTTTTGTAAAATATTAGATATAATTAACATACATTAATGTCACACTACAGTAAGCAAATTGTGTGAAATGGAAGCGTTATAATAATAAAGGAAAACTTTGCCAGAAAGTCTGGATACCAAGATCACTTTTATAACTATACATTTGAAGACCTCCGTAGCGTAACGACTATCACACTTCGGTATGCTTGCGGAGGTCACGGGTTCGATTACTGTTTTATGTTTGAGTGATAAGTATAATATGTATTTATTTCCGAATGATAAGTACATAAGTAGTATATCAAATGTCTAGTGTTTATAACACAAGTTCTATGCTACTAACTTTGGGACCAGATGGCGCTGTGTGGATTTACATATCATATCTATTTTTCAATATAATAAAATTCTTTGACATACCCTGATTACTGTGCGCTTCTTCTAATGTAATTGAGACGTTTACTACCGTTTTATGATCATGTTTAATTCATTTCAGGACTTCCTTTCAAAGAAAGTATCAAAAATATTCGAGCGCTTAGTGTTGAGTATGGATCAGCAACAGCGAACAAGGTGGTTCAGAAGCGGTATTGTTAAATTTGCCTGTGAATTGAATTATGGACCCTGTTTGAAACACTTACACCATTTGTACGAGCAACATAGAACTAAGAAAATAAGGTAAGGAATGGAATGCAATTATTAGTATTGCAAATGAATAGCTTGTTCAAATATAGTTGATACGACGATACATTTGACTGGCCCTCAGAGATTGCTATACAAGCGCCTATTATTATTCTTAGAGCAACTTTATAAAGCACATTTATAAATTTTGAATTAATAATGTATGTATTTTTATTATTGAAGAACAGTAGATAGGCTGACGTAGTTAATAGTAAGCAGTAATCGTCGCCTACGGATGTTTGCGACGACAGGAACCTGGGTAATTAATGTCGGAACACAAGACAAGGTTATTATGGCGGCATACTTATAGACTAAGGGTGGTTACTATCCAGACGGGCTTGGGGCCCCACAACATAGCTGGGGTTGTTTTGTTGCCTTTTACGACAGGCCGACCCCGGCCGCAGGGGTTAGTATACTTACCCTGCCCCTGTCTGGGGAAAATACCTATATATACTATTTTACTAACTTTGGTCAAATTTTTAAAGTACATCTGATCTGAACTACTTCAACTTTTATACAAATTAATGTAGAAATTATTTTGATGGTATTTAGTCTGATCTATATTGTTCTATGATCTGAAAGAATGAATATTCTTAGTTGTAAAACACACAAAATATATACAACTTAAGAGAAAAACTAAATGCAAGACTTGTACAAATGTCGCCTTTATCACTAAAAGCGATATGATGTCACTTATATAATTTGTTTTTAATCAATATATTTATTTATATTTTTATAGATATACATTATTGACTAGCTGACCTGGCAAACGTGTTCTGACGTATAAATAAAAAAACTGAACTTAATTACGTTTACCTTTATGTCACCCCCTTCAAATTTCATTTACGTGACAAAAAGTAACCTATGTTCTTTTCCAAAGTCCAATCTATCTCTATACCGAAATTCTTCAAAATAGGTTCAGCGGCTTAGGCGTGAAAACGTAACGTAACTCTGTCTAGAGTTACTTTCACATTTATTATATATTATTATTATTTATTATTATGGATAATATATCAATGATATTATAAATGGGAGATATTTGCGAAAACATACTACTAGATTTTTTAATAATAATTCACCATGTCAAATGACAAAGCCATAGGCTAAGTGAAGCCACTGATGGCCAACAATAGCCGAGGTTGGCCCACCAAGCCAAGATGGGCCAATATAGACACAATACAAAAATAATTTTTATTTAATTTTATTTAAATGCATCATGAATATATCTGCTAAAATTGAGATTAAATTATTAATATTTAATTCCAGACTAGATCCAGATTCACGAGAAGGGTGCTATTATATGCTCACGAATGACAGTTACAGTGCATTCAGTTACGAGAAACTAAACGCCATTGAGCAAGAAGACAAAGTCATCGCAGAACATAGATTGTGAGTATTATTATGTTATTATTGTCCTGCAGTTGAATACCACTTGCATCTCACTTCACTTCTTGAGTTGCAACATGGGGTGGTATTATACGTATGAAATAAGAATAGAATCAACTGCGCCATCTTGCGACATCATAGCTGTCAATTCGAATCAGTTGGGTAGGGTCAGCAAAACAAGATAATTTTATCATAATTTATTTACGAATCATAAACGAATAATTTTTAATTAGAATTGACCACTGACTGAGTGGTTAATGTCGTCGTCATTACCATCATCATCATTGTTGCATTCCCCCATAAAATAAAACACGGATTAATGTAGGTTTTTAATATTTATTCCACCAACTGTTGTTTAAAATAAAATTAGGTATGTTACCTGTATTTATGACCAAAATTAATCAGAATCTAGCCGTTCAATTTCACTCATCTCGGCATCATTGTCTGTGTAGTCATCGTTATTGTCGTCGACATGATCATGATCATCACTGGTACTTTCCGCCATGAAATAAAACATGGATTAATGTAGGTATTTGATATTTTAATTCAGCAACTGCTACTTAAAATACAAATAGGCATTCTGTTACCTGTATTTATAATAAACCTAAAGTTATTATTATCTTCAAATATTTCTCGTTGCCAGTATTCATTTTCATTTAGTTTCACATGGTTAATTTCTTTCTTCCAATCGTCGCTCGTAATTGAAGCTTGCTTCTAATGTTAAACTCTCAATTTAGCTTTCCAGCTGCTTCACGTTGTCTGCCACCCTACGCTTAATTAAATGCCAAATATACTCAACAAACAGAAATAACAAGTAAAACAGTAGCACTCCACTAGCACATGCACTCGACGCGGCACGGGCACGCCAACAACGACAAGATGGCGGCTGGTGTCTTCTTTACTTTATGGTTAATTGTTGCCAACAATGAAAACAAGAAAGAAACTAGTTTTTATTTTAATCATTATGACTAATTAATTTAGACATTTTTTCACTTGGAGTAACTGAGACTCAATAAAACAAAAAAAAAAAAAAAACATTATTGATACGTAAATAAGATTTCGTTGCAAACCGTAATTTCAAGTGATATTTGACAAATATAGGTCATTGAAGTTCCTATTCTTATTTAAATCACATTGTACTACTAAAAATTATCTCATTAATTACATGCTAATACCTGCGACTTCGTACGCATGCGCGCTACTCCGCTTGGGCCACTTCTCCGCGACAAGAAAACAAAATCGTTGTTTGGTATAATTTAAATACCTTTATATTAAATGAAGATTTCGCAATATTTTTTTAATAAGCGCCAAGTGTCTATGAAATAAAAGTTAGGAAATTTAATCTCAGACCCCTATCATTTTATTTATATAGATAACACTACCATATTCATCCGTACAGGGGCTGAGAAAGAATACTAACCTCTGTGGCCGGGGTCGTCCTGTCGTAAAAGGCGACAAAACAACCCAACCTAGCTACGTGGTAGGGCCTCAGGCCCGTCTGGATGACCCAAGTTCCTGTACCCTTATGGGACAGCAGCGTATTTGCGATGCCACTGGCGTTGCAAACACCTTTAAGCGACGGTAACTGCTAAATTCAAGCGGGCTGTCAGCCTGTCTGCTGTCCTACGCAATAAAAAAAAATATATATATACAATAAATCAAATCTAAATAACTAAAAAACTCTTAAGTTTATTTATTTATTTAGATTTGATTACCACACATTGTATTCATATACCATTGATCACCTATAGGTGACACACGTTTTGTATTACCTTTTTAATGCTCCATGTTCTTACTTTTTTATATTATATAAACAGAAAATGGTGAACCTTTACCAGATCAGCTAGCAAAAGGAATAAAACTTTTAGTCACGTCACATTTTCTCTTTAAAATTGTCAGTGTAACAACTTCATAATTTAAATAAAATGCATACCATGCGTTTATGACAGAAATTTTTTCTTATTTTGTTTTCAGGCGAGAGCACAATAGATTCTTCATCAAGATTCCCGTCGGAGAACCGAGTCCAGGGCAAATAATACAGCCTACTGAGTCTGTAAGTGATATTTTATGTCATTAAGGCTACTTAAAAACTAGTGGTATGCACATTATGCATAAGTTAGCACTTTTGTACGAAAACTAGTAGTATTGCAATTATTGCAATACAAAATCATCTACATTATTATATTTTTAAGCGGTCTTTACAATTAAAATATTAAATAAGAAGACAGGGGATAAGGGATCTCCTTGAGCTAATCCTGTTGTCTATATGCCTAAAAATATATGCGGCAAGGCAAATCTACTAAATTAATTTGTATTTTTTAAAATTCTTGAACAAGTATTTCTAAATTTAAAATTGTGTATTTTTAATCGAATTATTGCATTGCATGAAACTTTATACTAATACAATAAATTTAAAAATAACTAGGCTAGACATAAAAAGTAAAGAAGAACAGTTTAAATATAAAATAGATTCTCATCAAGGCTGCTGCCCTTAGGGAGAGTGCCTAAAATGCTGGCGACATTGCCCCGCTGTAAAGCCAGGCTTAACCGCTGGCCAAAATATGCTCTAGCCCTCTGGTCACCTGTGCGTTCTACGAGGCGGGATGAAATACAATTGAAAAACTTTTTCATATCATCCCCCCATGGGCCTAACGTTTCAAACGCCAGCGGCAAAAATATGTAGTCACGGCTTAAAGATACATATTTTCGCCGCTTACGCGTTTGCGCTTCGGACGCCGCCGCACCAGCCGTCACTGATGTTCCATGTAAATAGGAGGCCGCTAGTGTCACTAGTGTGTCAACACATGTTGCGTCCCACACCAAGCACCTTCCACTTTTCCATGGAACAATTGAAATTATTGAACTAAAATTTTTTTTTTACATATCCGTTCCTTACCATAAAAAGGATTTTTACTTACTCGGCGCATTAATCATTTTAAAACCTGTTATTGTAATTTATTTTGTTTCAGACATTAATGCCAGTTACCGAAAAATTGACACCAGGTAGCTCGACTGCAATAGGATCGTCATTTATAACAATATTTATTACATTGTTAGTCAGTTTTATTATTTAAGATAACTATTTAATAAGTTTAACTTATTGTATTTCACTAATTTATTATTAAATTCGTACTAAGTCATAATTCATGTTAAGATGATATTAAAATTGTCAATACTGTGGTTATGAAATAAAAATAATATTTGGATACATATTTTACATTAAATAAGACATTATTATTTATATATTTATATAAAACTACCTCTTAATTCAGATGTATTGAAACTTGCGTGTTTTATAAATTTGCGTAGCGTCAAAATCTCAATAATATCGAACTGATTTGACACAGTGATTTTAATTAGATACGTTTAATGGAGTCGCATTTCAGCTATAAATGAAAAAGGCCTATCCTAATACTTTTCTAGGGTACCCTAAAACCCGGCTAATGGAAGGACTTCTTTTGTTAGTTTACGGACATTAAGCGAAGGGCATTTGTTTTTCTTTTCGGTTAGGAAGTTTGTATTCTGTATAAACCAATTTATGTCTATTCTAGCATCCAGTGAGGTATGTTTACCTCCTTAGTCTCGGTAAAGAAGAGCCACATTTGTGGCATCTCCATGCTGCCTATCGAAGATGCCAGATGCATCAACTGAAAATGCACAATGATGCGTTGATATTTTTCTCATGAAAGTACTCAATAGTGGCCTCGGTTCCCGAAATAGAATACAATTAAATTTAATAAATAATGTTCCCAGAAGATTGATGGTGTAGCTCAACCTGTACCGAAGCAATTACAACGCGCTATTTAATCCCGAAGTAATCAGCAGAGCGTTTGTTTTATTACTATTAGACAACTATACTTGTACGATGGCGGTCACGGACCGAGATTGCAGTGGACTGTATGAGAGAGGGGGTTGAGAGAATCGGTGGTTATAGATACGCGACACCATGTAGTGGGAAAAGAAATTCCCACTGACCTTGATTCCACCCCTTCCCGGTTTGGTTCAGGTCCGCTCGCGGAGGAACTGTTCACGGCACCAGCTAAATTCACGCACACTGAACACACAATTTTATGGCACGGCTAATGAGAGTTTGGAGTAACTTGGGGGTTGAACGTCGACCGTCCCGCGCGTTTAGAAGCTCACGCGTTACTATTATACCTATATTATTGTTGTCCCACCCTCGCTTTTACCATTTACCTCACCGAGAGTGAGGGTAGGTAACAAATATAAGGAGGTGGGATTTCAAATACCCTTTATGGAAGGATCGAACTATTTATATTATACTTTTATTTTGTAAATAAATACATACTATACATAATATACCCAGACAAAACAAATATCAAATTGTTAATAATATTATGCACTTTTAATAAGTTAAAATTAGTTATTTTACCTAACCCCACAGAATTAGGTAAAAAAACTAAGATTTGAACACGTGTATATAGGAGAAAATAAGTAAAGAGTTTTTATTAGACTGTCGACCCACTTAATAATATCTATATAATAATAACAATTACCGTCGTCTATAGATTTTTGCGACACTAAGGGCACGACGAACACGCTGCTATCCTATAGGGGTACAGGAACCTGAGTCACTAATGTCGGAACTTAATACATGGTTATTATGGCAGCATACTAATAGATCAAAGGTGGTTGCTATCCAAACAGGAAAGTAGAAGGAACAAGGGAAAGTAGAAGGAACAAGACCCCGCAGAAGATCGCCTATGAGATGAACGAACCAAGTAAAGGCTGCAGTGGACGTCCCAGTACACGTGTGCTCCCGAAAAGCAGCTGTCCGGGAGGAATGGAGACGGATTGTCAGGCGTGTGACTGAAAAATGATGACCACGACCGCTCTGGCAAGAGCGCAACGAAAGAGAAGAGAAGAAGATCCAGACGGGCTTGGTCTGTATCACGTAGCTTGTTTTGTCGCCTTTTACGACAGGCCGACCGGCCGCAAGGGTTAGTATTCTTACACCGCCCTTGCACGGAGATAACGTTTTGTAACTTTCAATGCATTCCGCCTGTTGATTAGATTACGCAAGTTAGTCAAGTTTTATACATTTTTAGTTCTAGTCACTTTAATAATTAATTGTATAATAAACATCAAGTGTCGAGTAGTATGCCTCATTTAACGGACTTAGAAAAATTTGGAATGTTAGGATTATTAAGTAGCTATTTTTTTTAAATCTTAGACACGAATTAACTCAATTAGCAGGTTTCATATTTAATCTGTTGAGAATCGAATCGAGGACTTCTAACTTGCAATTTTTCATGTCAGTCAATACTCTAACCAGAGATGTTAATAATTTTGATATTATACATATACATATGCATATCGTTTTCTAATTAGAAATCTATGATATTATTAAAAAAATACATTATAAATCTTATTTTAAACTATATTTGATTACAATGCAATATGTACATATTACAGTGCTTAATATCCTTAATTATTTATTTTAGTTATAAGTGTTTAAATAACTTAACTAATTTACTATTTGTTAACATATATTTTTAAGAAATCTGTAAATAAAAACTAAATGTGAAGCAAGAGGACGCGTTTGCTCCAGATTTAGTAAATAAAAATTTGATTAAATCTAATTATTTAATTCTAAACACCTTTAAATCTAGAATATATGAGTGAAAACGCAGTAAAAAAATTAACTAAAAGTATCACTTAATTATAATAATCCTTTTTAATTCTGTATCCTATTTACTAAAAAAATAACTTATATAGTAAACAATTAAAATGATTAAATTACTATATTTACTAAAATATTATATGTTTTACGTAAATTTATAAACAAATCACTTTGTGCAATTCTAAAATATCTTCTATTCTAAATATCTAACTCTAATTAAATATTAATAAAAAAACGTTATTATTGTATTTAATTATAAAACACATATTTTTAAATAAAATATACTATAAATAATAAATAATCAAACATTCTCATTACATGATATGTAGTAAGAAGTGACCATACAAATCAACTATTAGTGAACACATTTTGGATCTCGTAAAATTGATATTATTTATACACCAAAACAATTCACAATAATAGTTATTCAAAACTACATGTACTATATACAAATATAGAACTGAGTTTTCCCATTCGACCCACACGTTATATTTTATAAATTTTATATAATTAATTATAATGGTTAAATATTCAATAAGTTAACTTATAGGTGATATTATCGAGTCATTTTAATATTTATTTTATTATTTATAATAAACTATAATTATTTCTAGATTATTATTTGTCTAAAATATTTAATATAAAATACACAAACAATTTTATGCAATATTATATATCTTTGTCCAAAATTTATTCAACGAAATGGTATGGATAGGTTAGTAAATTTCATATCAACAGAAATGAACAATTTGAACACATATTTCTTTTCCTACTTATTGTATGTATTTAAAATAGGTTAAAATAGGTATCGCTTTCTTATAAAACGATCGCGTATGCTATTATCGCATTATATAAAAGATTGCATAAAATGGTCGCTAAATAACTAGCTAATGATTAAACAATGCTACAAATAACGATAAACTAACTAATACCAATGAAACCATCATCGTTGATGCGTCGTTCTCGTCGATCCAATCATATACGTATGTCATAAGGAGTTGCTCCCATAACAAGTTTTCATTGACATGCGCCAGAGCACGCTCTGCAGTCAGCTGGGAATCGTCTAAGTTGTTGTTTTGAGCAAACACGAATACGCGAAACTGTAAAGACAATATTTTAAATTTAGAATAAATAATACTTCGAGAACTATTGAATTTTGTTTGATTTTTTTTATCGAGGTACCATTAAGGTTTATTTCATACTCTGTTTTAACTATATAAAAGTACACATTTACTATTTTAATTTAACAATAGTCAAAGAAATTTTAACTTAAATATTCATGAAATAATACAAAAAAAAAATATTTAAAATTAATGATTTTTTTGGGCTACAAGGCTCTGTAGAAGCATGTATTTATAATTCTGTTATTACATTTCGTTTCAAAATATTTAGCCTATTAGGAAGTCTTTGTGCTAACTATTTTCGTTAGAATTTCTTATTAATTACTTACATCAAATATTAAGTAGTTAACCATGTTTTCTGAAAGCGCGTAAATAAGCTCTTCCAATTTTTCATCACCACCGTACCTAGAATGATAAAAATAATCAACTCAATATAATCGTCTTTAAATACAGGACTTTTGGAATGGTATACATTAGTATTGCAACTTATACACAATTCAGATCAGTGAATGAGTCTCACTCAAGTGAAATCAAGTTATCCAAAGTAATTACCTTTTTATTTAATAACATTGATCATCATTGATCAACTTTAAAATCTTGCCACCATAATCCAATCTTGCCACGGCAACCACCCCTGGGTTTTACATATGCCACCATAATAACCTTTTGCTATATTTCGGACTAAGTGATCAGGTTCCAGTCCTGCTACTCGGATAGCAGCGTGTTCGCAATGCACCTGGTGTTGCAAACACTATAGGCAACGATAACTGTGAGATATGTGCGTGTGCGTGCGTGTGCGTGTGTGTGTGTCTGTGTGTGTGTTTGGGTACATAAGTGTGCGCATGCGTGCCAATGTAATGTAGAAGAAATAATTTTCAAAATACTTACGTATTCCTTATTTCAATAACCCTTTGAGACATAAAGCTGAGAGCTATTAAGGCGTTATCGAAGCTACTTTCAGCAACGGCTTTAAATATTCTCACTTTCTCTTCGGTGGTATATGGACTGTTACCAGCTGTTGTCTCTTCGAGTAATCTAAATTAAAATAATTTAAAAAACAAATTACTTCCAAAAATTTTTAATGGGGTTGTTTTTGGTATTATATTTCTATTATCTAAAAACACGAAACAAATACTGAGTTAGCGGTACTGTTATGTTTTCTGTACTATAAAATTGGATATTTTTAAACTAGGTTTAATAACATGCAATCGTAAGGTTATGAATATGTGGGTCATTTAAATGTTTAAGATGTTATAGTCATATACTTTGAACTAGATAACTTAAAAAAATAAAGATTTATATACAATAAACAAAATGTCTGAACAAAATTCTCAATTTAACTTACGTTCTTACAAATCCTCCGTCTCGAGAACACGCGAGGGATTCTAATATAACAACTCTTTCGTATTGCGTGGGTTCTATCTCCAATCGCGCATATAACGCGTTTATCACATCGTTATCACCTTCTCTGACCATAGTGCAGTACACTGCTGGACGTATTTCGTGAGGGATGCTTGGATTCCTACATAAGAAATTTTAATTATTATTATGTTGTTGATATTAAGCGAAATGTAATTTTTTTTATTGCTAAAGAACAGCAGTCGCCTATGGATGTTTGTGGCGCTAGGGGCACTGCAAACACGCTGTTGTCCCATACGGGTACAGGAATCTGGGTCTTTAATGCCGGAACACAACACAAGGTTATTATGGCGGCATACTTATAGACCAAGGATGGTTGCCATGCAGATGGGCTTGTGGTCCTACCACGTAGCTTGTCTTGCTTGCTTGTTTTGTCGCCATTTACGACAAGTGGATCTTAGCCGCAGGGGTTTGTATTCCTACTCCGCCCCTGCGCGGAGGAGGTGCGCTACAATAAATCCTGATCATGTTTAGAAACACCAGTCGGGACAAATCTATAATAATTTATACTTATAGACTAGATAACATGTCACTTGGTGATTTGTCGTAATGCAGTACCACCTACTAGTTTCAGTCATGAATATAATAGACATGAATATAACCCTAACCCCCTGGCGCCAACACTTTAGAAGGGGCCCGTCTCAAGACAAAGGGCGGGCCGGCACCAGCCCGGGCCACGAGATCGGCAGGCCATATATCCGTGGGCCCGGGCGTAGGCGATAGGAGAACAGCGGGGTTTTTTAGTGGGTAGACGGATGGCCAATCATCTTTCCCGGAGTCCCACATATCCCTCGGTCCCCCCGGGCCGGGGGAACCCGTCAAGAGAGGTTTTTCCCCGAGACCAAAAAAAAAAGTCATGAATATAATAAACTATCAAGAAACCCACTTAGGTTATTGCAGCTATTAAAGGGTGTGGTGTCCTTCTGTGAGGACGTGATGTCGCAGAAGGAAACTGCGGAACGGGAGAGGGAGATCTCGACTCCCTTCCCCGGCCGCAGAAGGCGCACCGGGCGCAGGAGAAGGGCGGACAACGCCCTTTTCCAGCCCCCATGAATAGGTCCAGGGGCGAGGGATTTGGGGAAGTTCCCGCCCCCTATTCGATGGACCCGAGGTGGAGGCGCGCGCGGGTGTCGGCGCGCGCCTCAGAGGCGATGCACGGGGTAGTTAAACACCTCACTACCCCGTGCAGGAGACGAGGCCCGGACACACCGGGCCAGCACTAGTGTGGGGCTGCGGAAGAATTTGGATTCCCGCGGCCCCACGCGCACGTGTGAGGAGACACCGGGGTGGTGGCTTAAGCCGGTAAGAATCCGGCACGCCCCTCCGCCTTTCCCCAGGCGGAGGTAGTCCATGAGGATTTCCCCACCCCGTAAAAAAAAAAAAAGCTATTAAAGGGTAACAATAACCAAATAATAAGTGCTTATAATGTAAATATCATAAACGGCGCAAACTTACACAACTGGATCATTGTTATTTGGATCATAGAACCAATCTACGGCGGCAGCAATACATGGTCTATATCCAGCTCTGCAAGCGTGATTCATGACTAGCCCTCTGGTCAATGTGTCCATCACTGGTTCGTTAATGAGAGGATCTGGATAGAACCCTAGTTGGTTCTCAACTGCAACTATTGTTCTCCTAACCATTCTCTGAAATTTTTTATTTATTTAGTACCTTATTATTTTATTTAGAATCAAATAATGACATGAGAACCATCTAAAATTTTACCGGTTAGTCTCTGTTTCAAATTTCAAGATACTTACAATGCAAACAAAGTATTGCAATGTATTATTATACTTATTATTATTATACTTCGATAAAATATAATTAATTATATAATGATAATACATCTAAATAGATGCAATAGAGAGAGAATATAACATGTAATTAACTTCAATTCTCCTAATTTTCAACGGTTTCTTTGCAGAGAAGAATGAAAAGAGGAATTATATTACAAAGTTAATAAATTGATGAGTATAGTTGAATATACCAATAAGTGATGTTATGTTAATAGTTGGAAGACAATGTAAGGAAAGAATAATATATTATTTATTTCAGAAATAGGAAATGTACATATGGTGCAGCATTCAGTGATAATAATTTTATTGCTCACCAAGTAAATATCTTGATCTAAATCCTCATCTTCTTGGACCATCGCTTCTAAAGATCTCTTCAAAAAATTCATGTTTCTCACAAATGCCTTCCATACTGCATACTCGGTTTCATGTTCCATAGATAACACCACTTGGAATGCGATATCGTAATCTAGACGACCGGCTCTTGCTAAGTTAAGGGCGTCGTCAACAAGCTATAATAATACATATTATATTAAATCTGAATTTAATATCTAAAAATTTATGTTAATTATAAAAATGCAAAAGGACGATGAAATTTTTTGTTCAATAATAATAGCGAATAGTTTCCTGGAAATTATTGAAGCATCGAGATCATCGAGCATCGATTGAAGTCGAGAGATTGATAACAAGTACGCAACGCTTATTCGAGAAGGTTTACATCCACCAGTGAGCTCAATATACATGTTTCCTCAAGATTTTTTATCGCCAATATTTTGTGATTGTTTAAATATGCATTTTAAGTGAAAAAATCTAGCTGAAAGTTATAAAGTTATATTGGGTAGCGAATTCGTGAACTGCGGTTGAGCATTTGAGCACTTGGTAATAGATTTGAAATAACTTTTACTTACTGTCGCACGATTTAATGGATGTATTTGCTCTCGCAAATCTGGATCATTTAAGGCTTCGATGATTCTCTCCCACAGTTCACCATCGTAGTCGACGCGATAATAACCTGTGCAATCAATAACATACATACTTCTTGTAGATTCTATGGTGCTTGACAGAAATAACACTTTCATATATAAGTTGACAATTTTATAAATTATCACACTATCAAAATGAGAAAATACTAAATTGGGGCTTAGAATTTAATTTGCTGCTAAATTACATTTAAATCAAGATCTTGTTAGTATAGCTTAGGAAACGTGAGGTTCATCCAAAATATTATAATTTTGATTATCACCAGTATGAATTTACTTTTGTTGCTACAAATAATTGTAACCAACCTTGACCCTGGATATTAAAAATCACATAATCCCTCTCATCCCCATCAAGCACCATATCAAGAGTTGTGGTGGTATTCATCATCATCAATGGGTAGGTATTCGGCTCCTCATAGTTTGGATTCCTGCTTGTTGTGTAGGTAATAGGGACAATAAAGTTGACATGACTCTGTGCCGTCATTGTGAAACGTTCCTGAATAGATAATTAAAAAATATTATCATTAAGTCAACAATAATTTCGTATTGATATGGTTTATAATTTTATAGTTAAACATTGCAAGTCTAAATTTGTGACTATGGATGTACGAGTATACTCTCATAATAGAAATAATAGTTACGAGATCAAAAAGGAGTGTTATTTTACCCGGGCAGTTTGCATATCATGAGCTAGAAACGACCTATCTGGGTACGTAGTCAGACCTGGTCAATTTATTCAGGTTTGGCTAAGATATAGGTTTTGAAATAGAGCATGGTATTTAAAATTTTAATTATTTCTCGGTAATCTTATTTTAACGAAATTTAAACACTGCACACAACACTGTTTTTTTTTATTCTACTTCATAAAACTGCTAAAATTAGAAAAATTTTCTACTCATTTTAAATTTTTACATGGTTACTTATTTTTCTTTTGTAATCAATTTACCTGAGTAATAAGTACGCCACCCTGTCTTAATCCAACATTTATGACAGGGTAACCATTTTGAGTGATCCACGGGTCTAAATATTCAGCTATATCATCAACAGCACCATTACCGTTAACCATCCAGTCACTGTTCAAGGCATCTATGAAATTGAGGGTGTTTACAGTTTGTAAAGCTCTGTGAAAAACCAATACATAACAATTTTATAGTAACACTTTATGTCACGTCGAGTATGTCACCATTAGTGAACGTAAAGAGTTGAGTTTTAGTTATAATTCGAACATATTTTTCCTTGCAGCTCTTATTCTTTTTACAAATATTTTATCAAAACTTCTGGACACCGGTATTGTGTATTCAAGTCGTTTAAAGTAACGAATCGACATTTTGATAGATAAGAAAGGTTGCAAACGTTAGTGAAGCTAAAAACTATACAGAAATTAACACCTGTATGTACTAGCATTTTATAAATTACAGAGTCTGAGCTTCAGTAATTAATATAAAATTAAAACCGAAGCAAAACGTATATCATAATAAATGTAAATAAATAAACATAGTAGGACAATTCACACAGTGCCATTTAGTCCAAAGTAAGTAGCTTAGTATTTAGATATATGTAAATAAATATATGTATGTTATAGATAAACACCCAGTCGCGAGACGGGAATCGAATCCGTAACCTCCGCAAGCTTATTAAAGTGCATTAGCAGCTACGCCACGGAATCGTCATAAATAAATTTAATATAATGCTTTGTATAAAATTGAATAAAACAAAAGCATTGCAATGTTATTCATTCAATTTTATTAACATTCTGTACAGAAACGAAGATACAGTTATCGGTTGGATCCACAATAATATTTTATCTTGCGAAAATATGTTTTGTAACATCTCAAGTAGGTAGGTACTTCTAGTGCCTGTATTTCGATATAGAATATAAGATAAAGACTTGATACATTTTATCAAAATTCGATAAATTTAGAAGGATGTGCATATTTTTGTGATGATTAAGTCACTTAGTTTTTTTATAAGCATTTTTAAGTAATCAATAATGAACATAAAAATTATAGGATTAAAATTGATTTGTATTTCAGAGGTTTATTTTTAAATAAACATTAAAATTAAAAATACAAATATTTTTTTATTAAATTTCATAAATGAACTAGCCATAAATTATTTTATAAGAATATTTCGAGAGAGATCTTAAAAATATGTTACCAGTAATTTTAATTATTGTTTTTTTTAATTATGTGCTTCGTAGCGTATAAAACTGCCATTTAACACTAAGATGATAGTAATGTGTAAAATTTTGCATTAAATATTATCTATTACTACCTTTAGAGTAAAAGCTGTGCGTGAAACTAAGAGTCAACATTTTACCTTCCAGCTAGTAAAGCAGTAGCAGCAGTTTGAATGAAATCTATATCTGGTCCTCCTAACACCATCCTAAGCATCCTCAATACAGCCGGAGCTTTTAGTCTGATATTGCTATAAATGTGGTCTCGGATTTCATCTTCACCAAACAAGTCATTAGGAGCTTCTAAAGCCCGCGAACTAGCAAAACTATCATAGAGTAGACTTTCTTGAATAACATCAGTGACGAAAAGGGTGTGAACATCTAATAATGTAATATCATCAGCTACAACCCCTGTTTGAAGCTGAAATAAAATATAATATTACTTTAGCTTTGTAACAAAAACCAGCAAGATATTACAATTAAAGTTAGTACTCTACGAGCCAACAAACAAGACGCTTTCTTTTTGAGAGGCTTGAGTTGAGAGGTTAAACATTTGCAACCTTTAGTATAACGCAAATCATATTAAATCATCAAATCTATTTACTATTTATAAATATGGAAAGAAAATGTCACGCATGCACACTTAATAATGTTCTTTTATTTTCGACTCCAAAGCAGTTTCGTACTAAGCAGCAGGTCTTGAGCTCGTCATTTAAATATTTCAAATCTACTTGAATTGAAGCTCTGCAGTATTACAGATAAAGGTAAATTGACCATCTTCTTAGTAAAGGCTCTTGCGAGAAAATAATTCTCATCACATTACTGCAACGGTTTTGGTAAAAGATTGATAAAATTCCTTTAGTAGAACTACACTACGTAAACTTACATTTCTGAACATTTCCCAGGCAGAGTAATAAGCGAGTCCAGATATGACCCATTCGTAACGCCAGTTTTCAGGGAATACCACATAACCGAACCACTGTTTGGCGATGGCTTCACCTATCTTTACTAGCGCTGTCTTTCGTTGCAACATTGAATGTGTTTGTTCCATTAGCAAGTTGGGCTCCCTAAAATTATTAAAAAGGTTTTAGTTCATATTACCTACACTGAATATTTTTTTCAGGCCATCTCATTCTGATAGTATTATAAATAATACTATCAGAATGACATCTATCAGAATGCCGGGATCACATGGACAAATATGATAAATCATATTTGTCCATGTGATCCCGGCAAAGGACTGTAGGGTAACCTTCATCTCATTTCAAAAGCGTCATATAAGAGATTAAATGGTTTACTTGTTCTATTCTTTAACTTTTGTTCGACACTCAAAGCGGTTTGCGAGGTAAAAGTCAAATTGCAGTTACTCGTACCAAAATTAGGCACATTTATTTTGTATATTTTCTTGTATCATGTTATTTTTTCTGTATGAATTGTAAGCTCTGGGGCGTTTTTTAGCTTTCAAAATTAAAGCTTCAGGTGCAATGAAGAAAACATAAGAAGAAACAAGATCTTAAGAAGACATTTCAAGAAATTTTATTCGGATGTTTCTATCGATAGCGATTTATCCATTAAGCTTTACTATATCCTTCATTGTAGGCCAAAACTTACCAAATACCAATAGTGGATAAGCTTTGCCAGTCTCTATCAACGTCCGGCAAAGCTAAGATATTTAGATTCGTGTTCTGATTCAGGACAATTTCAAAGTAGTTCTTTTGAGTCCATTCATTCATGTTGTTGAAATAGGAATTTATAGCAATATCTGCTTGAGCACTTTGGCCGGATATACCAGATCTGGCATGAAGCACCACGTTTGAGGTTGGTATTGTGAGTGGTATCATATTATGTGCGACTATTCCCCACAGATGTGGTGGACCTTGTAATGCTCGGAATTGTGTTCTGGAAAGAAAGATATAATTTTAACTGGGCTTGACATTTTTCAAAATATAGCAAAATTTTGCTAAGTTTCAAATGATCCTATGGAACTGATGATTTAGAATGTGATCTAGTTTGTAGTAGGTTTCATAATATCTTTCTGCGTTTTGGCAATATATTCTTACATATTTCTTCTAATTGTATATGCAAGTACAAGTGACAAAAATTGAGAAAGGTATGCTGAGATAGTTTGGCCATGTCGAGAGAATGAATGAAGAACGATTGACAAAAAAGTGTATAAGGCGAGTGTGAATGGAAGTGTTGGTAGGGGTAGACCTAGGCGGACGTTTCAAGACCAGATCAGGGACGTTGTTAAAAAAGGCCAGGTCAAGAGTACCCTAAACCGAAGGGCATGTATGAAGGGAATAATGAAATTGGACGAAGCGAAACAAGTATGTAAGGATCGTAGCAAGTGGAAAGAAGTGGTCTCTGCCTACCCCTACGGGAAAGAGGCGTGATTATACATTTTTAATAGAAGAATAATAAAGTGCGGCTACTCCTAAGACAAAATGTCTTCAATTTACATGATTGCTGGAATACGTGATGCGACAATTACTTTTTCTCCGTGCATGGGTAGGGTAAGAATACTAACCCCTGCGGCCGGGGTCGGCCTGTCGTAAAAGGCGACAAAATAACCCTAGCTACGTGGCAGGGCTGCAAGCCCGTCTGTATGGCACTCACGCCTGGTGTATAAGTATGCCACCATAATAACGTAGTGTTGATTTTTTTTATTTCTGTGGGACAGAAGGCAGGCTGATGGCCCTCTTTGAATTTAGCAGTTACCGTCGCCTATTGGTGTTTACAGCGCCAGTGGCATCGCGGACACGCTGCTGTCCCATAAGGGTACAGGAACTTGGGTCACTAATTGCGGAACACAACACAAGGTTATTATGGCGGCATACTTAAGACCGAAGGTGATCGCCATCCAGACTTAGGACCCTACCACGTAGCTAGGGTGGGTTGTTTTGTTTTGTCGCCCTTTACGATAGGCCGACCCCGACCGCAGAGGTCAGTATTCTTTCTCCGCCCTTACACGGATACAAGTTCCGGCATTAGTGACCCAGGTACCTGAATCCCTATGGAACAGCAGCGTGTTCGCGGTACCCTTAGTATCGCAAACATCTGTAGGCAACGGTAACTATTAAGTGGGCCGTCAGACGGTCTGTTGTTCCTCAGCAATTAAAACAAAAACTACATTTACAAGTGTTTTAAGAGTATAGAAATTAAGAATATACTTACAAACTATTTTCCTCCAGTAACGAGTTACCGATGAGATTGGTGTAGCCCACATTATTGAAGGTGAATGTAATCGTAGATGCTTCAGTAGGCTCATCCATACAAGGGAAGACACGACGAGCATGGGTAGGGTGTAGGTTCATGCCGATATATGATCTGCAAGCAGATAAAGTGCTGTAAAACAATTCCGGCACTTTTGTTGTTTTGCGTAAAGTGGCAATGGCGTTAAATAGTGTGCTTTTACAAGCACGAAAGAAATTTACTTTAAATTTCCTTTTGGAAGTGTAGAGTCAGTCAAGTGGCGCCTCTGCCAAATTTTAACTTTTTTAGCTTGACATGTCTCTTCCATTCGTTTTCTTGTGCTCCACGAAAGTATAGACACAAACAAATTATGGCTCTCTGATAAGACCCAGTAATAAACTTCAACCTTTACAGTCACAACTTCAGGTTTAAACATAAATTGAAAGAAATATTAATAGTGCATTTACTACAAAAACAAGTATTATTTTAATAATTTTCTTTACTAAAAAAATATCATATTAATTAAATTATTAATATTAAATTAATTAGCATGTGTCAATTAATATTATATTATATAATATGTTTAGCATATGAAAAAACTAAACTTTCATAATAAATTCTACATATAATTGTACTTTTGCATAGATTTAGTATAGATAAAGTTTTTAATATAAATATGAATCCTACGTGTCAAACGCTTCGCCCATGTAAAGACCACGTCCGGTTACTCCCAGTGGTGCAGTATATTCGATAATAAGAATGTATGAATGAGCCAATTGGGTTGGTGCTATTTCCAATAATCCATCATCTTGCGAAAAGTCAGCTGGCTGAGCGTTTGCTTCCGTAAACACACCAGCTTCTACTGAAGTGATTGTTAAACCTTCAGCGTGGAGAATGATAGGATCTTCATTAGTTCCCTGATCTAATACAACATCTATAACTGCACGCCCATTGAAAGAATTCCCATTAACAGTTAGTTGGACGGCATATTGTCTCACAAACTGTCCGGGCCTCAATTCTTGTGTTATGGAATTTCTCGTCCAATTCCTTGCTACAGTTTCGTTCACTTCATTTCTTGCTATTGCTGCATTTGTAATTTCTTCTTGAACGGTTTCTGGCACAGACGACGAAAAAACATCATTATTTTCTGGCACATTCCTTAAGATACTTTCAATTGGTAATGAGTTGGTAAATACAATCAGTGATAATAAACACAACACAATTTTCCAATCTAATTTATTCCGGACCATTTTTTTTTGAGTAAAATGGCCGGTTATCTATTTTCACCCGTTTGCTGTCCCATACGATGTTACACTACGTGAATAAATGGGACATCTAAGAATTGAAAAATACTATTATTCCAATCAGATAACCGATGATAAAGTCATCTCGGTTTACAATAGATAAACATGTTTGATGTTATTCATGTGGAATATAACTTATCATTTTTGTAGTTAACGATCTAAAAGTATTTTGTGAAAAATACAACGTTTTATAATTGAAATGTATATTGTAATTATAATGTATACAATAAAGAGTAATCTAATCTAACGTTTTAGTATTTGAACTTATGTTACTATTCTTGACCTGTTACTAAAATTAAATAAATAATCTGTAGCAATTCATACAGCTCAATCTCGTTCCAAAGTAAGCAGGAGAGCGCTTGTCTTATAATTACTAGATAACTGATGGAAAAGGCCCAGTCTATCTCTATACCGAAATTCATCAAAATTGGTTCAGCCGTTTAGTCGTGAAAACGTAACAGATAGACAAAGTTACTTTCACGTTTATAAAATTAGCATAGATTGGGTTAGTTATACATAATCTGTAGGTAGGTACCTAAATAAATTACAATTAGTATTTAAAATGGAAACTACCGTCTGTCGTAATATTGCTTTAATTCTTATAACGCCCAGAGAATGAGTTAGAATTACTTCTTCTATTTGGCCGAGATTATATGTTCAAAGTATCATACTACGTTCAAATAAGTTCTTGAGAGAATACTCCATCCATTCTTCTTGATTGACATTATCAAGAGAAGTCTTTTGAAACACGATAATTTTAAAGATCAGATACAATATCTATTATATTACGTTATTCTCATACCACAAAATTTTATCGCAATATCTACGTCTTTTACAATTGATTATCGATGCTCTCATGTGACTCTTTAGCCCATGTTTAGTGCATTTAAAACTTAACATCCGTTAGATAAGTATAGGGTATATGTTATATCCTATATATCCTCAGCAAAATCAGAAGCATATTGAATACTGATGCAACATGTAACCATTACAAAAACCACGCCTGGCCCTAATAAATACATGATATTACTTGCACGACCACAAAATTGTGTAAAGTTTTTATAAGTTAGCTATATGTATATATAATTTATCATTATAAATTCTTCTTTGTAGCTACGTACTTCTTAGAGAGACGACGTTAGAATAAAAGAGTTTGTGGCGGCACTAGTTGCACGTCACATCACTAACAACGATAAAAAATAAGGCGGTCAGATTTTGACAACTACTAAGTGTTGGTTTCCCTTCCCGGCAAAAATGTAAATACAATTATCTAGTTTATAATCATAAGCCTTGTACATTAAACTTCTGCCTTTGGAATAAACGACTGTAAGCATCCACGCTCCCCGGATTTCATTTATCTCCGACAATACGACCCGGAGGTGTCTGCGACCTCCACATTGGTGACATTCGACGCAAGAAAACACAGACTTTCCGATAACTTTACGGACATATGGAAATACAAAAGCCAGCCGCAGTATGTACTGGTAGCGTATCTCCACTGAGCAGTTGAGCACTTCGAAGATAAATCGCATAAGTCTACTTCCTTCACATACCTATTTAGGACGACGAAGCACCTGTCGACGCCTACAATAACCATAGATCGTGTTATTCCAATGAAGCAACGATTCTAACATAGATGGCAATAGGATTCTCTGGAGTCAGCTTGCTGTTCACACATCTCATGGAAAGTATGGTGTTTTATTATAGTAAAAGTGACAAACAGGTATACCGGTTTAAAAAATAATTAACAAATTGAAACTATTTTAGTGTTTTACAAGCAGTTAATATTTGGCATGCCTGCTTTTACATAATAGTGATACTATTAGTGCCACATTCCATGTTTGTAACTGTGACATTTTCCAAGTAGAGGTTCTACCAGCTATATCAATGAACATTGACTATGCAATATCAGTAGACCAGAACTAATTTGTAACAAACAAAAAACACTTAATCATACTTTTCATAATAATTTTTTGTCATTTATGGTTACTCTGTATGTTGAGATTATTTAATAGTACATAAATACTCCTGAGTTAAATTTACTTAAGCCACTATTATGGTCATTGCTGTCTAGTAAACCAACATACTTGTATACAGCTACGTTTTAAAACTATTTAGCATACATGCTTGGCAGCATTAATTAAAAACTATTATTTATGTAGTTCTAAATTTGACAGCTAAAAAAGTAATCATTTATTTGTTTAACTAAGTCTGGGGAATTGAAGCGTATAATTCAATACTACTTTATGTATAAATTTTTCCATATCTTAATAATTTCATTATATGGTTTTCTGCAGAGAGTGTGGTATTCATAACTTCATTTATTTGTTTACAGTTTCAAAGTACTAAATTCAGTTTTTTTTCTCTTCTCTCATAATGGAAAATAAGGAAGTGCATGAACAATTGCAACAACTCTTAGCTGCAAATGCAGCACTACAAAAACAAATTGAACAAAGTGAGAGAGAATCAAAAGTGTGTAGAGTGACTGTTAAATTGCCCGCATTTTGGGCTGACAAACCAGCACTTTGGTTTGCTCAAATAGAATCGCAGTTCCAAATCGCCAACATTGTGACAGACTCTACCAAATACAATTATGTAATAGGTCAACTCGACCAAAGGCTAGCCAGTGAAGTGGAGGATATTATAACAAACCCACCACCTGAAGGGAAGTATGAAAAATTGAAAAACACTCTTATACAACGCCTTTCTATCTCACAGCGAAAAGAGGGTTCGCCAACTGTTGAGCGATGAGGAGCTTGGTGATAGGAAACCATCACAGTTTCTCCGGCACCTACGTTCTCTCGCAGGTAACACACTCACAGATTGCAATATTATACGCCAGCTTTGGTTGCGCCGCCTGCCACAGCAAGCACAAGCTATACTGGCCGCACAGGCTGACCTGGACCTAGACAAAGTATCAGAATTGGCTGACAAAATAGTTGAGTTGGCCCCAACTCCTGTTATGGTATGTTCGACTGCCACACCCGCCAACAGTCTGAATCTTACTATACTAGCCCAGCAGCTAGAAGAGGTCAGCAACCAAGTTGCTGCTCTATCCAGACGACAGAACCGACCCTCACGAGACCGATCCTCGTCATCATCTCGCGGTCCTAAAAGATGTTGGTACCATCGGAGGTGGGGTAGTAAAGCCACTAAGTGTGTAAAACCGTGCACCTGGGAATCGGAAAACCTAAGCCGCAGTCAGTAATGGCGGCAACTGACTGCCATAATATTGGCCGCCGCTTGTTTGTCACGGACCAAGTGACCAAGCGCCGTTTCTTAATTGATACTGGATCTGACTTATGTTGTTATCCACATAGTTGGCTACCGTCACGCCGAAAAGCTACCAACTATGACTTAAGCGCTGCCAACGGTAGCTGCATTAAAACATTTGGCACAATTAATCTTAAACTCAATTTTGGTCTACGCCGTGACTTTATCTGGCAGTTCGTCATAGCTGATGTCAATTCGGCCATTATTGGCTCTGATTTTTTAGCATTTTATCACCTGTTGCCAGACTGTCGCAACGAAAGGATAGTCGATGGAACCACGGGACTATCATCCATGGCTCCCACCACTGATATTGATCAACCAAGCGTTCGAGCAGTCGCATCTGGAAAGCCCGTTTTCATCGAACTTTTGGCGGAGTTTCCAGACATTGCACGTCCACCTGGCTTGCCTCGAGTTGTTAAGCACAATACGGTCCATTACATCAAAACGACGGATGGGCCTCCAATCTCGTGCCGCCCTCGACGTTTGGCGCCCCAAAAGTTAGTCTCGGCTAAAAAAGAATTTGAGGACATGGTGCGATCTGGTACAGCTCGACCATCTAAAAGTGCCTGGTCATCACCGTTACACATGACCCTTAAGAAAGACGATACTTGGCGGCCATGTGGCGACTACCGCGCATTAAACGCCAGAACAGTACCGGACAGATACCCCGTGCGCCATATACATGATTTCGCCCATAATCTCTCTGGTTCGAAAATATTTAGCACTATCGATTTGGTAAAAGCATACCACCAAATACCAATCGCTGAAGAGGACGTGCCGAAAACTGCAATCGTTACCCCGTTTGGCCTCTTCGAATTTCCTTTCATGACTTTCGGGTTGCGAAATGCGGGGCAGACATTTCAGCGATTTATTGATGAGGTCACTCGGGGTCTCGATTTCTGTTTCCCTTACGTGGATGACATCCTCGTCCATTCCCCTGATGAGACTCTTCATCTGGAACACCTTCGAACTCTCTTCAAACGCCTACAAGATTACGGAGTCGTGATTAACCCCTCCAAATGTATTCTAGGAGTAGCTGAAGTAAATTTCTTGGGCTATCACATAAATAGCGAAGGTACGCGCCCTCCTCAGGATCGCATTCAAGTTTTATTGGATTTTCCACCTCCTGAGACTGTACAAGGCATGCGCCGCTTTCTCGGCATGCTAAACTACTACCGGCGTTTTGTTCCTCATGCTGCCCAATATCAAGCCCCACTAATTGAAGCCCTGGTTGCAACCAACAGCAAAGGAGCTAAGCCATTTCCTTGGTCTTCGGAATTAATTCAGCAATTTGAAGCCTGTAAGAAAAGCTTATCCTCGGCAACACTATTGCAACATCCAGTAAACAGTGCAAGTTTGGGTCTGTTCACTGATGCATCCAGCGTCCATATTGGATCTTGCCTCCAGCAAAAGATAAATGGTCAATGGTTTCCACTTTCTTTTTTTAGCAAGAAACTTACACCAAAGCAACAACAGTGGCCGGCTTATTATAGAGAATTACTAGCGGTGTACGAAAGTGTCCAACATTTTCGATATATCCTAGAAGTCCAGCATGCCACAATATTTACTGACCACAAGCCACTCCTATACGCTTTCTTACAGCGACGAGAGAAGCTACCACCTCCTCAGCTAAACCAGTTATCCTTTATTAGTCAATTTACAACGGATATACAGTACATAAAGGGTGAGGAAAATATCGTCGCCGACACGATGTCGCGTATCGATATCAATGCCATCTCTTTAGATCAAGATCATGATTTGCTTGCAGTCACAGGCCTCGGATTCAGAACTGGAAAACTTGTTACAAAATGGTTCTAGCCTAAACCTCACTAAAATTAGTCCACCAGGAAGTAATATACCAATTTATTGTGATGTTTCTACGGGAAAGCCGCGACCGTATTTGACACCTTCCTTCCGAAGAGCAACATTCAACAAACTACATAATCTGAGTCATCCCGGTATTCGCACCACACTACACGCCTTATGACAGAACGTTTTGTTTGGCCATCAATGAAAAAGGATTGCCGTACCTGGTCCCGAGCTTGTGAGGCGTGCCAGCGTAGCAAAGTCTCGAGACATAACTCAACTCCTTTGGGTACGTTCAACATACCATCTGGGCGATTCATGCACATTCACATTGACATTATCGGGCCATTACCAGTCTGCAATGAGTACCGGTATTGTTTAACTGCAATTGATAGAGTGTCTAGGTGGCCCGAAGTTTGGCCTATGCGATCTATCACAGCAGAGGAAGTGGCAGAAACTTTTACCAGGGAATGGATTTCCCGCTTTGGAATACCATCAGTTATCACAACGGATCAAGGCTCCCAATTCGAATCTGACCTGTTTAACCGACTATTATTGCAATTTGCCACAAAACGCATTAGGACTACTTCATATCATCCCTGCGCAAATGGGATGATTGAGCGTGTCCACAGACAGCTTAAGGCAGCGTTAATGTACCATAAAGACTCTTGGATGAGATCTCTCCCTATGGTCTTGCTCGGAATGCGGTCGGCCTTCAAAGAAGATCTCCAAGCCACAGTTGCAGAGACTGTTTACGGGGAGACTTTAAGACTTCCCGGAGAAATGTTGATACCTTCCTCAATTTCAGACAAAATTGAAGACGCCACGGATTTTGTAGTACAATTACGCCAGAAGATGTCAACTATCCGCCCAGTGCCCGCCTCTCGACACTCTAAAGACTCAACCTTTATATTTAAAGAGTTGGCAACTGCCTCACATGTCTTTTTGAGAGATGACACCGTTCGCCGGGCACTGCAACCGCCATATACAGGTCCATTTAAAATATTAGAACGCTCGCCCGATGGAAAAACATTCACTCTAGCCGTTAAAAACAACAAAGTTGTAGTAAGTGTAGACAGACTTAAACCAGCTTTTATAGATCATACTGATAATGAACGCATTCAAGCTGAACATCTGCCTACCCCACCTAACCAAGATAAGTTACCTGTCAACCAGAAAGAGTTGCCAACGGTAGTACCAATTCCTATAAAAGTTCCAGATGAGAAAGTTAAACAGCCATATACCACACGCTCTGGCAGACGTGTTAGATTTAAGAATTTTGACTGATCATACTTTATTAGTATTATTATTTGTAATTATTTTACTAATAATTGTTAATTTCATTTGTAATATTAATACTGTAATATTTTTTTTTAATTTTAGGCATAAGTGATTATAGTAATTTATAATGTTATTAGTAGCTCGATACTGTTGTTTTCAACTTTAAATTTTTGTTGTATCTTTCTCCGTGGGGGGGTGGTGTGGCGGCACTAGTTGCACGTCACATCACTAACAACGATAAAAAATAAGGCGGTCAGATTTTGACAACTACTAAGTGTTGGTTTCCCTTCCCGGCAAAAATGTAAATACAATTATCTAGTTTATAATCATAAGCCTTGTACATTAAACTTCTGCCTTTGGAATAAACGACTGTAAGCATCCACGCTCCCCGGATTTCATTTATCTCCGACAATACGACCCGGAGGTGTCTGCGACCTCCACAAGTTTTTATATTCATTAGAGTCAGCATCGAGGATATAATTGAAATGTAATTGGCTATACTATTTTAAAGAGTTAGATTGCACTCGCAAAAGGAATGAAACAGAAGACGGTGTCACCAACCGACAAGTTTTTTTAAAATAATATAATGGTTAGTTATACTTTTTATATAATTACAATGTAAGGAAACGAAATTTTAATTTTTCCACAATTAATTTTAAGCCAATTAAAATATTTAGTCGTGGTCATTAATTGCTTGCCATTTCTTGTAAATAGACATATTATTTAGATTAACAAAATCTTAACATATTGTGAAAAACATACTCAGAGCGTCATCTATTAAATACCGTATTAAGAAACAATGTATTGTAAATGTGACAAAATAGTGAAATTCCGTAAAATTTATGGCGATAAAAGATAATTTAAACCGTAAACTATCATCATCATTCAAGTGGTTAATCTTGATTGCATCTCAGGGTCCACTATTGAAAGATAGGACTGAAATAATTTGTTGCTGAGTTTGTTTTACCGTTTCTTATCTAGCCAGTGTGTATTAGAGACAGGAGTTTCTTAACAATCACTTAGAAATCTATAAGATTTTATGTTTAAATAAACAAAATCGTTTATCTCCATCAGTGACTAATTTTTTTTATCAAATTGGAACAAGAATTGAAATGGACCGGTATGATCATGCGCTGTTTTTTTTCTGGGATAACCAAGGGGTAGTTATAATCGAATATCATAAATATGGAGCCACTACGGGCTTACGGGGACTTTGTACGCGGGACAAATAACAAAGTTGCGTGAGGAAATACGCAAGCAGCGTGACAAACTCGCTAAAGTTGTTTTGTTTTACCAAGATAACGCCCCCGTGCACAAGTCC
The DNA here is from genome assembly GCA_963693495.1 of Malacosoma neustria. Taxonomy (NCBI): domain Eukaryota; kingdom Metazoa; phylum Arthropoda; class Insecta; order Lepidoptera; family Lasiocampidae; genus Malacosoma; species Malacosoma neustria. The sequence goes on along the minus strand of OY856379.1, from coordinate 3,173,223 downwards.
AGAGTTGCGATGGCTAACATTCAAGAAACTGGCTTGAATTGATGAAACATCCTCTATATTTACAAGACCTAGCTCTTAGTGATTTGGACCTATTTCCGCGGTTAAAGGAATATCTCAGGGGCCATAAATTTGATGATGATGACGCAGTAGTCGCCATGGTACACGACTTTTTAAGGAAACAGGAAGAATATTTTTTTAAAAGGGAATTTTAGCTTCAGATAAAAGATATACAAAGTGTATAAATTTGAAAGGTGACTACGTCGAAAAATAAAATAACATTTAATAAAAGATAATTGCGTCATACTCATTATTACTTTTTATTGAACACCCCTAGTAGGTCATTTTGTTTAATTGTTTAACATACTTATTAAGTACTAGCTGTGTCCGCGACTCCGTCCGCGTGGAATAGTGACTTTAAGCAGCATTTTTTTGGATATATGAGGTCAACTTAAATTGGAAATTCATCCTACTAGGTCCAGCCTAAGCTGAACCCTATTTCATATGATTGTTGATATAAATCTGAGCTCAACTTAAATTGGATTTATAAATTTCTGAAACTTATCATTTTTAACAAAAAACTATTTTTTTTTTAAATAAAAATAGCCTTAGTTACTCCTTGTTACATCAGCTATCTGCCAGTGAAAGTCCCGTCAAAATTGGTCCAGCCGTTTCAGAGATTAGCCGGAACAAACAGACAGACAGACAGACAAAAATTGTAAAAAATTTTGTTTTGGTATATGTACCCTGTTTACATCCAAATGCACTTAGTAAAAAACGGTTATTTTAATATTACAAACAGACCCTCCAATTTTATTTATTTGTATAGATGTTAAAATTTTAAACAAACGTATCAAAAAAATATAGTCAAACATTTATGTTTTCTACATGCATTTATAATGTACCATATCAGTAATTCCACGTAATCTACTTACGCTTCATCATAATGTCCTCTCCATATAGCTTGACCAGCAATGGCTAGCGTCCCAGTATATTCAATATGGAACGTATACAATGTTGCTTCTAAGCCAGTTTGAATTTCCAGCAATCCATCATCGTCATCAACATCAAATGATGCCTCCATTAAAGTAGTTCCACCAAGTAAAGAGAAGCTCACAGACGCTATATTTAAATCTCGTACATAGAATATTATAGGATCTTCCCGAGTCGCTGGATCAGTTATGGACACTTGTATCACTGCTCTACCAGTAAAAGTATCATCGTTAGGTTCGATTTCTATTACATAACTATTAACTAACATTCCAGGGCGTATTTGATTTCTCATAATCCTTTCAATAACTGTTTTAGAAGCACTACTATTATTTTTTAATTCTACATCACTATTTATTTATTTATTTATTTATTTATGGCACACCAACAGTACACACATTATTAAGTCACATTACAATAAATCACTTAATATAAAAGTTCTGATGTGTGGACCCATTATAGGAGTGCACAGCATTTACAATACAAATGTCGTCAATAGAGTAATAATTTAATTAATGTCGATAACATACATAGTCACAATTATTATTTCAAGTATTAACACAGTCAAACATGAATCAATTTGGTATTATCAAGATTAATAAAATTAATAAAAACAAAACAAAAAGAATGTAAAAAGAATCAAGGCAATGAAATAAATTAAAATACAAAATATAAGCGGAAACATTAACCAGCATAACAATCATTTTACAGTCGCAACTGAGCTCAACACTTTACCCCTAAACCAATCATAAGATTTGTGAAAGATATCGAGATCTTCGAAATTAGAGTTAAGACGATTGTAAGTATTGCACATTCTTGTGATAGGGCAGCTGAGGCCTAAGTTGGTTTTAACCGGGGGGATGTAAAAGATTTTCGTTATAGCATGCCGTGGAATCAGACGAGGCACGTTTATTTTTATGTTTTGGACAAGATTTGTACACTTTATGCTATTGTTGAGAAGCTTATGCAAAAAACAAACATCAAACATCATGCGGCGTTTGCTAAGCGTCTGCATTCTAAAATATGACAACCGCATAAAGTAGGGACAACGATGTGAGATTCCAGACGAGACATATGCTAAGTGTTTTGTAAAGGATCTTTGAATTTTTTCCACTCTTTGAGAATGGACACTATAGAATGGACTCCAGATACATGCACAATATTCTAAATGGCAACGTACTAAAGTGTTATATAATATAATTTTAGTGAGTGGTTGTTTGAAATCTTTCGTATTTCTTATTAAAAATCCCAACATCTTTGCTGCTTTCTGCACAATAGAGTCAATATGAAGATTAAACGTAAGACAGCTGTCAAACAGAATACCTAAATCCTTTATCGAGTTAGTGGTATGTACTTTAGAGTTATCAAGTACATAAGCAAAATTTGTGGGTCGTTTCTTTTTGGTAAACTTGATGTGGTAGCATTTTGAAATGTTTAGTTTCATGTGGTTATCTATACACCATTTCTCAACTCTTCCTAAATCTTCTTGCAATAGTGCAGAATCTGCAGCACAATGTACAGTTTTGTATATTTTCATATCATCAGCAAACAGTAGAACCTGAGAGTGAATAATTTTAGAAACGACATCATTGATGAAGATAGAAAATAGCACAGGGCCAAGATGAGAACCCTGCGGTACACCGGATGAAGCGATGTATGGCTGCGATTCGCTACCATTAACGACCACAATTTGAAGTCTTTTTGCTAAATATGACCGGAACCAGTGCAGAAGTGAACCATGCACACCGAAATGCCCTAATTTCTGTAATAAGATGTTGTGATTTACCTTGTCAAAGGCGCTGGAAAAATCTGTGTAAATAGCATCGACCTCGTAACCCTGGTCAAGCTGTCTAGTAAGATAGGAAGTATAGTCAACTAAATTGGTTTGTGTTGAGCATCCGGGACGAAAACCATGTTGATGTGGTGACAGCATGGGTTCAACATGTCTTGTTAAAAATGGGACGACAAGAGACTCAAACAATTTTGAGAAACAGGACAATATTGCAATGGGACGATAATTCCTAACGTTTTTCAAGTCATTCTTTTTATGAAGCGGAATGATGCGCGTCCTTTTCCATTCCTCTGGGAAACATCCGTCGCGCAGTGAACGATTAAAAATCATACACAATGGCAAGGCAATGTAATATCCACATCGCTTCACAAAAACAGCAGGAATACAATCAGGACCAGCACCCTTGAAAATGTCCAAATATTTAATTTTATTGTAAACCTCCGATTCAGTGAAACGTAGTGTAGATATGAATCCGCTGTTCGGCATTAAGTTAGGGTAGGATGAATCAAGTGTGCCTTCCGAATTACTGTAAGTCGAAGAGAACTGATTTGCAAAGAGATTAGCTATTGCGGGACTAGTGTTTGCAGTTTTAGTATCGTCATGCATTTCGGTAGGTATATTTGAATTATTGTTCTTTTTATCTTTTATGTATCTCCAAAATGCTTTAGGATTTTTCCTAATACCAGTTTCTATGCTCTGTTTGTATTGCAACAGGCAGGTCTGGTATATCTTGTGACAGTGACTGCGCAGAACATTAAATGTAAGAAAGTCCCTGGGGTTTCTGTACTTCTGATATTTTAACCTCAGCCTATCTTTTTCATGGAGACGCTTTATGAGAGCATGACTAAACCATGGTGGAAATCTAGATTTAGCAATCTTGCGCTTGGGAACACAGTCACTTATTATTTGGTTCAATGTAGTGTAAAGTGCTGAGACCATCTGATTGACATCATATGAGGTTGAAAAGATTTCATTCCAATCTATCGATTTGAGTTGGGAGTTAATGTCATTATAATTGGCTTTAAAGTAGTTGTACACATTACTATTCTTTGATTTCATAAACTGGAAAGGCTCGATAAACGAAAACGTAATCAACAGGTTAGGATGTTTCATATCCAATTTACTTATCGGATCCGGAGAGTTAACAACTGATAAGCTAAGCACATTACTGAAAACTAGGTCCAATGTCCTCTCATCACTATTTAAAACACAGTTAAACTGAAACAGATTATTAAGCGACATGAAATCAACAATTGAATGACCCAGTGCATTGTTATAATTAGAAGGCAAGGTATAAGTATTGTTATGACTTTTTGACCATTTGATGAAATTTAAGTTAAAGTCACCCAACAAAACCACGTCGTCCACTTCATACGTCACCTTATCAATACTATCCAAATATTCATTGAGGCGTTCCAATCTAAGAGGCGGAGGTAGGTAAACAGCGCTGATAGCTATTTTTTTAATAGTGTTGTTCATACTTAAGCTGACAATGACCCACAAGTCCTCGCAGCTAGTTTCCCAAGATTCGAGTCTATAAGAAGGTAGGTCGCGAGAAATAGCTACCATCACACCACCACCATCTTTTTTGGATCCACCTTTACAGTCACGATCTCTTCGATAAACACTATATCTAGAGTCAATAAATTCATTACTATTAATACTTGAATTTAGCCATGTCTCTGTAAATACTATAATATGATAATTTGATAGCAAAATGTTTTTATAAATTTCATTTGTTTTAGTTCTAATTCCGCGTATTTCAACATTTCCATCGTCTACTAGTTCATTTACATTTTTTATTAATATACGTTCAACGCTGTTTAATTCATCATTTATTGGTAAACTAGATATTGAAACTAGAAAAAGTATAAAAACACAACCTAAAGTTAGAGTACCCATTTTATAACTAAAAAGTTTTAACACGTTAGGTTTTAATTATGTCATGAATATAGGTAGTGTCTACGTCGATGAATAGTGCTTGACTGATATAAGTCAATAGGTTTATACATTGCTATATTAAAAACTATAAAAATCATCTCTTATGATGACCGATGTTTTTTCCAGCGATAAAAAAATACACTCAGTGACAAAATTATGTGCGCACATTATATTTTAGATTATACTTTTCATTTAAGAATTTTCGATGGAAATTTTATTTTATTTCGCGAGACTAGCAATGGTTTAATGGCTACCTTGTCGGCACCGGTCGGCATCCAACGACCTCTTCCTACCGTAGAATGCAGCTGCGGACGGCCCCTCGGGGGAGGATCCGCCGTCCGCACTATTGCTGTGAGGGCAAGGGCCGAGGGCCGCAAGCTGTTCCCCGACCCGCCTCATCTTCTTAAAGCTAATAAATAAGAGCGCCGGAGGGACGAAACCCTGACCTCCTGGCGCTAAACAAACGTAAGAGGCCCGCCCTGAGACAAAAAACGGGCCGGCGCTGGCCCGGGCCACGAAATCGGCAGGCCACATATCCGTGGGCCTGGGCATAGGCGATAGGAGAACAGCGGGGTTTTTAAGAGAGTAGTCGGATGGCCGAACATCTTTTTCGGAGTCTCACATATCCCGCCTCGGCCCCACTGGGCCCGAGGAAACCGTCAAGAGAGGGTTTTCCCCGAGACAAAAAAAGGCGTCCTCAGCTTTACAAATTCCAAATTATAATTTTTAAATTGGTATTATTTTTTTCTAGTCAGTGTAATATTTCGATCAATGTCAATGATTCATCAGTGCAGATAAAATCTTTCAAGTCTTTCAATTCAAGTTAATCTTCTAGGATATCAATCTTAAGAATTTTTGGTGTGGTCAAGATATTTGAGGATTGGATTAGTTTGTAGAAAACCCTGCATTTAGAGGATGAGTTGCATTCATGCAATTCATAATGTTGTCAATAAGAATTGCACGAATGCAACGTGCTAGCATGTATAGTTTTTTAAGTTTTAATTTTCGAAAAAACAACATTTCTATTTATTCTACATACTGTTATTATTTTGGCATTTATTATTCTATAATGTTTTATATAAATTTTGATTGATTGATAATGGTTTTCTTCTAAGCGATTCCTCTCAGTCATAAAGAAAGCTTTTATTGTGGAGCCCGACATATAATCACAGGCATTATTTTCAAATAGATTTTTACGCTGGCTGTCTTATTGGTCGTGATTGTTGGACAAAAAGAACACTATAAAAAAGTTTATATTTTTCTAAATTTTGTTCCAGGAGTAACTAATGTCATCCTAGAAAGGAAAAGAGAATGATTCTTGTTTATTAATATCTGTGAAATTGCAAAAGAAATCTTCTTTCCCATCAAAACACCATAGCAATGTTTTACATAGCTGGCTTTTTCTTATCTCCGTCCGAGACAACGTGAGCAATTTTTAAATTATATAAATTTAAATAGTTTTATTGAAAAGAGAAACAAAGATTTATTTAAAAAATACATTTATTAATGTAAGCTTAAACTGGACAACAATTTGTTCCACAATTTTTTATCTTTTACAAAAATTAAAGCTTCAAATCCAAGTAACGTACCAAAAATCTATTTCAGAAAAAATATAATAAAATTCTAACTTAAATATTACAATTAATAGCTAATGTTACATAAGGGATTCATTATTTTCTTAAAAAAATTACTTAAACAAGAAGCTGTTATTAAATTAAAAATTATCAAAAGAACGGTACGTTGTTAATATTAAGAATGAAACTCATTTAACAAATTAATTTAAGAAGGCAACAAGCGTGGAAACGAATAATAAGAAGCTGTAACTGAGAGCAGTGGCGCTGTCAATGTCAGCCTCTCCATAATTAGTTTCCAGCCAGGATTCCACTACTCTAGCATTGTTTTGGTTCCACGTGATAGAAGCAGCTATGTTCTCTCTAATAGCCGCAATCGACGCTTGTTCACCAGCGGTGAAGATGTTTTGATGACGATTGAACAGCTCATCGATCTGCAAGAAAAGTAAAGTGTTTCACAAAATTGCCTCACACCACCTTCCACGGCCAATTAGTAGGGGTATAAAAATGTTACCACCAATAATAACGTCAAAAGCATTGTACAAAAGTTGATCCTACGAAACAAAGGCTGTATGTAGATGACGACTGGGGTTTTAATGGTTTTTTACTTTCAGAGATTCCCACATTCCAACGTCAGCGGCACGACGCGACACTAATAAAGTCTAGTTTTACCCGAGCAAAGAAATATTTTAATGATTTTATAATCTTGAGAGGTTAATGTGTTAATGAATGTATAAAATAAGAGCTGAATAAGAGCTAAGATCAAAATAGGAACTAATCCAATATTTTTCCCGGAGGGTATTTTTGAGAGTAAATGAGAGAATTAATTGCAATACTACCTTGTCCGAATGAGCTTGCGTTGTTAATCTCCTGGCGAAAGCATTAAGAATGTTTGTGGTGCCGGTAAGACCTTGCACTCTGAAAATAGAATTGACAAATTATAAAAGAATAACCGGTTAGTTTTTTTGGTGTAGGACAGCAGACAGACTGACGGCTCGCTTAGGATTTAGCAGTTACCGTCGCCTATAGGTGTATGCAACGCCAGTGGCATCGCGAACACGCTGCTGTCCCATAAAGGTACAGGAACTTGGGTCACTAATGCTGGAACACAACACAAGGTTATTATGGCGGCATACTTAAGACCAAAGGTGGTTGCCATCTAGACGGGCTCGAGGCCCTACCACGTAGCTAGGGTGGGTTGTTTTGTCGGCTTTTACGACAGGCCGACCCCGGCCGCAGAGGTTAGTATTCTTTCTCCGCCCCTGCATGGATAATATCTATTATCTACGTATACGATATATACGTATCTACGTACAAAATACCAAAACATTAACATGTTAAAGAATACGTATGCAGGTGCGCCAGTCACCAGAAGCACGCAGGTGTGCGGTGTCATATAAATTCAGCCGCACTGTCGGTACCAGGCATAATTACACAAATACACATATAATAGATATTCTTTTCTATACACATATAATAGATATTCATTCTTCTCCCCCAGCTATAAATACTCCGAAACGGTAGTAGATTAGAATAGGATCGGCTTCACCGGTGAAGCCGATAGTCCCCAATTTTATAATATTATTGCCATTCGTGGCAGTTCTCAACTGTCCCCATGCAGCAGTCGAGCCGGAAACGTACCTGACAGGAGGCGCGTCTCCGAGCACGCTGCCACGGATGATCGACCCCGCTCCCACGGGGTTGGCATGCCTTAACGTCCGTAGTCGCTGTCAAGTCGTCTGAGACAACAAGAGACAACACAATTCATACTCGAACTGTCATACAGTACGGACCTCTTTGTGACCTCTTTAGGCTGCCCATTGATTATACAAAGCCTATCAAGTACTTGTGAAGTTTTATTTCGAAGACCCAAACAAGTAATGCTGGCATTAACGCAAAAGATCCCATTGGGTCGAAGTGTCCGAGATATATATATCTCGGCCCCGAAACAATGCTGGCGTTACATTTTTAAAACACTATGGACGTCTCTTCTTCGTAAGATATAACCAGTAATTTTTGTGCACAGTGCCCTTTCAGCCTAGTATTTTTATAGAGTAAAAATGTTAATAATCGAATAATTTGTCCAGTTTTAAACATTATCACTAAAGTAAACAAAATATGTTATTAAAAGCGGTCAAATTGCCATCTACATCTACTAGTTACTAGTAATTAGCTAAGGTAGAAGCCGAAATGGCTAAAAGTAACGCTAAAGATACTAAGAAAATTCAATTATTTGTAATGAATTAATTACCTTGGTTGAATCAAATGGAAGTTTTCAATGACAAAGTCTAAAGCAGCATCCATGTTTGCGGGACTTGAATTTATTACGGATACAATAACGGTATGTTTGTCCTGTTCCCTGACTGGAGAAGAATCGTCGATAACTTGATCGAGGTAGCTTAAAATATATTAAAGTTATTAGCAGTAATACAATAATTAATAATTTTTTGTTGAAAGTTAACTGTTAACGAAGCTTATAAAATTGCAAATTATTATGGGTCTAGGTGGTTACTATTGAATCAGTCAAAATAAATCTATAAAAACAATAAAAGTTTGTTAAAATATGTATTTTACACTCTTCTACACCCATAAGAATAAATTAAATTGAACTAATTAAATAATGAATTATAAGGGAATAAAAAATATGAATTGCTTTAGGTTTAATTACATCCATTTTGTATACTTACAAAGTTCGCAACGCTTCGTTAGAAGTACAGCCTAGTGCATTCAACAAAATAGATTGATCGCTTGAGTCAGTGGTAGATAAGTATTGATCCCATAAGAAGTTGAAGTTAGCTTCGTCTCCTCCACGAAGACCAGAGCAGTAGACGGTAGACTGGATATCAGGGTTTAGACGATTACCTAAAAAATCATATTGGGAATCATATGTCAATAACAATACTAAAATAATCACAACTATAAAGTGTTATTAACTGGCTTTTGTAAAAAAATTGTCTTCGTTTTTTTTCTGTAGAACAGAATTAGAATTTAGAAGTTACCGTCGCTTATGGGTGTTTGCAACGCTAGTGGCATCGCGAATACGCTGTTGTCCCATAAGGGTACAGGAACTTGGGTCATTGATTCCGGAACACAACACAAAGTAATAAACTTTGTGTTGTGTTCCAACAAAAAAAAACACTAACATAATAATGGCGGTATACTTAAGACCAAAGGTGGTTGCTGTACAGACGGGCTTGGGGCCCTACCACGTAGTTAGGGTGGGTCGTTTTGTCGCCTTTTACGACAGGCCGACCCCGGCCGCAGAGGCCAGTATTCTATCTCCGCCCCTGTACGAATAATTCGAGGAGGAAAATTTCGTAGGAAGATATATAACGAACTACCTAAAGCATAGGTTTGGGACTGTATAGGAGTCACAACTAAACATCTGCCTTTTTGAGGGCGTGTACTAGGTAAAACACTTACAACCTTCTCAGGGTTCAACTCATCGCTATCTGGGAAGCGCGGAATTGGCGCGAGTTAACTGACGTCATCAACGGCGATACCCTGGCTTTCTGTTCGGCTGGGGACTATACAAAAATACATGAAATGTACTTACTGGGATTATTTCTGAAGTTCTCAAGCAATTGCTGCGCTTCACTGATACATCTTTCATTTCCATGCCTGCAGTTGATATCCAGAATGATAGTTCTGTGGAAGGGAGTGACGTGTTCTTCGCCCTCATTAACGGTGAAGCCGAGTGAGTCAAAGAGAGGAGCAGTCAACTCGAGAAGGTATTTCTAAAAAGAAGACCAATTGTGAAAGATTTACATTCCATAGCCTGAATATTAGAATATATAAAATTATAAATATTAACTGCACATAAAATAATTATTAACTAACTAGTTAATCTGGCAAGTGTTGTTCTGCCATATGAATTTCAAGAAAAAGTAGCTTATTCTTCTCGTTTTCTCCAAGGTCCAATCTATGACTATACCGAAATTCATCAACATTGGTTCAGCGGTTTAGGTGTGAAAGGATAACAAACAAACAAACTCACTTATACATTTATAATATTAGTTTAGGTTGTATATTAGTACGTGGTTGTCAAATTAATTTCAAGATTGCAATACTAAAATAAATGTAAGGTACTTTGGGCCTCTCTGAGCCACGAACTTGCCCCAACTTTATGTTTAGACAGTTCAAATAACACCCGCCTCTATAAGAACTAAATTTAGTATTGCCTGTTTCCACATAACTCTTTTTTAACACTTGAGCTCTTCTTTTATATGATAAAGTATCAACGAGCTGAAATTTAGCCCTGTAACTATAATACTGGACTCAAATCTGTTTATTATTGTATTAAATGGCTGCGCCTGCGTTGCTGCGTACTTTTAACTCCTTAGAATCGTGAAAAGGTTAAAAAGTTATAGAAATATGAAGAAGATACAACATTTGAAAAAAAAAATACACAACTTTCGATGTTGAATCCTGTGAGCCTGTTAACGTATAATATTTTCAGAAAAAAATTTAGTACTAACTTGGAATAATGGATAAGCTGAAGATCCCGTAAGAACCATATCCAAATAAGTGTAAGCAGGGTTGACAGCTGCCCATGGAATGTAGTCTGCCTCTTGAACCAAGTAGCGAGAGATTTCAAGAGGATGCTCGTAGTCCTAGGTAGGAAACATTATTTTTGATGAATATTTTGAGTATTAGATATTTTAATTACAGTGATTTTGCACGAGAAAACACGTTCTTTTTTACAAAGAATAATACATATTTTATTCAGCTATGTTTAAATTTGACCATTCCAGAAAATATGTTATAATACCAACTTTTGAACCAAAACTATTAAAAATATTTTCTAAAAATTATGGTACAAATTTGAAGTGCATATTATCCGCTGCATCTAATATGAAATTATATTCTTCTAAAAATACGGTTCATTTTTTTGACTATACAATAGGTACTTACTAAAAATCCAAATGAGCAAAGAGTTGAAACAAAAACAAATTAAAACCAGCATATATTTTTTCCTTCCTAATGAGAGAATATAAGAACCTACTACACCTCTACATGGTAGGGCATTGAGCCTATCTGAATGACAACCACCCGGATCTTGAAATGTTCCGGTATAAAAGAACCAGCTTCCAGTTCCCGTAAGCAGACGGTAGCGGTGCTCCCACGCATCGTAAACATCCATCCAGCGGTAACCGCTTGCTGTTGAGGACCGTCAACCTGTTGCCTGTTCCACAACAACAAAAGGCGTTATAAAATTTCTTCGAGGCCAGCAGCGCGTTGGTATTGCCTCTGGTGCTGCAAACGTCCATAGGCGATGGTGACCACCTGCCAGGGTGGGCCGTCTACCTGTCTGTTGATTCTCTAGCTATAAAAAAAATGTTTAATACACATTTCTACTAATTTCTTTCTTCTATTTATTTACACTTTAGATTATTCTACTCATATGAACTCTTACTACCACAAAGTAAAGAGTAATTATTAATGGATTTTTATCTCAATGCCGATGTCAAGGAACAAATATTACTTCGTTAGTAGACACGCTACAAAGTCGCAGAATATAAAATAAGTAGTTGACCCGGTAAACATTATTCTGCTTTATAAATTAAAAAATAATAATATTAAAAGTAGCCTATGTCATTCTTCAAGGTTCACTGTATCTATTGCTGAATTGCATTAAAATCTGTTGCATAGTTTAAAAGATCTAAGCAAACAGACAGCGGAAGTAACTTCATTTTATATTATGTAAAGATAAATAAAACTCTGAACAACTTATTACATACTATAATGATCCCATCTGACTAATCACATTTTTTCAGCACAATTCTGAATGAAGCAATTGTTCCTTTGGTATTGAATTATCAAGCGATAAAAGGTAGCGGTTAATGATTTAGTTTTGAATATTATAGAAATCAGAATGTACTCAAAGGAGTAATTGAGATTTTAATGTGTGATTTTTACATGCTGCCGTGAACGCGCCATAAATTTGTTTTGATCTAAAATCTGATAAAAAAAGCTAAAGACTAAAAGTAAAGTTGCCCTAATTCCACTCACAACCATCATAATAATATCGTAAACCTTGCAGTTCCGGATACTCTCTTAAATGATGAGTGACAGTTATCTTGAGATAATTGTTTTAACTATACCCAGAAAACATATTTGAAGAACTAGTTAGTTAATTAAAACGCCACAGAAAAGTGAATAGTCAATGTCGTTCCAGTTTATAGAGGGTGTTGACTGGATATTATTGGATTTTAATACATGCCTAAGTTTCAGGATGTTACCACTAAAGGTATGTGCTATATGTAGTCTAGTGTGTTAGTTCAGTCTATCACCCGGGGCAAAGAACAATGATTGGATTATATAGCTGAACAAAGAGAATAATGAATGCGGTAAGTGATCAAAATTAATGAAAATATTTCATGTGAATTTATTAAATTAACTCATTAACCCTCTTATCTCAATACCCAATGTTAAATTTATATAAAACGGAATATTGCTACAACATATTTTAAAATAAATAACAAGAACTCCCAAGTATTACTTGGTAAGGTTATGAATACAAAAATATAATATGAAATATATAATAAACTTTGTGTGTTTCATGAATTGCCATTACCTTCATATAAATGAATTAAATACATCTCACAACCACTATTTCCCAGGGGCTAGAGTTTATTACTTGTTCAGAGGCCAAACTCAAGCGAGACCGTTCAAATCTTGTTACTGTTCGCAGCGTACCACCAGTTAATATTGCAAGCTGCAATCCTGGTTTGTTCCACTCTAATTATTGTATCGAATAAATTCTTTTACCTTTTATTGCACTAGATTCTTTGTAATTTTAGTTCTACATTTTCAGTTGCTTAAAAATATTGAATGATGATTACTCTAGTATGAAAACTGTATTAAATAATATTAAAGTAGATCAAGTCATGAACACAAGAACGAAATCCTTCTAATTATTGACTACCACTGTGGTGCAAAATATATAGTACATAATATGTTTATATAGAAGTATGTATGTATTATTTGTAGTACACACAACATAAACGATATGTTGCTTACTTTAAGGGTGCTAGTTGAATTGGCATAGTACATTTATAATTTCCATAATTAAATAAGCCAAATGAGGTCATACTTTCTATATCTTGGGAGAAGACGAAGTTAGAGTATCCTAATATTGGCCTGATTCTCATTGTTATGAACTAAGTGACTAATTTCGATTATTGACAAAAAAATTGTAATTACTGAATCAAATAAAATATCCGGATGACCGAGCTTTGCTCGGTATTTTTTTTTTTTTATAATTTGTGTTTTTTGGAAATTAACAATTGATTTTCTTAGTCTAACCTAAGCAAACACTCATTGACTTCTTGGTACTTAACAACGCCATCTGCTGGAATAGCTTTAGTGTTGTGTCGTTAAAGCAATTTAAAAAAATAGTATTATTATTCGCCGATTGATGTCAGGAAGAGTCACATTTTTGTTATTTTTCTTCCAATAAAAAAAAGCGAATAAAATGACATTTTCTGGAAATGATTCCTAGCTAGATCGATTTATCGCCCCCGAAAGCCCCCGTATACTAAATTTCATGAAAATTGTTGGAGCCGATTCCGAGATTCCAATTATATAAGTATATATATATATATATATATATATATATATATATATATATATATATATATATATATATATATATATATATATATATATATATATATATATATATAAGAATTGCTCGTTTAAAGATATAGGATATAGCATTGCTTGCTCGGTGGATACGAAATCTGTTACAACCATGCTGAGCCCGATTCCCAAAGAGGACAAAATTATTACATATACCTAGTCAGGTCATAAGTATTGTCACACAGTAAAAACTTTTCTTTTAGAATGCTGGCCACAAAAAAAGTTATTGAATTCGAATCTCGAATTGTTCATGAAAATAAAAATGTATACTTTTAGAATTTTACTCATTTTTTAAATATGGAGTGGACGCTTAAAGAAGACCGTGTTGCAGTTATTGCGTTGCATCGTTGCGGTTACGCGCCAATTCAAATTTTTAACATACTGAAAAATTTGAATATAACCAAAAGATTCATTTATCGTACCATCAAACGATACAATGAAGACTCTAGTGTAGATGACAGGTCAAGAAGTGGTCGCCCTCGGTCTGTTAGGACTCCAGCAGTGATAAAAGCTGTGAAGGCACGAATTCAAAGAAATCCCAAACGTAAGCAGAAACTGTTGGCCCTTCAGATGGGGTTAAGCAGAACCACGGTGAAAAGGGTGTTAAATGAAGACTTAGGGCTTCGGGCATATCGAAGAAAAACAGGACATCGTTTGAATGCTCGTCTAATGGACCTGAGACTGAAGAGATGCCGCGCTTTGTTGAAGCGGTACGCGGGAAAAAAATATCGGGAAATTCTTTTTTCGGATGAAATAATTTTTACCGTAGAAGAGAGCTACAACAAACAAAATGATAAGGTGTACGCACACAGTAGTGAAGAAGCGAGCAACCGTATTCCGCGTGTCCAACGAGGTCATTTTCCATCCTCGCTCATGGTATGGTTGGGAGTTTCTTATTGGGGCTTAACAGAGGTACATTTTTGTAGAAAGGTGTAAAAACGAATGCTGTTGTGTATCAAAATACAGTCCTGACGAACCTTGTGGAACCTGTTTCTCATACCATGTTCAATAACAGGCACTGGGTATTCCAACAAGATTCGGCGCCAGCTCATAGAGCGAAGAGCACACAAGACTGGCTGGCGGCGCGTGAAATCGACTTCATCCGGCACGAAGACTGGCCCTCCTCCAGTCCAGATTTGAATCCGTTAGATTACAAGATATGGCAACACTTGGAGGAAAAGGCGTGCTCAAAGCCTCATCCCAATTTGGAGTCACTCAAGACATCCTTGATTAAGGCAGCCGCCGATATTGACATGGACCTCGTTCGTGCTGCGATAGACGACTGGCCGCGCAGATTGAAGGCTTGTATTCAAAATCACGGAGGTCATTTTGAATAAACTTTAATGTCATAAGAATCTATGTTTTGTTAAGTTCATTTTGGTATATGAATGGTTACATAATGAATAAACTTGTTACAATTATTTTACATTAAACATGTGACAGAATTTATGACCTGACTAGGTACATATATGTGAATAGATTGTTCTAGTCTAGGTGTATATGCCCGTAAATTGTATATTCTATACGTGCAGGGGCGGAGAAAGAATACTGACTTCTGCGGCCGGGGTCGTAGAAGGCGACAAAACAACCCACCCTAGCTACGTGGTAGGGCCCCAAGCCTGTTTGGATGGCGACCACCTTTGGTCTTAAGTATGCCGCCATAATAACCTTGTGTTGTGTTCCGGAATTAGTGACCCAAGTTCCTGTACCCTTATGGGACAGCAGCGTGTTCGCGATGCCACTGGCGTTGCAAACACCTATAGGCGACGGTAACTGCTAAATTCTAAGCGGGCCGTCAGCCTCTCTGCTGTCCTACAGCAATAAAAAATATAGAAAAATCCCAGCAATATCAAATATAAAATAAAAAAAAATTATGTCAAAGTTATTAAGCAATAGCTGCCTACCAATCTGCCGTTCCTTGCCAAATTGAAAGCATCGTCGAGAATTTGCGCACGGTTCAATACGTGGATAACTTCGTGATCCTGGTTAAGTTGATTACCTAAAGCCACCCAGTTTTCGACGTCGTAGTTCACTCTGTAGTATCCTGGTAAATAAACCGATTATCTATATTCACGCATGGAAAAATTCAGTGCCATAACCATGTTTGTAATATACTTATTTACAATCGAATATAAAGGATAGACAAAAACCAGAGATCATACATTTACTCTATGTATCGAAGCGATAGTTTGGAGTATGCCCAAAAAGCTTTTAGCTTCAAGAAAAAATACTAAGGAACCAGTTTATTTCTGCTAGTCTAAATGTACTTTTTATAGCGGGAATTTAGTAGAAAAGCAAATAGCCCACCCGATAGCAAGCGGATACCAACACATATAGACGAATGCAATACCAGAGGCATTGCCAACCCGTTACCTAACTCGAAAAAAATATTGTAACTCTTTTTTGCGAAAAAAAAGAGGACAGTGACTATTTTTTCGTTTATTTAAATTGCTGTACGATAGCAAACGGGCTGACGACCCACTTATAATTTAGCAGTTACCGTCGCCTACAGGTGTTTGCAACGCAGTGACATCAAGAACACGCTGATTTTCCATAAGGGTACAGGAACTTGGGTCACCAATACCGGAACACAACACAAAGTTATTATGGCGACATACTTAAGACCATCCAGACGAGCTTGGGGCCCTATCACGTAGCAAAAGGCTTGAGGACTAATCAGTTTTCTTTTCGAAATTACGGGGCACTGGTCTTTGTAAGCTTTAATACTAGTAAGAATAAGAATTTTATATACATATTACATATAAAATGATGACATTGACACGGCTCGTACATCGAAATGCCTGCGGGGCGATTCCCGTACTCAGTTTAGGGGTTTATATAATATACATTTATTTACCAAAAAAAATATAGAAGTACATTAGTACGTAGTATCCATAACATTAACGTTTTGCTGTTGATTTTGTAATTCGTTATGCAGTATCAATAAACCAAAAAAATATTTAAAAAAAACATACTGTTGTTCATCAACTTACCAGTTTGCTGCTTGTTAATTATAAACCAATCGGCTTGCGAGATGCCAGGGATATCGAATGATACTGCAGGATAATTAGGTCCAACCCAGCCTTGAGGACTGGTGCTCGAGAAGTCGATGTTGGACGAGAGTACCCAGTTGATGGGGATGTGCCAGCGGTCAGTGGACGAGAGCGAAGTGTCAGTGAGGAAGCGTTCCTGAGAAATAAAACGAAATGAGTATTGTTAGAGTATGATTATTACTTTAATTGTCAGGGTAAATCTGTAGTAAGTAAAATCTTGATAACTTTCCATGGTGAATGTGAAACTTAATGAATGATAATAGTTTGCAACTTTTAAACGTAAAACAGACAGGACTGCTTTTAGATATATCATAGTAAATATAGAAATTACCATGAGTTATTTATTTCTACAAAAAACAACCAAACTTGATACATCGAGATGAATATATACAAAGAGAAATATTTAATCACTTTATAATATAAAAACAGGTTGAGTACGAATAATTTAGATACATTAACATCAAAACTAGTATAACGACATGGTGTTAAGTTTTCTCAAAACTTAGGGGTGTTGAATAACCTCACTATATAATGCACCCTCAACAACATTTTTGATTAATATGCATTTCATAATTGCTATTGTTGTAATATGGTAAATGTTATAACCTTAATAATTAATATGGCGCTATGCACCACCATTTTACAATAGCAATATACGAAGATTACGTGGTAGCTCAGTGGTATTACATTATAGCAAAACCATGCTTTGCGCAAAGGTGCTCTGATCGCCAGAGAGGTCATTATAAATTGGCACATGATCAATATTTTAAGTACTTTAGCACGAAAAGTCATAAATTCAGAGTTCTAAAGTCAGTAATGAGGCTGGAGGCAAACTGACATATGACCAGGGACAATCTACTGCCTCACACATTGTATGGGACCCTGAATATTTATATACATCCATGGTTAAACAGTGTCTCAGAGATCATTCTAGGTGTCCCGGGTTCAAATCCTATGTTGTCATGGACAGCTTACTTTTTTCACGCCTAATGTGCATATTATTATAGCATAATAGCAATGAGCCGATTGTGAAGAGAGGAAACCATCGTGAGGAAACCGACATACCAAGATCACCGGTACGTGTAACCCACCTATCCGCCTTGAACAAGCGTGGCGAGTATACGGTCTGTTCCACCTAGGGAGAGGCCCAAGGGCAGCAGTTGGTTTATGGGTTGTTATGGTATATACGGAGGTTAACCCCATCGTGAGTAACAGACACACTGAGATTACAAAGTATCTGCCTTGGATAACTATGCTGGATATATCCCTGTTATTTAGGTAAGTCATATAGACCAGTAATGTGGATGTGAATTGGCATTTGTTTAATAGATGTTAATTGAAGTTGTTTTTATATTCTTACAGCACACAAGTAAATAATAATAAAATTTAATTGATAGTTGACCTACCTTACTGATTAATTATGGTTATCCCTATTTTACCCTCTTCAAGTTTCATTTTCGTGACATAAAGTAAGCCTATAAAAATACAATATATAGATATTGTATGCCATATGGTGGCTAAACATGTTATTTATTGTTACTTATTATCAATTTAAGTAATATTATCTATTATATATGCATGTAGGTTTCATTCAATCCATACTAATATTATAAATGTGAAAATCTGTATGTCTGACTGTTACATTTCACGCCTAAACCGCTGAACCAATTTTGATGAATTTCGGCACAGACATAGATTGGACTTTAGAGAAGGACATAAATGATTATTATAGGCTTACTTTTTGTCACGAAAATGAAACTTGAAGAGGGTAAAATAGGGATAACCATAATTAATTATAGTATCTATATACTACAATACAAAATTAACTTTAAATAGATAAATTATGTTTAATTCATTCGTAATGCTCGAATAATAATTTTAATGAACCAAAAATAAATAATTTTGCTCTTAATTTTGTTTCCTCGAGAGTAACTGATAGGGTTATTTCTTTAGATTTGAAGCCCAGTAGAAAAAAATACCTGAGCAATAGACACAGAGTTGGCACTAGGCGCTGTCCTTCTCACAGTGATGACAGGGAAACCACCCTGTGTAGTCCATCTGGTCAAGATAGTGGCCAGGGTAGAAGGAAGTGTAATGCCAGATTGTGTTGCTTCAGCCTGTAAAGCATTATACAGGTCCTGAGGTTCTGCAGCTGCTCTTGCGCTGTATAAAATAAATACTAATTATATCAGATCTCTGTTAAGGTTTATCTAGCATTTTTACTTTTTTTACTTTCCATTTTATTGATATCGCAAATGTGAAATCGAAAGTCAATTATAAAAATATTTGAAACACATTATGATATTCTTTTTACTGGGATTAATAAAATAATTAAAACAAGGATAATTAACTGGCCGCATTGACTGAGGGTAGTTAAGGTGGGTATTAACTAAAAATAGCGAGTTGCTTTCCTTGTGACTTATTTTTATTTAATATACTGAAAGTATTATTTTCTAGCGATATATAATAATTTCCTTTTCTTGTCATATTTCTTGTAATAAAAACTTCTTTGTTTTTAAGCGTAATAATTAATTTAGTAGAATGTTATTTACTTGACCTCGTTTTTTAAGAATGCAATAAAACGAAGTAAAAGAAAAGAAAAATAACTGCGTTGCCTGCTTTGTTCATAAGATGAGAAGAGGATATAAAAAGTCTGTAGGATCGATATGAAACAAAAAGCAAAGGATAGAACAGCATGGAAATCCGTGGGAGGCCTATGTTTAGAGGACTACATGAAGATCGTTGCCGGAACATAAAAACATTGTTGAATAATAAACGGTTCGGTTTAGCTTATATTCTTCAATATAAAGGCTTTATTATTACTTACTTGGCTCTTATGTATCTGACTAAACCTCTTCTGAATACTTCGGGAGTGAGGAAATGTTGAATCATCCGGATCACTGAACCAGCTGATAAAAAAAAACAAATAAATTTAGGCTATTGATCTTTTTTTTTATTTATGTAGGACAGCAGACAGGCTGACAGCCCGCTTAGAATTTAGCAGTTACCGTCGCCTATAAGTGTTTGTAATGCCAGTGGCATCACGAACACGCTGATGTCCCATAAGGGTACAGGAACTTGGGTCACTAATGCCGGAACACAACACAAGGTTATTATGGCGGCATACTTAAGACCAAAGGTGGTCGCCATCCAGACGGGCTTGAGGCCCTACCACGTAGCTAGGGTAGGTTGTTTTGTCGCCTTTTACGACAGGCCGACCCCGGCCACAGAGGTTAGTATTCTTTCTCCGCCCCTGCGCGGATAAAAAGAGATCTTATAGAGAATCGGTAATGCTTTAGATGCCAACCCAGCTAATTTTTATATGTTATTTGATTTTGGAAAGGTCTAAAATTAATTTAATGATGAAAAACAAATGTTTTGTGTGAACTTTATTTAACTGTATTGAATCCATATTGAGCTTTCTAAAAACCAACAAAAAGTTTGTCGTCATTTTCCCAAGGACTGGCATTCATGTGTATAAATCCATTTTAGAAACGTATTTATTGATTTACTCATACTGTCTGTCATATGTATTTATATGAACCACTTTCTAAGAAATGTAAAACCCTCTTTGGAACCATTCGTAAAAAACAACAGAGTAAAAACCTATTCTAACCTTTTCTGGATTGAACCTTTAACCCAAGAAAGAAAACATTCGTCAGAAGTTCTTCTGTTTTACGTAGGTATACCAAATTGTAAAGAAATTTCAAAAATTATAGTGCTGACTCAGTTTTTCTTAAATAACGTACTCCGAAAGTAAATTAAAATGCCAGACATTTCCTGTTTCATGATAAAAAAATTCAATGACTTATTTCCTTTTTATATAACTACTAAGTATCAAAATACGTAAGCACGTATTTTGATACATCATAAAACGTGAATTTTGATAATTTTTCTTTATCAAACTGTTTCTCAACAGATGATAACAAAATAGCGATAAATTCTAATACTCAAACACCAAACGTATAGCTCCAAATCGAGAGATAAAGTCGCTTTACTCATTTAGAAATACTATAATGTGTTTTTTAATAAGTATGTTATGTTCTTGTTCGCTTTTATTTTATTCATAATTCAATACTATTCATTCATGTATATTGTTGAATTATTTTTAATAATTGACTAAATCAATTGTCTCACATTGTTGTGTGATTATTACATACATACATATAATCACGCCTCTTTCCCGTAGAGGTAGGCAGAGACCACTTCTTTCCATTTGCTACGATCCTTACATACTTGTTTCGCTTCGTCCACTTTCATTATTTCCTTCATACACACCCTTCGGTTTAGGGTACTCTTGACCTGGCCTTTTTTTCAAGACGTCCCTGATCTGGTCTCAAAACGTCCGCCTAGGTCTACCCCTTCCAACACTTCCATTCACACTCGCCTTAAACACTTTTTTCGTCAATAGTTCTTCATTCATTCTCTCGACATGGCCAAACCATCTCAGCATACCTTTCTCAATTTTTGTCACTACATCGTCTTTCATCTGATTATTACATAAGATAAATACGATATTCAAAATATCTGACAAGTAATCAGGTTGGCAAAAGTTTTCTAAAATATTCAATTAATTTTGCAGCTAATAAATCAATAGCATGAGCTTCTTACTCGAAGAAATATAAATACAGATCTGAATGATACGTTGGACATGCTTCTGAACAATTCGTCTTTGAATTTTATCTATATTAACAGTCCATAACCAAAAGAAAGAAAGAAAAAATATTTATTTCTGTAAGCGACACATACAGATAATAGGTTAACAAAAGTATACACAAAAATGCTATGCCGCAATTTGGAAATAAGGTTGGCACTCAGCAACCGCAACCAGTGAGCAACCGGTGAGCTCCCAACTCCTCTTAAAGGTACGAGCGGTATACCCATGACGCTCGTCTAAAGTGGATTGGTGGATGCATTATTTGCATTTACAATACATATAACGGTGAATTTAGTGCGCAACTTTCTTTCTGAAGTATTTCTTCACCGTTAGTATGAGAAAATTATTGTAAATATGCACGTTTTTGTGTATTTTGTAATGTTTTATGAATGAAATAATTTTTTTTCGTAATGCATTTAAACAATGCTTTTGTTAAGTGCTAATGGTACCAAAATAACTTATTTTTTTCTCTTTTCACGTTGACTGAGCATTAAACTATATAAACTGATCAAAAACTCAAGTTTGATCTCTTATTTAATGGCCATACGTCAATAAGCCATTCGTTTTCGTACATATGGATTTTCCTGTGACATCTTTGGACAATTCATGATTTATCCTAAAGTGAGTTTATAAAAAAGGAACTGTCTATGGAAACTTTTCCTATCTAAAAATGTCATTCATAGTTTCAAAACTATGTTAAAATGTAAGAGGTCCCACTGAAACCTTGGCGAAACAAAACCTCACGTGCAGGTGTACCCTAAGCTACGGACTAAACCTTGGCCCAAGGTTTTCCTTTAGAATTTGAAGGGTTGGAAGTAGCTCCTGTGAAAACTAAATTTAGCCAAATTTTATTTTTTTATATCTGTATGAATACCAATTTAAATCAAACCACTACTACTAAAAGGCAGTACGTAACAGTAGACTCCGGAAACGAGTATAAACTTTGAAATAACCACTTGAACAAAATGGGATGACTTGCATAGCCACTGAACCAGTAGTATTTGCCTGGAAATTGTTTGTTTCTAAAATAACACAGCGATACAATTGTCCAGGTCCATGCAGATCCATGCTCAAGGATATTTTTTAAATACCTTAAATTTATAGTATTAAAAATACTTTTTTCAATAAATAATAATTTCACTGTAGTCTCACTATTTTTGAGATACAAATCAATGTCAGCAGCTAGTTACATGACAACTTCCGTGGCATAACGGTTAATGCACTTCGGTATGCTTGCGGATGTGACGGGTTCGGTTCCTGTCTCGCGTCTGGTTATTTATGTATAATATGTATTTGTTTGCAAAAAAAGTATTTAAGTTGTATAGCAGTTGTCAAGTACCCATAACACAAGGGACGACTAGACGGCACTGTGTGTATTATCCCAGTATATTTATTTACATAATTTTTGAAACCCACTTAGGCCGACTTGCACAACCAATCACTAAACCGATTTAGCGCTAAACTTATTTAAATCGTCATTCTGTCTCTGTCACATTGACAACATTTGACAGGGACAGAATGACGATTTAAATAAGTTTAGCACTAAATCGGTTTAGTGATTGGTTGTGCAAGTCGGCCTTAAAGTCCGTAAACGTCTTTAAAAAGTAAAATCATTAAATTATCACATATTTATTCACTTACATTTCTGGTAGGCGACAGCGTTAAATGTACCAAGAATCTGCGAGGGCGTGTAAACACGGTGCGTCATGGGGTTAACACTGAGAATTGCATCTGATTGGAAGACGTTCTGCATCGCAATGACGAACTGGTCCATCATTCGCCATTCCGGAAGAACCTATTAATCAAGTTACATAGATTAAGTAGGAACCAAGTTGTGTCACCCTCGTACACTCATTTAGAAATCAGCGGTTCGATTTCACGATAGCATACGCCGCGTCGCTTAGGCAGCTTATCTCAATCCTTGTAGTAAAGGAAAATATGGTAAGGAATCCTACTACCAAGATCACCGGTTTGTATAACCCGTGGCAGGATAGATCCTTCTAGGAGAGGCCTGAGGCCAGCAGTAAAATGGTATGGATTGTTATTATACAATATATACAAAAGGGTGATTCGTTTTGCACGACGAATTTT
The DNA here is from genome assembly GCA_963693495.1 of Malacosoma neustria. Classification (NCBI taxonomy): domain Eukaryota; kingdom Metazoa; phylum Arthropoda; class Insecta; order Lepidoptera; family Lasiocampidae; genus Malacosoma; species Malacosoma neustria. The sequence goes on along the minus strand of OY856379.1, from coordinate 3,149,487 downwards.
GTCATTACTGCAGCAAGGAAAACTTATCTTTGGGCAGCATGATACCATGTAATATCGCTAAGCTATAAAAACAATTTACGTGTGATAAATGTGTATTTTATATGTGAAATATTTAAAATTGAAAAAAGTGCATAGATTAAGAGTTCCGCTTTGGATAATATCATTTTTTTCAGCGTATACAATAATATTATGCAATGGGAACGAAAAAAATGTCGTCCAAAACGAATTACCCTAACGTACAATTTATGGAGCCAGTAATCTGAAAAATGAATTGACATTCAAACCTACAGACTAAATTTTCATATCAATTTTTTTGAAGTATTGCTACGGAAAAAACGCAACAATGTCAACTAGTTCAGTGTTTGTTGCAATCATATTTCATTAGGATTCTCGATAAATGTCTTCCTTATATTTAAATACTAGCTGACCTGAAACGTTGTTCTGTCATATAAATTAAAAAAATAGCCTATATCCTTATCTCCCTTATCTCCCTAGTCCAATCTATCTCTATACCGAAATTAAAAGTAATAACGTAACAGACAGACAGAGTTACTATCTCATTTATAATATTGTATGCAGAAGTAAGAAACTGCAGTCAAGCCCAAAATATTTTTTGTGAACACATCGTATGCAATCATAAACTGACCGATTACGATTTAGGTCTAAAGTGAGATAATATAACGGGCAGCATTGTATTGACGCCCTCTATCGGCCAAACTAAGATTTATTTCGATATCTCTTTCCCACACTGAGTTACCGCTATTTAGTTATAAGTCAATATATGGGATAAGTAGTAAATGACAAAACGTTTTTTGCGATTTCCCAAAAAACAGGTTTTTTGAGTTAGGTCAGTTTATGATTAAGCATGCGACATATTCAATGTATACCATGTCTAATCTGTGTGTACAAAAGATGAAGGGTTATGATGCAACTTAGATGAATTTTTTGTAAGAAAAACACTACTTTACATTCATTTACATACAACTAAAATTTGTATTAGTTTTAGTGAATGCACTTACCAAATCAGTAGCGTAATTTTCAAAGAAGTTAGCAAAACCCTCGTTCAGCCAAGTATATGTCCAAGACTGGGGTCCCACTTCATTACCAAACCACTGGTGGACATTTTCGTGACAGATAATCCTGCCAATGTTTTGTTTTGTTCCTGTAGTTGTAACGCCATCTGTGACGAGAAGCGCTACTTCTCTGTAAAAAAAGTTATGTGATGATTATTTGTGATGAATTTTTTAATCAATTTTCTAACAACATAATTATGTTGAATTCAAAGAAAAATAAAAAAATAATAGAATTAAGAATCAAGATATTTCTATAAGATTAGTGTAACAAAAATTATGTTAATTAGTATTTATGTAGAGGATACAGTTCTAGCTTCGTGTGATTCATGGTTTCATGACGTAAATAAAAAATTAAGTAGCGCATTTGAGATGAAAGATTTGGTAAATATAAGTCATTGTTTATGTATTGAGTTCAGTTGTGATGAAGAACATAGAATGTACTTAAGTCAAAAATATTATTCAGAGAATATCTTAGAACGCCTTAGTATGACTGATTGTAAAGCTGCAGTGATTCGCATGGATGCGAATGTGAAGTATTTGACTGTGAAAACCAAACATTGTTTATATTGATAACTATATGCCAGTTGAATACAAAATTATGATTTGTACAATTTATTTATTTATTTATTTAATTATTTATACATGACATACAAATTTTAAATATAAAAGATACATATCACAGCAGTTCATGTACAACAACTAATTTGACTTAGAGAAAATCACACTGGCCCCTGAACTAGTGAATACTGTATCTCAGTGGGCCAGTATTTTTAAAATAAGTACTAATATATAATAATTACCATTATATTAATAATTAAATAATATATATAATACAATGAAACAAATGATTGCTTTGTCAAATACTAAAACCGATTACATGGCTGTCTTGGAGGTTGTTAAGGAGGCCATGTATTTGCGCGATGTGTAGAACAATATTGATGTTGAGTGCGATCGTGTTACATTGTTTATCGATAACCAGGGTGAAATGAAGCTGGCACAGAGTAAGAACTACTTGCTACAACATTTTATTCGAGATATGTGCAAAACTAGGTGTTAAAGATTTGAAATACTTATGTACTGAGAGTAATCACTTTTGCGTGTAATAATTTACACGATCCAACAAATAAAACTCAGTTTGATCTTAAGATTGTAATAACCAGTTCTATCAAAAATTTTCACAGATGTTCCCGCAATATGAACTTCACGAGCACTTCAACTCCCGCTACCTTCAAAACAGTCTAGCGTTTGACTCTGGTACTGTTCCTCTCAACCATGACGTCAACACTCCAGCTCAAGTCACAGGTCATTTTGGTACCATCAGTTATTCCAAAGGAGCAGCTTTCTTGAGGATGACTGCTAACATCATTACTCTTGAAACCTTTAGAAAAGCTTGTCAGAAGTTTTTAAGTAACAAGTAAGTTAACAGTTGTTCTGTGAATTTAAATATCATAGACGGATAATGTATTTTATTTGTACCTGGACTGATTTTTTGACATTGTTTCATATTTTTTTATTCTCTTGGAATAAATAAATATACTGAGACAATTCACACAGCGCAATCTAGACCCAGAGTAAGTAGCGTAGCACTTGTGTTATGGGTACTAGAGGACTAAAATACTACATAATATTATATATATATATATATATATATATATATATATATATATATATATATATATATATATATATATATATATATATATACACATAGGCAGGTCATAAGTATTGTCACACAGTAAAAACTTTTCTTTTAGAATGCTGGCCACAAAAAAGTTTATTGAATTCGAATTTCGAATTGTTCATGAAAATAAAAATGTATAACTTTTAGAATTTTACTCATTTTTAAATATGGAGTGGACGCTTAAAGAAGACCGTGTTGCAGTTATTGCGTTGCATCGTTGCGGTTACGCGCCAATTCAAATTTTTAACATACTGAAAAATTTGAATATTACCAAAAGATTCGTTTATCGTACCATCAAACGATACAATGAAGACTCTAGTGTAGATGACAGGTCAAGAAGTGGTCGCCCTCGGTCTGTTAGGACTCCAGCAGTGATAAAAGCTGTGAAGGCACGAATTCAAAGAAATCCCAAACGTAAGCAGAAACTGTTGGCCCTTCAGATGGGGTTAAGCAGAACCACGGTGAAAAGGGTGTTAAATGAAGACTTAGGGCTTCGGACATATCGAAGAAAAACAGGACATCGTTTGAATGCTCGTCTAATGGACCTGAGACTGAAGAGATGCCGCGCTTTGTTGAAGCGGTACGCGGGAAAAAAATATCGGGAAATTATTTTTTCGGATGAAAAAATGTTTACCGTAGAAGAGAGCTACAACAAACAAAATGATAAGGTGTACGCACACAGTAGTGAAGAAGCGAGCAACCGTATTCCGCGTGTTCAACGAGGTCATTTTCCATCCTCGCTCATTGTATGGTTGGGAGTTTCTTATTGGGGCTTAACAGAGGTACATTTTTGTGAGAAAGGTGTAAAAACGAATGCTGTTGTGTATCAAAATACAGTTCTGACGAACCTTGTGGAACCTGTTTCTCATACCATGTTCAATAACAGGCACTGGGTATTCCAACAAGATTCGGCGCCAGCTCATAGAGCGAAGAGCACACAAGACTGGCTGGCGGCGCGTGAAATCGACTTCATCCGGCACGAAGACTGGCCCTCCTCCAGTCCAGATTTGAATCCGTTAGATTACAAGATATGGCAACACTTGGAGGAAAAGGCGTGTTCAAAGCCTCATCCCAATTTGGAGTCACTCAAGACATCCTTGATTAAGGCAGCCGCCGATATTGACATGGACCTCGTTCGTGCTGCGATAGAGGACTGGCCGCGCAGATTGAAGGCTTGTATCCAAAATCACGGAGGTCATTTTGAATAAACTTTAATGTCATAAGAATCTATGTTTTGTTAAGTTCATTTTGGTATATAAATGGTTACATAATGAATAAACTTGTTACAATTATTTTACATTAAACATGTGACAGAATTTATGACCTGACTAGGTAGTTATAAATAAGGATTACTATTTAATACCATTATTTATTTAGATTACTGGAACACCTGTTAATGTTACCTTAGGTTATTTTTATTTTTAACCTTCGACAATATTTTTATTTAGAAACTAGCTGTGCCCGCGACTCCGTCCGCGTAGAATAATGACTTCGGGCAGCATTTTTTGAATAAATCTTATGGTTTATTTTGGATTACAAACCCTATAAACCCTAAAATATAAATAAATGAAATATGCAAACAGTCAGTGTTATCGAATGCAACGGTTACGCCATGCGCCTCCGGAATAAGTGCGTTCGAACCAACAAAGTCCAGCCTAAGCTAACCCTATTTCATAAATGATTGATGATATAAATCTGAGGTCAACTTAAATTGGAAAAAAAACCTACAAGTCCAGCCTAAGCTGAACCCTATTTCATATGATTGATGATATAAATCTGAGGTCAACTTAAATTGGACTATATAATTTTGGACACGGCCGAGCGTGGCTCTCGCCCCGCGCCTCGCGAAGTTGAGGCAAAGCGGGCGGAGCTGCGCGACGTGGTGCTCATGGTAGAGTGGAAGGAGCGCCTCGCGCACCCCAGCGCGGGCCTCGCAACCATCGAAGCGGTGAGGCCCGTCCTGGCCGAATGGTTGGAAAGGCGCCACGGCGCCCTGACCTTCCGCCTGACGCAGGTCCTCTCGGGGCACGGTTGCTTCGGGAGGTACCTGTGTCGCATAGGGCGGGAGATGACGTCGGGGTGCCACCATTGTGGCGCGGGCGACGAGGAGGACACGGTGGACCACACTGTCGCCGTGTGCCCTGCGTGGCGCGAGGAGCGCCGCGCCCTCGTCGCCCAAATCGGCGCGGACCTGTCGCTCCCGGCCCTGGTTCTGTCCATGGTCGGGGGTGATCCTGGATGGACGGCTGTCGCCTCCTTCTGCGAGGCAGTCATGTCCGCAAAGGAGGCGGCAGAGCGGAAGCGGGAGTCGACCACCACACTCCCCTGCCGCCAACGCAGGCCACGCCGGCGGCGCCGGCGGCGCCGGAGGCTCAGTAACGACCTCCGGCCGCCGTAAAAAGCGGCCGCGGGCGGCCCCTCGGGGGAGGACCCGCCGCCCGCACTATTGCCGCGAGGGAGAGGGCTGTGTGCTGTTCTGCGGCCCCCCTCAACTGTTGATTCAGGAGAGCGCCGGGGGACGAAATCCTGACCCCCGGCGCCAACAATTTAGAAGGGGCCCGCCTTAAGACAAAGGGCGGGCCGGCGCCGGCCCGGGCCACGAGATCGGCAGGCCATATATCCGTGGGCCCGGGCGTAGGCGATAGGAGAACAGCGGGGTTTTTTAGTGGGTAGTCGGATGGTCGAACATCTTTCTCGGAGTCCCACATATCCCTCGGTCCCCCCGGGCCGGGGGAACCCGTCAAGAGAGGTTTTTCCCCGAGACCAAAAAAAAAAAATATATAATTTCCGAAACATCATTTTTAACAAAAACTATATGTTTTTCTAAAATAAAAATAGCCTAAGTTACTCCTTGTTACATCAGCTATCTGCCAGTGAAAGTGTCGTCAAAATTTGTGCAGCTGTTTCAAAGATTAGCCGGAACAAATAGACAGAAAAACAAAATAATGTAAAAAATGTTGTTTTGGTATATGTACCGTGTATACGTCCGAATGCACTTAGTAAAAAGCGGTTATTTTAATATTACAAACAGACACTTCAATTTTATTTATTTGTATAGATGTATAGACTAAGTTCATGTTATTAAAAACAATTCATCACTGATAATATTAAATTGATTAACATTTGATGGATTGATTAATGAATTGCGTGAAAAATAATATGACGTAAAATAAACATAAAGGCTGATCGCTGAGACTGAAAGCGTTATTAGCTAATTATGTCACAAGAAGCCTCACAAACTCTGAATTCATTATTAAATATTGGATAGTATCCAATATTATATAAAAAAATCACACAAGAACTTCCAACCTTAATTTTTTTTATATACCTGGAGTTCAGCAGACTAGCAAACAGCGAACCATGCAGGTGGTCACTGTCGCCTATGGACGTTTACAATACCAGAGGCATTACCGATGGGCTGCTGGCCTCTAAGAAATTCTACAACGCCTTTTTGAAAAATCGCATATCATTCTACGCTGGGAAACCTCAGCCGAAAGCTCATTCCAAATCTAGAGAGTACGCAACATGTTCTTGAGAACACTCTCGTACAAGAAAGATGCGGCTCCAGCAAATAGGGATGAACACCGAGTCGATAGTGGGTAGTACGGTGGTAAACATACGACGAAACACTATTTTAGTTTCTCAGAACACTAAATCTCAAATTTTACTCGTAGTCAAGTCTCTGTTTTAACCCTTTCGCTCTCAAGAGAAATATTTTTCACTTCCTAAAAATTGGTAATTAATTCGATCGATATTTTTATCGATGCATGTCATAAAAGAACGTTTTTTCAAGGCAACTAATGATTCAGGAACTTAAAAAAAGAACTGTCAACATTTCTTCATGTTAAAATCAAGACATACTTATATTTAGTCTTGGATATCTTATGACCCTTAAAGGTTAACTCGTTTTTTATATATTGATCTATGATGACTAACAATAGACCTGGTTAGAATTAAGAACATTGTTATAACAGGTTAGTAATATTATTTGAGATATAAATCCGGTTAATCAGTTATTTCTATTTATGCTTCAGGACATTAATTATTGTCAATATAGTACAAGAGTAATAAAACACCTATATTTATAGGTCCCGATAAAATATAACATCACGAAGTTTTATTGACGTATTGTGAGACGATCTCTGAAATGAAATCTTAAAAGTATACTAAGAAGGATTAATTTGGCCTAAATCTTCAAAGTTATGATGATTGCAGGTGTACCATCAATAAGGTTTCTACGAAATATGCAGTTAAAAGAGGAAATTAATTTAACGTAATAACTTGAAACACATTGACCTAAATTTAGTAAAGCTATTCTTGAATTAAAAATATTTACTGTACCAAATAAAAAATAACTAAATATTTATAAAAAAAAAAAATTTATAATATATACCTACATTATGTGCAAATTTGTTAAAAATAGGTATAGAAGGGGAATTATAAATAAAGTACGTGATAGATAACAACAATGAAATTAAGGACTAGCATGGTAAAGATATATAATGCAAATATTTGAATTCTATGTAAAATGATAGATTCTATAATATAATTGAAAGTAAATGGATATAACAGGTCAGGTAAATCAAAAATATTGTAACATCAGAAGAATTGCTAACGCGCAAAAATTATCTAACAGGACGAGTAATGAGGAGAACGGAGGAAGATGGAACCACTGTTCTAGCCGTATCGTTAATTACTAATTCAAATCCATCAAGGCTTTTCATCTTTTAAAGTAAATTTACTACTTGAAAGAGTATTTCATAGGCCATTTGAAAGAGTGCTTGAGATACTTTTTTTATTTAGACGGAGTTGTGTCTAGCAGAGGTTATCTAACAGCACACTGATCTTTTGCAATCCACTCCGGACAAAATATTTGCAAGTAATATTTTCTAGTTTAAATAATATGTTTACATCAATTTCTATATTAGTAAGCACCTCAACGTGGGTTCGCCTAGTATGGAAGAAGCTGTTAAAAATAAATTACTTTAAAAAATCCAGCCTTATAAAATATGGTTTAATATTACACATATATATTTGATTTTTTGCTACTAATTATTCTCTAAGCAGTTTACCCGAGTTGCAACGTTTGTCTTAAAACACGTGTTTTGCGCGTGTCTTTCACGGTTCCTTTTTCGTACATACTTCTTTGTATTAGAAATGGCCAATTGCAAAACCCCAAAAATGAACAGCATAATAATTTTTTTGTTGTCTGCGAATTAGCAAAAGCTTAACCTGTTTGTAATTTACTACCCGGGCAGACCAAACTTTCATTTTTGATCATAAGTATATAAAATCATACCTGTAGATAACTAATCCCCAGTTCTCCATAGCTCCGGCAGCAAAGTCTGGCACGGCTGCTTTATCGAGTTTTGGAAAAGCATACTCAAATTCCGTATAATTTTCCAAAGCCACCATGTTCCTTTGACCAAAATCTAAAGCAAAAGTAGCTGTAGTCTGCGTTCCAGGTCTTGAGTATACCCTAAATGGAACGTTGAAGATAGGTTCTGCTGTATTGTCGACATAACCGAAGTTGGAGACTAAGTATGCCAGAAGGTATGTTGACATAATTAGAGTGTCTTCGAATTCATACTTCACGAAACCAGCTACGTCTTCCCTGTAAATAGTATTAACATTAAAACAGCCCATAATAGCCAACTGCTAGGCATAAACTTCATTTCTTGAGTATATGGACAATATTCATCTCGGTAAGCAAGTTTCCTCATGATGTTTTAAACTCCATCTCCTCATTATCATTGATTTAAATACCGGTTGCAACCCAAACTTTGGCCACCCGGAGTCCGCATACATCTGCATAAAATATCATCTAGATCCAATTGTTAACTACCAAGTTTTAAGTGAATTCATTTTTGTTTCAGTTTTATTTCATTTTTTAATCATCATAATCGACAACTTAACCTTAAATCCCGGTTGCAACCCAAACTTTCAGACTGATTTCCATTCATACCAAACTATCTCACTATCAATATAAAATACCCTTGATAGTGAGATAGTTTCAGTTTTTCGATATACAAATGGGGATGGATATGTGTCCCTGATGTTCATCTCTATAAGAAATAATTTTTAATTTTAAGGGTACCTAATATATGAATGTCCATATGAATGTAATACTTACTTAAGCGTGTCATTCCTCACAGGCATGTTACTTCTCACAACAGGGTAGGCAGGGGGTGCGTAAATTGTAGTCCTAAATATGGCCTTGATAGCTGGCTCATCGTAACAGGGGAAGGCACGACGAGCGAATGTAGGCTGAAGCTGAGATGTGATCAAGCTCCTAAGCAAATAAAAAACAATCGTCAGATTTAGGTTTTATGGTCCAAATTTAAACGTGCTTTTAAACGATTTCTTTCTAATTTAGGCCTAAAATTGGAGATATAAAAATAGAAAATCGACTTCAAAAGGCAATTGCACAGTATAAAATTTGAAAGCAAATCTTGACACGCGAGTATCACGTTACTAAAAATAGTAGAAAAGCATTTTCCAGTATAAAAATCAAACAAAAATTTTGAAACAAATCATGATAAACGATTAAAAATTACAAATTTAGATAGAAAATCCGTTAATAGACACATAGAATATTTTAAAATCTTAAAATATAGGTAGTTATACGATCCCCTTCATTAAATTTTGAGAGAAAAGAATTTTATTTGTATCAAAAATGAAAATGGACAGAAATCTTAATAATCCATTTTTCATTACTTTGTCTTCTAACAATAACGTTTTTAGTTTTTAATAAAACTTTTTTTTTTTAATATTATGTATCCTTTTTTGCTGTTGAAATAAAATTTTATGGATTTTAATGGTAAAAAGTATTATTCAGGCGGCATTTAAATGAAAAAGAGGATTGATATCATTAAAAAAATACGCCAATAAATAGCTGGCAGCATATGCTACAGAATAGTGTACCAGAATTTCAAATATGAATTTAAATTTTCATCCAATAAATGAATGTAGAGATTGTTTTCAATGTGTATGCCGTCGGAATTTCTGCACTTAATCAAATTTTTTGCATAAATTATCGTTTTTTTAACTGAGCTCTGAGCTGAGCTAATCGTGATTATTAACTAAGTTCTGTGACATCCTACCAAAGAGACCTCTCTTCCTAAAAAATGGATACCTCGCCCACAGAAGCCGCCCAAGTCGTGGCGTTATGAGGGATGCAGGGCATAGTCAGCGTGTTGTGGCTGCGCGATTGCATCTAAGCCTGTCTGCTATCAATAGAGTGTATCAGCGTTATCGGGAGACTGGTATATTTACTCGCCGTCCAGGATCTGCTAGACATGAGTCACGTCTGAGAAGATGACCGATATATTGTGTCAGTTTCTCTAAGAAATCGCTACTTTAACTCTATTCCACTGCAGCAGCGGCTCCGTGAGGTTTGAGGATTGACTGTAAGCAATTCTACTATAACAAGAAGATTGGCAGAGCGTGGCATGAAATCTCATCAGCCAGCTATAGGAATAAAATTGACGGTAGACCATCGAAGAGCGCGCCTCAACTTTGCACTTGCGCACTTAAATTGGTCATACCTTCAATGGAGCAAAGTTCTCTTTTCTGAGGAGAGTATGATCATGCTGTATGGTTATTACGGAAGAATGTATATTAAACAGAGGGAGAGAATTTTGCACAGTGCTGCATTGAAGGAAGAGTCAGTTACGGTTGCGGTTCATGGATGGTTTGGGAAGGCATAAGCGCTGATAGAAAAACCGAACTTGCGTTTGTATCTGGACCTCGGTTACCATCATTAAATGGGTCACGTTACATCGAAGAATGTATGGAGCCTTATGTGGTACCCTACGCAAATTTTACTGATTAAGACTTCATTTCTATGCAGGACAATTCCAGGGCTCATACCGCAGGCATTGGAAAATGAAATACCTGAGCGAAGTCGGTATTGCGGTTGTGGGCTGGCCAGCAAAAAACCCGGATATGAACCCCATAAAAACCTATGAGATGAGTTGAAAAAATGAGTCAGAGCGAGAGATCCCGCTCTGGAGACGCATGGTCAACTTAAAACAGCTATACAAGAACAGTGAAATAATATCCCACAACACAAGATTGTGACGCTTATCCTTTCCAGGAGGAACCGCATGGAAGCAGTGTTAAGAGCCCGGGGACGAAATACGAGATACTGAATAAACTTTTTTTAACATTTTTCCGTTTTAAATCTTTGTATATAACATTCAACTATTTATTCTCAAACATACCTGTTGAACATACATACTTTTTTTTAAATAAATTTCAGATGTTGAATTTTTGACTTATTGTGAAAATATAACTCAAAAATGGTTCACTTTTGCATAATGCATATGGGGGTTAAAATTATCGCAAATAGTCAGTTCTATCAACTTCTAACGGGAATACATCGAATTACCAATAACCCTGTTTAGGTTTTTGTACTAGTAAAAGGGCGTTATAATATTCTTTCGAGACCGGCTGCGCGTTGGCAATGCCCCTGGAGTTGCAAACGTCCATAGGCGACGGTGATCATCTATTATCGGTTGGGTTACTTGCTTGTCTGCAGCTTTGCGTATTTTCAAATATATATTTTACATAACCACCAAGCTTATGCATAAACTGTATTTTCATACTAAAGAGACCAGTCATGTCCAGTTTAATATCATTGTAATTATTATTATTATTATTTTTTTTGTATATATTTTTGCGATCTGTTTCATTATTAACATTCAGCAACTAGTTAAGCATGTTTAGTGTCTTGGAGGGCGGTCTGTCCAGTGACATTTGCCCTTTATTGCAAGTGGTAAAGCTTATGAAGGTAGGTCTATCGTGCAAGTTATAAGTCATTAGGTGACTTTCTTTTCAGCCTTTTGAACGCTGTATCGATATTCATCAGTCCCGATGCTAATACATTTGGATGGTGGTTTAGTCTAATTCTGTAGGATCTCATCATGTGTTTTATTTCTTCTTGAACTGTCCTAACTCCAAGGTCATGATGTAATTGTTGGTTGGTAATAAACCAAGGTGAATCTGTGATTATCCTAAGCATCTTTGATTGAAACCGCTGTAGGATTTCTATATTTGAGTTGGACGCAGTCCAATTGTAATTATAATTATATATTTATTTAACATATTATACAATTATTATTATTATCTTAATTATGAAACTAATTTGAACTGTATTTTCATCGCTTCTTTATATTTAGATTAAACACAATATATATGAACATTACATCACAGGGAGATGTTTTACATCAATACACAATATCGTTCGTTACTCACTGAGATATCCCTTCATATTCATACGTAGAGACGTATACCCCAAACATGTTCTCGGCAAATCTGGCAGTGTAATCAATATGTATGATGTGCGGCTGTGTTACAACCATATTTCTAGACAAGATAATCCTCAGTATATGAGTGTCATCAGTTGCTAATGTGAAGTCTGTGAAGAGGTCCTCATCTGGGTTCCTGTGAACAATGAATTTATATAAAATAATGCTTACACTAAAACACATTTCTTTTGCTTATTTAATCCAATGACAACCTTCGTGGCGCAACAGCCTTTGACGGTGCAAAACAAAACAACCCTAGCTAGATGGTAAGGCTCTAAGGCTGTCTGGATCGCAACGACCCCTAATGTCTAAATATACTGCCCTAATAACTTTGGGGTGTGTTGTAACATTAGTAACTCACGTTTTAATTCCCCCTACGCGGTCTACAGCGTGTTAGCGGTGCCACTGGCAATGCAAGCATCTATAGGCGACGGTAACTATTAAGGCCTTCAGCCTGTTCGCTGCCAGCTTTCAGTTGCCAGAGCCTTAAAAAAGTATTTTAAAGTGAACAACGATTTCGCTTCTTTTTTAATATTTGCTAATTAGTTATAAAGCAGTGCGCCTTCGTGGGTGTTTTTGCTTCCATCGCCTTATTTCACTTACCGTAGTTGGTTCTCGTTGTTTCAATAGATTATTAATCTGGCAAGTTACTGATTTAGTTTAATATCTGTATTTACATTTATATAATTTTCAGTATAAATATAAATTTTAGTTATGAGACATTTTGCTTTCTATTTATCTTTGATCCATGTTTCAATGAATTTTATTTCATTGTTGTATTGTTTTACAATTTTTTTTCATATCAATTTTATTGTAACATAAGGGACGACTAAATGGTGCCCGTTCTTTCATTGCCTGTCAAATATCTGTCTTTTGCCAAACAAGTGATCTGTGTTTCACCCGTGTTCCCTTTAGAACTTAATAACTTTATTTAAATTGGCTCTATTTTTATTTCTTGCTAGGGCAACTTATTAAAAAAAATCCAATCCAAAACTACTTATGTATGCTACTGATTCAATTTGAGCATCTTGATAGTCTATAGGATTAACGTCTCAAGGTTGTATTAAAAAATTTAATCAAGATAACAGCGTACCTGCATAAACATTATAATCCAATCAACTAAATATTTTAGTATTATATCTCATTATAGATTGCGATTTCAGTTTCGTTTCAGTAATAAGTTAGCATAATATATAAATTTGAGTCGTTCTTGTTCCTTTTTTCACTTCGGAGCCTAGTGAGTCGAAAAAGACGATAAATATATTATTACTTTTGATTCCGGAGCCAGGCAGCAGTCAGCCTTATAAAAATTAAATATAGTCAAATTTATTCCAATGTTTATGCCTCAAAAGTTAATGCCTCAAAAAGAAAATATCACTGACAGACAAGGAATATATCGAGGCGCTCTAGTACATTTAGCAGTACCTCATTGTGAACCCCAGGTCCCAACATAAAAACTTGACTACAACAATGATAAATAATTTGATGATAATATTAAAGTGCATGTAATATGTGGTATACGTACCTTTCGCTGTATACACGAATGCTCTCAATGCTCATCTCCATAGCATGCATGGTGATGACATTCGTTTCAGTAAAAGCTAGTATCCTAATTGTGGTGTTTCCGTAGAAGTACTCCACATTGTCAGGATCCAAGAATAGACGGACATCGTAGAATGTAGGAGCAGTATCATTGGGAAGGACGTACAAAGCTGCCAGGTCATCATCGTTCCTGGTTACAGGGGTGGGCACAGCATATGCTGCACCCAGCAGGGTCAAAAGGAGTAAATACATATCTAAAAATAAATAACATTTCAAATTATTATTAGTCGTATATATGTTTGTTTTATTGCTGTAGGACAGCAGACAGGCTGACGGCTCGCTTAGAATTTAGCAGTTACCCTCGCCTATGGGTGTTTGCAACGCCAGTGGCATCGCGAACACGCTGCTGTCCCATAAGGGTACAAGAACTTGGGTCACTAATGCCAGAACACAACACAAGGTTATTATGGCGGCATACTTAAGACCATCCAGACCATCAAGTCGCTATCCAGACGGGCTTGAGGCCCTACCACGTAGCTAAGGTGGGTTGTTTTGTCGCCTTTTACGGCAGGCCGACCCCGGCCGTAGAGGTTAGTATTCTTTCTCCGCCCCTGCACGGATAATGTAGGTTTACTATGACTTATAGAAATATATATGCTACGAATTGCTTCCATTATTGCACCGATACTTGCCTCTCCCATCTAACGTGGCGCACCTTTTATGGTCGGTTTGTAAGTTATGGAATAAGTCACAATTCCTCTAATGTTACAGGCTTTAAAGTTTTAATCTTCACAGTTTCTCATAACAATACAATAGTATTCTTTCAAAGTAAACAAATTAATTGCTTGAAAAAATTGGTAACGAGACTTAAAAACGGTAGAACGTCAGGAGGCCGTCTTTCCATTTGTATGTCAACTTACACATTATTTCTCTACTACTTCAAGGATTACTCGACTCCATTCGAGGTAGACAAGATCGATGAAACAGGTACAATGCAATGTTAAAAAATCAAAACTATTACAACTTAAAGATCTGTGAAGTGTTTATAGATTGGTTTTACCCTAATCTATACATGGAAATGTAACTTGACAAACAAATAGACATATATAATAGATAAAACAGCAGTTTTAGCATTAAGTGGGCGACTGTCATATTTCTGTAACAGGTCATGAAATGTAATACAATTTAGTTCTGCGATTCCCCTTCTAATATTCTGAACTTTTTCTTATTTGTTCATTTTATTAATGGAGAAAATCAAATAATGAAAACGGCTAACTCGTAAACAAATGGTCATATCAAACGTTGCAATAAGATATAATGCTTTCATTGCGTTCCCAGAAAATACTAGTAATGAAGGAAATATTATGTTGCAACCTGCTAATAGACACCACCGGTATTCCTAACCTACTAATTAGAAAAGTATAAAGAGATATACTGATCGTTATCTATCTATTGATCTAGGCTATTCTTAGGCTAGGCACCGAACTAATGTGTCAATCCTGAAACGGCTGGGCATTGTGACTAGGCTCTCTACCATCTGGTTGCGTAGGGTCCTAGAATACTTCGGCCACATCGCCAGAAGGGATGAAGACAACCTGGAGAGACTGGTGGTAACAGGGAAGGTGGAGGGAAGAAGACCAAGAGGAAGGAGCCCCATACGATGGACCGATCCGATTCGCACTGCCCTTGAAACTACTGTCCACGACGCTTTACACTCTGCTTCCGATAGGGGCAGATGGCGGCAAATAATACGCATCAAAGTACTCCGTCGAGATGATCACGACCCTCAGCACTGAGGAAACCGACGCGAGGAGGAGGAGGCTATTCTTGAATAATAAGATATTTTTATATAGTTTGCCTTTATCTTAATTAATTTTAGTAAATACAGGTTTATTCTTCTAATCTATTCTACCTTAGCATACTTTATCAAATTATTATATAAATAATAATGATTTCTCTCCGTGCAGAGGCGGACTAAGAATACTAACCCCTGGGGCCGTTACTGGACTGTAGGAAAAGGCGACAAAACAACCCTAGCTGCCTGGTACCTTACCACGAAGCTAGAGTTGTTTTGTGGAAAAAAATAACTTAAGATGTGACATCGTAATGGATTCTCTGCCAGAGATATCAAAGACCTTGTGGGAAATATTGGAGATGAAATATATAAATGGCTGATTCTGAGAATCGGAAGTGTGGTTCATAACAAGGATAGTGAGGAAAGTGATTCTGAAATACTTATATTCTGGTTTGGACCAGAAAATGTAAACAAAAATATGAGTTTTCTCCGTGCAAGGGCGAAGTAAGAATACTAACCTCTGCGGCCGGGGTCAGCCTATAATAAAGGCGACAAAATAACCCTAGCTGCGTGGTAGGGATCCAACCCCATCTGGATGAGGACCACCCTTGGTCTACAAATATGCCGCCATAATAACAGGTTCCTGTACCTCTACGGGATAGCAGCGATTACACCAACCTAACGTCGCAAACATCTTTAGGCGATGGTAACTGCTTAATATTAAATGCTCATATCATCATTTTTGTATCCATTGTTTCATAGATTTCAGGTCTATCTTTCCCTTTATATAGATTTTCATGTATATCGTCCTCATTATAATAACGTTGTACCTACTACCTATTACTACTTATTACCTATGTCTGTTATTTTTAATAAATTACACAATATATTACAAAATTCCTAAAATCCCAGCATCATACACATGGTATTTCCAATTAAGCAACATCTCAGACGTGTCAAGTGGACATCTTATCAATAAATATAGGTAAATAGATACGATAAAGATAACAACTTTATCGCTATACGCAGGTAAATTCGTGAGCCGCAATTTCGAAGTAATACGTCAATAAAATACTAACAGAACTTATCTTAGTTTTATTTAATTCTGTAGATTTATTGGATCTGAATCAAATATAGGCACTAGGTGTATTACGGGGAGTTATTTTTGTAATAATACTTTTTTTTAGAATATTTCCAGTGCTCGAGCGCTACGAGTAATATGAAATGCGGATCACAGATCTGAATATTTAAAGGTAGATGAGTGGATTGCTGCGTGGATCCATGACTGGCTTCATATATATGACATTGCGTACAAATTACTAGAAAGACGTTACGTATCGCCACGTTAATCGGCTATTTACTAATAATGTCTAGCTACGTTTTATCCAACTTTGTAGGAGAGAACAATTTAGATGTGCCGCCGTAACATCGTAATGAATTCTCTGTCAGAGGTATCAAAGATCTTATTGAAAATATTGGAGATGAAATATTTGAATGACTGGTTCTGGGAATCGGAAGTGTGGTCTATAATAGGGATAGTGATAAAGGTGATTCTGAAATACCCATGTTCTGGTTTAGACTATAAAATGTAAACAAACATCTGAATTTTCTCTGTGCAGGGGCGGAGCAAGAATACTAACTTCTACAGCTGGGGTCGAGCTATCGTAAAAAGCGACAAAACAACCGCTACGTGTTAGGTCCCCAAGCCCGTCTGGATGGTAACCACCCCTGGTGTATAAGTAGGCCGCCATAACAACCTTGTGTTGTGTTCCGGCATTAGTGACCGAGGTTCCTATACCGCTATGGGACAGTAACGTGTTTGCGGTGCCCTTAGTGTCGCAAATATCCATAAGCGATGGCAACTGCTAACTGCTGACCGAGTAGGAAGTCGTCAACCTGTCTGCTGTCCTACAGCGATAAAATAAAAATATTCAATATTTCCCTTTTGTTGCAGCGGACTCGTGGTTCCAAAGCTTTGAAGTAGTTTGGGACATTGTTTGGTTCTAGACAGAAGAACAGAACCGGGTTTTAGAAGCTGGTAGAATGCCTAGACCCCTTATTTCAAAACCTGATATCTATTTTTATTAACTTAGTTTAAGATATATTGGCAGTTCTAAATAAAAACATTTCTTTATTTTTACTTGAATGTTGGTTTGAAATTATCATTTTACGAGAATTGTAA
This sequence comes from Malacosoma neustria, assembly GCA_963693495.1. Taxonomy (NCBI): domain Eukaryota; kingdom Metazoa; phylum Arthropoda; class Insecta; order Lepidoptera; family Lasiocampidae; genus Malacosoma; species Malacosoma neustria. Next base: position 3,131,903 of record OY856379.1, on the reverse strand, counting down.
AAACGGTTATATTTTTCTATGATACTGCCAATACTAACAGGCTATTTTAAAATGAAAATGTAAAATATATAAAAATAAATTATCTCAATAGGTCGGGACTGCCAAAAAGGCAAGTTCACCAATCAGTGCTTCATTGCAAGTTTGGAATAAAAAGTATCTCAGTTTTGGTCAACTCTGATATATTTTTCAAAAACTTTGATATATGTTTAAATTGGTTTTAAATGTTTCTATCTATTGATTTTTCAACAATGGATTAGGTTCTTGATTATTTTTGAAGCTAAAAGAGGATCAGTCTACAATAATTCCTGCAAGAACCGATATAACAGTAATTAGTAGTAAGTAGTAATAAGGGCTTACGAAGAAGACTACAATGATTTAGTTATAGAAGATGACGACGAACAATGAAAGATAGATGTCGTTATAAACCAAGTGGCACAGTTCTTGTTATGTCAGAGGCAGATGAGACAGAGATTAAGGCATTTGTGTCGTTGTCCGTCTATGAATTTTCTCTTTCTGGAACCAAGATAACCAATCCAAGAGAAAAGGCAAGATTCTCAAATAATTTTCTTTATGTTGAATTTGTAAATACACAAAACACTTTAAAGATTGCGTTTTATACTACGAACGTTGGGAGCAGTGTATACATACATGCGCCCTGGTTCCTAATTTACACAACCATTTTGATGGGATCATTTAAATTTTGCACTCAAAGCTTCAATTTTTATTTGGGTACAATTGGGCCTACCCTATACTCTGCAAGACCCTCAGACTATCAAAATTCGCTAGCTAGGCGGGCTGGGGACTTGGACTTATCACTCAATCTGTGAAAATGTAAGGACACCCCTCACAAGTGACGCGTAAATCAGAGGCGTCGCATTGTACATTGTATAAGAGAAGTTTGCATTGAAATTCTATAGTTAACAATATTGCATTGGGCTGCCTTATCACTAAAAGCGATCTTTTCGTTTAGGTAAGTTTTTTAGGCTGTGACCACAGTTTTAGTTGGTATGCTATTATGTTAGCCAGCAGTGCAAATGCAGACCGTCTAACCAATAAATAAGGCCGAAACATTAGCTTTATATCAGATCCCGGTATACGTAGGTGATTCGTTTCCTTAGAATAAAAAAGTTATTGTCTAGTGCTAAGTCTATTTGTTTAATAAAGAGTTCAATAACCATATAGCTGAGTATTCTCAATGAGCTACAATGTATTACTTTAACAAATGCGTCATCAAATCCCTTCAATCTTTAGGTTTACATAGATTTGATCCCATTTACTTGAAATCGGTATATACATATGTAATATTCTTCCATTCTCTTCTACCTAGGCATGCTTCATCTTTCTTGATACAAATTGTCATGCATTCCTTATATTTATTTTTACATATACTGTTTCCTTGTCTACAATTTTCATAATTATTTTAATCCTATGGTAATTATTAAAAATTGGAACGCACTGAAACTTACCTAATATGTATTTACATGTGCACCACAAAAAACGAACTGATAATTTTTAATTACAACAATAATAATAAAAAAAAACTTTTGCTTAATCTCTTTTATCGGAGCATAAATAGATTATCTTTTTATTAACAGTCTGTAATTTAATTGATACGTAATTCCCCAAATGAATTATATACGCAATATAATATAGAGAGACATTGAGAGTGTAAGAGAGAGAGAGGAAGAGAGTAAATATTTAGACTTATTAACAAAGTAAATAACATTATAATTCCTTCATAATTATACATTTTATTTTTGCAAGCTTAACGGATCACGGTGAAGGAAAGGGAGCGGCAGCGTATTGACACGCCTTGGAAATATGGTGTTGGAGGAGACTGCTTAATGTCTCCTGGACACCGCACCGCACCAATGTCTCCATCTTGAAGGAGCTTAACATCGGCGAGAGACTGTCATCGGTGGTGCAATCCCGAATACTCCAGTTCTTTGGACATGTGACGCGATGCGGGGGGGGGACTCCGTGGAGCGGCTCGTTGTGCAGGGCCGGGTAAATGGCAGTTGATCGCGAGGGCGTTCGCCTTTGCGATGGACGGACCAAATTAAGTCGATGACACACACATCCCTAAGCGACTGCGCAAGACAGGCTTCAGCTAGGGACAAATGGCGCCCGGTGGTGAAGCGCTGCCGGGCGTCTTGCGTGACCACGACTGCGAGAGAGTATTCGACTGAGAAGAAGAACGGATCACGAGAGTCAGTCCAACATTTTTTGAGTTTTAGGCGTAGAAAGCCAAATTTTTCCTTCTCCGCATCATTATATACTGCGATCGCGACATGATGTTCTCTCAAGACGTTTTTCTTCACCGAGTGCATATCTATACATACGTATGTATGTAAGCGAGAGAAAGTGCCCGAGAAATTAATGTTATAGATTTTTTATACCTGTAATCGACAGACAGACAAATGGCTCACCTAGTAGATAGTAAGTGGTCACCGTCGCCTATAGATCTTTGCAACACTAGAAATATTGCCAATGCGCTGACGGCCTCGTAGGGAACTGGAATCTGGTTTACTAGCTGGAATACAACACAAGATCATTATGGGCACGTGTTTCAAAACCAAGGGCACTATCCAGTCAGGCTTGAAGTCCTACCACCTAGCTAAGATTTTTTTTCGCCTTTTACGACAGGCCACCCCCAGCCGCACGAGTCAGTGTTCTTAGCGCCTCTACACAGAGAAAAACTATATTCAAACTGAGGGCATGGACCTGTTCACGTACTCAAAAGTCATGTGGTATAATCTTTACTAATATAATAAACGCGAAAGTATGTATATAGTATGTATAAAAAATCAATTACGGGAACAGTGTTCTTATGACAAAACAACGTTTGTCATATGAAGAATAATCCCGTAATTTTCTCACATCAATCATATTAATTGTTATTGTGGTTTTGATAATATATATACTTACCTATTCTTTAATGAAATAATTGCGACATAATTATCGTTAATGGTATATCTATAGATTGGCAAGATCTTTTTTAAGATTGATCGCAATATATTTGGTATCATTTTCATTTCGGAAGCTGCTTTTTGATTTCCCCCTCGCACTGAGTGCAAACAAAAAGCAAAACAAAAGGTTTTTTTTCTAGGTTATCATCAAGCCTTCTTGATAACCTAGAAAGGAGATGAAGTGGTTATAAACATCGCCTAAAATGGACCATTTAATTATTATAATTATCTATTTATATCACATTAAGTAGTGTAGATTCCACAGATAAGTAACGGCTTATGCTCTAACAGAATTTAGATAGAATATCTGGCCGCAATTTTATCTTCATGAAAATCCAATTTGAGCATAATTTGCATAAGGTTCGAAAATGATGTACATATACCGCCATCTATTGATATTTTTTGAAAAAACTTTGATTTTTTAAGAGTTTTTCATTTTATTTTCACAGCACTTATTCATTATAAAAAAAAAAGTACTTAAGCTACTAAACAGTCGACTTTAATAAACATTGGTTTAAATATAATTTGTACAAATAAGTTTCTGCCGTTTGATAATAGATGGCCTTAGCAGTAGGATATGTTAGGTTGATGTGAAACTTAGTTTAGTAAATTAAGCCACTCGTAACAATATAGAATTCAAATATTAGTGACTCCGTAATAGCATCACGTAATATTTTTCACTCGAAAATGTCGTTTTGGAGATAAAAATGTAAGCATTATTTGTGGAAGACTCGTCTCAAATACAAACGTTTGGGATTGATTCAAAAGCAATGAAATTGGGTTCTATATGGACTGAAACCAAAAAACGTATAAGGCCAATTATGCATGTATCATATGCTATTTGCCAGGCATAAAAGGCAAGGTTTTTAGCATCGTGTACTAAAAAATGAACTAGTATTTAAAAATAAATCTAGTACGATAATTCAAAGAAGACAAAATCTACCCGACCATACTTCATCATAGACCGCTGAGTCAAAAACTCGTGCTGTGTATTTGGTGATATCGGCTTTGTGTCGTATATAGTGGCTTAAACCGAACGAAACCATTACTCGAGGTCTCTATCGAACACAAGTAATAAGATTGAGCTAAAAAACACTTAAGAAAAAACGCGCCGACTATTACTAGATACGAAAAAGATATTCTCTTACATGATAATACTCGTATGTTGTGGCACCGGTTAAAACCTACTTCAACGATTGGAAAGTCGTGCCTTACCCACCGTATTCAACATCTTCCGTTTACCACCCGTTTCGGGCGATGGCGTATTCCGTTTTGCGTTTTACTTATGAAGATTTTTATTATTATTGCTAGAGAACCGCAGACAGGCTGACGGCCCACTTAATAGTAAACAGTTACCGTCTCCTATGGATGTTTGCGACGATAGAGGCACTGCGAATACCCTGCTGTTTCATAGGGGTACAGAGATCTAGATCACAAATACCAGAACATAAGGTTATTATGGCGGCATACTTGTAGACCAACGGTGATTGCCATCCAGATGGCATTTTAGGACAGGCCGGCCCCAACCACAGAGGTTAGTATTCTTGCTCCACCCCTGCATGAAGAGAAGATACCAAAAATTGGGTTGACTCGTGGATATCAAAAAATTAGGAGTTCAAAGATGAAAAAGTTTTATCTAATGGTCATAATAGCCCAGACGGGTTAGCAATAGACCTTGCAGAAATTCCTGGTGGCATTTTTTTTGCGGAACCTGGGAGGGTGGTCACAGGTAGTCTAAATTAAAAATGTCGACCAAATTCCGCCGGTGTGTTTGCCGCCATCTTGAATTTAAGGAGGAATGGCTTTTGCTCAATATCTCGGCCATTTTCAACTTTTCAACAAAAATGGTAAGGACTAAAGTTGTCGTAAATGTGAATCTCTACAATTTGTTTTTTTTGCAATTTTTATCGTACGATCGATATTTTCTGAATTACACAGGAAAAAAGTGGTAAAGTATAATTATCAAATTATCTCGATTATTATTAAGTTTAGGAGATAAATGTTTATAAACAAAGTTATTTGGCATGATAAGCACTCTTCTTCTTGCTCTTATCCCACATTGTGTGAGACTACTATGACCAGAAAATTCAACAATATAAAACAAAATATTTAAAAGGTAAACCAGAATGTATAGTTAAACTAGATGGTTGAAATGGATTATATACCTGCCGCATCTGGCCGTCTACAAAACTACAAAGGTACTACTTTGAAAAGGCTTTTGGGATTGTGATGAAATCGCATAGCTTTCAAGCGATGATATTTTTGCCTCTAAATCGAATACTTTGCTAAATTCAGGTTTAAATTGAATTGAAGGTATTTCGAAATAAGTTATACTTAAAGTTATTCGTTCGTACGAATGATTCCTTAGCTAGATGTAAGAATTTATTCAAGATGCCTAAATTATGGTATATATGCTCCAATAAGTTCCAAATTTTACTAATTATTTGCCAAAAGTATAAGCGCAGAAGCAGAATAAATATCGCCCAAAACCCACCCCCTGCCCCATTATTTTCCTAAAATCACTTTTAAATAATGACAAATTAATTACTTTAATATCGTATCGCAATGGGAGACAAACCGAGAGGTCAAGAATTCGATTCCAATATTGCCATGTACCGTTTAGATAACATTTCTTACCTAACATGCATAATATTCGTCAAGTTTTCCCATTGACCATCTCCAGTGATTGAACAGGAAAGTTTTCGAGCAATATTTCTTACCAGTATTGACCTACGGAGCCGAAACGTGACAAATCGATAAATCTCAAGCCCCCTGGACTATGAAGTGGGCTAAGTTGGGTATTTCTCTTATGGACAAGTTCCGAAATGTTAAAATCCATAGGAGAACCAAAGTAATATAGCTCGTAAAATATGCAAGCTGAAGTGGCAATGGGTCGGTCACGTTTGCCGCAGTACCGATTGGCTTCGGAGCAAACGTGTCCTGTCGCCGGTTGGAGCTAGTTGGTACTACATCCAGCAGCGAACAATTATTGGCTGATGACATGCATATCTATATAGATAAAATGATAGAGGTCTGCAGTCGTGCGCGCATCACGGCAAAGCTACTATATAGATTTCAATCAAATTTTCAAGTTTTATTTACTAGACGCTTGGTCCTCTAAAAAAATATTGTGATAGCTCCATTTAATATAAAGTTATTAAAGTTTTAAAAAACAATAATTTTTATAGAAAAAATGGGGCATGCGGTGTAGCGCGCATGCGTACGAAAACTTTTTTCAATTTATTATTGTTTTTTCTGTTATTCGGACAGCGAAGCGGTCGGAAACGGCTAATTATATCATAATTGTCATTTACCAATATTGAAGGGTAACATTTTGAACAAATCTATGTAACTTACAATATGCCGTGGACGGAAGTACCGGGTATGTTATCCATTCGCTCTAGGTGAACGTCCAAGCTCAGTAATAGGACAATACGTGCTGTTATTTAAACAGTCAGTCTATGTTTCCCTGTGGGTTAAAAATTAATCGCCCAAATTAAAATAAAGCAAACTCATTAATGATGAGTATATAAACACTGTCTTGCGTTACACTGCACAGGCTTCCGCCAGGATACAAATAGAAGAGCATATGATAAAAATTGGTGCGCATAGATTTGGCCCTGTGACATACGCAACATATTGCCTTTGGTTTTTGTAGCAATATAAAAATATACATATTATCTTTCATCTATATCCTTTCTATCTACAATATTTTTATCCACTCCACTATTTCCGAGATATTTAACTAAAAGATAATCTGTCCATTCTTTGGGAGAGAAAGATATGTTTTAGAAGAATAAATAAGAGAACAAATAATATCCGATAACTTAATGAGCTGATGAAAAAGGCACACCGGACTGAGTTCATAAAATTTTGTAAGAAAATAACAAATATAGTAATTAATTCTATCCGTGCAGGGGCGGAGGAAGGATACTGACTTCTGCGGCTGGCCTCAAAAACAAAGTGGGGATACATCGGAATAAGGCAGTAGACAAGCAAGACAAGCTCTCTTGCAAAAGAGAGCTGGAGCAGGCCTGAAATAATAAGTACTGCTGGGTGTATAGATAATTGTGGAAGAGCAAAGAGCTGCATGGTGGATTTTATCGAGCACTATATGGACCCGTTGTAGATCTGCTGGTATCGGTGAATTGGCTTCGATTCGGTGACTTCTTTGGGGAAACCGAAAGTTTTGTCTGTGCACATATGGACGAGATTATTAAGACGAACAACTACCGGAAGTAATCTTAAAAGACGGCACGATCGACACGTGTAGAGCCTGTCACTGTTCTGGTGAGTCGATTAGGCATGTTACTTCTGATTGTTCTCGTCATGCTAACTCTGAGTATTTGCACGGACAGAACCTAGTGACCAGAATCATACATCAACAACTTGGTCTTCGATACAAGCTTATAACTTCAGAGGTGTCCTATTATAAATACATGCCTGAGCTAGTTCTTGATAGTGATCATATCACAGATAGGACTATTGTTGCCAATAAACCTGATATTGTGATAGTAGATCAATCTGCGAGACATACGATGATCATTTATTAGTGTCCCGCATGATGGTAACCACGTGAAAGCAGAAACTGACAAGATTACAAAGTATTTAGATCTTACTCACGAGGTAACCGTGGCGCATGGAATAAACGAGCATCGTAACGATAGTGGTGTCAGTGAACAGGCTTATAGCGAAGAGCCTCGAAAAACACCTAGAGAGGTTTTCACTAGGTAAATGGGCAAAGGGTCGGATACAGAAGGCGGTTCTCCTGAGCACATCACGCATAGTGATGAGGTTCCTGTCTCTTAAGTCCTAACCACCGGTAGCTTAGGCCCTAAGCCCCGCTCCCAGCGACGAACAGTTTTTTATATTTATATTAAACTTAAATGTAGTAATGCATGGCTATAAATTTCAAACTGTTAAAATGTTCAATAAATTACCAATAGATTTAAAAAAAATAAATTGTATCACTTTAACGTATTTAAAAAAGTATTAGATCTTTTCTTATTAAAAATTGTAAAAACAATTGTAACAAACAATGAGTAAAAACTCAATTGAAAAATACTTTTTCATATAATTTATATTGACTCGTTATATATATGGATATATGTATATATTTGACAATGTGAAGCTAGTATAAATAATTTGTATTTTTAGAAATGTAATAAATTAATAAATGTAATAAAATAAATAAGTATAACGTAGAAATGTAACAAATGTAATGATCCATACAATTTTATTGTTAACTGAATGTTATTAAATAAATGTATAGTATTATTATCTAGAAATGTTCAAACACATATACTTTTTTGTTATATGAATAAATGATATGATGATATGATATGATATATTTTTTAATTTAACTTATTTATAGTATCGTTTTATAAAATAAAGTATTTTTTAAGATTCATATTTTATAAAATGGTATGTAATTATATTAAAAAATGAAAATAACTGGAAAATACAACAAATAAAAAGATAATAATAATAAAATATCTGAGGGGTGTAAGGGGCCCTACCAACATCTTCGGGGCCCAAGTCAACCTCACCTGCAAGTCGGCGCACCCTGCTGAATAACGGACGAGGCTCTGACGACGGCTTTCCTTTTGGGGTTGGAGGGTCAGACGGCAGTCGCCCCCGTAAAAGCCAAAATCAGCCAAATCATAATGGAGAGACTAGAAATGCGAGATCGTGTAAGGGCTAGGGCGCCGCCGCATAACGGCGCGCAAGAGCTTCGCCCGGCTCTTGTGAGAAATGGACAAGGGCTACCGTGTCATGGGCGGGCACGGCTAACGACGTTAGCCCCAACTCACGCAGCCCAAACATCTCGAAAGATCCGCTTCGCAACATGGAACATAGGCACGCTAACCGGACGCGCGAGAGAGTTGGCCGATGTGCTCTCCAGGCGGAGGGTGGCCGTGGCGTTCCTGCAGGAGACTCGGTGGAAGGCCAGCAGATCCCGGTTCATTGGGAATGGCTACAAGCTGATCTACACAGGTGCACCTGGTGGGGAGAATGGGGTTGCCATAGTGCTCTTGGAGGAGTTCCAGAACGACATTTTGGAAGTGAAACGTCATAGCGATCGGCTTATGGTCGTTAGGGTACTTATCGATGGGGTAGTTACCCACTTGATAAGTGCCTATGCGCCACAGGCCGGTTGTGACGACGCCGATAAAATAGCGTTTTGGAATTTACTTGGAGAAGTGCTCCGTGGAATCCCATTATCACAGGGGATCGTTTTGGGTGGTGATCTGAACGGTCATGTGGGTGATGAATGTGGGGAATTTGAGCGTGTTCACGGGGGATTTGGGTACGGTAGCCGCAACGCGGAAGGGGAAGACATCCTCAGTACGTGTGCGGCTGCCGACCTTGCCATCGTGAACACGTATTTCAAAAAGAGACCCGAGCATCTCATCACCTACAAGAGCGGGAGGAATGCTACCCAAATCGACTTCCTACTCACTAGGAGACACCACATCAGCAAAGTGGCCAACTGCAAGGTCATACCCGGTGAGAGTCTCACTGCACAACATTGCCTTCTTGTCATGGACCTCTGCGCTAAGCCTAAAGACTCGCATACTGAGCGCGTTCAGCGCCGAATCAGGTGGTGGCTGCTCGATGAAGTCACGTCCCAGGAGTTCGCCTTAGCCGTCGGTGACAAGTGCGCCGGCGGTATGGGCGAACCAGTTCAGGCTTACTGGGACAAGATTCAGGCGGCTATCCTTGGGTCGGCGAAGGAGGTGCTTGGGGTGTCTAAGGGCGGTCGCAAGTGTGACAAGGAGACATGGTGGTGGAACGACACAGTCCAGAGGGAGACTAGAGCGAAGAAAGCCCTCTTTAAGAAGTGGCAAGCGTCCAGATCTCTTGAAGATCGCGACGCATACCGGGTGGCAAAGCGCGCCACTAAGAGAGCTGTTGCCAGAGCCAGACGAGACAACTTACAACCACTTTACGACAAGTTGGAATCGTCTGAGGGGCAGAAGCTCATCTATAAGTTGGCGCGCTCCAGGGTCAAAGCGGCACAGGACATTTCCAAGTGCCGCTGTGTAAAGGACCCTGTGGGCAACCTGCTATGCGAGGACCTCGCGGTGAAGGAGAGATGGCGCTCGTATTTCCACGAGCTGCTGAACATGCAGCATAAAGGGGTGCAGCCGCCAGATCTTCCTCCGAATCAAGGACTAGTGCCACTGGTAACGCCTGCAGAGGTCCAGAATTGTCTTCGCCGCATGAAGAATCGGAAAGCTGTTGGATCCGATGGAGTCCCCATCGAAGCCTGGAAGGCGATGGGCTCTCGTGGTGTGGGCGTCTTAACCGACCTCTTCAACCAGATACTCCTCACCAGTACGATCCCGAGCCAATGGAGACTGAGTATCATTACTCCAGTCTTCAAGGGCAAGGGGTCGGTCCAGGAGTGCGGTAGTTACCGAGGGGTTAAGGTCATGTCCCACACCATGAAGCTCTTCGAGAGGGTTATCGACTCTCGGATTCAACAGGAGTGCACTATCTCGGAATGTCAATATGGGTTTCGCCCTGGTCACGGGACAATGGACCCTGTTTTTGCCCTAAGGACTGTCGCGGAGAAATACAGGGCGAAGAATACGCCTCTGCATTGCCTGTTTCTCGACTTGCAGAAGGCCTTCGACTGTATTCCTCGCGCGATAATCTGGTGGGCATTGCGGTCCAAAGGGATTCCAGAGGCCTATATTGACATCATCCGAGACATGTACCGTGACTCCGATTCCGTAGTTCGGACCGCTGTTGGCGACACAAAACCTTTCCCCATCACCGTCGGAGTACACCAGGGATCCGTCCTTAGTCCATTTCTGTTTAGCGTGGTATTAGACGTATTGTCAAACAGCATCAGAAACTCACATGAGCAGCCCCCGTGGCTGCTCATGTATGCTGACGATATCGCGCTGGCAGATTCGGACAGGGGTAGGTTGGTGCGACGTGTGAAGGCGTGGAAGGAGTCGCTTGAGAACGGTGGTCTGAAGCTCAATGTGGCGAAGACCGAGTACTTGGCCTGTAACTCCACAGATCCCACACCCGTACGCATAGACGGCAACACGGTCGAGCGCATGGACCAAGTGAAATACCTGGGATCTGTGTTCCATGCGTCTGGTGACATCGATTGTGACGTCAAGGCACGCATTGCTGCCGCGTGGGCCAAATGGCGTGAGGTAACTGGTGTCATTTGTGACCCCAAGATGCCGGTAAAGTTGAAGGGACAGGTCTATAAAACCATCATTAGGCCTGTCCTTTTATACGGCTGTGAAGCGTGGCCGGTGTTAGAGCGACACAAGCAAGAGCTGCGTGTCACGGAGATGAATATGCTGCGGTGGATGTGTGGAGTGACGCGGAAGGACCGCGTTAGGAACTCCCGCATTCGCGGCAGTCTTCATGTCCGTGACATTGCGGACAAATTACAAGAGTGTCGGCTACGTTGGTACGGCCACGTTTTACGGCAACCGGATGCTTACGTGGGTAACAAATGTCTGGCCATGCCGCCTCCGCCGGGCCCCGGCAGGAGGGGTAGACCCAAAAAGTGCTGGCTTGACGTCGTAAAGGGTGATATGCGTGCCAATGGGCTCACTACCAGGGATGCTGAAGACCGTGCGAAGTGGAGAAGAAAAAGTCGGAAAGCGGACCCCGGGCGCCGAAGCGAGAGTTTGGGCTGCAACCGGGATAGAACGCAAAGATGATGATGATGATGAATAAAATATCTGAATAATTTAGAATAAATAAGATGAGGGTTATGTATAGGTATAATGTTATACATAATAAAAATTACTTCGACTATTTAAAATTGCTTTGGTAATTTATTAGATTATTTTATACATTCATTTGGTAGCTAATTGATGTATTTCCTTTTTTTAAGAAAATGTCTTAGTTGCGCAATCGGCTAGAGCATTTAATAATTTATCGTAGTCGAGGTCTAAAATCGAAGGTTGATTTAAAGCTCGCAGAAGATATTTCAGGTTATAAATATTACCGAAATTCTCTATGAAAGGTACCCGAGAACTAAATGAGGTGTAATGGTTGCCAACAAATATTTGTAAAATGGTAGCTGTGTGACCGGCTGGCTGGAACGATTTAATAAACACTGTTCATCGGAGCGTTAGCAATGCGATTTTTTTTTGTGCTACGGATCTCTTGGATATTTTATTTATTGATTTCCAATATCTTCTCAATCAAATATCTATTATTATTATACATTCTTTAAATATACTGGTTTAAGCAGAATCTAGATGAACTTACTTTTTATTATTACTTAGTATTATTATTTTTTCAATTACTGTCATTAAAACATTATTATGTACCAAATACTTCCTTTTTATGACACTTATACTATGAATATAAGAAGTTTTTCCTTCTGTGAGTTTCTCTACTGTTCGCGAAGGAGGCAATTTGGTGGGGGCGGGAGCTAAGAAGTTATCTCCTGTCTTGCCTACGCAGGACTAGACCATAACGCCGAAGATCATCTAACGACTTTCAGCCCACGTAGACAGCGGTCGGACGTGGCTTTTCGGGGAAGGTTCTGCCACTTGGACCTACATTTTGAGAGTAAAGGCACAGGGTCAAAATTAAACCTTCTGGCGCACACTGCGATCGCGCACGCATCGCAGTGTGCACGCGACACAAGGGGCGGGCTGACGTCGACTTTGGTCAAGAGATCGGCGAGTTAGTTTATCAATGGGGTCAGATACTAGGCGATAGGCTAGCGGGGTTATTAGTAGTAAGTTGAATGCTGAACTTCTTTTCCGGAGTTCACTTCGAGACGAGAGCACTCGTCAATAGAGTTTTCCTTTAAGAAATAAGAGTGTTTGAAAATTTTATTAGCTAGCAAGAAAAATATATATACTCTTTCTCCCTCTAAACACTCTTTTTCCATCAATAACGTAACGTAAAAGTAACGTTTCCTACCAACTTTTGAAGCTATTAATAAAATCTTTCGAACAAAGCATTGATAGTAGCTTAAACCTTTTAATTTTTGTAAACATTTTATAAGTAGTTTAGAATCTCCTTAGTAGTATGTAAGCTTTGAAAGCAGATAAGAATCTAATAAGCTAGTTCACGTGAATATGGGACGTAAAGAAGCGATACTGATAGATATCTAACATTCTTTTAACTAATGTGTGTACTCACGTCTTACGTTTAGCTAAACATACGATAAGCTATAAACTTTTCGAATGTACTATAATTTATAAAAACGTGTAAGAAACGAATGCTACGTATCTATGTAATGATGCTTAAAGGTATTTATACATAACAAATATAAAATGTTTGAATGAAAACATTACTGTATAATACTCCCCATTTAATATTTTAACACGTACATTCATGTACGTGATAAAAAAGGTTTCAATTCGTAAATGAAAATTGCATTTACTATTTATATAATTATTATTGTATATATCGATACTATACCTGTCGATATGTGAGCGACACACAACCGGTTGCCTGTTGCGTCGTAGCAACGTAGCACGGCTACGTCGGTGTTCGTAGTCAGTTATCTGACGCGCTCCAGCCTTTATGCTCGCGTAGCGCTCTGCACTAAATGCACCTACATTTCTTTAATACTTTTTCAAAGTGTTTTCGTTAAATATTAAATTATAATTTAAAATAAATGGTGACTGAGTGATTTTCATTTGTATTGAATGTTTATTTAGTTATGATTTTAAAATAATCGGTAAGTTTAATTATTTAATATGATCATAATTATTTAAATATTTTAGTCATCATTTTAAACGTACCTAAATTATAAAAATGAGTTTTAGTGAGCAGTGACAAGTTTTAAAAATTTTAAGGTGCCCCTTGTTACTTTAACAATTATAAGTTGAAAGAAAGGTGATCATTAATCAATTCAATAAAATTAACTTTTAAATTTAATTAAATTTTTTAATTCATTTTAATTTATTTAATTTAAATTTACAACTTTATTTATATATTTAAATGACATGGATATGTTATAACTATAAAAGTATTAAGTCGAAAACTATATTCAAATATGGCACAAAGTTTTTTTTTTATATTTTGAATAATAATAATTAATTTATATATACTATCATACTAAGAACCAACAAAAATTAATAGTAATTTTTTATATAATTTCTGCGCAATAAAATACTGTCATATATAATTCTCACAAAACATTCCATTATAATAACCTGAGAAGTATAGTATCAGAGTGGCGATGGATTTACGACCAAAAGCTAGTTGCGGATAGTATTAACACAATCACAATTAAAGTATTCAGCCCCGTTGTCATTTTTAGTTTTTATTTTAGATACCAAGATTATAAGTACATGATGCTCAGTGCACTTCGGAGTTACGTCCTTTTGTTACATTTTTCTTTTGTCAATATACTTTCACCAAAATTATAATTATGGAAAATATTCATTCTACATGGGTAACAAACAATTAATCCTCTTTCTTTGATGCTATGTTCCAGCATTAATATGCATAAAATTTCACAAGAAGTGCAATTAGACACCGAAGGTTCTACTCATTTTAAATAAATAAATATCCTTCATCTTTAAAACATCTGAAGAAGAGGTTATTAACTTTTTCAATATTAAATCAATACTTTTTAGATCTTTAAAAAGTTCGTTTTTATTGAAAAATTTGCGACGAATGTGCAATACATAAAAATATTATTGATATATATATATTTAGAAAAAATCTTGACGACGCGGCAAATCCGATGGTTACGTAAGTACGATAGTATGGTCATGTCCACTGTTCATTCCTCACACTAGACAAAATTATTTATATAGTCTGCAAATAGTTGCATCTGTAGTTGATGAGTGTTTAAAAAATCATTTCGATATATATAGGTGTTAATGATTACTGAATAACATTCAATTTTTATTATCACTATACTGTGGCATTTGTGTGATTTATTAAAGTAAGTCTTAGACATTGTCATCGCCATCCAAGTGATGCCCAGTCGCATTTACAGCTTTGACTTAGAAGTGCAGCGTCTATGAATACTGTCACATCGCGTAAATAAAGGTCTTCCGCACCAAAGCCTATTTGTTAAAATTCCTTTTATTCAAAATAATCATAAAAATATAAATGGAAAACGTTTAGCTAGAAATTTTCAGGTATTAAGTCCGTTTCAAAATCTATTTATATTTTTATTGAATTAATGCCACGGATAACAGTGAATAGTCGCGATACTGGCCCACCAATGCTCCCTTTCTATGGCGTAGATTACTTAATAGGTTCTTAGTGGGTAGGCTTTACTTTATTATAGGGCGCTAGCTGCCAGGGGAGTCCCACATAACTATCGTAGAACCGCTTCCCGACGAGGTATTAAGTCCGTAAATAAAATGAAACACATTTTTGAATTAAACCTTATATGGTAAATATATTTACTAGATAGCTTCTAACAAGTGCGGTACCCACATAAATAGAATAAGAAGAATAGGAGTAAAACCCTTACCTAGAGAGTATTTGCAAAGAAAAGTCATTGCTTAGTTATTGTTAGGGTGTGGTTAACATATTCCTCTCAAGTGACGAATGAGACAGGAGAGTTGCAGAGTAATGACCAACAGTTAATTCTGTGACCCCACATAAGGCTAAGTATAGGGACTAGAGTTTTAGTCAGTATGCGTTTGTGTCTACCGCTAGCCCTCAAATTTAAGCTAGAACAATAAGGTCGACATAACCATGTCGGCATACCTCAGAGTCTGACCAAGTACTGATAATTCCCGGAGTTAAAAAACAGGTTAATTGTTCAGAGCGAATTCATCTCTGTTATACAATGTTTACCTAACTCCGTTATCTCTGTTCACTCTGGTGACACAACTGGCTCAGTAGCTACGCAAGTGACCTGATATTGTCGCAAATAATTTTTTACAGAGTATAAAACATTTATATGATGCCAATAGTTGATCCTAGTCTAAACGTATGTAGTAAAATTTTATATTTATAAAAAGCCCTGCAATAGTGAAGGCCTTTTCATTTAGTATATAAAATCGTTTTTAATAAAGAATTTTTTTCTCGTATCTCCTTGCTTTGAAAACGGCAGTAGCAATAAAGAGAACCGATGCTATAAACACGCTGAAATTTAAAGTGATAACAGTACTTCGGGTCCTCAAATATATTGAGATAGAATCATAAATAAACTATCAATTTAAGATTTGAATATAAAAGTTTATGTAAAAGAAATATATTTATTAAGATAATGAGTAAATACCGTAATAATGTAATTGTATTTAATGAGAATTCTAGAACGCTACGCGCTGTGAGGCACTGTTACATAAAGACCGTGCCTTTGAATTGTCTTCATATTGCTGACAAAAGTACAATTTTCTTCTGTGAATTTAATAAATTTTCTATGGAAATTAGAGTATTCAGGCTGTGTTTACATGCTACACTTAACAATAATACAAAGAAATGAACCATTTTTCGTGAATCCTTCCATATTTATTGAAGAAAATACACTTACTACACTACTAAGAAATAGACTACTACATGTAGTGTAAAGTAATGTTGTACTATGTAGTTGTACATTTTTAATGTAGAAATTAGTAATCAAATAGGTTGAAAAATTGCTCACTGATTATCCCAACCCCGATACAAAAACTGGACGAAGCCTTTCCTGTATATACACTCAAACCCGCGTATACCTACACATACATATACATTTATAAGAAGAAATATCTAGTTTGATTTTCACGCCTTTAAAGTAAAACACGGTGTCAATCCAGCGATGCGACAAATAGCAATCTCATGCCACTAAATCGATCGCTTTTATTGAATCGAACGCAAAATTGTTGATACACCGAGAACCCATATCCGATATGTCGTCCTACATCTCTTATCTTCGAAAACTGACCGACAATCACTACAACGTTTTCCTAACATATTTCTTCTTTCAAGTGCTTAAATCATTTTGAGTCATTCTTATATCGTAGATTTTCATTTCAATCGCATTTAAAGTTTACACCATTGAGCCCTGGGTCTGCTGTTTAACATTATAACAAAACAATATTTCCGGAAAAGGCAAGGAATCGGGATTCGTAGCGCAAACTTGTGTTGGCCTACATTTAATATTGAATGATGATTGTCTGACGATGTATGTATTGGTGCCTTTTGCTTCTTTTACTTTTGCTAACCTAGTCTGGCAAGAATAGATAGCATTAAATTCGGTTGCATTTGTTTTTTATGCCGTATGACGCATTGAACCTTGAAAGAATATCCCAGACGTTATATAACATAACAAGCACATGTTCATGAATCTCAAGTGCTGTTGACAGATTAAAATTGTAGAATATGTGAATAAACAGAGAGGATATCCCTGAAGTTTTCTGCCTACTTACAAGTTTGTCCAATAACATCGACGTGCTCCCTAATTTTATAGCATCGCTTAAATTAACTTGGTCACATCACAACACTCTCCCGCACTTCGGTGCCCCCTCTCTCACCGCGTTGCTCGCTGCGCTGCGTGGGCCACACCGACGCGTCGGCGTGTATTTTTTATTTATATTGACATTTTTTATTTCGTAATATCTTTTGAATGGAATGTCCGATTTCAATCATTCAAAAAGTAATCCACAGGTATTGAAATAGTCTTAAATATGAAGTATATCATTAGGATAAGAATTAATACAAAGGTATGGATAACATAGTCTGATTTTGATAGGCATTTCTCTCAACTTTTAAAATGTAAAAAAGTAGTTATAGTGACATAACTACAATAGTTGGACATATGGTCTTGCGGAGTTTTTTGTAGATATTGATACGTTTTATAATATTTTAGAACATATTTTTGTTCTATCATCAAAACTTTCTGCAGCGCATGCTATTAAAGACATTATATGGCTAATTTTTACACCTTGGGTTGGTTTTAGTAAAAAATTCTGAGGATCTCTAATTTTTTCTATTAATAAATATAGCCTATGTTACTCAGTGGTAATGTAGCTTTCTAACGGCAAAAGAGTTTTTGAAATCAGTTTAGTAGTTTATAATAAGTTCATTCGTTACATACAAAAATACAAATCTTTCCTCTTTATAATTATAATATTAGTATATTAATACATCTATTAAAGATTTTGCTGAATTTTTAATAGAATTTCAAATACTATTTTTCCACTGTAATGTTATATAAATACTTTCTCTTAGCATGGTAAACAGTTTTAAAAAATTCGTAATTTAACTTATGAACATAAAATGCTATCTATGTCTATATTTTTTTCGATTTGCTTTATATTCTCCTCAGTGTTGGATATACTTTTCCTATAGGTCTGGCAATGCCTCTAAATATCTAAATAAATGTCATAAGGATTCAAAATAGCTCAACAGCAGCTTTAACCGTTTTAGCAAAAAATATTTGGCCACGTAGTTTTCAGCTTCAGAATAAAATAGAAAACAAGATAAAATATTTATTTATTAGATTAAATATTTATACGTAAGTAACATATCGTTTCTCATAAAAAATCCTAATAATAAGTGAATACCTTAACAAGGACTCAGCACTATTTACAGCATCAGCTAGAGTGTATCTTTCACTAAGGATAATATACTAGATAATAAAAAAATTATGGAATTACATCACATGAATACGAGGTTTGCTACAATGTAAAGTTTGAATTTAATGAAAATGTGAATCTATTCCATACTTTTGTCTAGTGTGTCTATCATCGTCGGGGTGAAATAAAACTATTTTCTCGGAAAACTAGGTCGTACTTAAATGAAGCGCCAGATTGTAATAGAAGAGGTCATAATCTACCATAATTATACCCCGTGAATCTCAGAAAACTGGGGACATTACTTGTACATTTCGTAAAATAACTTTTATCTATAAAGAATAAATAATTTAAGTATATTACAATGTTTTGACATCATTTTTGAGTCTGTCGTTAAGTGACGTGTAAAGGCTTTTTCAATTTTTTCCCTTTAAATAAAATTAACAAGTTTGTGTTTTGCAACACTCATCATGAATACCAACGATGTTGTCGAAGATAGTGATGGCAGCCCTGCTGGTGCCATTTAAAATAATATTAACACCGAGTATCCGTCAAATTTTCTTTTAGATTTAAACCTAATTCAAGTACTACTATTGAATAATTATTATTTTTAGATATATAGATAGATAACTCTTTATAACTCTTTATTGTATACTCAATTTATCTACAAACATAGAAATTCTTACAACTAATACACAAAAGGCAGCCTTATCGCTTAAAGCGATCTCTTCCAGGCAACTTGTTGTCTAAAGATATTTTATTATTATAAGAAGTCTGGTGGCGTTTTGAGTTCGAGTATCCATGCTTATTATTTACTTATTCATTTACATAATTTTTAATATATACTAAAAATACATATAATCATTATCATCAATATAAACAAAATGTTGACACGCAGTTATTGAGCTTTAAATAGTGATTACGAAGTAACTTCCTGAAACTTGACACTGTTCTTGTTTATTACGTAAGCTTGCCTTCAAAGCAATGATTTGCCTCATCGAGAGGCAAAGTATTCCAAAGTTGGACAGCTTGCATTGCAAAAGAATTTTTATAAAAATACGAAGTGTGTGCAGGCGTCTTGAGCTTACGATGCGTACTAGTGCGCAAATTTAGGAAGTAGAAAGGCGTAGGAAATCGTCCCTTAAGGTAATGTGGAATAGTAGGTGAGTTTAAAATGTTATAAAGGAGAGTGAGGAGATGAGTATTCCTGCGAAAAGTTATTAGATGAATTTTTAATATATATTCATTTCAAAAATTGTAACAAATTCATTATGATCGGGATAGCGTGAATTGCAATGAACGCGAATAAATGAATGAAGTCATAAGAATTCATTCGTTTAGAATTCTTAGGAGTATAAACGCCTATTAAACAATAACTTGATTTTACAGGATAAATTGTAAAATATATAAAGTTCCAATAAACGTTAATCTATTCTAAATACAATGTTAATTATAGTAACCGAAAATATCTTAAAAATGGAATTCAAATAACGCCAAATATGTAGTTGCTTGATAATGACATATAAAATAGGTTTACAATATTCGTGGATATTGTAGGTAGATAAATTGAACCAATATGCAATGGAAGTTTATCTTTCGTCCGGGAAGTAGCCTTCACAGATACCCTATACGCCTTGACATATTTGTATCTCAACAAATCTTGACAAGGACCCTTTTTTATTCTTCTTATCTATATCGTTGTATTCAAATTCTTTGTTTGAATTACATACACATTACAAACATAAACTGGAATTTTTAAGATTTAAAATAATTTTGCTACTGTTTTTCAAATCACTCGTAATAAATAATGCAATCCAAACAAAACATTACAGATCGTTCCGTTAAAATTGCCTCAATTCAACAATGGAAGTACATCTAATCTTGATTATATCCGGTCGGTATCCGTCAATCACGTGCTCTCATGCCCACTGCTCCGTTTGACGGAGATTTGTGAACCCATCGACGCTCGGGCTATGGAATGACCCAATTCATTTCTTTTTATGTAATCTCCAATCTTTATGGAAATATAGCTATCTATAGATAATGCAAACAGTATTTGGATGTTATAATATGACACCGTGTAACAAAACTTTTAATTCTGAGACTGAAGGACTATCTACTGTGCGCTTTTTTGCGCATTTCCATTAATTTTCCATTTCTTGACTAAAGAGGTACAAGAAAATAAATGGAAAAGGCTCCTACTCTAGTATATTTTTGACTTGCTGTTACCATGGAGGACAAAACAAATAAATAATAATACTAGAACTATTCACTAGCGGACCGGTTTCACCCGGCCATCTATTCCCAAATAGCATATCACTTGTATTATGGGTACTAGACAACTGATATGACACTTATATATATTTTTCTGGAAATAATTACCACCTAACCACGGTAGTTTTAATGTCTTTTACGACAGGCCGCCCCAGGCCATATAGCTTGTTAAAGCACCTGATGAAAGTAGCACCATCTAAATACATACAAATATTATTTGCTCATAACTTTCCGAAAGGGGCACAATTAAAATTATTATTCTTTATTGAGAATTTATAACTCAAAGGACGGTATTTTTTTATTATTCTTCTTACGAACTAAGATTAGCACGGTTGGTTGCTGCTTACTGTAATAATTTAGAAATTATACAAAATCGACAAAAACATTGAGTTTCACTAAAGAAATTCCAATCTTGAGTCTAAACAAGAAAATTGGCGACCGTGACAGGACAAAATTGTGGAAATTATATTGCGTCATACAAGTTGGTTATACAAAAGTAGCCCGGTGACCGGAGTTGAAGGAAATTTGGAGGTTGAGGACTTGTACTGCTTTCCTGCCGACGAATCAACTAAAGATCGTACAAGAAAGCCGATATTCTTCAGCATCAAAACCAAGATAAGTGCCTTCCTTTGTTCTTTATGCAATCACTTTCCAAACATTTTCCAAATTCCATACCCATATAAATCCTTTCTAAATTACGTCTATTCCAGTAACTAACCACTATTTGTGCTATTTTGCTTAGTTTTACAGATATTTTAGCTATAAAAAGTATCCAAATACCTACATATAATTTAAAATAATATTTTATTGATTTTCGTATTTCCCAAAGTTCTAAGCAATTTTATGCTAATTAAACCAATAATAATTAAACCAATAGCAAATAAGCCACATTTTACAATAATTTTAATTAGTATTTTCGTCATATTTAGACCAATTTGCCGCTAATTTTCAGCAACTACCTACCGACAGCTACCTACTTGATTGAGTTGGTGACAAATTACTGCTAACCAGGCTGTTCCTGGCCCTGCTTCCGGCTGAGACGAGTTTCCCAGAGGAATCATACAGAGGAGGAACGTGAGAATACTAAGATTTTATTCCTTTTTTTACTTTGTTGATGGTATCAATTTTATATATCAATCAATCAATTCAATTTTATACAAATCAATTTTGTAAATATTTTTTAGTACATAGTCATATACTTTGCAAGTTAATTGATACATAATAATAATAATAATAATAATTCATATATAATAATAATGGCTAATAATAGTGATAATTCTGTTCCTAAGCTATTGTCACTACGAGAACTGCTAGCAAAACGCATTTCTATTAAAGGCCAAATCACTAAATTTAAAAATTACTTAGACAAAATTTATAAATTTTCTGAATTATCTAATATTGAACTTGCTGAACTAGATTTAAAATTAACTAAATTTCAAGGACTATCAACAAAGTTTGATGATGTTCAGACAGAGATTGAGATACTAAATACTGAAAGTATTGAGTCTGAGCTTGACGAGCGAGAACGCATTGAACATGAGATAGTACAGAACATAGCTATAGCTAAAACTGAATTGCAAAAATACGCTTGTGAGAGCGATCTTAACCATCGTCAGTCTATAGTGATCAATGCGGACTCTAATCATCAGAGCACGGGCTTTCGGTTGCCTAAAATACAGATTTCGAAATTTGATGGTTCACATTTCCGTTGGTTGGAGTTTAGGGATACTTACGTCAGCTTAGTTCACAAAAATGATAGTCTGCAAGACATACATAAGTTTCATTATTTAGTTTCATATCTAGAGGCCGACGCTGCACGTGTCTTATCGAATCTTGAAGTGTCATCGGCTAATTACGAAAAGGCATGGCAAATGATTTGTGAGCGCTATGATAATAAAAGAATTCTTATCAATCATCATTTGGATTCCTTAATTAATGTTCAGCCACTAGTCCGGGAGTCAGACAAATCACTTCGTTCCTTAGTCGATAACGTTACTAAAAATTTAAGAGCTTTAAACAGCTTAGGGCAGCCCACTGACAAATGGGATCTTTTGCTAATATTTTTATTATCTCCTAAATTAGATAATCGTACGCTACTAAAGTGGGAAGAGTACCGCAATACTTGTGACGAAGTGACGTCCCGAACTTAGAACAATTCAATAAATTTCTCATTAATCGTGCCGATGTCTTGGAATCTTTAAACAGTAATAAAACATTAAATAATATTACTAATAATTCTAAAATACAACAATGCACACGGAGATCACAATCAACTCAATTTCAGTCTAATTCTAATCATACTAAATTTAATAACAAACCGAATCGTTTACTAAATACAAACACCTTCGCATCTACAAGTACTTCACAAAGATGTAACAATAATACAAATACAGCGTATTTTTGTGTCGTATGCAATAGCAACCACAGGATTTATGATTGTCCAGATTTTAAAGCTAAATCTATTAAAGATAAACTTTCTTGTGTATCTCAATACAAATTATGCAAGAACTGCCTTAGACAGGGTCATCCTGTATCTAATTGTAGGATGGGTTCGTGTAGGCAATGTAATCAAAAACATAACACGCTTCTTCACGATATACCCGTGACTGCCAACTGTAACATAAGTGATAACATTAATGATAACGTTGCAGCATTTTCACAACAAAAAGATAATTATGTTCTTTTGTCTACTGCAATTGTAGAAGTTTGCAATCCTCTAAATAACAAATCTGAGAAAGTTCGGGCTCTGCTAGATAGCGGAAGTCAGTCTTCTTTTATGACAAAGGCTCTGCAAGAAAAATTAGATTTAAAATGTATTTCACTAAATGCAATAAATGTTATAGGAATTGGCAACAATATTTGTAACAAAATATCAGAAAGTTGTAATACTTGCCTTAAAGCTGTACAAGGCAATTTCCAGGTTGAGTTATCATGTTACATTCTCGAACAACTTACCGGTAACATTCCAAAGTTTCCTGTCGATATTCGTAGCCTGAAAATTCCAGAATGCATTAGGTTAGCTGATCCAAAGTTCAATGAACCTGCTCCTATTGAAGTTTTAATCGGAGCAGATATATTATGGGATATCCTAGTGGGCGAACAACGTTCCTTGGGTCCTGATAATCCAAAATTGCTAAATTCAAAATTAGGCTGGATTATATCTGGTCCAATCAGTTTACAAAATATCAAGCAAAATATTCAATAAAATAATGCTACTGTCATTAACAATAATTTACACGAAAGTATCACAAAATTCTGGGAGTTAGAGACTTCCTCAGAGAAAAGTTCTCAGCTCTGAAGAAATAGCTTGCGAAAAACATTATCTAAATAACACTACACGTTTGAGCAACTGCAGATTCTGTGTCAGGTTGCCACTAAAGGCTTCCCCAGACTATCTTGTTGACTCTTACATTCAAGCTAAAAAACGTTTGCTAAATCTCGAGAAGAGATTTCGAAAAAATCCTACTCTAAAGTCACAATATGTAGAATTTATTCGCGAATATTTAAACTTAGGGTATCTTTCATTGTCTACAATTATGATTCCAAATTCAGCCTATTTTCTAGGTCATCATGCTGTATTCAAAGACAACAGCAAATCTACTAAACTCAGAGTGGTCTTCGATGGTTCCTTTCCAACGTCATCTGAATATTCTCTAAATGATATTTTAATGGTAGGACCTAATTTACAAAATTCTCTTTTTTCCATATTAATTAGGGCACGTCAGTATAAATATATTCTTACTGGCGACATAGCCAAAATGTATAGGCAAGTTTCTGTGGCAGAAACTGACTGTGATCTACAGCTAATATTATGGAGAAAAGATCAGTCGCATCCTATCCAAACCCTGCGATTAGATACTGTCACATATACTGCAAGTGCCAGTTACCTTAGCACTAAATGTTTGTGGCAGGTAGGAGAAGAGTGTGATGACAAACTAATAAAAACTATAATACAAAATTACTTTCTTGTTGATAATGTAATCACTGGGTCTGACAGTGAAAGTACATTAATCTGTATACAAAATACACTTACCTCTACACTAAATTCTGCTTGCTTTCCCTTGCGGAAGTTCAAAACTAAATTACAACAAAATAAAATAATAGAACTACCTGAATTAAAGGTTTGTCATGTTACTACTGAAAATACATTCGATTTTAAAGATTTTTCAAATTTTACTAAATTACAGCGAATCTTTGCGTACATTTTACGATTTTTACATAATTCCAAACAATCTAACAAACATAATTAACTGGATATTTATCAGTTGATGAACTAAATCATTCTTTCAATTTTATTTGTAAAATTACACAAAACAATATTTTCCTATTGAATACAAAAGTTGCTTTCAAATGCACCATTGCAATCAAAATCAAAATTATGAAATTTATCATCATTTTTTAACCCCATTACTAACTTAATTAGGGTTGGTGGTAGATTAGTTAACTCTTATTATTCTTTTAGTAAAAAACCCAGTATTATTAGATTCAGCTCACTATGCTACCAAGCTTTACTTTAAACGCGAACACTTGAAAAATTTACATGCTGGTCTACAGCTATTGCTCTCAATAATTAGAGAATCAGTTTGGCCCAGCAACGGTAGAAAACTTGCTAGACAAGTTGTAAGGCAATGCGTAACATGTGTGCGTGTTCGTGGTGAAACCCTAAATCCTAAAATGGGTAATTTACCTACCCATCGCGTTTCAGTTGATTTTCCTTTTAAATCTGTTGGCGTGGACTATGCTGGTCCATTTTACATTCTAAATAGAAAGGGGCGCGGTGCTAAATTATCAAAATGTTACTTATGTCTATTTATCTGTTTACGGTTCAAATGTGTTCACTTAGAAGCCATCAGTGACTTGACTAAAGAGTCGTACATAATGACACTACGTCGATTTGTTGCTCGACGCGGCCGGCCAACGGAGATTTGTTCCGACAATGGTCGAAACTTTATAGCTGCTGCTAAAGAAATTGGCAATTTTATAAAACAAAATTATAAATCTTTTTCTGTATTTGCTTCTGGAGAAGGAATAAAGTTTTCATACATCCCAGCTTACACTCCTCACTTTGATATCTGGGAGGCTGGTATAAAGGCTGCTAAATATCACATTAAAAGAGTCATGGGAAATACTCATCTCACTTTCTAAGAACTTTGTACTTCATTCGCACAAGTAGAGGCGGTACTAAATAGCCGTCTTTTGTGCCCAATGTCATCATCCCCTGACGATTTCCTTTCTCTATCCTCAGGGCACTTCATAATAGGCAGACCACTTACCGCTCTGCCATATCCATCTGCAGACAACGATCAAGCTACACCTCGTCAAAGATATGCCCGCCTTGAGCAAATAAGGCGAGACTTTTGGAACCGGTGGCAACGAGAATATATATCCGAACTTCAGCTCCGGGCAAAATGGAAATCTAACACCAACAAACTAAATATTGGAGATCTCGTCCTTCTTCAAGAAGAAAATGTACAACCCCTAAGCTGGCGTCTCGGACGGGTGGCCAGACTATTCTCTGGACCGGATGGTATTCCTCGTGTAGCGGACGTCGATACGGCGAGAAGCTGCTTGCGTCGATCACTCGTGTTTATGTCCCCTGCCTACCTCTGAAGAATTTCAAGGTTGAAGAACGTGGGCCTTCAACGGGGGGAGTATGTTAAAGCACCTGATGAAAGTAGCACCATCTAAATACATACAAATATTATTTGCTCATAACTTTCCGAAAGGGGCACAATTAAAATTATTATTCTTTATTGAGAATTTATAACTCAAAGGACGGTATTTTTTTATTATTCTTCTTACGAACTAAGATTAGCACGGTTGGTTGCTGCTTACTGTAATAATTTAGAAATTATACAAAATCGACAAAAACATTGAGTTTCACTAAAGAAATTCCAATCTTGAGTCTAAACATAGCTCATTATTCTTACCCCGCAGCTGCACGAAAAAAATAATACCTTAAAATTGTAGCCTTATTCTTATGGTCTTATTTTTATTCCTGTGGTTGCATACGTCCATTAACCTTCAATCTAACAAATGTACAAAAGAGCGGAAAAAATATTTTTCACATCTAATCATTTAGAATAGCAAAACCACCTGTCAGAACTTAAATACCAGCCTGCTAAGTATCACAAATGAGTGTATACGAAGCACCGTTACAAAAAATTAAATGTCACAAAAAGTTTTTATTGCGGCCAACGTAATTAGCATATAAAATTACCCTTTGCCCGCATCGCATGATTTTTGTCCCGCTCATTAAAATCTTTACAAACCGATGTTAGCTTTTGTAATAATAACATTTACATAATTAAAGATTTCCGCTGTTAAGTCGTTATAATTTGTATTTAACACACATTACGATGCATGAATTTAAATTATTTATAAAACAATTTAAAATATTGTTTTAAAATTAGCTTAATCGGAATTTTGCTTATTAGAACTTTGACACATATTTATTTTGATATTATCCATAGATAATTTGTAACAACTATTATTGCCCTATTCTTATTTCTGGTCAAATATTACATACGAAGATATATATAAAAAATTTATTTATCAGACCATGTTTTGCTGTAGCTCAAAAAGTTATGTCTATTACTTACTGTTCCCTATTCTCCGCACATGGACGGAGAAAGAATACTGATCCTGCAGTCAGAGGCGGCCTGTCGTAAAAGGCGACAAAATCAGCCTAGCTCCAAGCCCGTCTGGATGGAAACCACCCTCGGTCTCTAAATATACTGCCAAAATAACCTTGTGTAGTGTTCCAGCATAAGTGACCCAAGTTTCAATTTCTCTACACGAACGGCATCGTGTTCATTATATCTCTATAGCTCGGACGCCGAGCAGGAAGAATTTCGTATGTTGACCTGTTATTATCTGTCTCTGCCACTCCCGCGTAAATATAATGAGGTCTCGCTCGCACAGAGCAATGACCGCCATCCGTCATTGCTAACTCAAAGATGAGCTTCTGCCCCTCAGGCGATTCCAAATTATCATAAAGTGGTTGTAAGTGGTCTTGTTTGGCTCTGGCAACAGCTCTCTTAGTGGCGCGCTTTACCACCCGGTATGCTTCACGATCTTCAGGAGATCTGGACGCTTGCCACTTCTTAAAGAGGGCTTTCTTCGCTCTAGTCTCCCTCTGGACTGAGTCGTTCCACCACCATGTTTCCTTGTAATACTTGCGACCACCCTTAGACACCCCAAGCACCTCCTTCGTCGACCTAAGAATAACCGCCTGAATCTTGTCCCAGTAAGCCTGAACTGGTTCGCCCATACCACCGGCGCACTTGTCACCGACGGCTAAGGTGAACTCCTGGGACGTGACTTCATCAAGCAGCCTCCTCCTGATTCGGCGCTGAATGCGCTCGGCATGCATGTCTTTAGGCTTAGCGCCTCTGCGCTATGCCTAAAGACATGCGCTATGGACCTCTGTCCATGACAAGAAGATGATGTTGTGCAGTGAGACTCTCACCGGGTATAACCTTGCAGTTGGCCACTTTGCTGATATGGTGTCTCCTAGTGAGTAGGAAGTCAATTTGGGTAGCATTCCTCCCGCTCTTGTAGGTGATAAGATGCTCGAGTCTCTTTTTGAAATACGTGTTCACTATGGCAAAGTCGGCAGCTGCACACGTATTGAGGATGTCCTCCCCTTCCGTATTGCAGATACCGTACCCAGATTCATCGTGAACACGCTCAAATTCCCCACATTCATCACCCACATGACCGTTCACTCCCCAAAACGATCCACTGTGATAATGGGATTCCACGGAACATTTCTCCGAGTAGATTCCAGAACGCTATTTTATCTGCGTCGTCACAACCGACCTGTGGCGCATAGGGACTTAGTACCTGGATGACCGAGCTTTGCTCGGTAATTTTCGGCTTCGTGAAGTTAGATTGTTTATAAGCGTTTTTTTCCAAGATCGTTTAGACATTTTTAAGTGAACACGTGCATTAAGAAGACAAAAATAATATAAATAAACAATTGATTTTCTTAGTCTAACCTCAAAGCAAACACTCATTGACTTCGTGTTACTTAACAACGCCATCTGCTGGAATAGCTTTAGTGTTGTTGTGTCGTTAAAGCAATTTAAAAAAAATAGTATTATTATTCGCCGATAGATGTCAGGATGAGTCATTTTTCAGTTTAAATTGGGACTACTCAAACGCCACCTTTTTGTTATTTTTCTTCCAATAAAAAAAAGCGAATAAAATGACATTTTCTAGAAATGATTCCTAGCTAGATCGATTTATCGCCCCCAAAACCCCCCGTATACTAAATTTCATGAAAATTGTTGGAGCCGATTCCGAGATTCAAATTATATATATATATATATATATATATATATATATATATATATATATATATATATATATATATATATATATATATATATATATATATATATATATATATATATATATATATATATATATATATATAATTTGAATCTCGGAATCGGCTCCAACAATTTTCATTAAATAAATATATATATATATATATATATATATATATATATATATATATATATATATATATATATATATATATATATATATATATATATATATATATATATACACAAGTATTGCTCGTTTAAAGATATTATAGATCAAGTGGGTAACTACCCTATCGATAAGCACCCTAACGACAATAAGCCGGTTTCTATGACGTTTCACTTCCAAAATGTAGTTCTGGAAGTCCTCTGAGAGCACTATGGCAACCTCATTCTCCCCACCAGGTGCATCTGTGTAGATCAGCTTGTAGCCATTCCCAATGAACCAGGATCTGCTGGCCTTCCATCGAGTCTCCTGCAGGAACACCACGGCCACCCTCCTCCTGGAGAGCACATCGGCCAACTCCCTCGCGCGTCCGGTTAGCGTGCCTATGTTCCATGTTGCGAAGCGGATCTTTAGAGATGTTTGGGCTGCGTGAGTTGGGGCTAACGTCGTTAGCCGTGCCCGCCCATGACACGGTAGCCCTTGTCCACTACTCACAAGAGCCGGGCAAAGCTCTTGCACGCCGTTATGTGACGGCGCGGCGTGTTGGCATTTACGGAGGCGAATGCCGTCTGACCCTCCAACCCCAAAAGCCGTCGTCAGGGCCTCGTCCGTTATACAGCAGGGTGCGCTGACTTGCCGGTGAGGTCCCGAAGATGTTGGTAGGGCCTCTTACACCCCTTATAAAATAATAAATATACTGAACCAATTCACATAGCACTATAATCCCAAAGCAAGTAGCAGAGCGTTTGACCCCCGAGGTATAGTGTAAACTAGTTCAGGGGCCAGGAGAATCGAACTATATATTGTATATGATATTTTTTCAAAATAAATTTATTATTATTATGGGTACTAGGCAGTAGATACATTACTTATATACCTTTATTTTGTAAATGAATAGATATAAATAAACACCCAGTCGTAAGGCGTGAATCGAATCCATGATCTCCGCAGGTGTCTCATCATGCGTTAACCGTTGCGCCATGGCCGCTATTTTATTTATTAACAATATTAATTAAACGCCGTATGCATCAAAACAAGATCCAACTTTGAACAAGTTTGATATAAAGTTATAAACTGGCAACATCAAGTTGAGCTGGCAGCTTCGGTTTAGTGAAGCGAAATATTATCTCTATGCATTAGACTCATTTAAACTTATGAATTTAATTAAATATACATTACTTGGGAGAATTCACTATTAAACACCATAGACTTATTTTAAAGGCATCATCACTTCGTTCAGTTACTTTGCTTACTTGAAAATGGTATCTGTAATGGTATATGGTATAACATTTTATTAAAAATCGAAACATATAATATAAATTTTAAGAAGCTAAAAATAATGCTAAATAAATGGGTTTTTCTTCATCCGGTTCTTATTCCCACAATGTATTTTTGTGAAGAGGTATCGGACTTTGAGTTTACACTCTTTGCATAAACTCAGTGGAAAGAAACGGTTCGTTGGCCATCAATCTATATGAAGTGGTTTTACCACAGTTCTTTGTAATCCAAGCTTGGCAAATGTTGCTACGTAATAAAGATAAGGTGATGTTTTGTCTCCATAATTAATTCGCTTCATTATCATAACAATATTGTATTGCTTTTGATATGTATGAAACCTTGTATGTTGGTAACAACCGCAATTTAGTTAAAGCTGTGATGAAAAAATCCGATTTTTCTTGTAAATATTGTATAATCTGACGTAGCTCGGTAATTTAATATACCCTGCTGGAGATCAAAATCAATAAAAAAATCGTAGCTATGAACATAGAAAATTATACTAACATTATTAACTAATTGTATGGACGTCATATATCATAATTGAAAATTTCAAAACGTATGTTCACATCCTTTTGCAACTTAGTTACACACACAAGTATGAGCACAATGGCTTATTCTGTTATCTTTACGGCGTGATTCGGGTCCTAGCTCGTTTGCATGTAAATATAGATCGGATAGTGCTTCTACGATGTACGAGTATTTAATGTAGTAGAAAATTTATTTATATTGCTCTCTACTTATAAAGGGTGAATCGATATTGGTTATAGACACTCTTTCATCATTGACTAGCTTGACCTTATCATAATCATTTGGGATTGGCACAGTATGTTTTTTTCTCGACCTCTATGGACCTCTTTTTGACGACCTCTCCGGCGTAACGGATAACGCACTTCGGTACGCTTGCGGAGGTCACGGGTGCGATTCCCGTATCGCGTCTGGGTGTTTATGTATAATATGTATTTATTTACAAAAAGAGCATATAATTAGTATATCAGTTGTCTAGTACCCATAACACATGTGCTATGACACTTAGTTGCGGGACTAGATGGCGCTATGAGAATTGTCACAAAATATTTATTTATATATTATTTCCATCGCTTTTCAAACCTACCCCTGCCCAATACCTATCTACTTTCATGTTCATAATCCTGCTGGTAACGTGGTCGGCATCCTTTCTTACAATTATATTACATACCCATTCCATGCCAGTCTCCCTTCTTCTAATTAATTATTTATAGGTGCTACATTCAGAGATCCCCTTACATATTGCACTTGTATCTCATCTTATTCATTCTTGTCACTTACACATCCATCTCGATACTCTAATCTCAGATGAATAGAAACTCTCTAGTGTTGTACTTTAGTGGCCCAACATTCAGTAACCTATAAGATGACTAGCCTTATTATAGATTCATAAACATGGATTATTAATTTCCGTAAACATTCATTAATAATTCCTATTATTATCATATCACTGAGTAATTAATCTTGGTAGTTTTTAAACCTTTAAAGCCCAATTTCTGTTGGTACTGCGATGTACTGTTGGGCGAAAAACTTGATGTTTGCTAAGATGCTTGAGAAGATATGACAAAATTTTGTTATCATATTGATTTTTATCAACACTAGCTGGCATGTAACATTGAATTTGTTATTTAAGGTTATAGTAGGATTCCTTATATCAAAGTAATCACTACTATATCAACCCTGATATCAAAGTAATAACCACCGCAGCATATTCATCTCCGTGACTCGCAGTGCCTGCTTGTGTCGCTCTAGCACCGGGCCCGCTTCGCATCCATATAAAACCAATATTCCAAATATTCTTACTTTCTTTAGTCGGACATTATTTGGTCTATTTCATACATAGAATATAAGATATTCGTATTTTATTAATTAAATACTCAACAACTTTGCTTAGAAAATCCAAAGTAACATTCAAAAAGTTCACAATATTTAACCAAAACTTCCAAACTTATAAATTTTAAATGCTTTATAATAACTTGAAGCACATTCAAAAACCACGTAAAGGATGAATGAAGTTTGTAATAACTAAATAAACAAAGAGATACAAAGTTGCGTGATTTATATTTTATTCAACTATGCGTATATGAATTGCTGTTGACAGGTGTCTATGATAGATATAATGTCATACACATCTGCCATAAATTTTAAATTAACTGTATTTGAGAATTAATAAATGAAACAAATGATAATAAAAACCGATTATATCTTTAAATATAAAAACTGATATAAACGCAAGTTTGTATATATATTTAATAGTCTTCCACGCAAAAACTACTAAATGGATTTTAATGAAACTTTACAATAATATAGCTTATACATCATAATTTTATACATAGACTATAATTTATATAGGTATTTTTGAATTGTCCAAAATATAACGAAAAGTGTCAAGTAAGCTGGGAAAAAATTCTGCCATCTGCGAGCTATTCTGACGCTGCAAAAACCGTTAGAGCTACTCGTATATAATGTGTAATGGAAATGTTTATCTTAAATAATCTTACAAAATAGTGAACCATAAATATAATAGAAATTAATAATTTATTTCTAATGCACATTTGGTAGTAACAAATTGATCCTTATATCAAAATAAATACTTAATATTATGAATGTGTCTGTCTGTTACATCTAAGCCGCTGAAACGATTTTGATAAATTTTGGTATAGTGATAGAGTGAACCTTGGAGGAGAAGGTTAGGGTACTCTTGACCTGGCCTTTTTTCAAGACGTCCCTGATCTGGTCTCGAAACGTCCGCCTAGGTCTACCCCTTCCAACACTTCCATTCACACTCGCCTTATACACTTTTTTCGTCAATCGTTCTTCATTCATTCTCTCGACATGGCCAAACCATCACTGTTTAAAGTATAGCGCCTATGAATATTTGCGACACCAGAGGCACCCCTAACATGCTGCTGTCCGCGTAGGGGAACGGAAACCTGGGTCATTATGGCAGGATATTTAAAGATTAGGGGTGGTTACCATATAGACGGGGTTGGAGCCCTACCACTACCCTAGCTACGGTTGTCCTATCGCCTTTTACGACAGGCCAACCCCAGCCACAGCGGCCAATATTCTTACTCCACCCCTGCATGTAGATTAAATATTGGTAGATATTAAAATTATTTGTACGCTGTTTCGAACCACTGTATTTAATTACATTCTCATTTGTTGTTAGTAAGAAAAGTATATAAGTAGTTTATCAGTTGTGCTTATGCTAGAAATGAGAATGGATGAAGGAGGGACAGACTAAAGAAAAGATGGATGGATTGCGTAAAAGATGATATGGCCAAAAAGGATGTGAATGTTGAGATGACTGCTAACAAAGGAAATTGAAAGTAGAGAACATGTTGTTCCAACCGTATAATGTTGTATAAGAACAAGAAAAAAGCATAACTTTATAATCAATATTTCATAAATAATACTTAAATTAAAATATTAAGCATAATATATAAAAAAATCAACATAAGAACTATGCAGTCGAATGACTTTAAACTCCCGAACAGCAATCCTCGAATCCCGGTGCGATGGAAGACGCAAGTTCTACTTACTCGGGATTTTGAGGGATAATCCCGCGATCGCGGGCATAGCTTCGACCGTAATAATGGTATAACATTTTCCATTTGCGTAAACGATATTCTTTACACGATTATAACTGAGGTCACAATATGGAAATTTCGGTATAGTTTGCAGTTTAGGAATAGAAAGGCTCGTGATAATGAAGGTTTTGCGTGCGTTTTTTTTTATTTGACGAAAAACTGTTCTTTTTTATCCTGGATCAGAATTGAATAGCGTCCATATTTGTTCGTAATTACCAAAAAGTATCAGAATGAGTGAAGAAACACTGAGTGAGATGTTTGCGGGGAAGCAAACTATCGCTGATAGCATTCTGAATTCAGGTGGTGAAGGACGCCGAAAAGAGGAATAAGTCTACTCAATGATTGTCACTAAGCTGCTAAATTCTGTGCCCCTCTCAAAGTTATCGAAAATATAAATAAAATTATCTACAATAATCACAGCAAAGAATTAATGTCTGATGACGGCTTTCCCTTCGGGGTCAGGGAGTTCGACGGCAGTCACTCCCATAAAAGTTAAAACCTGCCAAATCTAAAATGGAAAGCGAATATGCTGCGGTGGATGTATGGAGTAACGCGGACGTGCCGCGTTAAGAAGTCCCGTATTCACGGCAGCCTTCATGTCCGTGACATAGCGGATAAATTGTAGGAGTGTTGCCTTCACTGGTATGGCCACGTTGTAGGGCAACTTACATGGGGAACAAATGTCTAGTCCATGCCGGTTCCGGTGAGCCCCGGCAGAAAGGTTAGACCCAAAGTGTGCTGGATTGACGTCGTAAAGGGTAATATGCGTGCCAGTGGACTGACTACCTTGAATGCCATGCGAAGTGGAGAAGAAAAAGGCGGAAAGCGGACCCTGGGTACCGAAGCAGAACTTTGGATGGCAACCGGGACTAATGAAGAGATGATGATTATGATGATGAACATGATTAGTTTTGTTAGGTAGTTCCTAAAATTTTAATAAAAACAGTAAAAGATAGAACATTCGTCCCGTGCAGAAAAAATAAATCGTACATGTTGAAACACCTATAGGGTTCGTGTGATCGATTCGGAGCGAGATGAGATTCGATATACTTAAGCATGTACAGTATGTATTTAATATATTACAAAAAAGTACATAAGTTGTATTTCGATTATCTGTAACAGTGTTTTTCAATATTTTTGAATTCGCGACCTCATTAAGGGTTGAAAAATTCTGGCGACCCCCTTGGACCATAGAGAGACAAAAAGTTAGTAAGTAATTTATAAGACTACGTTTATGATTTTCTCTATTTTGGTACCTATATTCATTGTTAAGACTTACATTCTGTAAGAAGCCACGACAGTTTTCGAAGTGAGTACGAGGTAAGTTGGTGAGGCTACGGCTTTGATTTGGACGCCAGATAGCGCGGACCTAACTTCGCGGTGTTGCCACACTGCATTATCATCGCAGGCGAGAGCTTTTCCTATTGCCGGTAATCTTCCAAGTAAGGTTTTGCGACCCCCCTAAGGGTCGCGACCCACAGATTCAAAAACACTGATCTATAACAAGCGCTCCGTTGCTTACTTTGGGGCTAGATGGCGCTGTGAGATATCACAATATTTATTTTATTCTGTTACTAGTTTTCTATCTGATATCTTGAGGTTGGAAATCATTAAGGTTTAAATTGCAATTGTTTAGAGTTCAGCTCTCTAAAACTTTCTACTCAACGATAAGTATTGTTAGTTTCACAATAAATTTCATTCACGATTCAAAGAATTCAGGTTAATAAATTCCGCTTTTTGTTTGTTGGCTTTCGAGGACGAATGATTATTATTATTAACGAGACGCCTTTGTCGCCATCAGGCTGACGATTTAATGATTCATAGCTGTTTTATGAACTCAAAGGAATTGCGATCACAAAAGCGATTGTTTTAATTATATCTATAGGCACCGGTTCGCTATTAAATAAATAATTACGTTAAATTTTTAAGTCGTTATCCAGTTCAAGAGATTTCGCTGTCTTTAATCGGCTTATCAAAAACCATACACTTTTTGCTTGTATTATAAGTTTTTTTAATGCTATAGGACATCAGACAGGCTGACGGCCCGCTTAGAATTTAGCAGTTACCATCGCCTATGGGTAAACACCCATAGGCGATGGTAACTGTTAAATTCTAAACGGGCCGTTGCAAACGTAACGCCAGTGGCATCGCGAACACGCTGCTGTCCTATAAGGGTCTTGTAAGGGTAAGGGAACTTGGGTCACTAATTCCGGAACACAACACAAGGTTATTATGGCGGCATACTTAAGACCAAAGGTTTGAGGCCCTACCACGTAGCTAGGGTGGGTTGTTTTGTCGCCTTTTACGACAGGCCGATCCAGACCGCAGAGGTTAGTATTCTTTCTCCGCCCCTGCACGGATAAAACAAGGATAAAAAGTAACAAACTGAAGTCAATAAATCTGGAATTGATACCGATTCCAGGCGCCTCTTTGGCCGTAACCAGGAGTTTATTAAAATATACTAGTTTTGTGATTTACGTCCGTTAATGTTATACATAAAATTATTATCAAATGTCCAAAGTTTCCTGAAAATTTAATAAGCAAGTGGGATATGGGCTAATAGCCAATCCACCTAGGACAATCCACTTTGTGGCGGGTGTATTATCAGCTTTCTCTAAAGGAAGAGCCGAATCCAGCAGCAGGAAATTCAGTAAACTGAATAGATCAAGCTATTACATCCTTTAATTAAATCCTTTAATTTTTAAACACTCATAAGCGACGATAACTGTTTAATTCTAAGCGGGCTGTCAGCCTGTCTGCTGTCCTATGGCAATATAAAAAAATGAATTGTAATACTAGGATCCAACAACTAAACGAAACGCACTTATTCCGATACTCCCAAAAAACACACTATTATGTATTCTCGTACTCTTATCTAAGACAAAAATATCGTTAAGTTTATTCGTCCAAAAATTGATTTTATTAAATCAAAAAATATAAAACTAAACAATAAGTACCTAATTTAATCGTATAATTTCCCGTAAAATATCGGTGCAGCAAAGCTTTAGTGTCTCAAACTAAGGCTTAAACGAATTTTTATTAACACCAAAACCTTTGCAGGTTTACATTATAAACTGCACTTTTTAAGTGATTTTCGTCAAACGAGAAATAAGACATCCGTTGAACACCTTGGATATCTATTTTGTTTCTCTATTACTTATTATTTTTTTTAATCTATTATATCCTTTTAATCAAAACATATTTTATAGCTGCAGAGTAACATATATAAGCCATTAATCATCGTTTGGAACGAAGTTGAAAGCCTTAAATCATTCCGAAGCGACCATTGTCGACTATCTTTACCGTTCAAGTCGATTTATAAGGGTAATTAAAAGAGTCCGTTCAAACGATAACTAATGTGAGCAATTGCTCTTATACCTATAAAAGTTTGTAATTAATTAAAACTGTCATTTATATATTGTGAAAAGTTCTAAATAATTAAAATGTGTTATTGGATTGAAGCTTTATTAGATAATTTTAACGAAAGCTGTATGTAGGTGTTTCGATTTGTCCTGAGCATCATCTTAGCGTTGCTATATAAACCGAAAACCATCGTTTCCTTTTGCTAGGCAGTCTAGTCTGCAAAGGAGTCGGTAAAAAGGGAATGAAAACGCTTCACGCTCCCGTTCCGCTCAAGCAAGGCAACTTGTTTTTAGAAGGACGACCGACGTCGACTGGCCAATAACAGGAACTCCAAGGTGGTTTTAGTCGGTACACAAGAGACGTGTACCTTGATCTCTTTGGTCTTGGTTTACGGCCGCCCCGTCTTTTAGTAATTTGGCTTTCAAACTAGTCCAATGAACGTCTACAGCGTAATGTGCATAAATCGTTTCTACCTCGCCAAAAAAGTTGCCGTCATTTTACTGTATATTTATATTTTTATTGTACACAAAAGTCAGTCTTAACGTGTAATATATTTATTAATATTTCACCAGCTAGATGACCGAGCTTTGCTCGGTATTTTTTTTTATAAATTGTGTTTTTTGGAAATTAACAATTGATTTTCTTAGTCTAACCTCAAAGCAAACACTCATTGACTTCGTGTTACTTAACAACGTCATCTGCTGGAATAGCTTTAGTGTTGTTGTGTCGTTATAGCAATTTAAAAAAATAGTATTATTATTCGCCGACAGATGTCAGGAAGAGTCACCTTTTTGTTATTTTTCTTCCAATAAAAAAAAGCGAATAAAATGTCATTTTCTAGAAATGATTCTAGCTAGATCGATTTATCGCCCCCGAAACCCCCCGTATACTAAATTTCATGAAAATTGTTGGAGCCGATTCCGAGATTCCAATTATATATATATATATATATATATATATATATATATATATATATATATATATATATATATATATATATATATATATATATATATATATATAAGAATTACTCGTTTAAGATATAGGGTAATCATTATTTATAATAAAATCTGGAACCAGATATATAGTTAGTTTGAGTCATAGTTTATGTAATATAATATCAAACCATCATAACATTAATTTACCACGCATATTATACACAGTTCACCAAGCTTAACTAGATTATATGTATTTCTAGTATAATTTGAGCCCTGGCTACGTTATTTAAATGACTTCAGAGAGGTCTAAGTAAATAGATCGGTGTATCCTATAGAATTGAATGGAGAGCAAAGCTTAGATTAAGAAGATATAGAAAAGACAATTAGTAAAATAAAATTAAAAAATAAAATATGAACTCAACTTACTTTGATATGTATCATTGTTTTCACAAGCATTTAATCCCAGTTGCGTCTTGCTTTGAATCCCAAGATGCGCTGTTGAATACTAACATAGGACAAGTTTTAAAATCGAAAACAGCCTTTTCATTACTTTTCGTGAGGTAATAGAAGGAAAAATTCATGTTTCACTAATTAAAGCACCTGTGGCGTTTTATTATTTATAGGTGCACACTCTGCTAATTTGATATAGTGCTTAAATGTTGATAAATCACAAGGGTATATGGTTTTAAATTGGTATACGATTTATAAATTTTCACATATATATTTCAAATATTTAATTATTAACTAACCACTAACTATTAGTATTTGATGTCCCTAATGTATGTAAAGTATCGTACGCTATATACGTTACTTTCAAATTTTTAATAGTTTATAAGAAGGTAACCCTGTCACTGGATAAAAAACAGGTCAGTAAAGATCTTCCGAATAAATCTTATCTAGTTATGTTCCGGGGTTTTTTTTAATATATATGTAAAACGGGTCGTATTAATTACTATCAAAGTCCTTCAGACCAATAAATAAATATTTCATATTATCATATTTATGCGAAATATCTATACGTTAGCAAGTCTGTGGATCTTCCCACATGCAGTAAGCTTTAATAGCCATACTTCCTTGAGATAATCCGCACATTGTAGTGAACGTAGTGGACCGCAAGGAAATCGATTTCGTTGTAACAATGTGCTCGTTGCATATAACTTATGATATTAGGGATACATAAAACCGTTCATGTACTTATTAACTCAAATATATTAGGGGTTAAAGTATGATTTGTTTTTTTTACTTTTACTGAAAAATTTCAAGTTGTTTTTTTTCTAAGATGTTTTACAAATTTATTTAATCAAAATATTTACCCTCATTATCTACACATTGCTGTAATGATAGAAATGAGAGTGGATGGATACAGGAGTAGAGGTAGACCAAAAAAAGATGGATGGATTGCGTAAAAGATGATATGCCAAAAAAGGGTGTGTATGTTGTCATGACTGCTAATAGAGGAGAATGGAAGAAGAACATGTTGTGCCAACCCCATATAATATGGGATAAGGGCATGTAGAAGAAGATTATCTATACATTGCTGGCATGTAGACGAAGCTTCATACGAAACTCTGGGGATCTAGATTCGATAAACTGTGTGAAAGCATTTTATACTACCCCAAATCCAAAAAAGCTTGTAGTCCGTTGGAGCAAGGTCTGGCGAGTACGGTGGATGACATATGGTTTCGAACTGTAGAACCTCTAGAGTTACAACAATTTCTCATACAGTGTGAAGTCTTGCGCTGTCATGGATCAATAATGGTGAGGATCGATTTACAAGTCGGGGCTGTTTCACTGTCAGTTTCACCATCATTTTTCAAAGTTCAGCATAGTAAACATTTGCTGTTATTGCTTTATAAGACCTAAGAAATATATATATATTTTTTTAATGCTGTAGGACAGCAGACAGACTAACGGCCCGCTTAGAATTTAGCAGTTACCATCGCCTATGGATGTTTGCAATACCAGTGGCATTGCAAACACGCTGCTGTCCCATAAAGGTACAGGAACTTAGGTCACTAATGCCGGAACACAACACAAGGTTATTATGGCGGCATACTTAAGACCAAAGGTGGTCGCCATCCAGACGGGTTTGAGGCTCTACCACGTAGCTAGGGTGGGTTGTTTAGTCGCCTTTTAGGACAGGCCGACCACGGCCGCAGAGGTTAGTATTCTTTCTCCGCCCCTGCACGGATAGTATATATATAGTGAATAACACCATGAAGAGACCACCAAACAGTTATTTTGCTTTAGGGCACTGTTGCGGCGTTTGATCTGGGGTCAGCCATTATATTTTTCGCTTACGGTTATCGTAAAAAATCCACTCTTCTTCACATCTCACAATTCGGTCCAATAATCCTACATATCTGTACCGATTCAACAAGGGTAATGTTTAACCATGCCGTTAATTTCTGGGAAGTTTGACTTGGACTTGTTGTTTCTGCCTCGGGGGTACCGCGTCGGAACTCTTATTAAAAAATTACTCGAAAATCGAATGTTGCTACACATTTTATAAAAGAAGTACCTCATAGATATCAGGTGAAAAAGTTTCACTCGTAAATCTCACACCGTAAAGGTGTTATGTCAAGTTTTACTATAAAACGGCAATTTCATACTTTATCTCATATTATTCTTAGATTTTTGAATATCGATTTCAATTTTAATTCACCAAACTTTTTCTGCAACCAATTTGTGTAGTACTAACATACCCACAGGTGACGAGAAATAGTGCTGACTAATTACTGCCAGTCTGAAAACAATGAGCCCGTGCCTGTTCCTTATATCTGATAGCAAATTTTATGGTCCAATCTTTAATATACAAAACGGCCACTCAAATTTCACACTAAGATGCTCGAAAGTCACTTGTCAACCTCAAAGTAGAGTGGTCCTTTGTGAGCGAAAAGGTCACCACCCTCATTACATATATACATATACACCCCATAACTCGTTCACTCTCCCATTCCATTGTCTTCTTTTTCCCACGTATTTGTAAGCAGTTACCATCGCCTATGGATGTTTACGACGCTAGGAGCACTACGAATATACTTCCATTCCATAGGGGTACTGGTACCTAGGTGACTATTGCCAAAACACAACACAAGGTTATTATGGATACATCCTTAGAGACCGAGAATGGTTGCCATCCAGACAAGCTTGAGACCCTACCACGTAGCTAGGCTGAGACCGACTTCAGAGGTTAGCGTTCTTACTCCAGCCCAGCACGGAGGAAAAAGACATTCTGGTCTCGCTGTTTTGCAAAGTATTGGTGAAGCTACGTATACGAGTACACAATACAACAGGCCATGTACGTAATATAATGAATAATAAATTAAAATATTAAAAGTACTTATTTTTGGTAATATTTAATTTAATATTTATAAACTTTTATTTACATACACAAGGAAAATTTCCTCCTCAATTAATTTAATTTTAACAAAATCATACGCGTACCACGTAACAAACTGAAGGTGTCACTAATTAAATTTAGCCTGTTTCAATTATCATACCCAATACACACGCTTCCACCTGAGAGATTAAATGATTCCCTTACACGGAAGCTGGGGAGAACTTCAAACACTAATCATGTGAGCTTGCCCATCGCAATAAAAATAAAAGGGACATATTATATACACATCTTCTTCTATCCGTGCAGGGGTGGAGAAAAATACTAACCTCTGCGACCGGGGTGAGCCTGTTGTAAAAGGCAACAAAACAACCCACCCTGCTGCGTAGTAGGGCGACCACTTTTGGTCTTGAGTATGCCGCTATAATAAACTTGTGTTTCGGCATTAATGACCCAAGTTCCTGTGTCCCTTATGGGACAGCAGCGTGTTCGCGATGCCAGTGGCGTTGCAAACACCCATAGGCGACGGTACCTGTAGCAATAAAGACCACAGGGTTAATGGCACCACCCATCAAATATAACTTTGTTGCCAAAATACATATATATGACAGAGAAAAGTTTTCCTGAAGCCGATTGGGGAAACGTGTAGTAGAATAGAACGTGAGTCCCATTTAATGCATTCTTACGCCTGCCCTTTTAGTAAAGGGATACTCAATGCTAGTATACCTAATTTTGCCTACTGCATACAAATGAAACTGATGAAGTAGTTTCTAGGCTTTATCTTAAAAAATATTGTAGATAGATAGATTACACTTTATTGTAAACCAAATAACTTACAAAAACAAGGAACATTATTTACACAATAAATATGTACTTGACTTACAATTGTAATGTATGTAGGTAGTTACAATTGTATCGAAGGAATTTATTCTGTGGGTACCTACATACATTACAA
The DNA here is from genome assembly GCA_963693495.1 of Malacosoma neustria. NCBI lineage: Eukaryota > Metazoa > Arthropoda > Insecta > Lepidoptera > Lasiocampidae > Malacosoma > Malacosoma neustria. The sequence goes on along the minus strand of OY856379.1, from coordinate 3,089,191 downwards.
CAATGGGCGGCCTTATCGCTACAGAGCGATTTCTTCCAGGCAACATTGTACATGGAAATCCCACGTTGATACAGCGGCTAAAAGAATAACAAGGAAAATAATTTTGCTTATGTGTTGAGCAAGTTAAGAAAACCTCTAATCGGTAAACAGTACATTAGTACTGTAAGCCATTAGGCTTACCACGGTTATGTCACCTCTTTGTTACGATACAGACTATTACTATGGGGAAATAGCACGGATATCACAAGAGCTTTTTCGGCTCAAAAAAAATGTGTAAGAGCAATAATGGGCATTCCTCCTTACGAGGCATGCAAAAAAAAAAATTAAATCATCCAAATTTTGCCACTACTATGTATGTATATTTTTGAGCTACGTATTTTTGTTATAAACAATGAGAATTTTTTCAAAAAGGAAAAAGATGTAAGCGGGCGTAGTACTAGAAACAAAGAAAGATTAGTACTAGACATAATACCTGGAACTGCTCTTTTTATAAAAATAATACCGTTCTTACTCACGGAATTACTACTGATCCAATTTAAAATACAACTGAAACTATGGCTACTAGAAAAAATTATTTAATTAGTTAAAGGGTGGATGAGTAAGAGAATGAGTATTAATATTGAATAATAATGATTTACATAATAATTTCTTCAATGCTATCTCACTGTTGTAAATTGACATTTACGTATATTAGGAAAAATAAATAATTTAAAATTGATAATAACATAGAATATACATATGAGATCTCTCTCATATGTATATTCTATGTTTCTAATATAAAATTCTAATATAAAAATTATGTATGTTAGTTAATTTATGTTTGTTTGCACGCCGAAATGATAAAACATCTATTGTAACTATGTTTTGAGCAAATAAAGGATTTTGATTTTGCAGGAACGAGGAATAAGGACAGGTTAATATTAGACTTTGTACCACGAACAGATTTTTTTCATAATAATTGATGCCTCTAAATATTTTTAATAAACTACCTTTGACGATGAAAGCCAATGACACAATAAAGTAAAATAAAAAATGGTCACTAGGCAAAATTATATATTCTTTATACTGGTTGAAGAAATAAAAGGACGTAATAAAATACAAGAATTTTAATAATTTTTTTTTATTTTAATAAAACAATTCATATGAAAAAGAAACTATGCAAACTAATAATAAGAGTTAAAGTAGAAAATTGCCGTTGTATAGTAAAAGATACTTTGAATTGACATCAAACCTTCATGGTGTGAGATTTTAGAATGAAACGTTTTTCACGTTATACCATATAAGGATTTTCTTTTAAAAAATGTGCAAAGTAATTTTTTCGACTTTTAATTGTTTTTTTTTTTATTCAGCTTAGACTTTTTGAAATACGAGTTCCGACGCGGAACTAACGCGGCGGAAACGGCTCGAAATATCAACGCCTCGTTTGGAGAGGAGACTGGTAATGAGCGCACCGTGCGTTATTGGTTTAAACGCTTTCGTAATGAAAACTTCGACTCGAAGAACGAACCACGCAAAAGACCGCCCACGCAGGTGTTTAGCACTGAATTCAAGGAGATGGTGGAAGCAGATCCGAGAGGAACTACCCAGGAATTAGCGGTATAGTTTAACGTTACCCTACCTACAATATTGACACATTTGCATCAAATCAGTAACATAAAAAAATATGAAGAATGGGTGCCTCATGATTTGACTGATCTGCAGAAAGAAATACGTGTTGAGATTTGTGTTGCCTTGTTGAATCGGTAGAAAAGTTACAGAATATTGGATTGCATTTTGACATGTACCGAAAAATGGATTTTTACGATAATTGTGAGCGAAAAATGCAACGGTCGATCCTATGTCAAAACCGCATTAGTGCCCTAAAGCAAAGCATCCCAATAAAAAGATAATGGTCTTCTCAGGTCTGGTCAAGCAATAACAGCAGATGTTAACTGTCCCGAACTTTGAACAATGATGGCGAAGCTGGCAGTGAATCAGCCCCGACTTGTGATTGATCTTCACCACTATTGCTCCATGATAACGCAAGACCTCATACTGAATGAGAAATCGTTGTAACTCTACAGAAGACAAAGATAGAAACCAAACTTCATCCACTGTAATCGCCACACCTTGCCCCAACGGACTACCATTATTTTCGTGAATTGAACAATTTTCTAATGATAAAAAATTTTCTTCCCAGGATGCAGTACAAAATGCTTTCACACAGTTTGTTGAACCTAGATTGCCAGATTTCTAATTCAAATAAACTTCCGTGTAGATGGCAGCAATGTATAGATAGTAAAAGTAAATATTTTAATTAAATAAATATGTTACATCTCAGAAAAAAACAAGTTTCAATTTTTCAGTACAAATCGGCAAATTCATACTTTAACCCCAATTATCACAATAATAATTAGTTTAATCTATCATCATCATCATCTCAGCGATGAATCCCGGTTGCAGCCCAAATTCTCGCTTCGGCGCCCGGGGTCCGCTTTCCGACTTTTTCTTCTCCACTTCGCACGGTCTTCAGCATCCCTGGTAGTGAGACCATTGGCACGCATATCACCCTTTACGACGTCAAGCCAGCACTTTTTGGGTCTACCCCTCCTGCCGGGGCCCGGCGGAAGCGGCATGGCCAGACATTTGTTTCCCACGTAAGCATCCGGTTGCCGTAAAACGTGGCCGTACCATCGGAGCCGACACTCCTGCAATTTATCCGCAATGTCACGGACATGAAGGCTGCCGCGAATGCGGGAGTTCCTAACGCGGTCCTTCCGCGTCACTCCACACATCCACCGCAGCATATTCATCTCCGCGACACGCAGTTCTTGCTTGTGTCGCTCTAACACCGGCCACGCTTCACAACCGTATAAAAGGACAGGTCTAATGATGGTCTTATAAACCTGTCCCTTCAACTTTACCGGCATCTTGGGGTCACAAATGACACCAGTTACCTCACGCCATTTGGCCCACGCGGCAGCAATGCGTGCCTTGACGTCGCAATCGATGTCACCGGATGCATGAAACACAGATCCCAGGTATTTCACAAGGTCCGTGCGCTCGACTGTGTTGCCGTCTATGCGTACGGGTGTGGGATCTGTGGAGTTACAGGCCAAGTACTCGGTCTTCGCCACATTGAGCTTCAGACCACCGTTCTCAAGCGACTCTTTCCACGCCTTCACACGTCGCACCAGCCTACCCCTGTCCGAATCTGCCAGCGCGATATCATCAGCATACATGAGCAACCACGGGGGCTGCTCATGTGAGTTTCTGATGCTGTCTGACAATACGTCTAATACCACGCTAAACAGAAACGGACTAAGGACGGATCCTTGGTGCACCCCGACGGTGATGGGGAAAGGTTTTGTGTCGCCAACAGCGGTCCGAACAACGGAATCGGAGTCACGGTACATGTCTCGGATGATGTCAACATAGGCCTCTGGAATCCCTTTGGACCGCAATGCCCACCAGATTATCGCGCGAGGAATACAGTCGAAGGCCTTCTGCAAGTCGAGAAACAGGCAATGCAGAGGCGTATTCTTCGCCCTGTATTTCTCCGCGACAGTCCTTAGAGCAAAAACAGGGTCCATTGTCCCGTGACCAGGGCGAAACCCATATTGACAATCCGAGACAGTGCACTCCTGTCGAATCCGAGAGTCGATAACCCTTTCGAAGAGCTTCATGGTGTGGGACATGACCTTAACTCCTCGGTAACTACCGCACTCCTGCACCGACCCCTTGCCTTTGAAGACTGGAGTAATGATACTCAGTCTCCATTGGCTCGGGATCGTACCGGTGAGGAGTGTCCGGTTGAATAGGTCTGTTAAAATGCCCACACCACGCGAGCCCATCGCCTTCCAGGCTTCGATGGGGACTCCATCGGATCCAACAGCTTTCCGATTCTTCATGCGGCGAAGACAATTCTGGACTTCTGCAGGCGTTATCAGTGGCACTAGTCCTTGATTCGGAGGAAGATCAGGCGGCTGCACCTCTTTGTGCTGCGTGTTCAGCAGCTCGTGGAAATACGAGCGCCATCTCTCCTTCACCGCGAGGTCCTCGCATAGCAGATTGCCCACAGGGTCTTTTACACAGCGGCACTTGGAAATGTCCTGTGCCGCTTTGACCCTGGAGCGCGCCAACTTGTAGATGAGCTTCTGCCCCTCAGACGATTCCAACTTATCGTAAAGTGGTTGTAAGTGGTCTCGCCTGGCTCTGGCAACAGCTCTCTTAGTGGCGCGCTTTGCTACCCGGTATGCGTCGCGGTCTTCAGGAGATCTGGACGCTTGCCACTTCTTAAAGAGGGCTTTCTTCGCTCTAGTCTCCCTCTGGACTGTGTCGTTCCACCACCATGTCTCCTTGTCACACTTGCGACCACCCTTAGACACCCCAAGCACCTCCTTCGCCGACCCAAGGATAGCCGCCTGAATCTTGTCCCAGTAAGCCTGAACTGGTTCGCCCATACCACCGGTGCACTTGTCACCGACGGCTAAGGCGAACTCCTGGGACGTGACTTCATCAAGCAGCCACCACCTGATTCGGCGCTGAACGCGCTCGGTATACGTGTCTTTAGGCTTAGCGCAGAGGTCCATGACAAGAAGACGATGTTGTGCAGTGAGACTCTCACCGGGTATGACCTTGCAATTGGCTACTTTGCTGATGTGGTGTCTCCTAGTGAGTAGGAAGTCGATTTGGGTAGCATTCCTCCCGCTCCTGTAGGTGATGAGATGCTCGGGTCTCTTTTTGAAATACGTGTTCACGATGGCAAGGTCGGCCGCCGCACACGCATTGAGGATGTCCTCCCCTTCTGCGTTGCGGCTGCCGTACCCAAATCCACCGTGAACACGCTCGAATTCCCCACACTCATCACCCACATGACCGTTCAGATCACCCCCCAAAACGATCCCCTGTGATAATGGGATTCCACGGAGCACTTCTCCGAGTAGATTCCAAAACGCTATTTTATCGGCGTCGTCACAACCGGCCTGTGGCGCATAGGCACTTATCAAGTGGGTAACTACCCCATCGATAAGCACCCTAACGACCATAAGTCGGTCGCTATGACGTTTCACTTCCAAAATGTCGTTCTGGAACTCCTCCGAGAGCACTATGGCAACCCCATTCTCCCCACCAGGTGCACCTGTGTAGATCAGCTTGTAGCCATTCCCAATGAACCGGGATCTGCTGGCCTTCCACCGAGTCTCCTGCAGGAACGCCACGGCCACCCTCCGCCTGGAGAGCACATCGGCCAACTCTCTCGCGCGTCCGGTTAACGTGCCTATGTTCCATGTTGCGAAGCGGATCTTTCGAGATGTTTGGGCTGCGTGAGTTGGGGCTAGCGTCGTTAGCCGTGCCCGCCCATGACACGGTAGCCCTTGTCCACTTCTCACAAGAGTCGGGCGAAGCTCTTGCGCGCCGTTATGCGGCGGCGCCCTAGCCCTTATACGATCTCGCATTCGTGTTCTGTCCATATGATTTGGCAGATTTGGCTTTTACGGGGGCGACTGCCGTCTGACCCCCCAACCCCAAAAGGAAAGCCGTCGTCAGAGCCTCGTCCGTTATTCAGCAGGGTGCGCCGACTTGCAGGTGAGGTTGACTTGGGCCCCGAAGATGTTGGTAGGGCCCCTTACACCCCAATTAGTTTAATCTATATTATATTGATTTCATTGTCAACCTCCATGTTGTAACGACTAACGCACTCCGGTACGCTTGCGGGTATGTCAGGTTAGATACCCATCTCGTGTCTGTGTGTTTATGTATCTAAAAGTTACTAAATAAAACTAACTTGATCGTTATCATCATGAATATAATATGTATTTCAACTTCACTTATCAATTATATTTCTGACACTGTCCATTTTTTTGTATTACACCGTCTTTTATAATATTATGTCCCTAGTTTTTATATCTCGTCGACAGGTGTCGTCTCCCCTCCTGCCATTACTTGCTAATAACCAAAATTAAATTTGTTATTAATTGTAAAATTGAATAAAGATTATTATTATTATAAATATCTACCAAAATATATACAACAGAAACGGAAACAATTATGATATTATAATATTAAATTAAAAATGTGAAAATAAGATTATTTAGGCATTAATTATTATATTATTTCTACAAGTATTTTGTATTAATTTTGGTTATTGTGTTTTTAAACATTTACAAACTTCCGGTTAATTTTATGTTTAGGAGACCTACCTACATTTAGGTTATTTAAAAATGACATCATAAATTTAAGAAATGTCCACACCAGAATATAAACTTGAATCTAACATGTATAATATGTGTTTAAATACAAAAGAATTAGAATATAAAATATATGTAGTGCCGATCACGGACTGAGATTGCACCTTACAGGGATGACAGGGATAGCTCGAGAGCAGTGGACTTTATGAGAGGAGAGAGGGAGAGCGGTGATGGTCGCCTTGCAGAGGGCAAAGAAATTCACACTGACTTTCATTCCACCCCTTCCCGGTTCGGTTCAGCTCCACTGGCGGAGGAACTAGAAGAACTAGACACTGAACACACAATGTTATGGCACGGCCAATGATAGTGTTGGAGCAACTGAAGCCAACTGCGCATGGCGCACGATGGTCTTCAAGGAGGTCAACCGTCCCGCGCATTTAGAACCTCACATGATACTACTCGATACTACTTTCGTAGCACCCTCGCTTTTTTCATTTACCTCACCGAAAGTGAGGGTAGATAACAAAAATCAGAAGGCGAGATTTCAATTAACTTCTATGCAAGGATTGAACATGTAGTAGGTATATTAGTTATCTATTACCTATAATAGAAGTGCTATGCTATTTACTTGGGACTAGATAGCATTGGGTGTACTGGCCTATTATATTATTAAATTAATATTATTATTTACACGAATATATATTTGTGGCTTACCTTCCTCTGATAGAATCAGAACACATTTCTAAGATAAGGTGTAATAATTTAACATCTAGCTAACATTGGCTAACTGCAATATGTAATATTGATGATGTTTATCAAGGTACGACGGATGAGGGAGCGCGGCCGAACGACGAGCGCCGCCATCCGCCCCGGCTATCTCGTTGCACTCCCAATTGTGAGTGCGTGAAAGCGCGACAGTGATTGAGGTAGGCTAATGTAGAATGGTTTTCACCTAAACTTACCTGAGTAACGAAAAATCTCTTTCCGTTAACTGATAGTCATTATCATGTTTGCTAAAAATAACTACATCCGTAGATTTATTTTACGACCACCGTAGAACGTTGGTTTTTGTACTTTGAAACACTTTCTGAGGTCACAGATACGTGAAATTCGTGTCCTGAAGGACACGATACATAGACATAAACATAATTAGATCATATCGTACGTATCGTATCTTAGATTCATCTAACTGTGTAATTACAATATTTATATCGTCGTGATCGTAGAATAACGTCGGATTTGAAAAAAATCCAAAATAACTTTTACCATATTTGGATACTACATTGTCTAAATATTATTGCTACAATAACAAAAAAATTACATGTATTTTAGATTTCAAATTAAGCAGTCGGTAAAGTGACGCATATGATAGATTCTCATAGTAAAATGACGCTTGTGTATTTTTAAAATGGCTGTCCTGTAAAGTTTAATATACCTAGTCAGGTCATAAGTATTGTCACACAATAAAAACTTTTCTTTTAGAATGCTGGCCACAAAAAAGTTTATTGAATTAGAATTTCGAATTGTTCATGAAAATAAAAATGTATAACTTTTAGAATTTTACTCATTTTTAAATGTGGAGTGGACGCTTAAAGAAGACCGTGTTGCAGTTATTGCGTTGCATCGTTGCGGTTACGCGCCAATTCAAATTTTTAACATACTGAAAAATTTGAATATTACCAAAAGATTCGTTTTATCGTACCATCAAACGATACAATGAAGACTCTAGTGTAGATGACAGGTCAAGAAGTGGTCGCCCTCGGTCTGTTAGGACTCCAGCAGTGATAAAAGCTGTGAAGGCACGAATTCAAAGAAATCCCAAACGTAAGCAGAAACTGTTGGCCCTTCAGATGGGGTTAAGTAGAACCACGGTGAAAAGGGTGTTAAATGAAGACTTAGGGCTTCGGGCATATCGAAGAAAAACAGGACATCGTTTGAATGCTCGTCTAATGGACCTGAGACTGAAGAGATGCCGCGCTTTGTTGAAGCGGTACGCGGGAAAAAAATATCGGGAAATTCTTTTTTCGGATGAAAAAATGTTTACCGTAGAAGAGAGCTACAACAAACAAAATGATAAGGTGTACGCACACAGTAGTGAAGAAGCGAGCAACCGTATTCCGCGTGTCCGACGAGGTCATTTTCCATCTTCGCTCATGGTATGGTTGGGAGTTTCTTATAGGGGCTTAACAGAGGTACATTTTTGTGAGAAAGGTGTAAAAACGAATGCTGTTGTGTATCAAAATACAGTCCTGACGAACCTTGTGGAACCTGTTTCTCATACCATGTTCAATAACAGGCACTGGGTATTCCAACAAGATTCGGCGCCAGCTCATAGAGCGAAGAGCACACAAGACTGGCTGGCGGCGCGTGAAATCGACTTCATCCGGCACGAAGACTGGCCCTCCTCCAGTCCAGATTTGAATCCGTTAGATTACAAGATATGGCAACACTTGGAGGAAAAGGCGTGCTCAAAGCCTCATCCCAATTTGGAGTCACTCAAGACATCCTTGATTAAGGCAGCCGCCGATATTGACATGGACCTCGTTCGTGCTGCGATAGACGACTGGCCGCGCAGATTGAAGGCTTGTATTCAAAATCACGGAGGTCATTTTGAATAAACTTTAATGTCATAAGAATCTATGTTTTGTTAAGTTCATTTTGGTATATGAATGGTTACATAATGAATAAACTTGTTACAATTATTTTACATTAAACATGTGACAGAATTTATGACCTGACTAGGTATGTCAGATCCGTCACTATTCTACGACTACGACGATATATTTACAAAAGAAAAGTATATGAGTACAATATCTCGTATTCATAATACAAGCGCTGCTGCTTTGTTTGACTTTTTGTGAATTAACATAATATTTAAAAATTAGAATATCAAATCCGTTAAAATTATCAAAATTCTAGCGGAAATTTATTTATTATGATATAAAATTTACAAAACAAAAAGAAGTAAAATCTCAATAAAAATGGCGTGCTTTTACCCTGAAGACTGCAAGCAATTTACAGTATGTCCGAAGTTAGTGGTCCCTTGTCCAACAACGTGCTGTGAAGATCCACCTATGTGTTATCCCTGCTTGCCACGGTGTCCTTTGCTGAAGGTTATGTATTCTTGTGAAAGAAGCCCCGAGTTTCAAGGCCTCTAACTTGTCAAGAGGAAGATTGCTGTGAGCCACCACCAAAATATATGAAGATGGACGCATTGTATGTAAGCTGCCTGTGTCTGCATTCAAGCGCAACGAGATGTAGGACCAAGAGCATTCGAAGACGCTCGGCACAGCGAATTTCCTGTAGAAGCCCTCATGACGTAGTTGTCAAATGTGAATTGTGCACGGACTCCGTAAAAGTCGGCAACTCAGTAAAAGTACCATCCTGCACATCCAAGCCGACACTCGGATATTGTTTACTCAAGAAGAAACCAATAAAAGTGACGCTTGAGGATATATTAGATGATTGACAACGAAATTTCATGTCCTACTTTCAATGTGAAACGAGAAAAATAATTTAAATAAAAATAATGACAGATTTTTCCCCAAAAAGGGGTTAACGTCAGGCAGGCGGCCGATTGTAAAAACTAAGCCACAACTATAATATTACAACATTACCATGTTGTGTCGACCCCATATAATGTGGGATAAGGGCAGGAGGAAGAAGATTTTAAAAACGTTACCTATAAAAATAATAAAAATTTTAAATATATGAATAAGGTTTTTAAAGCAATAGTGAAAGATGATAAATTAATTATTCTTCTGATAATATCCAAAGACAGCGAAAGAAGTACCTGTTTCTTCAATAGTTAATGGTTTAGGCTGCAGTTTTTGCTGTTAAACCATTAAAAATACATAAGCATTTCTGAATACATAAGCATACCTTCAAAAATTCGAAAGTTTCGTTAACGGAATGAATTTGTAAAACTTCTCCAAACCATGTCTGATGTAGAATGATAACCATGTCCCACTATAATCCACTGCAAAGCTTCATCATCATCATCTCAGCGATTAATCCCGGTTGCAGCCCAAACTCTCGCTTCGGCGCCCGGGGTCCGCTTTCCGACTTTTTCTTCTCCACTTCGCACGGTCTTCAGCATCCCTGGTAGTGAGACCATTGGCACGCATATCAACCTTACGACGTCAAGCCAGCACTTTTTGGGTCTACCCCTCCTGCCGGGGCCCGGCGGAAGCGGCATGGCCAGACATTTGTTTCCCACGTAAGCATCCGGTTGCCGTAAAACGTGGCCGTACCATCGGAGCCGACACTCCTGCAATTTATCCGCAATGTCACGGACATGAAGGCTGCCGCGAATGCGGGAGTTCCTAACGCGGTCCTTCCGCGTCACTCCACACATCCACCGCAGCATATTCATCTCCGTGACACGCAGTTCTTGCTTGTGTCGCTCTAACACCGGCCACGCTTCACAACCGTATAAAAGGACAGGCCTAATGATGGTCTTATAAACCTGTCCCTTCAACTTTACCGGCATCTTGGGGTCACAAATGACACCAGTTACCTCACGCCATTTGGCCCACGCGGCAGCAATGCGTGCCTTGACGTCGCAATCGATGTCACCGGATGCATGAAACACAGATCCCAGGTATTTCACAAGGTCCGTGCGCTCGACCGTGTTGCCGTCTATGCGTACGGGTGTGGGATCTGTGGAGTTACAGGCCAAGTACTCGGTCTTCGCCACATTGAGCTTCAGACCACCGTTCTCAAGCGACTCTTTCCACGCCTTCACACGTCGCACCAGCCTACCCCTGTCCGAATCTGCCAGCGCGATATCATCAGCATACATGAGCAACCACGGGGGCTGCTCATGTGAGTTTCTGATGCTGTCTGACAATACGTCTAATACCACGCTAAACAGAAACGGACTAAGGACGGATCCTTGGTGCACCCCGACGGTGATGGGGAAAGGTTTTGTGTCGCCAACAGCGGTCCGAACTACGGAATCGGAGTCACGGTACATGTCTCGGATGATGTCAACATAGGCCTCTGGAATCCCTTTGGACCGCAATGCCCACCAGATTATCGCGCGAGGAATACAGTCGAAGGCCTTCTGCAAGTCGAGAAAAAGGCAATGCAGAGGCGTATTCTTCGCCCTGTATTTCTCCGCGACAGTCCTTAGGGCAAAAACAGGGTCCATTGTCCCGTGACCAGGGCGAAACCCATATTGACAATCCGAGACAGTGCACTCCTGTCGAATCCGAGAGTCGATAACCCTTTCGAAGAGCTTCATGGTGTGGGACATGACCTTAACTCCTCGGTAACTACCGCACTCCTGCACCGACCCCTTGCCTTTGAAGACTGGAGTAATGATACTCAGTCTCCATTGGCTCGGGATCGTACCGGTGAGGAGTGTCCGGTTGAAAAGGTCTGTTAAAATGCCCACACCACGCGAGCCCATCGCCTTCCAGGCTTCGATGGGGACTCCATCGGATCCAACAGCTTTCCGATTCTTCATGCGGCGAAGACAATTCTGGACTTCTGCAGGCGTTATCAGTGGCACTAGTCCTTGATTCGGAGGAAGATCAGGCGGCTGCACCTCTTTGTGCTGCGTGTTCAGCAGCTCGTGGAAATACGAGCGCCATCTCTCCTTCACCGCGAGGTCCTCGCATAGCAGGTTGCCCACAGGGTCTTTTACACAGCGGCACTTGGAAATGTCCTGTGCCGCTTTGACCCTGGAGCGCGCCAACTTATAGATGAGCTTCTGCCCCTCAGACGATTCCAACTTATCGTAAAGTGGTTGTAAGTGGTCTCGCCTGGCTCTGGCAACAGCTCTCTTAGTGGCGCGCTTTGCTATCCGGTATGCGTCGCGGTCTTCAGGAGATCTGGACGCTTGCCACTTCTTAAAGAGGGCTTTCTTCGCTCTAGTCTCCCTCTGGACTGTGTCGTTCCACCACCATGTCTCCTTGTCACACTTGCGACCACCCTTAGACACCCCAAGCACCTCCTTCGCCGACCCAAGGATAGCCGCCTGAATCTTGTCCCAGTAAGCCTGAACTGGTTCGCCCATACCACCGGTGCACTTGTCACCGACGGCTAAGGCGAACTCCTGGGACGTGACTTCATCAAGCAGCCACCACCTGATTCGGCGCTGAACGCGCTCGGTATACGTGTCTTTAGGCTTAGCGCAGAGGTCCATGACAAGAAGACGATGTTGTGCAGTGAGACTCTCACCGGGTATGACCTTGCAGTTGGCTACTTTGCTGATGTGGTGTCTCCTAGTGAGTAGGAAGTCGATTTGGGTAGCATTCCTCCCGCTCCTGTAGGTGATGAGATGCTCGGGTCTCTTTTTGAAATACGTGTTCACGATGGCAAGGTCGGCCGCCGCACACGCATTGAGGATGTCCTCCCCTTCTGCGTTGCGGCTGCCGTACCCAAATCCACCGTGAACACGCTCGAATTCCCCACACTCATCACCCACATGACCGTTCAGATCACCCCCCAAAACGATCCCCTGTGATAATGGGATTCCACGGAGTACTTCTCCGAGTAGATTCCAAAACGCTATTTTATCGGCGTCGTCACAACCGGCCTGTGGCGCATAGGCACTTATCAAGTGGGTAACTACCCCATCGATAAGCACCCTAACGACCATAAGTCGGTCGCTATGACGTTTCACTTCCAAAATGTCGTTCTGGAACTCCTCCGAGAGCACTATGGCAACCCCATTCTCCCCACCAGGTGCACCTGTGTAGATCAGCTTGTAGCCATTCCCAATGAACCGGGATCTGCTGGCCTTCCACCGAGTCTCCTGCAGGAACGCCACGGCCACCCTCCGCCTGGAGAGCACATCGGCCAACTCTCTCGCGCGTCCGGTTAACGTGCCTATGTTCCATGTTGCGAAGCGGATCTTTCGAGATGTTTGGGCTGCGTGAGTTGGGGCTAGCGTCGTTAGCCGTGCCCGCCTATGACACGGTAGCCCTTGTCCACTTCTCACAAGAGTCGGGCGAAGCTCTTGCGCGCCGTATGCGGCGGCGCCCTAGCCCTTAAACGATCTCGTAATCTTGCACTTTCCATATTTGATTTGGCTTATTTTGGCTTTTACGGGGGCGACTGCCGTCTGACCCCCCAACCCCAAAAGGAAAGCCGTCGTCAGAGCCTCGTCCGTTATTCAGCAGGGTGCGCCGACTTGCAGGTGAGGTTGACTTGGGCCCCGAAGATGTTGGTAGGGCCCCTTACACCCCTAGGGCCCCTTACACCCCATCCACTGCAAAGCTTCTTAAAATATAATTATAACTGTTATGTTAAGCACCATATTAATATTAATCCATGTCGTTTTTTTTTAGTATTTCAAGCCATAATTTTTTTTTTATATGTGGTCCCATAATTTTAAAATAACAAACAGTATTTAAGTGATTTTTCATAGTACCATTAACCTAAGTCTGCTGACATAAATACCAGTTTTAAGCGTGAAAAATATTGCATAACTGAAATTAATTTGTACAATTATTCAATTTTTATCTTTATATTGGGGCAGAAATTATTTCAATAGATCTAATTAACAACAATATGGACTGAGAAAATTTATTGAAAGTTTATATAAATTGTGTTTAAGCCCAGTCATGTTTTATTTATTATATGCGATATGATTTTAAATACACAAGACTTAATGTTGATTGATTTAATGATTTTTTAAATTAGATATATCTTTAAACATGTATTTAATATTTGAAACTCTAAAGTTATATCTAAGTGTGTATATTAACATAATTATGTTTTGCAGATGGCTTTATCTTGAAGTGGATCGAGGCGGTCCCTACCCGCTTCCATCGGCAACAAAGACAATAATAGAGCAGCCTTGCAATAATGAACTCCACGGAAGCCAGCCTTGACGTCAACAGATCAACGCCTATTTACACTATTGGAACGAGTTTTATAACGCAATGGTTAGTTAGTTAATCTGTACACTATATGTTTATGTATATATGTACATATATTTATTATTTCCACCAGAATTACAAATAGAACTATCTCATCACTTCCATAGGGACTCGTAACATGCAACTAATATGTCACTTTTTTTGCTAATTGGGATTTTGAAAAAAAAAATTGATTTTTTTATGTATTTTAAAATTTTATTATTAATAATATTGATATTTAATGCAAAAAACTTAAATTTTTTTTAGTTAATTATACACAATTAAAAATTGATGAAATTTAAATAAAAATCACGTGACTATAAACGTTCCATGATTGGTGACCATAGTTGTGACGTCATAATGTTATAGCTATTCAATAACAGTACAGCGTTAAATGCTACGTGACTAGACAATAATATTGAAAATTTATTGCTAAAATACGAGTTGTTAGTTGGCTCCGATTAGCTATGTGTGATAAAGAAGTATATAATAAATATTTGATTTGTATACTTAGATAAATAATAATTAATAACAATAGTATTAAGAAATACTTACATCGAAATGATCTTCACAACAAAAAAATTCGATTTTCTTTTGGGATTATCACTATATAATGAGGGATAGTGGCTAGAAGCAGAAGAGATATAGCAAGAAATTATGCTTGAATGAAAACTTCTATTTATGGAAGGGGAAAATGCTTTTCGCACATCCCGCTCTAAGGAGCGGGATGTGCGAAAAAAAATAGGGCCATGTAACAGTATTTATGAGATTCCTTTTAAAGTCTGCCCCCTTCACTTTGTTACTAGGTGCTGTTCAAGCGCCGAGGCCGATGGATGTCAAGTTACTCTGGAGTGATTCTGCCGGGCACCCACCCACTTTCTCGAGTCTATTATAGTAGACTTAGTCTTACTGCGAAACCTGGTCTTTTTCTTCAGCCTCTCTTTAACGTCTGCACTCATTCAACTTCATTTTTAGTTTTATCTATAAGATAGGGTAGTAATTTTTTTATTTTTGGCTAAAACCAAGAGAATCTTACTCAAAAATTAAACATGAAAATTCTTAATAATACAAAACCTTTTCAAAAATACATACTACATAAAACCAGAAGAAATGCAAATACTGACATAACCTGTACGTACTGTTCAATGTCTTACAACCACAATGGGTACTGAATATACAATGTTATTGCTCCTTCTGCATAAGTGGAAACCAAGCATTAAATAATCTAGATATTAAATTTTTAAGACGATGACTGTCTGGTACTATTGCGATATTATTTATAAACATAAATACAAAATTTTATTCATTAAATCTCTATTGGTTTATGTTAGTTATCGTATTCAGTCTATGCCTCCTGTTGGTGGAATTTGTCGTAGTTTTAAGGAAATTTTCAACACTTACTGTCACATGTAAAATTTGCAACGCCAGGGGCATCGCTAACTCTAATTTAAGTGAGCTTGAAGACCTGGGCTTTGTTGCCTTTTATAACAGGTCGTCTCCGTCCACAGGGGTTACGGACCTCTCTTCACTTCTTACTCACCTGCACGGATATAATCTTGTACTTGGCCATCTAGAAACATTAACCACATTGGTTACTATTTCAGCAGATATGTATATTTAATTTTGGAATCCGAGAAGTGACTTCCACCATGTTAGATATATTTAATATGTCGTATTATTTAGTTCAGTACCTATATATATTTAACTTTAAATTTTATTAACGTTTCACATTTTTACCTCGTATGTTAGTATCTGTGTTTTTGTTTTGTCACCATAGTTTAAATGCAACTAGAAATAAAAACTTTGACACAATTATTTTAATTATAATACAAAATATGATTAAAAATTCAAATAAAAATTACTAGAAATGAGTATAAAATTTAAAAGACTGAAATACAAAATGAAGCCATAAGAATTGAAAATTATTCTAATAATGTAAAATACATAAATTTTTCAATAGCTTACTTTATCAAATTAATAAGTTTTATTACAATTCGGTTATATTTACAATCGTTTTATTTCCTAATCAAATGGAGAGGCCTCATAAAACGACCGAACTCAATCTTGGTCACACGGGATCAATTCTTAATACGTAAGCAATTCGCATTGTCATTGAATTTTATTGCCTTATGAAAACTTGTAATATAACAGGCTGTAACGACCTACTGCTGATATTAGGCTTATCCCAGAGAGAACGAAAAGTACTGGTCACGCTTGTCCAACGCGAAAAGTTCAAAATAGTTGACTATTTTTTTCCAATGACGCTGAACAATGAGTTGTTAGAAAAGTCTTACTATTATGAGCTCTTAAATAGGAAGCTTAAAATAAATGTTAATTAGCTAACTCGGCAATCGTTGTTCTGCCATATAAAATAAAAAAGTAGCCCATGCCCCTTCCCGAGGTTAAATCTGTCTTTAATTCATCAAAAGTGGTTCAGCCAGACAGTTACTTTCACATTTGTTGTATTAGTATAGATGATAAATGAGAAGTGGAAGACTTCTCTACTTCTCATTTATCATCTATACTAATACACAAATGTAGTGACAAAAATTGAGCAAGGTTTGCTGAGACGGTTTGGCCATGTCGAGAGAATGAATGAAGAACGATTGACGAAACAAGTTTATAAGGCGAGTGTGAATGGAAGTTTTGGAAGGGGTAGACCTAGGCGAACGTTTCGAGACCAGATCAGGGACGTCTTAAAAAAAGGCCAGGTCAAGAGTACCCTAAACCGAAGAGCATGTATGAAGGGAATAATGAAAATGGACGAAGCGAAACAAGTATGTAAGGATCGTAGCAAGTGGAAAGAAGTGGTATCTGCCTACCCCTACGGGAAAGAGGTGTGATTATATGTATGTATGTATAAATGAGTTATAATTTGTTTATTATTGGACTACATTATTGAATTACATTTGCCACGAAAATATACATCTCAGTATGGTGGAGACTTGCTCACGTTATTTGCCGAGCAATTATTTTATACTCGTACATTCGTGAGAAACCCTGCGTCCTCAGCCATCGTGAGAATCGTTAATTACCCCTTGACCACTACCATAAGAAAATATTAAATAACATAATTTAATCACAGCGAAGAAATGTGTTTCTTTCATTTCAAATTTCAATTATCAGACCCCAAAACAATCAAGACAATTTCAATACGAATCACGATATCATCTTTCTGATACCGCCAACGGTATCTCATTACATTATTGTCGTAAATATTTTGAGAAACAATATAAATGCGTAAAGATTGATGAGAATTTTGATGGTTGGAGGAACTTTCCGTCAATATTGGATCAGGCTTGGAAGGTTTAAATCATATTGAATCCATTTGGTATTTCTTAGTTGAGAAAAGAAGAAGAAGAGAGAATTCACCAATTCTACCTAATTTATTGAACGTCACTTTACATGTTTTTTATTTATTTATTCTTTATTGTACAAAAATTTACAGATATAATTACATATATTTTAAAATAGTACATTGTACAAGTGGCGGCCTTATCGCTTGAAGCGATCTCTTCTAGGCGACCTTTGGATGGACAGAAGTGATTAATAAAATAAATAAAATGTATGTAATGTGTGGGAAGGCTTGCAAATATCTATGTATGTAGATAGTATAAAGAAGTATACATGAATACACAATTATATACATAAATAAATAAGAAAAAAAAGTGAAACAGAATGGGAGTAAAGTAAGAAATTAAATACTTGATTTTAAAAAGTCAAGACAGAGTTGAATGATTTTCCATAAAACGTGGAGTTATGTGAGGGCCCTGTTAATAGCAAATTCGCTGCAGGTCTCAAGGATTTAACGTCACTACGTTTGAATAATTCAAAACGCTCCTTTAGATAGCAGGAAGTTTTGGGATTGAACAGAATGTTGAAGAGTAAAGTCGAGGGCTATGTTAAGGCCAGCGAAGAAAATATCCGTTTGATCTTAGAGCATTATAAGAGAAGACATTACACCTTCTACCAGTTTACTTGTAAGAAAAGGAAAGTGTCTAATTTTTTTCGGAGGGAATCAGTTGTTTCAGTAAAACCAAATAAAAACATTTTTAATATTTTAAGCCTTTTTGCATAAATAAAGGATGTATGTAAACACGACCTCTACAGTGGTTTTTGACGTCATGCTGCAGAGGTATAGGGTTCAATTCCCGTCTCATATCTAAGTGTAGATAAATAATGTATTTATTAAAAAATAAAAATATAACATATAAGAATGTGAGTTGACTTAACACAAGCGTTTTGCAGCTCACTTCAAGATTCAATGTCACTGTGTGAATTGTGTCGCAATATATTTTTAAAAAAGATTCTGATTCAAAAAGGTACGTCGAAATTTAGTTTGTGATAGTGTTTAGTATATTTGTTTAAACTGAAGTTTTTCAGTGATCATGCTTCGCATAGTGAACGAATTTTATTCAGTGATCTATTTCCTTCAGCACGCCAATATTTCTAAGCCCATTACTTCTTCCAAATTTCCTTTCTTTTTTTATCCTAATTTTTCAATTCTCTTCCCTTTCTATGCTACTCCAACATATTTCTTTCAAATTCAGTAAAAATAGTTGTAATTTAAAATAAATGGATAAACGCGTACTCCAAACAAGCATAAAAACATTAAAGATTTATTAAATATACGTAATCCGTACAGAGGCGGAGAAAGAATACTAACCTCTGCGGCCGGGGTCAGTTTGTCGTAAAAGGCGACAAAACAACCCTCTATTTATGTGGTAGAGCCCCAAGCCCGTCTGGATGGCGACCACCTTTGGTCTAAGTATGCCGCCATAATAACCTTGTGTCGTGTTCTGGCATTAGCGACCCAAGTTATTGTACCCTTATGCGACAGCAGCATCTTCGCAATGCCACTGGCGTTGCAAACACCCATAGGCGACAGTAACTACTAAATTCTAAGCGGGCCGTTAGCCTGTCTGCAGTCTTACAGCAATAAAAAGGCTATATATAAGTTAGGATGTTTAAAAATAAACCGATGTTTTTTTCAATTTCATATAAAATTCTTGTTATTTATGTTAAGAGAAAAATTCTGTGAAAATTTAAGCCCTTAATATAAACTTTAAAAGGTTTTATTTCAATTTTTTCCATTGATTTATCATGGCAAAATTAATTTCTAAACTTTATTTACTTTCAGTTACCTTAGTTAGTTCTTCACCGTTACATAGACAAAAAAGCATCGATAGTCATTCCTGTAGTTTTAACTCTTACTTTGTTATTCATATTAAAATGTACAATTTTAAAATAAAAGTTATTTTTACACGTAAAGCCTTTTTTTTGGTCTCGGGGAAAAACCCTCTCTTGACGGGTTCTCCCGGCCCGGGGGGACCGAGGGATATGTGGGACTCCGGGGAAGAGGTTCGGCCATCCGACTACCCACTAAAAAACCCCGCTGTTTTCCTATCGCCTACGCCTGGGCCCACAGATATATGGCCAGCCGATCTCGTGGCCCGGGCCGGCGCCGGCCCGCCCTTTGTCTTGAGGCGGGCCCCTTCTAAAGTGTTGGCGCCAGGGGGTCAGGATTTCGTCCCCTCGGCGCTCTCCTAACAACTCTAGGAGTTGAGGGGGGCCGCGGAACAGCACGCAGCCCTCACCCTCGCGGCAATGGTGCGGGCGGTGGATCCTCCCCCGAGTGGCCGCCCGCGGCCGCTTTTTACGGCGGCCGGAGGTCGTTATTTGACCTCCGGCGCCGCCGACGTGGCCTGCGTTGGCGGGAGTTGACTCCCGCTCCCGCCCCGCTGCCCCCTTTGCGGACATTTACTTCCTCGCAAAAGGAGGCGACGGCCGACCATCCAGGATCGCCCCCGACCATGGACAGAACCAGGGCCGGGAGCGACAGGTACACGTAAAGCCTACTAAACTATTAGTTGTAGTAGAAAAAGGTATATAGCCATTTTGGACACATTTTAATGTTCTACAAATTTACTTCATAATTTTTTTTCTATCACCTACAGTTCAAAAGTTATATGCATACTAAATTTTATTTTTATTATCAAACAATAAAAAAATATACAATTTAACATGAATAAAAAAGAAAGAGTTAGGACTACAGGCTAGACTCTCAAAGCTTTTTGTAGACAATTTAATGCTGAAAAAGGACCAATAATTGTTTAGCTGAAAATAAGCAGTGTACATAATTTGCAGGTAAAGCATAATTCAGAAATCTATTTTATCACGTTAAATAAATGGTAAAATTTTAATTCGATGATGATCCTTTTAAAGTTTTCAAGGGCTCAAATTATCACAGAATGTTTCTTTTAACATACAAGTAAATAACAGTTTTATATGAAATTGATAATAAAAACTGTTCACAGTATTTTAAGACACCCTAATGTAAGTACAGTCTTTTATGTATGATCAAAAATTCATAATGTGGGCATGTCAAAATAAACATGATTGACGTTTTGAGGCTACGTTTAATCGAAGTCATATCATTATATATCGTGTAAAGATGTGGAAATATTTGGAGAGCGTTATCGCTCTCCAAACAAAACTTAGCTCACTCTAGTTGTCTGCCACTTGTGAAAGTATTTACAAATATATTATATAACAACTTAGTTGTCAGCCAATCATTGTCTACTGCACGTAGGCTTCTCCAAGTTTAAACTACGAATTCCAGTACTTACTATTCCCATCAGCCCCGGCTGGCAATCTTGTGCAGGTCGTCAGCCCATCGGACTGGACTAGACTAGTCTTACACTACCTTTTCGAGACGCGGTCTTTACTCCAGGACTCCTTTGCTCCATCATAAACGGTCCTGTAACGAATATAATTGGTCCATTATAACTTGAGTTACCTTTCGCTATTTACTTTGCAATCAAAAAAAGATAAGCAGAGAATGAAAAAATGAGAAAAAATTAAAAAAACTATGAGTAGCTTGCCGTCAGCAAGACCGTGTCTGCTACACTTGTTCTAGAGAAATCTTATTGAATAGATGTAATCTTAACGTGAACAAAATTAAACCTGTATCAACAATATACCCGGATGAACTATATTTTGCAATAAAGCGTAAGTAGTTTGCTACATTGAGTAGCCGTCGTAACAATAATGCTACATTGCTTACCGTAGTTGATGAAGTTAGTTGTACGTATACGGCGTAGCACTACAAAATTCATATTTTGATCAGACAGATACTCACGGGACTCGCTACGTCTTGAGTCATAGCATATGCATGTAATATCAAACATTGATGACATTAAATATTATACTTAAATACCACAAAAAGTTGTTGCAAAGAGGTTACAATAACGAGTTTGAGATTGAATTCAATTTGCCTGTTCTACAAAACATAAGGCTCTATCGATATATAAGTTTTGACATACTCGTAAAAGCGTCTACGCAAAATGTTCTTGAGCATTATAGC
Organism: Malacosoma neustria; assembly: GCA_963693495.1. Lineage (NCBI taxonomy): Eukaryota > Metazoa > Arthropoda > Insecta > Lepidoptera > Lasiocampidae > Malacosoma > Malacosoma neustria. The sequence goes on along the minus strand of OY856379.1, from coordinate 3,067,784 downwards.
TTTGTGATGATTATTAACTAGCTGACCCGGCAATCGTTGTTATGCCATATAAAATTTTAAAAACATACTTTTTAGATAAGATTTCCATAAAACCCGTTCTTAGTAAGCGAAATGAGTAACTGTATTAAATTTCAAGTCTAAAGGGTGTATAATTTTTGATCTCATGATGAGTGCTATTTCACTTATACAGTTATATATAAATTAATCAAAAAATTTCATCTACATTTCCATACATTGTTTTTTTGTATTACCATAGATGTATGACGTCGCACAGATGAAAAAAGGCTACATAGGGTGGTAGATATGCCATATCATCGTATACTTTGTACCATTATCTACATTTCTTCTTTATAGATCGACAGCAGGTTAAAATTTTGTTACTAATGTATAATATAGTGACAAAACCCTTGATCTGGATCCTAACTTGTAATATATTTTTAAATAAATTCAAAAAAAAAGTTTACGCTGTAAACTCGTTTTATCATAGACATAGGCGTAGTTTTACAGCTTGAAACTTAAAAATAAAACAGTCTAACAATGCTTAATAAAAAATAATGTTTGGTTTTGTTATGAAAACTGTCGTTCCCACTAATATCAAAAGAAAATCCTTTTCACAAGACTTCAGCGTTCTGTCAGTGGAAAAGTTAGACAATTGACATAATTTTCTCCCAGTGCTTTTTTTTATTTCTGTAGGGCAGCAGACAGGCTGACGGCCCGCTTAGAATTTAGCAGTTACCATCGCCTATGGGTGTTTGCAACGCCAGTGGCATCGCGAACACGCTGCTGTCCCATAAGGGTACAGGAACTTGGGTCACTAATGCCGGAATACAATTATTAAGATCAAAGGTGGTCGCCATACAGACGGGCTTGAGGCCCTACCACGTAGCTAGGGTGGGTTTTTTTGTCGGCTTTTACGACAGGCCGACCCCGCCGCAGAGATTAGTATACTTTCTCCGCCCCCGCATGGATAAAAAATTATAATTATTATAATTTCAACAATATTGATACTATACTGTATTTTTTTATTCAGGAAGCTTCAAAAACTGAAGCAAAGAACATGTATATCAGCCGGACCATATCAAGAATGTCAAGGAGGTTACCTTTTCGCCAACGGCACCAACTATACTGATATTTACTTCTTCAATAATACCTTCGAGAATATTATAACTGCTTATGGTTTGGTAAGTTTATTAGTTTATGATTTCAATCACTATGCATATAAATCACGCGCATCTTAAATTATTGTAAATTCTTCCAGATCAAATTTTCAAAAAAATATACTTTGTTTCTATACGTGACAGAATGTCATTTTTATATTTTTATTATTCATAAAGTAATTAAAACTTTGACTTTCAAACTTCTCAATCAGAGCACGTTTGATAAATCACGTTTGTATACCAACTGTATTCTATGCTTTCTTTAAAATCGTTTGAATCACATTTAAATTATTTAAAACTCTGCTACTAATTTAGGATTAATTTGCAATAAAAAAACTTTTCCTTGTCTACAGGAGATTGGTAAATATTTGACAAGTTGTTATGACGTAATTTGTGGCCAAAAACAGGTTGAGCCGGTGAAGACTCTGTGTAGTCTTTACAACAGATAAATTTACACAGCCTGGTATTTATATATTGTATTACAATTTTTACAAAAGATTCGGCTTGTCCATTGCTATATGGGTGATAGACAGGGGAAAACAACTGTTCAATTCCGTTCAATTTACAAAATTCCTAAAATTCCTGAGAAGTGAACGAAGTTCCATTGTCACTGACTTTGAATTTTGGCGTGCCAAACCGTGACATAGAGTCACAAAGTTTATCTATAACAGCATAAGTCGTTAAGTTTAATTTCATATCATAACATTCTACCCATTTCGAATAAGCATCTACTCTTTGGCCGTGTGATTTTATGGCCGCATACTGAGCACTTCCCGTTCAGCGGCACGTTTTGAAGTGAAACTTCTTTGGGCGCATGAGGGTAATTTTTTTACGGATGAAATTTCACTTTTGACATGTGTACTTTGTACGCACGCACTTTTTTTTATTCGCGAGATGACCCTCACGAGAAATTTAAAAAATGCCTTCCTGGCCAATGAAGAGGACCGCGCGGTTATTGCGGCGCGTGCGCACCGAACTCTTTCCGCCAGATCCACTGCCTTCTCCAGCGTGAGGTCTCCAACCTCGTGTGCAAACAGTTTTTCTTTCTCTGAACTTAGTAGCATCCCCATCACGAATTTGTCCAGTAAGGTGTATTCCATGTTCCTAAAGGCGCAGTGAGCAGCAAGACTGCGCAGTCGGGCGGCCCATTTCATGTGTGACTCACCGCTTACTTGTACAGCTTCGTAGAATTTATGTCTTTCGGCAAACACGCATCTTTTGGGTGTGAACTGACTATCCAATATGTGGGTTATCTCTCCATAATTTAGTATGGTCAGATCCTCTGGTAATGTTAAATTGTTCCTTAGCTGATATGTACTTTCCGAGAAAGCACTGAGTAGCACCGCCTTTCTTTTGAGTCCAGTTTTGTTCGTCTGTTCATTTATAATAAAAAAAAAATTATATTATTTGCTATGAACCATTGCTCTAGTCTACATTTATATGTTTTCTAATCTTGATCGTGATGATCAAAATTTGATAAAACACCTATCGTAAGCGACCCGAGCATTATATCAAGATTTGTGGGTACTCATCGCCACTGTTGTGACGGAGCGTGTATAGGTACAAGTCAAACGTCGGATAGTTGCTAACTGATTTAATATTACAAAATTTAGACGACAGGCGCAGCCACCGTGTTGCTCATTGGCGTACATACGTAACATAAGTCATACATTTTGATTGCCTGTAAATACTCAATAATATCATATTTTAACCGTGCAGGGGTGGAGAAAGAATACTAACGTCTGCGGCTGGGGTGGGCCTGTCGTAAAAGGCGACAAAACAACCCACCCTAGCTTACGCGGTAGGGCCTCAAGCCCGTCTGGATAGCGACCACCTTTGATCTTAATTATGCCGCCATAATAACCTTGTGTTGTGTTCCGGCATTAGTGACCCAAGTTCCTGTACCCTTATGGGACAACAGCGTGTTCGCGATGCCACTGGCGTTCCAAACACTCATAGGCGACGGTAACTGCTAAATTCTAAGCGGGCCGTCAGCTTGTCTGCTGTCCTACAGCAATAAAAAAATATACCGTTATTAAAAAAAAATATCTATATCAAAAATATCATAAATCGATCTTATTACAAGATTATATTAGCCGTTCCGTTCCTACAACGTCCTGGAAGCAACAAATGGATCCGTCTTTCTAGTTAATAGATAAGAAAGGGCGTTATTTTTATTTTTAGTTTCAAATCACGGACAGTATTTACTACAATTATAATTAAGTATACGTAGATCTATAAAAAATCCTTTGCCTATTGGTAGAATATAAGAAGTGGTCCAAAATGTATTAACACCAAAAACACGTTTAGTAGCTCTGTGGCTAATATTAATAGTGACTCTGAAGTCTAGAGTTTATTATTTTTTTTATTAGCATAATGGGTGTTTGCAATGCCAGTGGCATCGCGAACACGATGCTATCCCATAAGGGTACAGGAACTTGGGTCACTAATACCGGAACACAACACAAGGTTATTATGGCGGCATACTTAAGACCAAAGGTGGTCGACATCCAGACTGGCCTGAAGCCCTACCATGTAGCTGGAGTGGGTTGTATTGTTACCCTTTACGACAGGCCGACCCTGGCCGCAGAGGTTAGTATGATTTTTCCGCCCCTGCACGAATAGAAAAGTAGAGTAGATAAAGAAGAGCTCCGGATACAATCGTAATAAAAACTCTTATGAATACTGCATCGTAATACACTCGTTTACACACATCGTTTCAAGCCGTAACACTTTTATATTTAACAAATTAATTAAATTTATCTTAATAAAAAAGTGCTTGAATTTGGAAATGAAACAATGTTATGGGTTCATCCAAATTCCAGTATAAACCCTGCGACCAAAACATATTTTATCAGGGTTAACCGGTTCTGTGAATCAACGCACATAATAAGCTAGTTACGTGGATTTGACCCAAATGAGTCTGAATATTTCACACCCTCATAACCATCTGTATTGTTTACTCGATATTTTGCGAAGACACAAACCCTACAAAGGTAGGGTGCTATTGTTTAATGGTGCAGACAGTTAATCGATTGAACCATTATCGGTGGAGTGTGTCATGGCCAGGGGTCCGCTACTTGCCTTCAGCACGCCAGCCTGTTTGTATACGATAGTTAATGAATTTATTTTATAGATTTAGTATTTCTGAACCCTTACAAGGGTTGAAAACTATATATACAAAAGATTCATGAATAATCAAAATTATTATAATATTAAAAAAGTGTGTGTGTGTATTCATATATGGAAGAAGTGGTGAGACTGCAGAAAAGCAGGCTACTAAGATTGATAAGGAAGGAAACACTGTATACTTCTATTTAATTTTTCCAAACACTAAATCTTATTTATGAATATGTTTGTCTTTTTAGTGTACATTTCATCAAATTATCAAAACACAACGGTGCTAAAGAAATTGTACCGTAATTTAACTGGTTTTATATATGTATTATATTTTTTTTTTGTTTTCAAAAGCAAGAACACGTACCATATTATCTTGGCTTAGTGATTTTATTTTTTTGTCAAGGGTATTTGCGTTTGCGTCTCAAGCTTTCACTTCCAAAGCCTGGGTCTAACGTAGTCATTAGACAAACTATTCTACATGCCTATTTGAGTCGATGCCTTTCTGTGATACATCATTTTGTAGTGTAAATAATTGTAAGAAATTATAACAGTTTACGCCTTGAAACTTGAAGCCTTGGAGCTTGTCGTTGAGGGTACGGAAAGTATACGTGCCACCGTTATCCAAAGCGGGTTTGTGGTTTCCACACGATATTTTCTAACCATCAATGCGTAGAAATTATAACATGGATATTAAATGGAAACCGCTTAAACAGTGCGTGATATCGCAGGATTTGAATCTGTAACATCTAGTTTGATACCACTCCGAGTCTCTCATTTCCGAGTATGATACCACTTGGCTATCGTGTACATATAAATTTCAGAAAATTAGGTCCACTAATTTTGGTTTTAAATAAGAGTATATGAGCTAGTCGCCTATATTGACATTTAGCTTCTGAAAATCAAGTAATAATCTATTTGTTGCTTTCAGTAACTCTGAGGGGCTCTGGATAGAGTCCCTGCTAATTTACAGGAGAAATACCCTTTTCACTCCAACTAAACTGTTACCATATAAATACGACACGTTGCAATTTACAGCAGTTCGTATATTTGATAACTCAAATAATTACAAGAATTATAACACTTATTTATAGAAATATATGACTGAACGCTACACAAACAAAGCCTCTGATAAACCAATAATATTTTAGAATTGGTGGTTTGAGGTAATATCTTTTACTGACAATTGGCGTTGTTGCTTTTTTGTTTTATTCTTTTTGTCACAAATTATCTCTATGCCAAAATGTCGTGCCTTCTGGATCTCGCATCATAAAAAGAGGTGCGTTATTAAACGCCACAACTCCCTAGGAACAAAATGGTATATTTCTGTATATTGGAACCGCACAGAAAATCTTTAACTCTGTTTCAATTCATATCGCAGGAGTACGTCAAAGATTTATGCCGATTACTTAAGTGGGATTAAAAACCTAACAAACATAAAAACACATTCACGTTTGTATGACTCGTCAATATTAAAGTAAATTTATTTAAAAATAATGAACATAGATTATGTTTCAACCAAATAAAAACATGAACAGACATCTTTATCAAAACCAAGCAAATCTGAAATCTTATGTACGCCTTGACATCTTTATTAAAAAGAAAATTGACACGTAAGATGACAAAGCTACTTTTTTACAGGAGATCCGTTTCACGCGTTATTATACGTTAACAATATATTCTATTTTATTCAATATAAGAAAATTTAATTGATTATACCTTACTTTGCTTTTGAAGTGAAAACTTCTTTAGCGGCCTTGTGCACTTTTTTGTGTTTTGTAAAAAAAATTAAACTCGCATCATGTCACGTGTCCTGATAGAAAATTCATAAGATTCGTAAGACGGGGTTTCATTCCAGTAATAACAACCTTATTAATAATTACTTAAGGTTTATTTTATAATGTTGACCTGATCGAAAATTCGTAAGACGGAGTTTTGCTCGAGTAATATCAAGCTTATTAATAATGACTTAAAGTTTATTTTATAATGTAACTTTTAAATGATTGCATTGCATTACTTATACATATCTATTTGAATTGCGACTTTATTACAATGAAATACAGTTGAGTTTTTGAAGTAAAAACTTCTTTAGGCGCGTTGCGCACTTTTTATTTTAACCCTTTGTCCACAGCAGCCAGTTCTTCCACCGTTCCCGTTATGGCTTGCAGTTATCTTCGCAACATGTCTAGTACTCGTTATACTGTTGACAGTCAGTGGCAATGTTCTGGTACTTCTGGCCTTCTTGGTCGACAGAACTATTAGACAACCCAGCAACTACTTCATAGCGTCGCTTGCTGCTACTGATCTTCTTATTGGTAAGACTATTTTCTTTTTTTCTTTTTCCATATTCTTTAGCGTAAAAGAAACCATTTTTCTATTCATCAATAAAATATTGACGACATACTCGTACATAGACATATTTAGAAAATACTTGATAATTTTAGAAGCCCATTCTTGGTAACTTTAGGATTATTTAATTCAGTTTGTCTATCTAATTATATAAATCAGTTAGTTTAGAAGAATAAATTATTTTAAAATTACTTTCAAAGATTTGGTTTAAGAACTGTAATAAAAGTTTATCATCTAATATTTAAATAGTTTTTTAAGACTTCATTTCTTATGTATTTTTAACAGGGCTCTAGGAAATATTTTTCATAACAATTTATACCGAATTAATTTCCATGATTTTGATAAGTATGATATATCTATACTTAACTCTTTATTTCTTTGGATTTCAAATTCAAAAGGGTATTTTTGTCTATAGGTACCCTATCCATGCCATTCTACACAGATTATGTATTAAAAGGCTACTGGCATCTTGGACCATTACTCTGTGATTTATGGCTCTCAGTCGACTATACTGTCTGCTTAGTATCCCAGTATACTGTTTTACTCATAACCGTGGATAGATTTTGTAGCGTCAAAATTGCTGCAAGATATAGAGCCTGGAGAACTAAAAACAGAGTCATATGGATGGTGACAGTTACGTGGATCATTCCTGCTTTACTATTCTTCACAACAATCTTTGGTTGGGAACATTTTGTGGGATACAGAGATTTACAAGAAGGAGAATGTGCGGTTCAGTTTCTTAAAGATCCAATATTTAATACTGCTTTAATCATAGGATACTATTGGACGACGCTTTTTGTCTTGATCGTTCTCTATGCAGGCATATTTAAAACTGCTTATGACATGCAAAAGAAAAGTGAAGCTAAGCAAAGAAAAATGCAGTCTATGGTTGCATTAAGCGCTGGTGTAATGACTGGTATGGCTGGAAGAGCTGCTGGCATGTCTGGTCTTTCAAAAGCAACTATAACTAATGAGGAACAAATAAAAGTGTCAGAAGCTCGTAAAGATTCCGCATCCAAAAGTGCACTAGCTGCCCCACTATTGACTTTGGGAGGGTCAACAGATTCAAACTCTAGTCAAAAATCTTCAGCTCATAAAAGCAGTGCTACTGCTACAGGAACATCTACAACAGCAGAATCTGATGGGGAAAAGAAGGAAGACCAGGTAGAAGCCGAACGATCTAGCAGCCCAGCCTTTGATTCTGATGAAGAAAGTACTACTCAGTCAAATATTAAAAAACGACCATCAGTTGCAAACCTTGTAATGCAAACTGGAGCAATGCAGTTGTTAAACAATATGAGATTAAACGGTGGCATGTTGATTAGGACAGATATAAAACAATCACCAGTAGCAAAACATGAGTTAGAGAAACCAAAGACATCACTGTCGCAGATTTCGGAAAGAAGTCTACTAGATACAGATAATCCAGATACGCAAAGTAGCGGACAAACGCATTTACCTACAGTTCCTCTGTCAACGGCCAGTTTCGCATCCCCGATATCATCTGGAATTGCCACACCGTCAGATCAACGCGAGGTATCAACTACTATTGCTCAAAGAATCATCCCCCCTCCAAGTGAATTCAGGTGCAGCCCATCAGCATCTGAAAGTCCGCCATCACAATCAGAATCATATAGAATGAGAGCAGTCAAACTTGTAAAAGGTGATGGTACGCTATATGACGTCCTAGTCGGAATGGACGGCGCCGACTTACGCTACATGGATGAAAGTTCCGTTATAGTACCGTCACCTACTTACGAGAGTCCACCATCATCAGTTACATTTCCCACCGCAACTGAACCATCATCACCACCTAATTTAAATTCAGGTAACGTTACCAACACATCATTATTGCAGGCTGCTCTGATCAGAGCGACCGCTGAAGCCCAAGTTCCACCTAAAAGCAATAACTCCCCTCCACAACCGATCAAAGTGAATACGGAGGTAAGTTTAACAACTGGTGAGCGACCCAAGCCTGTAATTACTTTAGTATCATCGTCTTCCAATAATAATGAGATCCAATCATCAAAACTTGCTGAGACGAAGATATCTCCATCAAACTTGAACGCCGCAACAAGTCCAGCGATTGAAAATAGTGAAATATCAACTACTATCGTTACTGGGTCAGGCCGCGGTAACTCGAGGAGAGAGTTTGTAAAAAGCATAGGGAAAAAACTAAAAGTTAAACGTTCGAAGCGGGATGGCCTATTTCCGAGTATCGGGCGACAAAAATCGAAGTCGGAAAACCGCGCGAGGAAAGCATTTAGAACCATATCGTTTATATTAGGCGCTTTTGTGGTCTGTTGGACACCTTACCATATCTTGGCTTTAGTGGAGGGTTTCTGTACAGACCCTCCTTGTATCAATAAGCATTTATACATGTTTTCGTACTTCTTATGTTATGCCAACAGCCCTATCAATCCTTTCTGTTACGCGTTGGCTAATCAACAATTTAAAAAGACTTTCACAAGACTTCTTCGGGGTGACTTTCACATCACCTAGTCCATGTATGTCGGTCATAGGGATGCGTAAACCTGGCGCCGCTTTCGGTAAAGTATTAATTATTACGCGCACACTGTGAATGGTTATTTCGAGTTGTTTACAAGACAATACAATTACGATAATTCATTTAAAGCTTTTGATGTATAGAAATTGTAAGTAGTTATTAATGTATAGGGATTAGAAGAATAATAATATTTTAAACTGTAAATAGATACTGTACATTATCAATTTTGTTTGAATTGTTCAGAACTGACAATAAAAATTTGATATTTGTAAATATAGTGTTTCTTCGTAATTTCAATAAAATATTAGATATATAAACCAATTTTATTCAAAACACAATGTTTAAAACATTGTTTAATATGTATTATTATAACTAATAGATATGTTAAGAAGGTAAATATTATAACTGTAATATGACTTACAGTGTGCGGTATTCGGTATCGATATTTCATGTTTAAATTAATTAGTGTCTAATTATAAGATATTAATTACAAAATAAGTATACAATAATAACCCTAACTTAAGATGTTGTTTTAGAGAATAAGAGATATGTATTACTGAATATCGCATACTTAGAAAATGCTAAAATCTTTGAGCTATGAGCCCAGCCAAAGATTTTTCAACGTTTTGTATTAGTAGTCAATTGATATATTAGTGTATTGATGAATGTGTATTATGGGCCTAAAACCCTTTGTTTATTATTAGTGATAGATTTAAGTACTATTTAATTAATTTTATGCAAAGATGTATGGATGGAAAATATTTCAAGCCGCTTATAGATTTGCAGCAACTAAAGTATATTATTAGATTCCTTCAATTACTAACTTCATAGTGCGTTATACATAAATTTATTGAGAACATATTTATTTGTGTGGTAATGTCTCCGCGCTCATATATCTTTGATTTGCATTTAAAATCTGTTTTACATAATTATTAGGTTAGAAGTTAATTATTTCATGACATGACCGATTCAATAGCCACCTAAGTGACTTTATCACAGTCGTGACTGTGGGATATATTATATGTAGTCATTTTGGACATAATATTATACAAATTGACCCATTAAACGTTGTTCTGCCATATAAATAAAAATGTATAGTGGACTGAATTGTAAATCTACACCATTCTCAAATCCACTTGAACATAGAAAAAATATAAAGATGCACGGTCTGCAACATGTTCTTTTTTTTTCTACGTTTTCGTCAAGTGTGTTTTTAAAAGCCCTGTAATATAAGTATTTACAAAGGGCTGATATTTGAATAAATAATTTAGAAAATTAATTATCTTATATGAAATATTTTCTATGTATACTGTGCAATGGATTCCAGCAACTTATAATAGAATGTATTGATTAGTTTACATGTAATACATGAAAATATGAAAGACAAAAGTGAAATACAGTTAGCGTAGTCAACTATTTAGTAGTTTAATCAATATTAATGTTTACGTGTTTTACAAACTATTCTAGATAAATTTGGTGTAAAACTGTGTAGAAAAAATATATTTACAATTCCTATAGATTATTTCCAATAAAAAACATTACTCACATTGAATTTCCAATTATTTGACATTCTGTTAGTGGTTTTTTTTTTTTACATATTAAATACATATTCTCGTAAATTTACGCGCAGTAAAGAATTCTTTAATTTAGAATTTTAATTAAATTTATTTAAAATTTAAATTTAGGATGGGTTTTGAAGATGAAATTCCTGATATTCGAAAGAAAACATGTGTATCAGAATCGTACATTGTTCAGCAAGGCACACACCACCTAGCGGTTGTTACTTCCTGGTCCCTTTATAATAGTTTTGGTGGCTATCTCTTGTTTTGTAAAAAAACAAAATCAGAGATGTTTAAGTACTAAATATTGCATTAATAGATTTCTCCAACAAATTATTTTCCACAGCCTAGTTTATTAAAACTTTATAATAATTAAGTGCATAAGTTACTCTCAATTACAAGTATTTTGAACTATATTATAAATACATTCAAATTACCGGCCCACTTTGGTAAATAAAAAAAAAACAGAAATTAAGCTTACAACACGAATTTGAAAACTGTAAATAACTCACTTAAGAACACAAAATATCTAAGTTTTGGTACTGTTATGTTATTTTCATGTCGTCGCCGGCTCTAGACAACTTTCGGTACATAATTCTTAGAAATTGGTAATAAAATTAAGTATTATTTATTAAGTTATTAATATCATGATATATGATTAGCTAAAACTTTACTACGCTCCTCCCAATCACGTTATCTTGTGGAGATGGCTCAAGAAATATATTTTGGTAAACTTAAACCTTTTCAAAAGAAAATTTTAATTTACAACTACCATGGCATATAACTAGATTTTTAGGAAAGTTTACTTAACAATCGGTTAACGTTCTCATAATAGTAATACTAACGTGAACGTTAATCGCCACAAATATATTTCATCTTCACTTCTTCTTCTCAGTCATATTTCTTACATTAACTATTTTTTAGTATTACACCGTCTTTTATAATATTATTTCGCTAGTTTTTTTTTTTTTATATCCAGTCAATATGTGTCTCACCTCTTGCCATTACTTGCCAATAACCAAAATTAAATATCTACCAAAATATTTATAATAGAAACGGACACAATTCACCTAGTTAATGTATATAGCAAAATTATAATATTACAATATTAAATTTAAAATATGAACATAAAAGTATTTAGGCATTAATTATTACATTATTTCTATAAGTATTTTTTATTAATTTTGGTTATTGTGTTTTTAAACATTTACAAACTTCCGGTTAGTTTATGTTAAGGAAACCATTTAGGTTATTTAAAAATGACATCATAAATTTAAGAAATGTCAATACCAGAATATTTAAGGTAAACTTAAATCTAACACTATAAGTATACAGTAATATTTATATATTACTCTTATTATTATAATATAACTACTATCAATACGATATACATTAAGTAACAGTGTTGATCTCTGTATTTATTGTCATCACTGATCGCTTCATTCGATTGAATTTGATTCGTTGAAGTGACGACTTATAGAGTGGTAATAACAGACTGTTTATAATATATAATAATACTGTAGTCATTATTCACGTGAAATATATCATCAAACGTAAATCGATTATTCATAACAACATAGCCCTTACACATACAATGTTTCAGGATATTCTAATATTTTTTTTTTAATATTTTTCAACTACTAAACTAACTATTGTGATCACCACACACAGCTAATTGGCAAAACCTGCTACGCTCATATAGCGTAACAGTCTTTATAGCAATTGCTCGCACCTCATTTCATCTGCATCATTACAAAACCTATATTGTTCCTAATCATGGTGGAACATAAGAGATATCACATCGACTTCGCTAGGGCTACTTAGACTAATTACTGAAGCAATGATACAGAAAATCCATTAAGTGCATTACTGTAATCTTTAAAATAACTACGTTTGCGTCAACATTAAAATTGTTGTACATTTGTAAGTAAAAAGCATTATTAAAATGAAAGCAATATGCATTTTAAAATATAAAGTGCTTTTATCATTTCTGAAAGCTACTTAAAAGCGTCTGAGTTTAAATATGTATAGAATAATGAAACAAATACAAATCGACGCCAATTTCCAAATAAATGCAAATATACAAATGTCTGGTACATAGCCAGTTCAAACATTAATGTTATTATAATTTTTTTAAGTTTATTTGTTATCAGTATTTAAGCATATTGAGAATACATTTTTGAATACATTTTTATGTTTAAAATTAAAGTTTTAACTACCACAAGGAATCGAATTTTCAAAATATGACTGAAGTTCTCAATAATTATAATATTTAAATATATCATAAACATGAAAAAAATTCAGAAGACTGAATCGTTATCATGATCATCTTATGTTATAATTTTGAAAATGGATGAGTTGCTTGTAATCTTTTCGAAACTGGTATCTGGTCAACAAGTATTGACACAAAGTACTCGCTGCACTATCATTGTATTTACGACACATCCGTGGGTAGTTTCCAATCATTGCAAAGTCTTGTGCTATTGAATTAGAATTAAAAATGTATGAGAAATATTAATTTGGCTTCAGACCATTAAAATCTTAAAGGTAACATTGACTGTCAGATGAGGTTAACTCAGGGCCCCCAAATCTCCCTAGCAGAGTAATGCCAAAAGGCGATCCTGCGTAGCCCCCTCTAAGGCCAAGAGTGACGACCGGGGTTTTTAGTGGGTAGGACCGGCGGCGGCCTTGGCCCCCGGTCCGCCCGAGGGGAGTAGGCAGCCCCCTCGGGAGGTAATCCCACATACCCCGGTTTCCACCGGCCTCCGGGGGAAGGCCGGTGGAAACTGTAACAGTTTTCCTCGGTATAAAAAAAAAGGGCCCCCAAATCTTAGACTTCTTATAGTTCCTCGATAATAATATTTTTTATAATAATATGTTTTTTTTTAAATTTAATTATGAACATTACATATTCCATCATAAAATACCTATTTATTTTCAAGGGACTACGAGTCAAAGTTTCTAGTTGAGTTTACTATTAAAACTCTATTACGTAAATCGAATTATTAATAAAACGGATAGAATTTTCTTGGTTGAAAAATTATAACAATATATTCATGACTAAATATTAATGGAGAGATTTTTTTTAATGATATTATAAAGTATTAGAAATTAACGTAATTATAAAATTAAAACCATTCATTGTTAAGTTAGTTTAAATATGTAGGTTTCCTACCCGAGATCTTGTAATGTGATAAGATCTGTAACTTCTTCCGAATATACCTAATGTAGTAAAAGAGATCATTTGTAATACTAGTAAATAGTTCTTGCCTTAGCGACATGTCAATAAAGTAGATAATAGTGATTGTAAATATGCTTTGTATACTAAATGTTTGTCAAAATCTGGTTTATGTTGAGATGGAAAACGAATAAAAAATAGACATGTAAAGTTGTTTTTTAATCTTATCCCATAGTTTTTAAATCAAATAACACTAGAGTACTATATATAATAATTCAAACAGATTTGTTGATTGATTGAATTAAGTTAAAGTGGTGTTCACAACTTTGGTTAGATTTGGAGATATGCAGTCAAATAGCTTACAAAATGGCTTTAAAATAAAGATATTTTTAAAAGGTCCACTTTGAACAGTATTAAAAAAAATGGATACTTACATTAAAATATTTATATCCATGAATAAGATAACAAGCTACGATGCATGAAACCTGATTGCGTTTTACGAAATTCAGGCTCACGGCCCACTTAATAACAAGCAGTTACCGTCATTTATGGATGTTTACGACACCATGAGCCCCGTAACAGGATGGCGCTACGTAGGCGAACTGGAGCCTGGGTCACTTATCACAATCAATCACGGATCACAACACAATAAGATACGAATCTCCAGTTATTATGAGTTGGTTGATGCAAAATCAATATAATAATCGTTTATTTCAGAAACTAGGTTCCAAACATAGTCACAAAATACAAAATCATTAAAATACATAACTAAACTAAATGATGAAATTAAATAAAATTAATATAATAAATCCATGCAGTAACAATAACAACAATATTGAACCAATAGTCGCCGTTATAAAACTTCCCATAGATACAGTTAAAAAATGAAATCTCCGTAGACTTAAAGTGCAGGACTTTATAAAACTCGATAGAAAGATGGATTTTTTTATTACAGTACTCTTTATTCATCGCTATACTACAAATCGTTTACTATAATCGTGTTATAGGGGTAAAAAAAATTGTCAGTCTGAATACCCATATCCACCAGAGTGAATTAATTTTTTAGGCCGTAAGCTGAACCTGACAACTCAAATTCAGATCATATGACTATCAAAATTACTTCTATTTCTATTAATGCAACCTTAATGTTCTCGTTAGTACAATGCCTGTAAACAAATTGAAGCGACAGCACAATAGCCGCAGACACACGCCCATATCACAGATGACAACGGTTACCAGTGTAGCCGGTGAATATGGTACAAAGCATAGGCTAGAGCGTGTAGATATCGATATCACTTATTTAAAACTTTATATATGTCCAGTCTTGTAACATAGGAAAATTAATACCAATCAGATGGATACAAACTTTTTCTAAATTGTAAACTCAAGTATGCTTGTAATGTTTTCCATAGTGTGGTTTATGTTTTTACTGTTTCTTTTTGAATCTCAATTTTCTTCATAATATAACTACATATTTAATCATGTAAACAAACATATTACGTTTTAAATTATTATGAAAATTATAATTAAAAATTATTTATAAATAATTACACTTATTCAAATTTTTCAAATAATTTGAAATAACTTGATTCATTTCATAGTAAATTGTTAAGTTTTATAAAAATTTTGAAGGTCTATTTTCCCATTGTATCACAAGTGAACTAATAAGTAATCTAGCCGACTTAATACAATAAGGTTCAGTAATAGTCATTGGTTTTTTAAGATAGGTTTTTATTTTTCATTTAAGTTAGATGTTTACATGCTTTGACTAAGTGAATCCAGTCTGAATTAAATATAGGGCTACCTATCATATACTTTATCATCCCAACAAACCCGAATTTCTAGAAGCCTGCCGAAATTTTATAACGAAATCTAAGTGGTTATATCGGGATCATCGGTCTAACCCTGAGGCGGTTTTCTTTGAGCTGTTGGCTGATAGTCAGCTGCAATTGCAAAGGCATATAGACTAAAACCCCGGTTACCAACTGTAACCTGTATTCGTGATTTCCGGAAGCAATTTTAATAGAATGATATTATTAGAGATATGTATCATTCTTTATTCGTAAATTATTACAATCTAATATAGAAAAGACTAATAAGTAATTTAGTTCTAACTTAAATTACTAATAATATTTTAAACTAAAAATGTGTCCAATAACACTTTTCTTAATGTCTCTATTTAAGGGGAAGACTCGTTGGTCATGTATTCTTCATTTTTAATGTAATTTAAACACTGCACTACACTTTGTCACTACAGTTCTATAACACTAACTCAAAAGGTTTGATCCTTTTGAGTCTTCTAACTACATCCATGTTATCGAGGAGCTGAATGGCCTCGACATTGACGTGGTGATGAAGTCGTTGTTCGTGAGCTTCTGTATATATTCTATAATGTAGAAAAAAAACATTTAGAAATTAATACTATTTAAAATGTCAACATTATCTAAAAGGAAGATCCTAACATCTAAAACACAGGCTTAGCCTACTTTAGATGTTAGTAATCATACATTTATTTTAGTGTAGTCAATATATTAGTTTAAATAAAATTGTTACTTAGATATAAGATTTTGTGGTAAATAAATAAATTATTATTTATGGTCAGGTACTAAACCCTATAAAATACATACTTAACTACTTTATAGTTTAGCCATACGACACTACTTGACAAAATGAAAATAAATGAAGTTTGGGTTGCAACTGTAACCGTGCAAGGTCGGAGTAAGCATACTGCTTATGCAGTCAGTATTATTACTCCATTCATAACCATCTCAAAATATGCCACCATAATAACATTGTGTTGTGTTTAGCTCATTTAGTGTTTTAGTGAATCAGATTCCAGTCCAACCACCTCTCTAACGTTCCATATAAATAAAAAAAGGGATTTAACACCAAGAGGATGATGATAAGCGCTTAAGAACACTTCGAATTCTTAATCATGGATTAAACGCTCGTTAGTTGAAGATATCCCAATACTTAATATAAATTACCAAATGAAGCTTTTCACTTGGACCACCATATTCTGCGTTGTCAAACCAATTGTTCCTGTTGTGACAACCATCGCCAGCTTCGCATGATAGTAAATGACTTGCGAGGGATGGTTACGATACGGTCTAACTTGAGTTGTGAGAACTTCGACTATTTATCCTTTTCATGTATAATGTTTTTTTTATTTTATTTTATTTTATTGATGCACAAAACAAATTACAACCAAAGAAATTATAAGCTTTTTTTATGTTGGGTTTATAGTAAAATAAAATTTCTATCCGTGCAGAGGCGGAGAAAGAATACTAACCTCTGCGACCGGGGTCGGCCTGTTGTAAAAGGCGACAAAACAACCCACCCTAGCTACGTGGTAAGGCCCTAAGCCCGTCTGGATGGCGACGACCTTTGGTCTTAATATGCCGCCATAATAACCTTGCGTTGTGTTCCGGCATTAGTAATCCAAGTTCCTGTACTCTTATGGGACAGCAGCCTGTCCGCGATGCCACTAGCATTGAGAGCACCCATAGGCGACGGTAACTATTAAATTCTAAGCGGGCCGTCAGCCTGTCTGCTGTCCTACAGCAATAAAAAAAATCTTTATTAAATTCCTAATTATTACCCTACAATATATCAATTACATAAATCATCCAAGAGAGCTTCAAACTATTGCATCTAGAGCAGTTTTTTTTATAAAATATTTATTTGAATATACGAACGTTGCCCCACTTTCTTCGTTCTTAATTCTTACCGTGTGGAATGTTACTGTGTGCTATACTGCACTAAAAATGAAGGGATCGAGATTTTTAAGGAGTATTGATCGGGGATTAAGTTTGTTTATGACTATGTATGATTTATTTTTAATTATTGTGCGGATTACATATAATGCTTGTCTCTTTGGCCTTTGCCTCTTCGAGTCCTATTAAACCTAAATTATACAGTATAATAACATCCCATATTGCTGCATTTTCGGGTCGAATCTAATCCAATAAAAAAAATTGTACACTCACCACGTTCCCGTCCATGTCATCATTTCGTCGATTGGTGTAGTCATTATACTTCTCCTTCTTTTTGCCCTTATCCTTATTATATTTAATATGAAATTAAGGCGTGAAAACCTGTTTAAGCATGAAAGAAAGGTAATGCGATATAACTAGACAAATACTTAATATTTAAATTAAATTGTAATTACGTAAAAGTACTTTCAACTTGAAGAATCTTCTTTAAATCATCCTCAGTCTATCCAATCACAAAGTAATCAAACAATAAATTAAAGCAAACAAATTGTAGTATAATTTGTCTCTGGGTGCGATAGTTCGTGACCGTTTCCATTAGGGGAAAGTTGAAGGTCTTCGCGACTCAAGGTTGGATTTTGAATGTTGCAATTCAAAACATTAATATATCTATATACATATATGTGACAAAGAAAGATAAAGGTGCCTTCCGGATCAGTTACTTACCAATTGTTTTTCTAATAATTCCACTAATCAATAAAAGGAAGTCTGGTGCAAGGTTTTAGGGGCATGTGGATTTAGCAGTTTCATACATAAAAGCTAAATTTTAATATCAATTAACTATCAACTAATGGTTTTAAACTAAATTAGGTGCATCCAGAATTCACCACTAAGGTCATAAAAGAGTTAATGCTTGTAAAATAGGATAAGTGGGAATACACCAATAGGTTGTATCAATAATTGAGAAGGTAATATTATTAATTGTTTTCTTCTTTAGGTGAAATAAGATGACTTCATTCTATATCACTATGTTATACGAGTATGTATTTAAAATAATCCAGCCATGTATAGCTCATAAGGAATATTCGGTTTTGCTTATCGAGATTTATTCGTCAGACGGTACCCCCATAAAAAACAATTTTAACCACATTTATACTTTATAATAATAATATTTATTTACCCCTTTGCTCAAAACTATATGTTACATAATGGCAAAAATGCAAAAGATAATATATCCCCATCTACTGATATTCACTAGAAAACACTGGACTCAAACGATGCTCTGAAAATAATAAATAAATATAATGGAACATTTCGCACAAAGCCATCTAGTCCCAAAGTAAGTAGCATAGCACTTGTGTTACGGGTACTAAACAACTGATATACTACATATATTCTTTTCTTTTGTAAATAATTACATATCATATGTGTACATAAACATCTAGACGCGAGTCGGAAATTGAACCCGTGACCTCTGCAAGCGTGCTAAAGTGTGTTAGCCATTACGTCATGGTGCTCGTCAAAATAACAGAATAGACTACGCGATCTGTAATAAATTGCTAACTAAATTTTAAAACATAGTCATTAAATTCCTTTTACTGAAAGTTTAAAATTAAGTAATAATTATATCACTAAAACCAACCTGGTTCCTAGTATTTGAATGCGACTGCAAATAATCACAGCAAGTTCATTGTTCACGGAATTACAGGTATGCCTCCGCTATAAAATAGGGTTACCACATTGCTCTACATTCCTTTTTAACTTAAAATTGTATAATTATTTTACATTGAAATTCTTTATATAAAATGTAGTGTTTTCAAAAGTAAGGTATAGTTAATGTTCGAAGAATTTACTACAGCGAATCAGCCCTTATTATGTGGAACTTCTCCACCTACTGAACCCTGCGGCCGATCCCAAACTCGATAGCAGCCACCCCTGGTCTATAAGTATACCGCGATAAAATTCGATATTTGCACAACTATAAAATACACACACACACCCACACACCCACATACATGCATACACACACACACACGTAAACCTATCAATCCTTTATTATTTGTAAATCATATCTTTGTTATTTGTAAAGTCTAGTGAAGAGCGGAACCTTTTGACACAGGTATTATATACTTACTAAAAGGTTCCCACCACCCATGTATTCTTATTGTAAACAAAGTTTAATAAAGATTTATTATTATTATTAGTGCCAAGTTCCAATACCCCTACGCGGACAGCAGCGTGTCCGCGGTGCTCTTATAGTTGCAAATAATCATGAGTGGTATAAAAGTAAATCTAATAGAGAGTATTTTATCGTTTGAAAGGAATCGTTTGAAACGAGAAATATTAACATTGTCCCTGTGTGCGTGCGCCTTTGGTGTACAATTTAAGAATATAAAGGTGGAGAACGGTAGTACGAGAAAAGAAGACCCCTCGAATTCGGTGAGTCCCTTCAAATCCCGTCCTCTATCAATAGGGATTTTTCGCATGAGGACAGAGTTCCATAAAATTTACCCAAACCAGCCGCCTTCATTCAGAATAAGTTGGTAACAATAAAGTTATAAACTATCTCTATATTCTTTCATTCTTCTATATTTTTTTTGTAATGGTCAATCGCTTCTGAAACGCAATCATACTAGCAATATATATTTTAGAACTAGATATAGTATCATATGGGGGCTCCATTGCTACTATACAACATTCTCTGAAAATAAAAATCTGGACTATCATCACAAGCTTATAACACAGATTAAAAATGTTAGCTACACCATAACCTTTGGGTTACGAGATTGGATTTCACCAGCCAGTTAATGCAGCCCACTGAACAACGGATCTATGATTACATGTATTTCTTGAACAATGACTTGGTTTAGAGGTAAGTCATAATCATCTTAGAAATGCTTTTGATGAAAGGCTCAATGTACAATTACGGTAAATTTGCTTAAAAATAAAGTACGTGTTTCTTAATTTCTTTTCAAATGTATTCACATATATTTTCGAGATTTATGTGAGAAACTGTAAAACTGGATGAAATTAAAGCTGTAAAAGATGAATACGTATATCAGAGGAGGTGTAAAAGCAGCGAGGCAGGCAGTAAAAGTGCAAGATTAGTGCGCTATGGCCATATAGTATAAAGAAAAGAGTACCATGTGATAAGGAAATTGCTAGAAATTAGAATAAATAGATACAGAAAGAAGAGTGAAATACCTAGAATCTGTATTTCACGCGTCTGGTGACATCGATTGCGACGTCAAGGCATGCATTGCTGCCGCGTGGGCCAAATGGCGTCTGGTGGTACTACTGGTGGCATTTGTAACCCCAAGATGCCGGTAAAGTTGAAGGGACAGGGCTATAAGACCATCATTAGGTCAATTCTTTTATATGGCTGTGAAGCGTGGCCGGTGCTAGAGCGGCACAAGCAGGGACTGCGTGTCACGAAGATGAATATGCTGCGGTGGATGTGTGGAGTGACGCGAAAGGACCGCGTTAGGAACTCATGGCAGCCTTCATATCCGTGACATTGCGGATAAATTGCAAGAGTGTTGGCTCCCATGGTACGGCCACGTTTTACGGCAATCGGATGCTTATGTGGGAAACAAATGTCTGGCCATGCCGTCTCCGCCGGGCCCCGGCAGGAGGGGTAGACCCAAAAAGTGCTGGCTTGACGTCGTAAAGGGTGATATGCGTGCCAATGGGCTCACTACCAGGGATGCTGAAGACCGTGCGAAGTGGAGTAGAAAAAGTCGAAAAGCGAACTCCGGGCACCGAAACGGAAGTTAGGTTGCAACCAGGATACAACGCTGGGATGATGATGATGAGATACAGAAAGAATAGTAAACCACTAAAATGATGAATTGATTGCATACGACGACGTGGTACGAGTATGAATGTTGATGGAATGTATGTTTAGATAACGACTAATAGAGGAGGGGGGGGGTTGAAAAAGAACATACTGTGCCGACTCCATATTGTATAGACTAACAGCACTGACGGCTCTTTGTTTCAGCGTTTAAATAAATATTCGTGTTATCTAAACAGTACAGTAATATTAAATACATGAGTGTCTTTGTGGAATTACCTGAGTGTACGTTATATTCCCAAAAGTATGTTATAACAATATATATGTAATAAATAATGTAAGGTGCGATAACAGCAAGAAGAAAATTTTGATATATTTTCACTCAATGTCTATAAAATACCTCCACATGCTTTTCTGAGAACCGCAACTACAATACATAGCTACATACAATCGTTATACGATGGAAATTTACAAAGTACTCTTTTATTGGGTTTATCTAACTTTGAACTTTATGTTTTTCAGTATAAGGCTCACACGAAGCTTTATTGAAGTTTGTCTATCGTATGTTCCCGCAATTAGTACTACGTCCACTCTCTCATATTGCAAGTGCTCGTACAGAAACGCACTTTTTAAATAATTTATGTACACAAAAACTGCAATGAACTGGCATTCATTTTAATATGAAAACATGGATAAAGATAAGAGTCCTGCCTATAAACAAAATAGTATTGTTCCTGATTAAAGGGGTTTTGCTAAGTCGTTTGGCGTATGTAGCTAAATTTCTTGACCTTAGATTTATTTAAGCTCATGAAATTTAAAACCGTTTTAAAGAAATCCCACTTAAGACCTTCAGGGTAATTTTTTTCAAGGTCATAGGGTAATCTTTTACGCTCACCCCACCACTTAAAAAGATGCAGACCATTTCTTGGTTAAGAAACACACATCGCTTTTATATTTGCCTTGAGCACCAGAGCCTCGAAACGTGATGTTAATCTCACAACACCCAGACTGGCTCCGTCTCGCTTTCACGAGCCTTCCCAATGCCATGGACATGATGAAATCCGGCATTTTCACTTTCACTTAGGGTGCACATAAGAACTTGGCGTGTACACCGGCATACCTTCTCCTTAGCCGTTTCTTTGCCTGAGGAAAATTATACCTTATTAGTGCCGCATCGAAACTCCGAACAGAAGCCGACGCGGGTATGTGAGGTTCACCGCCCTGGTACTATCCTGGCTAGCAAAAGATAACCAGGGTGCTTGCGGCGGCATACCTACTAAAAACCCTGGTCGCCACCTAAAACCTTTGTGGGAGGTCGAAGGATCGACTTTTGGTTAATATTCTGCGATGAAGCGAGAAAGATCTAACGAATCTACGTGAACCCCCATTTACACAATAGAGTATCCAGTGAAAACTGAACCAAATCTATATCATAAGTTTTCTTCTGCTGATTATATCGGTATTAAATACCGAATACAAATGTTGCGGACGAGCTGCACATTTTCCATATTAAAGCACTGAACAATAGACGTGGGATACGAGTTAAAACTTTGGATGTAATGGACATTAGACAGTAGGATGATAATGAGATGACATATATAAAAAGATACAAAATTTTAGCCGTATTTTTTTGTCGGATCATATGAAAAATGCTCTCCATCTAATCACACTGCAGTGGTTTCCCGTTGCCTCCAGCACCAGACATTTTAGAGGTTATTTAGACCTCAAGGCTCGCTGACAACCTCCTCCATGGGTTGACTAGATGGGTAAATGGGTATACCGCCATTGTTCAGTCACCAGAGCCTCGTCCGTTATCTAATAGGGAGCATCGCGATGTAGGTACGTCGCCGCTGTTAGTGTGAAGGATTACCAACGGTAGCAAGTGAGGATGACAGTAGAGTCGGATATGATTGAGTCCGTTTTTCCCTTACTCCCCGTTTTTTACCCTCCATATTTGAAACAGCACCAACCAAAAACCACTGCGTGCAATCTATCAGTATTTTTCACAAGTAAGCCTTGCTATATCAGATGTTGAAACAAATAAAGATCATGCGGCTCAAGTGAGAAGATGGATGTGAAAGAAAACAATTAATCCCTCTGTCGGGGTAAACGAAACTACTTTCCGAACAACCTTATATAATCAAACCTTGAAGCCATATTAGCTCCAAACACAATCTACTAAGCACTTGGACTGAAATTAGCTTAGCAAATCCATTAAGTTATTAAGCTTAGTATACTAAATATGCTAAAAATGTTCTAGAGATTTTTAACGTTTAACTCAATACATTAATGGAGACTTTTTTTCTAAAAACATATTTAATGAAGAGTGGAGAGGCCAGGGCTGCGACGGACATCGATTATGATAATACTGTCATTAAATTGCAAATACCCAATCACAATTTATGACTGAGCTTTAGGACTGGGGGTCCTTGAAAGAAATGAATATGATAATCGGCTAATCATTATCAGAGCAACTGAAGTAGACTTAAAAGACATGGTTTGCAATTCATTTTTATAAAGGGTATTCTAATTTTATGCTTGAGGTATATTTAGAAGAAGTCCTTTTACTATCAATCTATATTCTATTGAGATACGTATTCACTTTCTTTGCTCATATGGTAATTTTGGTACCTATTTGAAATTATTTGTATGGACACGGATGCTTCAGGGAGACGCCAGGGTGCCGCCATTATGACGCAGGCAACGAAGAGGGTACAGTGGCCTATACGGTCGCCGTGCACCCAGAGCGACGCGAGGAGCGCCGGGTCCTCGTCGCCCACATCGGAAATGCTCTCGTTTTCGGCCTTGACTCTGGTCTCCATGGTGAGAGATACGTACGTGTACGTCTTACGTAGGTAGCCTTGGCAGACCATATCCGTAGGTTCAATCCACGAAGTATAAAATATTTTTAGGATTTAGTAAATACTCGTAGTTTGTTGTGGTCTAAATACACGATTCAATCGATTGTATGATTCTCGCCTAACCGACTATCCTCAAGTTTGGATAAGGTAACAGTCGACGCTGTGCGGGATGGACCCATGTGAATGCATCTTCATTTTGCACTGTGTGCCTCAGTGTTATGTATTTAATTATTGTTGGCCGTGCCAAGTACCTTGTTCTTGTTCTTCACAAAGTGAACTTGCACCGAGCGTGAGGCTACTGCAAGCTGCCCAGAACCGATGCAGACCGGGGAAATCTTAAGGTCGAGCTTATGCCCTTCTAATGTGATAATGACGATAATGACCGATTTAACTAAAATTAGTACAGTCTACTACTCACTAGGCTTACAGTGTGCGTCAAAGAAAGTTTTGTACAACAAACGTATATATATATATATATATATATATATATATATATATATATATATATATATATATATATATATATATATATATATATATATATATATATATATATATATATATATATATATATATATATATAGTCTCGGGAAAGATCTTTAAAAAATGTTTAGTAAGAAATGTTTCTAAATTTAAAAATAAACACCTTAATAGCTTGAGCCGTCGAATAATCAGGCAGTAAACAGTTTATTTTGTAAGACTCCTAACTTGAAATTAAAAAATAAATCCAATATCGAGCATATGGCGAACTTCTCAATATTTTAAGGTGTGAGAAATGGTATTTCAAGAAAATTATGGAAATGTATTTTTAGGGTTTTTTGCTCAGAAAAGTGGAAACTAAAGTTATGGGAAAAGTTGGGATTTTTGTAAGATTTTTTGTTTTCATACATACGAAATGAACAGGAAATAGTAAACTATACTTTGCCGGGGAGAATATTTTGAAAAGGCTTTCCGTTCGCTCAACTTATCATGACATTTTAATAACTTAACTTTTAATGAAAATTAGAATATTATAATACAATACAATTTAATAATTTATGAAAGGATGTATATAGCTTTATGGAATATGCGATAACTACAATATATGTTTTAACATATAAATATTAGCTCGTGGTAATTAAGTTGTAATTCACTGGAGCTTCAATTAACAAAAAAGAAGAAATATTTAATTACCACGTAAAAAAATTAAACCTTAAAAAAACATGCGGGGCAGTCATTGGGGACTGCCGATAGAAGTGAAAACTAAGTAACTTGTGAATTGTACCGTTGAAATATTAGATTATTATTTTTGGTTTATAAAGAAGTGTATATGATCAAGGATTAAAGTTTAAATTAGTCATTAACACTTCTTTATAAACCAAAAATTGTTCACCCAAAAAGTAAGACGCGCCTAAAGAAGTTTTCACTTCAAAAAACTCTACTGTATTTCATTGTAATAAAGTCGCAATTCGAATAGATATGTTTAGTACTTATGTACTGCAATCATTTAAAAGTTATATTATAAAATAAACCTTAAGTCATTATTAATAAGGTTGGTATTACTGGAGCAAAACTCCGCCTTACGAATTCTTACGATCAGGATACGAGACCTGACGCGAGTTTAACATTTTTTACCCATCACAAAAAAGTGCACAAGGCCGCTAAAGTTAGTTCACTTCAAAAAAAAATATGTATACTACCATTTAATCCGCCCTAAACAAGACAGCAAGACAGGTATTGTTCTTACTCTGTGGGTGAAATGTAATAAGTTGTTTTTTTTTTTAATATGAAAGTCACGGCTTACGGGTCAGGTCAAGTACCTACTATTTTTATTTCACGCATCTCGTGACATCGATTGCGATGTTGAAGTATGAGCCGACCTAAGATGACTATTAAGTTTAAGGGACAGGTCTATAAGAGTTACATAAGGCCTGTCCTTTTATACGGATATGATAGTGGCTGGAGTTAGAGTGACACAAGCAGGTACTGCGTATCACGGGGATAAATATACAACGATGCATGTATGGATTGATGCGAACGGACCGCATTAGGAACTCCCGCATTGATGCTCTAGCGTTTGTGACATTCCAGGAGGTCTGTCTAGGTTTGTGACATACCAGCGAAAACGCTGATATGACAAATTACGTGTGAAACAAATGTCTTAGAAATTGCAACTGAGATATAGCGCTACGATAATGATGACCCAAATATTCATCAATTAATGCGAATAAAAAATTCTACATTTATTTGTCTATTTTCCATTAATATTGGTTTTATTTTTTATTTTTACAAGGTGCCTAATATTTTTAAGGAAGTTTTACATTTTTAGCACTAAATTATTTCAAAAATTAAATTGATGGACATATAAATACAGACCAGAAAAATATTCCACATTTTTGTCCATGTTAGTTTTCAATAGTTGGATCGACAACCTTTGGAAATAGAATTTTCCAATGTACAAAAAGTTTGATAAGTAAAAGAAATTAATTAAGGAAGATATACATCCAAAATAGAACCACTGTAAGCTCGACGTTTATAAGGCTTTTCTTACTGTCTCATATTCTTAGGAACTTATTAATATTATTGTATGCTGATACATAAACAACTAATATCAGCTTTAAAAATAATAGTAAACTTGAATTTAGAATTATAACAAGAAAAGCAAATAATAGATAAGTGTAAATATGTCGTAGCTGTATAATTCTTCACGCCACAAATCGTATTTTATCTCCAGTCTTTGTTCGCCATTCAAACAGAGTCGGACTCATTAGCGAAATGTTTAAACGTTTTGTTCGTGGCTACGCTTCCTCAATTGTTTTCTTGTTTGTTGCTCTCCCGACTGCCCTGAGTTTGATTGACGGTACACTCCTGACAATTAATTTCGAAATACTTGTGGTATTTAATATTCATTGTTATATTGCAGTAGTTTTAAATGTATCGTAGCGGGATTTTGGTGTTATGTGTGTGGATTTTGGTATATATATATATATATATATATATATATATATATATATATATATATATATATATATATATATATATACCTAGTCAGGTCATAAATTCTGTCACATGTTTAATGTAAAATAATTGTAACAAGTTTATTAATTATGTAACCATTCATATACCAAAATGAACTTAACAAAACATAGATTCTTATGACATTAAAGTTTATTCAAAATGACCTCCGTGATTTTGAATACAAGCCTTCAATCTGCGCGGCCAGTTGTCTATCGCAGCACGAACGAGGTCCATGTCAATATCGGCGGCTGCCTTAATCAAGGATGTCTTGAGTGACTCCAAATTGGGATGAGGCTTTGAGCATGCCTTTTCCTCCAAGTGTTGCCATATCTTGTAATCTAACGGATTCAAATCTGGACTGGAGGAGGGCCAGTCTTCGTGCCGGATGAAGTCGATTTCACGCGCCGCCAGCCAGTCTTGTGTGCTCTTCGCTCTATGAGCTGGCGCCGAATCTTGTTGGAAAACCCAGTGCCTGTTATTGAACATGGTATGAGAAACAGGTTCCACAAGGTTCGTCAGGACTGTATTTTGATACACAACAGCATTCGTTTTTACACCTTTCTCACAAAAATGTACCTCTGTTAAGCCCCAATAAGAAACTCCCAACCATACCATGAGCGAGGATGGAAAATGACCTCGTTGGACACGCGGAATACGGTTGCTCGCTTCTTCACTACTGTGTGCGTACACCTTATCATTTTGTTTGTTGTAGCTCTCTTCTACGGTAAACATTTTTTCATCCGAAAAAAGAATTTCCCGATATTTTTTTCCCGCGTACCGCTTCAACAAAGCGTGGCATCTCTTCAGTCTCAGGTCCATTAGACGAACATTCAAACGATGTCCTGTTTTTCTTCGATATGCCCGAAGCCCTAAGTCTTCATTTAACACCCTTTTCACCGTGGTTCTGCTTAACCCCATCTGAAGGGCCAACAGTTTCTGCTTACGTTTGGGATTTCTTTGAATTCGTGCCTTCACAGCTTTTATCACTGCTGGAGTCCTAACAGACCGAGGGCGACCACTTCTTGACCTGTCATCTACACTAGAGTCTTCATTGTATCGTTTGATGGTACGATAAAACGAATCTTTTGGTAATATTCAAATTTTTCAGTATGTTAAAAATTTGAATTGGCGCGTAACCGCAACGATGCAACGCAATAACTGCAACACGGTCTTCTTTAAGCGTCCACTCCACATTTAAAAATGGGTAAAATTCTAAAAGTTATACATTTTTATTTTCATGAACAATTCGAAATTCTAATTCAATAAACTTTTTTGTGGCCAGCATTCTAAAAGAAAAGTTTTTACTGTGTGACAATACTTATGACCTGACTAGGTATATATATATATATATATATATATATATATATATATATATATATATATATATATATATATATATATATATATATATATATATATATATATATATATATATATATATATATATATATATATATATATATATATATATATATATATATATATATATATATATATATATACCATCGTGGAAGAAAATTCAAAAATACCCCAATATATAGCCTACCATCATACCTCTTCATCAACATCATCATATTCAAAAAGTAAGTTTCTTA
Organism: Malacosoma neustria; assembly: GCA_963693495.1. Taxonomy (NCBI): domain Eukaryota; kingdom Metazoa; phylum Arthropoda; class Insecta; order Lepidoptera; family Lasiocampidae; genus Malacosoma; species Malacosoma neustria. Next base: position 3,038,956 of record OY856379.1, on the reverse strand, counting down.
ATAATGAGCTGGACTTGTGAAGTATTGTTGATGAAAGATGTTTTCAAACCCATAAAAAGTAAAGAGGATAGATTTATAAAATTAATAATAAATAACATGTTGAACAACAAATATTTGAACAACAATTATATTTCATTCAAATATTTTCGTATAATTTTATCTGGTTGTATACAGAGTTATTTCGGTGCCCGCAATATACTGTTAAATATTTTCACAAATTAAAATTGAATAAATATTTCGTTAAATTCCAACTTTGTAATGCAGAAAATTATACCTATAATTGTTATAACTTCAAATTCACCTATTTTATCATAACCTTCAAATCTTTCGTGACTTTCCAATAGCAGTTCTTAACATTTTCTTTGGGTTCAATAGTAATCATTAGGTTAAACTGTCACGTGATTCAAAGAAACTTAATAATACCTGCGAAACCTTTGTAAATAAATTACTGAGTCGTGAAGGTTGTTTTTCAATGGCGTGAGATCAAAAGGATTTTGGGCATCGCACGCCACGGTGGGCAACCGACACTGCCTAAATGTGTTTACAGCAAAAACTGTTTTAGATTCAAGGCTTCAGCCTAACCGTTTTTACTACTTCAGAAAATCGCTTCTATTTCTATGGAGTCGTATGACTACTAAGAACAAATAAGTTAAAGCAAATTACATAAAAGCTTTTAATATCAGAACATACTCGTGTAGCCTCAACTCAATAACAGAGCCTCATTATTTGAATCTGATAATTTTTGAATTGAATAAGTTATTTTTTCTAATTTATAGATATTAAATAAATGGCACTGTTTTGTTCCTATCAGAATTAGGCAGCTGCTACAGTAGCCAAATTTTCCCGTATTTTTTGTAATAATATGTATAAATAAAGTATTTCAGTTGTCTAGTACCCATAGCACAAGCGCTCTGCTGCTTACTTAAAGATAAGATATGTTGCGAGAAGTATCACTCTATATTTATCTATGACCAGCACACTAAAGACGATATAGAACAAAGACGTTGAGTCTGGCATAACCACGACGCATCCCTCGTACTCGACATGGTACTGGCAAAACGAAGTTATAACTTTAAAAATATTTAAATATGAATACTTATTATATAGTAACTTATAAATATACCGTATTTGTAACTTATCCATAACATAATACGTTTAAACTACCTTTGAACGTGCTGATATGTTAGTGTTCAAATAACTACCCCCAAAATCTAGCCACAAAAATCTGCTGGCTATACGTAACAAAAGGTCAGAACGTTACGGCTGATCACGGCTCATATAGCCCTCAACGTAGTCTAAGTGTTGTAATACGTCCCAATATGCTCGAGATAAGAGCGGCATGTACTAACCATACATGTACTAATCTATGTGAACATAGTTGATATTCAGTAAGTTAAAAAGGTCTCTGTTCTTTCTTTATGGAAAAATTATGTCATTTATTTTCTAAGTTGATCTTGGTCTCAGGATCCACAGTTATGTATTATTATTATTATTATTTCGAAAGGTGGCTATGCTAGTCTGTTCTAACCTAGTATCACTGCGTGCAATTTAATGAACTATTGTGATCGCCACATTTACTATAGCTCATTGGCAAAGCCTGCCTCGTTGAAGTAGCGAAGCAGTTTTTTGGCAGGAGCTGCACGTATCTCATCCGGTTCCAACATGTGTTTTCCTAATATGAGACTACGTTTATGCATCAGGGAACAGCAGTAGCACAGCAGGTGCAGAGGCGTTTCATCCGCCTCATTACAGAATCTGCAGGCTTTGCCATCCCTAATCCCTATGATGGTGAGGTGCTTGTTTAGGCAACAGTGTCCGGTAAGCGCCCTCGTTAGGTTGCATAGCTGATTCCTATTTAGTGCTAGTGCTTCAAGCGCAAGTTTGCCACAGTTATGTAACCATTTTTTTTGGGAGGTGAAAATGCATTACTACTAGAGGAGAGTGGAAGAAGAGGATATGTTGTGGCGACCACATAGCTGGGATAAGGGCAGGCAGAAGAAGAATAAAATGCACTACGCACATCCCGCCGCGTGATAACTTGCGGTGGGGTAGTACGGGACTGCTCGTGCAATGTGCCCGTCTGTAAGCTAAGGGACGCATGTCGCTGGTATATCCAGTAAAATGACATGTGTATCGTTTCAACATCGTTTGCCATGAACAGCGGGACTGCGGCACACGACGAACTAGACTAAACTATGTGTTTGATTAAACAATGACTTTGTGTTTGAACTATGTGTTATTTTATAACATAGTAAAATTCACTATGTAGCTAATGTAGTATGTATGTAGAAAAAAAATGTCGAGTTTTGCCTAAAAATGAGATGATTTATGGCCCGTTAAAATTACATTTTTCATACAATCAAAAATCTGGAGAGGCATTGTACAGAGAAACATGTACAAAATAAGCAGAAAAAAAAATCAAAGGGATCAGATGATTTTTCTTTGAGTTACAACTGCAGCCAATTTGAAAAAAATAGTTTTGAGAAAAACGCGTAAGATAAAATGATTGATTTTTTGTTTACAATAGATCAAAATCATACTTAAAGCTAATCTGCTATTTCCGGCCCATATAATTCTTAATCTTCTTCATATTGTGCCTGCTGAGCTGTTGAAGCTCTCCTTCGTAACTAATATAATGGGTTGCGATGGTCACAGTAACAATGACTCTGGTTAGCCCCGTAGCAAATGTAACTTTCTAATACCTGATACACTTTACAAGCATGTAACTTAAAAAATCATTTGGAGTATTCATTCCAAATTTTAGTATTGTTAAATAAAATATAAAAATACAAAAATAATAAGATAATATGTAAAAAAATACGATTTTCTTAGAAATTTCACATAAGGATTCAGTTTGCTTTATTAATTTCTTTCCATTTTTTTTTTTGATTAGATTTATTTTATTATTGTAATATATTACACATCAACTCCTCCAAAAAAGCGCAAAATATTTTATAAATTCAGCTGGCCAGGAACCTTTCATTGGAAAGGAATATTATGTCCCCCAAATTCTTGGAGCATACATCTAACATAAACGAATACAATATTAAGAATTCAAATTATTCTAAAACAACTGAAGAAAAACCTGAGTTCGACTCTTTCTTATTTAACGATTTACAGTATATTAGCTTATTGTATCCTTGTTAACTTCGCCCTCGTGACGGAAAATATTGGAAAAATATTTACCGTAGCTTTATCGTGTTAAAATGTTCTTCGAGGAATCTCATTTTGCCGCCGAGTTTGCCTCGCTATTCGATTTTGTGTTCAGTGCTAAGTCAATTTTACGAGCTCATAGGGTTATGTATATTTAATTTGGGGGAAAATCACAATTATTAAGACGAGCAGTTTTCAGTGAATGCGTAAGTGGTGAACAAATTTCAAAGTTATGTAAATCTAGAATAATATGGCATCGTATGTACGTCGAAATACTTTAGTGGAGTGCCGAAATAAGAAAAGCTTTGAGTCCGGGCGCGGCCTATCATAAAACGTGGCAAACTAACTCCAGCTGGTCTATATCTATGCTGCCATAAGCACATTGTTTTGGGTTCTGGTATGACCCAGGTTCCAGTTTACATACGCAGAAGGCAGCATATTAAAGGTGCCCCTGAGGTTTAATCAAACAAATAATTTCACTGACTCACTATTTTTAATCATGTTATTAAGAATTGTATGTCACTTATTACAGAACATATCTAACTATAAATCGTTCAGTAACAGACTCAGATATTAAAACAGCTTACAGACCAGTTCATAGAATATATAAAAGGATACATTTCTTAGACTGAATCAGTGTTGCCACGCTAAATATAATTAAGGTGGTGAGTGAGGCGCCACACTCTTTACAATTATTTTGTTCTCCGTGAACGTTCAACTCATAGACATGACTGTACAGACTAGCCGTGTCATATGACTTGATGTCACACGACGACACAGCTTAATGACCTCGTTACGTTGTGTTTGGTGGTACTGACAATATATCAGTCACCAACAGTAGCATTTTAACTTCGGCCGGCATTCCAAAAATCCTACTAGACGTGACTTCCGTATTCAACATCGAAGTATTTGAATTTCTACCAGCGTTCTGAATGTTATGATTGAATTAGCTGTATAAAATTCAGTAATCTATATACTTATCAGGATTTATATCTTCATGTATTAGTTTTGTTATGACTGGTTGTAATTAATAAATGAGTTAAACGTCTATAGTATATGTCAACCCTGATAGACAATGACACGATGTGCCTGTACCTGACAGCTCGCGGTTTATTACATATTGTTTTGTAAATACTTGAAACTCATAAAACGCCTAAAGATGTTTGGAGTGGTTTAGCGCGACCTTGATAAATAGAGAGAAATAAATAGAATAGGATACATATTGAACGATAGTTGCAAATTATATAAGAGAATGTACATGCTCAATGTTTTTATTATTTTCAAATAGATATAAAGGTTATTTCAGAATCTAATATAATCGTTATTCATCGAAAGTTGTAAGAGTTCTTACTAGGTTCTAGAGGCTCCTTTACAACCGCGCGAATCAGCTTTTTTTCTTTAGTTTTGTTTTTCTATTTGTCTAGGCTCAAATCATCATACCTTTTTGGTTTGGAATCCATTTTTTATTTCACTAAATACCTTCATATATTTTACCGTTTATTTTCTTTGTAACAGCTAAAAATCTTTTAAGCGATGTTAATTTAATTTAGATTAGATAAATACAAAATAGATATTATACTTGCATTAAAAATAAAATCCTAGTCATAGACTTATTTAAAAATAAATTATTTTGACTTTATAGTCCTCAATGAAGCCTCAAGTTCTTAGTAAATTTTAACTATCTTCATAAACAATGGTTAAAACTCTACGTAGGGTTTCCTTTTGGAAGAAGGAAATCCACAGATATGCCTTTTTTTTTGAAATTCCATATCACACTGGGATGGGAAAATATTGGCCTCATTCCAAATCCGGAGAGTACGCAACATGAACGTGATTGAGAACCGTTTTGTGCAAGAAAGAAAAGCTCCAGGAAATTGGTATGAGCGCCCTTGGTTAGAATGTGGTCAAATCTACATGCATCATCAGTCTGAAGTTTACTGCTAGACATAGCTTTCTACTAGTTTTCACTAAGCAGGACCTTCAGTTAACCGTATTAACCTAACACCTGCATATCTTAGTATCTATATTTGTACGTACTAGCCGAAAGATATATCGCGGAAGTTCTTAAGCCACCAATTGACATTCATAGTAGCTTGTACCGGATTTAAGGGTACATAAATTTGAACAAAGCGTTTGAAGGCTTTGTATGCTAAAAGGAGTTTAAACGCTATCTATACACCTGTAACTCAATTGTTGGAAAATCCTGTTAACCGACGTAAATGGATTTAAAGCGAGCATTCTATGTCCTTCATCGAATACTCTTATAATCACTGTAGTGTATTGCAGGCTGAAATTTGATTTTACTGATTTGGATTATACGAATATATATTACGTTAATACAATCAAATATTTATTATTCATTGTGTCTATAATAATATATTCTTCGTTATAAGTACCGGTTGCATCCACTTTAGAACTCGCAGTCAGCATTCCTTTTTTTTTAATTAAATCAAATTGATATTTGTTTTAAGAAATAAGTAATAACACTCTATCCCACTACTGGGCTCGGGTCTTCCCCTAGTGGGAAGACTGGTAGTTGCCTTATGATGTATTCTAATACCGTCAGTACGTGGCAACTATGGTATAATATACATATTAGCTGAAGAAAACTATCTATGAAGTGCATACCATCACGTTGATTCGAACCCAGGATCTTTAGGTTAGTCTACGGTTGCACTCCCTCTCCGTGCAGGGGTGGAGAAAGAATACTAAACTCTGCGGCCGGGGTCGACCTGTCGTAAAAGGCGACAAAATAACCCTAGCAATGTGGTAGGGTCCCAAGCCACTCTGCGTGTTCCAGCATTAGTGACCCAGGTTCCTGTACCCCTATGGAACAGCAGCGTGTTCGCGGTGCCCTTAGCGTTGCACACATCCATAGATGACGGTAACTGCTTACGATTAACTCTGTCTGTTGTTCTTCAGAAATAATAAAAAAATACTCTTTAACATTTTATGCAGCATGGTTCTAGCCCGTGAAGCTGGAAACATAAATTTGTTAACTTAAAAAAATCAGTTTGCAAAAACTTGTGAAATTCTGAGTTCCTTAATATTAATATAATCGTTTAAGAATCAAAACCATCTGTTATTGGTCTTATTATTACCACTGACTTCTTTTTTATTTGTTATTTATTTACTTTGTTTGGAAAACAAACAATCAATATAATTCATAAAATAATTAAAATACACAAAATATAAGCACAATTCAGCTTAAGTAAATTAGGAAATATATTCAAATGTAATGTGATCATCAACGTCGTCAACTTTTGTACAGCGTTTAAAACTATGAGCATATGTGATTTCTATAAGTACAGTATTTAGTATTTAAATCAAACGAAGTTTGATTTTAGTTAGCTTAGGTCAATCACCTTTTACCTGTGACAACAGCTCCGAACCAAGTAGGGTTTGTTATGAGCGCGGATAGTCAAGCTTCCGCCTATCCATTACCGCGTTCGGACGGCCATAACACAATTATGTATACATACCCTGATTGGGCAATTGGAAGCAAATAAATTTTATTTGTACTCTACTCTCCCTTAATGAAGTTATCCTATCCCTGTACGGATTGTTTTGGTTTATGTAATAAAGGGTATCTCAATAAGAGTGCATTTTTTCATTTTAAAATAAAAACAAGTATTTTATGACAGAGTTGTGATATTTTTATTGTATTGTAAAGAAAACATGTTCCGATTAAGTATGGAATAAAATATCCGACATATGACCCCCACGGATCCGATGACAGGTCATTACTCTTTTCATGAAATTTTCGATGACTTTTGCACAGAGATGTGGCTGTATCTCACCGATGACGCTTTGGATTTCCGATTTGAGCTCAGGAATTGTTTCGGGTTTATTCGCATAAACCCGAAACAAAACCCCAAAGAAAAAATCGCACGGCGTTAAATCGCACGATCTCGGTTGCCAGTTGACATCAGAATTTCGTGAGATAATGTGTTCTGGAAATCGTTGCTGCAATAAGTCGATTGTTTCTTGCGCGGTGTGGCAGGTTGCGCCGTCTTGCTGAAACTACATATTGTCCAGATTCATGCCGTTCAGTTGAGGCCACAAGAAGTCCGTTGTCATATTCCTGTATTGAATGCCGTTCACAGTCACTGCAATTTCGGCCTCATTTTCAAAAAAGTAAGGTCCAATCACGCCGCCTGACCAAAATCCGCACCAGACAGTTACTCGTTGTGGGTGCATTTGTTTCTCGTGGATTGCGTGAGGATTTTCTGAGTCCCAAATTCGACAAATTTGTGTATTCATGAAGGCATTCATATGGAAATGCGCTTCATTGGAGAAAATGACTTTTTTCTAAAAATTGGCATGGACTTCACTTTGCTCCATTACCCATTGAACGAATTGCCAGCGCTTTCCGTGGTCTGCTGGTTTGAGCTCCTGAGTTAACTGAATCTTGTACGCATGAAGGTCTTTAGTCAAAATTCGCTGCGTAGTGATTCACGAAATTCGAAGTTGTTGAGAACAATGTCGAATTAATGTTTTCGGGTTTTTGGCGACACTCTCGTTTACAGCAGCAATGTTTTCAAGAGACTGACCGGTACTTTGACGCAAAGGATTCTTATTATCCATAATTGACCCAGTTTCTTCAAATTTTTTGACCACTCTTCGAATGGTTGACACATTAGGTGCACTTTCTCGGCTGAGAATTTGACGAAGTTTGTGAGCGGTTTCAGTGTAACTTCCCCCATTTTTTCGAAAAGTGCTCCATTTTTAATAATCGGAATAAATAGAGGTAACAGCTGTCAAATTTCAGAGTTGCCACTTGCATGAAAAAATATTCCAATTTTAAAAAGTGCACTCTTACTGAGACACCTTGATTAATAACTTATATCGTCCCACTTCTGGGCAAAAGCGTGTTTATGAAGATAACGAAAATTATACTCGTCACTATTGTTTTAGGTGAATTATTTATTTTGCACACTAGCATTTTAATCTCATATAAAAATGGCGAACTTTACGCCCATCTGTACACGCAGATCATACAATAGAAGTCATTTGTTTGCGTCGTGTCGGAACGTGTTCTTAAAAATAGATAAAATTGAAGTTCGCGCGGCAATAAAATATCTCTGATTGAAATTTTTTAATACGGAGTTGGTAAATCAAGTCTTAATATTAGGGGTTCATGTTTTTCCATATTCTACAGTTGCGCGTTGGTATGCTGAGTTCAAGTGAGGAAGAACTTCCATTAACAACGACCCCCCCCCCCCCGCGCAGGACGCCCTACATCGGTAGTGACAAATGATTAAAAAAGTTGAAAACATTGTCTTGGCGGATGGTTGTGTAATTGTTTTTTTATAGCAGGAAAAATGAAGATTACTATAGGAAGTGTCCATAATATTAAGCACAACTAATTGGATATGAAAAAAGTGTCAGCGCGCTGGGTGCCCAAAATGCATTCTGACGCGCAGATTCAAACGAGACTGAGAATTTGACAAAGCTGTTTGGGCTTGTTACAACAAGATCTTGACCGATTTTTGACTCGATTCATAACTATGGACGAAACAGGGCTTCACCAGTATGACAAGGAATCGAAAAACAGTTCATGACTTGGAAGAGACCGTCATTTCTAACTCCGAAGAATTTCAAGGTAATTTCATCCGCCAGTAAGATCATAGGCTGTTTTTTCTGAGACAGCCAAGGCCACAAATCTTGGAACGTGCGCAACACCTTCATAAGCCATGAATGCGCTGAGTCTTTTTATAATCAACCCAAGCAGTGCAAAGGTTTTTCCTGTCTCGACGGACCTGTTTATTAATAACTATATCTATGAGGAGGAGCTCTTTCGTACCACAGGACCTTGGCCTATATCCATTTTGAGTATCAGCCAAAATTTTGTTGTCTAGGAGATGTTTCATTAATTTTGTTCTCAAAATGGATGTAAGCAGCTTGTAGATAATAGGTAAGCAAGTTATGGGTCTATAATTTCTAGAATCCCCGGTACTGCCAAATTTGTGTATATTAAGATGTGTTGGTGGTCGTAAAGGATGGGAGACAGCACGAGTTTATAGCATCCTAGAACTGAGCTGCCAAACAGGAATGTGAAATCCCAAACCATTTGATCCAGAAGTTATGTAAAGATCAAATTAATTTAGCTATTAGAGTTCATGTTGCATTGATTCTACATTCTATTCTGTACTGCTAGGCTAGTTTGTTACATTCACGTTTTTTCCGTATGATTTGACATATCCGTATACATCCATCACAACATTGTTATGTTGTAAAGTCGGGTATTGTGCATTTTCGTTTATCCTAAGACTGTTCCGTACTTCAGTGCGTAGAGACGTAACAAGTACAGGCTTGTCCAGCAGATTTAGCCGCTGGATGGCCCGCACCTGATCTGACAAGCGCCGTGCATGCGGCGCACCTCTCCACCAGTAGCGGGAGTCAAGCGCCCCCCCCCCCCCCCGCAGACCCCAAGCGTGCCGATGGTGGTCATCCAAGCCTCCGCGTAGGTCCTCGACACGAGGCAAACCACGTTGTCCCATTCTCGTTGTTTTGGCTCGACATCCCTCTGGCCAAATTATTGAGATTGGTCAGATGGAGCTTGACGAAGTGGGAACAGCAGGTGGAAATTGTGCATAGCATAAGCATATTTTCATTTTGACATTGAACACATGAAGGATTTATTTTCAAAATTGTAATTATAATTATATAAATTACATAAGAACCAAAAAGAATTCCTGTTGTATCACAGGCCTATAATAGGTTTACTTTCCATCGATCTAGGTAATAGGCGAGATTTAGCGTAATGTATTCCAGAAAATCGGAAATGATTAGGTGTGCCAACTACTAAACAAACCGCTTCAATAAGCGTGCTTATTATGCCATATTTTTGTAATAAACCTATCCCCTTGCTAACAAGCTATAGCTTAGCACATTTGTGCTGACGTAGTTTGTATTAAGTATTCCACGTTGACCCAGTTATCGTAAAAAGAATGTTACAAAACGTAAAAATTCGCGTTCCATATTTGTGTTCGCTTTGCTCACTCCATGGTTTGTTTATTTCGCTTTCAAGTAGCGCTGGAAATACTTTTAATTATTCGTTGAAATTATGTTTCATGCTTTATAGATTTGATATTTAATTTTTTCAGTAACTTTATAACATATTTGTAATACATATATGTAGGTAATTTTGTGCATTTCTTTGCATTATCTACTACCTGCAGAATAGTGAATGTTCTGAGGAGGTGTTTCAAATGGTACCTTCGTCCTATTTCAATCACCAAACTGATTGCGATTGGCTGCGCGTTCATTTTCACCATCTAAAACCCATAAAGTCGTGTATGCAAAACTTTTCCAGGTCTTTTATTCGTGCAGGGGCGGAGAAAGATTACTAACCTCTGCGAACGGGGTCGACCTGTCGTAAAAGGCGACAAAACAACCCTAGCCACGTGGTAGGGCCCCAAGCCCGTCTGGATGGCGACCACCTTTGGTCTTAAGTATGTCGGCATAATAACTTTGTGTTGCGTTCCGGCATTAGAGACCCAAGTTCCTGTGCCCTTATGGTACAGCAGCGTGTTCGCGATGCCACTGGCGTTGCAAAATAGGCGATGCCAAATATTAAATTCTAAGTGGGCCGTCATACGAGTCAAACGAGCGTCATAAAATTTCTCCGCCGACGGCAGCGCATTAGTGGTGCCCCTAGCGTCGCAAACATCCATAGGCGACGGGAACAACTTACTATAAAGTGGGCCGTCAGTCTGCCTGCATTTCCACAGCAATAAAATACGTCAATTAGAGAAAGTAGAATCTGGATCACTTATTCCGGACCACTTAGCTAGGGTTGCCTTGTGGTATTTTCTCTCCGCCTCAGGACGATTAAGATGTCATAGGAAATGTTAAGAAGTGCGTCTTTTTAATATTACATAAGTCTCACTTGTTACATAATTTGAATAAAGAAAACACGTACCTGCGTATATAAACATAGGTAAAGCAGCGTATCAATTTTCCCGTACGGATACCGTATAAAAATAAACAAACGAGCGACCTTTTGGCCGTCAAGCCTCTTAACCCGGGTAGGTGTTACAAAATCGCCGCGTCAGGCGTCCGGTCTACGGGTAATTCTATTTTTATGTACTGATTAGCCCGGATTTTGTGTGCGATATACTGGCATTCTATTCTGCAAGGGTTTGTTGAGGTACAAAACAGGAAACCTATGAACTGATAATTTATTGTCTTTCTCTAGATTAGATTTGTGACGCAACGACACATGCTTGACGGCTCTGTCAGACAATTCGCCAAATAGAAACAACATTCACGTTTACATTGCTTGAGCTAAAGTCCGTCATCTAACTTCAAGAAACTTTTTTTAATTGTAGGTTTCATAGATCGCTAACAATACCAATACAATAACAATACCTTGATAACACCAGTGTTTCAAATCATCATCATCGTCTTAGCGTTAAATCCCGGTTGCAACCCAAACTTCCGCTTCGGCGCCCGGAGTCCGCTGTCCGGCTTTTTCTTCTCCACTGCACACGATCTGTGGTATTGCTAGTATTGAGTCCATTGGCACGTATATTACCCCTTGTGACGTTAAGCCAGTACTTTTTGGGTCTGAAACTCCTGCTAAGCCCGGTGAAGGAGGCATGGCCACACATTTGTTTCCCACGTAAGTTAGTTACGTAGTATTTCGAATATGTATTATAATATTATAAAGTATGCTAAGGATATTACATCATCAAAGATTATATTGATGACCCCACAGACTGTGGACTTTATTAAATTACATTACCATTAAGTTAACTCGCCCTTCTTTCTCCAATATAAATTATAAATTTGTAAAAATAGTTTATTTTGAGTAATGAGTTGTAAATATCAAAGAACACTAAAAAAATTGCTGGGGACTTTGTTTCGCCGACTTTGCGTAGGAAATGGTAGCTTCTTCAATAAGTGACCTCTATAACTCTGTATTGAAATAAATTTTGTTGATTTCTTATGACTACTTTTATCCTAAATAAACCAAAGTTATTAGCTAGAACATATTTTTAAATACAATTGATGTATGTACAACTGTTATTTATAATATGAACTAAAGTTACCACCGCTTTACCGCCAGTTTAGCTGTTACAAGGAGAAGAAGCGGCAGGAAACTCCCCAACAAAACGTCTAATTAGCACGCTTTTATAAGGTTCACGTGTTTGTTTGTTGGTTTGTTTATTTGTACCCGACTCCTTTGAATTTGATTCTGACCCACTTTAAACTGCCAGATTTCATTTAATACGTTAAAATTATCTCATAATCCTATCCGAATCCACGTATTATATATTACGCTTGATTAAATATTTAAAGTAAATTTTAATTAGAATTAATATAGTCAAAATAAAGATCACGTTTTAGTGAAAATTCGAATTAAAAATTAAAAAATAAATATAGTTATATAGTTAAAAAAAATTGTTAACGTAAGAATTACTACGGCAGAGAAAGAATACTAACCTCTGTGGCCGGGGTCGGCCTGTCGTAAAAGGCGACAAAACAACCCACCCTAGCTATGTGGTAGGGCCTCAAGCCCGTCTGGATGGCGACCACCTTTGGTCTTAAGTATGCCGCCATAATAACCTTGTGTTGTGTTCCGGCATTAGTGACTCAAGATCCAGCAACCTTATGGGACAGCAGCGTGTTCGCGAAGCCACTGGCGTTGCAAACACCTATAGGCGACGGTAACTGCTAAATTCTAAGCGGGCTGTCAGCCTGTCTGCTGTCCTACGCAATAAAAAAAAATTACTAACGAGAAAATTAATGTCACTGTTCTAAAAAGCCTGGGATGCTCAATATCAATCGTTATAATTTTTTACTAGTTTCATTCCGAAATGCAGAATTATTTTAAAAATATCGTACAAATCACCCCACGCTTTTAAAGCACTGACATTAATTTTCTCGTCAGTAATCTTATTCTTATATAATTATTTTTTACTTTTTAGTTTTATTGACTATAAAAGCGTTTTTAGTCTTTTTAAACTATAATTTATTTTTAAGTTTTTAGTTCGCCAAACTATAATTTATTTGTTGTCGATTCCCAATCGGTAAATGTTTTTATTAATTTAACGTCATCTTCTGGCAGTTTTATTAATTAAACGCCATCTTCCTACAGGAGGAATAGAAAGCGTTAATCCTAATGATCCTGATAAAGGCTATGGGACAAAATGATTAAATTTGTGTATCATCATCAGGTGTGTAAAATTTTTAATTATATTGATCGTAAAATGGTTGAAAATCGAGTCTACAAATTCGGTTAGTCGAGGAAATCAATAAATCATTTCTCGAAAATGTTCGATCGGTACGAGTAGTCCAAAAATGGTACAAAAGATATCCACAAAGCGCCTCACGCTTTTTTGACAATACAAAATACTAACATTTTTCTTTCATTATTTTACTCCTACATTAGGAATTATTTTTCACTTATTAGTTCAATTTATGATTAAAGCGTGATATTTAGGTTTTATAAACTTTATTTATTTTAATATATATATTTTAGATTACGTATGCATACTTTTAAATCACATAACAATGTACAAGCTTGAGTTCAGAATACATTGAAAAATAATTTGTTATATGAACAAATCAGGATGATAGTGGTTAAAAGCATACTTCTATCTACACCGTTATTGTTTATCTATGTTTTTCATTTCAAACTAATATCGTGTATGACGTCATCCATCATGAATGTAGTGCCTGCGAAATCGTATTACCATCTCTGCCGACACCTCGCTCATTAAGGTTCCTATTAACTGCTCGGAAATCAGGTCTCTGTCTACGTGAGAGGTTATTAAACCTTGAAGATGATATTACTTTTAATTATACGTACAAGTTTACATAAAATGCGAGTTTATTCTTTACTAACGGTCGCCCAGTGATCGAAATCCGACCATAATAAAAGGTTCTTTTGTCAAAGGTCTTTATAATCGAAGGTTTCATCATAGCTACTCAGTCAATTTGCCATTGTTCTACATCAGTTTGAACAGCATCACTGTAAAACTTGAAAATATTTTGCACTGCAAAATCTGTATTTTATAGACATTATTCTCACAAATAAGCAAGAGTAAATCAATTCAGATTGCTTATTCACCATTTTCTCTATGCTTGAGCAAGATGTATTTATAAATTATAAAGTAACTATACATATAATACAATTCCACTTTGGTATAATATTATTATTTATATATTACTCCTCCTCGCGTCGGTTTCCTCAGTGCTGAGGGTCGTGATCATCTCGACGGAGTACTTTGGTGCGTATTATTTGCCGCCATCTGCCCCTATCGGAAGCAGAGTGTAAAGCGTCGTGGACAGTAGTTTCCAGGGCAGTGCGAATCTGATCGGTCCATCGCATGGGGCTCCTTCCTCTTGGTCTTCTTCCCTCCACCTTCCGTGTTACCATCAGTCTCTCCAGGTTGTCCCCATCCCTCCACTATCATTTATTAATTAAGTATTTAAATATTTACTAATATATGTATATTACGAATTTAAATATTATACCTAGTCAGGTCATAAGTATTGTCACACAGTAAAAACTTTTCTTTTAGAATGCTGGCCACAAAAAAGTTTATTGAATTCGAATTTCGAATTGTTCATGAAAATAAAAATGTATAACTTTTAGAATTTTACTCATTTTTAAATATGGAGTGGACGCTTAAAGAAAACCGTGTTGCAGTTATTGCGTTGCATCGTTGCGGTTACGCGCCAATTCAAATTTTTAACATACTGAAAAATTTGAATATTACCAAAAGATTCGTTTATCGTACCATCAAACGATACAATGAAGACTCTAGTGTAGATGACAGGTCAAGAAGTGGTCGCCCTCGGTCTGTTAGGACTCCAGCAGTGATAAAAGCTGTGAAGGCACGAATTCAAAGAAATCCCAAACGTAAGCAGAAACTGTTGGCCCTTCAGATGGGGTTAAGCAGAACCACGGTGAAAAGGGTGTTAAATGAAGACTTAGGGCTTCGGGCATATCGAAGAAAAACAAGACATCGTTTGAATGCTCGTCTAATGGACCTGAGACTGAAGAGATGCCGCGCTTTGTTGAAGCGGTACGCGGGAAAAAAATATCGGGAAATTCTTTTTTCGGATGAAAAAATGTTTACCGTAGAAGAGAGCTACAACAAACAAAATGATAAGGTGTACACACACAGTAGTGAAGAAGCGAGCAACCGTATTCCGCGTGTCCAACGAGGTCATTTTCCATCCTCGCTCATGGTATGGTTGGGAGTTTCTTATTGGGGCTTAACAGAGGTACATTTTTGTGAGAAAGGTGTAAAAACGAATGCTGTTGTGTATCAAAATACAGTCCTAACGAACCTTGTGGAACCTGTTTCTCATACCATGTTCAATAACAGGCACTGGGTATTCCAACAAGATTCGGCGCCAGCTCATAGAGCGAAGAGCACACAAGACTGGCTGGCGGCGCGTGAAATCGACTTCATCCGGCACGAAGACTGGCCCTCCTCCAGTCCAGATTTGAATCCGTTAGATTACAAGATATGGCAACACTTGGAGGAAAAGACGTGCTCAAAGCCTCATCCCAATTTGGAGTCACTCAAGACATCCTTGATTAAGGCAGCCGCCGATATTGACATGGACCTCGTTCGTGCTGCGATAGACAACTGGCCGCGCAGATTGAAGGCTTGTATTCAAAATCACGGAGGTCATTTTGAATAAACTTTAATGTCATAAGAATCTATGTTTTGTTAAGTTCATTTTGGTATATGAATGGTTACATAATTAATAAACTTGTTACAATTATTTTACATTAAACATGTGACAGAATTTATGACCTGACTAGGTATTATTATAAAATTAACCTTAATTCCTTACCAGGCCATAAACTCTTATAAAAAGACAAAAGCATAAGTAAGGTATGTATGTTGTTTATCATTCGAGCAGTAGTGTGTGTAATGTTTATTTTAATTAATTTAATGTATTTCTAATGGATTTTAGGCAAAAAATAGCTTTTTGCATTTCTACTCCGTCCGCGTAATGTTCGTAAAAAGGGATATAAAATTTACGCTTTATATATACGTCTCAAGACGAAGGTTTTTAACCAATGTGTGTTGCCAGTGATGACTTACGGAACGCAGACGTGGTCGCTAACTATGGGCCTTATGAGAAAGCTCATGGTCGCTCAGAGGGCAATGGAGAGGGCTATACTCGAAGTTTCCCTGCGAGATCGAATCAGAAATGAGGAGATTCGCAGGAGAACCAATGTCACCGACATAGCCCGGATGATTGCAAAACTGAAGTGGCAGTGGGCTGGGCAGTGGGCACATAGCTCGAAGGACAGAAGGCCGTTGGGGCAGTAAAATCCCCGAATGGCGACCGCGTACTGGAAAAGGCAACGTTGGTACGCCCCCCACAAGATGGACCGACAAGATGATCTAGTCTAGATCGCCGGAATAGGTTGGATGAGGGCAGCGCAGGACCGATCGTCGTGGAGATATTTAGGGGAGGCCTTTGTCCAGCAGTGGGCGTCTTCCGGCTGAAATGATGATATTAATATACAGATTTTATTTAACAATAATCACACAGCTCATAATTCAAAATGACATGTTAATATATAATTAACTGTAAATTGTCCAAAAAGGATCATATTATTTGTACTGTACCATGTAAAAGAAGTTAGCCGTCGGTACATGGCAATTATGCTATAACATGCACATTAGGCGAGAAAAATTGGCTAAGCGGTGCATGCCACCATGGGATTCGAACCCAGGATGTTTAGATTGGTCTCCGAGTTTAATACCACTGAGGTACCTCAAAGATATTATATAGAACACATAAAATAAATTTCTTAATGACTAGTAATGTATTACCGTAATCGTCTTTTTTATATTGCAACTTTAAATATGTAGACAAATATGATAGACATCATCAAACAAGTAATAAACCATTAAAAATAAATCCAAAAGTATACAATTTAAGAAATAATAAATTACAAATACAAATATAAGCAGCGAAGGAAGAGTTTTGTTAGATTTTTAATTTCGTGGTCGGATGGACAGACGGCAGTCGTAAGTCTTAAAAGCAGTCAATAAATATTTATTGACATCTGTTTTTAAAATACTTTATTTTACGTTTCGATAACAATTTTGATCATAGTCAGTGTATTGAAGTCCACTGACGGACGTAGACGTCTCCCAAGGCTTGCTATAGAGCCCTGTCTCGCTCGTCGTATCCAAACCTTGACGGCCATTTTGGCTAAATCGTCGCCCCGTCTCGCCCCTGGGCGGTCTATACTACCAACACGCAGTTTCCACTCATGAACTCCTTTACCCCATTAGTAATCGTTTCTACGAAATATACTGCTTTTAGAAGAAAGTAATTTAAAAGGAATTATATAATTCGAGATTACATGATATTGACTTAGTATACAAATGAAATAAATTGTTGAGTGAATTCAAGATGACATAATATAACACACGACATAATTTATTAAAAATAATCTAAGTCTTCGGTCCTTGCCTAGATTTAGATAAAACATTATTGCTCAGCCTATTTTCGGCGACTACCTTCATGTCTGTTTGAAGCGAGAGTAGTTCAATAAATTTCTCGCCTCTTATGTCAACGTTTGACAAGAAAAAGAAACACCTTCTTCCCGAATTTTTAGACTCCTTATCTTATTGGTAATGTCTGTTAAAATAATTAGGCCCGTTCATGGTTTTATGCTTTTATTCTATAATCTTAACATTATCACACAAGTAAAACGCAACTATCCTTTCGCCATCTTTATTGGAAGAGGAAGAGATTACAATTAGTGTTGCCAATATAAATGTATATAAATCAACACGCCACCTTACATTTATATTGTAAAACACTGTTACAACAATCATTATTTTATTTCAAATTTAACATTTCTCTAAATTTTATGAATTTAACATTTCCCAGAGCTTTTGTAAATATATCTGCAATATTATTTTCTGACTCTATTTTTACAACTTCAATATTTCCTAGCTTAACATTTTCATGTATAAAATGATAGTGAACTTCAATATGCTTAGAATTCTTAGTAAAGTTTCCATATTTAGAAATAGCTACGGCTCCTGAATTATCTTCATAAATTTTAACTGGTTTACAAACTTTATTGAATACATCATCCATTAGACACATAAGAAAATTTGACTCTGTTACTGCTTCTGATAAAGCTACATATTCAGCAAATGTTGAGGACTTTGTTACACTACTTTGTTTCTTTGATTTCCAGTAAATAATATTTCCAAACAATCTAATGACAAATCCTGTAGTAGATTTCCTATCTAAAATATCTCCTGCACAATCAGCATCCACAAAACAATCTAGAATATCAGCGTTACTATTATTACAATATGTTAATTTAAGATCTTTTGTCAAATACAAATACTTTAAAACTCTCAATGCATACTTAAAATGTGTCTCATTGTAACAGTTTTGAAATCTACTTAAGTAATTTACACTGTAAGATATATCAGGTCTAGTACCTGAACTAATATACAAAAGAGCACCAATCAAATTTCTATATTTTACATCCTCATTAATATCAGATTGTTCCAATTTTAAATTTATTTCCATAGGAGTCTTATACATTTTTGCATTCTTAATATTATACCTTTTAGCTAAAGACTCAATATAAGATTTCTGACTCAAAGTTAAGACATTGTTTTGATTATACATATATTCAATCTCAATACCAATATAATTTTTTACTTTACCAATATCTTTCATTTTAAACCTTTCAGACAATTTAGTTTTTATATCAGCAATAACTTCTACATTTTCACAACAAATTAATAAATCATCCACAAATAAAAGAATATAAACAATTAAGCTGTTCTCTTTTCTAACATATAAACAATAGTCATATTTACTCCTGCGAAAACCAAAATTAATCAAAAAATCATTAAAACATTCATACCATGCCCTGGGGCTTTCTTTTAGACCATACAATGATTTATTTAATTTATAAACTTTATCAGTTCCATTTTCATAACCGATTGGTTGCTTTACATAAACTTCAGATAATACTCTACCATTTAGAAATGCTGTTTCAACATCCATTTGATGAATAGCTAAATTATTTTGACAACAATAAGATAATAGTAGCTTAAGTGTAGGCATTTTAACAACAGGTGAGTAAGTATCATCAATACAATTAGTTTGCTGAAAACCTCTTACTACCAACCTTGCTTTGTATTCAGTTTCACTCTTCCTTTTATACACCCATTTCACATCAATTACCTTTTTTCCCTTGGAGGGTCTGTCAACTAGAGTCCAGGTATTATTTTTTATTAAACTTTCCATCTCAATATTCATTGCTCCTTTCCATTTCATTGCCTCATCACATGTAATCGCCTCCTGAAAATCAATTGGAGCTGACGCATCACAGTAGTTACAGTATATGCAATAATAACCAAATTCTTCATCAAAACGAAGTGGAGGTTTGATTTGTTTTCTTAATTTTCTATTTAGATTCTCATCTTCACTTTCTCCTACATTCTCTTTATCATTTTCTGAGTATTTTAACATATTTCTTTCCTCTTGGATACTTTTATCTTCCTTTTCCTTTTCTTTTATTTTATATTCACTATTTTCTTCCTCATCTTTAAAACCACATAATTTAACATCTTCCTCAATTATATCACAATTTCTAGCAATAATAACTCTGTTGTTAATTAACACTCTGTATCCAATATCAGTATAACCAAGCAAAATTCCAGCTTCTGCTTTCTTATCCCATTTAGACCTTCTTCGTTCTTCAGGAATTCTTACAAAAACTCTACTTCCATATAATTTTAGATTTTGCATAGATGGCTTCCTTTTAAAAAATATTTCATACGGGGTTTTCCTCTCAATAGTATTAGTTAAGGTTCTGTTTTTAAGATATACAGCTGTTTTAGTTGCCTTAGGCCAAAATCTTCTTTCTACCTTTGCTTCTGATAAAAGACATCTACCCATATCCATCAACGTACGATTATATCTCTCTGCTGTTCCATTTAATTGATGAACATATGCTGGACAGGGTTTTATCACTATTCCTTTCTCTTTTGCAAACTGAAAAACTCTTGCATTCATATATTCCTTCCCATTGTCACATCGCAGTTCCTTTATCATTTTCCCTGTCAAGTTCTGTACTTCATTAACATACTGCACCAAGTAATCATATACCTCATCCTTTGATCTGATACAATAAACTTTGACTAATTTGCTGTAGTCATCAATAAAACTCAAAAAAAATTTTTCTCCATTATATCCTGTAGTCTGATGTGGCCCATTTAAATCTGTATGAACAATCTCTAATATCTCTTTTGCTTTTCTTCGATTATTAGCAAATGGTAAATTATGCATTTTATTTTCAATACATATTGCACACTTTAAATATTCATATTCAATCTTTTTAGGTAATCCTTCTAATGATTCATTTTTACACATTAAATCCAATTTTTTAAAGTTAATATGGCCCAGAGTACGATGTAGTTTTTCCTTTACAGTCATATTTGTTTTACTAATATTTGCTTCCAATATTTCTTCACACATGTAACTTTTCATCTTATACAGTCTTTCATCCTTAATTGCAATTGCTATAATCTTTCTATATTCATTGTAAATTTTTGCAAATTTCCCTTTTGAGACAATTGAACAATTATCAGTAATTTTCGAATAACTTAATAAATTTGCCTTCATTTCTTTTACAAAGAAAACATTTTTCAGTGTGACTTCAGATTTTTGTCCATATACTAAGAAATAAGCTTTTATATTACCAATTTTTGTAGCTTCTAATATTGTTCCGTCAGCAATTTTGACTTTAATAGGTTTGTCCAATATCTCATAAGTATTGAAGTATTTATCAGTGTTAATAATGTGGTCAGTACATCCACTATCTAGTAACCAATTTATTTGACCCTTTGGCTTATCATTCTCTTGCGTTGTGTATGTATTGTTTGCAATAGTAATATGATAACTGTTACCTTGACTCCCTTGATTATTATGGTAGTAATTTCTTGAACCTTGTCCTCTGTTATTGTATGAACCACGTCCTCGTCTTGGCAAACTATGTCCTCTATAACTTGGTAAACTATTTCCTCTATAATTTTGTATACTATTTCCTCTATAATTTTGTATACTATTTCCTCTATAATTTGAAAGACCATGTCCTCGACCACGGTTTACATTTTCTGCCTTACAATCTCTTCTTAGGTGACCAGGTTTACCACAACCAAAACAATTATATGATCGGTTAGTATCTGCTTTAAAAACATTTGATGTGTCTTCTGACATTTCACTCATATTTCCTGTACTTTTCAATTTTATTTTGCTTTTTAAATAGTCCACTGTTCTTTCACCCTCTGGTAAGACATCTATTAAATCACCTATGTAGTTGTAACTCACTGGTAGTGCTTTCAACATGTAGTTTAGTTTTTCTGTTTCTGATACCGTTGCACCGGCTTGTTTCAACTCATTTACAGCTTTTTCAAAGTCATCGAAAAATAAAGACACTTCAGAATAATTTTTCAATTTGACACTTTCGAGTTTATGTCGACATACTATTTGCAACGCCGTTGATTTCTTTAGGTACATCTCATCAAATTTCTGTATTATTTCGTATGCTGTATTTAATTCACTTATATATTCCAACTGCTTGTTTGTTATAGCACTGTAAATATAGTTTGTTGCTTGTATATCTCTATCGTCCCATTCATCTTTGTCGGTTTCAATTTTCGCTCTCATTACTACATCCTTGCACTTTTTGAACTGTAGAAACTTAATTATCCGTATTTTCCAATTACTGTAATCTGTGCCATCGAAAATTGGAATATTTATATCACTATTTTCTGACGCCATTTTTTTTCTTCTTTTTTCTATCACATTTATTCTTTAAACCACTAAACCATTGTTCTGCTACCATGTTAAAATAATTAGGCCCGTTCATGGTTTTATGCTTTTATTCTATAATCTTAACATTATCACACAAGTAAAACGCAACTATCCTTTCGCCATCTTTATTGGAAGAGGAAGAGATTACAATTAGTGTTGCCAATATAAATGTATATAAATCAACAATGTCAAACCGAAATCTTTAAACTACATAAAAGTACAGTGTACTTGAACAATAATTTACAAGAGTGACATCGTGCGTGATTTCACTGCGATCTGCACCTGAGCTGATCCAGACCGAAGAGGTCGCGAGGTTGGTAGAAGTTTTAGACCTTATCTAGTGTGGGAACCAATACAATCGAAAATTATACCGTCCACCTTTTATTGAGCCAGCGCTCGGTGACACCAGTCGATGAGAGAGTTCGACACTAATGCTAATTTAATATGTTTACAATATTAATAAAATATTTTTAATTAATTTTAAAACTACATTATATTATAAAACGAAATGAAAAAAAAAAAACAAACGATAATATATTGATTTGTAAATAATATATTGATTTCAAATCGCTTTCACCCGGAAACGTTCCCAAAACGCTGCCTGCATTACCGCGTTAGATGGCAACACTTATCCAATACCGTAAATACAAACCAGCTTTTTGATCCCGTGAGACCTTTATCAAGCGGTTTGGCAAGTCTCGATAAGGGATATATTATGTCTGTGGACCCCATGGCCCCAGAGTCTTAACACTGAAAGCCGCAACTATGAATCCGCTGCCAATGGATGAATGTTTGAGGTGTTTCATGTCCTCTTGTTGTGCAGCAGCAACACCGGCTATCAGAGCTGTATCTGTAAGATGGAATGCCGCCAATGTGTCTGTCTACACACGTAGCATCCCATACCAGAGGGCATTCCATCCTCCAGGGTACCAATGTCATTCCGTCTGGTTTCTGAACATCGTCGTGACATAGTCCATTCGGTTCCAAAATGGAAGGCACCCCGGCGGTGGCAAGAGAATGATGAATAATGTCACTTAATGCAGCGTGCAGTGGTATTCAGCCGGCAATTTTACCCTAATTTTTATATGTTTAGTATATTAGCGTGCCAATTATTGGTGATACATGATATTCCTTCTATAAAATCTTCAATACCATTTATTATATTACTGGATAAATGAATATAGGTCCCTAATTCAGGATTCGATTTCGTCATTTAGATATTAGTATTATCTCAAAAAATATAGTATGATACTAAAATAGCAATCAGACTGTTTAAATTCGGACGTGTGCCTATAAAGCGGTTAGGCCATTACAAGTGCCACATTGTTTACGCTAGACAAAGGGAGTGCCTGGACATTTTCACCTACAACTAATCATTTCAAACCATTTTACATAACCAATCTATATAATTTCAAAATCAAATTAGTTAAAACAGAGTTGAGACAAGTAAAAATTCTAAAACAAAATGGCGTCATTGTCCATTTATATATTGATAAGTCACATAGGGACATTTAGTTTCAGTTGAGCGCTTGTGTTATGGATATT
The DNA here is from genome assembly GCA_963693495.1 of Malacosoma neustria. Classification (NCBI taxonomy): domain Eukaryota; kingdom Metazoa; phylum Arthropoda; class Insecta; order Lepidoptera; family Lasiocampidae; genus Malacosoma; species Malacosoma neustria. Next base: position 3,015,403 of record OY856379.1, on the reverse strand, counting down.
AGGGTAGACGTCTGAAATAATTATTTTCTTTTGAAAATAACTACTACATACATAAATACCCAGATTCTGAATGGGTTTTAAATGTGTGATCGCAACAAGCATTCCGGCGTCTAAAAGTCGTTGCAATACCGAGATTAGCAAATATAACAATCTAGAATAATAGCCGCTTCGCCCCCTACGGGGCTCACCTTTACCCTTACAGAAAACGAACAGTATACCTACCACATTTATCTTAGACGAATTATCGCCTTCACACGCACTAGTAATGTCGATATTCCTTACGACATTTAACTTCACAATCAAAATTGACATATCTATCATAATATGCACTAGTGACGCGCCATTTCTGTATAAGAAAAGAAAGAGACGAGAGGCGTCGACGCTGAAAGGCTAACTATTTGCCCTTTGAATGGCCTTATTTTTTAAGCTATTGCATAGATTTTATCGCGGGCTTTGAGCGTGGCGACCGAATCAAGAAATTCCGTAACGAAAAAACCCTAACAACCCCACTCCAACATCGACAGTTTTAGTTTTTTATTTATTATCGAGTATTGATATATCTTTTCCAAAAAATATGGATAAAAACATCGATATCGTAACATCGATAGTTTTAGTTTTTTTTATCGAGTATCGATATATCTTTTTTCTTTCATATTAATTCAAGTTCCACTTTTTGAATGTACCCCTGTGTATACATATATATACCTACATGTATATTTTTATTGCTGTGGGACAGCAGACAAGCTGAGGACCTACTTAAAGGCCTGGCGCCGTTAACACGCTGCCATTTACGTAGGGTAACTACAATCTGTGCAATTTTGGTGGTATATTCAGAAACCAGGGGTTACCTAGCGGTAATTTTGTCGCCTTTTACGACAGACCAGCTATGGCCACAGGGATCTTACTCCGCCACTGAACGGAGAAACAAACATAAAAGCAAACCCAAAGCACCTAAGTACGAATTTACGTAGCAGATGGATTTAATTACTAGAACAATAACTCAGAAGAACACGGCAAGGCAATGACGCTAACAGGGGCGTAGTAATTAAGGCTTGTGACTGATGACATCCTTTCAAATCGGAAGCTACCTTTCAGTTTCTCCCGAGTTTTAGAACCTTACATGTATACATTACATAACTGTAATAATATTCAAAGGGTACTTTTTATTGCTATAGGACAGCAGACAGGCTGACGGCCCGATTTGAATTTAGCAGTTACCGTCGTCTATTATGTGGTTGCAACGCCAGTGACATCGCGAACACGCTGCTGTCCTATATGAGTACAGGAAATTGGCGGCATACTTAAGACCGAAGGTCGTCGGTATCCAGACGGGCTTGAGTGGTAGTAACTAGGGTGGGTTGTTTTGTCGCCTTTTACGACAGGCCGACGCCGGCCGCAGAGGTCAATATTCTTTCTCCGCCCTGCACGGATAACGGAAACGGGTTATTCTTCAGTTCTTTTTCAAGAAAAAATTATCTTAAAATAAATTTGTATTACAACATTTACATTATGCCAAAATACGGTTAAAGATGTGTTTTAATAGACACCGTCTATATTTATATTGTAAATAAACTGCAACATAATTTTCCATAATTTTTCATTCTTCGTTACAATTGAGTTGCACAAAGTACCAATTGCTATACGTATAATAATAATAATACGTATTCTGGTTGTTCTCGTCTTGCTAACTCTGAGTATTTGCACAGACACAACTTAGTGGCCAGAATCATCCATCAGCAACTTGCCCTTCGATACAAGCTTATATCTTCAGAAGTGCCCTATTATAAATACACGCCTGAGTCAGTTCTTGATAGTGGCCATATCACGCTCTACTGGGATCGATCTATTATCACAGACAGGACTATTGTTGCCAATAAGCCTGATATTGTGATAATAGATCGATCTGCGAGACATACGATGATCATTGATATTAGTGTCCCACATGATGGTAACCTCGTGAAAGCAGAAACTGACAAGATTACAAAATATTTAGATCTCGCTCACGAGGTTGCCGCCATGTGGCACATGGAATCAACGAGCATCATACCGATAGTGGTGTCAGTGAACGGGCTTATAGCGAAGAGCTTCGATAAACACCTAGAGAGGCTTTCGCTAGGTAAATGGGTGAAGGGTCGGATACAGAAGGCGGTTCTCCTAAGCACGGCACGCATAGTGAGGAGATTCCTGTCTCTGGAGCCCTAACCACCGGTAGCTTGGACCCTAGGCCTCGCTCCCAGCGACGGACAGTTTTTTATATTTTTTAATTTAATTTCTTTGTAAATATCGTTTTATAAAATAAATTATTTTTTTAATATTAATAAGTATTTTATAAAATGAAATGTAAATTATTTTGAAAAATGTAAATAACTAGAAAAGAAAATAAATAATAAATGATAATACGTATAAATACTATGGCATAGCGATATCTACGAGTAGTCTAAAAGTAAACAACAGAGCGCTTATGTTATAGATCGTAGACAACTACAAGATATACTAATTTTTTTTAAACTAATGGTCTCTGAGAGTTAAATAAAATATGGTCATAAAACTTTTAAAAACCCATATAAAATATTCTCAAACTTAACATAGCCGCGATCAAAACAAGAACCCTTGAAAAAGAAAAGATTAAACTTCAGTAAATACCCCGCTTTTTCAAGAATCTTTAACTTTCAAGAGGGATAAGAACAAGTAAGAATTGATTTTACTTTTTGTAGAACCTTAGTATAAAATGTTCTAGCACTAGAAATTTTAAAAAAGAAATTTAAAAACAAAAATTTACATAGTTACGGTAGTAACTATGTAAATTTTTCGGGTGCCGTTTTTTTCCTTGTGTAAAATGAAAACTGTAATGAAAGGACATTTATGACATTTATTTTCTTTATTGGATAATAAATTAGAAATCAAGATTGTTATGAAATAGTGAATGTGTATCAGCACCTACCTGCAAAGACTGTTCCTAATATAATATGCCTATATATATATGCTATATATATATATGCTATCATCATCATCATCATCATCCTAGCGTTAGTCCCGGTTGCCACCCAAACTTTCGTTTCGGTGCCCGGGGTCCGCTTTCCGACTTTTTCTACTCCACTTCGCGCGATCTTCAGCATCCCTGGTAGTGAGCCCATTGGCACGCATATCACCCTTTATGACGTCAAGCCAGCACTTTTTGGGTCTACCCCTCCTGCCGGGGCCCGGCGGAGGCGGCATGGCCAGACATTTGTTTCCCACGTAAGCATCCGGTTGCCGTAAAACATGGCCATACCAACGGAGCCGACACTCCTGCAATTTATCTGCAATGTCACGGACACGAAGACTACCGCGAATGCGGGAGTTCCTAACGCGGTCTTTCCGCGTCACTCCACACATCCACCGCAGCATATTCATCTCCGTGACACGCAGTTCTTGCTTGTGTCGCTCTAACACCGGCCACGCTTCACAGCCGTATAAAAGGACAGGCCTAATAATGGTCTTATAGACCTGTCCCTTCAACTTTACCGGCATCTTGGGGTCACAAATGACACCAGTTACCTCACGCCATTTGGCCCACGCGGCAGCAATGCGTGCCTTGACGTCGCAATCGATGTCACCAGACGCATGAAACACAGATCCCAGGTATTTCACATGGTCCGTGCGCTCGACCGAGTTGCCGTCTATGCGTACGGGTGTGGGATCTGTGGAGTTACAGGCCAAGTACTCGGTCTTCGCCACATTGAGCTTCAGACCACCGTTCTCAAGCGACTCCTTCCACACCTTCACACGTCGCACCAGCCTACCCCTGTCCGAATCTGCCAGCGCGATATCATCAGCATACATGAGCAACCACGGGGGCTGCTCATGTGAGTTTTTGATGCTGTCTGACAATACGTCTAATACCACGCTAAACAGAAACGGACTAAGGACGGATCCTTGGTGCACACCAACGGTGATGGGGAAAGGTTTTGTGTCGCCAACAGCGGTCCGAACTACGGAATCGGAATCACGGTACATGTCTCGGATGATCCCAATATAGGCCTCTGGAATCCCTTTGGACCGCAATGCCCACCAGATTATCGCGCGAGGAACACAGTCGAAGGCCTTCTGCAAGTCAAGAAACAGACAATGCAGAGGCGTATTCTTCGCCCTGTATTTCTCCGCGATAGTCCTTAGGGCGAAAATAGGGTCCATTGTCCCGTGACCAGGGCGAAACCCATATTGACATTCCGAGACAGTGCACTCCTGTCGAATCCGAGAGTCGATAACCCTCTCGAAGAGCTTCATGGTGTGGGACATGACCTTTATACCGCGGTAGCTACCGCACTCCTGCACCGATCCCTTGCCTTTGAAGACTGGAGTAATGATACTCAGCCTCCATTGGTTCGGGACCGTACCGGTGAGGAGTGTCCGGTTAAAAAGGTCGGTTAAAGTGCCCACACCACGAGAGCCCATCGCCTTCCAGGCTTCGATGGGGACTCCATCGGATCCAACAGCTTTCCGATTCTTCATGCGGCGAAGACAATTCTGGACCTCTGCAGGCGTTATCAGTGGCACTAGTCCTTGGTTCGGAGGAAGATCTGGCGGCTGCACCTCTTTATGCTGCTTGTTCAGCAGCTCGTGGAAATATGAGCGCCATCTCTCCTTCACCGCGAGGTCCTCGCATAACAAGTTGCCCCCGGGGTCTTTTACACAGCGGCACTTGGAGATATCCTGTGCCGCTTTGACCCTAGAGCGCGCCAACTTATATATGAGCTTCTGCCCCTCAGACGAGTCCAACTTATCGTAAAGTGGTTGTAAGTGGTCTCGTCTGGCTCTGGCTACAGCTTTCTTGGTGGCGCGTTTGGCATCTTTGTATGCGTCGCGATCTTCAGGAGATCTGGACGCTTGCCACTTCTTAAAGAGGGCTTTTTTCGCCCTGGTCTCCCTCTGGACTGAGTCGTTCCACCACCAAGTCTCCTTGTCACACTTGCGTCCGCCCTTAGACACGCCAAGCACCTCTCTCGCCGACCCAAGGATAGCCGCCTGAATCCTGTCCCAGTAAGCTTGAACCAGTTCGCCCTCACCACCAGCGCACTTGTCGCCGATGGCAGAGGCAAACTCCTGGGACTTGACTTCATCAAGCAGCCACCACCTGATTCGGCGTTGAAGGCGGCCGACACATTTGCCTTTGGGCTTTACGCAGAGGTCCATGACAAGAAGACGGTGTTGTGCAGTGAGACTCTCACCGGGTATGACCTTGCAGTTGGCCACTTTGCTGATGTGGTGTCTCCTAGTGAGTAGGAAGTCGATTTGGGTAGCATTCCTCCCGCTCTTGTAGGTGATGAGATGCTCGGGTCTCTTTTTGAAATACGTGTTCACGATGGCAAGGTCGGCAGCCGCACACGTATTGAGGATGTCCTCCCCTTCCGCGTTGCGGCTACCGTACCCAAATCCACCGTGAACACGCTCAAATTCCCCACATTCATCACCCACATGACCGTTCAGATCACCCCCCAAAACGATCCCCTGTGATAATGGGATTCCACGGAGCACTTCTCCGAGTTGATTCCAAAACGCTATTTTATCGGCGTCGTCACAACCGGCCTGTGGCGCATAGGCACTTATCAAGTGGGTAACTACCCCATCGATAAGCACCCTAACGACCATAAGCCGGTCGCTATGACGTTTCACTTCCAAAATGTCGTTCTGGAACTCCTCCGAGAGCACTATGGCAACCCCATTCTCCCCACCAGGTGCACCTGTGTAGATCAGCTTGTAGCCATTCCCAATGAACCGGGATCTGCTGGCCTTCCACCGAGTCTCCTGCAGGAACGCCACGGCCACCCTCCGCCTGGAGAGCACATCGGCCAACTCTCTCGCGCGTCCGGTTAGCGTGCCAATATTCCACGTTGCAAAGCGGAGTTTCCTTTTGGATGGGGCTAGTGTCTTTAGCCGTGCTCGCCCACGGCACGGCAGCCCTAGTCCACTTGTCACAGGAGTCGGGCGAAGTTCCTGCGCGTCGTTTGGCGGCGACGCCCTATCCGTGACAATACCTTTCCGTGTCCGTACCATTTTTGTTTGGCTTGTTTTGGTTTTTACGGGAGCGACTGCCGTCCGACCTCCCAACCTCTAAAGGGAAACCTAGAGGTGTCCTTCCCTCGCCGCATGCAAGCTGGCAGAGGGAGTGACCCATCAGTCGGCTTTTACGACTCCCTTGGGATGATTTGGGGTGGCCCTATTCTTTCTTCGGCCGGGACCACACGGCACATATATATATGCTATATATATATATATATATATATATATATATATATATATATATATATATATAGAGCGGGAGGAATGCTACCCAAATCGACTTCCTACTCACTAGGAGACACCACATCAGCAAAGTGGCCAACTGCAAGGTCATACCCGGTGAGAGTCTCACTGCACAACACCGTCTTCTTGTCATGGACCTCTGCGTAAAGCCCAAAGGCAAATGTGTCGACCGCCTTCAACGCCGCATCAGGTGGTGGCTGCTTGATGAAGTCAAGTCCCAGGAGTTCGCCTCTGCCATCGGCGACAAGTGCGCTGGTGGTGAGGGCGAACCGGTTCAAGCTTACTGGGACAGGATTCAGGCGGCTATCCTTGGGTCGGCGAGAGAGGTGCTTGGCGTGTCTAAGGGCGGGCGCAAGTGTGACAAGGAGACTTGGTGGTGGAACGACTCAGTCCAGAGGGAGACTAGAGCGAAGAAAGCCCTCTTTAAGAAGTGGCAAGCGTCCAGATCTCCTGAAGATCGCGACGCATACAGAGCTGCTAAGCGCGCCACCAAGAAAGCTGTAGCCAGAGCCAGACGAGACCACTTACAACCACTTTACGATAAGTTGGAATCGTCTGAGGGGCAGAAGCTCATATATAAGTTGGCGTGCTCCAGGGTCAAAGCGGCACAGGATATCTCCAAGTGCCGCTGCGTAAAAGACCCCGGAGGCAACCTGTTATGCGAGGACCTCGCGGTCAAGGAGAGATGGCGCTCGTATTTCCACGAGCTGCTGAACAAGCAGCATAAAGAAGTGCAGCCGCCGGATCTTCCTCCAAATCAAGGATTAGTGCCACCGGTAACGCCTGCAGAAGTCCAAAATTGTCTTCGCCGCATGAAAAATCGGAAAGCTGCCGGAGCCGATGGAGTCCCCATCGAAGCCTGGAAGGCGATGGGCTCGCGTGGTGTGGGCATTTTCACAAACCTTTTTAACCGGATACTCCTCACCGGTATGATCCCGAACCAATGGAGGCTGAGTGTCATTACTCCAGTCTTCAAAGGCAAGGGATCGGTGCAGGAGTGTGGTAACTACCGCGGTATAAAGGTCATGTCCCATACCATGAAGCTCTTCGAGAGGGTTATCGACTGTCGGATTCGGCAGGAGTGCACTGTCTCGGAATGTCAATATGGGTTTCGCCCTGGTCATGGGACCATGGACCCAGTTTTTGCCCTAAGGACTGTCGCGGAGAAATACAGGACGAAGAATATGCCTCTGCACTGTCTGTTTCTTGACTTGCAGAAGGCCTTCGACTGTATTCCTCGCGCGATAATCTGGTGGGCATTGAGATCTAAAAGGGTTCCAGAGGCCTATATTGACATCATCCAAGACATGTACCGTGACTCCGATTCCGTAGTTCGGACCGCTGTTGGCGACACAAAACCTTTCCCCATCACTGTCGGGGTACACCAAGGATCCGTCCTTAGTCCGTTTCTGTTTAGCGTGGTATTAGACGTACTGTCAGACAGCATCAGAAACTCACATGAGCAGCCCCCATGGCTCCTCATGTATGCTGATGATATCGCGCTGGCAGATTCGGACAGGGGTAGGCTGGTGCGACGCGTGATGACGTGGAAGGAGTCGCTTGAGAACGGTGGTCTGAAGCTCAACGTGGCGAAGACCGAGTACTTGGCCTGTAACTCCACAGATCCTACACCCGTACGCATAGGCGGCGACACGGTCGAGCGCACGGACCAAGTGAAATACCTGGGATCTGTGTTTCACGCGTCTGGTGACATCGATTGCGATGTCAAGGCTCGCATTGCTGCCGCGTGGGCCAAATGGCGTGAGGTAACTGGTTTCATTTGTGACCCCAAGATGCCGGTAAAGTTGAAGGGACAGGTCTATAAGACCATCATTAGGCCTGTTCTTTTATACGGCTGTGAAGCGTGGCCGGTGTTGGAGCGACACAAGCAGGAGCTGCGTGTCACGGAGATGAACATGCTGCGGTGGATGTGTGGAGTGACGCGGAAGGACCGCGTTAGGAACTCCCGCATTCGCGGTAGTCTTCATGTCCGTGACATTGCGGATAAACTGCAGGAGTGTCGGCTCCGTTGGTACGGTCACGTTTTACGGCAACCGGATGCTTACGTGGGAAACAAATGTCTGGCCATGCCGCCTCCACCGGGCCCCGGCAGGAGGGGTAGGCCCAAAAAGTGCTGGCTTGACGTCGTAAGGGGTGATATGCGTGCCAATGGGCTCACTACCAGGGATGCTGAAGACCGTGCGAAGTGGAGTAGAAAAAGTTGGAAAGCGGACCCCGGGCACCAAAACGCAAGTTTGGGTTGCAACCGGGAAGAACGCTGAGATGATGATATATATATATATATATATATATATATATATATATATATATATATATATATATATATATATATATATATATATATATATATATATATATATATATATATATATATATAGATAGATAGATAGATAGATAGATAGATAGATAGATAGATAGATAACACTTTATTGTAAACCAATTATATAAACACAATGAAACTTATTTACACAATCAATGAGTACTTGACTTACAATGGGCGGCCTTATCGCTACAGAGCGATCTCTTCCAGGCAACCCGGGCTATAGAACATTATTGGTGTTACATTGATGTGGAAGGGAGGTATGGTAATAAATAATAATTATATTTTATTTACATAATAAATAGATAATATACATAAAATTCAATAATATATATAAAATATAATAAATAAATAGATAAACATACTTAAATATCTATATTTGTAGAATACATAAATAAATATATGTTTTGTTGTTACACTAAAGATAGGTAGTGATTTTTAACCAATTTTTTAAAAGTTGGTAGTGACTTAGCTTGTCTTATAGCAATAGGCAGTGCATTCCAGAGTTTGATAGCATGAACAATGAAGGAGTTATTATAAAAAGAAGAAGTATGAACAGGAGTTTTAAGCGATAGTTCAGTAGATGTACGCAAATTTCGGAGGCCAGACGAGTATATATATATATATATATATATATATATATATATATATATATATATATATATATATATATATATATATATATATATATATATATATATATGAGTGTGTGTGTGTGTGTGTGTTTTATGTAACTATGTGTAAGTTTTGTATTTTACCGCAATAGATGCAACATCATACTCATATAGATTTGATTTTCATCAAGCTAATTCAAAATTTACCCCAACGAAGTCTATCTCAAAATAAATACATAATGTAAACTTCTGTAGGTGGAAAACATTTTGAAATCGATCCAGTCGTTTTTAATTTTATTCGTTACAAACATACAAATCTTACTTTTTACAATATATTGTAGACGACTACAACTTGAATAAATTGCATTTAAATATTTAGTCGACATTTTACTTAAGAGCTCGTTTGCTCAAAATCCTTTGTCGCAAAAAACGTTTCCCTTTGTCGACGAAACGTTATATTTTATTAAGTTCTCGGAAAGAAGAAAATGACATTTACTATTGTTCTCGATTGTACTGCACTTTGGGTGTTAAATTTTCATCTGGTTTTAGAGAGAACTGTTTTAGTACATACTTTAGTTTGACGCGATTGTTCAAAGTTTTTATTTTTGGTGCGAGCATGCGTTTGTAAACAAATTCTTCTATTTATTTTATTTTAAAATGTTAAGAAATCTAATACCTAAGTCAATGTGTACAAAGCAAGTATTTGCTGACGGCCAATTACAAATTTTACTTGAAATAGAATTTCTTTAGATCTTGGGTGTATATTTGTAGATATGAAATTAAAAAAAAACATGTGTGCGATTCACACACGATAGAAGTGAAACTTCAGTAAATCGACAAAAATACAAGCAAGTATTAAATACACACCGACATTTACTCTCTCGCTCTGGCTCACTAATTACAGGCGATTATAATTAAAAACTCACATTTAAAGATTTTTTTTAAAAAGTATTGTTTCCGCCCGGGATCGAACCGGGGGCCTTCTGCGTGTTAGGCAGATGTGATAACCGCTACACCACGGAAACTGTACTCACAATGTCGAAATACTTCAAAATAAATACACACCGACATTTACTCTCTCGCTCTGGCTCACTAATTACAGGCGACTATAGGAGAGACCGAAATATACATATTTCTGTCTCATTCTTTGCTGGCTTCATCCTACACATTTTTGTATTTGTGTCTCTTACCTGTCGTTTTTTCGTTACATCCGGTTTGAAATCACAACGATTCTAAAGAAGTTTCACTTCAAAAATATTATATATTGCTTAATAATACATCTTGAAAGTTATTACGTGAATAATTTACTACTAAATATTTTTTTGATTCTTGCAACACTTATATATATTAAATAAATTCAAATTGAATTGTGAATTCAATTGTCATGAATGAAAACTGATAATTTTGCTTATAATTTTTTTACCCATGCATGAATATGCACAGTACATTGCGAATATTCGTGTGTCCATTTCGTAGCCCATAGCGTGTAAATTTCAATAATTAATTGAAATAATACTAAAAAATATCACAACTTGCTCATTTACAGAATTTTCCTTATCGAAGTGTGATGATACAAATTTGGTCAGGGATTTCCCTTTTAATTAACAGGTTTAAATACCTAAAATAAATTCTTATTATATTAATAATCAGTTCTATCATTATTGCAACGGGAAATTTTATTCATGCTAATTACGCGCGTAATATTGAAAGATAGAACTAATTTTACAACATAACTATTTTGTGCATAAACATCAAAGAGATAAAGAGCACGCGGTTGTTAATTCCTATGTATTATAATAAACTTATAATAATCTTACGGCTAATTCAAAGGTATTTCTTACGATGCCGTTAATTTATATAGTACATGTGTAATGATGATGACACGTGTGTAATTTATATGAATGCGTATGCACTCAATGTTCAGATTTGTGCAATACTAGTTACTACACGTTGCGGTACATTGTCCAACTGTCGGCCGAGATTAAGCGCTTCCAACTACTCAAAGCGCTAAGTAAAATATAAACTACTCAACGGGAATTAGCGGGTTCCATCGATTTGCAGGTTTCCTCACAATATTTTTTCTTCACCGTTATTTCATGGTACAGCTGTTACCACAAGGTTGTTATGCATATAAAGTTTAAATCAGTTTTAGTATAAAGAAAACTTCCAATATCCTGATTCACAAACACAACACGTCCCAATAAAGTTAATCAAAAAACCCTTATCACAAAAGAAATCCTCAACAACGGCTTTGAGTAGTTTGGTTGCGAACCAAATGTTTGAATGGTTTCTGACTGGAGAGATATTTGCTGGTGTTTTGTATTTTTATATTTATTTTACGCACTTTTTCTGTATATTCTAGAAGAAACGGTTTATAGAACATATAGTTTTTTTTTTGGGGTTCGAATGGTAAGACAACCTTCGTCCTTTGTATAAATAAATCCTATTCTGTTATCTATTTCAAGGATTGTATTGTAGCTCTTTATAAATAAAAATACTGTGATAATTCATGGAAACTAAAGGGCGCTGCAGGAAGTTTCACGTATTGGCTCCACTTGCTATAATGTTGAATGTGACTACAGCTTCACAGCGCTTGTGTCAGATGCAACCGGGTTGAAATGCATATAAGAAGAAGAATTAAAAGTAACAACTGAAAAACATCCTCCAAAATTCAACGCTTTTAAATATTATTATACATTCTAAATGTGTTATATTTCTGTGATTGTCGCCGGTTATTTATACCGCATGAGCTCTTGTTGTTATCTAAGCATTGTCTAAAATATTTTTTATAACTAATCGCTCCTCCCCTGCCTCTCCAACAAGAAGCGCAGTAAGAATACTGAACCCTGATTTTTTATAAAAGCGTGTTTTTTAGTTTTTTTAAACTATATTTTATTTTTAACTTTTTAGTTTCATTAACTATAAAATAAAAGCGTAATAATATAAATTATTTGTTGTCACTATCCAATTGGTAAATATTTTTATTAATATAACGCCATCTTCCGGCTACGTTATTATTAATTTAGCGCCATCTTCTGGCAATGTTATTAATTACGCTCCAGATGGCGTTTTGGCAGAATTTTGATTTTATTGTTCAAAGTAAGTGAAAATCGAGTCGAATTCTGAAAAATTCCATTACATATAGGTCAAGTTAATAGGTGCCGTGTGGTCCCGGCCGAAGAAAGAATAGGGCCACCCCAAATCATCCCAAGGGAGTCGTAAAAGCCGACTGATGGGTCACTCCCTCTGCCAGCTTGCATGCGGCGAGGAAAGGACACCTCTAGGTTTCCCTTTAGAGGTTGGGAGGTCGGACGGCAGTCGCTCCCGTAAAAACCAAAACAAGCCAAACAAAAATGGTACGGACACGGAAAGGTATTGTCACGGATAGGGCGTCGCCGCAAAACGACGCGCAGGAACTTCGCCCGACTCCTGTGACAAGTGGACTAGGGCTGCCGTGCCGTGGGCGAGCACGGCTAAAGACACTAGCCCCATCCAAAAGGAAACTCCGCTTCGCAACGTGGAATATTGGCACGCTAACCGGACGCGCGAGAGAGTTGGCCGATGTGCTCTCCAGGCGGAGGGTGGCCGTGGCGTTCCTGCAGGAGACTCGGTGGAAGGCCAGCAGATCCCGGTTCATTGGGAATGGCTACAAGCTGATCTACACAGGTGCACCTGGTGGGGAGAATTGGGTTGCCATAGTGCTCTCGGAGGAGTTCCAGAACGACATTTTGGAAGTGAAACGTCATAGCGACCGGCTTATGGTCGTTAGGGTGCTTATCGATGGGGTAGTTACCCACTTGATAAGTGCCTATGCGCCACAGGCCGGTTGTGACGACGCCGATAAAATAGCGTTTTGGAATCAACTCGGAGAAGTGCTCCGTGGAGTCCCATTATCACAGGGGATCGTTTTGGGGGGTGATCTGAACGGTCATGTGGGTGATGAATGTGGGGAATTTGAGCGTGTTCACGGTGGATTTGGGTACGGTAGCCGCAACGCGGAAGGGGAGGACATCCTCAATACGTGTGCGGCTGCCGACCTTGCCATCGTGAACACGTATTTCAAAAAGAGACCCGAGCATCTCATCACCTACAAGAGCGGGAGGAATGCTACCCAAATCGACTTCCTACTCACTAGGAGACACCACATCAGCAAAGTGGCCAACTGCAAGGTCATACCCGGTGAGAGTCTCACTGCACAACACCGTCTTCTTGTCATGGACCTCTGCGTAAAGCCCAAAGGCAAATGTGTCGACCGCCTTCAACGCCGAATCAGGTGGTGGCTGCTTGATGAAGTCAAGTCCCAGGAGTTCGCCTCTGCCATCGGCGACAAGTGCGCTGGTGGTGAGGGCGAACCGGTTCAAGCTTACTGGGACAGGATTCAGGCGGCTATCCTTGGGTCGGCGAGAGAGGTGCTTGGCGTGTCTAAGGGCGGACGCAAGTGTGACAAGGAGACTTGGTGGTGGAACGACTCAGTCCAGAGGGAGACCAGGGCGAAAAAAGCCCTCTTTAAGAAGTGGCAAGCGTCCAGATCTCCTGAAGATCGCGACGCATATAAAGATGCCAAACGCGCCACCAAGAAAGATGTAGCCAGAGCCAGACGAGACCACTTACAACCACTTTACGATAAGTTGGACTCGTCTGAGGGGCAGAAGCTCATATATAAGTTGGCGCGCTCTAGGGTCAAAGCGGCACAGGATATCTCCAAGTGCCGCTGTGTAAAAGACCCCGGGGGCAACTTGTTATGCGAGGACCTCGCGGTGAAGGAGAGATGGCGCTCATATTTCCACGAGCTGCTGAACAAGCAGCATAAAGAGTTCAGCCGCCAGATCTTCCTCCGAACCAAGGACTAGTGCCACTGATAACGCCTGCAGAGGTCCAGAATTGTCTTCGCCGCATGAAGAATCGGAAAGCTGTTGGATCCGATGGAGTCCCCATCGAAGCCTGGAAGGCGATGGGCTCTCGTGGTGTGGGCACTTTAACCGACCTTTTTAACCGGACACTCCTCACCGGTACGGTCCCGAACCAATGGAGGCTGAGTATCATTACTCCAGTCTTCAAAGGCAAGGGATCGGTGCAGGAGTGCGGTAGCTACCGCGGTATAAAGGTCATGTCCCACACCATGAAGCTCTTCGAGAGGGTTATCGACTCTCGGATTCGACAGGAGTGCACTGTCTCGGAATGTCAATGTGGGTTTCGCCCTGGTCACGGGACAATGGACCCTATTTTCGCCCTAAGGACTGTCGCGGAGAAATACAGGGCGAAGAATACGCCTCTGCATTGTCTGTTTCTTGACTTGCAGAAGGCCTTCGACTGTGTTCCTCGCGCGATAATCTGGTGGGCATTGCGGTCCAAAGGGATTCCAGAGGCCTATATTGGGATCATCCGAGACATGTACCGTGATTCCGATTCCGTAGTTCGGACCGCTGTTGGCGACACAAAACCTTTCCCCATCACCGTCGGTGTGCACCAATGATCCGTCCTTAGTCCGTTTCTGTTCAGCGTGGTATTAGACGTATTGTCAGACAGCATCAGAAACTCACATGAGCAGCCCCCGTGGCTGCTCATGTATGCTGATGATATCGCGCTGGCAGATTCGGACAGGGGTAGGCTGGTGCGACGTGTGAAGGTGTGGAAGGAGTCGCTTGAGAACGGTGGTCTGAAGCTCAATGTGGCGAAGACCGAGTACTTGGCCTGTAACTCCACAGATCCCACACCCGTACGCATAGACGGCAACACGGTCGAGCGCACGGACCATGTGAAATACCTGGGATCTGTGTTTCATGCGTCTGGTGACATCGATTGCGACGTCAAGGCACGCATTGCTGCCGCGTGGGCCAAATGGCGTGAGGTAACTGGTGTCATTTGTGACCCCAAGATGCCGGTAAAGTTGAAGGGACAGGTCTATAAGACCATCATTAGGCCTGTCCTTTTATACGGCTGTGAAGCGTGGCCGGTGTTAGAGCGACACAAGCAAGAACTGCGTGTCACGGAGATGAATATGCTACGGTGGATGTGTGGAGTGACGCGGAAGGACCGCGTTAGGAACTCCCGCATTCGCGGTAGCCTTCGTGTCCGTGACATTGCAGATAAATTGCAGGAGTGTTGGCTCCGTTGGTATGGCCATGTTTTACGGCAACCGGATGCTTACGTGGGAAACAAATGTCTGGCCATGCCGCCTCCGCCGGGCCCCGGCAGGAGGGGTAGACCCAAAAAGTGCTGGCTTGACGTCATAAAGGGTGATATGCGTGCCAATGGGCTCACTACCAGGGATGCTGAAGATCGCGCGAAGTGGAGTAGAAAAAGTCGGAAAGCGGACCCCGGGCACCGAAACGAAAGTTTGGGTGGTAACCGGGACTAACGCTAGGATGATGATGATAGGTCAAGTTAATATAAAAAAGAACAAAATCCACCGTTACGCGATTTTCCTAGACGGTCACCCCATCCAAGTACTGACCGCGCCTGATGCTCCTTCACATTCGTGATCGGACGAGAACCGAAAATTCATTAATCCTGAGGATCCTGATAAGGATAATGATACGAACTACACAGATTATTGCATTGTCATCGGCCCTCGATATATCTACAAAGTTTGAACGAAATCTGGTCGTTTAAAGTGGGTCAAAATCGCCCCCAAAGGAATCGGTTACAAACAAATAGTTTCAAACATACTAACATACTAAGATACAAGTGAAGCCAATATAAAGCATGTAAAAATAGAAACCAACGCTGTTCTATAAGTATGCCGCCATAATAACCATGTGTTGTATACTGTATCTATATATATCTGCATTAGTGAATCAAGTTCCAGTTCTCCTATGCCGACATCAGCGTGTGCTCCTAGCGTCGCAAACATCCATAGACGATGGTAACTGCCTACAGTTAAGTAAGCCTTTGTTCCTCAGCAACAAAAAAGTTTATAACACGTATTCTTTCACGTATTAAATTATTATACTTACGCCATTTTATTTTTCAACAGTACATCGTGTAATGGCGGTCACCCAAGCCAGCCCATTTGTCACGTGGGACCAGTCAGGTGCGTTAATCCTACCGACATCCAGATTAATTGTCTCGTCTCCACCGCATGTTTTGGCGACAGGCACCGCGTTGTTGAACGTTTTATTACAATAAGAGCTTTCCCATGTAGCAAGTAAAATATTTCTTTAAATTGTTTTAAAGTTTTATCCAAAAAAAAAAAAATTTGAGGAAAATATCTACATTATATTATAATATATATATATATATATATATATATATATATATATATATATATATATATATATATATATATATATATATATATATATATATATATATATATATATATATGTATATATATGTGTGTATATATATATATATATATATATATATATATATATATACATACATACATAGATCTAGCAAGGGCAATATTGACAATGAGGCAGAGCAGACATAAGGTAAGAGAGAAAGGAACCGGATACAGCGTCTTCACCTACTGGAGTTAAAATAATGCATGTATACCATATTTAAAATATATTATTTTACTTTTTCGAGGTTTAAGTGTCAATTGAGGTATGACAGTTACTTGTGTAATAACTACGTTCACTCAAATAGTATGTAATTATATATTCACTTTTAATATTTCATTTTTAATAACATTTGTTCATTAAATAATTTTTATAAGTGAGCTGTAAGGGCCTCCGGTAGACTTTAGGACCTCCTGACCTGACCTTAGCTAGGACATACGGCTCATCAACGAATGAAATTCCAGTGCAGGGTTTTGTTTTCAGAATCAGGAGATAAATTTTAGTAAACTTTTTTGTATTCAAAAAGTAACCAAAAGGATATTTTAAAACGTAATTATTTTTTCCAGTTTAGTATAATGTGGAATTTACAATGTATTATTATATAATATTTATTTATTAAATATATTATTATATATTTATTTTTCTTTCTTTCAGTAACAAATAACTGAGTTTGACATATGAAATAACGCATAGTAAAATTTGTTTTATTATTTATGTACGAGGTATCTAGAGACACACACTCTCTTTCTCTTTTTCTCTATAGCTTCCTTTTTTTTTTCGGTCTCGGGGAAAAACCCTCTCTTGACGGGTTCCCCCGGCCCGGGGGGACCGAGGGATATGTGGGACTCCGTGAAAGATATTCGGCCATCCGTCTACCCACTAAAAAACCCCGCTGTTCTCCTATCGCCTACGCCCGGGCCTACGGATATATGGCCTGCCGATCTCGTGGCCCGGGCCGGCGCCGGCCCGCCCTTTGTCCTAAGGCGGGCCCCTTCTAAAGTGTTGGCGCCAGGGGGTCAGGCTTTCGTCCCCCCGTTGCTCTCCTGTTATAACTCTAGGAGTTGAGGGGGGCCGCGGAACAGCACGCAGCCCTCACCCTCACGGCAATAGTGCGGGTGGCGGGTCCTCCCCCGAGGGGCCGCCCGCGGCCGCATTTCACGGCGGCCGGAGGTCGTTAGTTGTCTATAGCTTCCCTACGGATACCCAGGTAAATATTCGATTTAAAAATAAAAATACCTTAGGCATTTAAAGTCTTCGGCTTTATTTTTTGGATAATTTTCCGATGATATAAAGAATAATTCATGATTAATATAAAAAAAGACAAACATATTTTAACACAAACATATTTCACACATCATATTTATCCTACAAGGGTTTTATATGAACAAGAATATGACTTCATAAAATGGAGGTTCGGCGTAAAACAGCATATTGGGGCGTGAAAAAGAATAAGTGTAAAGCTGTTAATGATGAGGTAAATACTTGCTCCGGTGATATTAGGTTGATGGTATTTTCTTTAGATCAGCAATATGCCGCCATAATAACCTCGTGTTGTGTTTCGGCATTAGTGACGCAAGTTTAAGTACTCCTATGTGGACAGCTGCTGCTTACTATTAGTGAGCCGTCAACCTGTCTATTGTTCTTCAGCAATAGAAAATTATAACATCCCTGAGATCCATGTTTATATTTAATGCAATGACTTGTCTTTTATATTGTAAAGAAAAAATGTACTAGATATATTTCATGCATATACTCGTATGTACATACATAGTATTAATACAAACATATTACTTGTAACAATCTTACATCGTAAGAGATTCGAATACAGTCCTTTCATTCAAATCATTAAGCAAATTTCAACTTTATGCAACCGTTTTACAGTATATATTAAAATAAATACGATGATGATAAAAATGCTCACACAAGCAGCCAAAGGCACGCGTTTAACCAATAACCATAACTTTGAAGCATGTTTACGATGAACCAAATAATGATATGGCCTAGCGGTTGATGAAATTTGAGCTATAATATTTTATAGTTTATTTACACATTCGACAAGCTGCAAGTTGATAAACTATATTAATGATAAACATGTATTATAGCGAGTAAGTAAATCTATGTACGGACATGCACATGGACTATACGGCGCGCAGTCCGTCTTATCGACGATTCCATACTCACAGACGGTCTAGACACGTTTGACCTTCGGAGAGACTTCGTCTCGTTGCATATTTTACTGGGGAGTTTTGGAAAGATCTATTTGGAATGGAGGAATCGTCATCTTTCTACCATCGCACTGCCCGTCATCAGCTGGGTGTTCATCCCCAATTCCTGGAGCATCTTCTTTCTTGCACGAAACGATTCTCAAGAACGTTAGTATTACGTACTCTCCGGATTTGGAATGAGGTTTTATCCATCGAAACACGAAAAGTGATTTTTCAAAAAACGAGTTTAATTAACAAAAATTAAAGTTATGTAATGCTTCTGGTGCTGAAAACGTCCATAGGCAGCGGTGATCACGTGTTTTTATATTTGTATGTATGTTATTAATATCCTATAGTAAAGGGCCTACATTGACATATAAAAGTTCCTTCCAGTTAGGTTATCTGAAAAAGATCGATTTAAGCGATAAGATCGCCTTTTATTTTACTACTAGCTGACCCGGCAAACGTTGTTCTGCCATATAAATTAAGAAATAAACTATGTTCTTCTCCAAGGTACAATCTATCTCTGTCACCGAAATTCATTAAAATGAAAACATAACACACAAAGTTACATTCATACTTATAATAGATGACCCGGTAAGCTTCGATCTTCTTCTTCATCTAAGCGTTATATCCCGGTCGCAACCTAAACTTCTGTTTCGGTGCCCGTGGTCCGCTTTCCTATTTTTTCTACTCGACTTTGTACGATCTTCAGCATCCCTGGTAGTGAGCCCATTGGCACGCATATCACCCTTTACGACGTCCAGCCAGCACTTTTTGGGTCTACCCCTCCTGCCGGGACCCGGCAAAGGCGGCATGGCTAGACATTTGTTTCCCACTTAAGCACTTGATTAACTTCAATATTTGCGTAAAATGTGGTCAAAAATTAAGCCGAACAAAACTAATTATAGGGCTAAACTACATAAAAATCAAGTGAAGCACAAATTAACATCAAAAGGGAAAATTAAAAAAAAATATTATTAATATTGTATTTTTCTTTCAATCAAGCCAATCAAAACAGTCTATTAAAACCCACCAAAATCTCTGTATTAAATTAAACTTTCAATAATAGGCGTGATTGCTCTTAACTTACCGTGATGAATAAACACTTCTCAAAAACTCATTGTATAATTTAAATGAAACTACACGAAATTATAAATTAATTATTATTTATCAACGTATCCATTTGTGTTAAACGACATTTGCAGCGCGCATTCTGTAAATCGCTGACAGCTATGTCAAAAAACTGAGTTATGTAAAATTAATATAGATTAATATTGTCGTTAATTTTTCTTAAATTTTCTTGAATTTTCTAATGTTCCGCTCAACTTTCTTAATTTTTTCTTCCATAAGAACCTTCTCCTAATATTAATAAATACAACAAATAAAAAATTAGCGAAATTGTTCCATCCGTTCACACGTGATGCGATGACCAAGGGAAATAGAGATTCATTTTTATATATATATATAGATAATATTGTCGTGTTGTCTAAGTTATAATTTTTTTAATGCTTTAGGACAGCAGACAGGTTGACGGCCCGCTTAGAATTTAGAAGTTGCCGTCGCCTATGGGTGTTTGCAACGCCAGGGGCATCTTTAACACGCTGCTGTCCCGTAAGGTACAGGAACTTGGATCACTAATGTCGGAACACAACACAAGGTTATTATGGCGGCATACTTAAGACCAAAGGTCGTCGCTATCCAGACGGACTTATGGCCCCACCACGTAGCTAGGGTGGGTTGTTTTGTCGCCTTTTACGACAGGCCGACCCCGGCCGCAGAGATTAGTATTCTTTCTCCGCCCCTGTACGGATAAAACATTTATTTTTTACATTATATAGTAATCAATAAAAAGTTGTTATCTAGTGAACATTATTTTCCCCAACTTGGTTTCACTATAAAGCCTTGTGGTGAAAACAATTCCACGACATAGAAGCTAACCGAAAATAATTAATTCAACCTAACCTTGATACTTTAATCCTGTCTTAAGGAACTTGAAAGGACTAGATGGTTGTCAAAGAAGCTCTGAGCCTTATCAAGCTACCCAATCTAAGTTCCAACCGTTCAAGTACTCTAAGTAATGGCCTTAGTCTAATTTAGATGCTGTATTTAAACCGGGCTTAAGCCATTGTGTCCCTTCCACTTTAATCTTTAGTTTCTTGTGATTCGATTTCAAAGTTTACGAACTCTATAAGCTTGTGAAGCCTATAAGGTTTTGGGGTTTCGTGAAAACAAAGGTGTTAATTATTACTCGATTTCATTAAGTGCTTCATTATCTAAGTGCTTGGCCAGACTGCACACGCGGGCGCGGGGCGGTCGTGGCGTGGCATACTTAAACATATGAAACCTTATTTGTATGTCCGTAGTGGGTACGCGGGCGGTCTCATATGTTTAAGTAGCCGCGCCGCGACCGCCCCGCGCCCGCGTGTGCAGTCTGGCCAAGCACTTAACATTACACACTGCGGCTTCGCTGTCTCGAGTTACGATATTTCCTACTCCACTTCGCACTATGTTTGCAATGGTAGTGAGTTAATTATCATGCATAATGATCGTTTACTGCGTCAAATTTTTGGGACATCTGATGGAGTCTTGTAGCTCCAGGCTTATCGAAATATTTATTTCCTAGTTACCATAAAATATTGAAAAGCTTCATTATAGAACTTTTACAGGACGATTGCTTTTTCCAATCTCTAACCTAAACTCTATGGTGGTTTTTTTCTACGCATAAACTAAAAAAAGTAAACAATCTCTTATTTCGTAAGATAATGCCGAACCCTTACTGTTATCGACTGAAAAAAATTTTCAACTATTTCTGTATTAGCATATAGCTTATGCACTTTAAATAAAAGACTTTAGATAGTTTTATTTACAATTAAGAGCGACAAGATTAAGTTTAAGACTGTGGAAAGAATGTAGAGGTGTGTAAAGATTTTCAACGAGGTTTTCAGGGCAGTAGTTAGTCAACCTGCAAAGCAACGAATGGGGTACGCGAGGCTTATATATGCCTTGCCATATCCATGTAAGCAGACAAAAAGGCAGTTGCTCCTGTAAAAACAAAAGTCATCGATAGTCCCAAAGCAAAAGACTCGCACTAGTTTGCATTCTCATAATGCCCAATAGCATACCTCGGACTTTAATGAGAGATTTGCATGTATTTTTTTAAATTCAGTCATTTAATCAGTAGACAGGCAAACGGCCCTCCCAATAGCAGGTTGTCACCGCTGCGTATGGATATTTGCCACACCAGAAGCTTTGAGCAGTGATTCCCATCCAGACGGCCTTATGTCCTATCACCTAGCTAGAGGTGTTTTGTCGCCTTTTACGACTCACCGCCCTGGACCGCAGGAGTCAGTGTTCTTTCTCTGCCCTGTCACGGAGAGATTATATTAAAGAACTATTTGTGTAAATAATTCGATGGCAATTCCAATCAGTAGTTACATCACTATTATTATGTTCTATAAATTATACTCGCATCAAAAGTTATTGTAATTGATATATAGATGTCGCAGTATATAAATCAAATCTGTATGCGGAAAGCAATTTCAATCATATACTCAAACTGAAACGTGTACGTAATATCGAATGTTCAGTCCCTAGAGTTCATGTTTGCCGACTCTTCACAATCTATTCTCGCTGTAAGCGGGTACTTTTCCATTGGAAATAACACCAGTAATGATTTATCTAAAATCTACCCAAATCTATACTTATATTGTAAATGTGAAAGTAACTCTGTATGTCTGTCTTTCCTAAACCGCTGAACCATTTTTGATAAATTTCAGTATAGAGATAAATTGAATCTCGGGAAGGACCTGGGCTATTTTTTATTGCAAAAAATATATTTTTGGCAGCACAACGTTTGCCACATCAGTCAGTTTTTTTAAATACTTTTTTTGTAAATACTTAATATACATATTGTACATAAACATCCAGATTCAGGACGAGAATTTAAACCGTAAGCTAGGTTGGCGTTCCGACTTGCGAAAGCCGATGCACCAAGGAGCTGCTCTATATACATACGAAATAGTTCATTCATTTGTTTTGTTTAACCATATTTTAATATTCTCTTTTACGAGTATATAACATACAATTTCCAATTTATAATTTCCCATTACTGACGCGAAAGGACCGCGGTAGGAATGTTTCAAGGAACGTTCACGTTCGTGACATTTCGGGTAAGTAGAGCCACGTTTTGTGGCAACCGACTACTTACGTATGGAGCAAATGGTCCTGGCAGGAGGAGTAGACCCAAAAAGTGCTGGCTCGACGTCAATACGATATGTGTGCTAATAGAGTCCGTTATGTACATCTGCGGCCGGGGTCGGCCTGTCGTAAAAGGCGAAAAAACAACCCACCCGACGTAGTACGTAGTAGAGTCCCAAGCTCGTCTGGATGGCGACCACCTTTGGTTTTAAGTATGCCGTCATAATAACCTTGTGTTGTGTTACGGCATTAGTGACCCAAATTCCTGTACCCTTATGCGACAGCAGCGTGTTCACGATGCCACTGGCGTTGCAAACACCCATAGGCGACGGTAACTGCTGAATTCTAAGCAGGACGTCAGCCTGTCTGCTGTCCTACAGTAATAAAAAAAGAGTCACTACCACGGAAGCTGAAGTGTCAAGATTAAACGATAGAATCATTTTAACAGCAGAACGACAAGTGTTTCATTTCGACTTTGTTCGTGTAACCCTCACTCCGTAACTTCCACTTATTTATATTTATCAAGTACTTTATAAAAGTGACCCTCCAGCTAAATGTGAATGTTGAATGAAAATACTGATCTTAATTTTTTTTTGTGGAATATGCAGATCCTTTCTATTGACTATTTCATTTACAATTTTGCTTTTGTTCGCGAAGTGTTTGAAATGTGTTCCTTTGCTTAACATTTTATTCTGAACCGCAATATTTGCACTGATTTTAGATATAAAACAAAACGTGTTTGATGCTTAGCTATGAGAGATAATATTTTTTTGTAATAATCTCAACAAAATCATACAGTTAAAACTTCTCCACGCCCATTTTAATCGGTGCCTATTCGTAAGAGAATACGATAGATTATTTGAAATAAAATTTCGTTTAGAAGCCTATAACGATACCAAGTTAATACAACTATTCTTATACTTAAGCAATACTATAACATTAAGGAAGACGTAGTTTGTTGTTGAACAAGCTTATTAGTAGGCAGAAAGCTTTAGAGATGTCCTCTCTGTTTACTCACATACTCAACAATTTTAAATCTGTCAACAGCACTTGAGTTTTCTGAACGTGTGATTGTTGTTGTAAGACACAATGCAATGGAGGAACAGTATGGAAAATTCGTGTAAAAGGATGGGGCGACGATTCTGGAAGTCTAGAGCTTGGTTGGTGTCTAAGTCGTATTACATGTGCATGTGTTTAACAACTCTTGACGTTGGACGATGTAGTCATTATCTATTTCGTTTTTCTTGTATTGGGCTAAGGATATAAGGAATAAGATCAGAATAGTGAGGGACTCTGAGTCGAGACGCTGCGAAGAGTGGATTAGGGAGATCACGTTTCGAGGATAGTAACAACAGCCGGAGACTAACTCCAGGCTCCGCATCGAAATTTGTTTCTATATAGAGGATTGATTATGGTGTTTTGCATTGTGATGGATCTGAATATGGCCTGTTCTGATCTTTCATGGTGTTGATTGCTTGGTCTATTTTCTATCCCGCGATCTGCGATATTTTAGAATCCCACGGACTCCGACCTAGGGAATTATTAGAGTCAGTGTTGGTTATTTCGCAATCTAATCTAATAATATTATATATATATATATATATATATATATATATATATATATATATATATATATATATATATATATATATATATATATATATATATATATATATATATATATATATATATATATATATATACCTAGTCAGGTCATAAATTCTGTCACATGTTTAATGTAAAATAATTGTAACAAGTTTATTCATTATGTAACCGTTCATATACCAAAATGAACTTAACAAAACATAGATTCTTATGACATTAAAGTTTATTCAAAATGACCTCCGTGATTTCGAATACAGGCCTTCAATCTGCGCGGCCAGTCGTCTATCGCAGCACGAACGAGGTCCATGTCAATATCGGCGGCTGCCTTAATCAAGGATGTCTTGAGTGACTCCAAATTGGGATGAGGCTTTGAGCACGCCTTTTCCTCCAAATGTTGCCATATCTTGTAATCTAACGGATTCAAATCTGGACTGGAGGAGGGCCAGTCTTCGTGCCGGATGAAGTCGATTTCACGCGCCGCCAGCCAGTCTTGTGTGCTCTTCGCTCTATGAGCTGGCGCCGAATCTTGTTGGAATACCCAGTGCCTGTTATTGAACATGGTATGAGAAACAGGTTCCACAAGGTTCGTCAGGACTGTATTTTGATACACAACAGCATTCGTTTTTACACCTTTCTCACAAAAATGTACCTCTGTTAAGCCCCAATAAGAAACTCCCAACCATACCATGAGCGAGGATGGAAAATGACCTCGTTGGACACGCGGAATACGGTTGCTCGCTTCTTCACTACTGTGTGCGTACACCTTATCATTTTGTTTGTTGTAGCTCTCTTCTACGGTAAACATTTTTTCATCCGAAAAAAGAATTTCCCGATATTTTTTTCTCGCGTACCGCTTCAACAAAGCGCGGCATCTCTTCAGTCTCAGGTCCATTAGACGAGCATTCAAACGATGTCCTGTTTTTCTTCGATATGCCCGAAGCCCTAAGTCTTCATTTAACACCCTTTTCACCGTGGTTCTGCTTAACCCCATCTGAAGGGCCAACAGTTTCTGCTTACGTTTGGGATTTCTTTGAATTCGTGCCTTCACAGCTTTTATCACTGCTGGAGTCCTAACAGACCGAGGGCGACCACTTCTTGACCTGTCATCTACACTAGAGTCTTCATTGTATCGTTTGATGGTACGATAAACGAATCTTTTGGTTATATTCAAATTTTTCAGTATGTTAAAAATTTGAATTGGCGCGTAACTGCAACGATGCAACGCAATAACTGCAACACGGTCTTCTTTAAGCGTCCACTCCATATTTAAAAATGAGTAAAATTCTAAAAGTATACCTTTTTTATTTTCATGAACAATTCGAAATTCGAATTCAATAAACTTTTTTGTGGCCAGCATTCTAAAAGAAAAGTTTTTACTGTGTGACAATACTTATGACCTGACTATGTATATATATATATATATATATATATATATATATATATATATATATATATATATATATATATATATATATATATATATATATATATATATATATATATATATATATATATATATATATATATATATATATTCCGGGTGTGCTAACCCTTTGTTATTTTTGTGCTTGTTATTTTTTCGAACTAGGGTCCAGTCGACACAGTGTGATAGTAGGTTAGCTACTACGCGAGTAAGACGAGATGGTTCAATTATTATTTTGTGTAATTCCGTAATAGGGTTTAGCTTAGAATCAGTGAGGCAAAACGGAGCTTTTGGACTGCCAAGTAAGTCGATTAGGTTTAATAATTTATCAAATTCATTGTTCCTTTGTTCTATTTTATACGAAATATTTGATTAGGAGAATACTGCTACAGATGTAGATGATATATCTCTTATAATTACATATAATGAAATTCCAATATTATACGTATTATCCCGTTTAACTACTTTTATGTTCTATATGTATTTATGTTATATTTAATATAATTATAAATCATTACACATCACACACTCACTTACATAGACACAGAATACCTATTTATTTCGACACTAATTTACTTTTAAGATATTATTTAGAACATAAGGAAAACCAACTGACCTAATTCTATTTGCATGAGGTATACGCTTTCTGATTGGCTTCATTGTATTGATACATGGGAGCCCGGTTTAGATGTCGAGCAAATGGTAATCATAGTAGTCGTAATCGTAAAATATGACCGTGCCTATGGGCTCACTATCAGGGATGTCGAAGATCATTCGAAGTGGAGAAGAAAAGTCGGAAAATGGACCATGGGCACCAAGGCAAAGGTTTAGGTTACAACCGGGATTTATTGCGAAGGTTGTGATGATGTTATTTCATGGGATTTAGATTCTTGTAAGGTTCCTTGAACACTTCTGGTTGAATCAGAATTAAACAAGTAGTTGTTGGCTACCAAGCTGAGGTCCGAATGGTATGTCTCGTCTATCACTTAATAGTGCAATATGTTTGTCCGGAATGTAACCAGGAGGTGTAGACTACGAGACTGAAACCTTCCAATCCAAACGTTGACTCACCACTCTTCGTCTTATGCTGACGATGAACGGACGAGTGCGGTTATGGATCTGCTATCTTAATATCTGTGATCTGCATACTTGGTTACATTCTAATTCAAGTGCACGCATGGGTACAAATTTTATACCGATAAATATGTTCAATTTAGTATCACTTCGTAAGCGATATTCCAACTCATTTAATTAATCCTGCATTTACTCGACCCTGGTTTTATAAAGCTAAGGTTATTTTGTTTTTGCTCTCGAACACGGCACGTTAGTTAAGGCATGATAGGCGTAATACACAGTAATGAATGATAGATATTAAGACAAATAAGCATTAGGGTGTAACATACACTAAAGCATGATAAGCATCAAGGCGTAATATATCTAGCATAATATGACTTTTAGAACCTTATTCATCACGTGCTCGATCCATTGCTCTAACTCACTGTGATGTTTTATGTGTCATCCTAATAATTCCATTCCTTTCCTATCTCCGTAAAACTGTACTGAAGTTTAGTGTACGTTTTACCCTAGTGAAGTATAATAATAATAAAAGTAGCTTTGATTTTGCTGGCTGCTGTTGACTTTTGGGTTGCACAATTATTCTTCTGGTATAAGTTTATGAAGTGAAAATACAGGAATTTAAATTCATCCCTCAACTCTTAATTATCATAGCGAGATTGCATTAACGATCAATACTATGAATATGGCGGTTTGCCTGTTGTATAACTATATATCAATAGCTATAATTTGTTACTTCGATAAAAAAGGGATTGCTAGATATGTGAGAGGTGTGAGTACGTGGCCTATAAGGTCGAACAAACACATACTATCCACAATGCCATATGAGGCTCAAGGACCTTAGAAAAGAATGGTGCGGCTTAGATCTAGAAAGAGAGTATCTGCGGTGCGGGAAACAAAGGTAGTGCGGGTTTGATAATTAACGTAGAAAATAAAAGAAACTGAATACCCAGCAAGTCAGAAAGAGCGGCGAGTCACCTGAGGTTCTTCGATCCGCTGCCTTCCACAGCTGGTTCTGCAGTTTGGAGTTTAGGCCTTTATAACTAGCGGTTTGATAATAACACACATAAAAAAACTCGTACGGGCTTAAGCAAGACTCGACGGTACGTTTCGTCGGCGCGGGCGCCAGCCAAGCAGAGAGGGCGGCGCGGCGGTGGTCGAGTAGTTTTATACGAAATCACCATCAGGCGACGCATCATATAAACTAATTTGCAGATAAGCAGAAAAAAAGGATAGGATGAAGCGCCTGACCATGGCCATCAATGTGTTGATTCGATGTAAGTGCTTGAGCCTGACCTGAGTCTTCTATAATGTATAATTATGGAATTCAATCATTCTTTTACCATTAATCTACTGTCACAAAACAAAATATTATAATCAAAGTTTAGTACATTAGAATAATATCCAATAATTATTTCATATTAATAGTAATTAGAAATACCAAAATCGAAACATGATATAATAATCGAAATTCTGTGTATTCAGTGATCCGATAAGGTCTCAAAATCCAATCACACGGAGGCCGCATCGATCGAAACTAATTAACAAATTGTTCCCATCCCAAGATTCGCCCGCTATGTCAATTTCGATTAATAGTCCAAGTTTATTATAACCTTAAATAGGAATCAAATTATTCTTAATTCAACAAGAACTCAATAGATTTTCAGTGTTTCATTTCAGCCGGAAGACGCCCACTGCTGGACAAAGGCCTCCCCCAAAGATCTCCACGATGATCGGTCCTGCGCTGCCCTCATCCAACCTATCCCGGCGATCTTGACCAGATCATCGGTCCATCTTGTGGGGGGCCTACCAACACTGCGTCTTCCGGTACGCGGTCGCCATTCGAGGACTTTTCTGCCCCAACGACCATCAGTCCTTCGAGCTATGTGCCCAGCCCACTGCCACTTCAGTTTTGCAATCATCCGGGCTATGTCGGTTACTTTGGTTCTCCTGCGAATCTCCTCATTTCTGATTCGATCTCGCAGGGAAACTCCGAGCATAGCCCTCTCCATTGCTCTCTGAGCGACCATGAGCTTTCTCATAAGGCCCATAGTTAGCGACCACGTCTGCGTTCCGTATGTCATCACTGGCAACACACATTGGTTAAAAACCTTCGTCTTGAGACACTGCGGTATTTGGGACGAAAAGATTTTACGGAGCTTCCCGAACGCTGCCCATCCGAGTTGGATTCGACGAGTGACCTCTTTCGCGAAATTGGACCTGCCTAACTGGATCGTTTGACCCAAGTAGACGTATTCGTCAACAATTTCGAAAGTACAGTTCCCAACTGTTACGGGGGTAGGTGCGACATGGACATTAGACATGATCTTCGTCTTGTCCATGTTCATTTTGAGACCTACTCCTTGGGAAGCTGTATTGAGGCCATCAAGCATATGGCTTAAGTCTTCCATGGTTTCAGCCATGATTACGATATCATCTGCGAATCTAAGGTGAGTGATGTACTCACCGTTAATGTTGATGCCACGTCCGTTCCAGTCCAGAAGCTTGAAGACATCTTCCAACGCAGCAGTGAACAGCATCGGCGATATGACATCGCCTTGTCTGACTCCCCGCTGCAGTCGGATAGGCTTCGAGTTCTGATCCTGGAGACGGACTGACATGGTGGCGTTTTCATACAAACACTTCAACGCTTTGATGTATCGATAATCAATGTGGCACCTCTGGAGAGACTGAAGCACCGCCCAGGTCTCGATCGAATCAAAGGCTTTCTCATAGTCCACGAACGCCAAGCATAGTGGCTGGTTATACTCCTCCGTCTTCTGTATAACCTGCCGTGTTATACAATAATATCACCAAACACTGTTTTGTCAACAAAATGAACAAAAGATCCTTTGCAATAAAACGGGCACCTTACAGTACACAACGATATCTGTTTTAAGTCACAATAAGGCGGGATAATACAACAAACATAAATTATTGTACTAAAAATAACGAAAAGTTAGTTTTAGTTGCACTTTAACCGCAAATCCGCGAATAGTAAGTAATAAGTCATAAACTGAAAAAGGGATTATTATGACGCCAAGGGCACCGCTAACACGCTGCCATCCGCGTAGGGAAACTGGATCCATGGCAAATTATACCGGAGCACAACACAATGTTATTGTTTATATTACGTATATTTAGAGATCAGGTGGTTGCCACCCAGGTGGAGTTGTTTGGTCACCATTTACGACTCGCTTATTATTACTCCTCCAATGCAAGAAGAAACTAAATGTTCTGTGCTTTTAGATTGAAAAATATAATATTTATTTCTATATTTATTAAGATTATCGATTTATACTTCTAAAGTCACGTGAGATCCAGGTGTAACCAACCCAGTACCCTGACATTTGACAATAAAGGTTACAAGTTTCAGGGCTGACACAATTTTTTATTTTCCTAAGATGAAATATACGCCACCGGAATTGTTATTTTAAATATAAAGCTGCTGCAACAACAAATGATACCACTCTACAAGTGACTGCAGAAGAAGTTTAATTTCGACTTCAGAACCCGTATTTCGTCCTTTCAGTTACATTTTCATATCAGATGTATGTTGTGATTCTTTGTTTAATGTGTATAATTTTGTCTCTAACTCTTCTTCTAATTCCTGCCCTTGTCTTAAACTATGTGGGGTCGGCACAAACTGTCCTGTCCAACTCTATTAGCCGTCATCTAAACCTTTTTAACCATATCATCTGTGGCGCTCATAAGTTCACACCGCTCGCCATCATATATGAGCGGGAAAATACCGTTTGACGTGGACGCCACCCTCTACTGTCTGGGCCCTCTGGGGGAGTTCATTGGAAATCGTTTGCCAGTCAGTCGTTCACCGCGCGCCAAGACGGAAGGCTGCGCGCTCGCCTCGTAATCGGCCGTGCGCCCACCTTATAACCGACAATCGCAAAGGCCGTTAGTTTTATCGTATTGTGATGTACTTTCTATTCGTATTTTCTAATCCTTTGTAATATTTTTAACTATTGACAATACAGTGTAACTATAGAAATTCCGTTGTTTAATTTCTGGCATTAGTTCTATTGTTATAAAAATGTGGGTTGGGACTCATAAATCACCCATACATCTTTTACACAATCCATCCATCTTTTCTTCTCTCTATCCCTCCTCTTGTATCCATCCACTCTCATTTCTTGCATCCTCCTTGTTACATGACGCTCTTCTCTTCGCATTATATGGCCTTACCAGGCTAACCTATTACTTTTCAGCTTCTCAATCACTATTACTTTCAAACTTCCCCTGATGTACTCAATTCTAATTTTATCCATTTTTGTCTCCGCTCATCCAATTCAACATTCGCATCTCTGTTAATGGCACTAATCTTTCATATTTCTCCTTTTTGGACCAGTATTCTGATCTATACAATATGACAGATCTTATAACGGACTTGTCAATTTTAGCTATAAATCTAAACGGCACTAGTGGCTTGCAAATTGTTCCTGAGACCTGTTGCCGTTTCAACCATTCTGCATTTACTCTGTTTTTCACATCACGGCCTATCTCACCGTCGTTCTGGATTAATTTTGTCTCTAACTGAAGATTACAAAACAGTATATTTAAGCCACTATCTTCTGCTGACAAGCTGAATAAGGTGTTAGGGTCTTTACCTTTAATTCTATTACCATATAACATTTTTTCCGTGCAGGGGTGGAGTAAGAATCCTCATTCGTAAGCTCGAATGGATGACAACCATTCCTGAGCTCTAGACGTGCCGTTATGATAACATTGTGGTGTCTTTTGATATAAATAAGCCAGGTTCCAGTTCTCTCAATTCCTCAGTTTCCCTATGCGGTCGGAAGCGTGTTATCAATGCCCCTGGTATCGCAAATATCCATAGGCGACTTTAACTGCTTACTATTAAATAGATCATTATCCCGTCAGCTATTCCAGAGTAAAATAAAATATATTTTCTATCTTTCAAGCTTGTTAATAGTATCTTTACATTATTTTTGAGTTTAGAAGAATAGAAAGCACCCGCAGGTGTTTTATGCGAATCCATTCATGCGCTCTTGAACTCTGCTATTTCGCGTCTTTTGAAGCAGGACCCCTCTTCCTGAGTGATACAATGTTTATGTGAACATATAGTATATGAAAGGAGTAATCTTCGAGACTGACATCCCTAAACTGCTCGGTACTCACGAGCGCTCTTGACCTTATCGAAGGGCACAAAGGGCCTGGTATGCAACTATTACGTTAACAATATTTCGATTTTGTTTTTTAGAATATTATAAGTCTTACATAATATTGACGATAAGGCTGGTTTACTACCAAAGTAAGTCATTGTGTATGATTCAGGAAAAGTTTTTTCTGATCCAGGAAAACGTGATCGTCAGTTATAATATTTCTATATCAAAAGTTTTACCTATATAAAACAGATTTCCACCTAGTGAATACAATGAATTAGATTTTTAAAAGAAAAATATCGTAATGTGATTTTCTATGCTCGTCCAAGCCTATACACAGCCTATACAATTTCATTTAATTTAATAAAGAATGCCGATCTATTATTGGATACAAAAATGGCCAAAGGTCATTGCCATACCTAACTACCCATACAACTTATTTTAATGAAAATAACTTATCAAAAAACTACTCTTATTACTCTTTAAAAATCCAGTTTTTTTTTATTAAAATCCGACCAGATGTTTGGAAGTTAAGTAATTATGAGATTTTTTTTTATTGCTGTAGGAGCAGACAGGCGGACGGCCCGCTTAGGATTTAGCAGTTACCGTCGCCTATAGGTGTATGCAACGCCAGTGGTATCGCGAACACGCTGCTGTCCCATAAGGGTACAGGAACTTGGGTCACTAATGCCGGAACACAACATAAGGTTATTATGGAGGCATACTTAAGACCCAAAGGTAGTCGCCATCCAGATGGGATTGAGGCCCTACCACGTAGCTAGGGTGGGTTGTTTTGTCGCCTTTTACGACAGGCCGACCCTGGCCACAGAGGTTAGTATTCTTTCTCCGCCCCTGCACGGATACAAAAGCACGGATATTTCAGAAGGATGTTTAGGAAATAATAATAGAATATCTTATATATAAAATTCTCGTGTCACAGTGTTCGTTCCCGTACTCTTCCGAAAAGGGCTTGACCGATTCTCATGAAATTTTGTGAGCATATTGAGTAGGTCTGAGAATCGGCCAACATTTATTTTTCATACCCCTTAGTGATAAGGTCACTATTCCACGCGGACAGAGTCGCGGGCACAGCTAGTATTATATAATAAAAAGATTTATGTAACCTGAACGAATACTTATTACTGAACCAGTCTCATAATCAGTTAAATATACGCAGGAGGCCCATAAAACTCAGCAAATCGTATTGGCAAAACGTAATCTTATTTCCATTAATATGATATGTATTAGCATAATAAAACAGAGCGTAAACCAATTTGTTCAGGACGGCCAAAAAGTAACGGAGGTAACCGATCTTGACGCGTGTCGTTTCCCTAGCATCATTGGAATAACACGAGTTTGTATTCAATATGTAGATTTATATTATGAAATATTTTCTTAATTACTAATAATTTCTTAAACTTGTGATGTAATTAATTAAAACAGCAGAACAGTTTATAGCTCATGGAAATATTTTGTCGTGTGAAGCTATAAAACTCACAGAAAGGACTTGTCAAGACCTTTTTCGTAGCCATAAAACCAGTTACGTTGTCGTTTTGGATTTTTTCTCTCAATCCAATCTTCTTTTTCAGTAATAATTGCCTTTATTCTCTTTAAGTGGGGGTACCTTGTAGCTCAAATCAATTTAGAACTTAGCATAGAACATAGCATTTCTCGCCTAACGTGTGTATGATGGTTAATTGTCATGTACCGACGGTGAAGTAAAACACTGTCAGGAAACCTGCATGCTGAATACGAGTATGTGTAACCTGCCAATCCGCCTTGAACAAGGGGGAATATTGCCCGCTCTCCTAAGAAGAACGTCTGATCTGAACACAGGTGTGTGATACCATGGGTTGTTTTTATATATAGGTCTGTACTCAAATTATTAATTTATATAATTTACTAATGTGGCAATTTATTTTTGTTTTTGGTCTTTTACAAAATGGCGTTCCAACCTTGTATAAATGTTATATGAGAATATACACTACCGTTGCCGTCACCATGACCCGTAAGGAAGGGGGAAGACCTCTCTTCAAAATTCCACGCTTTGTCACAGAGAAGAGGGGTGGGGCTTAGGTGTTCGTCACGTAGTCAATATCCTGCAAAGGGATTCTCGCGCTTTTTCAAGCTACATTAAATTATGACGCGCAGCGTTAATCGTTGAAATAATAAATAGCCAAATGATTTTTTTTTCTTTCTATATTTGTGAATTACTACGTAAAACTAAAGGGCGAGAGTCTTTTTATATACTACAGAGGGTCACCAAGGGGTTGTCTTGAGGAGGGAGAGGGATAAAAATTGACAAAAAATAGGTCACATATCATATGTAAGTTTCCTAAGGTTTGCACGGTTGAAATACCCAAATTTCTTTGTAAATGGGATTATCCCTCATCTCATACATATAAAATGTTTTGCATAATATGTTTGCATGCCTCATACAAATCTAGTTTCCAACCGCGAGGCCTCCCGAAGGGCTGAGAAATCATTCGAATAGCAAAATACCTATGTTG
This sequence comes from Malacosoma neustria, assembly GCA_963693495.1. Classification (NCBI taxonomy): domain Eukaryota; kingdom Metazoa; phylum Arthropoda; class Insecta; order Lepidoptera; family Lasiocampidae; genus Malacosoma; species Malacosoma neustria. The sequence goes on along the minus strand of OY856379.1, from coordinate 2,980,726 downwards.
GTTACGTAAAAGAATTTCGTTCTGATTTTATTAAAGTTTGGCAGGTTTTATTTGAAAGTATAATTTTAAATTAATATCTATACAAACGTGTTATTATATACGGCAACTTATATGGGTAACAAATGTTAAGTCGTTCCGTAGAGAGTGATAATTTGACATCATAAAGAGCCAATGATATGCGCACCAATGGACTTACTAACAGGAACACTGAAGACTGCGTAAACAGGCGAAGAAAAAGTAGGAAGGCGGACCTCGGGCACCATAGCGGATGTTAAGGGCTAACATGACAATGATGACTGGTTAGGAATGGCCACAACGCTGAAGCAACCCTGACTCCGGCTCACTTGATGCCGTCCCGTAAATCCCCACGAACCCAGTAAGGACAAAATGAAACACTTATAGCTATTGGAGCTGTGGCAGAAACTGTCTAGGACACTGCCTTGGCGCTTCCACCACCGGTTAGTGCGTACACGGGGAACGGTCGGTAGCTGAGTTATGTTTGGTTTTCAACTTTTTTTTTTGCAATATATATGTTCCGCGTCGATGCTCAGGCAGCCATTGATTTTTATATATGTATTTCAAATAGACTCGGCTAGCTCGCTGCGCGCGTGCATGCGCACAAGAGACGGGATTAACGGGGGGCGAGGAAAATGAAACCAGGAAAGAGATGCTTTACTGGAATATAGTGGCATGTCGCAACAAGACGTTATATAATTTTACGACCTCCGTGGCGTAGCGGCTAACGCTTTTCGGTGCGCTTGCGGAGGTCACGGATTCGATTCTCGTCTCGTATCTGAGTGTTTGTATAATATGTATTTATTTACAAAAGAAAAGTATATAAGTGTAATATATTAGTTGTCTGGTACCCATAACACAAGTGCTAAGCTTCTTACTTTGGGACTAGATGGCTTTGTGCGAATTGTCCCAACATATTTATTTATTTAATTTATAATCTAAGTGATTTATATGCAACATTTTCATTTTGTAGCTTCTAGGTCCACTATTGAGTCCTGTCACAGGCAAAGCAAGACATTATGTTGATGGCCATTCGTACTTATAAATGCAACTCTCATTTGACACCGAACTCCTTCCCAAAATTCGAAAGAAAAACTAGTACTCTTATTTGATAGCGGTTTTTGCGTACAATAAAGAAATGTCAGCTACGTATAAAGACATCTATTAGTTACGTTATTTCCAGTTATTTTTCCTTACGACAGTCATTAAAGACGATCTCCAAAAGCGAGAACTTCCGATGAAAAAGAGATGTTAAAAAAATCAGACGAAGAAAAAAAAACTTCTAAGTTATAAATAAATTCAACCCTAATCAGAAGCAACAATTTATAGCTGTCAACCGCGATCTAGGACGGTGCTATAGAAACCTAATCGCTTGTGGCACCCACCCAATTAACAATCCCTTCCCTCAAAAGCACCGACCGACGAGCCTCAGCGAAGATATTTCACAAATAAAAAGTATTTCACATTTAATTAAAACATTGTTCATTAAACCGGATCTAATAAATTCAATCGGAACTGCTTAGATTATTTATATGTCCAAGTCGTTAAACTAATCAATAGTCTAACAACAAGAATAAAACTTCTGTCTCACTTGTTGCTTTATTTATATAGGAAAATACAGACCTGTACGATTCCGGTCACGGACCAGAGTGCACCGTACAATAGATGAGAGGGATAGCTGGAGAGCAGTGGACTGTAAGAGGAGGGAAAGAGGAGCGGCTGTTGATATACGATGCCTTGTAGTAGGCAAAGAGATTCACACGACCTTGATTGGAATCAAGGTGTGGACACCTTCCCGGTTAGGTTCAGGTCCGCTCACGGAATAACTGTTGCATGGCACCAACTAAATGTCACAAACTAGTCACTGAACACACAATCTTATGGCACGGCCAATGAGGGTTAGTAAGTACCTGAAGCCAATTGCGCACGGTGCAGAGAGTGGTCTTCAGGGAGGTCGAAAGTCGATCGTCCCGCGCGTTTAGAGACTCACGCGATATTACCCTCACCCCACGCTCACTTTTACCATTCACTTCACCGAAAGTGAGGGTAGATAACAAAATCAGTTGGCGAGATCTTAACTACCGTTTATGCAAGGATCGAACAATACTATGACAACTCATTGCCATCTGGTCCCAAAGAAAACAACAAGGCGCTTGTGTTATTGGTTTAAGATAACTAATATTTTACTTATACACTTTTCTTTTATAAATAAATACTTAATGTGTGTACTTAAGGTGTTCAATAAATAGTGAGTGCGATACATTCTCCTTGGAAAGAAAAAGAAAATACTAGGAGGCATAGCACACACGTATTGCCACCAGGTCTTGACAAGTGTGCAAAATTTTGAATGTTTTGATCATTCGGTGGGTCCAAATTAAAGCATGTAAAAAAATCATTGATCCTGAAGATCCTAGTAAGGGTAATGATACAAACTATACAAATTATTTCATTGTCATCGCTCCTTGATAAGTATGCAAATTTTCAAATCAATCCGTCGTTTTGAAAAGGGGGAAAACCACGTTCAAAGATTCCGTTACATAGATACATAAGTAGATATTAAATACCAAGCTATTAAAAGGGTGTTAAAAAGCTGACATTGAGAGCAACACCGCCTCCAGCTGGGTAGTGTAGCGTGCGCACGATTTTTGAAAGCTCTTTTGAATAACAAAAACCAAGTCGATACGCCGACGCACCTTTTTTAAATAAGAATATAATTTCTATCCGTGCAGGGCCGGAGTAAGAATACTAACCCCTGTGGCCGGGGTCGGCCTGTCGTAAAAGGCGACAAAACAACTCACCCTAGCTACGTGGTAGGGCCTCAAGCCCGTCTGGATGGCGACCACCTTTGGTCTTAAGGCGGTTATTATGGCGGCATACCGCCATAATAACCTTGTGTTGTGTTCCGGCATTAGTGACCCAAGTTCCTGTACCCTTATGGGACAGCAGCGTGTTCGCGATGCCACTGGCGTTGCAAACACCTATAGGCGACGGTAACTGCTAAATTCTAAGCGGGCTGTCAGCCTGTCTGCTGTCCTACGCAATAAAAAAAAATTAGTAAAATAGTCCAATGTAAAATAAGTGCAAAATAAGAACTTTAAAGTATCAAGGACTATTATTTCCAAGCTCCGCTCACCATCGCAAACACTCCCTAACTCCCGAGACATACAGGTCACCTGTAGTATTATATGAGTGTAGTATTATCCATGAGAGAGATATATAGAATTAAAATGATATTAAAAATATTACATAATTATAAACGACTACCCTCGTCTGTAGCTATAAAATAAATCCTAAAATTTGTTCTACGCAGCCAATCTGGGGTCAATCTGTATGCCCATAAAACCGCCGCTTTACGAGTGGACCGACAGGGCGATGTAAACACGGGCTGTTTATTTAGGGCAACAATAAAACAGGGGAGAATCATAAGAATGTAGTGAAAGGCACATTAGAAATTATTTATTTTGATATTATTTAATGAAAAACTTTTTAATTTAAAGATATCTGTTTATTTGAAAATAACTACATCACTTTATAAATTTATACATGTTTTCGCCTATGGGTTTTTGCAACGCTAGTGGCATCGCGAATACGCTGCTATCCCATAAGGGTACAGGAACTAGGTTGTTTTATCGCCTTTTACGACAGGCCGATTCTGGCCGCAGAGGTTAGTATTCTTTCTCCGCCCCTGCAAGGATAATTAGCATTTTTGATAATTTAATAGAATAATACTAACCCCAGCCAAGTATAGAAACTTTAAAAAAATTAAAGAATTATTTTTTATGCCGAAGAACAGCAGACAGGCTGACGGCCCATTTAATTATAAGCATCGTTGCCTATGTATGTTTGCGATGTTAGGGGCACCGCGAACATGCTGCCGCATTGGAGTCCTTCACTAATTCCGGAACACAACATAAGGTTATCATGTTTGCCTATAGTCCAGGGGTGGTTGCCCTCCAAGCGAGCTAGGGGATCGATCACCTAGCTAAATCTGTTTTGTCGCCTTTTACGACAAGCCAACCCTGGCCACACGGGTCAATGTTATTACTTCGGCCCTGCAAGGAGAAAAGGCTTTTTTCTATTAAAAAAAATTACAAATTTAGAACGAAATAATACAGCGCACATTTATAGTGTTCTGAACTGAAAACACCAAATCCGAATATATTTTAGTCTACCCGTGACAAGGTCTGACGGCGTAAGTAAATTTCCCTAACAAGTTACCGAATGCTCACTAACTTGGTCGAAAGTGGTTAAGGTTAAAAGCCGAAGGGAATGCTCGTTTAGTTATTGAATTAACTGGACTAACTTTTAATAGTTACATGTGAACATGTTATAACATTAAAAAGGAAAATTTGAATCTACAGATCCCTTAGGACCCGTAGATTAAAAATAACAAAATGAAACCATGTACAATAAATAAAAATAAATATCCTTTATTTTTTAAATATCAACAATAACATTTTTAAATAACAGCAAACAAGGTTTGTTTTTCTTTTTTGTATATTTTAATTTTACTCTGTCTTTTAATACCTAGTGCTTCTTTGTAACCCATTCTAACAACCTCTTATTTTGTGTTTTAAATGTTCTGTCAGAGCCCACATGTTTAATGTAAAATGTATTCAAAATGACCTCCGTGATTTTGAATACAAGCCTTCAATCTGCGCGGCCAGTCGTCTATCGCAGCACGAACGAGGTCCATGTCAATATCGGCGGCTGCCTTAATCAAGGATGTCTTGAGTGACTCCAAATTGGGATGAGGCTTTGAGCACGCCTTTTCCTCCAAGTGTTGCCATATCTTGTAATCTAACGGATTCAAATCTGGACTGGAGGAGGGCCAGTCTTCGTGCCGGATGAAGTCGATTTCACGCGCCGCCAGCCAGTCTTGTGTGCTCTTCGCTCTATGAGCTGGCGCCGAATCTTGTTGGAATACCCAGTGCCTGTTATTGAACATGGTATGAGAAACAGGTTCCACAAGGTTCGTCAGGACTGTATTTTGATACACAACAGCATTCGTTTTTACACCTTTCTCACAAAAATGTACCTCTGTTAAGCCCCAATAAGAAACTCCCAACCATACCATGAGCGAGGATGGAAAATGACCTCGTTGGACACGCGGAATACGGTTGCTCGCTTCTTCACTACTGTGTGCGTACACCTTATCATTTTGTTTGTTGTAGCTCTCTTCTACGGTAAACATTTTTTCATCCGAAAAAAGAATTTCCCGATATTTTTTTCCCGCGTACCGCTTCAACAAAGCGCGGCATCTCTTCAGTCTCAGGTCCATTAGACGAGCATTCAAACGATGTCCTGTTTTTCTTCGATATGCCCGAAGCCCTAAGTCTTCATTTAACACCCTTTTCACCGTGGTTCTGCTTAACCCCATCTGAAGGGCCAACAGTTTCTGCTTACGTTTGGGATTTCTTTGAATTCGTGCCTTCACAGCTTTTATCACTGCTGGAATCCTAACAGACCGAGGGCGACCACTTCTTGACCTGTCATCTACACTAGAGTCTTCATTGTATCGTTTGATGGTACGATAAACGAATCTTTTGGTTATATTCAAATTTTTCAGTATGTTAAAAATTTGAATTGGCGCGTAACCGCAACAATGCAACGCAATAACTGCAACACGGTCTTCTTTAAGCGTCCACTCCATATTTAAAAATGAGTAAAATTCTAAAAGTTATACATTTTTATTTTCATGAACAATTCGAAATTCTAATTCAATAAACTTTTTTGTGGCCAGCATTCTAAAAGAAAAGTTTTTACTGTGTGACAATACTTATGACCTGACTAGGTATATATAGACATATAATACACTTCTGTGTTCTTCATGGCATCACTAAGTGACCAATAGATTAAAAATAAGAACAAAATGAAACCATGTAAATAAGTAAGTCTTTACAAACATTTTCCAAATAAATTATCCCTTTTATAGCTTCGTATACTGTTTATTTACCCCCAGGGGTGTTCTCTTTCAACATCAGAATTTCGTAATCATGATATGTATACTAAATTGGGAAGATCTGTCAGAGGTACGTATCATTAAGAGAATGCCAATCTTGACTATACTGGGCCATTATTGTTATTAAGAAGTAAATCAAAGATGCCATCAAAAACAAAACTTGTAAAAAACCTTTTACAGTTTTGTTTTTGATGACATCTCAGTTCTTTTTGTAGATATATACAGGTACACTGAAACTGAAAATGTAACTTTGTAATTCTATATATATGTGTAAACTTACACCTGTAAGTTATATATGCAGTTGGTGTATCTAGGAAAGTAGACCGAAATTACAAAATATTTTAGTTTTTCCTTGATTTGTACACTAAACACTAATTGTATTCTAAATTTGAAGTTTCTATGTCTGTTAGAAGTGCTTTAAGCCGGATTTATATTTGTCTGACGTGTCGTGTCGTGACGCTTCAGAAGCATATCGGTTTCATACATTGAATATGGTTAGGGACACATTTGTATGTCGTGACACGTTCTGTCGTCTATCTTAATGTATGAAACCATATGCTTCTGATGAGTCACAACACGACACGTCAGACAAATATAAATCCACCTTTAGAGTTTTGATGATCGGTCAGTGAGTGAGTGACAAAATTAATAAACTTGACTATTCTTAAACTACTTGTTCAAATTGAATGAAATTTAAAATATACCGTGTTTACACAATGCCTACTTGGTTACTGAAAATTCATGCTTCTAGTTTTATCCACAACGAAGTTATAGCGGGTCGAAAATGGCCTGAACTGCTTCGAGAAAAGGATAGTACAGCCGTGCCGCTTTTTTGCTCGACTTGGCGGGGGCACTTCCGTGCCCCCAGAAAGAAGCGGATCAAAGCCCATCTTATTACAATTTGTTAAAAATAATATACTTTTTTAAAATATAACATAAAAGAAAGAAAATGCATTATTGACCAATAATTACAAAATATCACGTTAATAATCAAAATATAACATCTAACCTTCAAAATTTTACTGAAAATGACACTTCAATGGTAGCAGTGTTCACTCAACACTTTCAGTAATAATTTCCTTATACAATACAATTCGATTTGGCGCAACAGCCTTTACGGGCACAATGTGAATAACGAATGTCATGTGACAAGTATAATGCTAAATAAATACAATTTATAAGTCTAATGATATGACATACTAATGATATACATATGTCACAATGGCGTCGCAGTGTATATATTAACATACTCGTATATACTCGTATAAGCACAGGAGGGCCTTCAGTAGTCCTTGTAGATAATGTGATATAGATACAACATATTGGATCAGAGGCGTAGGTAGTAATAATAAAAGTCCAAATTACTGATAATTAAAACAATTAAAAAGCAGTTCATCGCAAACCCAGTGCGCTCGCAGTTCCCACACAAAAAGAGCCAGAAAACGAGTAGGCCGTGCAGCTACCATAGACGCGACCGCGACGCTGCGCCAGTTTGACGACATTTCAACGACGAGCACTGCGCGCCGTCATATACAATGTGGTCGTTGTATGAAATGAGATTCAAGTATATGTACGTAATTATAACTTTTTAATGTTGTAAATATTGTTTATATTAGATAATTATGTAGATTAAGTAATCAGACAACCTATATAAAGTACCGGTTAAAAGCTTATTAACATATTTTGTTATTTACTATCATCACATTTTGACCTTCTGACATCTTTGATTTAAATCAATGCCACGAGCAATTTCGCCATAAAAAAATGCATAATAATGCTTAACGTAATATATGGATCGGTATGTTGGACTACGAAGAGATTGAAAGTACATACTGTGGAAATGCAAATGCTGACGAAAATAGATTAGAAATTTGTATGTAAGGCGAAGCGTAAATCGTAAGCAATTAAAAATTAAAAAATAACAGATTAGTGTACTATAGCTATGTAATAGGGAAAGAAGAATGTCATGTAACAAGAAATATGCAATAAATGATAGTGGACGGATTCAACAAAGGGAGATATAGATCAAAGACAAGTAGGATGGGTTGCTTAAAAGATAATATGGCGAAAAATGGTGTGAATGTTGAGATGACCACTAGGAAGAGGAGAGTGGAAGGAGAAAAGATGTTGTGCAGGTCCTACTAAAAAAATATCATACAATGCAGCAGTATATGGAATTTCTTTCAGAGTTATTCCATTTACTTGTAGAATAAATGAAACGTAGTCTACAGAATTTCTGTGCCGAACACGTATTTTGTATAAAGACAAGCGTGCGATTGAGGTGTGCTAACGAACGACGTAGAACTGTTATTTGAAATGTCTCTGACGGCCCTTTTGTTCGGCGAGAGACGGAGTCTGTGAATGAAGATAACGACAAGGCGGAACGAGCGGTGGCCCAAGGGATCAACGTAAGCGGGGTTACGTAATGCGCATACATTTAACGAGTGAGACAAGCTTAATTTTTACTAAATATATTTGTTCTTTTCTTGTACGTTTTCTTTTTTCGAGTTTTTTACGTAAATATGAGTAAGTTTCGGCTAAGACGTCACTTTTGGCGAGAAAATGGTTAAAGAAAGCTGTTATAGGACGTAAAGGTTGAGAGAAATAGCACATAAAGCGTTCTCACATGATTTCATATTTTATTATTTTTAAGAAAAACAGCAAGTAGAAAAACAATCGATTAAATGATCATCTTGGCATTAAATCCCGTTTGCAACCCCGACTTTCACTTCGGTGCCCGGGGTCCAACTTTTTCTTATCCACTTTTCACGGTGTTCGACATTTCCGTTAGGCAGTTCATTGGGAAACATATCACCCTTTACATCGTCAAGCCTGCAGTTTTGGGGCTACCCTTCCGGCCCGAGCCTGGCGGAGGCGGCTTGGCTAGACATTTGTTTCCCACGTAAGTAGCCGGTTGCACTAAAGCGTGTCCATACCAGCAAAGGTGACACTCCTGCAATAGATCTGCAATGTCAAGGATATAAATTCTACTAGGAATGCGGAAGTTTCTAACATATATCCACATATCCACCGCAGCATATCATCTCTGTGATATGCAGTTCCTGTTTATGCCGCTCTAGTACTGGTCACATTTCACGCCTGTATAAAAGGCAATTAAATGATCATCATAATATATTCATCAGCTTAGTGTTATCTAATAGCCTATTTGACGATTTACTTAGTTAATTTGGTGCTCATTATGGTTGTGTCATATTTTTGGGCCAAAATGGGCACATAAACTTTATAAGATGCCATATTGATCTTAATATTTCATGCCATGTTTAAGAAATTCTTCCTAGTTCAGTGAAAATCAGCTTAAAGCGAAAATTCCCTTATTATCGCTAAGTTATATTAACATGCAATTTTTTTAAACAAATAAGAGACCGATACATCCAAATCAGTACAAACTATTTGCATCATACAAATATTTTATCCTTCATTGAGATTGATATATGATCTATACGATCGACCAACCTTTAACGACCTCCGTGGCGTAACAACTAACGCACATTGACACTCTTGCGAATATTGTGGATTCAATTCCCGTCTCCAATTTGAGTGCTTATGTATAACAATAATAGTTTATAAGTTTATTTGCAAAATATACAGTAATCCACATATAACAATTTTTTTAATAGTATATATAAAATAATTTTCAAAAAGTATGTAAGTAGTATATATTACTTGTTGACTACACATAACTTTAGTGCTTTGCAACTTACTTTAGGACAAGATGGTGATGTGTGCATGGTCTCAGTATATTTATATTTATTTATGCCATATGACCTTATATGAGAATTTTTTTGGTCAGTAAGCCAGTGGCATTGGCCAGCCACAACAATTTTAAATTTTTTTCAATATTGATTCTTTCGCTTCAACGCTACCACTCATAACTTAATAAAGTTTTAATATTATAATACCCTTAATTAACAATGAAGCCAAAATATTACCAGTTTTATAATTCAACGTTGAGATTTTATGAAGTCAATGAAGTCCACCAGGGGAAGGAATAGTAAAGTCAACAAACCCGTTACGTCTAGATTGTTCTTAACAACTTAAATTTGTAGGTCATGAAAGTTCTCTAATCTTCAAATGTAATGTTGTTTAGAGAACAAAGACATATCTAAAATATATGATAAAGTTTCTCAGTGATTTGAAGAAATATTGAACAGAAAATTTTGAGAACTATAATATGAACATTTGGAATTATATATATTTTTATATTAATTATTTATAGTGTCCACTCAGCAATAGTTGCCGTCGCCTATGGGTTTTTGCAACGACAGTGACATCACGAATCCGCTGCTGTCCCATAAGGATACAAGAACTTGGGTTACTAATGCCGGAGCACAACACAAAGTTATTCTAGTGGCATACTTAAGACCAAAGGTGGTCGCCATACAAACAGGCTTGGGGCGTAGGGCACATGGCTAGGGGGGTTGTTTTGTAGCCTTTTACGGCAGGCCGACCCCGGCCGCAGAGGTCAGTACTCTGTCTCCACCCTGCACGGATAGTTATATGAAGGAGGTGAGAAAAAAGGTATCCCAGGTGGGAGGTTTTGTAAGAAGCTGAGGCTTGATATATACTTTGGAGAAAACATAGCAGAATATTTTTTCTTGGAGTAAGTAAAACATGTGAAAAATTACTAATGTGGGTAGTATTAGAATTTACTGTTAGAAAAAGTGTGGGGAAGTGCTACTTATTTTTTTATGGTTCATTCATTATCAAAATTATGTTTAAGTGAGAAATAGAAATCTTTAATAAAAAATTTCTAGTAATCTAAATCTTATTAACGTGTTTGATTTGACCTTATATCAAAATAACATTTTTAATACGTTTTATGCTTGTATATGCTTAATTTTTTAATGTCATAACATTTTGAAATTGAGTCTAAATTTTAAGACTACAATGCATCAAGAAATCTTTTAATATATTCTTAATAACTATTTATAAAAATTAACCTAGATATCAAGATATTAATTATTACTGTAATTTCGAATGGCGACCGCGTACCGGAAGACGCAGTGTTGGTAGGCCCCCCACAAGATGGACCGATGATCTGGTCAAGATCGCCGGGATAGGTTGGATGAGGGCAGCGCAGGACCGATCATCGTGGAGATCTTTGGGGGAGGCCTTTGTCCAGCAGTGGGCGTCTTCCGGCTGAAATGATGACTGTAATTTCGTATTCAATTTAGTTAATAGCAATCTCGGTTACACTTATATGTGAAATAGTGATGATGGCCATAAATATATCCTTCATTAGTAATTTCCTATGTAGATGAAGCCCGCATTCAAATTAAATTAACTGCTCTTGATATACCTATGTGATATGACATCTAGTTTATATAATATAGGTATACTATTGCCCAATCTAAAACACAGTAAGGGGGAAAAATTAAAAATAGATTTATGTTTTTTTTAATGAAATTTTTTATTCTTTCAATTACCGAGTTATGAAATTTGGCAGTCGTATAACTGTAGTTTCTAAAAACATTATAGGTATATATTTTTTTGGTGTGGAACAGCAGATAGGCAGTTAATAGTAAGCAGTTACCGTCGCCTATGAATGTCTGCGATGCCATTGTTAATTTAAAGACCAGGGGCTTTGAGCCCTATCACCTAGCTGGAGTGGTTTTGTTGCCCTTTACGATAGACCCCCGGTCACAGGCGTCAGTGTTCTTACTCCACCCCTACATGGTGAAGAACTTGGCTGATAACGACGAATGTGTAAGACTCTAAACAGCAATGTCAAAATTAACCGCAAATCCGCTTTGACTCTTCAATTGGACCAATACGTCCATGATAACGCGTCTCATGCTTGTGAAATAGTTTTAACACTATAAACTAAAGTTAGAAATAATCTGTCATCTTCATTCCTTGCAGAACCTTGCGCCAACCAACTATCGTGTTTTCAAAGTTTTAATAACTTTTTTACACAGAAACGTTTCCTAAGAGACAGTAGAAAATACCTTTACATTATTTGTGACATCCACGTTCGTAGAATTACTTCAGAAATGAATGTATAATATTTCTATTAGATGACAGAAATGTATGGACAAACTTTCATAAAAGTTATTTTATTGTACAAATTTTAAGTTTTCTTTAAGTAACGTCAAATTTTTTACTTATTTTGAGAGGCAAGATTATATTTGAGCAATACAATCCATTTTGTTTAAGTATACAATTTATGAAGTGAATTAAGATTAAGCATTACGGGTATCTAGGAGGTACGAAGGATGCGTACAACAGATTGCATCTCCAAATGTCAACCTCACCAGCCCATGGTGCTCCCTGCCGGTAACTGACGAGGCTCTGGCGACTGATGGATGCTCCTCTGTCGCAGGACCTCAGCCCGATGGACTGATGACCTGCGCAAGGTTGCCGGTTGGAGCTGGATGGGAAAAGCAAGGGACCGTAATGTGTGGCGCAAACCTTGGAGAGGCCTACGTCTATCAGTGGACTACGATTGGCTAAAAAAAACATGCGGGGCAGTCTTTGGGGACTGCTGATAGAAGTGAAAACTAAGTAACTCGTGAATTGTATCGTCGAGTTTACAAACCAAAAATTGTTCACCCAAAAAGTGATCAACTGTATTTCATTGTAATAAATTTCATTGTACAAAGCATTGCAATCATTTAAAATGTACATTTTAAAATAAGCCTTGAGTCATTATTAATAAGGTTCTCCCCCGAGGGGCCGCCCGCGGCCGCTTTTTACGGCGGCCGGAGGTCGTTACTTGACCTCCGGCGCCGCCGACGTGGCCTGCGTTGGCGGGAGGGGAGTGTGGTGGTCGACTCCCGCTCCCGCTCCGCCGCCTCCTTTGCGGACATGACTGCCTCGCAGAAGGAGGCGACGGCCGTCCATCCAGGATCGCCCCCGACCATGGACAGAACCAAGGCCGAGAGCGACAGGTCCACGCCGAATTGGGCGACGAGGGCGCGGCGCTCCTCGCGCCACGCAGGGCACACGGCGACAGTGTGGTCAACCATGTCCTCCTCGTCGCCCGCGCCACAGTGGTGGCACCCCGACGTCATCTCCCGCCCTATGCGACACAAGTACCTCCCGAAGGAAGGTCAGGGCGCCGTGGCGCCTTTCCAACCATTCGGCCAGGACGGGCCTCACCGCTTCGATGGTGGCGAGGCCCGCGCTGGGGTGCGCGAGGCGCTCCTTCCACTCCAATTATTAATAAGGTTGGCATTACTGGAACAAAACTCCGTCTTACGTCTTACGAATTCTTACGATCAAGACACGTGACCTGACGCGAGTTTAACATTTTTTACCCATTACAAAAAAAGTGCACAACGCCGCTACTGAAGTTTTCACTTCAAAAATTAAGTTTAATTTCTCTTAAGCCCCCAAAACATAATTAAAATTTGTATTAACAAAAGTTCTCCATAATAAAAGGTTTCTTTCAAGGTTGGAGAAAATCAGTCGAAAACATCGCATGCTCATTATTGCTGCTTTAAATGATGCGACAGCGATTAATGATTTCAAACACGACATGCTAAGAAGCCGATGAAAGAACCTTTTGATTTCCTCAAGAATTATTAGCATACTTACATACGTAATATTGTTTTTTATAACATTTCAATTAAGACCAGACAAAACTTAAACAGAGGTAAATCTGGGTACAACAATTATTTTTAATATAGTTTCAATTTATGCAGATTTTCAAATTTTAATATAACTCGCACAGTACTCTAGTATTCCTATACGTTCATCACGTGCAGTCCACTTGGCTGACTGTCGAATGGACTCCGGTATGAAATGATGGAGCCATGTTACATCCATTGTCACATATCGACGCAAAAATTTAGATTTATTACGATTGAACAGCTTCAAACACTGCTTATCGTCATCATCATCAATTCGTTGTTGTTTTTGGTCGATTGTGAGCTCGCGCGGCACTCACTTTGAACGGAGCTTTCGCATATCCAAATATTCATCTAAGGTATGTCCAACATGTTCCTTTGATATATTTAGGGTCTTAGCTATCTTAATCAACTTCCCTTTTTGGCCTTAATAGCCTCTTTGTGGCGTCCACTGCGTGCATCGTGCTCGGTACTCATTACCCCTTGTTTAAACTTAGCAAACAACTTCTCAACGGTTGATTTTCCTAGTGCAGAGTCCGAATAATGTTTATCAAGCCAAGCCTTGGCTTCAATAGTACTTTTTTTCGCCAAAAAGCGATGCTTTATTAACACACGGAATTCCATTTTATCCAATTTTTTTTAAAAAACAAAAGTTTCTTCACTCAAAATACTCACAATGTGAATATCTCACAAACTATTAGTCAGACAGTTGTCAAATTTATACACGTGTCTTTTGAAGGTTAGGGCTAACTAAAAATTATTTAATTTAATACTAGTAGCGCCATCTATGTGTCAGCCTACGAACTTTTCAGCCCACCGTTAGTTACATTGGAGGCCTCTTTTTGAAAAATTCAAATTGAGTAAAACGTATTTTAAATATTTTTATATTCCTGTAATTATCTTTGACTTTGGTCAGCAGTAATTAATATTTATTAGCTACCGTGTGATCCCTGAAATAAGTTTATACCTTATCTCTATTCTAGTATGTCGTAAAGGGCGACAAATAAATCACTCCTTTTTCCACAAACAGTAAAGGATCGCCGTAATTCGGTATTTACCTCAAGATTGAAAGATTGGATGACTTATGTTCCTGTAAAAATGAAATTTAACTGCTATTTGCTTACTGCTCACGAACAGTCATGAGGAAAATCAACACAACTAGGTGCGTGGAGCTTTGGTCATTTAATTTTCAGATTCATCCGGGATGCAATGAATAAAAAAAATAATCTAACAAGCTAAAAGAACACGAGCTACTACCTCCGTGGCGCATTTCACACATCGGAACCTTGCAATGTTACGAGCTCGATTCGCATCCCGTGTTTGAGTATTTGTGTATTTAATTACAAAGCGCTTTACTGCTTAATTTGGGACTAAATGGCACTATATGTATTATCAGACTATAGTTATTAAAATATTTATTTACTAAATATAAAACATTAGATAAGCAATATCTCAAGCCGAAGACGCTTCCCCATAAAATTATGCATTAAAAAGCCAATAAAGTAAATATTTATTCATGGTTGTTAACTTTTTGTTGCGCCGTGTCCCGTCGATTCATTACCGCCGAACATCCGTCACTGTCGCTGTTGGGGACAAGAGTTTTGTACAAAACATATTGACAGGAACTTTTAATATTTTTTTTATATTACACGTTTCTACAGCAATATTCGAATAAGCAGGATTTAAAATTGGCTACTTCAAATAATTTATTCATGTCATGATCATTAAAATATTAAAAAATCATAAAAAATGTGGATTTTATCACAAACTTCTTCTGTAGATGTCTCAATTTACCTTAGTCATTCTATGGTCGCTTATACAGCTGCTAAAATTTATTAAGATTTTCCATTATGCATTTTTGTTCTTGTTGATGTGCATTATCTATTGGCGCGCCTTGCCAGTAAAATCACGGCAAACGGCATCACATTCGGATGCCATCTACCTCCTCCGCTGTCATTCATGACTTGTATATGTGTTCGTATACTACACGCATCGTGGCTTCTCTGTATATGTTGTGTTGTATTTTTTAATATTTTTAATTAACAAAATTCTACTTTTCATTCATTATTTACTCGATATTTTTTTAAACTTTATTTTGTTATGAAAACACGCAGTGGTAGCAGCCGGATTTGAACCATCGACGTAAGCGTTTCTATGACGCATATTACGACCGCGTTCCTAACTACGCTAATAGTTTCGTGTTGCTCATCAACATTCGAAATAATTGAACTTAATGTTCACAACATTTATGTACATATATAACGTTGGCTATGATGAACGGTAGATACACACTAATCACATAATTGTTTAACGGTTTTTCACTTTATTTAAAAACTAACACTTCTTAGATAGTTACTTCGATAAACTTTGTATTTTTTATTAATTTACTATTAATCATAAGTTCTAATATTAACTTGAATGTTTCACATCTGCCGGGCGTCCGGTGACGGCCTATTTTTTTTATTTAATTTACCAGCATGTATTTCATACCAAACTGTTTCATCTTTTTTTCACATTCTTGATATTGTCTGTCCGCGGATTACAATGAAATTGACAGCTCTTTCTTAAATTGACATATTCGCAACCTCAAATATGGTGCTAGTATAGTTTTGACTCTGTTAGCCCCGACATAAAGTTGATATTTATTTGTGTGTTTTATGAGATGGTCTAATCTACTACTCATCGCCGTCTTGGGATTACATTACTGTGGAAAGTCGTCCAGTAAATGGATCCTAAGGATTATTGCTCATAGTCTTAATGAGATGAGTTTTTAGTCTCTTGACGGTTCCAGTATAATTTTCATCTGACGAATATTTTTTGTTAAAGCCAAAGCAATTGCTTGGAAATCATTTTAGAACTTAAAAGTATTACTTTGATGTGGAAAAAGACTGTCTTGGAACTTGGAAGGAATAAAAATTGAAGAAAATTAAATGAAGCCAACATTTCTGTGGCGTTCTTGTAGGCCCTGGTAGAGATGACATGAGCACGTGTTTGTTTTAGAAGTATGTATATATTTATGCCACCTCCACTGTAGAATATAATTCAGGTATAGTACATATTATAGGTATATAGTACAAAGTCAGTGACATTGTCCTTCTGAAATTATTATCATCAAACAAGCGTTTATTCGATACAGCTGTCTCCCATTTTCTATTATTTACTTTATTTGTAAAATATGGAATATATTTATTAATCGTAATATCCTCACATGCATATAAAGCTTCATTACCCACCAAGTATAAATTCCCTTGGGTTTAATTGAAATTGAATTGTGGTGGAAACATAGTTTCAAATGGAAACCGATATTTTGTTTATGATCTCGAAGAATTGATTTCAATGAACAATTCGATTCAAAATTAAATCGTTACTCTGCTTGTTTACTGTGAGACAAATTTTAAAAGTCCTACTTTGCATTTGTGGGTGTCGAGACTCAAATATTTATTTATTTCAACAATGATCATACAGCACAAATTTCAAACTTACACACTAATACATAATAAACAGGAAATTGGCCAAATAAGATCACACTTTGTAGACTATATTTAAAGAAGACATAATAAAAAAAGTAAATAGAATGAAATATTAATTTTAAATTTTTCATAGACAAAGGAAAATGCAAGTTCACGAAAAAAAGAACTAACATTATTTACGGAGAAAAATAAATTACGTATTGCCACACGGAATTACTAATAAAGAAGAGGGTATTTAAATATAATGCGAGTGCGGAATGTTTGTGTTTTGTGTAGTGTGAGAGTGAATGGATGAATAATAAGTGAAAGAGTGAGGGTACAGTGTTACGAATGATTTAAAGGCGTTAAAGATTAGTTTACATGGCGGCCAATTCAGATATATAATATAAAAATAATTAAAAGTGTTAATTTGAAAATGTACAGCTTTGCCCGCGATTAGATTTATAGACACTATCTTAAAAACTGTCTGCTGTCCTACAGCAATAAAATCAATTTATCAAAAGGAGTTAAGCTAGCACTATCAAAGGTGTGTACAATAGTGCCATCTGTTTAATTTATAGATGCGTTTCGCACACCACGATGCTTGGAATCAAAAAGCCAAATAACATGGAACTGCCGAGCCCGCAACCAAGCACTACGGGTGCTGGTAATTGATTATCAACCTTTGGCGAATTGTAATAAGACCAGCGTTTACAGGCCAGAACCCCAATTAAGCTTGGACAAGCTATGCTATACGTTACCCGTACTCTAATATAACTCACCCTAAGTGAACTAACTTACGTCTGCGGCCGGGATCGGTCTGTCCTAATAGGCGACAAAACAATCCTAGCTACGTGGTAGGGCCCCAAGCCCGTCTGGATGGCGACCACCTCTGGTCTTAAGTATGTCGCCATAATAACTTTGTGTTTCGGCATTAGTGACCCAAGTTCCTGTACCCTTATGAAACAGCGTGTTCGCGATGCCACTGACGTTGCAAACACCCATAGGCGACGGTAACTGCTAAATTCTAAGCGGGCCGTCAGCCTATCTGCTGGCCTACATAACAATTAGAACGTATATGCAAGAAGAAGCCTTAATACGTCAACGTTGAGTGATACATTTCAGTTTGTTACGAAATCGCATTAACTTACAAAAAGGCCTCCGCCACACCTTGTCAGGCTGTTTGCAGGTGCACCAGCTATAAGGTGAAACTAACTCAACTTTTAAAGATCTTGACTAAGTTCAAAACAAAATATGCTACGATGATGATAAATAATTTCCTATCTGCTCATTCTGCATGTGAAGTAAATAAATACATTAATGAGAGGCATAAACAATGCTAATCTATAATAAAAATTCCATACATAATTCTTATTCAGCCGAATGAAATGAAAATAAAATATCTAGTGCTTTGTTTTTGTAAAACCACAAACGTAATACTCGAAATCAATATGAGAGACGGGTGTTTGCCAATTAAACGAGGGGGGTTCGGCAATATTTGCATTGTTGGGGTGGTTACCTTACCTACGGCCTTTAGGGTTGGGCTTAATTTACAACATTAAAAACTTTAATCTTGCATGACATAGGGAAAATGTATGGAGGATATATGAATTAGTAGCGTGATAATGAAGCATGCCAAGGATCTATCACATACTAATTGACCCGGCAAACGTTGTTCTGATTTATGAATTAAAAAGTCCTTCTCCAAGGTCCAATATATGACTATACCGAAATTCACCAAAATTGGTTCAACGGTTTAGGGGTAAAAGCGTAACAAACACCCAAACAAACTCACTTTCACATTTATAATATTAGGATATTACGGTCTTCTACAATATTATTATAAGCTTACCCGGCGAACATGGTTCTTTCATATAAATAAAAAAACATTTTGTAGTGATCTGAATTGTGAGTTTTAACCATTCTTGAATCAATTTGAACACACAAAACAAACACAAAAAATCATTAAAAATTTTCTAGCCGTTTAGGAGAAGCTCAGTCGTTCACGCATAGAAGAATTATATATAAAGATATATTATGTATAACGCTTACTAACAATAAATCGAATGAAAAGTCTGCCAATTTTTATAAATGTACATAGACAGTTGACACATCGGCATCTAATCCACAGTAAGCAGCAGAGGGCTTGTTTTATGGGTACTAGACAACTAATATACTTATTTTTTATTTTGTAAATAAATCATATACAAAATATGTTATAAATGTGAAAGTTTGTTTGTTACGGTTTCACGCAAAAACTACTTAACCGATTATCATGAAACTTTGTACACATATTTTTGGAGGTATTAGAAGTAACATAGGATACTTTTTATTGAATTTGAAACATATTTTTTTCTCATTTTTTTTTTATTTAATTTTGCCTGTTAATCGCCCAGTGGAGTGGGCGTGATCGACTAGTACATAATATATATAAACACATCCCAGACTATATAAATAAAATAAATATATGCTGTAAAAATTTAGTTACCGAATCAATGGAGCATTAATAATAGCAACCCAACCCTTAGAGAATTTAATTCTCTAAGTAGCAACCCTAAGATTACAAGGGTACAAACCGACTAATGGTTTCAGTGTTCTTCACGACATGCGGTGACCGATTACCGTAATATATTCTTACATAAACGACGAATTTTAATATTGATAATTCAAATCTGATGTTTTAAAGATTTCTTTAGTTTTAAAACAGATTTATAATTATCAGATTGAGCTATGCATTGTATGTATCGTTTGAATAGCCGTCATCTTTAGTCAATTGTTGGCTGCTGGATATACCAAGTTTGCGCCACAATTCCCGCTCTCTTGCATAAGCTTACTCAGCCGCGACTGGCCTTTCGTAAGTTATGTGTCCATCGCACTGGGAAGCTTACTAATTTTGCAGTAGAAATTAACATTTAAGAAATTGATGAGCATCAAACATAGAACTAATAGAGTACGGCGGTTATTTAAACCTTTGGAAAAAGTAGTTTTAAGATATAATATCAGCAAGATATCGCCAGTCTCGTCGCAATTCTACAATTAATATGATGTAAACTTGGAATCCCATTTTTTAGTATTTATTGATTGATGTTATGGAATTTGTATAAAGGCAAAATTTCCCAAAAAAATTTCTATTTTGTATTATGTGTGAGAAAACTAGCGCTGTGTCGAAATAATACCGATGCAGCAAAATGCTGAGTTGCCAATATCATTTGCCATGGTTACGATGTATCTTTCTTTGATTTTGTGCCTTTGATAATTTAGAAGTTTTATGTAATGTACATCAAAGAAGGTATATAGTAGGTGTCATTTTCATTGGTCAATTCCTTCATCGAATTTTCAGTGATGCGTGATCTCTATAAAAACAAATGTTTGTAAATAAAATCAAATTTAAATACGATGTAAAGAAAAGTACAAAATCAATACAGAGCCTCTGAGTTATTGCGAGTTAAACCACTTAGCTGGAACATTTTCATTTCGCGAACAGATTTTGTGGATTACAGCGAAAAATATTACATATTTGATTATTTGATATATTTGTTTTACGCATTACGCGAACAGCATTTCGGTAAAAAAAGAACTTTTTTTGAAAAGTTTTGTGTTTAAACTTTTGTACAGTCTTACTGTAAAATGTATATTTACAAAGTTTAAGATGTTATATTTAAAATGAGTTACGTACATTATTAGCTACCCTCATTATCACCTTAGCGCTTAATCTCTGATGCAGTACAAACTTCCGCTTCGGTGTCCGTAGTCCGCTTTCCGACTATACTTCGCACGGATTTCGACATTCCTGGTAGTGAGTATCGCATTTCACTTTCACGCTTTACTAAGTCAAACCAGTATTTTTAAGGACTACCCCTTCTTCTGAGGCTCGACGGAGACAGACAGGCATAGATATTTATTCCCCACGTAAGTAATCAGTTACCATAGAACGTGGCCATACCAGCAAACGCGACATACGTGCAATTTGTCGCCCAATGTCACGGCCAAGAAAGCTACTGTGGATGCAAGAGTTCTTAATGTGGTCTTTTCACGTCAATTCACACATCCACAGCATTCCTTCATCTCCGTAACACGCAATTCCTGTTCGTGTCGCCCTAGCACCAGCCACGTTTCACAGCTCTATGACAGGCCTAATGATTATAGACCTGAACTAGGTTGATTCCCATTTTTTGATAGTCTACCGTTTGACTCTAATGCTCCGAAATAAAAACAATAAATACAATAAAATAGAAAGTTTGATGGTTTTGGCTGAAAGCATCTTAGTTGTGAACAATTTAAAAGTATAAATGAAACAAATGGTCACGAACCCTACGGTGGTATGTACACCTTAGGCATTTTTCTTCATTAATAAATATATTATAACATAACTAAAAAAAGCATTGTGACGTGACATATTTACCGAGATCACCGATTTATGTAACTCACCGATACACTTGGACAAGCATGCCGTTTGTTTTATTGTTGTAGGACAGCAGACAGGCTGACGGCCCGCTTAGAATTTAGCAGTTACCGTCACCTATGGGTATTTGCAACGCCAGTGGCATCGCGAACACGCTGCTGTCGTATAAGGGTACAGGAACTTGGGTCACTAATGGCGGAACACAACACAAGGTTATTATGGCGGCATACTTAAGACCAAAGGTGGTCGCCATCCGGACGGGCTTGCGGCCCTACCACGTAGCTAATATATTTTATATTTTCTGTGTTCTCTAAGAGAAACCCCGAACTCAGAAATTGGACATTATGGACAGATGAAATGTAAAATAAAAAGCTGAATAGTAGAAAAAATCAAGTAGATCGAATGGGTTGTGTGTCATGTTCCATAGCAGTCGTAATTTATGACACTTTACGAGTGCGAAATCATTTTGAGAAGTATAAACGTTGTTGATTATAATATTCAACAAGTGATCCAGTCGAGTAGAAAAGTATCACCGCGTTGAGATACAGTCGAGTAGTGAATTCGCGAAATAACTCAGCCATAACTTGCGATTATGCGGCGTTTGCGGTATATACCACAATGGTATTAAAAGCGCGCTATTTGGTACAAGTTATAAAATTAGCGCGTTAAATTTGAATACTTTATAACTGAAATAAGGTGAATCGAAATATAAGAAAATTAATGAGTCGTAAATTGTTTTTGTTTTCATAAGCAAGTGAGTTTCATTTGTGCATGATATAATCCATAATGCAAAAAACTTAAATATACTACTTCCATATGAATTTGCTCATTAAATTTATGATATGAGTATAGTAGTTAATAAGAAGTTAAATTTTTTTACCTATGCTGTGATCTTCTCAAAATAACAACTTAATGACAAAAGTACCTTTTAATATAATTTTCAACAATGCGTTCAATTTAAGGTCAAAACCTCCGTTTCAAACTTAGAAACAAATTTTAAAAATAGATGAATGTAATATAATAGTAATATTTTAAATATTTATAGCATTAGAATTAATTCGGATGTTTAGAGGGGCTCATTCATCTCATTAGATTGGTAGATATGATTTGAAAACGGTAAATATGAGGACGGCAACGCGTTGGCAGTGATACTGATGTTGTAAACGGTAATAGGCGACGGTGTTTTTAAAGCAGACAGGCAAACGGTAGCAGCCGGTAGCACCTGCTGTAGACGTATGAACGTTTAGTCTGCAATAGTTTAACTCCAGCTTTTATAGCTTGAGTTCACCAGAATAGAACCTACAAGACATAAATCGTTCGAAAACAAAATGAAGTAGTAATATTATTTAAATCGGTCTTTAGTGGATAAATACAATATCTAACAACATGAATAAGAAATTGTTATATAACATTATTTAACGCTTCCGTTTTTGTTTTATATCACATAAATCTGTATTATTTTCAGACGGTACTGTAGTCAGTTATGTGACAGGGAACTATAGCTGTGAATACGGCCCGCAATACTTTGAAGTATCACTGACTTGTTATTGTGTTCATTAATATAGTGGTACGTTTCATTGACTGCATTTTATATCTACCTATACAATCTATACGTTTTATAGCTATATCTATGAATGTGCAATTCGTGTTACTTTTTATATAAAATATGTACCTATTTCGAACCTTAGCCAGTTGACGAAACATATTCAGGCCCACTCTTAAATATTTACAGTTTACAGTCACAGTTTTCCAAGATACAGATTTTTCTAGTTTGGGAACTGGGGCTGGTATAGTATAATAACCAGCCAATATCTTTTGTCTAAATCGATTGCAACTTATATTTTATCTTGTTAAATATTCTGTTGCTGTTGAATAAATATTAGTATTATATTTTTATTTTATATCAGTAAAATCCTGTCCCTACAAAGGTTGCCTGGAAGAGATCTAGCGATTAGGCCGCCATTTATGCAATGTACCATTTTAAAGTATGTGTAATAAGTATTTTAGGGGAAGTTTAAAAGTAGCGCCAATGATTGAAAAGCTGAAAAGTAATAGATTAGCCTGGTATGGCCATATAATGTGAATAGCGAAGAAACGAGAGAAAAGATGGATGGATTGTGTAAAAGATGATATGGTTAAAAAAGGTGTGAATGTTCAGAGGACGGCTAATAGAGGAGAGTAGAAGGACAGCACATGTTGTGTCGACTCCATATAGTTTAGGATAAGGGCAGAAAGAAGATATTTTACTGAAGGTGGTCAAAATACACTAAATTAAGGCCACAATCGCGTCAGTGTAAATTTTAGACGAAAAGTTATTACACTCACTCTACTCTCACTCAATAGAGAGATTTATCTCGGCGTACTTCGATTCGTCAACATCAGCTATATTCATATCATACACTGTAGATGCATTAGCGATACTCTCTGGCGTGTTTTTGAACTATAATTTACAGCTTGACACTTTTTCACCATCTCTTCTCCCATATAAGATAATCGTAATCTCTACCCCTTCATAACAAATTTGTTATTAAATTTCAAAATACACGCAATAGGTAGTCAATAAAGTTGAGCTCTATGATTCAATAACCGTTCGAATATTGCGGGTAGTTCGCGATAACTGGCGCTCCGCCGCAAACAGCCAATGTCCTGATTAAAGAGTTCCAATCAACTTGTTGATTGCCTCTTAAGTGACGACATCGCATTTACATCCAAGTCAATTTAGTTGTAAGTTTTTTACATCGTTGTATTTTAAAAGTTTATAGTACTTAGGTGTACCTAGTAGCTGAGTGGTATTACACTCTTTTTTTTATTGCTGAAGTACAGCAAACAGGCTGTCGGCCCTACCGCGTAGCTAGGGTGGGTTGTTTGGTCGCCTTTTACGACAGACCGACCCCGGCCGCAGAGGTTAGTATTCTTTCTCCGCCCCTGCATGGATACTCTATATATACTCTGAGACCAATTTAGAACTACAGGGTTTGAAACTCATGGTAAAATGCACTACTTATTCCGGTTTTCTCGCTTTAGTGCCTATTAAAGTTTTTACAAGATACAGATGCACTGTATTGTCAAGAATTGAAAATAAGGAAAGAATATAAAGTACGGAAACGGATAGAAAGTACGTCACAATAACACAATACGATCTACGATAAAACTAATAGCGTTTGCGGTTGTCGGTTATATGGCGGGTGCGCGGCCGATTACATAGCGGGCGCGCAGTCTTCCGTCTTGGCGTTCGGTTAACGACTGCTATGCGAGCGATTTCGAATGAGCTCCCCCAGTCAGCAGAAAGTGGCGTCTGTGCCTAAGGGTATTTTCCCAATCAAATAAGATGGCAAGCGGTGTGAACCGATATGCGCCATATCAGCTCCCTGGAGACCGTTAAGGTCGAAAGATATCAGGAAAGTGAACTCGACGTCCAGATCGCGTTCTTTGTTCTGGATGACTTTGGACTTGATGTGGAGTCGCTCATGATGATGTCCTCTCTGTTTATTCACATATTCTACAATTTCAATCAGCCAACAGTACTTGAGATTCCCGAACGTGTGCTTGTTGTTGTAAGACAAAGCTTAATAGAGGAACAGTATGCAACTTCGTTTAGAAGGATGGGGTAACGATTCTGTAAGTCTAAAGCTTGGTTGAAGTCTAAGTCGTATTAGATGCGTATGTGTGTTTAACAGCTCTTGACGTTGAACAATGTAGTCATTATTTATTTAGTCTTCTTAATAAAAATAACAATGAAGACATACTGTAATATGTAGTATTTTACTGTGGGACGTGCCGCAATGTTTAAAAATTGTTTTACGATGGCCAGTGGACGAAATTTTAAATATAGTTAAGGGATTATATTGGGCGAAGGATATAAGCTATGAGGTTAGAATAGCGGGGGATGCTGCGAAGAGCGGATCAGGGAAAACACATTTCGAAGAGAGTAACAACAGCCGGAGACAAACTCCAGGCTTCACGTTGCGTGATATTTGTTTCTTTTTATTAGTATTTATCTATCCGTGCAGGGGTGGAGAAAAAATACTAACCTCTGCGGCCGGGGTCAGTCTGTCGTAAAAGGCAACAAAATAACCCACCCTAGCTACGTGGTAGGGCCTCAAGCCCATCTGGATGGCGACCACCTTAGGTCTTAAGTATGCCGCCATAATAACCTTGTGTTGTGTTCTGGCATTGGTGACTCAAGTTCCTGTACTCTTATGGGACAGCAGCGTGTTCGTGATGCCACTGGCGTTGCAAACACCCATAGGCGACGGTAACTGCTAAATTCTAAGCGGGCCGTCAGCCTGTCTGCTGCCCTACAGCAATAAAAAAAATTTAGAGGATGGATTATGGTGGTTTACTTTGTGTTGGATCTGAATATGGCCAATTCTGATCTTTCATGCTGTGGGTTGCTTGGTCTATTTTTCTATCCCGCGATCCGCGATATTTTAATTTAAATTCGACGTAGGGCATTATTACAGTCAGTGCTGGTTCTTATTCCGCAATTTAATTTAATAATAATTCACGGGTGTGCCTAACCCTTTGCTTGTTATTTTCTCAAACTAGATCCCAGTCGAGTCAGTGTGTATTAGGTTAGCTATTACACAAGTAAGTCTAGATGGTTCAATTATTATTTTGTGTAATTCCGTAATAGGGTTTAGCTTAGAGTGAGTGAGGCTCAGTCCAAAAGGGAGCTTTTGGACTGCCAAGTAATTCGATTAGGTTTAGCAATTTATCAAATTAATTGTTCCTTTGTTCCATTTTATACGAAATATTCGATTAGGAGTTAATACTACTATAGATGTAGGTGATATATTTCTTATAATTACATATAATAAAATTTCAACATTATACAAGTGTAAGTATTTTATTTTATCTACTTTTAGTCATTTTATTTAAGTTTGTAGTATTTAAGTTTCACCGTCATAATGTTTAATTTAATTTTAATTAATTTAATTTAAAGTACAATAATCTATTGCTATTTTTATCTTAATTAATTGTAACTTGTAATTGATGTTGTATTTTATATTGTCAATATTTTGTTGTTGAATAAATTATTATTATTATTAAAAAAAAAGTCACAAATATTATCCCGTTTAACTATTTTTATGTTCTATATGTATTTATTTTATTTTCTATATAATTATAAATCATTACACATCACATAATCACTTACATAAACACAAAATACCTATTTATTTCGACACAAATTTACTTTTAAGATATTATTTAGAACATAAGGAAAACCAACTGACCTAATTCTATTTGCATGAGGTATACGCTTTCTGATTGGCTTCATTATATTGATACATGAGAGCCCGGGCGTAGACATCGAGCAAATGCTAATCATAGATTATCAAGCATATGAGCTCACTATCAGGGATGTTGAAGATCGTGCGAAGTGGAGAAGAAAGTTCGGAAAATGGACCCAGGGCACCAAAGCAAAGTTTAGGTTGTAACCGGGATTTAACGTTAAAATTGTGATGATGTTATTTCACGGGATTTATATTCTTGTAAGGTTCTTTGAACATTTCTGCTTAAATCGGAATTAAACAAGGAGTTGTTGGCTACCAAGCTGAGGTCTGAATAGTAGTATATCTCGTCCATCATTTAATTTTTTTTTATGCTGTAGGACATCAGAAAGGCTGACGGCCCGCTTAGAATATAGCAGTTACCGTCGCCTATGGGTGTTTGCAACGTCAGTGGCATCGCGAACACGCTGTTTCATAAGGGTACAGGAACTTGGGTCACTAATGCTGGAACACAACACAAGGTTATTATGGCGGCATGCTTAAGACCAAAGGTGGTCGCCATCCAGACGGGCTTGAGACCCTATCACGTAGCTAGCGTGTGTTGCTTTGTCGCCTTTTGTGACAGGCCGACCCCAGCCGCAGAGGTTAGTATTCTTTCTCCGCCCCTGCACGGATAAAAACGGAGCATGTGATGAATAAGGTTCCAAAGGTCATATTATGCTAGGATATGTTAGGTCTTAATGCTTATTTGTCTTAATATCTATCATTCCTTACTTCATTTTGTGACGATACCAAAGCATGCGTATCTAGCTCGCTTGTGATAGCATATGTGCGAGAGAGAGCATCGGCCACAACGTTGACTTCTCCTGAAATATGTCGCTCATATGTTATGAACTAAGACATAAAATCAATGTAGCGGAACTGTCGAAGAAAACAATTTACTCAGAAGAACTCATAAAATTGCCAGTTTCCAAATAAAACAGAGTTTAAGAAAGAAGAGTTAAAAATTTATTAGTACATGAAGATGTAGAAATGATGTAGGAAATACATTTGGAAATTATACATGATTACTGAAAGGCTAATTTAAGTCATTTGTACATCATCATACTCGTTATGGTACAACATACCCGAGATGGTCCATAATACCGAAAAATCTAAAAGTAATATTCGATATAATAAAATTACATATTAAAAACGAAAAATATACATGGCAGATAGCCCTACACAAAAATTATGGGTTCATTTCTCAAGATAACATACACCTATCATCACCTTTTTTACAAATGTATGTGACGTGAAAAAAAAACAACATAAGGAAATCTGCACATAAATGACGGCGTAAGCTGACAATGTATTAATAGATCTTTAGAGCATAGCCTGTATTGTCCATTCTCCCTAAATATAGACCCCAATCCAACAGTAAGAGTATAAGCTGTTATATTAGAAATGAATGAATTTATAAAAGTTATGAATGAATGAATGAATGAATATACTTTATTGCACAACACACAAAATATATACAATATAGAGCAAAACAAACAAAAGATTGTACAAACGGCGGCCTCATCGCTGGAAGCTATTGCTTCCAAGCAACCTTAGGATGGATTAGAGTTTGAGAGGGCTGAAAGTGGGGTAGTGTTGCATATTCATTTAAAACGAATACATAAATACAGACAATACATAGATAAATACAGTGCATAAATAATATATAAAAGCAAACATATAATCCGGGGAGTAATTTAAACAGCCTGTCAATTCTATTACATAGAAACAACGACAAAAAGCAGGCAAAGGAAAACAACATACATGAACGCTTACAAATAGTTTTCCAGATAGTATTCCCTTACAAGTCTTTTAAAGGTTGGGAGTGATTTAGAAAGCCGGATATCTTCCGGCAGAGAATTCCAAAGGCGGGTGGCCTGAACAGTGAAAGACTTTCCAGAGAAATCAGACAAGTGATTTAGTTATTATTAAGTTATGTAGTTATTATTTTTTTGTTTAGTAAATACATAGTAGATATTTGCGATACCAGAGACACCGCGAACACGCTGCTGTTTACATAGAGGTACTAAAACCTGGGCCACTTATAGCACAATGTTATTATTGCGAAATGTTTAAGAACTAGCCCTCGCCATCCAGACGCAGCCTCTAGTTGCTATCCAGACGAACTTGGAGAACCACCACCTAGCTAGGGTTGTATGTTACCTTTTACAACAGGCCAGCCCCGGACTTAAGGGTCACGAAGAGAAAAAGTTAAATACAGTACACAAAAATAAACAGTTTAAATACAACATACCTAGTCAGGTCATAAATTCTGTCACATGTTTAATGTAAAATAATTGTAACAAGTTTATTCATTATGTAACCATTCATATACCAAAATGAACCTAACAAAACATAGATTCTTATGACATTAAAGTTTATTCAAAATGACCTCCGTGATTTTGAATACAGGCCTTCAATCTGCGCGGCCAGTCGTCTATCGCAGCACGAACGAGGTCCATGTCAATATCGGAGGCTGCCTTAATCAAGGATGTCTTGAGTGACTCCAAATTGGGATGAGGCTTTGAGCACGCCTTTTCCTCCAAGTGTTGCCATATCCTGTAATCTAACGGATTCAAATCTGGACTGGAGGAGGGCCAGTCTTCGTGCCGGATGAAGTCGATTTCACGCGCCGCCAGCCAGTCTTGTGTGCTCTTCGCTCTATGAGCTGGCGCCGAATCTTGTTGGAAGACCCAGTGCCTGTTATTGAACATGGTATGAGAAACAGGTTCCACAAGGTTCGTCAGGACTGTATTTTGATACACAACAGCATTCGTTTTTACACCTTTCTCACAAAAATGTACCTCTGTTAAGCCCCAATAAGAAACTCCCAACCATACCATGAGCGAGGATGGAAAATGACCTCGTTGGACACGCGGAATACGGTTGCTCGCTTCTTCACTACTGTGTGCGTACACCTTATCATTTTGTTTGTTGTAGCTCTCTTCTACGGTAAACATTTTTTCATCCGAAAAAAGAATTTCCCGATATTTTTTTCCCGCGTACCGCTTCAACAAAGCGCGGCATCTCTTCAGTCTTAGGTCCATTAGACGAGCATTCAAACGATGTCCTGTTTTTCTTCGATATGCCCGAAGCCCTAAGTCTTCATTTAACACCCTTTTCACCGTGGTTCTGCTTAACCCCATCTGAAGGGCCAACAGTTTCTGCTTACGTTTGGGATTTCTATGAATTCGTGCCTTCACAGCTTTTATCACTGCTGGAGTCCTAACAGACCGAGGGCGACCACTTCTTGACCTGTCATCTACACTAGAGTCTTCATTGTATCGTTTGATGGTACGATAAACGAATCTTTTGGTTATATTCAAAGTTTTTCAGTATGTTAAAATTTTGAATTGGCGCGTAACTGCAACGATGCAACGCAATAACTGCAACACGGTCTTCTTTAAGCGTCCACTCCATATTTAAAAATGAGTAAAATTCTAAAAGTATACATTTTTATTTTCATGAACAATTCTAAATTCGAATTCAATAAACTTTTTTGTGGCCAGCATTCTAAAAGAAAAGTTTTTACTGTGTGACAATACTTATGACCTGACTAGGTACAATTCTTTGAATACTTTAAAATTGTTTAAAAGGTAAAATCCAATGATATGTGTAATGTCTTAATAAAACCACAGTGGTTACACTTACTTGGTTACAATTACATTTGGAATCTTATTGAGTTTTTTTACCATTAAGCGTTGAAATGCTCCTGGTCCAGAACTAACACCATAGGGTAAATAATTATATTTAAATGTTCCTACTTCTGTGACAATAGTGGTACAGTTTTGACTTTCTGGGCTGAGAGGTGCTTGGAGATAGGCCTCTTTTAAATCCAGTTCGCAGTAATATTCACCCTGTCTGAGGGTATTTAATATATCATCAATATGAGGAAGTGGGAAGTGATCAATCTCTAAACACGGGTTTACTGTGAGCTTATAGTCACCACATAGTCTTACCGAACCATCTGGCTTCATAATGGGCACCACTGGTGTGCCCCACTCATTGTATTCAACTGGGGATATACGACCATTTTTCAATAATCTATTAATTTCATCATTTACCTTTTCACGCAGTGCAAATGGTACTCTCCTTACTGGTAAACATCTTGGTTTAGTACCTTCTTTTAACTTTAATGATATTGCTTCACCTTTGAAGTTACCCCATCCCTGGCTGAATACTTCTGCGAACTGTTCTTTTATTAATTTTTGTGCATTTACGCTTACACTGTATGTTTTACACTCATCAAATAAAGTTTTAATGTCATTTTCTGGCTCATCTGTACAGTTGTCTGTAAATTTAGAATCTACTGTGTTGATTGGCCGGTTTTTAAAACACATCCTAAAAATATGTCCCTGTTGCCCACACTCACTACAATATTTTTTTGCAAGATTGCAATTTGCTTTAATGTGATTATTTTTTCCACAACAAAAACATTTTATATTTTGAGGCATTTTGGTGAACTTGTTTTGTTTTTGTTTTGGCCCAGTTCCTTTGGATTTTTGTTGCCAAAAAAATGTACTTTCCATTGTTAAGTTTGAATGATTTGATCCACCAGCATGTGTTAATGCAGCTTCTACTGTGCGGCCCACTTCTATACACTTCTCCAGAGTCATTTCCTTGTCATTTTTCATCAACTCATATTTTATCAATTTTGAAGATACACCTTCTATAAATTTTTCTTTTATCTGGTCATCAGCATCCTTAAATTGGCACTTTGCCGCTAATTTTCTTAGCTCCAGCACATAGTCTTGTATATTTTCATCAGGCAATTGATTTCTTTTACGAAATTCTACTCTTTCTATGGCCGTTGGTAGTGGTTTATCATATTTATCTTTAAGTATTTTGCAAAGTTGCCCATATTGTAAATTTATTGGTTTCATAGGTGCACATAGATATGTTAATGTTTCAAATACTGTTGATGATAGTTTTGTAATCAACAGTGGTACTTTTTTGGTATCACTTATATCATTTAATTCGAAGACACATTCGAGTTGTTGTGCGAAAATGTCCCATTTTTCTCCGTTAAATGGTTTTATTTCACTGCCTATAGACATGTTTTTAATTTTGATTGTTTCCTTTTGACGTAACAACACTTTTTGTTTATAAAAATCACTTAAAAGCTTCCTTAAGCTGTCTATGTTTGCGTTAGGAAGGTAACTAATATTTTCGTCATCTAATATTTGTTGTAATTCTTCCTTAGAACATTTGTAAATAAAAGTTCTTTTTCCCGATTTTATTAAAATTCTTCGTTTTTCTTTTGAGGTTAATGTATCTTCGTCACCACTGTTCGAAAATTCTGATTCTGACATATGTGAATGTAAATAATAATGAAGTGAGAGGAATGCACGAACGAATGATTAATGTAACTTGCTCACTCTTGCGGCGCTTCGTGGATTCGTCAATTGTACCTTACTTCACTTAAGGCGTCTCTTTTATTTTATTACAGTTTTCGAACGTTTTTAATAGTTATTTTAACTAAATTTATATTTCACTGAGTTCTAAAAGTTCCACTGCTCGTCGCCAATTGTAATATCTTAATAAAACCACAGTAATTAATTAATACTGATTTATTACAACGCACTGCAAAAACACCGGTACAGCGGTCCGAACCATAGAGCGCGACACACACATGAGTGAGAGCGAGTGAGGCAAAAGCCCGCGCTCCATAGACCCACATTCTATATACCACAGTATTCATTGACAATATTTATATTAAAGGAAAAAATTTACAAGAGACATATGAAACCTTATGTCAAGTTTTAAGTCTGTTACAGGAAAGTGAATTTAAACTAAAGCCTGAGAAATGCAAATTATTTACTACTAGTTTAGAGGTTTTTGGATTTCATGTAAACAAAAATGACATTAGTGTGTTACAAACTAACATTCAGCCATTATTGAATGCCAAATCTCCGACAAACATAACACTGCTAAAATCATTTTTAGGTAAAATTAATTATTATTCTCGTTTTTTAAAAAATATGGCCACTATAATTACTCCTCTTTATGAATGTATAAAAAAAGATAGATTTAAATGGACGTTAGAATGTGAAAATGCATTCCAATTAATAAAAAACAAAATGTCAGCTATGACTAAATTAAGACATTATGATCCTCAATTAACACTTATTTTAACATGTGATGCCTCTGAAACAGGCCTGGGCGCTGTATTATCAAATAGAGATAACAATGGAGTAGTAAAACCAATTGCCTTTGCCAGTAAAAAATTAAATGAAGTGGAACAAAAATACACAACAATTGATAAAGAGGCATATGCAATCATTTTTGGTATATCTAAATTTTATAATTACATTTATGGGCGTTTTTTTGAACTAGAAACGGATAATTCTGCATTAGTCCGAATTTTTGGCCCCACAAAAAGCATACCAAAAATGGCTGCCAAACGATTACAACACTATGCCATTTTTCTTTCTGCATTTAACTATAAAGTAAGGCACATTAAATCTTCCAAAAATCCAGCCGATTTCCTGTCTAGAACAGTGGTAACTGAACAAAAATGTAATATTAAAGAAACACATTCACTACTTATGAGTCAAAATTCTAGTTCTGTTTGTTATACTAATGAGGCTAATGTAGAATCATTAAATTGGAAAAGTATTCAAACAGAATCAAAAAAGGATGTAATATTTTCAAAAATAATAAGATACATAATTGATGGATGGCCAGATAGAAAAAAATTAGTTAAGGAAGCGTTACCTTTTTACAATAGAAAAGATGAATTGTCTCTGGATAGAGGGTGTATTTTTTGGGGTTATCGTATTTTAGTTCCACAGTCTATAAGAAAGGCAGTTTTAATGGAATTGCACAAAAGTCATTTTGGTATTGTTCGAATGAAAGAAATTGCACGATCATATTTTTGGTGGCCTAACCTAGATTCTGAAATAGACAACATAACAAAAAACTGTCTCATATGCTTACAAAATAGCAAAACACCAACACAAACACAGAAACCATGGCCTGTAGCCCCATCAGCTTGGTATAGGATACATGCAGACTTCTTAGGGCCATTTTACAATAAAATGTTTATGATAATAGTAGATAGTTATTCTAAATGGCCAGAAGTATATGAAATGACAAATATCACTAGTAACCGTACAATTGAAATTTTTAAAAATGTGTTCACTCGATTTGGTTTTCCAGTCCATTTAGTCACTGACAATGGACGCACATTCACAAGTCAAGAATTCTTAAATTTTTGTAAATTAAATCAAATCAAACATACATTTACACCACCTTATCACCCAGCCACAAATGGTGCTGCGGAGAGGTTTGTGGAAACATTTAAATCAGCTGTCACTAAAATAAAGGAAAGTGGACTAAATAATATAGCATCAGCAATTAATTTGTTTTTATTTGATTATAGAAGTACACCTCAGTGCACTACAGGGGTATCACCAGCACGTTTGATGTTAGGTAGGGAGATTAGAAATAGATTTAGCCTTTTGCGACCACCTCCTGTTTCAGAGGTAGCGCAAGAGAAGGTAGAGAAAAGAAAACAAGGAAATAGAGAAATAAAATTTGAAGTAGGTCAAAAAGTAATGGTAAAGGATTATAGGAAAGGCACCAGGTCATGGGTTCAGGGTTTGATAATAGAAGAGTCAGTACCAGGTGTAAGTTATATTATTGATGTGGAAGGATCGAAATGGAAACGCCATGTAAATCAAATGTTATCTTGTTCGCAGACTTTGGAAGCAATTAAATAACTGGTAGATGTGCCTTTCAGTTCATATTTTAAGTAATTGTAGAAAATATATAATATTACTTTATATTTTTATGTGAGTGTGGGAGAGTGTGGTATATAGAATGTGGGTCTATGGAGCGCGGGCTTTTGCCTCACTCGCTCTCACTCATGTGTGTGTCGCGCTCTATGGTTCGGACCGCTGTACCGGTGTTTTTGCAGTGCGTTGTAATAAATCAGTATTAATTAATTACTGTGGTTTTATTAAGATATTACAGCGTGCGTTTAGAACTCAGTGAAATATAAATTTAGTTAAAATAACTATTAAAAACGTTCGAAAACTGTAATAAAATAAAAGAGACGCCTTAAGTGAAGTAAGGTACAATTGACGAATCCACGAAGCGCCGCAAGAGTGAGCAAGTTACATTAATCATTCGTTCGTGCATTCCTCTCACTTCATTATTATTTACATTCACATATGTCAGAATCAGAATTTTCGAACAGTGGTGACGAAGATACATTAACCTCAAAAGAAAAACGAAGAATTTTAATAAAATCGGGAAAAAGAACTTTTATTTACAAATGTTCTAAGGAAGAATTACAACAAATATTAGATGACGAAAATATTAGTTACCTTCCTAACGCAAACATAGACAGCTTAAGGAAGCTTTTAAGTGATTTTTATAAACAAAAAGTGTTGTTACGTCAAAAGGAAACAATCAAAATTAAAAACATGTCTATAGGCAGTGAAATAAAACCATTTAACGGAGAAAAATGGGACATTTTCGCACAACAACTCGAATGTGTCTTCGAATTAAATGATATAAGTGATACCAAAAAAGTACCACTGTTGATTACAAAACTATCATCAACAGTATTTGAAACATTAACATATCTATGTGCACCTATGAAACCAATAAATTTACAATATGGGCAACTTTGCAAAATACTTAAAGATAAATATGATAAACCACTACCAACGGCCATAGAAAGAGTAGAATTTCGTAAAAGAAATCAATTGCCTGATGAAAATATACAAGACTATGTGCTGGAGCTAAGAAAATTAGCGGCAAAGTGCCAATTTAAGGATGCTGATGACCAGATAAAAGAAAAATTTATAGAAGGTGTATCTTCAAAATTGATAAAATATGAGTTGATGAAAAGTGACAAGGAAATGACTCTGGAGAAGTGTATAGAAGTGGGCCGCACAGTAGAAGCTGCATTAACACATGCTGGTGGATCAAATCATTCAAACTTAACAATGGAAAGTACATTTTTTTGGCAACAAAAATCCAAAGGAACTGGGCCAAAACAAAAACAAAACAAGTTCACCAAAATGCCTCAAAATATAAAATGTTTTTGTTGTGGAAAAAATAATCACATTAAAGCAAATTGCAATCTTGCAAAAAAATATTGTAGTGAGTGTGGGCAACAGGGACATATTTTTAGGATGTGTTTTAAAAACCGGCCAATCAACACAGTAGATTCTAAATTTACAGACAACTGTACAGATGAGCCAGAAAATGACATTAAAACTTTATTTGATGAGTGTAAAACATACAGTGTAAGCGTAAGTAGGATACCTCCACACTATTTGACAGTAAATATCAATGGTTATGATTTGTCCTTTCAGTTAGACACAGGTTCAGATGTAACAGTGATGTCTGTACATGATAAAAATATGTATTTTGACACATTAGAGTTAAAGCATTGTAATGTATTGTTTAAAAATTTTGATCAGAGTGTTACTCAACCGTTAGGTAAATTAACAAATTTATCAGTGAAATTTAATGGAATCAATAAAAAGTTAGATATTTTTGTAGTAAAAAACAATGCCCCCAGAATTATAGGCAGAGATTGGCTAAATGAATTGTGTTTATGGCCTCCAAATATAAACAAGACCTTTAATATTGGAACTAATATTATCCAAAATGTTTCAGATGCACAAAAATTAATAAAAGAACAGTTCGCAGAAGTATTCAGCCAGGGATGGGGTAACTTCAAAGGTGAAGCAATATCATTAAAGTTAAAAGAAGGTACTAAACCAAGATGTTTACCAGTAAGGAGAGTACCATTTGCACTGCGTGAAAAGGTAAATGATGAAATTAATAGATTATTGAAAAATGGTCGTATATCCCCAGTTGAATACAATGAGTGGGGCACACCAGTGGTGCCCATTATGAAGCCAGATGGTTCGGTAAGACTATGTGGTGACTATAAGCTCACAGTAAACCCGTGTTTAGAGATTGATCACTTCCCACTTCCTCATATTGATGATATATTAAATACCCTCAGACAGGGTGAATATTACTGCGAACTGGATTTAAAAGAGGCCTATCTCCAAGCACCTCTCAGCCCAGAAAGTCAAAACTGTACCACTATTGTCACAGAAGTAGGAACATTTAAATATAATTATTTACCCTATGGTGTTAGTTCTGGACCAGGAGCATTTCAACGCTTAATGGTAAAAAAACTCAATAAGATTCCAAATGTAATTGTATTCATTGACAATATTTATATTAAAGGAAAAAATTTACAAGAGACATATGAAACCTTATGTCAAGTTTTAAGTCTGTTACAGGAAAGTGAATTTAAACTAAAGCCTGAGAAATGCAAATTATTTACTACTAGTTTAGAGGTTTTTGGATTTCATGTAAACAAAAATGACATTAGTGTGTTACAAACTAACATTCAGCCATTATTGAATGCCAAATCTCCGACAAACATAACACTGCTAAAATCATTTTTAGGTAAAATTAATTATTATTCTCGTTTTTTAAAAAATATGGCCACTATAATTACTCCTCTTTATGAATGTATAAAAAAAGATAGATTTAAATGGACGTTAGAATGTGAAAATGCATTCCAATTAATAAAAAACAAAATGTCAACTATGACTAAATTAAGACATTATGATCCTCAATTAACACTTATTTTAACATGTGATGCCTCTGAAACAGGCCTGGGCGCTGTATTATCAAATAGAGATAACAATGGAGTAGTAAAACCAATTGCCTTTGCCAGTAAAAAATTAAATGAAGTGGAACAAAAATACACAACAATTGATAAAGAGGCATATGCAATCATTTTTGGTATATCTAAATTTTATAATTACATTTATGGGCGTTTTTTTGAACTAGAAACGGATAATTCTGCATTAGTCCGAATTTTTGGCCCCACAAAAAGCATACCAAAAATGGCTGCCAAACGATTACAACACTATGCCATTTTTCTTTCTGCATTTAACTATAAAGTAAGGCACATTAAATCTTCCAAAAATCCAGCCGATTTCCTGTCTAGAACAGTGGTAACTGAACAAAAATGTAATATTAAAGAAACACATTCACTACTTATGAGTCAAAATTCTAGTTCTGTTTGTTATACTAATGAGGCTAATGTAGAATCATTAAATTGGAAAAGTATTCAAACAGAATCAAAAAAGGATGTAATATTTTCAAAAATAATAAGATACATAATTGATGGATGGCCAGATAGAAAAAAATTAGTTAAGGAAGCGTTACCTTTTTACAATAGAAAAGATGAATTGTCTCTGGATAGAGGGTGTATTTTTTGGGGTTATCGTATTTTAGTTCCACAGTCTATAAGAAAGGCAGTTTTAATGGAATTGCACAAAAGTCATTTTGGTATTGTTCGAATGAAAGAAATTGCACGATCATATTTTTGGTGGCCTAACCTAGATTCTGAAATAGACAACATAACAAAAAACTGTCTCATATGCTTACAAAATAGCAAAACACCAACACAAACACAGAAACCATGGCCTGTAGCCCCATCAGCTTGGTATAGGATACATGCAGACTTCTTAGGGCCATTTTACAATAAAATGTTTATGATAATAGTAGATAGTTATTCTAAATGGCCAGAAGTATATGAAATGACAAATATCACTAGTAACCGTACAATTGAAATTTTTAAAAATGTGTTCACTCGATTTGGTTTTCCAGTCCATTTAGTCACTGACAATGGACGCACATTCACAAGTCAAGAATTCTTAAATTTTTGTAAATTAAATCAAATCAAACATACATTTACACCACCTTATCACCCAGCCACAAATGGTGCTGCGGAGAGGTTTGTGGAAACATTTAAATCAGCTGTCACTAAAATAAAGGAAAGTGGACTAAATAATATAGCATCAGCAATTAATTTGTTTTTATTTGATTATAGAAGTACACCTCAGTGCACTACAGGGGTATCACCAGCACGTTTGATGTTAGGTAGGGAGATTAGAAATAGATTTAGCCTTTTGCGACCACCTCCTGTTTCAGAGGTAGCGCAAGAGAAGGTAGAGAAAAGAAAACAAGGAAATAGAGAAATAAAATTTGAAGTAGGTCAAAAAGTAATGGTAAAGGATTATAGGAAAGGCACCAGGTCATGGGTTCAGGGTTTGATAATAGAAGAGTCAGTACCAGGTGTAAGTTATATTATTGATGTGGAAGGATCGAAATGGAAACGCCATGTAAATCAAATGTTATCTTGTTCGCAGACTTTGGAAGCAATTAAATAACTGGTAGATGTGCCTTTCAGTTCATATTTTAAGTAATTGTAGAAAATATATAATATTACTTTATATTTTTATGTGAGTGTGGGAGAGTGTGGTATATAGAATGTGGGTCTATGGAGCGCGGGCTTTTGCCTCACTCGCTCTCACTCATGTGTGTGTCGCTCTATATATGGTTCGGACCGCTGTACCGGTGTTTTTGCAGTGCGTTGTAATAAATCAGTATTAATTAATTACTGTGGTTTTATTAAGATATTACAATTGGCGACGAGGATGGGATCCGAACCCACGCGTGCATGGGGAACTGTAGTGATGCAACGACGTCTCGCCTAGGTTCCGCCCCCCCACTAAAGTCAACAACTATCATCACTCAAGACGATTGAGACCATGTCTCCGACATCATTTCCCCCAAGGCCACGCCAATATATTAAAAATCGATGGAATGTTTTTTTGCAAATATTCTCAGAAAATAACTAAAAATAGTGGGCGACTTACGTAAATTACGATGTACTCAATATTTTTTGTGATGTCAAAGGGCAGACTTTTTTGAAAACAACTTGTTTGTAAAAAGCCATAAATATAGTACAAAATAAGTCCTTTCGAATATTTTTGTGCCAAGTATTTGTATACCGTTAGTTTTCGAGACCATGCGGACACACGGTTTTCGACTCGGGATCCCCTGGACCCGGCACATTGACGGTCACAACGTGTCCGACGCGTCCCAGTGTACCACTGTGGTTAATACTGATTTATTACAACGCACTGCAAAAACACCGGTACAGCGGTCCGAACCATAGAGGGCGACACACACATGAGTGAGAGCGAGTGAGGCAAAAGCCCGCGCTCCATAGACCCACATTCTATATACCACACTCTCCCACACTCACATAAAAATATAAAGTAATATTATATATTTTCTACAATTACTTAAAATATGAACTGAAAGGCACATCTACCAGTTATTTAATTGCTTCCAAAGTCTGCGAACAAGATAACATTTGATTTACATGGCGTTTCCATTTCGATCCTTCCACATCAATAATATAACTTACACCTGGTACTGACTCTTCTATTATCAAACCCTGAACCCATGACCTGGTGCCTTTCCTATAATCCTTTACCATTACTTTTTGACCTACTTCAAATTTTATTTCTCTATTTCCTTGTTTTCTTTTCTCTACCTTCTCTTGCGCTACCTCTGAAACAGGAGGTGGTCGCAAAAGGCTAAATCTATTTCTAATCTCCCTACCTAACATCAAACGTGCTGGTGATACCCCTGTAGTGCACTGAGGTGTACTTCTATAATCAAATAAAAACAAATTAATTGCTGATGCTATATTATTTAGTCCACTTTCCTTTATTTTAGTGACAGCTGATTTAAATGTTTCCACAAACCTCTCCGCAGCACCATTTGTGGCTGGGTGATAAGGTGGTGTAAATGTATGTTTGATTTGATTTAATTTACAAAAATTTAAGAATTCTTGACTTGTGAATGTGCGTCCATTGTCAGTGACTAAATGGACTGGAAAACCAAATCGAGTGAACACATTTTTAAAAATTTCAATTGTACGGTTACTAGTGATATTTGTCATTTCATATACTTCTGGCCATTTAGAATAACTATCTACTATTATCATAAACATTTTATTGTAAAATGGCCCTAAGAAGTCTGCATGTATCCTATACCAAGCTGATGGGGCTACAGGCCATGGTTTCTGTGTTTGTGTTGGTGTTTTGCTATTTTGTAAGCATATGAGACAGTTTTTTGTTATGTTGTCTATTTCAGAATCTAGGTTAGGCCACCAAAAATATGATCGTGCAATTTCTTTCATTCGAACAATACCAAAATGACTTTTGTGCAATTCCATTAAAACTGCCTTTCTTATAGACTGTGGAACTAAAATACGATAACCCCAAAAAATACACCCTCTATCCAGAGACAATTCATCTTTTCTATTGTAAAAAGGTAACGCTTCCTTAACTAATTTTTTCCTATCTGGCCATCCATCAATTATGTATCTTATTATTTTTGAAAATATTACATCCTTTTTTGATTCTGTTTGAATACTTTTCCAATTTAATGATTCTACATTAGCCTCATTAGTATAACAAACAGAACTAGAATTTTGACTCATAAGTAGTGAATGTGTTTCTTTAATATTACATTTTTGTTCAGTTACCACTGTTCTAGACAGGAAATCGGCTGGATTTTTGGAAGATTTAATGTGCCTTACTTTATAGTTAAATGCAGAAAGAAAAATGGCATAGTGTTGTAATCGTTTGGCAGCCATTTTTGGTATGCTTTTTGTGGGGCCAAAAATTCGGACTAATGCAGAATTATCCGTTTCTAGTTCAAAAAAACGCCCATAAATGTAATTATAAAATTTAGATATACCAAAAATGATTGCATATGCCTCTTTATCAATTGTTGTGTATTTTTGTTCCACTTCATTTAATTTTTTACTGGCAAAGGCAATTGGTTTTACTACTCCATTGTTATCTCTATTTGATAATACAGCGCCCAGGCCTGTTTCAGAGGCATCACATGTTAAAATAAGTGTTAATTGAGGATCATAATGTCTTAATTTAGTCATAGCTGACATTTTGTTTTTTATTAATTGGAATGCATTTTCACATTCTAACGTCCATTTAAATCTATCTTTTTTTATAC
This sequence comes from Malacosoma neustria, assembly GCA_963693495.1. Classification (NCBI taxonomy): domain Eukaryota; kingdom Metazoa; phylum Arthropoda; class Insecta; order Lepidoptera; family Lasiocampidae; genus Malacosoma; species Malacosoma neustria. Next base: position 2,939,138 of record OY856379.1, on the reverse strand, counting down.
ATTCATAAAGAGGAGTAATTATAGTGGCCATATTTTTTAAAAAACGAGAATAATAATTAATTTTACCTAAAAATGATTTTAGCAGTGTTATGTTTGTCGGAGATTTGGCATTCAATAATGGCTGAATGTTAGTTTGTAACACACTAATGTCATTTTTGTTTACATGAAATCCAAAAACCTCTAAACTAGTAGTAAATAATTTGCATTTCTCAGGCTTTAGTTTAAATTCACTTTCCTGTAACAGACTTAAAACTTGACATAAGGTTTCATATGTCTCTTGTAAATTTTTTCCTTTAATATAAATATTGTCAATGAATACAATTACATTTGGAATCTTATTGAGTTTTTTTACCATTAAGCGTTGAAATGCTCCTGGTCCAGAACTAACACCATAGGGTAAATAATTATATTTAAATGTTCCTACTTCTGTGACAATAGTGGTACAGTTTTGACTTTCTGGGCTGAGAGGTGCTTGGAGATAGGCCTCTTTTAAATCCAGTTCGCAGTAATATTCACCCTGTCTGAGGGTATTTAATATATCATCAATATGAGGAAGTGGGAAGTGATCAATCTCTAAACACGGGTTTACTGTGAGCTTATAGTCACCACATAGTCTTACCGAACCATCTGGCTTCATAATGGGCACCACTGGTGTGCCCCACTCATTGTATTCAACTGGGGATATACGACCATTTTTCAATAATCTATTAATTTCATCATTTACCTTTTCACGCAGTGCAAATGGTACTCTCCTTACTGGTAAACATCTTGGTTTAGTACCTTCTTTTAACTTTAATGATATTGCTTCACCTTTGAAGTTACCCCATCCCTGGCTGAATACTTCTGCGAACTGTTCTTTTATTAATTTTTGTGCATCTGAAACATTTTGGATAATATTAGTTCCAATATTAAAGGTCTTGTTTATATTTGGAGGCCATAAACACAATTCATTTAGCCAATCTCTGCCTATAATTCTGGGGGCATTGTTTTTTACTACAAAAATATCTAACTTTTTATTGATTCCATTAAATTTCACTGATAAATTTGTTAATTTACCTAACGGTTGAGTAACACTCTGATCAAAATTTTTAAACAATACATTACAATGCTTTAACTCTAATGTGTCAAAATACATATTTTTATCATGTACAGACATCACTGTTACATCTGAACCTGTGTCTAACTGAAAGGACAAATCATAACCATTGATATTTACTGTCAAATAGTGTGGAGGTATCCTACTTACGCTTACACTGTATGTTTTACACTCATCAAATAAAGTTTTAATGTCATTTTCTGGCTCATCTGTACAGTTGTCTGTAAATTTAGAATCTACTGTGTTGATTGGCCGGTTTTTAAAACACATCCTAAAAATATGTCCCTGTTGCCCACACTCACTACAATATTTTTTTGCAAGATTGCAATTTGCTTTAATGTGATTATTTTTTCCACAACAAAAACATTTTATATTTTGAGGCATTTTGGTGAACTTGTTTTGTTTTTGTTTTGGCCCAGTTCCTTTGGATTTTTGTTGCCAAAAAAATGTACTTTCCATTGTTAAGTTTGAATGATTTGATCCACCAGCATGTGTTAATGCAGCTTCTACTGTGCGGCCCACTTCTATACACTTCTCCAGAGTCATTTCCTTGTCACTTTTCATCAACTCATATTTTATCAATTTTGAAGATACACCTTCTATAAATTTTTCTTTTATCTGGTCATCAGCATCCTTAAATTGGCACTTTGCCGCTAATTTTCTTAGCTCCAGCACATAGTCTTGTATATTTTCATCAGGCAATTGATTTCTTTTACGAAATTCTACTCTTTCTATGGCCGTTGGTAGTGGTTTATCATATTTATCTTTAAGTATTTTGCAAAGTTGCCCATATTGTAAATTTATTGGTTTCATAGGTGCACATAGATATGTTAATGTTTCAAATACTGTTGATGATAGTTTTGTAATCAACAGTGGTACTTTTTTGGTATCACTTATATCATTTAATTCGAAGACACATTCGAGTTGTTGTGCGAAAATGTCCCATTTTTCTCCGTTAAATGGTTTTATTTCACTGCCTATAGACATGTTTTTAATTTTGATTGTTTCCTTTTGACGTAACAACACTTTTTGTTTATAAAAATCACTTAAAAGCTTCCTTAAGCTGTCTATGTTTGCGTTAGGAAGGTAACTAATATTTTCGTCATCTAATATTTGTTGTAATTCTTCCTTAGAACATTTGTAAATAAAAGTTCTTTTTCCCGATTTTATTAAAATTCTTCGTTTTTCTTTTGAGGTTAATGTATCTTCGTCACCACTGTTCGAAAATTCTGATTCTGACATATGTGAATGTAAATAATAATGAAGTGAGAGGAATGCACGAACGAATGATTAATGTAACTTGCTCACTCTTGCGGCGCTTCGTGGATTCGTCAATTGTACCTTACTTCACTTAAGGCGTCTCTTTTATTTTATTACAGTTTTCGAACGTTTTTAATAGTTATTTTAACTAAATTTATATTTCACTGAGTTCTAAAAGTTCCACTGCTCGTCGCCAATTGTAATGTCTTAATAAAACCACAGTAATTAATTAATACTGATTTATTACAACGCACTGCAAAAACACCGGTACAGCGGTCCGAACCATAGAGGGCGACACACACATGAGTGAGAGCGAGTGAGGCAAAAGCCCGCGCTCCATAGACCCACATTCTATATACCACAATATGTTCAATAAGAAATGTTTTTATCGGGTTCGGAATGAAATGTGCCACTATTCAGCGAATTTTCATATACAAATCACATGTTATGAGGATGTGGGGTGCTATGTGCCGTCAACTGGTTGCCAAATTAATGAAACAAGTATTCTTGACTACCATTAATTATATTAAAGAAAACATTTGACTAAAACAAATATTTGATCTGTTCCTGACTCGATAGTGCTCTACCACAAGGAAATACTTTTGATAAAAAGCTTAATAATAACGTTTTAAATTCACGACGTAATGCAATTCAAGAGATGCAATTATAAATAATAAATAAATAAATAAAATAAGCCTTTATTGCTGTTTTTTTCTTTTTTACAATAGTATATTATTATTATTATTTTTTTTTTATTATAAATATATAGTTAAGTTTTTCTCGACAATCGGTTAGATTTCTTCAACAGCTTGTCTTTCGACAAAGGCCTCCTCTAAGGCTTTCCAAATTGTCCGATTTTTTGCAATACGTAGCCATTCTGGGCCAGCTATCTTCTTAAAATCATCTTCCCAACGTTTAAATTGCCTTCCTCTACTTCTTTTACTTTCTCTTGGGTACCATTCGGTAATAATTTTGGTCCATTTCTCAATATTCTTCTCCCTTAACATATGCCCAGTCCAACGCCATTTTAATTTTCTACAAATTGTTTGTACTTTTTCAAACTTGGTTTTTCCTTTTATTCTATTTAAGTTTATTCTATCTCTTCTACTCACTCCCAATATACTTCTTTCCATTCCATTCTGACATACATTTATTTTATTTTGTTGCTGATCAGTAAGGGCCCATGTTTGGCATCCATACGTCAAACATGGCAAAATACAGACATTAAAAACTTTTCGTTTATCCGGCATAGGTATTTCTTTGTTTTTCATTATTTCACTCAGTGACCAAAATTTCTTCCACGTGTTAGCTACTCTTCTTTCGATTTTTTTGCATGGTTTCTGTCGGTGAAATTAATTGTCCTAAATAAATATACTCATTAACATATTCTAGTGATTGATTATTAACTCTAATAGGATCTTGTTGTAGGGAATTACTCATAACTTTCGTCTTTGTTATATTCATTGAGAGACCAGCATTAGCACTTTCATCTGATAATTGTTGTAACATTTTTTCTAATATCTTTGGACATTCAGAAAAAAGTATTAAGTCATCAGCAAATCTCAAGTGACTCAATTTCTCTCCATTCACATTGAGACCTACATTATCCCACTCTAGTTTTCTAAAAACCATCTCCAGAACAGCGGAAAATATTTTTGGTGATATTGGATCTCCTTGCCGGACGCCTCTTTCTAGTGGAAATTCGTCGCCTGGTACCTCCAATTTTATATGGGCGCTAGTTTGTCCGTAAATGTTTTTTAGTATACGTATATACTTACCGTGGACACCTTGTTGTTGTAATGCTTCCCATATATAATAATGTTCTAACGAATCGAAAGATTTATTAAAGTCTACGAAACCCAAGTAGTATACCATATTGTATTCAGTGTATTTTTGAAGTACCTGTCGTAAGACATGAATATGGTCTATAGTAGAAAAATTGCTCCTGAACCCAGCTTGTTCCTTCGGCTGATTTTGATCAAGGGTATTAGTTAGTCTAAATAGCATTATTTTTGAGAATACTTTATATATGTTAGACATTAAACTTATCGGTCTATAATTGCCAATATCACCTTTATCTCCTTTTTTATGCAACAATACTATCGTCGATTTCATCCAATCTTCAGGAATTATTTCTGTTTCTATTATTTCGTTAAACAATTTTGTTAATTTAGGGACAATAACCGGCATTAAAGACTTTAGAAGTTCATTTGTAATACAATCGGGACCTGGTGCTTTTTCTAACTTTTGCGAGCCAATTGCTCTCGCCGTTTCTTCTTTTAGAATAGGTGGTACAGTTTCTGAATCTTGCTTCTCATCTATTATAGTCTCAATGAGTTTAGAATTCTTGCTTTTATACAAGTTCTTATAATAATTTGTAGCAATCTGTAATATTTCAAATCTATTGCTTGAGTATTTTCCATGCTTATCTTTCAAATTAGGCATCCAAACTTTTTTTGATTTCAACTCTTTAAACGCTTTCTTTACACCTCCTGTTTTATTAATATGATATTGGAATGTTTTTGATCTCTTTTTCTTTCTATCTTTCCTTAGTTGTTCGTTAATCTTTTTGCTTATCTCGGATATTTTTTCACGACTTTCCTTGTTTTTTGGTCCTTCTAGTAGCTTTTTTCTTTCCTTTAGTAGTTCAATTGTCATAGTAGAGAGTATGTCTTTATTACTATTTGTATATGCTTTTCTAGATTCACTTTTGAGAGTATTTATAAAATTACGATATTTTTCCTGAATTGATTTATTGTTCTCATTTTCTTCTTTTTTCTTCAATATTTCTTTTAAGTTAATCAGTTGCTCTTCGTTGACGTTAATATGCATACTAGGTATCGATTTAGTTTGTAGCCTACGACTTTTATTTACATTTAATCCTTTTAATGTTGCACGAATCATTTTGTGATCAGAGTTAAAATTTAAATTGTGGATGATTGAACAGTCTTTAAAATATGTTGGTTTATTGGTCATAATATAGTCGATTTCATTTCTGTAGAGTCCATTCGGTGATGTCCATGTCCACTTCTTGTTCTTTTTCTTGATGTAGATGCTATTTAAAATACATAGTTTGTTTTCTAAACAAAGATTCACTAGTTTTGCACCATTTCTACTCCTATTACCGTACCCATATCTTCCTAAGGTAAACTCTTCGCCTATGAGGCATTCTCCAACTTGTCCATTAAAATCACCCATAATTATTTTATTTTTATGAGCGTTATCAATGGTTCTTTGTAAGTCTTGATAAAATTTGTCTACTTTGATTTCTCGTTCTTTTTTATTAGCTTCAGTGGGAGAATATGCTTGAATAATTGACCAATATTCATCTTTATTATTTTGTACAGGGAGTTTAATGTTAAGAATAGCTATCCTTTCGGATATTCCTTTTATTTCTTCGATTCGACCTGTATACTTCCGTTTTATCAAAAATCCGACACCATATTGGCCCAGCGTTTCTCCTATGTAATGTAATATATACTTTCCATGGTCTTCTATTCCTTCTCCGCTTCTCCTTACTTCACTTAGTCCAATAATATCCCATTTAATGTCGTTTATTGCATTTTCTAGTTCCATGAGTTTCTCTGGGGTTCGTAGTGATCGAGTGTTAAGGGCAGCTATGTATATGTCGTAATTATTTAACTTTTTTTGTTTATCAATCCTTAGAGGGTGTTGGTCGTTTTCCCCCACGGTGACCAGCCGGCTTGGGGGAGGATTTTTATCGTTTGTTTTTACTATTTGAATTTCTTTGTTTTGTTGTACTTTGATCGAAGTGACGGTAGTTGCGATATCAGTCGAAAAATTTGCTCTGTTTGTTATTTAATCAAAATATAAGTTATTTTAAAGTTTAAGCTTATAATATTATGAAGAATTAGTGTACAAAGAGCTTCTACCTACCGGGAAGTGTAATTATCACGAAATAGTTAAATGTATTATTGGTTACAGCAGTATTTTTTTTTGTTGTTTAAAATCGGATCACACAACTATGGAGGCAATTCAACAATCGCAAGCTGGGATTATGGTGATGTTTCAACAGCGAATGGCGCAATTTGAGAACGATTTGAAAAGTGCTTCTATTTCCTCTCAATCGTCTATTAGTATATCAAGTTTGTCATCAGAGTTTATAATGTTCAAAAACTTCGTTATTCAGGCTTTGAGTAGCCTGCAACAGCAAATTGAAATAATAGCGCAAGATGTCGATCACATCGAAACACGTTCGCGTAGAAAAATACTCCTCGTCCATGGTGTAGCTGAAAGCAAAGAAGACCCGACAAAAGTAGTTGTGAAGATAATACGAGAACACCTTAAAATTTCTGAAATATCGGAAACCGTTATTCGTCGTTGCTACAGAATGGGCCATCATTCGAAAGAATCCATAAAACCGCGACCGATTTTGGTGAAATTCCATGACATTTCAATTCGTAATAATGTATGGTACTCTAAAACAAGCCTCAAAGGAACCGGGATTACAATCTCGGAATTCTTAACTAAACGTCGCCACGACATATTCATTGCAGCTCGTCAAAAGTTCGGAGTTACTAAGTGCTGGACTCGTGATGGGATAGTGCATGTCATTGGAACGGATGAGACTCATTACCGAATTAATTCTCTAAACGAACTCAATACAATCGCCAAACATACTGAAACTCAATCTAAATTGACTAAGCAAACGACAGCCAAGCCAAAACGTACAAATTCAAAAAAATAGTATGTATGTATAATGTAAATAAGGTAAAGAACCCAATAACTATGTACATACGACATCAGCAAAAATATTATTTTATTAATACTGTTTATTAAATTTCAATTTTTTTTTTCCAATATAAGGTATATATGCAACGGAAAGTAAATTGTGGTAGCTAAAATTAAGGAAACTGATTGTTTGTATTATTAAGGCAACTGATTCCTTGTACTTCCAATATAATGTTCAAATTATGAAAATCAAACTTATATGTATATTTTATAAACTATTTAATCTCTTTTAATTGATTTTAGTGAAACATACTCTATAAACACTTTTAATATAAAACATAACATAAATAACAGATAATAATTTACAAACTATTTAAACCAAATGTTGTTATTGGTTTCAATAGGAGAATAGATAAAATGTATGTTATATTTGTGATACTTCATATAATTACAAATATTTTTAGAATTAATGAATTCCTGAGATAAATATAATTGTCTTTCAATTTATGTAATTAGTGTTTTACCCTATCTAGTATATATACTGAATGAAACTGTTTACTTTTGTCTATTTGTAAAAGTTATTTCTGTACACCCTCAATAATCTTAAAGGTTTGCAGGCATTTGCATGTTTATAGTTTTTGGTAAATTGTGATTTGTGTGATTTGAAAAATGTCATTATTATATATTTTTTCATGAGGGTTTTTACTGTACTATAATTTTAAGTGTTATTGAAAGGTATATGCAACTAATATACATATTATTATTAATAGGCTCCTTAAATGTGCTGATCATGCATTATAATTATAATCTGTAATGAATTTTTATATGTATTTGAATGTGTGTACGAGTATATATGTATACATATATTTATATATGTTATTTTACTTCAGAATATAAACAATAATAAAATCATATACACACCTGGTAGGTGGATTAAAATAATTATTGAATATATTTACAAATTTTATATATATTAATGTATATTTAAATTAGTATAATTTTTACATTAAAGTTATTAATTGATTTATATATTTTATATTACCTATATATTTTAGTATACAATGTCTTCTGATGAAAACAATAGTTTTAAAAGTTTTTCTAGTGATGATAGTTTTTCTAGTATTCCATCGCTATCTGAATGTCTTTTCTCGCAATTCTCTGATGTTCCTAATAACTTTAACGCTGTTCATATCAATGCCCAAAGCATTCCGGCCCATTCTAACGATATACTGGCGACATTTGACTGTAAGAATCTGCACGCTATACTGATATCTGAGACATGGCTCAAACCTTGTCTTCCCTCTGTTTCTTATACTTTACCTGGTTACACTCTTGTAAGAAATGATCGTACTGATCGCGTAGGTGGCGGTGTTGCCATATATTTGCAATCTTTTCTTAAATTTAAAATTCTTGATGAGTCAGCGCAGCCACCTCCTTGCAATGCTGGCGAGCACCTTTTCATTGAATTAGAATTAAATCATACCAAAATTTTGCTAGGTGTGTATTACAGTCCCTCTATAAATATTAATTTCTTCCCATCTTTCGATCTTTTGCTTGAGAAATATGCTTCTTTTTACAGTCACACCATAGTGATGGGAGATTTCAACACCTGTCTCCTGAAAAATGACTCAAGATCCTCTTCTATGATAAATGTTATTGAATCAAATAACTTATCTATCTTACCTTTAAACCCAACTCATCACTATCCGCATTCCAAACCATCCCTATTAGATCTTATCCTTGTTTCTTCTAGAGATCATGTTGTAAAGCATGGTCAATACCCTGCTGATGCCTTTTCTTTCCATGATTTAATATTCTTATCTTATAAAGTCCGTCCTCCAAAATGTAAACCTAAAATTCTTATGCAACGCAATTTTAGTGGTATTGATTCTGACTCTTTGCTTATAGATGCAAATAACATTGACTGGTCACCCCTCCTAGTAACTAGCTGTATTGATGAGAAAGTCGCCTTTTTTAATAATGTTATAGTAGATCTTTATAATAAACATGCTCCTATACGTGCCATTAAAATAAAGCATTTTCCAGCTCCTTGGTTGACTGCAGATATTAAAGAATTGCTATCTAAAAAAGCGGCTGCAAAAACTAAATTCAAACGTCGTCCAAACACCTGTAACTGGGAAAAATATGTTTTACTGCGGAATCACTGCAATAAGGTGTGTAGGAATGCCCAGAGACGCCATATTTACAATTCTGTGCAGAGTAGTGATCCCGCTAAAGTTTGGAAATTCTTAAAAACACTGGGTGTTGGAAAGCAGCAATCGTCTTCAACTCCTTCTCATTTAGATGTCGACTCTCTGAACAAGCACTTCACTGCATCATCTAATATTGCAAAACATACAAAAGACAGGACTTTGAAATATCTCTCCACGCTTCCAATGCCCAATTATTCTCCTTTTACTTTCACACAATTGACTAGTTGTGATGTTGAGAAGAGTATAATGTCGATTACGTCAAAGGCTGTGGGCGGTGACAGTGTTAGCAGACGTATGTTACTTCCTATTCTTGATGTTGTCCTTCCTATAATAACTCATATTTTCAATTACTCCCTAAACACTGGCTCTTTTCCTAGTATTTGGAAAGAAGCTCAAATAACTCCTATCCCAAAAAAGGTGAATCCTAAGTCTTTATCTGATTACCGTCCTATTTCGATACTCCCATTTTTATCTAAAGCATTTGAGCGTCTTGTCCATGATCAACTTAGTATGTTTCTTAACACGAACTCTATATTAAATCCTTATCAATCCGGATTCCGCCCAGGGCATAGCACTGTCACTGCCCTGGTCAAGGTCACAGATGATATTAGATTTGCAGCAGGAAATGGTCAGGTAACGCTTCTCACGTTGCTTGACTTTAGTAATGCTTTCAACACTGTGAACTTTGACATTTTGATTGGTATTTTGGCTTCTCTTAACATATCTCCAATAGCAATTGGCTGGTTTCGTAATTACCTGTTCGGTCGCCGACAACGTGTCCGGGTTGAAGATGTTTATTCATCTTGGAGCAATACGTTGGCCGGCGTGCCACAGGGTGGCGTGTTATCTCCGTTACTTTTCGCAGTTTTTATAAACTCTATCTCAACTCATCTTCTTTGTTCCTACCACCTTTATGCTGATGATTTTCAAATATACACTAGTGCTCCAATTACACAATTCAATAATGCTATTAGTCTTATTAATAAAGATTTATCAACCATATCAAGTTGGAGCAAGGAATATGGTTTAACTGTAAATCCATCCAAAACCCAGGCAATTATTATGGGCAGCTCCAGGATGATTTCAATGCTTGACGTCTCTCAATTACCTAAAATTGTATTTGACAATATTCCTATAGCCATAAGTGACACAGTGAAAAATTTAGGAGTATATTTTGACCAATCACTATCCTGGGGCCCTCAAGTTAAGGAAATTAGTCGAAAAATATTTGCTAGTGTAGCTTCTCTTAGAAGACTAAAAAATTTTCTACCGTATGCCACTAAAGTAGCGCTTGTTCAATCCTTGCTTCTTCCCATCCTTGACTATGGTGACGTCAGTTATCTTGATATTAATGAAAGCCAACTAGATAAGTTAGAGCGACTCCAAAACTTTTGTATTCGTTTCGTATTTGGTTTACGCAAATATGATCATGTTTCCGAATTTCGTCGTAAGCTCGAATGGCTCCCTATTCGCCTTCGCCGGAATGCTCGAATCCTCTCTCTTCTATATAATACTCTTTTCAATCCCAAATTTCCTCATTATCTAAAAGAGCGTTTTGCGTTTCTTCAGGAAAGTAGCTCAAGGTTGTTGAGAACATCAGCGAACCTGCGACTCACCACTCCAATGCATACCACTCAAATTTATGGCAGATCCTTTACAGTTATGGCTGTGAAACTGTGGAATGCATTGCCATTTAAAATCAGAAGTGCCAAATCTCTTACCTCCTTCAACTCACTCGTAAAAGAACACTATCTTCATTTATAATTGATCTTATAATCTTATGTAGGTGTATGTAATTTTATTTTATTTTTCTCTTATATATTTCCCATTTTATGTAGTTATTATCCCTTTATTTATTCAATTGTATGTATATATATTTTATTTTTATATATTTTTTTTTTTTTATATGATACTGATGCGCACAATGACCGACCTATTCCAGATCATATTGATTGTTATTAAGACGGTTGTCTGGAAGAAATCACTATTAGTGATAAGACCGCCAATTGTACATTTGTTTAGTTTAAGTCTATGTTCATTTTATTTTATTTTTTTCTGTGTGCAATAAAGAATATTCTATTCTATTCTATTCTATTCTACTTTTTTCCGTTTGCCGAGAGTTAGTGGTTATTGTTGCTTATTTACAGTTAAATTAGAAAGAGAATGGGATCGGTTTCTCATGACATCAAATGCATTGGTCCTGTTGCCCTTAAATGACGTTAAGATTTGATGTTTTTTAGGTTGGGTATCTAAAGAATGCGGGGAGGAGGAAATTTCCCTTTTTCTTTTATCTTTTTTTGTATCATTTTCCTTTATTACAAGCTTATCATATTTTAAATATGCTATTTTACCTCTTTTTCTTTCTTCTACTAGTTTTGCACTCAAAACTTTCCTTTTAGCAAGAACTTCCTTAGGATAATCTTCAGTTATATATATAGTTTTCAGGTACTTTTTGTTTTCCATTATTTCGCCTTTTTTCCATGCGTTCACTAGGGAGCAGAGGACGGGCCTTGGTTTATCGCTTTCTACATTTTTGTTACCTATTCGATATATCTTATTAATTTCAATTTCTTCGATGTTAACGTTTATGTTGCTTTTGAGTATTATTTTTAAATTATTAATTAATTGAGGTATTGATTTCTCGGTTTCTTCCATCCCAAATATGACTATATTATTATTTCTCTTTTCCTTTTTCAAAAATTCTATCTCTTTTTCTAAGGTTTCTATTTTTGCTTTTAAATTTTTGTTTTCTTCTATAATCGGCATTAATTTTTCATCCATTTTAGCGATCACTTTATTGGTGATTGATTCTGTAAGATCCGCTGATTGGTGTTGCATTTCTAATTTCATTTTGTCGAACAGAAGTTGAAATTGTGCCTCCATGTTCTAAGGTGAAACAAAACGCAACGTTGAAAATTGGTAGATTTTTGTTTCTTTACTGGCAACACCGATTAGTAGTAAAATTTTTGGGAACTGTCAGAATGAAATATTATGATCTAACCTCAAAATATCTTGTAGGTTTCCTTCTTTCTTCTTTTGTTGAACTCAGTTGATATTTTTGGCTTAATTATTATCCTTGCACTCTGAAGTATCCTTATTATAGATGTGAGATGCGATTCTACAAAGTTTTGTGTATATAACTATTTTTTCTACCGCAATAATAGTAGCACGTATGTTTACACTTTGATTGCCGGAAACGGAAAAAAAATTATATTATAAATAAATACATGTAAATGCAATATATTGGGAGAATTCACACAACGCCATCTAGTAACAAAACAAGTAGTATAGCACTTGTATTATGAATACTAGACAACTAATAAACACCCAATCGCTGGAAGGAAATTGAACTTGCGTCCTCTACAAGCATACATGCGTTAGCCGGTACTCCACAAAGGTAGTCGATAAACAAATCCTAACTATGACAGCGTTAAATTTTTAGGTCTAACTACAAGCCAACTCTTTTTAAATCTTCTCACCTTACCGGTGCTTCGTGCAAGTATTATAATCATTTTCGTGAAATAGCAGGATGCTAGTTAGCTCCCACGATAAAACTTTCCATTTGAGCGGCGGATGCGAAACGACCCTCTTCTTTGCGACTGAATGAAGGGCCTCTCTCGTATTCATACGATCCCGCCGTCAATGAAAAAGGGGTTGCTTTGCAAGGCAAAAGATATCAGATTATTTTTATTGTATACTCGTATAAAATGTTAAAAAGTCTCAATATTTGTCTTTTTGGTAAATTGTTGAGTACCTGCGTGTCGAAACCTAGAATAGAGAAATCTTTAGAAACTGTAAGGAAGGAAATTTTTGAAACATGAGCAATAAATCTGAGTTCCATTCCGAATTACCTGAAAAGCTCTGAATCGAAGAAAACCAGCTCAGTAAAACAATCATTAATTGTTTTTAATACACAGCTTTTATTTTTATTTACTTTTATTAATATTTATTATAAAATGAAGGAAGAATGCAATATAACAAGAAAAATTATAGAAATGAGAATGAATACAGGAGAAGTAGACCAAAGTATAGATGGATCGATTGCATAAAAAATTATATGATGAAAAGGGGTGTGAATATTGTGATAACGGCTAACCGAGGAGAGTAAAAGGAAAGAACATGCTGTGCCAATCCCATATAATGTGGGATAAATGAAAGAGAAGAAGAAGACTTTTTAAATAAAATTACTCGGCTCTTCTTAAAACAATTATAGTAAATTGGTATATTTTTCTACGACTTAATAGTGTTAATTTCAGTATAACATTTTATCTACTCTAACTGATGGTCAAGTCCATACAAAATGCAAGTCAATTAAATAAAAAATGCAAAACATTCACAAAAATGAGATAAATACCAAATCGCTTTAACTTCTCATTTAGATTCATACCTCTCTTACTTTGGCCCGTCGACCTGTAGATGAGCAGAATATGAACAGAATGCAATCTCTGCGCCTTCTGTCGTTTCAAAGGAAATAAAAATGCACCCACGTCACTCTTATACTTCAAGCAATAAGAGTTAATTTACAAAGATCACTGAACATAACTAAGTCTCGTTTAAGGATAAAAGTCGGTACTTGAAGTATATATATTCTTTCTTTTATTTAAGTCCTTATATCGACGTCTGCTACATAGATTGTAGTTCTTTCACTGAATAATTTATATTTTATACTTCTACAATAGGTTTGCTAATCTATACATACATACATACAAATAAATAAAATTGGAGGGTCTGTTTGTAATATTAAAATAACCGCTTTTTAGTAAGTACATTCGGACGTATACACGGTACATATACCAAAAACACATTTTTTACAATTTTTGTCTGTCACTCTGTCTGTCTGTCTGTTTGTTCCGGCTAATTTCTGAAATGGCCGCACCGATTTTGACGGGAGTTCACTGGCAGATAGCTGATGTAACAAGGAGTAACTTAGGCTATTTTTATTTTAGAAAAAACATGGTTTTTGTTAAAAATGATAAGTTTAGGAAATTATATATTCCAATTTAAGTTGACTTCAGATTTATATCATCAGTCATATGAAATAGGGTTTAGCTTAGGCTGGACCTTGTTGGTTTTATTTCTAATTTATATTGACCTCACATATCCAAAAAATGCTGGCCAAAGTCACTCTTCCGCGCGGACGGAGTCGCGGGCACAGCTAGTTTAAAATAAGTCTGCTTTTGTAGTTGTTAAAAGCGACTTTTCTTACTAGTTGACATAGTTTACAACCTTAAATGAGTTTTTGCTACGCGATAATTTTTTTTTACTTAAGACCAAAGGTGGTCGCCATCCAGACGGGTTTGGGGCCCAACCACGTAGCTAGGGTGGGTGGTTTTGTCACTTTTTGAGTTCCCGGCTACAGAGGTTAATATTCTTTCTCCGCCCCTGCACGGTTAATAACAAAAATAATAATACTACTACGCCTACTTTTAAATCTAAAATAAAATCAACGCAAACCACCTGAATTAAAAGCTTCGAAGAAAGGAATTTAATGATCACCATAGCTATATGATATACATATTTAATTAAGTTCTGAGAGAGCATCATAACAGTCGAATCAAGTATGCTGATGTTAAGTGACGACTACCATGACCAGCGGTTTTCACACCACGGAATGCCTGCGGGGTTCAGTTTCCGTCCCGAGTCTGGTTGTTTATACATAATATGTATTTCTTTAGAAACGAAAGCATTGGTTATTTGGAAAGTAATTTCGTTTCTTTTCATAAAACTTAAATACATTTTTGTATAGATGACAATTATTTTATTTAATAATGTATTGTCTATCTTGGTCTAATACCATCTGCCACTTTTCAGGCAGTAGCATGATTCCACGCTCATATTTTTTTTTTGATCTATGCTGGCAAAAAACTATTTCAAGTGATTTTGGACTTCCTTATTTGAAGTAAAGATTTTGCCATCTAAAGTCTTTTGTAAAGACCGGAATAAATAATAATCCAAAGGTACCAAATCTGAAAAATATGGTGAGTGTGACAGTACATCCTATTTCAAGCTGTAAAAGCTTTTGGCGAGTTACCAAACTTGTATGAGGTCTTGTATTATCTTGGTGGAACACTATACCTTCTTTGTTGATCAATTCTGTCCTTTTTTGTTTGAGCGAATAATAATTTTTCCAACTGGTGACAGTACACTTTAGAATTGATCGTTGTATTATTTGGTAAAATTAAAACAAATGATTTCTTTGAAATTCTACCAACAAATAGCATCACCTTTTTTGATGAATGTTGGCTTTCGAAGTGCTTTGAGCGGATCGTCTTTTTTACTTCATGATCTTTTGCGTTTGACATTGTTATAGAAAAATCTTATTTCTCGTCCCCAGTGACGATGCGCTTCAAAAATGGATCAACGCAATGACAGATTTGTTTCTGTGAGAATATGAGGAACCCATATGTCGATCTTTAATGTTAAACCTAGGCCTTTCAAGTGGATACTTGAATCACCAATTTTCATGGATATGAAACCATTCAAGTTCATGGATATGAACGGTTGACTTCGATAAATTCAACCTTTCAGCGACTTGTATTCGCCATTCGACTGACGAATTGTATTCGCCAGTTTATCAACGCCTTTATCGTGTCTTTATTCCAACTTCAACGGGCTTTCCAGAACGTGTAGCATTATCAACATTAAAATTGCCCCACCCTAATTTTGAAAACCAGTTTTGGCACTGATATGCTGTCAATACATCTTCTTCATAGCGGCTATTTTTTTTTCTTTCTTGAAATATGCCGAAAGTGCTGCTTTTCACCATCCATATTTGAAAGAGCACCAACCCAAAACTACTGCGTAGAATAAATCAGTCTTTCTCACAAACAAGCCTTGCTATACTCGTATCAGTTGTTGAAACAAATGAAGATCATGCGATTCAAGTCTAAAATTGGATGTAAAAGAAAATAATTTAGCCCTCTGTCGGGGAAAATGAAACTACTTTCTGAACAACCTTATACATGATGTTATCAATTTTATAGTACCCATCATTTCAGCCGGAAGACGCCCACTGCTGGACAAAGGCCTCCCCCAAAGATCTCCACGATGATCGGTCCTGCGCTGCCCTCATCCAACCTATCCCGGCGATCTTG
The DNA here is from genome assembly GCA_963693495.1 of Malacosoma neustria. Classification (NCBI taxonomy): domain Eukaryota; kingdom Metazoa; phylum Arthropoda; class Insecta; order Lepidoptera; family Lasiocampidae; genus Malacosoma; species Malacosoma neustria. The sequence continues at coordinate 2,922,783 of OY856379.1, read as the reverse complement.
ACCAGATCATCGGTCCATCTTGTGGGGGGCCTACCAACACTGCGTCTTCCGGTACGCGGTCGCCATTCGAGGACTTTTCTGCCCCAACGGCCATCAGTCCTTCGAGCTATGTGCCCAGCCCACTGCCACTTCAGTTTTGCAATCATCCGGGCTATGTCGGTTACTTTGGTTCTCCTGCGAATCTCCTCATTTCTGATTCGATCTCGCAGGGAAACTCCGAGCATAGCCCTCTCCATTGCTCTCTGAGCGACCATGAGCTTTCTCATAAGGCCCATAGTTAGCGACCACGTCTGCGTTCCGTATGTCATCACTGGCAACACACATTGGTTAAAAACCTTCGTCTTGAGACACTGCGGTATTTGGGACGAAAAGATTTTACGGAGCTTCCCGAACGCTGCCCATCCGAGTTGGATTCGACGAGTGACCTCTTTCGCGAAATTGGACCTGCCTAACTGGATCGTTTGACCCAAGTAGACGTATTCGTCAACAATTTCGAAAGTACACTTCCCAACTGTTACGGGGGTAGGTGCGACATGGACATTAGACATGATTTTCGTCTTGTCCATGTTCATTTTGAGACCTACTCCTTGGGAAGCTGTATTGAGGCCATCAAGCATATGGCTTAAGTCTTCCATGGTTTCAGCCATGATTACGATATCATCTGCGAATCTAAGGTGAGTGATGTACTCACCGTTAATGTTGATGCCCAGTCCGTTCCAGTCCAGAAGCTTGAAGACATCTTCCAACGCAGCAGTGAACAGCATCGGCGATATGACATCGCCTTGTCTGACTCCCCGCTGCAGTCGGATAGGCTTCGAGTTCTGATCCTGGAGACGGACTGACATGGTGGCGTTTTCATACAAACACTTCAACGCTTTGATGTATCGATAATCAATGTGGCACCTCTGGAGAGACTGAAGCACCGCCCAGGTCTCGATCGAATCAAAGGCTTTCTCATAGTCCACGAACGCCAAGCATAGTGGCTGGTTATACTCCTCCGTCTTCTGTATAACCTGCCGCAGCGTATGTATGTGGTCTATGGTGCTAAAACCTTTTCGGAATCCGGCTTGTTCGGGAGGCTGGAAGTCGTCAAATCTGCGCGCGAGACGATTCGTGATGACCCTTGAAAACAGCTTGTAAACATGGCTCAGAAGTGATATCGGTCTAAAGTTCTTCAAAAGGGTTTTGTCGCCCTTTTTGAAGAACAGCACCACTATACTTCCGTGCCAGGCCTGCGGCGTTTTGCCATCGAGGATGACGGAATTAAATAGCTTCTGGAGGATTTTAAGCACAGGAGTACCACCAGCTCTCAGAAGCTCGGCTGTAATTCCATCATCACCCGGCGCCTTGTTGTTTTTAAGCTGTTTAAGGGCCACACTAATCTCGTACAGACTGACGTCTGGGATATCTACGGTGTAGTGTCGGGTTAATTTGGCTCTTGGGTCTTTAGCCTTGTTGTTAACAGGTGCCCGTGTGGTCGTGTATAGCTGTCCGTAGAACTTCTCGACTTCCCTCAAAAGTTCGGGTTTAGACGAAACGACCCTGCCGTCGTCGGTCTTCAGCTTCGTCAGTTGGCTCTGCCCAATAGACAAGTCTCGTGCGAATACTTTAGAGCCCTTGTTACGCTCTATAGCCGCCTTTACACAGTCTGTGTTATGGCGGCGGATATCGCGAGTCAAGGACTTGGAGATCTGTCTATTTAGCTGCCTATACTGGGAAGCATCGTCCGGGGACTGAAGGGTCATTTGACGTCTCACATCCATCAATTTGAGAGTAGAATCTGAGATTTTTCCGGTTCTTTTTGAACGGCTGGCCTTGAAGAATTTAGACCCGGCCGTTTGAACAGCTTCCACGAACCTGTTATTATACTCGTCCACGTCAACGCAGTCACCGAGGTATTCGAAGCGGTTTTGCAATTCGAGTTGAAAGTTTACCGGGTTTTGGATCTGTATGGGTGCAGGTCGGAGCGTAGACTTCACCAGTCGAGACCTCTCCAATTTTGGATTGATATTCAATGTGCCTCTTACTAAGCGGTGATCACTCCCAGTTTTCACCGAATTGATCACAGAGACATCATTGAATATCTGTCTTTTGGTCGACATAATGAAGTCAATCTCATTTTTGGTGGCACCATCGGGACTAATCCAAGTCCATTTGCGTTGTTCTGGCTTCATGAAGAAGGAGTTCATCATATACAGGTCCTCCTTCTCCATGAAGTCGGCCAGCATCTGGCCTCGGGTGTTCCGATTTCCGAACCCAAATTGCCCCACTCTCAACTCATCGCCGCTACGTTTCCCCAATTTTGCGTTGAAGTCTCCCATGACAACGTTAAAGTGGGTTTTAGAAGTGTGGATGGCTGTTGAGATGTCCTCATACATGGCTTCCACCTCTTCGTCAGGATGTGTCGAAGTCGGAGCGTAAACCTGAATGACCTTCAACGAATACCGTTTGGTAATTTTGAGTATTAGGTACGCTACCCTAGTCGAAACACTCCCCACCTCAGTAACGTTGTTCACAAGAGACTTGTGAACGAGAAACCCGACACCACCTTGGGACAGTTGGTCGCCCTCCCGGAAGTAGAGCAGATTTCCGGAATTTAGGATTATTGAGTCCTCTCCCTGTCTTCGGACTTCAGATAACCCCACAACATCCCATCGCAGTCTGCTCAAAACTTCCTCCAGTTCCTCCAACTTCTCGTTGGTCCGCAGTGTCTTGACATTGTATGTTGCCAGGGCCAAAGGTCGTCGTTCTTGGTAGCGAATCCGAACCCGGGGATTCTTCGCACCCCCTGCCCCGTCGCTTATGTGGCTGCTACCGTGACCACCACGAACGGGGCCGCCGGGGACTAGGGGCCGGAGCCTGTGTGTATCTGTCATTTTAGGGGGGGGGTTTTGCCATAATCGCCACGCTTGGCAGGCGGGTTGGCGATCGCAGTATTCGCAGTTGGTGATGCTCTCACGGAAAGATGCTGCTGCCCATCCTCCGTTCTTTCTATCCCTTAGTCGTCTCTTACGACACCCAAGGGAGGAGATGGGGTGGTGCTATTCTGGTGCGACACCACACACTACAACAGTGACAATAAAAGGTAGTAATTAATGGGCAACTACAACATAGTTTACAAAGTATTCCAATTTCACACAACTATTTTTAAACTCTACACATATATATGAGCGACACCAATAAAAATTCCAATAAACTAAAATAAACGATAATGATCCATTATAATACATGATAATGACAGTTGATTTGTATTATCTTTATAAACACTATTATTAATGGAGTATGTTTTATAATAACTTATCTAAATTGTAGTATAGTCTTGAAATGGGTTATATTTTCAGATTTCAAACGTTCAATCACACACATAATTATTAAAATAAGTAGTAAACGATGCGCTATTTTTATATATAGCATAAAGATAAGATCTGCTGATCTCCATTTATGAAAATCTTCTTCCTCCTGCCCTTATCCTACATTATATAGGGTCAGCACAACATGTTGCATGTTGCAATAGTTATGGCTTAGTTTTTACAACCGCCCGCTTGCCTGACGTTAAGCCCTTTTTGGGGGAAAAAAATCAGTCATCCTTTTTATTTAAATTATTTTCTGGTTTCACATTGAAAGTAGGAAACGAAATTTCGTTGTTAGTCATCTAACATATCCTCAAGCTACACTTTTATTGGTTTCTTCTTGAACAAACAACATCCGAGTGTCGGTTTGGATGTGCAGGGTGACACTTTTGCTGGGTCGCCGACTATTACGGGGTCCGTGCACAATCACATTCAACAACTATGTCATGAGAGCTTCTAAATAGGAAATTCGCAGTGTCAAGCGTCTTCGATTGCTCTTAGTCCTGCATTTCATTGCGCTTGAATGCAGAAACAGGCAGCTTGCGCAGGTGCTTGCGCACAATCTTCTTATAATTTAGTGGTGGATCACAGCAATCTTCCTCTTAGAAAGTTAGAGGCCTTGAAACACGCAGCTTTTTCACAATAATACATAACCTTCGGCAAAGGACATCGTGGCAAGCAGGGATAGCATATAGGTGGATCTTCATAGCACGTTTTTGTACAAGGGGCCACTAACATTATACATACTGCAAATTGTTCGCAGTCTTTAGGATAAAAGCACGTCATTTTTATTTAGATTTACTTCTTATTCATCTGTAAATTTTATATAATAATAAATAAATTTCCACTAGAATTTTGATAATTTTGACGGAATTTTGACATAGTACCCAGTCATAACACAAAAACGCTTTGCTATTTATTTTGGGACTAAAAGTTGTGTGAATTGTCAAAATATAATTTTTATAATTAATTACAGACAAGAAAATAATTACCTTCCAGTATTCTTCTAGGGGTCATGGTGAGTCAGTGTTTGACCCTGTAAAATCCAGATATATTTCATAGCTCGTCACTCAATAAAATCAAATATCACGTGAAAGTACTGATTCAATAGACACTGAAAAATTATTATTTTTAATAATAAGAAAAATATTCATGTAAATTGAAATATTAACTGTTATTACTGGCATTATTAAACATGTAATATACTAATTAACTTTGCATACATTGCAAACAAAATATTCAAAATAAAGCGGAAATTAAAAGCCGTTCTCGTTTAAAAACTGAAAACAAGCAATTCACAAATGGATGAACCAGCATCGGTATTTCAACGAATGGTCGGCGAAGTTTCGCATACCGAGTACCAACCGTTTATGCTTGAATAAACCGAGGATAGATGTTTGAGCAAATCCTTTGAAGACCCGCTATTAGAGATTTAAGAATGTATACCGTTTATGTATAAATCGCATTAAGGTTTGTTTTAATACTGTCAATGTGCGGTCACTTTGACCGTTTCATGCAGATCTTATAAGCTGATTAATATATATTTAGTTAATGTTCGATTTTAAGGTTCACGTTCTTAAATAACAATTAAGTGCTTTACAGAAATATATAAGACTTTTTTTTTTATTGCGTAGGACAGCAGACAGGCTGACAGTCCGCTTAGAATTTAGCAGTTACCGTCGCACCAGTGGCATCGCAAACACGCTGCTGTCCCATAAGGGTACAGGAACTTGGGTCACTAATGCCGGAATACAACACAAGGTTATTATGGCGGCATACTTAAGACCAAAGGTGGTCGCCATCCAGACGGGCTTGACGGGCTTGAAAGCTTGACGGGGTTTTACGACAGGCCGACCCCGGCCACAGAGGTTAGTATTCTTTCTCCGCCCCTGCACGGATAGAAGACTAAATTCTTATTATGATGAAGGCATTTTTAAAACACTGTTATTATATTTTGATATTTTTTCTTAAGAAGAATGCTTCTTAACTTAAATCTAATCTATAATCTTAAATACCGTAACATAATTATGTTACGGTGTGTTATGTAACGGTATTTCATCATATCACACATGGCTGTGTTGTCTCGTATTTATAACATAAATTCTCTGTTTAATAGTCAATGTATTTATTTATTTAATTTTCATCATAAAAAGATAATTGTAGTCTGTCCTTAAATATAAGATATATAACATCTACTGAGATGATTTTGATTTGAGTTTTTAATATTCTCGTAGCTATGATAATAAATACATACGTTAGACTCGTAGTATCCGCAATTTCCTAGATAATTATCATACAATTGTTTAAACAGTCTATTATTCAGTCGACCATTGGGGATGTAATGGTGAATTTCATAATTTTAATTCTAATATTTACTCGGGCCTGAATCAATTAGCCCGAACAAACCATTGAATGGAATCTCATTACTACAAGAACATGTGGTTAGGATTTGGAAGGTACTGGATAACCTAACTATCGTTAGTTATCACAATTTTATTATCTTGTTATAAGTTTATTTATCAAGGACGTATGCTATAATTATTAATAACTTAATATTAAATAAATAATAAATAGTAACCATTCACACAGCGGCAAAATAAACAGCAGAGATATTTTGTTATAGGTACTAGACAACTGATATACTACTTATGTAAATTTTTGATTGTAAATTAATACATATTATAAAAAAGCACCCTGATTCATTACGGGAACTAATCCCGCGACCCTCGTAGGCATTTCAAAGTGTGAAAAACATTGCACCACGGAAATCATCAATGTTAAAAATGAAATTTTAGACCTAGTTTAACTACAGCTACCATTTAGTTTTGCGTCTTTCTTTGCATGATCAAAGTATCATAAAGATTCCGTTAAAAACCGCATTTAGTTTTGGCCTGTGACTCCAAAATGAAAGATTCAAATCCAAAAATGGTAAAATACGAAAGAAGTAAGTTTTATCACAATAACTTATGAAAACGAAACTTTACATATATTCACTACTAAAACTTTTCTAGAAACTTTATATGTTTTTACAGTTATTACCGGTGGGCTCCGCTAACACGCTCCCGTTCGCGTAGGGGAACTAAAACTTGGGTCATTTATGCCAGATCACATCACAAGGTTATTATGGCGACATATTTAGAGACCACGAATGGTTACCATCTAGACGGGCTTGTGGCTTTGCCACCTACCTGGATTTTTTTGTAGCCTTTTACAGCAGGGCACCCCAGACCTTAGGAGGCAATATTCTTACTCTGCCCCTGCACGGAGTATATTTCTAATAATTACATTATATAGTATACTAATATTTTTTAATATTAGTTATAAGTTTTAAAAATTATAATGCTAAAGAATAACAAAAAATGTAACATTTTTCGTCAGAAACATATTTGCAATAAGGGTTTAATTGAAATATTATAAAGGTTGTTAGCGAAAGGGTTGGTATGCCAGGCACATAGCGGATGACAAATGGCGGCGGAGACCTTTGTCAAAAGGGAACACCATCTATATTAGAACTGTTGTGCTGTACATTATTATCACGATAAGTAACTGGTTACAAATATGTGGTTGGTTTCGCAACTTTTTCTGAAACTTCCAGAAATTTCTAGACGTGACTTTGAATTTTATGCAGTTATTTCACTTAGTAAAAATTTATAAATATAGATTAAGTTATTACCGTTACATAGAAACGTTTGCAACACCGAGGACATTGCGACTGCATAGTGATGTATGTGGCATCGATGACCTCTCCGATCAAATATTGAGAGCATTCCCTGTTCTAATTTACTAACTACTGCTAATTCACTACGAATTTCTGCTTGCAGGGGTGGAGTAAGAATACTAACCCCTGCGGTCGAGGTTGGCCTGTCGTAAAACGCGACAAAACAACCCTAGATACTTAGTAGAGCCCCAGTCCGTCTGGATGACAACCTCCCTTGGTCTTGAGTATGCAGCCAGAATAACCTTATGTGGTATTCCGGCATTAACGACCCTGGCGTCGTATATGTACATCCATAGGCGATGGTAACTGCTTACTATTAAGTAGGCCTGTCTGCTGTCCCTCAGCAGTAAAAAAATGATGTTAGTCTGGTTATTAATTTAGAATTTTTTATATGAATACATATGTTAAATCAAATATAATTCATTCATTAATAATAACAAGATTAACCACTCGGCACCAAACTAGGTGTTTGGTGCCGAGTATTTTGGAAACATTAACACTTGGTATATATTAAGTATATTACGATTTTTACAGTGATCTTCATTTTTAATTTTATTCTAGAGAGACATACGAAATTTTTTGCATATTGCCGTATTTACTTTTGTGTGATTTTGTACCGGTTATCTTTGTTTCCTAGGCAGAACTTTTTTATCAAAATGATTATTCTTAGCCTCGTAAGAAAAGAAATCATCAGCTAAAAACGTATTCTAAATACTTATGATTCAAAGTAAACTTTTAGAGATCCTAAAGGGATGAGATGGAGACTACAGGAAATATGGATAAACATGATCTTAAAATATACATATTAGTTGTACTTTTCAAGTTTTCAATTTGAGTTTTATTGCCCCAATCAGTAAAGTACTTCAAGTATTGGAAAACTGTCGCGCTGGGGTATAAAATATGCAAGGGCTCCTGAGAGTAGCATAATTGAAAGGTTGCATGAAAGGGCTTTAAGTTAACTCGATAACCCATTTATTGAGTGATTAAATGAGAAATATAGTTAGCTATTTTCAACTCATTTAAATTTTAGCTTATATATATATATATATATATATATATATATATATATATATATATATATATATATATATATATATATATATATATATATAAACACACATCAAAAAAGTCTAGGAATTTAAATTTTAGGATGGTATTTTACATTATAACGTTGTATTTTATTTTTAAAATAATATTTTTAGAGTCCTATGATGTAAAAATAACAGCTGTTGTCTTTATAAGTTTTTTAATAACATAATTTTATCCCATTATTCCTGGGTCTATGTTATGCGTTCACTACACCATTCATTTCGACGAGCGCGATTCCCGTGACGTATCGGTGGGCACCTAATTGGGCGTCGAGCTCGTAGGCTGTACTCATGCAGTTGATTTCGCACAGTTTGGGGACTTACATCAACACCACTTGAATTTTGTAGCCTCAAACTTATCTTTCGAGCGGTTAACATCGGCTGGCGTCTTGCAGTCAGTTGTATGTACCGGTCTTGCCGAGTGGTTGTTCTCCTTTTACGGCCTGGATGCTGTTCAGCGGGTTCCCTTGTATTATTGTAGCGCTGCCAAAAACGACAAATAACACTTCTATGAATGCCAAAAAGCCGAGATAACTGAGATTGATAACTTCCCGCTTGCAACATCCCTACAGTTCTTTGCATTTAATTTGTCGTCAAATAACCTCACTCCATGACGTAAAGAATATCTAACAATTAAATTTTGTCGCTTACTTTATTTAAATGGTTGGTAAAGTTATAAAATCAAGACTAAACGTAGCAATAAAAACTCAAACAACAACAACAACTTAAATTCAAACAAATTCTCTGTCATTTAATTTTATGAAAAAAAACTAAACATAATCGAAATTTTTTTACAACCAGCCAGTATGTCATCAATAACAAAAAAGGTTACATACCTACGCACTTTGAGTGAGTAAAGACTTAGAAATTAATTAGTATAAATGGTAAATTTGTAATATCATGCATGTTGCTTAGACTTTTTTGATGTGTATATAAACAATAAGTAAACAAATATACTGGCATAATTCACACAACGCCATCTAGTCCCAAAGTACGCAGGAAAGTACTTGTGTTATGTATACTAGACATCTGATGTACTACATATATACTCTTCTTTTGTATATAAATACATATTATACATATATATCAAGACATGAGACGGGGACCAAACCCGTGACCTCCGCACGCGTACCGAAGTGTGTTAGCCGCTACGCCACGGAGGTCGTCAATGACTAACAACTATATAGTGTATGCGATTTAGTCTGTAGTCATTTACAGCATACCTACGTTGTTTCGTGTGTATATGTTATGTGTAGTTATGAAGATGTCACTGTCACTGTCCAGACACGAGAGCCGCGAACGAGTGTGGGCACCTTACAGATCGGAGATAATATACGTGTACATTGCCGGCACACATAATAACACTGCAAGCTGTAATTTCAATGTACAGGTATCTTCGAATGGTATTAATTTTTCACCCCGTCTACGTCATAATTTTGTTATATATAATATGCACAATAGACAATTATTTAAAAGGTCAATACCGTCATGGTAATAAGAACAGTAACAATTTTTTTTATTTTCTAGTATGTTTCAAATATTTACCGAAAACTTGATTATGAATTGTATCATTATAGAAAATAGTGTATAAAGTTATTTAAACGTGTGTATGTCGTAAATTACTGAATGTAGTTGAAAACACGGATGGTAAACGAGCCCACGGACGGTCTCCAACCAGATGCTGCGATAAAGTAAAGGCTCCAACATCAACCAAGTTTTGCTCGGTTGATAAAAAGCAATGGATAGGCACCGATGGAGGCAATTAAATTTAGGGGCATCCACAGCACTGATGTCCACGGCCAGTGTGACCACGATCCTCGGCCATGAGGAACGACCGCAAAGAGAGATATATCGTAAATAGTTTGAAAGAGTATTTTCGGATGATTAAAATAACATAAATTTTCATTATCGCGTTAACTTTGAAGCAATTGTGATGGTCAGCTTAAACCGCCAATTTGGCGCAACAAGACTGTCCATACGTTTAACTACATTTGCATGTCAAAGCCATTCAACGGCAACGGCTATGGCGCTACTGACACGCGGTCACTGACGTGTTGGCTGCGTTTCGTAATTTCCAGCTAACTCTGCACTTTGTCGACGATGTTGGCTTTTGTTGATACAGTATATTTGCAAGTTAGTGAACTATATGCAAAATTAAATGTGTTGGAGTGTATGCATACAAAACAGGTCCTCTGTGTAGACCTTTGTTTCAGAGACGGAGTAAAAATACTAATCTCTGTGGCCTTGGCCACAGTAGTTGACCTATAAGTAAAAGACGATAAAATAACCCTAATTTGTGTTGTGTTCCGGTATTAGTGACCCAGATTTTTGTACCAGCGTGTTCACGGTGCCCCAAGCGAAGCAAACATCAATAGGCGACGGTAACCGTTTACTATTAAGTGAACCATTAGCCAGTCTGCTGTCACTCAGCAATAAAAAAATCACGAAATTCCTCTCTGTACGTTTTTATGATAAGAAAAATATGTGTATGAAATAAAACAAAATAAAGTCAAATTATTTAATGCAAGTAATTAAAATTTCTTGATCTTTTTACGATAAAGTCAGTTTCCCAACATAGTCTTTATATATTTGTGTAACTTGAATACCTTTATAAATATAAATAAATCTGTCTTTACAAACAAATTTATATAAATAAAAATATGTCCATGTATTTAGATAATATTAAACGCTATAACTATTTAAACAACAAACATTACTTTTAATTCCACGGAGAATAAATTTAAATAACAGATAAAGGCTTTATTTAAAATGCACAATTTAAATATATTCAATTGAAAGCAATCCAAAAGTCTGAAAGCTACATCCAAAATCAATTAAAAAATATTCGCATGTCGCATGTCAATCCGTTAAACGGATTTCTTCACAACGCCCATCTGAATGTGACTGGCCCAATATTAATAATAATTACATACAGATGACCTGGCTGGATCAAACCAGTAAGTCCCGGTTAAATTGAAGGCATACGTTAATAAGACCATCATTCGGTCTGTCTTTTTATACATGTGTTAAACATGGCCGGTGTTCGAGCGACACATGCAAGAATTGCGTGTCACGAAGATGAATGTATTACGAAGGATGTGTCGAGTGACACCAAAGGACAAGTATTTATGTTACAGATGAACCCTTTTTGTTAACTCGTAGGTTTTTATAATTGTTCCAAATACGGGAGTGGTAGGCTCATGCTCTTTGCATCACTACCACACCATTGGCTCAGTAATAATTTCTAGTTTGTTATGTTATGTATGCTTAAGGAACAGTATTTAAAAAAAATCCTAAGGTTTACTATTGTGTTTTCAAAACAATATCAAAGTTACTTGAAATTAATATAAAGTATTGATTTTATATATAAGAAGATCGAGTTATATTTATTCCATTCTATTGACGGAGGATACTCATTTCCTGCGATTGTCTCTTGATTTCCGCCCTGCAGAGTATAAAATATATTAGTGATGAAAAGCTTCTAAGAAGTAATGTTTAATCCGTGTTAATTCAATGTGAGTTCATTACATCAGTATATCATCTAATTTTTATAGATAATTAAATATATTTTACATTAATATCCTGTATATTTACTAAAGAATAAATTGTATTCTTTAAAACTATTTGCAGGCACTCTTAAGGGTTACACCAAACGCACATCATGAAACTACATTTTACAGAAAGCCATTATTATAGAGACATTAAATAAGTGTAACAAGAACAACGTTTCACCAGCCTCCCCGTGTTGAGGACTTTATAGTAAGGTTGGCGCGTTTGATGTTCGACCGTGCCAATACTGGCCCCATATTTCTTCGGTATGGCTCTCCTCTGCATATCCAGCTTGTAAATCTAGACCTGTAGAATGTATGTCTACCTCGTTGACTATAACAACATTTGGTTACGTACCCACAAAGACGTGGGTAGACGAGGTCGTGAATTCTTTAAGCCACAGACAGGCCAACAGAAGCCGCTGATGACAAACAACAGTCAAGATTGGCCCAATGAGACAAAATGGGTCAACTTAGACCCACGCTGAAGCTACGCAATTATGTATGTATGCACCACATCACCAGGGGGTCGTTACCGTCTATACTCATATGCCAAGGTAAAGAGCACTATCTCCAGGTAGCAAACCTTCCCAAGAAAAGGTTATACTGAAGAAGTATGAACTTTTGTAACCTGTAATTCGCAAAATAAATAGAACTTTGAAGACTCTTTGCGTTGGACCAGCTATTGTCACTAGTATGACATTGCGAGTACAGACTTGTATTGAAAGTGGAGCAACGAGTATTTTCACCTTAAGTTCATAACAAGCACTAACTTAACCCAGCTACGAGTAACGTGAATTAACTCATGTAGAACTTGGCAGATAGTCTAAAGTCTACGGCCAAGTTGAAACTAAGTATTAACAGCCTGCGTGGCTTTTTATAATCCACGCCCCCCACTCCTTATTTGCAGACTGCTCGGTTTCATCGCTCGTCAGTAGAAACTCGTTAATCACAGACAAGCAGCCTAAGCATACCATACATTGAATAATGATTTTAAGTCCTTGCTTAATTTGTCTATAGTTCACATTTCAATTACTTTTTAGTAATAGTTGTCTACATTTCATAGAAGACAATCGTGGTTAAGAAAATTTTAAAAAATTCTTGTAGTCTCTTGAAAATAAATTATACATATAAAAGTCTTCTTCCAAGCGTACCATTGAAGTTGTGTAACTTGAAACCTTAGTTGAGTTTGGTCCCAAACCAATGCGTACCACTTATCACTGTGCCAGTAACACTTTATATTCAAAAATAAAGAGCTACAACTAAATTTTATTCTTATTTTCCGCTGAAATTACCCTGTCATAAACAAATTTTCATTTATTTTTTTAATTTTATATGTCAATACTTTATTACTTTTCAATAACTCAGAGCATCAAAAAATTTGTGTTTAATTTTCTTTTTGAAATTAAACATTTATTATAATCAAATGTTCATATCAATAAAAATATTTAATAAAAATACTGAAAACTTTACAGACTGTACGCGTAGCGAGTGATAACGAAAATGCGTAGCATAGTGAACCTACTACGTCTGCATGTCTACGAGAGTCGTAGTAATATACAATAATACAAAGATTAAATATGTTAGATTCTATTAGAACAATCGACACAGAAGACATTTTTGTAAGCATAGTAATATACTTACATAACTATACATGCAGTGCCTGAATTCTTACAGTTTTATGATACTAAAGTTATCTTTCACACGTATATTTCGCTTTTGTGGTCTAATGACCACAGCCTAATGAACTCAGCTCGCTCCTTATTGATTTGCAGCATTAGCTACGGTTGGATCGTGTTGAGGACTTTCGTTAATAGTTTATTACCTTGGGGCTAGCAACAGAGTTAACTTGCTACTGGTTGGTAATAAAATAGTTATACACAGTACTGTAGTTTCGACGATATTAATTAACCAAGGTCATTGTTAAATCATTGACAAAGTTAACATTTGATAAGGGTACAAAAGTTTCTTATTATATCGTCACGTTTTTTTAATGTTATGAAAACCATTTTTTTTATTGCTGAGGAACAGCTGATAAGCTGACGGTCTACTTAATAATAAGCAGTTACCGTCGCCTATGAATGATTCCAAGAACACGCTGCAGTCCCATAGGAATACAGGAATCTAGATCACGTACACAACACAAGGTTATTATGGCGGCGTACTTAAGACCAAGGGTGGTGGCCATCCAGACGGGCTTAGCCCTGCCATGTAGGGCTGTTTTGTCACCTTTTACGACAAGCCCCCTCCAGCCGCAGAAGTTGGTATTCTTTCCGGCGCCTGCACGAAGAAAATGCTTCCATTTGTTGGAAGTCTAATATTATTTCAACACTATAAAAAACAAGTGTAAAGAAAACTAAAATATCATAGCCAAGCGTGCCTTAATTACGAATCTGAAATATGCATTATTTGCACTTTCAAAAGTATTTATTATTCATGATCTTTCTTGTAGCCGAAACTAAATTTAAAGGAAATCTAAGTACGGGAAAAACTTTTCTTAGAGATTCGTTAAAAGTTACTTAATACTAGGTTAATAATAAATAGTACACTTTATATCACTAAGTAAATCAATATTACAACAATAATATATGGACAAAGTACAATCGGCGGTGTTATCGCTGTGACCAATTTATTCGAGACAACCTCTTGAAAAATATTTTAAATAAAAGTGAGAATGTTTTAGTTCACTCGACGAGGGTATGTAATTATATTGATAATTTATATAGAGATAAACGAGGATATTGTTCAATTTTGGATTTCAGACTTGGATGTCTAAAGGTCTGACAGTGTCTCCTATAATACCAAATTTAGCCACATTTTTCCAGATATTTTCTTAGGTCTATATGATTAAGAAAAAGAATAATCACTGAGGGGCATAAATACAAAATCACAGAATTTTTTCCCCGAAGTTGTCCTCGACAGTTCATCCCAGGATCCAAATCACAAGTTTTATAAACCATAATATAACCTATTTTATTAGATTGTGGTGTAATCCATATATATTATGTTGTATTATTTTAAATACTTAATTCAGAAAAAATTATCTATCTATAAAGTTATCTTTACTAAACATAAAACTATCCAGCAAACAACGATATCAATTATAACAAAGAAAACTCAAGACATTATTACAAAATGGCGTACATTACAAAGTACGGATGGATATAAAACTGGAATATTGCAGAAGTTAAATAAGTTACAAGTCTAACAATTTGAAATAAAACGACCTCGTTACGGACTTATTGCTGCTGCAAATGTTGGTTGGCACTTTAAAAATATTTGCATTTTAGTCCTTTTTTTATATTGGTATAGCTAGCTGTACCCTGCCACGCTTCGCTGTGGCACATTGTGATTGAATGGTTGAGAAATGAGATACAAAAAAATAAATTAAAAAATAGATAAAAACAATCCTTGATGCGGATTATATATCATGCTAAAATTTCAGCTCGATCGGTGCAGAACTTTTTGAGTTTTTGTACAAACCAACATAACATTTTATATATATATATATATATATATATATATATATATATATATATATATATTAATACAACGCCATCTAGTCCCAAAATAAGTTGCATAGCACTTGTGTTATGGACTAGACCACTGTTATACTACTTATATACTTTTTTTTGTAAATAAATACATATTATAAATAAACACCTAGACGCGAAACGGGAATCGGACCCATGACCTTCGCGGGCGTACCGAAGTGCGTTAGCCGCTACGCCAGGGAGGTTGTCTTTACGTGTTTTACAAGTATAATGATTACTTTCGACCTCCGTGGCGTAACGGATAACTTCGGTACGCTTGCGGAGGTCACGGGTTCGATTCCCGTCTCGCGTCTGGGTATTTATGCATAATATGTACTTATTTATAAAAGAAAAGTATAAACGTAGTAAATTAGTTGTCTAGTACACATAGCACAAGTGCTATGCTACTTACTTTGGGTCTAGCGTTGTGTGTATTATTGTTCGATCCTTGCATAAATAATAGTTGAGATATCGCCTCCTGACTTTGTTATCTACCCTCACTCTCGGTGAGGTAAATTGTAAAAGCGAGCGTGTGACGCGAGTTGTATTCCATGAGCGTCTAAACGCACGAGACGGTCGATGTGCGACCTCCCTGAAGACCACTCTGCGCCGTGCGCAATTGGCTTCAGTAACTCCTTACTAACTCTCATTGGCCGTGCCATAAGATTGTGTGTTCAGTGACTAGTTCATGACATTTAGCTGGTACCAACCGTGAAACAGTTCATCCACGAGTGGACATGAACCGAACCGGGAAGGGGTAGAATCAAGGTCAGTGAATTTCTTTGTCCACTGCAAGGCAGCGCATATTTCTAACCACAGCTACTCCCCCTCTCCTCTCTCATACAGTCCACTGCTTTCGAGCTGTCCCTCTTATCCCGGTACGGTACTCTCTTTCGTGATGGGTCTATAATTAACGACTATAAATTCACAAAAACTAAAGCAATAAGATCGTTCGTTTAAAGATTGTCAAATCAAATTTATGCACATCCATTGATATTCGTGGAAACAAAATGTTGTTACACTCAGAGACCAAACTAGACATTATGGATTCGAAATTCACGATACTCTGTCCCATTTAGGTTGTTTTTTTATTATCTAACCTGCATATTATAGCATAATTTTCACATACCTATGGTAAAAGAGACTGTAAGGAAATCTACATATAATCCGTCGTGCTTTGGATAAACCAAGCGGGTATGTTGTCCGTTTCTACCAGGGTAAGGTCCAAAATGACCAAGGACATGACGGCGTTTCATTAATTTTGTTTTGGCTTTCTCATAGCGTAGACAAAAACGTTGTAAAAAAAACATATCGCCCCCGACCATGGACAGAACCAGGGCCGGGAGCGACAGGTCCACGCCGATTTGGGCGACGAGGGCGCGGCGCTCCTCGCGCCACGCAGGGCACACGGCGACAGTGTGGTTCACCGTGTCCTCCTCGTCGCCCGCGCCACAGTGGTGGCACCCTGACGTCATCTCCCGCCCTATGCGACACAGGTACCTCCCGAAGCAACCGTGCCCCGAGAGGACCTGCGTCAGGCGGAAGGTCAGGGCGCCGTGGCGCAATTTTATTTTCCCTAGATGATAAGTAGTTATAAGTTGTTAAACAATAAAGAGTTTATTTTATAGATTATTTTTTTTTAGTTTATTTTTTTATAAATTCCATTAATATTTAAGTGTCTAAATATATGAATTTAATAAGTTACAAATTTGTGAAGATCACATAAATTACAATATTCATATTTGGCAAATATTTTCGACACGACAGCCTCCGCGGCATAACGGTTAACGCACATCGGATCGCCCTCGGAAGTTACAGCTTCAATTCCCGTCTCGAGTCTGGATAACTATATATAATAATGAGAAATACCGATAAGTTCCGTAGAATTGGCAACCCAACAGCATGTTTCTACCTAGATTATTGCTCCCTTCATACTTGTCTAGATCATCAGAGAAGGGAGTCTTCTATCTTCTCTCTTTCAAGGCCAATAACATGTTTGCAATATAATTATTATAGGCGGTAACCAATTTCCGTCAAATTACTGTCCAAAATAATCCGGTTTTTAACTCAAAAGAGATAAAAGGAACGTGCCTATTGTGCAAACGTTGGTTAGGATATTGTGGTGATTCCAGGGGTCCTACGTCCTTTTAAAAGCAGATAAGTCCTCTCTTGTGTTAACATGTTGTTTTAGCTGTGTACTGTCACATTTGAGATGTGAACAAAACAAAAAAAATATACTATATTAAATGATTATAAATTTATTCATAAGAGTAGAAAGTAGTAAGAAAATTAAGTAAAATTAATAGTAGTAAAAAAAGAAAGGTTCGCTTAGGCTAGGCTCAGCTCTCAGAAGTCTGATTCACCACACTTCCCTCAGTCAATTTCCGCTAGGCAGAGTAGGCAGCGCTTAGTGCATGTGGGTAGTCCTCTCTTCAGGTGTTCACTACCCTCTTGTTAAGCGGGTCTTAGTTCCTGGAACGCAATGATGCGAAACGTTTTACAGTGCGGCATAAATGAAGCAAAAGGGAAAGACTAAGTTCTTGAGACAAATCAGAAATAAACAAATTAGCGTTTGCAAGGCAGGAAAGATCAAGGTGGCAGAAGAAAAGAACAGAAACGATTACAAATACAAAGCTATTATGATATCAAGTATCAGTATACAAAGCAAAGTGTAATACGAATACAAAGTATTCGGTATCGATATATTATATCGGTATTGATGTAACAGGTATTATCAGTATATTACCCAGTATTTGAATCTGGTATACATAATAAGATATTTCTAAACATATCAATTAAAATGAAATTATTTCTATTGGATTTTGATTTGAATTATTTAATTATAGGCTACAATTTTATACAACAGTTTATTTTGTCGTTACAAAGGAAGTCAATTTGATCTGTGCGCAACTTCCCCGAATCGGGAAAAACAAATCACTATAATTGTTAAATTTAATATTTACAGTGTACAAGCACTGTACACTATTGGATCTGTTGTAAAATAATAAACAATAACAGTTAGACTTTAACAAAATGAAAAAACGGTTGCACCAAGGGTGACGCAGCCGACTTAGTTTATCGTAAGATGGCGGTCGATCGCTTATTCGATATCGGCGCGTAGGGTAGAAACAAATCAATCCGATAAATTCAACAGCCACCTACAAAAACTGGAATATCCAAAACGTTCCGTTACAGTACCTTAAGTGTGTAAATGGTATGGCAGAAGTGTTGTCATTGTTTTTTTTAATATGCAACGGTTTTTATGGAAAGCTTCCTTAGATTAGCTACTACTCGATATTGTGCCTTGTTTAGGATTTTTTTATAAAATTGTTAAGTTCCATTTTCTATATTTTCAATTGACCTGCAAAACAGTGTGGTGTCTTACCGCTATCTGAATAAACTTTAAATTATTTTTGTTTTATTTATCACTGCACTAATCGCAATCTCGTTACCTTAACCAATAAATGTGTTTGGTAAAGTCTTCACTGATGAAGACTCCAGTTGCGAGATATAACGCTAAAAAGAGACGATTAAAATTAATCCACCATTATAAATTTATATAGGTTTATATGTACGAGGGTGTTCAATAAATAGCTATAATGCAATACATTGTCCTTGGAAAGTAAAAAAAAACTGCCAGGCATAGTCCAGACATTACATAAAATAATAATAAAAAAGCAATCAATTACATCTAATAAGTCACTAATCTATGCATAGATATGCATGCTTATTAAATATTTATAATATAGAATACTGAGATACGAATCGGATACTTATTAAATAGAGTAAATTGTTAAAGAAATGGGTGAACAATTAGCTCTGACTGAACAGTGTCGGGGAAGGTTGCATTGATTAAAAAATAAAACTAAGTACCAACTCTGATCGCTAACTATGCCGTCATAATAATCCTGTATTATGTTCTGACATAAGTGAAAGTGACCCAGGTTCCGGTTCCCCTACGAGGATGGTATCGTGTTAACAGCCTCTGGCGGCCCAAACATCTATAGGTGACGGTAACTGCTTACCGGTAGCTACTTTTGTGGGCCACCTGTCCGGTATCTACACCAATAAAAAACTTGATAACAGAGTTGCAATTTTAAGGAAGGGCGGAATAGCATACACATATGTACGAGGGTGTTCATTAAATAGTGATAATGCGTCCTTGGAAAGAAAAAAAATACTGCCAGGTATAGTCCAGACATTACATAAAATAATAATAAAAGAGCAATCAATTACCTTTTGTTTTTTTTAAATCGAAGTCATTTGTTTACCTCGTGACGGAACATGTTATTAAAAATGGATAGTAAAATATCTCTGCTTTAAAATTTAAAAAACAAAATTGAAACCGTGGTCTTGGCGGATCGTCGTGTTCCTGTTTGTTTTATAGCGGAATAAATGAAGATTTCTATAGGAAGTGTACATAATATTATACACAACCATTTGGGCATGAAAAAAATTTCATCGCGCTAGATGCCCAGAATGCTTTCTGAATTTCACAAAGCAGTTTGGGTTTGTCACAACAAGCTCTTGACTGATTTTTGGCTCGATTCATAACTATGAACGAAAAATGGATTCACCATTATGACCCGAAAACGAAAAAACAGCCCATGACTTGGAAGAGACCGTCATCTCCAACTCAGAAGCAGTAGTAAGGCGATTCCATCCGCCGGTAAGATTATGGGCTGTTTTTTTCTGGGACAGCCGAGGGGTGGTAATGATCGAATACCTTAATCATGGAGCCACTATTACGGGGACTTTTTACGCAGAACAAATAACAGTTGCGTGAGAAAATACGCAAGCAATGGCGTGGCCAAGCCCCCCCCCCCCCTGCGCACAAGTCTAGAGTTGCGATGGCTGCCATTCAAGAAGCTGGCTTCGAATTGATAGAGCATCCTCCCTATTCACTGGACCTAGCTCCTAGTTTCTACCTATTTCTGCTGTTAAAGGAACATATTAGAGGCCATAAATTGGAAGATGGTGTGAACACAGTGGTAGCCACAATTTTATGAAGGATCAGCAAGAAGATTTTTTTAAAGAGAATTTTAGCTTTAGAAAAAAGAATATGTGTTTATGAACGTGTGTATGTGACGTCGAAAAATTAAATAATATTTAATAAAAGATAATTGCGTCATACTCATTATTACTTTTTATTGAAGACCCCTAGTACATATGATTTTATTCTTAAGTCACCTCTAAAATAGTTATGTACTGAGAGACTTCAAAGTTGTGGATTATGTAACCTGGTTAGGGTAGCGTTGAAGTTTAAACGTCCTAAATCCTAAATTCAATCAAATCTAATATAATTTTGCTCAAAGTTTATTAATATCGCTATTTGCATGAACAGCAATTTCTACTCAAAGGGTGCATTATTAAAAGCTGTTTGTGCTATTGTCGCGGAGTGGCACAAAATATTGAATAATTAAACATTCAATTCTGTGTCAGTTTGGTGTTTTAACACTGTAATGACAGCAAAATCTACTATCACGTACTCGCATGAAGCGTTTACTTGCAAAACCCCCTACCACAATATTTGTGAGAAACTAAACTAAACCTAAGGGACAATCTGGTCTAGAAAAGCTACCAATAGAGACGAATGGAAGCAGCTGGAAGAGGCCTATGTGTCACTGGACACGCTGATCACTAAACCGGGAAACCCGATGTATTAGATAGATCTAAGTTAAAACAATTTGCTACTGTGTGTGTAAAATTAATGTTCAGTATCAGCAATAAAGGCTATTAAAAAAAAAAAAACTAAACCCATACTGTATTTGTGGGATTTGATTCGAAACAGTAAATAAAAGGTTGAATATAGTATTATTAAAGAGGCATTTGTGCAATAAAAAGTTGATAGCTGTGTTAAATTTGCTTTCTAATGATATACACTCTTATATCGTCTTTTCCTGGAAAAAAACGTTTCAGCGGGTTTTACAACTGCACGCCTCATATTTCCTCTGAGCGTAATCAATACTTACGTCGTCTACGACTTAAACTCTTGCTCAGATAAAAAAAGTATCCTCTAATTATCCAAATTTAAAGAAATAATGGTAAACCCATTAAGCCTTTAAAGTAATCCCTATTGCAATAAATAAATACGATGTAATTGTTATTATAGCAATAATTTCGAACAAAATATTTGATGCAATAATGTAAGTTGATATTTTTCACAAAAAAACTGCAATGTTTTTTAATATTTAATTATTGGTACGCAAAACAAATTATAGTCAAAATCATTTTAAAATATTTTACATAAGACTATGACTATAAATATATAAAAACATGTAAACCATATATTTAATACATTTGAGTGCTCAATATGGTAAATATTTAGTTAATGTATGCTAGTAATAAATAAAATTGTTTAGCAAAAAATGGGAATCGGGAATAAAATTCATTATTGTTGTTTTGGGGAATAAATCTTCAAGCTTCGTCTTTAAATCGGGCTAGGCACCAGTTAACTAGGTATATCTAATGATAAAGCGGCCGCGGGCGGCCCCTTGCGGGAGGATCCGCTGCCCGCACTATTGCCGCGAGGGAGAGGGTCGCGTGCTGTTCCGTGGCCCCCCTCAACTCCTACAATACAGGAAGCGCCGGGGGGACGAAACCCTGACCCCCTGGCGCCAACACTTTAGAAGAGGCCCGCCTTGAGACAAAGGGCGGGCCGGGGGAACCCGTCAAGAGAGGTTTTTCCCCGAAACCAAAAAAAAAGGTATATCTAATGATTATTAGTGACCTTATCATTATCGGTCTAAAGATCCTACTAACCGAAATAAAAAATGAGGTGATGTTTTAAAAAATACAAAGATATAAATTTGCATAAATAATTTACGGGTGTGAAAATTTATACTAGATAATTTATCAGGACAGACAGTATATTGCATATAATTTCATAAATCTATTTTATTTTTTGTAGGACATCCGACAGGCTGATGGCACATTTAAAATTTAACAGTTACCATCACCTATGGGTGTTTGCAACGCCAGTGACATCCCAAACACGGTGCTGTCCCATATGGTTACAGGAAATTAAGTCACTAACGCCAGAACACAACACAAATTTGTTAACCAAATATGTCGCCTTCCAGACGGGCTACCACGAAGCTAGCGTGGGCTGTTTTGTCGGCTTTTACGACAGGCCGACCCCGGCCGCAGAGGTCAGTATTCTTTCTCCACCCCTGCACGGGTAAAATATTTAATAAATATTATGTTATGATACTGTTTTAAGATTATTGATTTCGATTAAAATTCATTTCTAAAATTATAATAGTCTGTGAAATTATATAACAGTAAAAACGCAACAAATTTCATTAATTTATGGCCGTGGGTACATGAATGTACAGTAATATAAATAAATGCATATATTTTAATTAAACCTTCATGTTTTGGGTGCTGCTTGGAATTATTTTAGCGCCCGATAGCTTTACTATTCGATTCAAAGTAATCTATTCCTTCTAAAACAAGTTGTATTTTTCAAAGTCTGTACAGCATTCAATAACTGGAAATAGAAAGGATTTATTAATATAAACGTTTCAAAGGTTTGGTCGTACGACCAAGATTTTTCCAATAAAAATAGATAGTGACGAGTTTATTTCCCGGCGCCTACGTTTTTATTGCCACCGGAACAACTGTTGCTTTCGGTGCTCTATTTGCTCAGATCTCCAACGGAGGCTGTTTACGTTGCTAGATAAATTCTTATTGAAATATAAATACACTGATGAAGAAGTAAATGTTTATTCAAAGTTCGTGTCTTAACCGTTTATAGTGTTTCTTTATTTGTAATAGATATTTAATAATTATAGCAAATCACTATATTTCATTTGTTACAGCATATATTTTTGGTGTATTTTTGTGACAAACAATTTAGAGTTACTTCACTGTATTAAACAATTTTTTCTTTGACGACCTCCGTAACGAAATGAATTTCCACGTCCGAATGCTCTTAGAGATCACGAGTTCATTACCGTTCCAAGTCTGTATGTTTATTAAAAGTAGGTATATAAGTACTCGTAGTTGTATTAATTGCGATAACACAATCGATTTGCTTACTTTGAGACAAACTAGCGCTGTATATTTTGCTAGTTGACCCGGCAAACGTTGTTCTGCTGTATGAATTAAAAAAAAGTAGCCTATGTCCTTCTCCAAGATCCAGTTTTCATCCAAATTTATCCAAAATTCCAAAATTAGTTCAGCGACTTAGGAGTGAAAGCGTAACAAACAAACAAACTCACTTATGCGTTTATAATATTATTTAGGATTTATTTCTTTGTCTATTTTCATTTTCTAGTGTTTACGCAAAATAATGCTTTGAGTGAAAACAAAGCACCTCACATCCTCACATCAACCTTAATGAAGTAATCGAGAAACTGGGTCGCCCACTCGATATCCGATTAGCCGCAGAAAAATAGTGTGCGATTAAAGTGCTTTTTAGACCAATCCGGGCGCAAATCTTTTGTTTAGTTAATTGGTTTCCACTTGGGACGCATTCCTGATAGGGAATAATTTTTTATAGGATTTCAATAATGTTTACGTGATGCTAAATCCCTCCAATATAATAATTACTTAGCAACTTCTTACTTTTTGATTACAAAGTTTTTGTTTGATATTTCCGATTTCGAGGACTTAAAAGAAACAGCGCTGTTTTTTTAAACCAGACAATATGAGTTTTACTTCATGTAGGATACAGTAACTGTAATTAGAAAATTATGCGTAGTCATACATAAAAAAACAAGAAAAAAATATATTATACGCATCGAATTGAGAACCTCCTCCGTTTTTTTCGTCGGTTAAAAAATCACATGCCCCGGGCGTGGGGTAGTAGAGGGACACGGGGATAGTTTTAGTGGGTGTCCAAGCAATTTGCGTCCCCTCTTCAACTGTGGGTCAGGACCCTACCGCAAGCCCCCAAGCGATGGGGTGTGCATCAAATATTTCCACGCCGAAAAAGGGAGAGACCTGAGCCCAGAAGTGGGAAGTTATGTACTATTATTACATTAAGACGACACTAAGTGCTAGCGACCTTGAGCGAGTGGGAGGAGTTTGAGCTAGTGAGAGTAGCACGCGCGGGGCCCCCCCGCAACCCGCATTGAAAATTCGCAGGCGACGTAATTGTATATTTTAGAGAAGTTCGTTGGGTAACCATACGTTACAGATTATGAAGACTATCTAATAATCATGAAATTTTTAACCGCTTATTTAATATTAGTTAGGATTATTGTTTCATGTTCTGTATCTTATATCATTCCCTGTGGTAGGATATAATATAATATAGGTATTTCAATAAACGGAAAATATAATTATATCAAACGAACACAGGTTTTCTGTCTACAGGTTTTGTAACTATAAATAAAAAAGTGAATTAGGTATTTATAGGATTTTATTTAAAACTCCTCGAAATTTAATACTTTCACAGCAACTATACTGTCTTCTTTTTCAGCCGTCACTGCTCGTTTTTTTTATTAGTTTGTTTTTATTTTCTTTTTCCTCTTCCTTTTTCCTTTTGCGTCCGTGTATGGCACTAACTATATAAGAGGGGTCCCTAATTACCATATTCCTCGTATATCTAGGATCAACCAGTTCGGGAAGCATACAATCTGTATAAAACTTAATTAAATTATTTTTCATTTTAGTGTCCCAAAAAGCGTCATCCTTGTAAATTAGTTCAATTTTTACAGGAAAGTTTTCACCAGACCAAATACCAAGCATACATTTATCTTTTCCTGTTATATGCAGCTGTCCCTGTATTTGATACCACCAATTATGTTATTTGTTTATTATGTAATTACCGTTTACCAGTTTTTTATAAAACAATACTTTTTTTTCATGGATGGCTTTATCTAGTCCTAGTTTGTAAGCTGTGAGTGGACATTTTATTTCTAAAATGGTGTTTTTATTAATAATACCGTCTGGTGATGCGCCGAGGAAGGGTATTTCTTCATCAAGAAAAAGTCCACACGGTTCTATTTTAATATTTTCTTGTTTCGACAATTGTTCTTTCGCAAAATTTTCGTTGTCTTGTCCATGTTTTATAGACTTAATGTGTCCTATAGACTCTTTATATAAAAGATCTTTAACTAAATTGCAGCAACTTATGTCATTGCGTCTTTTTATAACACGTCCAAAGTTGGAAGCGGTCAAAATCCGTCTTCGTAGTTCTAGCCACTCACTAGAACCACTTTGTAATATAGTCTTCCTTTCTATTTGTTTTCTTTGTTTGGCAGTTTCCGCCAAATTTGCTAAAAATATTTTTTTTGATTCCTCTAATATATCATCATCCATATCCGGTCTTGAACATTGCTCACCATAGTTTTTATTACTTTCTGTGTAGTGTTCATGTAATCTCTTCTTTATTCTATGATAATTTTTTGTTAAATGTAGGCGTTTTTGTTTACGTATTTCCATCTTTTTTAATTCACCATTTGGACTCCTGCCCGTGATTGATTTTTGCAACAACGATAAAGGTTTATGGGTATTAAATGATAAAGCAGCTGCATTACAACGCATATGGTATTGGTTCTTCTGGGAAAAATTTACCCGCTTACCCCCTACAAATTTTGCAACAATACTATGGAAGCGCTCCACAGTGTTGCTGTCAACGTCTTCAATCAAGCTTCTTGCATGAGCAGCTATATGTGTCAATACAAATTTTATTCTATGCCACAAACTGTTTGTGAAAATATCTCTGTCTATGTTGTCATCTTCTCCCATTTTCGAGCAAAAATATGTCTTACAATTAGTATGAACTCCAAATGCATGTTCTGCGGCTAACATGATATCATTATGTAAACTAGTGACATTGCCAGAATTTTTATAATTTCTTATAGCGGTTACTATTACCTTTCTTATTGACAGTATTCTTTGTTTTGTTATATATTTTCTGTATTTAATTAAATATTTCGTGTCAGTGATAAGAGCTTGTAACTTATTGCAAAGGTTTCTTAACAGGTGGTTGCGGCATTCGATTTTTTCAATTGTTATATTTTCATACGGTCTTGACTGTAACAATTTTGCATAAGTATTTGCATCACCATCTGATATTAACCTTGAATATATTAAATTATGCATTTCTATGCTGTTCTTGAATCCTTCTACCAAGATCGTGGATTCCATTCCAGTTGAAGGACCTGAAAATAAAGTAATAATTATTCCAACCATAAAATTTTAGTTTCTTTATTATTATTACAACATATTTAATATTATGAATTTACCAGAATAATTTTTATAGCAAGCATGCTCCTTAGGTGTGACATTTTTCTTGGCAGCTTGGGCGCATATGCAGCAGTATTTATTTTTCACTGCCATATAAATAATTTTTCCAGTTCTTTTCCCAATTATCGCAGCTGCGCCTGATAGGGATGAGTAATTTTTTTTATAAGATCTTTTTCCCCAACATCCATCTGCAATATATGGAATGCCATTTTCAGTAACTCTACCGTCTTCCAAAGCCATTTGACGTTCTTCATTAGCGGCTTCATTCATAGAATTCAAAGCTTCTTTTTCCCAAACTTTGTTAATTGTTCCCATTCTTTTATTAAATAACTCATAGGATATATGAGGCAAGTCCATTGCTGCCAATAATTCATTAAGCTGTGTATAGCCACAACCTATTGCCACTGCACCCGCAACTGTATTAATATTTAAGTCAATTTCAGGATCATTGCAACAAATGACAAAAGTTTCGTTACACATGTTGCATTTTAGTTTTAGTTTAGAAACAAGGCCCAGTTTTCGTTCAGATATAATTTCTACAGATTTCAAACCACAGTCTATATTACCATGTGAAGATATTTCTTGAAGCTCTTTAAAAAAATGTTTAATATTTAATATTCGCATTCCATTCACTATTTCTTGATTATTTCTGAAAAGGAAATATACATAATAAGAATTTTGCAATATTAAACAGAATAAGGCCTTTAACATTTGTTTTGTAATATCTTTTATTGTTCACATTCTTTGCTATCACTCACGGGTTCTGCAATATTATATTGAAAATTTTCCCCTTTTTTATTAATTTTATTTATCGAGAGTTTTACTATATAAAACTTTATATTGACAGACTATCCTGACATCATAGAAATAATAATACGTTTACCTGACCGAATTTGACTTCTCGTTTTCAATATCCATTTGAAAGCTTTCTTCCTGCTCAGCAAATATCGTTTCGGTTACTTGAGAACTGTAACAGTTATAGTAATTAATATAAGTTAATAGAATTAGGTTTCAAATATGCTAAAATCATAATATTGAATTAGATATGCATTTACTTGTCAACAATCTTGTTCTCATTTTCATTGTCAATATGGGATAAGCGTTTCCGTAAATTCAGACCTACAATATAAATGTATTTATATTTAGTTATACAGTGACAATAGTAATAGCATTCAAATATTTTTAAAACTCGAATCCGGACTGTCCCGACTACGATGTAGTATTGTCATACTACACTACAATACACACCTCGTCTCTGTCTCCTCATTTACGTCGCGATTATCTTTGTTATTATGTAATCTCCTAAAAAGAAAATAATGTCACTTAGTAAAATAAAAAATAATAATATATGTAACAATTAAATGTTATGATTAATTTATCTGGTCCAATTTACATCAATGTGCTAAAATACACAAATGATAATTATGATTGAGAACACGTTACTTACCTTAGTAATCTATTTTTTGCGAGCGTTTGGCGTTTCTTTTTTAGTAATCTAGATTTACCAGCCATTTTAGCGCGAAACTTATAATAGAGTTAAATCGTTTAGTGATTGCTCCGAGCGTCAACGTCTACCCGTGACAGTGGTCAGCGATGCACTGCCGCCCGTCGCCCGCAAGGGCCCCTGCCAACCCGAGCATAAAGATTATTCGAAAAAGCATAATTGTATATTATCCTTTTACTTTGAAATAAAAAGTCGTATATTAAAAGATGGGTAATTAAATTGTGTTTAAGATGGTGAAGGTTTCATAAAAATACGCTTGATAGTTTTTACGTGATTCTCAGATTTTTATCTGCGTTAGACCTAACTTTACAAATTAATTACACTATGTAATATAAACATAATCTAAAATATTCACATATTAAGTTATTGAGAAAATGCTCAAATTTAACATATATTTTTTCCAGTTCATTAACACCACTCGTTTAGATGTGATCTTCAGAATAAAATCATTAAAAGTCTCTTGTCGTCGCCTTAATACATAACTGTAGGCAAATTTATTATTTTAATTCCGTAAATGAACTGTACTACATAACATTTCTTTTTTTTTCAATGTGTTTTGTTCCTTATTTCTAATCAGAATGCTTCAATCTAGTCATGGTTTAGCCTTCTCATCATCATCATTTAAGTAGTTAATTTTGATTGCATCCAAACGCAAAAAGCCCACTTCACTGTTAAGAATACTCGGGACAAAATATAATCACGACTTTTTGTGTCGATGCGTCTCAGAGACTTTTTTGACCAAGAAATTTTGTTTTAATAGGAGCGGTTTAGAAATAAAGAAAATTTATTTATTTTCTTAATGATTTCCGTCTGATACTTATTACTCATCCAAGAAAAAAATTATCTTTGCACAAAGAGATGAATGGGTAGGAAAATGGACCCGAGGTACCAAAACCGAACTTGGCTAGCAACCAGCATTTAATCCTAAGATTGTAGCTGCTCTAAGTAAATCCCATCATCAACTTCAATATTTTGTGGTACATACAAATAAATAAAGCACAAAAAATGCTTTAAAAGCGCACTTCGCCATTGTGGTCTCACTCCAAATTCCGTACAATGGCGCACTGTTGTTGCTATTATTTGCGCGACGCGACTGCCGCCCGTGAATGGGACGCTTTATGTCAACTGTTTTAATGAAAAATGAGATATTGTGCACCACGAAGTACTTTTATATATTATTTTTTAATGATAATAGTATTTTCAACCGACCTTTATTAAAGAAAACTTTTACGCTCAGACTTTTTTCCAACTAATCACGTGAAAAAGTTACTTTGTGCAGGGACGGAGAAAGAATACTAACCTCTGTGGCCGGGGTCTGCCTGTCGTAAAAGGCGACAAAACAACCCACACTAGCTACGTGGTAGAGCCTCAAAGCCCGTCTGTATGGCGACCACCTTTGGTCTTAAGTATACCGCCATAATAACCTTGTGTTGTGTTCAGGCATTAGTGACCCAAGTTCCTGTACTCTTATGGGACATCAGCGTGTTTGCGATGCCACTGGCGTTGCAAACACCCATAGGCAACGGTAACTGCTAAATTCTAAGCGAGCCGTTAGCCTGTCTGCTGTCCTACAGCAATAAATAAAAAAAAAATTGTTCAGGAAATCGGTAAGTTAAATACTTATAGCTATAGCTAAGCTATGAAAGTCCTGTCAACATAATTATATTAAATATATTCTTTACCAGAGTTAGATACCTTGCAGTGGGCAAAGAAACTCTCTCTGACCTGGATTCCACCCCTTCGCGGATCGGTTCAGGTACGCTCGCGGAGGAACTGTTACACGGCACCAGCTAAATGTCACGCACACCGAACACACATTCTTATGGTACGGCCAATGAGAGTTAGGAGTAACTGAAGCCAGGCTAAATAGTCTGCAACGCACGGCATGTATGGTGGTAACGGGGGCCATGAAAACAACACCTGGAGCGGCTTTTGATGCATTGCTCAGCCTTCCGCCTCTCCCGCTGTTTATTCAGTATGAGGCGTTGGCCAGATGCACAGGATAAATGCACAGGGGTCGAAAAACTGGCTCTCACATACGCTGAGGACTCTAAAAGACTCAGTAGTCACGCACTCCATCTTAGGCATTCCATTGGACAACATGCTTCCACAGTTTGTAGGATCGAGAAACTACATTGTGGAAATTCCTTCCAGAGAGGACTGGGTGCTAAATAAAATCTCTTGGAAGAGCGGTAGCCTTTTATGTTATACCGATGGCTCCAAAATTGGACATGATGTAGGCTGCGGTGTGTTTGGAGAGCGACCAAGCTTCAAGACCAGTCTGAGCCTGGGTAAATATGCCTCCATCTTCCAAGCAGAGGTCTGCGCCATTTTAGAATGCGCAGAAGTGAATCTGCAAAAAGACTACATCAATCATGTGATATACATTCACTCTGACAGTCAAGCAGCACTTTTGGCGTTGAATTCAGACTTCGTAGCCTCGAAACTCGTCAAAAACTGCATGGACTACTTAAATACTTTAGGTGAGAAAAATAAAGTAATCCTTCGCTGGATCCCCGGGCATGCGGGCATCATAGGCAATGAAAAAGCCGATGAACTTGCATGGATTGGGGCCAAGGGGTCGCAGTACGGACCTGAACCGTGCTGCGGTATACCCAAAAGCCTGATCCGGCTCACCCTCAGGGATCAATGTACCAGTGAATCTCTTAAGCGCTGGAATACAATTCCAGGCCTAAATCACTCCAAGGTGCTAGTTAAAGCCTACAACCGCAAACTTGCGCTTGAAGTACTAGCACTAAATAGGAATCAGCTATGCAACCTAACGAGGGCGCTTACCGGACACTGTTGCCAAAACAAGCACCTCAGCATCATAGGGATTAGGGATGGCAAAGCCTGCAGATTCTGTAATGAAGCGGATGAAACGCCTCTGCACCTGCTGTGCTACTGCTGCTCCCTGATGCATAAACGTAGTCTCATATTAGGAAAACACATGCTGGAACCGGATGAGATACGTGCAGCTCCTGCCAAAAAACTGCTTCGCTACTTCAACGAGGCAGGCTTTGCCAATGTGCTATAGTAAATGTGGCGATCACAATAGTTCATTTAATTGGACGCAGTGATACTAGGCTAGAACAGACTAGCATAGCCACCTTTCGAAATAATAATAATAATAACTGAAGCCAATTGCGCAGGGCGCAGAGAATGGTCTTCTCATGCGATACTAGTGTATATATTCTTCCCACCCTCGCTTTTACCATTTACCTCACCGAGAGTGAGGGTAGGTAACAAAAATCAGGGTGCTGGATTTCAAATACCTACCCTTTATGCAAGAATCGAACAGTGTTAGTAGGTTAGTTTCACTTTATATATATATATATAATTTTCCTATTACTACACATCCAGTGGTGCTGAATAGGGTACTCAAATCTGGCTGCAGTTGCTTGCAGGAGGCTATTAGTGCTACTGGGTAATCGTTGCACCATCAAAACACACTTTTTACGTAAAATCGCTTTATGGTCATCCGTATACGCTTCGACGAACATTTTGGAAGCACTACAATACCGCGGCACCCTCAACAACATCCTGAAAGCATTGTTATATTGAACACGCAAGGCATTGACGGCTCGCCGCGTATAGCTCACCCACAGACTGCCCAGTAAAAAGATTGATAATACGCTATAAAAAGTGATAATTTTACTTCTGTACTACATCGAGCGAACCTGCGAGTAACCATGTTGCCCCGAACCGCCAGCGCCCTGCGCTCCCCTTCTATGTCGGCCTCATCCCCTAGGTCAGATCGCACAATATGCCTCAGATACTTGAACTTATCAACCAGCTTAAGCCACAGTACAGGAGGAGCAACTACCGCTTGGTGTTTTGGACTACAAAATATAAGTATTGTACTTATCTAGTTTTTCTCGCCTAATGTATGATCCGCCTAGGACAAGCATGGTGGATATACTGTACGTTTCCTCTAGGGAGAAACATGAGCCTCGCAGTGGGACGCTATGAGTTTGTTATTATTAATTACCATCATCCCTTATGTTTGTATCTAGAGTTTAATTTTGAGCCAGAAACCCACTGTTGAATGAAATAGCGAGAAAAAAGGTATGTTCATAGCTCCGTTTATAATTGAAATTAAAAAATATTTTTTATTCTCTCCATCCTTTTTTCCTTAGCTCTAAAAAGGTGCATAACTCAGTAATGCAGTAAGCAGGAGCTTAGATCCTGTGCTATTCTTCGATTAGTTAGGATGACAAAACTGTTACTATAGTGTTGCTCCGATACAATACTTGCTTATTATAACGTCGTGGCAAGAAGACTACACATAGCAAAGGAAGGGTGCCATTGATGAAGTAGATGTGAAACAGAGTCGCATTTGTGAAAATAATATATATAAGAAAAAAAAATTTCGGTCGCAATTCAAAAGTCAATTGAAGAAGAACGACTTATTCAGATTCGATAGGTTTAAGGATGATTCACGCTACACCGTGTTGCGACTGGATTGGGCCTCGGCCGGGGCACGTCCACCGTACGCCGGCCGGGCCAGTCATTCATGTCATACCGGGCTGTTTGGGTGTATTCTTTGCACGGCCGTGTCTGTGTCATGTGGTTTTTGTCAGCTAGTGATTTCATCTGTCGATAGACTTGACCTTTAAGTAAATATGCAATTTGCACAATTTGAATTGGCAGCTATTGCAATTGTCATCGATGATGAAGTATTGGAAAAACGAAGCGAAACTACTAAAAGAAGATGGGGTGTACACTCAACCTGGAGAAAGCGAGAAGCAGAAGGAGCTTTACTTTACAAAGAATTAATAGATGACGAGAGCAAGTTTTATGGTTATTTTAGAATGTCTAAAGAATGCTTTACTTTTTTACTTGAAAAATTAAACCAGACCTAACCAAAAAAATTCTCATCGTCTATTTTGCTGTTGAGCTGCTCACCTCACTAAGATTTGACGGTGACTGCTCTGCTGGCGCCCGGGTGCATATGTTCATGTTATAACGTGTCGGAGCCGGACCGTGCCGGAGCCGGGAAACAATACCCACCGACATTTCAACGCCGTGCCCCGGCCGAGCCCCGGCGGCGCACGGCCGGGACACGGCCGAGCCACGGTCAGACATGAATCACTTCATACAAAAAGTATACCATAATGTTTGACCGTGCCCCGGCCGGGGCATTCTCCGGTCGCGACACGGTGTAGCGTGAATCGTCCTTTATTATTATAAAAATTCTTCGTCTTTCTGCCCTTATCCCAGACTATGTGGGGTCGGTACAATATGTTCGCTCCTTCCACTCTCCTCTATTAGTCATCATCTGAACAGCATTCACACTTTTTTCTGCCATATAACTTTTTACACAATCCATCAATCTTTTCTTTGGTATGACCCTCCTTTTGTATATATCCACTCTAAATTGTAGCATTTTCCTTATTATATGACATTTGTCTCTTCGCATTATAAAATGCGATAAGCCATACTAGGCTATCAGCTACTTATCAGCTTCTCACTCACTGGCGCTACCGTCACAGTTGCCCTGATACACTCTTTCAAATATATCCATTTTTGTAATTTCATTAATCTATCTCAACATTTGCATCTCTGTTGCATGCAATAACCTATTATTGGTGAAATAAAAAAAGCAACTACCGTCTCTAAATACTTATAGTAACATTTCTGGAAAAATGTAGAAAATTCATCTCATCCCACACTGAACTTCGCCCTTGGGGCGGTAATTGTGGGTACATGAATTATCGCCGCACTCAATCTTTTTACTCGGAAACGCCTAATATTTCATACTCCCTGATATCTTTATATACATGGTTCTCGTACATTACAAGAAGATGATGTTTATGTTAGCGCTACGATTTCGACCGGAAGTAAGATTGAATACTCTTTAAAATAATAGGAACATTCATAAGGAATAGTTATAAAAGCTAATAATAACATCTATCATAGCTAAGATTAGCAGAAACAGGTAGGAGACACAGATCAGTAGATACCGGTAAATGGTTCACCCGATTGTAGGTGGTCACCGGTCACATTGCCAACACGCTGCTGGACTTAAAGTAGCACTATCCATGCAGGGGCGGAGAAAGAATACTGACCTTTGCGGCCGGAGTCAGCCTGTCGTAAAAGGTAACAAAACAACCCACCCTAGCTACGTGGTAGGGCTCCAAGCCCGTCTGGATGGCGACCACCTTTGGTCTTAAGTATGCTGCCATAATAACTTTGTGCTGTGTTCTGGCATTTGTGACCCAAGTTCCTGTACCCTTATGGGACAACAGCGTGGTTTGCGATGCCACTGGCGTTGCAAACACCCATAGGTAACGATAACTGCTAAATTCTAAGTGGGCCGTCAGCCTGTCTGCTGTCCTACAGCAATAAATAAACAACTGGATCCTGGTTTCCGGCAAACGATTTTCTGCCATATAAATAATTTAAAAAAATATAATTTAATTACGTACACCCCTATTATTCATTCACTCCATTCAAAGGTTAATTTCGCGACAAAAAGTAGCATATGTCCTTCTCTAAGGGGCCATCCATAAATTACTTCACACGAATTTTAGGAATTTTTAGACCCTCCTCCCATCCTTATCACATTTTTAGGATCCCTTCTCCCTGATTTGACGTCATATGTTTTTTAATTTTATGCATCTTTGGATGCGTTCAAGTTGCTAATACCAATTTTAAGTTGTGTTCACAATTACAAAAAAGAAAACTGGGTTTTAGGTTTTTCCGCGCAATTCTTCCAATTTTTCACTTCATAAAAACCTTCCTCAGAGTTCAAGGAATAAATAGTGCAAAGCACCCTCGACCATCTTGCAAACTTTGTCAGCAAACAGAGCAAAGAGCAAACTGTTAGGAATGAATTTACATTGTTCCTCATTTTCAAGATGTTGGAATGTGATTCGTTCAGGATTAAAGCTATTGTGTCTTAAATGACGCTTACAGTTGCAAATTAAATTAAACAACGCTTGTTTTTTTCATAAAACATAGTATACATTTAGTAGAATTACAGTAGATGGTAAATGGATTGTTTGCTTATTTCAAAAGTATTATAAGTAAGATATGTGCTAAAAATGCAAGAAGAAGCCAGGATTATCATTTGTCCATGGTATTTAGAGGATTTCCTCCTCCCGATTGGTTTGTTTCGGGCCCCGTTTGAGATAGTTGTGGGCAGTTAACGCCACTTCTCATCATCAAGGACATAAGGAAAACTAAGTTGGAGCCTGGAGGATGTTTTAGTGGAATGAAGCTTGAAAATGCCGAAGCGCGTGCGTTTCCAGCTGCTAGACCCACACAAAGCTGCCGTGATCTTGCGCGGTAGGTCTTTTATGTGAAAAGAAAAGTTTTGTTTTTATTATTGTCCACGCAATTTTTGCCATTCTCGAGTTTTGCACTTAGCAACATTCATTTTTATTTATATACATTGATAAATTTGTAGTCAAAGCAGGTTTCCGATACTGATGCATTAATGGAACAGCCGAGTCACATAACTCACCTACTTCAAAATACCACTCGGATAAATAACAGCCAGTCATCTGCGTATGAATGCGGCTCAGTGTGATTTATTATATTTTTCATAAATGAAACAATTTTACATTTTCTCGATATGTAAATGTTATATGTATGTATATGCAATGTATATACTCAGGGAAGACTTTATAGTTTTATAGAAACAAGTTCTATATAAGAATATAAATAATAAGGCTATACCAACATATTATAACAAGCTGAAATAGAAAATAATGGATTATTTCTTTGTTTCACAGGCAGTAAAAGGTACGTTCACTATTCTTTTCGGGGTTGGGAAGTCAGAAGACAGTCACCTTCTACTTCGAACGTTGTAACGCATGCAGTAGTCACCGGTTCAATTCCTATCCTGAGTCTGGGTGTTTATGTATTTATTTACAAAAGCCAATATAAAGAGAATATCAGTGGTCTAGTACCCTTTTTTGGTCTCGAGGAAAACCCCTATTCTTGACGGGTTCCCCAGGCCCGGGGGGGCCGAGGGATATGTGGGACTCCGGGCAAGTTTGGCCATCCGACTACCCACTAAAAATCCCGCTGTTCTCACATCGTCTACGCCTGGGCCCACGGATTTGTGGCCTGCCGATCTCGTGGCCCGG
Source organism: Malacosoma neustria (assembly GCA_963693495.1). Taxonomy (NCBI): domain Eukaryota; kingdom Metazoa; phylum Arthropoda; class Insecta; order Lepidoptera; family Lasiocampidae; genus Malacosoma; species Malacosoma neustria. Next base: position 2,886,741 of record OY856379.1, on the reverse strand, counting down.
GCCGGTACCGGCCCGCCTATTGTGTCGGGGCGGGCCTCTTCCATAATATTGGCGCCAGGGAGTCAGGATTTCGTCTCCCTTGCATTCTCCTCTATCAACTCGAGGCGTTGGGAGGGGGGGACCGCAGAACAGCACGCGGCTCTCACCCTCGCGGCAATAGCGGTGACGGATCCTTCCCAGAGGGACCCCCAGCAAACGCACTCTAGTACCTTTAACACAAGTGCTCTAATACTTACTTTGAAACTAAAAAGCGCTGTGTTACGACATCGCATCACTAACGTGCTGTCTGCACCTATAGCAACTGGAACCTGGGTCACTAGTGCCGGTACACAACATGGTTATCATGGCGGCACATTTAGAAGACAAAGGGTACTTGCCATTCAGACGGGCTCAGAACCATACCGCCTAGCTAAGGTTATTTTATCGTCTATTATTATATTATATATATCATCATTTCAGCCTATAGCTGTCCACTGCTGAACATAGGCCTCTCCAATCGATTTCCAGCGCGATCGGTCCAATGCCACCTTCATCCAACGAGACCCAGCGATCTTCACCAGGTCGTCGGTCCATCTGGTATGCGGCCGTCCCACGCTGCGCTTACTAGTTCGCGATCTCCACTCTAGACTCTAGGATCTTTCTGTCCCATCGGCCGATCTTCGCGCTATGTGGTCCGCCCATTGCCACTTGCTTATCCTCCGGACTATGTCGATTAGTTTGGTCCTCCTAGGAATCTCCTCATTTCTGATTCGATCCATTAGGGTAACACCGCTCTTTCCATAGCTCGTTGTGTGACAGTGAACTTTTTGAGAAGATATATATATATATATATATATATATATATATATATATATATATATATATATATATATATATATATATATATATGTGTGTGTGTGTGTGTATGTGTGTGTGTGTGACAGTTATGATACACATCCTAATTTAATAGACTAAAGAAGAATCAAAATAGTATCTGAAAGTAATCAAATTCTGCCAATCCGTAAGCTAATAATGAACTTAATAAAAATAAATCCTCGTTAATGAAAATTATTTCTTTTACGCCCGCTAAACTTATTTTAACATAATGAAAAACAAAATTTCACGTTCGCGAGGAAAAATCTGCAGGAAATTACATCAACCCAACGCCTTTCAAGAATAAATTAATGGTTCCAATTTATTAATCAGTGGTGAATAATGTTATTTTTACACTCTTGTTTTGTTAAATACTTGATTTTGAGTATCTGGCTTCACTTTGTGTTGGCTTGCAGTGTATTTGTGTTTTTCTTTCAGGATTTGGGGAAGATGGCCGCTTCTGCAGAAACTAAAATACAAATCTCTTCCATCTGTTTTTTTTTATTGCAGAGACTGACGGTCCACTTATTAGTAAGCAGCTGCCGTGGACTATGGATATGTGTGAAGCTAACATGCTGCTATTCGCATAGGGAACCTGGATTACTAACCTGTCTTGGGGCTAAGGTTATTTTACGTGAAAATAGTCTCCCTATCAAAAAAAGTTTCGCAAAAAAAGCAAAACAAAATAACGCTTATCAACGCGTACACTTCTTTCTTTCTTTGAATATAACTATAACTCAATGTTCATTATAAAAAATTACTATGAAAAAGAAAGATGACTAAGACAACTCGTAATTCGCCAGATCCAACAGGCTTCTTGAAAAATGTGTTGAAACGATAACGATAACAAAATAGCTGTCGTCTCTTTTTCCAGTCAGTTATTTATCGCTGTCCTCGTATTGCACTTAATTAAATTCTTTTTAAACGCCAGTCTGGAGGTAATGAACTCTCATGCCAGTATCAACTTGTTATATTCTTCTGTGTTATTTACTTCTGTGTTATTTTAATAGTTTATTATTTTATTTTATTGCATAAGGCTTAATAAATAATGTAATTTTTAAATGATTGCAATGCATTACTTATACATATCTATTCGCATTGCGACTTTATTACAATGAAATACAGTTGAGTGTTTTTGCTCCACTAATACCAACCTTATGAATAATAGCTTAAGGCTTATTCTATAGAGTAATTTTTAAATGATTGCATTGTATTACTCATATATCTATTTGAATTGCCACTTTATTACAATGAGATACAGTTGAGTTTTTTTTTCTCTCTTTATATGGAATCTAGTTTGAGGAATGGTTTGATTTAATATAGTTTTGAAAGTTTTTTGGAAAAATTTGAAATTTGTAAACTTTAGTTAACTTTAACACTGATAATTTCACCTCAAAGTTCGAGCGATTTGTAGCTCTAAGTTGCATAACTCCATAAACTTTTACTTTTCTGTTTATGTTTTTTATTACATTGAGGTTTACATTTTTCAGGGTTTCACTTCTATCATGTGTAAACTACACACGTGTTATTGTGGTTATTGTGTTATTGTGTATATAATGTTAGTGGTGTCACTTAATGGCCCCAGCAGAAGATCAGCGCTGGTAAATTCCATCAGCAAATGCTGAGCTAGGACCAATTTGGGACAAATATATAGTATATAATTATAAATTGTAAATAATAACTTTAAGTCCTAAATAAATATATTTTCTTTCTTTCTTTCTTTCTAAGAATACTTGCACACTTTCCATATTTCATTACAAGCGCTGCATTAATATTTTAAATATAATATTTTCTGAAAAAGGCGAAACTAGTCAGATATAACTCTGACGTCTGCCTTTTTTTATAAGCTGAAGCGATGATGCTCTTGTATCTAATCTATTGATCATCTAATCTAGCTAAGATATTGCAGTTACTGGAATTTTGTTTGTTATGCTGTTTATAATTAGTTCTAACTCTTTAAAATAGCTTAATGTTTAGAACCCTCTATTTAATAATCCTATAGCATATCACTATCGATAAATGGATCGAGCCAAAAGTGGACCAAAGGCGATGGTAACTATGACCACAGACACATAAATTTTTTTAAATTTTCCTGTAGGTACCCGCGAAATAATTTCTATCGGAATAACAGATTGAGAATTCTAAAACTGAGTGTTTAGTTTCTAAAACAGAGAGTTTAATATTTAATTGTAAAAATATCCTTTGTTATACGAGTAGTAGTCGTCAAGGAGTATGTTTTATTAATTTGATAAAATATGACGGTACACGGCACCCACAGTCTTGATAAATACATTAAATATGTCAGCTGTGAGGTACGAATCATAAATAAGAATAGACTAGCTCATAACTTATTAAGAGATGAGAGTCTATATGCACCGGGCATTTGAGCACGCACTGGTCTTCTCCTTTCCGCTCTCACACTCTACTTCTTCACTCTGCTCCTTCACCCTAATTACCAGAGTATATATTCTTTACCAACACACACGCTATGAAAGGGACGGATAGCATTCCGCTGGCGAGGAGCGTGGCCCGGCTCTCGATGGCACCGTCTCCACCGCGTTTCGAAGGGGGCCCACTCCAAAGCGCGCGCAGAGGCTACCGCTGCCCCCTGGCTTTGGCCAAAACAAAAAAAGGGAGCAATATCCCGGAGCGCTCGCTTTCTATACGATCCAACACACGGGATCCACAGTGACGGGTCAGCATTCCTTTTAATTGCCTGCTAAACCACTCTTAAAATGTTAATCGACCATACATCATCTCAGTGCATTAATAAAACAATTTAGGTATTCTATAACATAATTTAAGCGAATTTTAATAATTACTGAGCGGTACAGGGGTCGTTTTATCTATTTCCGGTTTCTGACAAGTCAATGCTCCACATCTATTCGAGCAGCACTTGAGGGTTCTTGGACAGTCCGAGTCACCTGTACACATATGGGTGCAGATCCACGGACCTCGAGGGTATTCTGGGCAGTGGCCTTCTTTCACTAAAAAGAAAACAATTGTGCGTCTTAACAGTAAATATTGATATGTAGGTATATGGTAGAAAAGTGTTAACGTCAGACAGGCGGCTGGTTGTAAAAACTAAGCCACAACTACTACAATATGTAACATGTTGTGCCGACCCCATATAATGGAGTAATAATCCCAATATTCCTTATTGATAAAATACCTTAAGGTAAAAAAAATTCTATGTTAGAAATTCAATAGCGGTTTTAGTCACAGACCGCACAAGAATCAGTTGATGTTAATTTGGTATACAGGGTCGGCTTTAAATTCTACACTACTCTATTAATTTTACTGTTTGCTTGGCAATCAATCTTGTACATAATACTATGGATACTTATATAATACTATGGATTTATAGTGAATAGTATTTATAAGTAGTTTTTATTTATTTATAGGAGCATTATTTAACTATATTATTTTATTAGTATAGTTTTATTTTGTTAATAAATCCCAAAAAAGGGTTAACGTCAGGCAGGTGGCCGGTTGTAAAAAGTAAGCCACAACTATTAGTACAACATATACTCCAATGAAAAGGGAACGCAAGTACGTGAAAGAAAAATGAGACTTTCAAGTTGGAATGTACGAGGACTGGAAGAGGGAGAGAAATATTAGATGTATTGAAAGGAGACGAATAAATATAGCATGCCTGCAAGAGACGAAGTGGAAGAGCTCGAGAGATTGGGGCGGGGTATACATTTAATTATTGCGGAAGTGCTGGTAAAAGGAACGGTGTAAGTGTGGTATTAGACAGCGGATTCAAAAACTATGTGACGGATGTTGAGAAGATAAATGATAGATAAGGTGTCAAAGGTAGTCAAGTTATTGTTAGGTAAACGTACATTAAACATAGTGAGTGTGTAAGCTCCGCAAGCTGGATGTGACGACAGAGAGAAAGAAAGATTCTAAGGAGACTTTGATTCAGTGATAATCAATATAAATATAAAACAAGGAAGACAATATATGTGGGAGGTGATTTTAAAGGACATATGGGAAGAATGGATGAGGAATATGAAATATTGCATGGTGGATGGGGATTGGGAAACAGAAATGAATCTGGGCAAGCTCTGTTACAAGCTATTTCCGCGTTTGATTTGGCTGTAGTTAATACATTTTTTCCAAAAAAGAAATCAGCATTTGATAACTTACATCAGTGGAAACTACAACACTCAAATAGATTATTTCCTAATTCGAAGGAATAGAATCAAGTTCGCCAGATTGCAAAGAAAACCTTGGTAAAAGTGTGGTTTCTCAACACTGGTTCCTAGTGTTAGACATAACTATCACACAAAAAATTATTGAACTCAAACCAAAGACATCCCCCAAAATTAAGTGACACTTTTTAGAAAGGAAGAGTATGCGAGTAAATTAAAAAAAAGAGTGGTAGACAAAATGAAAGGGATAAATGATATGAATACAAAAATCTAAATGAATGTTGGAATTAAATAGCGAAATGCGTTAGGGGCGAGGCAAAGGAATTTTTTGGAGAAACGAAAGGAACATGTAAAATTGAGAAAGAATCCTGGTAGTGGAATGAAGAAGTGCAAATGATTCTGAAAGAAAAGAAAAATGCTTTTACAGAATGGAGAAGTGCAGAAAAAGAGGATGTTACGATAAAGGAAAGCAAGAGGATGAATGTATGGAATGCAAAAAGAGAATAAAAAGAGCTGTTGCTTTCTTCAAGGCTAGGGAACAAGCCAAGCTGTATGAGTTTTTGGGAAGCCCTGGAGGGGAGGAACATCTTTATAGAATAGTGAATGATATAACAAAGAATGCAAGGGATATAACCCACATGAAATGCATAAAAGATGATTGTAAAAGGATCTTAACAGACAATGAAAAAATAAAGAGCAAATGATAAAATTATTTCTGTGAATTGATAAATGAATAGAATGTCAGGAGTGGTATGTTAGAGGCACCCTTTAATATAGACGTTGTGAAAGAAGTGAGTACGGCTGAGGTTAGATGAAATAGCAGTGGAAGTATTCTTGAAAGCAATTGAATGAAAGTGGCTGACTTTTTTCTTCAATAAGCTGTTACAAGATGAGATGATCCCAATGAATGTTGCAATAGTACGCTAGCGACCATTTTTAAGAACAAGGGGGATGTACAGGTTTGTAACAATTATAAAGGAATAAATCTCATGTCGCACAGCATGAAGATCTGGGAGAAAGTAATTGCAAGAAGAAACCGAAATGGATGAGAACCAATTTAGTTACATACCCGGACGGGAGACAACGGATGCCATATTCGCACTTCGCCAACTGTGCGATAAATACAGAAGTGCACATAAGAACCTGCACATGATATTTGTTGACTTCGAAAAGGCATATGACCGGGTTCCTAGAAAGGTTTTGTGGTGGGCCATGAAAGCGAAAGGAGTGCCTGTGAAGTACTTGCATCTTATTCGTGTTATGTACGATAAGGCAAGAATATACGTCCGGCCCCTTGCTGTCGTCACAAATAAGTTCAGTTTTGTGGTAGGTTTACATCAAGGATCGGCTCTTAGCGAGCGAGCGGCCTTATCTGCGTCTCTTGGTGGTATAGGCAGTAACATCAGGAATACAGGAAAAAGCACCTTGGAGTATGCTGCTTGCCTAAATAGAGAGATTATAAAGTGTTGGGTTAAAGATAAGTAGAACCAAAACTGAACATCTATTTTGCGATTTTGGTAGAATATCCGACTTCACCCCGATTACCTTAGGAGACGTGGCGTTGGTTGCCAATTTGCTCCAACTTCTGGTACCTCGGTGAGATAGGCCGAGATATGAAAAACAGAGTGAATGGAGGATGGATGAAATAGCGACAGGTCTAAGGAGCAATTTGTGACCCAAGAGTACCACTTAAACTCAAAGGTAAAATTTATAAATCCATAATAAGGCCTGTCGTATTGTATACAGTATGGATCGAAATGCTGGGCCACAAAAGGGGTTGGACGAAAGAGTGTTACATGCTGCGGAGATGAGAATGCTGAGGACATGTATGGATTACTGCGGAGATGTATGGATTTACGGAAATGGATAAAATTAGAAATGAATATATTAGAGGAAGTGTGAAAGTAGTAGTAGTGATTGAAAAACTTAAACGTAATAGACTAGCGTGGTTTGGCCATGTAATGCACTGGGAAGAATGCCATATAACAAGTAAAATGATAGAAATGAGAGAAGATGAATACAGAAGTAGAGGTATACCAAAAAAAGATGGATGGATAGTGTAAAAGATGATATGCCAAAAAAGGGGGTGAATGTTGGGATGATGGCTAATAGAGGAGAGTGGAAGGAGAAAACATGTTGTGTTGACCCCATCCTCCTCCCTGAGTCGTGTACCTCATTACTGAGGGTCGTGATTCCCCTTATGAGAAACCAGTTTCTCTTTTATAATGCTCCTCCACCTGTGCCTGTCCTTGGCGTGGTGGAGTGCATCATACAGCTTGGTTTTCAGCGTTGAGCGGATTTGGTCAGACCATCTCATCGGGCTGCGACCCCTCGGCCTCCTGCAATCCACTTTGTCGGTAACAATCAGTTGCTCAAGGTTATGTCCTTCCTTCCAAGCAATGTGGCCAATGAACTCTAGGACCCTTCCCAGGCAGGAAGTGGAGAGCCTGGTTTTGATGTTGAGTTCCTGCAGGTGTTGACCCCATATAATGTGGGATAAGGGCAGAAGGAAGAAGACATTATACAAAATTTGGTTATAAAAAAATTACCTAAAGTTATCAAATGTCTTCTGGTCATAGCATCAACACACATTGCACCGCCACATGCGGTGGGGCAGCAAAGTTGGGTCCCATTACAAGGCTTGGCTGGACCACATATCGGCTCACATTGGTCGATTGGTAGCGTCGGAGGACAAGACCCTTGCTGGCACAGCACTATTGGCAGCAACAATGCTACTGAAAATGAGAGAAATATAGAGTTTATTAATCATCATTAATCGTTATTATCTTGGCATTAAATATCGGTTGCACTTCTGCTTTGGTACCCGGGGTCATCCATCGGACTTTATCTTCTCCACTTCACACAGTCCTCTGCATCCCTGGTAATCAGTCCAGTTGCACGCATATTGCCTTCTATGACGTCAAGCCATCACTTTTTGGGTCTACCCGTCCTGCCGGGACCTGGTGAATGCAGGATGACTAGACATTTACTCTCCCTGTAAGTTTAATAGTATATCCATGAATTTTAAAATAAATAATTTGTTTTATTTTATAAATAGTGAAATTAAACATTATTAACAGCGATATGTATTACTAATAAATGTAAAATTCAATAAAGCATAATAATAAATAAATAACTACGTATATTATTATAATTATGCCTTTATTGCTAAATTAAATACTGAAATTGACCTTCACATGATTGCTGAGACGTCTTCATTTACGTAATTAAGTAATTAAAACGAAAGACACTCTTATTAACGGCTATACCAAAATAAAGACCATAGACAACAAAGCTTTGTTTTACTAATAAACACTTAGCTGTAAGAGCCCCTTAAAATCTCATTAAACAGCAATAAACTTACCAATTACGAGTATGAGACGAGACATCTTGAGTGACACTTGCGTAGTCAGCTTGCTTTGTAACTCAGAGACCTCGATAATTGCGTACGACTTGTCACAAATAACGAACGAAATCAGTGTTGTTAAGAAATGCGAACAAATCAAAAACTTAAAAAATTAAACTCTATTAGCATTATTTGAATACCGAACTAAAGAATTCTTAAATTGGATTTTGATTCTTGAATAAATGAATAAAAGCAACTAAACTGATACATCAGATAAGAAATAAATTATATATAATATGAACAATAGGCGGCCTCATCGCTTAAGCGATTGTTCCGCCTAACTAATCTTCTATACAGGGTTATTGGTAATTCGACATAATCCCGTTAGGAGGTGATAGGGGTGACTATTTGTGCTAATTTTAACCCTCATATGCATTATGCAAAAGTAGACCATTTTTGAATTATCATGTTTTTTAGCTTTTTTGAAAATAAGTCAATAATGCAACAACAAAAATTTATTTAAAAAAAAGCCTCAATTTAAATCTGAATTTTTCTTCAAATTTACAAAAATGATTAAAAACTGTTTATTTATCAATATTAAAACAATAATTATCGGTCCAAATTTAAAATTGCAAAACGAAAAATGATATTATTTCAATATTTTCTTGAGATATTTTCCACTAAAATGCATTAAAAACAAAAAAAACATTATGAAACTTGGCTTGTAAATTATTTTAAAAACAACCATTTTTTTAGCTCTCCAACAATGTATAACAGCTTTATTTCAAAGAAACTGAAATAAAATTATCACAAAGGAAGCAGGTGGGAATTCGTACGCCTCTCCTCACACGTCACGGAATCGGTCCTCCTTGCCCTATCCAACAATTAGAAAAATGGCTATCAAATCATCGCCTAACATTGACACCAAAATGTACAGGACATCTCTTTTTTTGGTTTCGGGGAAAAACACTCTCTCCTTTTCCGTTTCCTCCAGCCCGGGGGGACCGAGGGATATGTGGGCCTCCAGGAAAGATAAAAGTTTGATGATGTATGAAAGATGTTGTGGTAAGGCCCGCGCTGGGGTGTGCAAGATACTCCTTCTATTCCACCATGAGCACCTCGTTGCGCAGCTCCACCCGCTTTATCTCAACTTCGAGAGACGTGGGACGAGAGCCACGCTCGGCAGCGTCCCGGTGCCACTGATATAACAGCGTTAGGACGCAAGCCTCGAGGTCCCATGGGAGGATCCGCCCAGCAAGGAGGCCGCTTCAAAGGACACCGTGCGGTATCTATGCGGTAATTTCTGCAGTTAATCACTTTCTTTTTCTGAATTCTGACCTGAACGTGATTGTTGTGTGTCTCTATAAAATTTTACCAAAGAGATCTTTCCTAAAAAATATGAATACCTCGTCCACAGAATATACTTAGCGTGTTAGACTGCATGATTACATCTAAGTGTCTCTGCTGTAAGTGATGATTACATGTAAGTGTCTCTGAATGTATCAGTGTTACCGGGAGACCGGTATGTTTACTCGCTGTCCAGGATCTAGTAGACATCGAATCACGTCTGAGCAAGATGGCCGATATATTGTGTCAGTTTCTCTAAGAAATCGCCATTTCAACTCTATTCAACTGCAGCAGCGGCTCCATGAGGTTCGAAAATTGACTGTAAGCGATTCTATCATAAAAAGAAGATTGGCGGAGCGTGGCATGAAACCTCATAAACCAGCTAATGGCCCAAAATTGACGGTAGACCACCGAAGAGCGTGCCTCAACTTTGCACTTGAGCACTTAAATTGGTCATGCCTTCAATGGAACAAAGTTCTCTTTTCTGACTAGAGTAAGATCATGTTGTATGGTAATGATGGAAGAAAGAACGTGTATCGAAGAGAGGGAGAGCGTTTTGCACAGTGCTGCATCGAAGAAAGAGTCAGTTACGGTGGCGATTCATGAACGGTTTGGGGAGATATAAGCGCCGATAGAAAAACCGAACTTGTGTTTGTATCTGGACACTCATTAAATGGGTCACGTTATATCGAAGAGTGTCTGGAGCTTCATGTGGTACCCTACGCACATTTTAGTGACGTAGACTCGTACAATGCCAGGGCTCACACCGTAAGCTTTGTAAATGAATACATGAGCGAAGTTGATATTGTGGTTATGGGCTGTCCAGCAAGAAGCCCGAATATGAATTCCATAGAACATCGTACATACAACACACACATATATATATATATAGCATGAGTTAAAAAGACGAGTTAGAGCGAGAGATTCTGCTCCGGAGATGGCCAGCTTAAAACTGCTATACAAGAAGAATGGGATAACATCCCATAACACAAGATTGTGACGCTAATCCGTTTCATGAGGAACCACATGGAAGTAG